>JALJEV010001428.1:0-2400000 GCA_026586105.1 Hylodesmum podocarpum | reverse complement strand
CATTAGAAGGATCGACAAAGTTGATTAGGCCGGCATCATAAGGAGACGGAAAGTGACCACCTTCAAAATTTAAATCGTGGTGTCTTACTCCCATATCCCATAGAGAGTGAGAGCCCGGATGACGACTTGAGATGTGTTCGAGCCGGGGAACTTTGGCCGAACAACCGTGAAGGATGACTCCCGGAGGAATTGAAGGGTTGATACTTGTGGAGGCCTCTGGAGGTGGAGTTGTGTCCATGGGATTCGACTCACCAGTTGCGGTGGTTTGAGTCGGTTGAGGCTGATTGTGCTCAGTTGGCGGAGGTTGGGCCACAACAACATTTTCGGTTGTATTTACAGGTGCATCTCTTGGGTTGTTGGGTGCAGAAGCAACAACTACTTGGGTGGGGACGACCTTGGGCCTGTTTACTTCGCCTAAAGTTGTTGAATCGCTCAACACAATGGTGCTTTGCCCAGCAAACTTCTTAAACCTCTTCACTGGAGGTTTGTTCTGGGTAGGAGGAGGTTGGGTCAGCTTCCCTCTAGCAGATCTTCCCTTCTCGGCCATTAAATCTGCAACGAGTAAGAGAGAGTAAGAAATATCCTAAAACTACAAAGACAAAACACTTTTGTAACATAAATACCTAAGTAGGCCGCTTGGGGATCCTCAACATCCAACAGGTTTAAGACACGTCGGATGTCAAGTGGGCGATCCAAGGACATCAGCCTCTCAACGCTCTCTTTCTTAGAAAGGGTGAGATCATCATCAGTCCAAGACTTGAAGCGAATAGGTCAGTAACTCCAGTACAAAGGAAATAGGGGAACACCATTATCATTGAATAACATCTGCCTACCCTCTGAGCTCGAGCCCGATTTCAATTTGAAGAATTTATCTTTAAACTTCTTAAAAGACTGATGGTACAAAGTAAATAAGTAACCATATTGAGCTCCATTCAAAGAAGTCCACCCAATTCTCAACCCATGCTTGAGTTGGTGGAAGTAGAGGAATACTTTAATCGAGCACTCAATGTCCATGAACATGCTCAGGACCTCAAAAGCTCTCATAAAAGCCCAACTATTGGGATGAAGTTGAGAAGGGGTAACATTCAAAGTCCTCAACACTCCACACTCAAAGTCACTTAAGGGGAAGGAAACACCAAACCCACTAAATAAATAGTCGTACACATAGATGAAATCGTCCCCGTCGATTGGGGGCTTCGTGAAGACTCGCTCAAAAGGAAAACACACCTCGACCTCAACATACTTATCCAGATGGGCTTCAACCGGGGGATGAATTCCCATCAGGTCAGCAACGTAGTCAGGGGTCAGACTGGATGAATAGAAATTCACCTCATCAAGTACTCAAGGGTATTCACTAGGGGCAGGGGGAAAGACTTTCTTCTTATGAGTGGCTTTCCCCTTCTTAAGAGGCATGGCCACGACGGTAGTCACCGTGGCAGTTTCACCTACTTCGCGAGAGGGGCCCTCATTAGACCTCCGCGGTTGAGTCATTTGAGGGGATATACTAGGAGTTTTCTATGAAGAAACTGACCCACCTATTGGAGAAATGTCCCTAGGAACTAATGGCTTAACCTTTGAAGAATCAGAAGATAAAAGCAAAGATATTAAAGACGTACCTAGTGTCAATGAAGAACAAAGGAAAAAGAAATTCCGCATAAGAGTGGAAAGATGACTCTAAGGAACACAAGACAGCGAGAACAAAGAACCCCAAATAAACTCTAAAAATTATCAAATTCCTGATATTTAATTCATCTCGATGAATTAAATATTTACTGATCAGAATTAATATCTAATGAAAAAACATTTAAAGTTTAAAAAATATTTTAATATTTATCATTCATAATCAAATTAAATATTAAATATTTGTTTTACTCATTATCATATAAAAATAACTTTTTAATCTTTCATTCACATTAATTATGACTTAGATCAGATTTTCATTTTTTAAAAGTAAATATTGTGTAAATTATACTACAAATATTTATCGAGATGGGTGATCTTTATTAATTTTGGAGGGGACATATTCTTCTCTAATATAAACTTCTCTTCACTATAAAAATATAAAAAGTAATTCTTTCATTAAATATTGTGTATTAGATTTCCCTATTCCGACATCTTTAAGTTGAATTTACTAGTTAAAAAAGCAAAAAAGAAAAAATTCAACATATATCTTAATTTGGTGAAAGAAAAATACAAGATTACAATATAATCCTTCATAAATGCCTCCCACACCGTTTCTATACTAACTCTACCAAAGTCAAAAGCACCCAAATTAAATGCCATTACTTTTTTATATATATATTTTAAAAGTACACCACCTTCTCCCTTATTAACTCTTCCTCATTCAAACTCAACACTCCAATAATAATAAATAAATAAATAATAATAATCAGATTTTTTTTTTTAAAAAAAAAAACTCTCCCATCCTTATACTCAAATTCATAGTCAACTGCTGACCAAAAAAAGAAAAAATTAAATAAATCTATTAAAGAAAACTGCCATGAACTAGAAGAAGAAAACAATATTTCCATTTTAAAAGTTTAAGGAAGTGCAACAAAGTCAACACCCCTTCTCTCTCTTCATTCTCTTGCAATAAACCCTTTTATTAATTACTTGCATTCAACCCTGTTTTCATCTATTCTGTTCTGTTCTATTTCATTTTGCTCTATTTTCCTCTGTCCTGTTTCACTTTACTCTGTTTTTTATTCTGTTCTGTCCTGTTTCATTTTACTCTGTTTCCTCTGTTCTCTGCAATGCAAGTTCCTACACTTTCAGCATTGCCACACCCACTTCCAAAGTTTAAAACTTGAACTCTCAATTCACTTTTTCTTTCCAATGGGTAACCGAATCGGTAGATTCTTCCCCTGTTCCTCTGGCGACACCTCTAGAAGGTTCGAGGACGATTCTTTCTTCTTCGCCAAGCAACAACAAAGTTTAGTTGGAAACTCCATCTGTTATGTGAGACCTGACACAAATCAGTTCTCCGGTGGTGATGATATCTTCTTCATGAATTTCCGGTCGGTCTCCGGTGCCACCGTGAGTGCAAACTCGTCGGCGACGCCTTCGACTTCGCTCGATGATTCGTTTCAACACAGCACTGTTTTGGATTCCTCTGCTTCGTTTGAGAGCTTTGGCTCCTTCACTTCCACCTTGGTGCCTTATCAGCATCAACTTGATCGTGGATTCTCTGTGGGAGGCTTCACGGAAAGAGGATTTTATTGTGGTTCTTGTGATCATCCTATGATCTTTGAAGGGTCCATCGAGAATGGTTCTTCTGCGGTACCAATGAAGAAGGTGAAGAGATATTTGAAAAGGGTTTTGAGTAAGGTTTCCATTTGGAAAAAGTTATTTTTCAAGAAAAATGAAAACGCTAATGCTAGAGCGAGTTGTAGAACTAGTTTGAGTGCTGGAATGAGTTTGCATGGTGTTGAGGGCGATAATGACTATTTGGATGGTGATGATGGTGGTGGGTGTGATATGTTAATGGGGTGTGAGAATCTCCATTGGGCTCAAGGGAGAGCTGGTGAGGATCGTATGCATATTGTGATTTGTGAGGATCATGGATGGGTTTTGGTGGGGATTTATGATGGGTTTAATGGCCCTGATGCCACTGATTTTCTTCTCAACAATTTGTTTTATGCTGTGAATGATGAACTCAAGAAGATTTTGTGTGGTCACAAGTTTGAATCCATGGCTATGGGATCAGACTCTTTCGATTTGGAGGAAGATGTGTTGGTATCAGACTCTTTGAATCATGACTCCTGCCTTGATCCTAGTGAGACTCTAGCACTGAATACATCTGAACTTTCTAATTCACCAAAAGGAAAGGCTAAGGAAAATAAGGTGGTTGATGAATGTTGTTCTTCAGGTCAATGTAAAGAAAAATATCCAATGGGAAATGAAGAGTTTAATAATGAAAAAGTGGAGTTGAGTCACTCGGATGTGTTACAAGCTCTTTCAGAGGCATTGAGGAAGACTGAGGAAGCATTTTTGAGGACTACTGAAGAGAGTCACAACCCTGTGTTGGCTATGATGGGTTCTTGTGTTTTGGTGATGTTGATGAAGGGTCAAGATGTTTACTTGATGAATGTGGGAGATAGTCGCGCCACAATGGCCACTCATTCTGGCGATTCTCTTCAGCTCACCATGGAGCATAGCACTCAAGTGAAAGAGGTAGCCAGTTTGTGCAATGCAACTTGTTTTCTTAGCAATGAATGAATGAAATTTAGGTTTATGTTTTAAGTTCATGTAACATAGTTTGAGACCTTTGTGAATCTCAGGAGGTTGACAGAATAAGGAGGGAGCACCCTGATGACCCTTTAGCAGTAATCAAAGGCCGAGTGAAGGGTCGCTTGAGTGTCACAAGGGCCTTTGGAGCTGGGTTCCTTAAGCAGGTAATTTGATAGTCTTTGCTGAATCACTTCCATTACTGCATAAAAAACACAAAGATATCTCATGGTGAATAATATTATTATGAATATAGTATTTAGTTGCACTCTGAGTCTATGTAATCCACTTCATCTAATAGGTTAAGACTTTTGTTTTTCATTTTTTTCATTTTTTTATTACCATTGTAATTAGGGTCTTTGGCTCCTGGTAGGATCTTGAGGTATCTCTATAAGTTTTTATCTTTTGATCCCACAAGCGTTTAGTTATACTTAAAACTCTTACCATGTCCGATACTGTTTTTTGGTGCATAAAAAGCATGCTACACTAGCTTCAGACTGCAATTCTTTACTGTTACACTGAATTAGGTTATTGATTATATTCTTGAAATGAAAGGTAATAATAAGACAAGTTTACTTTGTTAAGACTCAATCATAGAACAAGTGGCTTGTTAACAGTCTAAAAATTTTCTATGGACCATCATTTTCACCTTAATTATTGGATTACTTCATTGTTCTATATAATACACCAATGCCGTGATTTTCTTGATCCATTTTGCAGCCTGAGCAGAACAATGCAGTGTTAGAAACTTTCAGAGTGAACTACATAGGGGAATCTCCATACATTACATGTGTGCCTTCACTGTACCATCACAAGCTAACTCCAAATGACAAGTTCCTGATATTGTCTTCAGATGGACTTTACCAATACTTCAGCAATGAAGAAGCAGCTGGCAAAGTAGAGTCATTCATGACGATGTTTCCTGATAGAGATCCTGCACAACTTCTCATTGAAGAAGCACTAGATCGAGCGGCAAAAAAGGCTGGTATGAAGCACTTTTTCCTTAAACTAAAGTTCAACTTAAAATGAATTCACAGGTACAAGCAATCTTAGGTGACTGTCATAGTGCTCTATTTTTTATTTTCAAATTTCATTTTTTAAAAAACGGAGTCACATTGTATCTTTGTTTTTACTCAATTTTAAAAATCATTTTTAAACAAATCAACCAAATACATTTTTATCTCTATTTTATATTTTCTATGAGAATGAAAACAAGAAAGAGTCAAACCAAACACCATGTAATTCCATTTTCACTTTTAAAAACTGTTTCTTTTAAATGATTCCACTAAGCAGTTAATTTTACATCTAAGATATATTAAATTTTAAAAATATTCCAAAATAACTTTTTTAAAAATCAAATACTAAATGTTACTTTAATCTTTAAATTTGAAAATCTTTTATTTTGGTCTTTTAAAGTTTAAATTTTTTTGTTTCAATGTATTATGTGTTTAAAATATATCATTTTGATAATTTAAGTATTTTTTAGTTAAAAAAAATATTTTTACATCAACATTGTTAAGATTTAAAATTTAAAATCATTAATTTAAAATTATAATGAACTTTAAAAGTTACCGTGTATTTAAGATAGTGAAATGGTTTCATGCGCTTATGATTTCTGAATCTTTGTCGCTCTTAAACAATCAATGTTAGTAAAAGTTGTTATTATTTTAAATTAATTATTTTAAAATTTAAATCAATGTTAATATGAAATTAACTTTTTTGAAATATGATTAAAATGATAAAATACAAACTTTTAAATTTAAAGAATCAAAATCACCATTTGACCCGTAAAAGTGTGTGAAACAATTTAGTTCCCCATATGAACTAAAATATAGATATATTACATTTTTATAGACTATTTTGCTATTTTTCAATTTTAGAGACTAAATTATCCTACTTTCATATTTTCAAGAATCACAACGGTGGTATGCTCTATAATGACATTTAGTCAAAATTAAACAACAAAAACAACTAAAAAAATTGTTTTTTCATTTTCTCTTGTATTCTTCAAGTGCAAAGTGTCTGGATAACAAACTTTTGAAAAACAGATGTTAAAGGGACAAATACTTTTTAAATGCGTTAAACAAAAGCAAGCAAAATTTTAGAAAAAAAAATAAAAAACTGTTTTTTGAAAATAAACATTAAACCAAAGCATGAGATTGACTTTGATTGATGCAGGTTTGGAGTTCCATGAGTTGCTTGATATTCCAGAAGGAGAACGGCGTCAGTACCATGATGACATTTCCATTGTCATCATTTCCTTTGAGGGAAAAATTTGGCGTTCATTCGTGTAAAAATATATGCATATCTCTATAGCAACTAAGCACACAGTCATTTACATATACATTTACATCAAAGTTTGGGAATTCCTTTTTGTTTTACTTTCTTTTTTTGATACCTTGTTTTAACATTTTTATTCTTCAAAAGATTCCAAATTAGGAACAATCATAAGCTACCAGTTCCAATTCCTTTCTAGATAGCACCATGGTGTGTTTGGACAGGTGATTGATCTGGAATGGAGTTGATTTTGATTAAATCTAATAATTTATGTTTGAATATTTTTATTATAAAATTAAGTTTATAAAAAATTATGTTGAAAAATTTAATATTAAATAAAATTTTAAAGACGTGAAGTATTGAATCAAGATAAAATATATATTATATAAATATAAATGAAACGTAAACCTCACTTTATAAATTAATTTTATAAATTAATTTTATGTTATTAAGTTAGATTTAATCTACCTTATCATGATAATAAATTAATTTTATTGATAATAAATTAATTTTATAACATAAAATTAAATATACTATATTTTAATCACCACCCTTTTGTTTTTTTTCCATTGGTATATCTATCTTGCAAGGGAAATATTCCCTTTTCTCATAGAATATAAAAAAACATAGTCATAAGCTGATCATAAAGTCAGCAACCATTTTTTTCTTTCTCTAATGATACCAAAAAACATAGAGTCATGAAGTTGACAAAAGATCCTTATTTTCTGCGCTAAATTCATCAAGAATTAAATTCTTGTTTCAAACAATAATAAAGTGTAAGAGGGGCCTACAAAATAGGTTGATATTAAATCACTAACAATTTCAAACGGCATGGTCAACCTATTAAGGAGCAGGAAGTAGTAGATTTGGATTATATATAATAGGTTGGTGGTCTAAGAAGTTGTTACTTTTTTTTTTTTTTTTTTATTTCAAACTTTGCATGGTTGAATTAATTATTATTTGTATAAAATCCCCGGCAAATTGATTTTGAAAGCAAAGTTTTAATTAGCTCGAAGAAAAAGTATACCACATGACATTTTTTTTTTGTACAAATCATGCGTGACATTGCAAATTGAAGAAGCAATCTAGAAGACTTCAAATTCACTACTTACATTGATAGCTCAAAGGTCGTAAAAGACAATGCATGCTATAACGCTGCCATTTATTTTTACCTAATAACATAAGTGAATCATAGTATCTACAAGTTTTTGACGATACAATTTAATTTTTAAAAGTTAATATATTTAACATTTTAATATATAAAATTATTGAATTATATCATTTATTGTCCTTTTAATAATTAATTTGAATCACTTTCTTTTATTTTAATAAAAATTTAAATATAATTTAAAGATTAAAGTGACAATGAATATTTTTTAAAAAACTAAAATAATAAATATATTATATAAACTATTTTATTATTTTTCATCTTTTAGGATGATACAAGTATAATTTACTCTTTTCTCTATGTGCTTATATCAAGATATCAAAGTTCCATTTTTAAGTTGTGTTATGTGATGACATTGGGGAGTATCTGATTACAGTGACTCTAAGTCCCTAACTATGGAATTTCACTTGTGTTGAAATATAAAACCATTTACGTGTGTTTCCTAATAATTTTAGATACTTGAATAGTTGGTTTGAGAACTTTTATAACCATAATAATTCAAAGTGTAATGTTTGTTCCTCATTTTTTCTAAATAAAGTTAAATCTATCTACAAAAGTTAGGTATGTGCATTGCCATGCTTGAATTCCTAAGGTTTCTTGGATAGAGGGAGGTATGGTTATTATCCATGCTTTTGAATTTCAAAAGTTAATTTCATGTATAGAAAGAGATGAGTTAGATTTATGAAAGAAAGAAAAAAACATTTATACGGTCTCACTTATTAATTTAAGTTTTCGTAATAGTGGTTTTATTATGACTATTGTTTATTTCATTGGAAAATAATGAATGGATTAGGTATATGATTAGTTTAACCAAAAAAAGAACTACCAATTTCAAAATCAATGGGCTGGTCAAATTTACCCAACAACATCCATGATGAAAAATCGAGAAATTAGTTGTTTTAACTTAATTTTTTTTTATTCAACTAAACATACATTATTATGTATTAAGCTTATAGACAAATTTACTTTTAAAGAAATTTTATTTATTTTTTAATACTGTACACATAACAATGTGCAATTGGGATTGACAAATTCATTGAGACAGATTTTTTTTATAAAAAATGTCACACCAACTATCAATTTTTATTAGTTCAGTGTACAAATTAATAAAAGAGAGTATCTCTCCTATTTTATGTTAAAAATCTATGGCTGGTATGTGACAATGACATAATATAGGTTTGCTTGTCATGTTATATATATATATATATATATATATATATATATATATATATATATATATATATATATATATATATATATATATATAATATACACATAAAAAATGCAAATTGAAATAGTTTGAATAATTTTCAGGGGTTGTTTGAAGAGTTTTCACGCTTTAAATCTCAACTGCAACAACTTGACTTATACAAACGTGTTATAAAAGTCTGGTGAAATTTCCAAAGAAATAAGCTAAGGTACCAAAAAAGAGTCCATGTGGAGATATTTGAAGATTGAGAACAGCACAATGCTAATTCTACTAAAGAAATTGAAAATATTATACTATAATTATAGAAAACTGAAATAATGGAGCAAGATATTCCATTAGAGCAAGAAGTTATGAACATTAGAAATGGGGAATTTTGTGTGTATTGGGGAATCAACGTGAAAGATTAATGAAAAGGATTATATAATCTCAAGATATTAAAATTTAAATTAAGAGCACGGTTTCTTTTTTAAAAAATAGTATTACATTGTATCTAACAGGTAAAAAATGTTTTATGAAAACTTTAAGAAAGGTGATTATTAATCAAATGAAATGGTATGCAAAAAATATAAAATAAAATAGAATGTGGTCCTTCAAGTATCCCACTCTTGTTTCAAACTATTCTAAGTGTTTTCAGGTTTTTCTCCCTCACAAATGCTTGGTAAGGAAAGGCTATTCTCAACTGTGTATGTGAAGTATTCTCACTTCTCAGTTTCAAATAGATTCGATGCCTTCAGCCACAAATGTTTCTTCTGTTCATATTAGAAAGAGAATTTGGAAAATCATGTTACAAGTTACAGTGTGGAACTAATTAAATATTAATCTTAAATGTGATTTTACTTTTAGTTCCACGCTTCAAATTTGATTTTTTTATCCTCTCTATTTAAAATCAACGTGAATTGAATCTAGAGGTAATTTAATTTTCATCGAAAGAAATGTTTAACTATGTCTTAGAGATTTCTAAATATATTTTTTATTAGTTCAAGATTACATGAGATTCTCAAAAGAGTATTGATGTTTGAACCTTCAATGTTAAGCTAATGTATAAATGAAATATTTTAATGTTTAAGATAATTAATAATTCACACTTAGTGCATGGCCGATATAAGTAATCAGTAATCACACAATTTTAAATCTTACCATTTATACATACTATATATAATTTAGTTTATTCTTCTTATTCTAACATAAAATGACATCTCAATACCCATTCTTTCTCCCTCATTCATTGGTCTTCTTAGCACGGAAAAAAAAAAAAACTCCATTTTCCATACTGGATCCCTTCTGTACTTCTACCCAAGCTGTTAAAGCATTACAGCCTTAACCAGGAACCCTTTACAATTTTTGTAAATTTTAAAGTTGGAAATAGACTGTGCTATATAGATATATAATATATGTACATTGCTTGCATGCACCTTGGACTCATTTACATTTGAGTTGGCTAGTTAAGAATATTTTTTGGAGTGTCTATTATCGCTCTCATGTATCTATTATCACTCTTATTTAAATTTTCTGATTTACTAAATGCTTAATTTAACTACCATAAAAGGGAAAAGAATATTTCAAATAAAAATTATGTGAATAAGAGCAATGATAGATATGAATATGAGAGCGACAATGGACGCTGTCCTGCTGAAGCATTAAGAGCATAAACATATGAAAACCTTAGAAAATCATATTATAATATTTATTTAATTGAATAAAAGAAAGGAAGTTTAAGATAGGTTCTGCAATAATTCACAATTGCCTCAGTCCAATTCACAAACTTCATTGATCCATTAGAGTTTATTGCTAGCAATTTTATCTTCCCTCCTCAATATCTGGGTTCTACAGAGCTATGCCATTCAAAACTGGAAAAGGAATTTAGATATTCCAGAAATTTTGAATGACAATAGTAATATTACATCATTATATTAATTCAAAAATCTAGTGAGGTGCATTAGGAAATCAATAACAGTTTTACAAACTTGAGATACTGACATATTATACAATTGAGTTACATAAGAATCACTTGGCCAAGGGGAAACTTCATGCTGCATGGTTTAATATGTATAGACTGTATAAAGATGAAGCCGCCAGCATATTCTCTAACTCAAAAATCATTTGAGGCAAAATTCATGCAACAGACATAAGTGAAAGGATATTCTCATGTTATATTCCTTCATGAACTTCCAAGAAACGCAGATCTGAGATAAAACTTGGAATAAAAAATGTGGCACATAGCTTCTTTACATTATATTCAGGTGAAATCCATATTGTGGCAAGTGGGATTGCAGGGAAAGGAAGAGCAGTCAATACTCTTTACCACTTGTCTGTTGAAGTACCAATCACCAACAGATTCAGCAATTGTCTGCTCCAGGGGCAATAACAGTGAAGCGTGACTAAAAGAAGAGTATGGCGTAATAAAAAAAACTACAATACAGACAGGGACTATAGTTTTCTGAGTTTTTTTTATTTTTTGTTTTGTTAGGTATTTTAATACCCGGAAGTATAGTTTTAGAGGAAAAGAGAAGAACTGATCTTTTACTTTTTAAATTAAGCAAACTATAAAATATTTACAAAAAATACATAAAAACTTTTGAGATTAAGTTTATAATAATTGACGATAAGAACTCAAACATAGGTCATAATATTACTAGCTTTAAAGTGTTTATAAATAGAAACATAACCACCCTAAAGTGCTTCTTATTTCTATTTAAAATCCTTTCTAATGCACCAAGATTAAAATTTCTCAATTTTATGAATCGTAAGCGTCACATATAAAGCAAAATTCAAAATCACATTTAAATTTGATGAATAAGAAGCAAGTCAAAATTCACAGCAAAAAGCAGTCATTAGTAAATCACCACAATCACTCAAACCAACCACTTAATGACTAAACACATAAACAATCTCGGGATCAAATTTCAAGCGAAGCAAATTGGCTCAATGTCATGTCTTGAGTAGTTATATTATCTACGCAGCATGTGTGAGGTGTCAAAACTATGGTTACCTTATAGTTTATTTTAGAATAGTTGGGTGAATGTCATGTCTTGAGTATTTATGATATAGTTATATTATCTACACAGCATATGAGAGGTGAAAAAACTTTTTGTTACCTTATCATTTATTTTAGGAGAGTTGGGTGAATGCCATGTCACATCCATCTCAGTCTGGCAATGGACAAAGCATGAATCTATAAACATTCCATTTTTCTTTCGTTGTTGGAATTCATTTACAGCCTTCAGCAAAGAGCCACGGTAACCTGACAAAGATAATTTCTTAAGTTATTCATGCCTCAGTGTGGCTACTACATCTGTGCTATTCCAAATCTAATCCAATTGAAGGCTTATGAAAGTTAATAAACCAAGACTTTAACAAAATATCCAGAAACTATGTGGTACCTATAGTGTTTACTTACTGTCAAGTCTATCAATCATGTTAGCATTACAATTGTGAATGTTGAATCTGCAGCTTTGCCATTGACCATGGGGATCTGATCCTTGAGGTACCAAAATATTGCGAATCTAAATACAATTTAATTTGCATCAAATGTCTGTTACAGAAAAAAGTTCTTTATGACAATGTAACATGCATACCAAGGGAGCTTACCTGCCAGAAATCATAAGCTGGATGAACAAGAAACAGTGGAGTCTGTATGTTTTTAACAATTTCTAATGGAAAGAGGCACTGCATTACAAATCAACAGTTGGTTGTTCTTTAGCTGAAATATATGAACCAACTAACCAAATTTTACAATCACAATTATATTAAAGAGTGAGGCAACGAGATTTGAGAAACTAAAAACCTGAGTTGGTTCCATTTTAGCAATGCAATCTTTGTGCAAACTTTTAGCAAGTCCCTGACAACATGATGTGTGAATATTATATAATTAAGTGGAAAGATTACAATGTACGTTTATTTATTTATACTAATATACTAAACAGATAAGTATAATTGTAGTTCCTTAAAGAAATATTTTTATAAATATATAAGCAAGCACAGCATTACCTGAAGCTGGACAACATCGTGATAGAAAGATCTCATAGTACTGTTTCCACTAATATCCTTCCTGAAATTTACAGAATGAAGATTATACTAAATACTTTACATGGTAACTGATAAGAACCTTGGGCAAACCACACTACAAAAGCTAGCTGTGGTAGTTGGAGAGCCCAAGGCTTTATAAACCCCACACTAGAATCCTATACTTCCGATATGGAACTCAAGTTCCATACCTTGCAATTGGATCCTAACAATAACACATAACATGAAAGATGGTGAACATGCCATGTACAAGACAAATCAGAAGTCAATGAACCAGATGCATGGTTCAAATCCCAATAGCAGTTACAGAAAAGCAAGCCCATTACTAGTAACAATTTCTTTTTGCAAAGAAATATCATCCTAGGATCACCCATCGTGTAATAAAATAAAAGGACTTTTGGCAACTGTCAGTTTACATTTTACTACAGAATATCACGGTAGAAAAGGCAATGATATGTTGAGAAACCTACTCATCTAGGAAAAAGCCTGCATCAGCAAGACACTTGACAGTTGCTTCCTTTGGGAGTACTTGTCGGAAGTTATCACAGTGTAGAAGACTTGCCAACCCTCCAGCAGAGCATCCTGAAAGCAAAGCCTACAAAAGTAGCCTTATCTATCATCACATGCTAAAGTTTTACATCAAGGTTAATGCATCATAATTCATAAACAGTGCATTATGTCAGAAGTATATAACTTGGAGTCTGGAGTGAGATATATCTGGCCATTTAGAATTCAACTCATGCCAGAAGAAGAGAAAAGAACTAAAAACACTGTAATAGTGTGTTTGGAAATTCACCCTAAACATAAAAAATCACATCCTCTTGAAGCAACTTCAAGTATTTTTCACATTTTTTTAACCATTGGATGTGGAGAGAGAGGGCAGATATTACTATAGCCATTTTAATATGCATTATTATTACTCTGTAACAATCTCAGAAAATTTAGAAAAATGTTGGATTGTGGTGAAAGTATAACCTGCTTTGCTTTAGACAAGCCAATTGGTAAAAGTTCATCAATAATAGCTTCCCATATGACCTGACCTCTGAAGAACAACCCACTTCCTCTCTGCGCCATAAAATAATTTTGAAAAAATACATCAAAAATGTGTCAAGGGTGAATTTTGGATCTTGATGTGCAGAACAAACAGCTACCAATATCCAGAACCAAAGGTAAAATCAATCCTAACCTCACTCTCCGGGTGACCAGCAAACGAAGCACCATCACAATAGCGTATCTTCACCTTGTTCCAGTTAAAGAAATCTGATAAGTTTGACACATCATACAAAGTAACATCATTTATTCAATATATCTGACTATCTTTCTATTTCTTTACATACATACGCACATTATACACTTTCAAGCGGCAAAAATCACACAACTGCCAGATATGCATATCCAAGGTAAGCTCGAAACATACATGGTCAGGTTTGTGGAAAATGTCACCAAAACAATCGATTATCAATATTACAACGGTGGTAAGCTATTATTCAATTAGTCTATAATCCACCAGACCCAGAATACAAAAATGACAAAACTAGAATAATGACTTGTCACTGTTTGGACAATAATAGAAAATGTCTTACAATGAAGCATTGAATTTAAACTCTCAAACAAAAAGTTGCAAATGCCTACAGTGTTGTGGGTAAGGAAAGAGCAAAAGATAGCAAGATAGTTTTGGTTAGTATCAACATTCAACTATCAAGTTAGGCCGTGTGATGGAAGCAGTGAAGTGTTACTTAAACAGTACCTGATCAAAAATTCCAAACAGTAGAAATGCTAGTAACAAACTCTCTAACACAATCTTTTGAATGCTCCCTTTATTGTGATTTATTGGAAATCACAAAATTTTATGGGTCCTACTTCTCATTTATTGTGTATCACTGTGATTTTGCAGTTTCCAATAAATTTTAACCAATTGTTAGAAGGAATGTGTTGCTAGCTCACCTTGGGAGACAGAGGCAGCTGTAATTGAGTAATTTAAAAGTTAAAACCATTACAGTTACAGATAACTTACCAGGATTTTGAGCAGGGTCAGAGCTTAATATTCCTGAAAAAGGAATAAATTTCTCCATATACTTGGAAGATCCCAAATGAGTGAGTTTTCTCTGAGAACATGAAGAAATCGAATTGCACCACCCTCCTCCCTGCACACATAATTGAAGCCAGGTCAATAATATTTTATTAGACAGAAGTGCCTCTCTAACTGATTCTTTTTAAATTGGTTAAAATTCATTAGAAACTATAAAATCATGAATAAGAATTATTAGAAAAGAAATAAAACTCACAATATTTTGTGATTTCCAATAGATTTCACCCAACAGTTGAGATTGTGTTTAATAGTGTGTGTCAGAAGAGAAACTATTATAGTTATATAGTTTAATGAATATATACTATCATGTAAAAAAATTTACACTGTCAACCAATTAAAAACCTACAAACTTACTACATGCTAGTTTGTAATTATATACAGTGTCACTGGCAATACATATCCTATTTTCATTATTATATGATTCAAAACCAACACATGTCCATGCGTAGTGGTTTGTGATTGAATTTTGGTACCAGTGCATATGCTTATTTCTCATTATTATACGGTCCAAAACCACCACCTATCCATAATCTCAACTAATCTATACGTGAAATGTAAGTCATAACCGAAAATATCAATTTACAAGAAAGAATTAATAAAACTCAATTACATGGCAATTAAGATTGTCTAGGACCTATGAACATTTCATTTTTTTCTTCTGTTTGCTTCTATAGAAGTCAAGTTCACCCACACTAGCCCTATTACCTGTTTTAGTGAACTTCTCCATAGACACTTATAAGAGAGGGAAAAAAAATGAAATATTTTCTTGCAAAAGCTTCTGCACAAGTTAAAAATTAACTTTTGAAGAACTAATACGAGTGAACTTGTACAATTAGCTTATTGATAGTTTTTCTTTCTATAAATACTTGAACGGAGAAGTTTAATTTACGCAATGAGAACCTTACTAAATTGTTAGCATTTGTGTATTTGAAAAACGAAACAGAAATTGAGGAAAGGAAAAGGAGAAACCTCGATATGGAGCAACCAATTGCGCGATCCAGATCCGAAACCGCTTTGGAAATGGTAACCGGGGGGGCTCCCATCCAAACAAACTGCACACACAGCGAAAACGAGAAGCATTATTATTGTTAGTGAGTTAAAGCGAAAATGGAGGAGGAGCGTGGAACGTACGCGCGCGTTTTTGGTTGGCGTTGCGGAGTAGGGTTAAGGGAACGAGATCGGAATTGGAATTGGAATTGGGGAGAGAATGGGAATGGGAATGGGAATAAGAGTGATCCAAGTGAGAGAAGAGAGTGAGAGAGAAGAGAACGAGGAAGATGAATGCAGCGATTGCGTAGTGTGCGGAAAACCATGTTCTGAGATTGCGAAGACGATAATTGTGAGTGATGAGAACGGAAGAAGACGAAGAAGAGGAAGATGAAGGCATGGTCGAAAATGGAAGGAACACTGCCAAGTAGTTGAGTCAACATAAACAGTTTCAATATCACTATCGATTATAACTAATTTTATATAATTTTTGGAAATTTTATTATCAAAGTTAATCATCTTAAGTTTTCTTATAAGTGAATTGTCCTACCTTGTGGGGAACATGAATTTTCTTGTTAAATAGAACTGAATACCTTGTTCCTGACCAATAATTATTATATCAATTTATTATATTTTATTCATGTAATTAAGCAATATATATATATATATATATATATATATATATATATATATATATATATATAATTTGGCCAAAAATATCTTGAATTTAAAATCATATGATACTGTATGCGTTTAATTTGTTCATCTATTCAAAATTACACTAAAAATATTAGCTAACATAAGTAATTATTTTCTTTAAATTTTTAGATAGATAAATTAATTTTTGATTGAACTAATTCTAGGTAATTTTATGTTAAAAAAAACTATATTTTACAACTAACTTACTTCTAAATTACAAACATCTAAATACAAATCATACCCTTCAAATGAATTTTCACTAAAATTAAATTTATAAAAAAAAATTATTCAAAAATATTTTCTACTTAATTTTTACTAAATAGTCTTTTAAATGTATATGAGTGACTTTGAAAATATTAAATATCTATCATTTTAGTCACTAATTTAATATATTTTACTAATATAAAATATTATCTTTAAATTTACAATACTTAAAAAACTATATAATATAATTTTTAATATTTTAAATAAAAATTATATAATTTTATTAATTCAATTATCTTTATGTGAGATTACAGTAATGAATTGATGATCTAATATATTGGGCAGACAAAAACCCTAATTCACTCGTCTAACTCCAATTTGCATTTACGTTTCTAATTCAATTATTCTCTTCTCAGTTCTCCCCAATCACTTGGTTTACGTCAAGTAGAAAGACAAAGACCTCCAAAAAGTACCATCCAGCGTAGCGGTATGATCCTTTCACCGTAGAACTTTTATTCTTTTTCTTATTTTTGCTGAAAATTTTGAGCAATGCGCTTGGATAAATGAATAGGGATATGATTGTGTGGTTTTCTTCATCTGAGATGCCAAGTGTTCGATGAAAATACCAAAACTACAGTTCACTAGTGTGATATGACAATGAATGAATTGAGAACGTGACATGGTTTGTGTGTGTGTGGAATTGGTTTGTATGTAGAATTGATTTTGGTTTTCCATTCATCATAACAGCAAAAGCAGTGGACTAACAAATTTCCCTTTTATTTCAAACTCTGTCTAGAAAGTTCCATCTTTTCTGCCGGTAATCTTTGTCAAAAATCCAAATAAAGAAACCAATGTGTTTCTTTGATCCTTTAACTAACACCATTGCAATAGCTGCATAAAAATTTTGCATACCCGGGACAAAAGCACTTTGATTCTTTAAAATGGTGTCAAATAAATTTTCATTCTAGCTAGAGAAGGAGACACAAGATAGCCTTTGGTTTTGTAAATACTAGATACCAAACCAATCGGGTGGAAGTCATAATGATTCCTTATTTTTATGGAATAATTCTTTTTTTGTATTTTTAATATACTAAATTCTTCATTTTTGACTTGTTAACCTAACCTCAAAATTCATAAACTATCATTTCTCTCTCTTTTTTCTTTTCTTTTTTTATTATTTCAATTTCTTCTCACCGTGAAAAATCAAAACTCATTCTGGGTATTTTTCTGTAGATTCTGGAATTTGGCTTAAATTGAAACCCTCGTGAGAGAAAAATGAAATGATATTTCTTTACGTTATTGGTAATTATTGTGATTTTACAGATATAGAAGATGGAGTTTTGCCCCACTTGTGGTAGCATGCTTCGGTATGAATTGCCTTATCTGGGTTCCCCTGCAAGATTTTTTTGTACTGCTTGCCCATATATTTGCCACATTGAGAATCAGGTAGGAATTAGCTTTGACCATTCCATGCCTGTATAATTTGTTTTTGGGTGATTCTGCATGTTTTTTATATTTTCACTTTGCAGGTTAAGATCAAAAGAAGGCAAAGGTTGGTAAAAAAAGAGATAGAGCCTATAGTCTCCCAAGATGACATGAAGAATGCACCAAAAGCTAACGGTACATTTCCTCCCAAGTTAGAAATTAGATAATAGTTTAGGATGTCCCAGAAATGCATTCAGAATTCATGATATATTAAGCACTAAAATGTCTAATGAAGCCACATATTATCCATCTTTGAACGTCAAATCCTCAAATTTGCTAAATTCTTGATGACCTGCGCTTATATGATACTAGGAGGCAAATAAATGAAGACATGACTTATAGCAGTAAGATAAGTGTTTCAAAACTTTTCGTATTAATTCTTGCCTTTCACACATACTAACCAACTGTGGCTAGCATCTCACTTTGCTCGTCAATCCTGGGTTTTGCTCTGCACATCATCATATTTCTGTTATTCCTGAATCTGTTGCATCTGTTTTGAGTCTTCACTCTATTGCAACAGCATTTTCCTTCTCTGTCATGTGCCTCTGATAACAATTGTGGTAAGAGGAATTAACTAAGTTTTACACATTGCTTGTTGAGTAAAAGCATTGAAAATGGTTAGAAGTCAGAACAAATAGGGAAGAAGACTCTAATACTAGATTTAATTCTAGAATTAGTAAATTAGCTTCTTTGGAAGCTCTAGATGATCATGCTCCACTCCACTGTGTGCATATGTCACTGTTAGCTGATGGAGGAAGCAATAAGCTCTATAGAGAGAACAAAGTTCTTGTCATATGCTGTAATTACTCATTTTGTGCTGGTGACTTTGTTTCATTTGTTTCTATGGACTCATTATCATGGTGGGTGATGCTTGCATCTTCTACCCACCTACTCAAAAACATGGCTTAAAGTTTCTTGTTCAACCTTGTTCATCTTTTTATTGTAAGAGGAAATGGAATACATACTCCTTTGTTCAATGTTTGAAGAGAAACAAACTTGCTAATAAGGACAGTGGATTTGATTTATGTGCATTCAAATCTCTACTGGTACAACATTTGTCTAGGAAAGATGAAAGTTATACTGAAGGGGAGATAAGGTTGTGGGGCACTAGAAGAGATGCGTTTTCTGGATAACAGTAATGGGGAAGATGAGTATGATACAAATATCATTAGAAAGTGACTAGTATTAATTATATTAAGGCTAGATTTGTCTTTAATAGAATTAATTATTCCTTTTGTGACATTTTAGTATGGCATTGGGGAAAGTTTGTAATTTTGGACATGTCAATAGGGAAGGAATATTCATATAGCATGGGGAAAGAAACAATCACATGTATATTTGTTTTTTGGTAAAATGTGAATATATTATCCATTGATATGATTATGTAATATGTATGTACTGATGAGAAATTATACACAAATATTGTGCATTTATATAAAATGTTTTCTTGTTATTTTCTAAATTCATTCTTGTGTATTGAAACTGTATCATATCTAGAACTATTAAGAATTTCTTGTATGTGTCATATTAACTTTTGAAGTTTATTTCATTTTTCTCCTTCTAAAAGTCCTTTTGGAGATATTTACTGAGACATACTCTAATTATGTGATATTTGTTTACTTTTTTTTTTCTTTATCATTCCTTGTGTGTTCCCCCTTTTCTCATTCCCTTTTCTTGCAGAGCCATGTCCAAGATGCAGTCATAATGAAGCTGCGTACACAGAATTTCAGACTCGATCAGCTGATGAGCCGGCAACTATATTTTATTTCTGCATGAAATGTAACCACCGATGGAATGTATGACTTCAAATTTATGCCATTACATTTTTTTTCATTGGCTTAGGATAGAAAACCTTTTCAAGCTGATTGTAATTGAGTTTAAATGACAGCTTAGAGGGTTTTGGATAGCAAAATCCAAAAAAGGTTACAAGCCTAAGCCCTAAACTCTTGTAAAACTGGGGGTAAAAGCCTAAAAAAGATAGTTTTGTGCTGTTGCAAATTGTTTTTCTGATGAATTGAGTCCCCATAAAACCTTTGGATTCCAGGCTCATGATCCCAATGAAATGGCCAAAATAGAAACATCATCATTATAAAGATATTGACACCAATATACATGTGCCTGTGAGAATACAACCACTCTGATCATCCTTATTGTTACAATGAAGCTCCATGAAATAGTGTGGTATAGTGTAGTATCTGAACTCAATTAGTGGCGTTGGTACAAGAACATCAGCAGTAGCCAAGAAGTATGCCAATACCCATATTTTACTTTTAAACCTCCCTGTTTGACAAAGAACAATGGTTATAATCCAACAAGTAATTGAATCAAATAAGAATGCATAGTATAATGTCTATGGACTGTGGATGATGGAAAACCATGAGGATATATAAACTAGGATCAGAAGATATTTAATGTATGCCATGATAACTTTCCTCCAAAGATAAAAAGGTTAATGCCTAATATCGACAAGAAGGTATGGATGAGCTACACTGCAAAAATTGAGGGACACAAGTGATCCAAAAAGTTGAGGTTAATCATGTCTTAGATAATGCATCAAATATAATAGAAGTTGAGTAAATGTTATAGTTGAAATTTATGATGAGTTGTGCTCCATGAAAATGTGTAGAGACATACATGCCACACGACTGGAAAATTTATCACTGGAAAGTTGAAACATATAGAACTGATATAATAAATAAATGGTTTTGATAATGAGCACCTGAAGTTGTTATGAAATTAATAAATAGAAGGTTTTTGATTAGCAAGGTGGTGATGCATTGGTAATGATAAATGTTACATTGTCCAATAAAAAAGTTACCACTTTTCATTAGCCAGATAATTATCATTTCTTAAAAAATCAGTTCTCTTTCTGTTTTTAATTTTCTTAGCTCATTTCATACTAAAATATAATAATTAATTGTTTTTAATAATCTTAAAAAATAAATTCGCAAAACAAAATATTTAAAATTGTATTTTGAAACTAAATTACTTTTATCTTGAATATGTATTTTATTGTTAATATATTTATTTGAAATATTGGATTGAATACTAATTAGATTTTCTGTTTACATAAAGATCTGTTGTTTCATTTTATGATTATAAACTCTGTATCCTTTTAATTCCTATAATTTATAAATGTATATTTTAGTCTTGTACTTTAAAATTTTAAATTCTTTTAGTGGAGTCGTTAAAATTTGCCTAATGTTGTAACTATATTTCTAAAATAGTTTTGCAAATTTTAACAGTAGTACTAACAAGAATTAAAATACAGAGTATACAGATTAAAAGAGATATTTATAAATTTTATAAAGTAAAATTCGTAAAATTATAAAAATAAATGAGTAATTAAATCTCAATATTAACGTTATTTTTTTAAAAATTACAACAAGAATTTTAAAATCGTAAAAATCGATTTAAATTAAACCGGAAAGCATTGATTTGATTCTGATTTCATAATTAATTTAAACTAAACCAAATCAAATCACACTTAATTTTTTGTTTGGTCCAGGTAAATTTAGAAGAAAAATCGAATCAAAATTTACTGTAAACACCCCAAACCAAGTTTTCCTCTTCATGTTCTAACTTGTATTCATTTATTTTATTTATTTGCTTTTATCTCACTTCTATTTGAATAAATTAAGAAAGCTATTTTTTAAAACTTCAAAAATAGCTATACTTCTAAGTCACTAGAAACAGAGAAAATTAAATTTTCTTGAAATTTTCTTTATCTTAACTTTTATTAAACTTTTTAATATGTTCATGGGTCCCTCTAAATATTTTCCAAATTCAAAATTGATTCCTCTCATTTTTATTTTTTCTATTAATATAGAGTCCGTTTGAATAAATAACTTATATAGATCTTTTTCAAAAAATGGTTATTTACATAAACTCTGATAGACATGTTACATTCCATAGTTAAAAAAATAATAATTACAAATTGATGAGATTTTTAATTCTCTCGACACTTTTGGAAACTTTAAAAATAAAAAATAAATAGTTAATAATGTCGTCCAAAACATTGACTAAGTGGATGTTGCCCTCAGAGAAACTTTCAACTGTTCCTGACGATAAAGCTAAAAGTACGCATATAATGTAAGTCAATATTACTCTTCAAAAAATAAATAAATAAAAATACATTGTCTTGTAAACAGATTGATAAAAGTTATCATTACGCATTACTACTAATAAAATAAATCTATTAATCATAGTATATATTAATATTAAATTACATAATAGCATAAACAATATTACAGGAAATATGCTAAAATTAAACTAAATTAATAAAGTAAATTAATAATGTTTTGGTCATATAACTCTTATTCTAGCTTGAATTAAGTTGTTTATATTTTTTTTATTCGTTTCTAAATTTGATGATATTAGTCTTTATATTTTTATTTATTTTTATTTTTTTCTATTCTTATAGTTTTTTTTTAACTTGTTATTATATTTTTATAATTAAGTTATAAGTATAAAATGTTTCTGCTAACTTTGTCCATGATTAAATTCTATTCCAGAATTTAATTATCTTTAATAGAATTTTGTTAGAAATCCCACACTATTTTCACATAAACATAAGACTTGTTATATATACATAAATAAGGAATATTTCTCATTTCTTGCAAGCGAATTTGTAGGATTGAGTTAGACCCATAATCCACATTTAACTTGCGTACTAAAAAACCTACCATCCTAATATGATATAATATAACTTAGTATAACCTCATCAATATTTAATATGCTATTAGAATATATTCGATGTTGTGTTACCTTTTTTACTAGTCTCTCTAAATTCCACTTAGAGATATGTTAAAAGTCCTACATTGTGTGTCCTATATATACAAGTGGTAAATAATTTTCATCACTCACATTTAATTTGCATGCTCGTAAACTCACAGTTCTAAAGACCTCTGATGTAGACCTTTCTATCAATGTTTAACAAACTTTTTTTTTAATTACATCTTTTTATCCATAAAAACTAGAATACAAAAATTTATTATTCAAGATATCTAAGTCCACTTAGATAACTATATTTCAATGATAAATCAAATGCTATACACATTAAATAAGTAACAGAGAACATAAAGTTAACAACGTGCATGCATTAAAACCATGGAATGAATTCAATGAAAGGATTGCGATCTCATCACACAAACTCAAAAACATCACAAGAGGACAAGCACAGACTTTTGCATGATCAATCCTTTTCAAAATTCATCAAAGATTTAATGGCCCACATTGATTTACCATGGTGATTTAAAGCTATAAGACTGTGTAGTCTTCAGCCAAGTCCAAATAGTAATAATTAATTAAAACACATTGACATTTCACAACACAAGGTACAATAAAACCCTGTAGCACAAGTAACGAAATACGTAACAACAGCATGAATGAAATATCATTCTGAAGAAAAGGCCTTAGGAGCTGATGGCCCCAAAAAATACTATGGTATCTCTGATCTCTGGTTGACTTCACCACTTCACTCAACATCATGAGGACAGAGAAACAGAATCCACAATGTCTTTTTTTTTAAAACTTTTTTTGTAAAATACAATTATCTTTCAGAATAAATAATTCTAAAATTACTATATATAATTAGTAAGAAGAACAATGAGTAAACCATCATTTTGTCCCTAGTAATTAAAGATAAAAAATAGGAAATTAGTCCTTAAAAGTGTAAGATATTTATTATTTTAGTCTTTGAAATGTTATTATCAATTTAGATCCTATTTCAAGAAATTAAAATCATGGTAATTGGTTAAGGATGACAAAGAAATAATTAAATTTAGATATTAAAATGATATTAAATTTATGTTTAGATATTTTTGTTATAAAATCAAATTCATAGTTAAACTTAATGTAAAATTTTTCATTTAGTAAAAATTATTTGGATTCAAAATGAAGACCCATTATTCATGGTTTTGAAAAGTGATGTAAAATGGATTAACCAGACCTGTTATTGAATTTTGGAAGGTGAAAGTGTGAGACTAACTTAAAAATGTAGAATTTGGTGACGTAAGGGAATTGGAAAATGGACGGTTGAGATGGTATGGAATGTTGACAGAGATGACAAGTCCACTACTGAGAGCAAAAACAGACAAGGCATTGGACACTCTGAAACATGCATTTATGGAGTCTTAACTGTTCCAAGCTTGCGTTTTCAAAGTGTCAGCACTAAGGACTAAGGACGAAGCATGCAAATACACACAATTGGAGACCCCACCTCTCTCACTTGCCATTTTGCCAAGTCTCACCTTTCCTACCTCTGTCTCTAACATTGTCTTCATACTTTCACTAACTGTTAAATATATTGCATTTCCATGCTTTCAATCAATAATGCCACCTATGAATCAATAAAATCCCACTTTTTATTTTGGATTGGCTTTTAATACTAGGGTAGGTTAGAATTGGAAACACCTCAATTGGAGCAACACATTGATTTCGAATGTCACTAGTTTGTGTTTATGTGAATAGTATAGTATTGTTCTTGGGCCATCCAATTAAAAAAATATTAGTATTGTAAACTCTGCATGCACTTATACTTTATAAGCAAATAGATTTTATGTACTTAACTAATAGAATATTTTATGTATAATAATTTTATTTGTTTTTATAATAATTAGTTTAGTAATCATTTCTGGTATAAGTTTTGATTAGTTGAAATGCTAAAAATATATTATAGAATATGTAATGAATAAAAGCAATATATATTGTAATTAGTATAGTGTAGTTCTTTCAAATTTTGATTGATAGTGAAAATTATGTTGGAAATAATATATAGTTTTTCAATGTAACTTAAAGAATATTTCTTAATTCACCGTCAAAGATTATAATTGCTTCTGAGACGTAGAGATTGTGAAAGTAAATCTTATTGGTATCATAAATGTAAAATTTTCATATAATAATTAAAGAATTTATTAAAATACAAGTGATAATGGGAAATTCTCTACTGCACTAGAATTTTCTATATCTCACTTCCCATTATCCCCTATATTTCAATAAATTCTTTAATTATTATATTATTATATGAAAGTTTTACATTTATGATACCAATAAGATTTACCAAGATTCTTTAAATTTATGAAAGACAGTTAATTATGATTGAAATATGAAGTGTTTTCAGCATAGTAGTTACAAGCTGCAACTACAGCAAGAGTGTGTGCTGAGATCAAGTAGAAACAATAGAGAGGAGATGCCCTAAATATTAGGGTCGGATGTCTACGAGAGCTTCACAATTTAGACACAACGATGAAATTATCAGATCTTTGCTAGGCCTTGCTATGTCAAAAGCGAGAGAAATCCGATCCTTTTTTCTCTTTTTTTCATCTTATGTGACCACACAAATAAAGAAAGAAGCTCCTATCAATCCTGTTTCTACTTTAATACATAACTAATTAGTTTATTAAAAGTATATCTTTGCATATTTTTATATTAATATTTTTTTTCATTTTTTTTTCTTTAAATTTTATTAATAATGATCTGATTTTCTGCGTATAAGGATTTTGTATGATACCATTTCTCCTAAGGCTGGGCTTTGTCCAAGTTTGAAGAACAGCGAATGACTATTTGGTACTGAATTAGCCTTACTTTGGGGAGAATCTGATTCATTCTGTTAAGAAAAGTGTTAATAATAAGGTCATGATGACTCACTCACACACCCCACAATCAGTTTCTCTTCATTCACACTACTCATCTCAGTATTTCAGATTCTCTCTCTCACTCACTCTCTCTGTTCTGTCTTTGCAGTGCATGGACTGAAACCTCACTTGAATGCTCCTCTAAAAGGAACACGAGCATGAGACGAGTACTTTTTTACCTATCTAATTCACCACTCCCTTTTATGCCTGCCTCAACCCTCTTTCCTTTTTGTCTCATCCTCACAACTTCCACTATTCATTTCTCTCTGTCCCTCTATTTATACATCATCACCCTCTCCTCTGTCAACAAACAAACTCACTAACTCATCAAAGAGAGAAAAACAAACATAATGTCACCAGCATCAAGTTCTTCAAGATGGAGCCCTACCACAGAACAACTCATGATCTTGGAGGAACTGTACAGGAGTGGAATAAGAACTCCTAGTGCCTCTCAAATTCAGCAAATAACAACACACCTTTCTCTCTACGGCAGGATAGAAGGAAAGAATGTGTTCTATTGGTTTCAGAATCATAAGGCTAGGGATAGACAGAAACTCAGAAGGAAACTCAGCAAGCAACTGCAGCTACAGCAGCAACAACAACGTCAACAACAACTTCAACTCCACCATTGCCAACTCAATCAAGATATCACTAACCATTTTCTTGGTACCTTTGGTTATAGTACTAGTACTAGTACCATTCCTCGTTCTCCTACTCAGGATTTTCCCTTTTTTAACTCACCTACCTTGCTTTTTCAGGTAACTTTTCTTTTTCACTCCATGCATGCACAAAAGCCCGAGTACTGTACTGGGCTATGTTTGGTTTACCCTTTGTCCAATAAATTCAGTTTCACGATATGTTTGCTTTTCCTCAAAAAGTACTTTTACACCCTTGTATTTGACTTAAACCAAGCTTCAATTGAAAATAATGTCAAGATGGAAAAAACAAACTTTGCAGAACAAAAATCGTTCAAACTTAAGTTTGTAAACTTTAATCCAATCGCTCACTTAATGTAAAATTCTTTGCTGAGTCTACCCTCTTCATATTTTTCTGAGTAATGTCTATAATAACTCATGCATGAGGTTGCTGACTTAGCATGCTTCTGTAAATTTTTGAGTAAAATAAATGCACATAATTAATGACACCTGGGGCATTGCACTAGGATGGGGTTAGGAGAAGCTATGTTTGAAGTCTTGGCTTCATTTCTAAAACATGATTTAAGTTTGAGTTATATAACAAATCAGGGAAACTTAAACTCTCTTGTTTTATAACTTTATTCATTTCATGTGTTCAGGGAGGAGCTGCAAACACATCAGAACAGGAATTGCATTTCAAGTGGAATGTGCATAATAATCTGCAAAGTAATTTGATGGAGAAGAAAGAGATGACATCATTCTGCGACTATGGTTGGACACTTGTGGATGTTAATCAAGCAACTGCATGTTGCACTCGACCTCTAAAGACTCTTGATCTCTTTCCACTCACAACTACCAAAGTCAATGAAGATTGCACTACTACACCACCAAAGTAGCATAAACTCAATTATTGTTGTTCCAATTTCATCAAACTAAACACCAAAACTGCATGCGTGTGACATTTGATGTTAATATATCCTATTGTTTAAGGAAATTGTTGATCTCTACATAGGAAACCATGCTATGGAATATACCAATTACCAGCACCTAGTCTTGTATGTAGGATCTTTGGTTGCACCAAGTGAAAGTAAGATACAATTCAATACTTTCATTCAGGTACAAATCCAGAGGGTATATGGTATATCCTAGTATGATAGTACTAAGATTATTTTATCCTAGAAGACCATATTTTATAATGTTATAACTTGTCACTTATTTCTAAGTGTTTCTCTGCCATTCAGAATTGTTGTTTTTTGTCTTTCATTTCATTAGTTTTGTTATGATCAGATAAATGTTCTGACTAATGTGCTCAATTTAATTATATAGAAATTTTCAAACTGGTATCATTTTGGCATTAATGATACTATAGAATATGGTCCCGACCTGTTATATCTTTTAAGTCTATTTAATGTGTACTGGTCGTTCTTTGTTCATCAATCTCGAGTTTTTTCTCTCATACATAGTGTGCATGATGGATGTGATTAAAATGATAGACACGTTATGGACATGCGGTGAATCAGCTTTTTGTTAAAGATGTAACTTTTTTTTTTGAGTGAATGAAAAGGTAAGTGCTGTTTTGAGGCATAGATCACAACAACATTTACAGCAATTAACAGAATGAGTACTGCACAGTCTCAATTGTCATTCATTTAAGTTGAAAATCGATGCTGCTGATTGGTGTGTTAATGTGGCCTCACAAAAGCAAAAACATGTAGAGAAAACTGAGAGGTTGCACATGCAAAGTTTGGATACAAGTTGTTGATGAGAAATTGCACACAAGTTAAGAAGAGCAAGAAAATTAATTACGGGTTTGGTTTGGTTAGTAATTGAAATTTGCGTCAACCAAACCAACCTACCTCTGCATCATGGCAGATCTTGACGCGTATTCTTATGTATTTTTTATTAATAATTAAAGATTATATAATTTTTCAAATTATTATCTTAATTATGCTAATTATTCTTTGAATATATATTATATTACATAACTTTATTAATTTGAGTGATGTTAACATTAATTATTATTATATATTTAGTTAGGCATAGTTTATTTTCAATTTTATTTTACTTTTCATATTAATTTATAAGATCATGCACATGATATATAATTTTAATAAAATTAATTAAAAAATATGAAAAAGAAATTAAAAAACAAACTAGTAGATGACTGTTAATGTACTGCACCAAAACTCACATCTTGACCTCCATCCTGTCATCGGCTGTTGCTTTAGATAAAATTAAAACTAACCATTTTAAATTGAAAAACACATTCAAATATAAACTAAGCATCACATTTTAGGAATAACTATTGTTAATAGAGTTTCATCACTATGTTCAAGGTGAGAGAAAGAAAATAATAAATTAATTGACCAAATACAAGTTAAGAACTATTTAATTATTTTTAGAGATTAATTTATTCCAGAATAGTTTAGAGATTATTTAAGACAATAAATTATCTAATTCTTATATTTGGATTTAGTATTAAACAGATAATCTACTAAAAAAATATATGGTGCAGTATTTGATATTTAATTACCAAACACATCTAGTTAATTGATAAAGTTTAATTTTAAATTTATTAAGACAGATAAAATATTTTAAAAATTAATGATTTTATTTAATCCTTCATGAAATAAATTATCAATTTAGTTCATCAATGCAAGTTATAGTTTTTATTAAATAATTTTTAAAATAATAAAAATACATTAGTAGTTTCTAGCAAAAATATCCTTTAAATATATATTTTTATTAATTTAAGAACTGATTAAAAATAGATAATACTTTAGGAATTAAATATGATTTATTTTGCTTACATCAATATCAGTAAAATATAATAATAAAATGATGCCTAATAGTCTTTTGGGGCTTAAGAAGATAGCTTAATTAAAATCTTATTTGATAATTTTTTTTATTATAGCTTATTTAATTTCTTAAAATTCAATAATTTTTTTTATTTGAATATCTATGTTGATAAGTGTTTGTTAATTCATGTGAAATTATATATAAATTATTGTCTCATTTAAAAATTAAAAATAAAATAGAATTATGATAAAATATAAATTTAAGTATCATATTTTTTCTTAAAAAATCATGTAACTGAAAAAATAAAAAAAATCATTACAAAGCTTTTCTGCTTCATATGACACGGGCAACATAGAATATGTGGAGATAAATGAATCGATTTATTATATAAAAATTTGATGTAAGGACATTTAATACATAAGTAATTGTTCTCTATTTAATCAGCTTTCTATGAGAATTTATATAAAAATTTAAATTTAAATATTATAAGATAAAAAACAAGTTAGAAGGAAAAAAATTCTGACATGTTTCGAATTAACTTTCTTGTATTTCTAATCAATTGTTTCATAAAATTAACATGGTGAATTGTTTATTTATATATATAATGAGCGGGGTTTAGATCAATCGTAATTTGATGATTCTGAATTATTTATATCTTATTAATAAATTAATTTATAGATATATTATATCAAAATTAAAGTATGAAGATTTTAAAATAAGATTTTAAAATAAGATTTTAAATTTTATATTTCTTTTTAGAATAATTCTTACTAGTAATTTTTTATTCAACTACTACAAATCTATCATGAGCTTGGGTTTTGAAAAAAAAAAAACATCCTTTTTCATGTCTTTTTTGGATATAATTCATAAAAGTTTCCTCATTTTCTATGAAATTTCTTTTCTCTTTTTTAATATTTTAGTAAACTTTTCTTAAATTTGTTAGATTTCATTATAAATTCCTTTTCATAAAGATCAATATAATTAGCTATATTGTTTGGGTAAAACCTGAAAAGATGGTATAACATTCCATAAAATTAGATTGAGTAAATAAATTAATAATAGGGTGATTACATTACATTAACATGATAGGTTAATTGAATTAATAATTATTGAATTTAAGTGAGAATGAATAATTTAACTTTTAGTACTCAGCTCGTCAGGCCCCAATAAAGAAAAAATTAATAGAACTAATCCGAGAAACATTCCAAGTACAAACCGTTCCCAGAAATCAAGTCAATTGTGCTAAGACCTTTTTATTATAAGAGACGAGTGTACAATTCCTTATATGTTTCCTATTTATGATTGTGATCCTTTCTTCTCTATAATTGTATAAATAAATTATTACTGTATTTTATAATAATTGAGTATTTATTTATTATATATCATGTACACCATGTTAGTATGTTTCCTATTTTTATCTTAATTATTGATATATTTATTTTGATAATTAAATGAATGTTATTGTAGTTATTATTATTAATGTCATTATGTTAATGTATATAATAACTATAAAATATAATTATTTATTTCAAATTAAATATTATAATTAGAATAATGAGATTATTAATAAAAGAGATTAATTTCTTAAACTTGCGAATAGATACAAATATTGGTCCCTAATACTAAATATAGAGGAGTAAATAGATTCTAATACTAGAATATTTAATTAAAATTTTGTTTCTAGTTCCTCTTATTTCAACACAGATAAGTATTTTTATTAACCTATCTACAAGTAAAGATAAGATCAAGATAAACATTTAAATATAAGATGTTAGAACAAGATAGATGGGAGAAAGTTAGTAGAAACTTAATTACATGAAACAAATTGGGTAAGTAATAATAGTTCTTTTGTTACCCAAAAGGTGCAGTATTTAAGTGTGACAGATTTAATTCAATTACGTAGTTAATTACCCATTGAATACTAGTTAACTTCAAGGTTACCAAAAAATGATTTTGCTTAAGGTAAAATGTAAGGATAGAGATGATTGCATGGGAGAATTTATACTGGTTCGGCATTTTACCTACATCTAGTCCCAACTCAACCAACTGCTGTAATTGGTTTTCACTATCAATCTTTTTATGTTTTTTACATTCACTTTGCATAAACAACATAAAAAACGAAAAACAAATGACCAATACAATCTGTTCTTCAACGCAAAGAACCAGTTCCTCTTATTCTTGACACCTTCAAAAACCTAAAAGATTCTGAACCCTTTCAGAAATCTTTTCCCCTTTGAGAAAACCTATCCCAAATCACTTTTGCTTTTTCCCAAAGAAGCCTTTCTCTTAGAGTAAACTAGGTAATCAACCAAAATGAAAATACAAAGAATGATCGGCTAAAAAAATACCTGATATGTAGATTTTGATCACTAAAAAGCGTAAAGACAAATTACACATGCACTTCAACTCAGATTACTCATAGAGATGCTCTGAAAATATCTTTCTTTAAAACACATTTGAAGTTCTTTGATGAAATAATTTCTTTTTCTTTTTCTTAGAGTAAAAACTCAGTTTAAGAATTTATTTGAAAGTGTAAAGATGTTCTTTTTGGTGTATATTATATGTGTTTAAATTTTTGATAAAAGGTTGTGAATCATTATAAAAATTCAACTACTACACATTATTATATATGGAAAGAAACGTATTAAACTTTTTTACTAGTAATATATAAACAAAATTACAACAAAATTTACAGCAATTAACAGAATGAGTATTACACGGTCTCAACTGTCATTGGTTTAAGTTGAATATTGATGCTGCTGATTGGTGTGTTAGCGTGGCGTCACAAAAGCAAAAACATGTAGAGAAAACTGAGAGGTTGCACATGCAAAGTTTGGATTCAAGTTGTTGTTGAGAAATTGCACACAAATTAAGGAGAGGAAGAAAATTAATTACGTGTTTGGTTTGGTTAGTAAGTGAATTTTTAGTCAACCAAACCAACCTCTGCATCATGGCAGATTTTGACGCGAATTCTTATGTATTCTTTATTAATAGTTAAAGAATATATATAATTTTTCAAACTATTATCTTAATTATGTTAATTATTCTTTCAATATATATTACATAACTTTATTAGTTTGAGTGATGTAATACATTAACTATTATTATATATTTAATCATGTATTAGTTTATTTTCATTTTTATTTTAATTTTTCTTATTAATTTATAAGATCATGCACATGATATATAATTTTAATAAAATTAACTGAAAAATATGAAAAGTATTAAAAAACAAACTAATATGACCGTTAATGTACTGTACCAAAACTCACATCATATAACAGATAACTATAAAAAAACAAAATAACTAGTTAAATTTCAATTTAAATTTTTTCTTAAAACTATTTTACTTTTAAGTATTAATGACAAAGTATCTTTATTTCTCTTATAAAATATAAATAGAAAAAATAATATTGAACTATTACAATAAACTAAATTTTTTATATACATACAAAAACTTTGGGGGTGTTGACCTCCATCCTGCCATCGGCTGTTGCATCAGATAAAATTAGAACCTAACAATTTTAAATTGAAAAGCACATTTTTCTTATTTAATGTGATTTGATCTGTGATCCAAATATGCACTAAGCACCACATTTTAGGAATAACTATTGTTAGTAGAGTTTTATCATTATATGCTTAGGGTGGGAGAAAGAAAATAACAAATGAATTGACTAAATAAAAGTTAAGAACTATTTAATTATTCTTAGAGATTAATTTATTCCAGAATAGTTTAGACATTATTCTAGACAACAAATTATCTAATTCTTATATTTTGATTTAGTATTGAACAGATAATCTATTAAAAAATATATGGTGCAGTATTTGATATTTAATCACCAAACACATTTAGTTAACTGATAAAATTTAATTTTAAATTTATTAAGACAGATAAAATATTTTAAAAATTAATGATTTTATTTAATCCTTCATGAAATAAATTATCAATTTAGTTCATCAATTCAAGTAATAGTTTTTCCTAAATAATTCTTAAAATAATAAAATTAGTAGTAGTTTCTAGCAAAAATATCCTTCAAATACATAATTTTATTAATGTAAGAACTAATTAAAAATATATAATATTTTAGGAATTAAATATGATTTATTTTGCTTACATCAATATCAGTAAAATATAATAATAAATGATGCCTAATAGTCTTTTGGGGCTTAGGAAGATAACTTAATTAAAATCTCATTTGATAATTCTTTTTATTATAGTTTATTCAATTTCCTAAAATTCAATAATTTTTTTGGTTTGAATATCTATGTTGATAAGTGGTTGTTAATTCATGTGTAATTATATATAAATTATTGTCTCATTTAAAAATTAAAATTAAAATAAAATTATGATCAACTATAAATTTAAGTATCATAATTTTTTTAAAAAAATCATGTGACTAAAAAATAAAAAAGTCATTACACAGAGCTTTCTTTTTTTTTTTTTTTTCCCTGGTATCATACTGCAAGATATAATACATGGAGATAAATAAATTGGTTTATTACTTGTATAGAAACATGCGTGTAAGTATTTAATGCAAAAATAATAATTCTCTAGATAGCCGAGAGTTTATATAAAGATTTAAGGTTAGAAATTTCAAGACAAAAACATGTTAGAAGGGAAAAGCCTCTGACCGAATGAAATTTCTTTCCTTTTTTCTAGTTTTTTCAATAATTTTTTTTTAATTTATTGGATTTGATTGTAAATTCCTTTTCATAAAGGTCAACAGATAGTTAGCTATATTGTTTCAGTAAATCTTGAAAAGATTGCATAACATTCTACAAAATTAGATTAAGTAAATAAATTAATAATAGGGTGATTAGATTACATTAATAGGATAGATTCATTGAATTAATAATTATTGGATTTAAGTGAGAATGAATAATTTAACTTTTAATAGGCAGGTCATCAGGGCCCAATAAAGAAAAAAATAATAGGACTAAACCCAAAAACATTCCAAGTACAAACCGTCCACAGAAATCAAGTCAATTGTCCCGAGACCTTTAAGAATTATTTCAAGAGAAGAGTGTACAATCCCTTGTATGTTTCCCATTTATGATTTATGATTGTGTTCCTTTCTTCTCTATAATTATATAAATAAATTATTATTGTATTTAATAATAATTGAGTATATATTTATTATATATCATGTACATCATTCTAGTATTATTGATATATTTATTACGATAATTGAATGAATGTTATCGTAGTTATTTGTCATTACGTTAATGTATATAATAATTATAAAATATAATTATTTATTTTATATTAAATATTATAATTAGAATGAATTATTAATATAATAGGTTAACTTTTTAAATTTTTGGGTATATATAGATTGAACCATTTTTCTCTTTGGAATATCACACCGAGATATTTTTTCTCTTTAATTTAATTTTTAATTTTTTAAATTAATTTATTTTTTAGTATTTTTAATACAAACTTACGATGATTTGAGATGAAACCTTCATATACTTGTAAGAATATGTCTTAATCTTCATTCACCAACTATTAATCAACACCAAATAGCGGAATGAATTCAAACAAACATAAAAGATGAAGAGTGTTATAATTGAATCGCCACTACAAATTAAGCTTCTTGGATAAGATTCAAGGTCTCTAATGGAAACCTTGAGAAAGCACTCACTCCTTTCAAAAAAAGAGAACATTTTACAATTACAAGACACAAATTCAAGTCTTAAAAACAAATATATATTTGAAAAAAACTAATAGGCCTAACATGTACGCAATTCGCTGGAAAAATCTTGTTAGTATCCAAATGTTAACTTCAAGCCCTTCAAGCCCAATTTCCCCCTAGATGCAATTCGAACTGGACTTTGGTGTCTCATAGCTTTTATAACCCCTTTAAGTCTTCTTTAAAACGACACTGATGCACACGCTAGGCGTATGCGATATTTTAAGTCGCAACCCGACGCGCTTGGCTATGACAAGTACACCACAGTCGTCAAGTAATAGTATTTATAGATCAGGGTTGTCGTAACCACGAGGATAAGCAATTCGGAAGCTATTATTTAATGATTTTTATTTTCCCATAGGAGCAAGAAAACAGTTGTGTGATTTAAAGAGAATTAAAGCAATGAGCAAGAATTAAGACAAAGATGAGAAGCGATTGAGATCCCGACTTCACCACTAATTCCCCCCTTATATTCTTCTCTTTTGTTATTCATGTATAATCATGGTCGGATCAGATTCCTACTCTTGTGACCATCCCTCTCAAGATCACCCACACCGCCTAATTAATTAAATCATATGCAACGTCCCAAATCATTACCTAGGTTAATTAGGGATTAAATTTGTGAGTCCAGGGGCAAACTTAGGTGCAGTCCATACTATTACCTACTCTTATCTCTAGGACTCTAGCATAATAATGGTTTAATTCTTTAGTACTACTTAGGCATACTTTGTCAGAGTTACCCTAGATTTATCTATCAATTTATTAGTTGTCAATTAACAAATAGCATTAAGCGCAAAGAATAAACACTCAATCGAGAATCATATAAAGAGAATAATTAGGGTTACATCGTTCTCCCAATCAAAGAGGGAGTTACTTCATAATGGAATAAAAAGCAACATAAGAGTAAATTGAAAGAGAATACATAGGAGAAAGTTACTCCTTGAGTCTCCTTCTCCTTGGCTTGGTTGAATTTCATTGTCGTCTATGAACCGGAATGCTTTCGGCCAAGGTGCAGCTGCCGTCTAGGTCAAACCGATGAGTGACTAAAAAATAGGTCTAATTTCGCTCCGATCGCTTCTACGGGCTGACTGTGAAATAAGTCGTATTTATAGCCTTCAAAACTTGAACTTGGGCCTGCTGTAAGTCCAACTCGTGCGAGATATTAAGTAACTCGCGCGTGTTCTGTTTCAGAGATCAAACGTGTAGTGCAAGTCAAGTCACTTCGCGCGAGATGTGGTAGATAAGCGCGAGATGGACGTGAGATGAGGTTCTAAAGAGTTAACTTGTTCTTGAAATGTAACTTTTAAATTGCAATTGTGTAAAATTATGCACAATTTGCTATCTTTGATTATAAATAAATTAAATAAACATGAAAAGAATGAAAGAAAACAAATAGTGGTGGTTGAAGGAAAGTTATGGTAACTTCATTTTTTTTTCAAAAGAAAATGATAAAATAATAAAATTTTGAAAGTTTTGGAAGTCTTGTCTTCTATGAAACATATCTTCATATTTGGAAATGTGTAGCCATCAAAACCATGGTTTAGCATCTAAAAATCAAGAAGGAAAGTCCAACTTGATGTCTAAATAAGCTACTATTATTGACAAGTCAAGATAAGACAAAAATTTATCTTTAAAATTTATTACTTAGTTACTTTTTAAAAATAACTAATGGTTAATGTAAACAAACCATCATAACTAGTTGGTTACATACAATTTTTTAATGATTTTTCACATCTACAAATAGGACCATTAGGAACACACTCCACCCATAACATATTGAATACAAATCAGCCAAAATTCTTTTCCTTTTCCAAACACTAAAACCATTAGCCATTTTAGGAAAAATTCTAAAATTTTCTTAAGTTACCAAACCTACTTCACATCACCTTTTGTGGAGTGTAGAAACAACTTTATTTCAACTTTCCAAAGCCTTTCTAAAGAGTTTTAAAGATGGATCAAGAGAAATTAAGGTGAGAGAAGTCTCCAAAATATTTTAAGTTTCTTATGTATTTAAATTTCCAAGTATTTTAAAGGTTCTAAAATACTAAACTTTATGTAGTTTTGTGTTCTTAAGCTTCTAAACTCTTTGATGTCTTAGTTTATATATGATAATAAATTCTGGAAATTTATAAGCCTTATGGAAGTCTTGAAGTATTAAAAACATCGAGGGTTATTACTAAAATACTCCAAATTTATTAAGATTTCTAACGGTTTTAAGGAGTAATTGGAAAACTTGTTGATAAAAGATGTTTAACATGGTTTCAAGGTGTTTTGACACTTAAAACCATTCAGTCAAGATATATTAAACCACTAAAATGAAATGGACACCAACAAAAAATAATTAAAGAATGATTCAATAATTAAAAATGTTAAAATTCTAAGTTTATAAAAATTAACTTTCTATACTCTGAACTTGGATGACCTTTGCTGTGAACTTGTATGATGAATTTGACTTACGACACTATGATTTGTGATTATTAATAAAATTAATAATAATGTTCTATCAAAGGATGTGTACCTCTGAAAGAAAATTTTTGTACATTTGAGGTTGAAAACCTCTATGGGAGGTTGAGTACCTTTGTAAACAAGGTTATGTGCTTGATGAACTTTAAACATATTAATAGTGTGGAGGTAAGATCATGGCTTACCTGCATAGCCTCGAACAGAGGTGAGCCTCGTAAGGGGCATAGATAATAAACTTAATCTGTGCGTTTAAGTGTGATGCTTAATACTGGGGGAGTCTTTGAGACAGTGAGAAATAATTTTACTCATGATGATCACATGTTGTTTATCATATATTACGCGACACTGGGAGACCTTGACTGTTCGGTAAGTTGTGCGATGATGATACTGTAATTATCTGAGATGGTACCACATTGCATATTTTTTAAGTTAAGGTTGGAGCACGCATCATATAGGAAATTCTCATTTAGTCTCCATTCATTCATTTAATTATATTGTTTTATGTATTTTCTTGAGAATTATTATCCATATTTATCAGTAACTTTAATATATGGAACTTACCCTTGCGTGTTTGTGTCTGTGGTTTGACACCTATGATGATCTTGAGTTTTATTCGGAGAATCAGATTGACTGGTAGATTCAGTCATTCTATTTGGAGATGTGGGGGAAGAATAACTAGCATGGGGATATTTGTGTATATTTATAAGTGACACCATATTGCGTATTTTTATGACACTTTGTAAATATACTTTGGATGTGATGTGATTTTATGATACATTGGATGAGTTCATTTTGCTAGAAAGAATTTAATGATGGTGAATTTTTTTTAGCAAGGAAAAATATTTCAAAATTTTATTCAAAGAAATCTAAAGGAAGAGAAACATTTTCAAATAATAATAATAAATGGAGGTAATGGAAGTATTTTAGTAACGATTAGGGCGGGGTGTTACATTGAGTCCACCTTGCCTTGCTACTCCACCCTGGGGAATCCCTTCATATGTTCGGCCATCCACTCTAGGTGATCTTCTCCCTTTATTTCTCCTCTCTTCCTCATACTCATGGAATGCATACTCTTCCTTATTGTTGCTTCGACCCTCACTTCCTCTTGGTGAGGTATACTCCCTTCTACTACTCCCTCTTCTTCCTCCACTCCTTCTCTCATAAGCATCTCTTTCTCTTCTCTCAAGGCTCTTTCAAAGTATTTTCTTCTATCCTCCTCCTCCCTCAACCTTCTATTAACCTCATCACACTCTCCTTGAGATCATGTTGCAATTGTGTGAATCTCTCCATCATTTGCATCCATCAATCTCTTTGTTCAAGGAGACATGTCATTTCCAACACTTGGAGAGCTATCCATGGCTGAAAAAAGGATGTTAGAAGCAAGAAAAAAATATAAAAGAATAAGTTCTTTTTCCACTCACTAAGTGTTTACACTCAACACTCGTGTATTCACACTTTGAAGCTTTTTCTATGATGGTCAGTCTTGTCTTTTACCACTCAATCTCCTTAGAATTTTCTTAGGAGACCTCTATCAATTATCAAGGCCTATTTTTCCAATAGTGAAAGAGGAAAAATTCAACACAAAGAGCTAGGAATACCAAAGGAGACACAACTAAAGGAAGCCAAATGAAGGCAAGCAATAAAAGCAAACTCAACGAAGAAATTAAGTTACTCAAAAGGAAGAATTATATGTGACAAAAGAACACTCAAGCTACTGCAAATAAAATTCAATAAATTGACACTTTAAAACTAAAAAAATTAACAAGAATAAAACACTCAAAACTGGACACTAAGAACAAACACAATCTGGAAAATTTTTAGCACCAAACTGTCACCAATTGCACAAATTATAGGCACCCAAACAAATATGAATTGATGCTAGAAAATTGTGAAAACATCCAGTTGAACTTAGGCACATATATAGAATTAAAAAAAAAGTAAGAAACAACCACAAAAATAGGGCACAACACATTGAACAGAAACCAAACGGAGAACTGTCATCGTCAGGTTGTAACTGTCACAAAATGTGTATTTGTGTGAAAATTTTGGCTAGTTTTGAAACGAAATTTATAGGCACTTTTGCTATGAAATTAAGGCACAATTGATAACTCACAAAAGTGAGTTATTTCTATACTCCTTTTATAATATAAATTGTCCTTTTTACACTCTCAATCCACCTAAAATAACTCTAAATTGATCATAATTCACAATAATTCGTATTAGAGTTTGTTGATGGTGTGTTAAGTATTTTAGGGTGAAAAGTAGCCAAAAACAGGTGAAAATGTACTTAGGAAAGCATCTCTCGCGAGTTGGATCACAACTCGCGCGACTTAGAGCTCTAGTAAATAAGAAAAGCTCTCTAGAACCTCATCTTGCGTTCATCTCTTCTCATCTCGCGCGAAGACACCTTTCTTCAAGAGTAAGTTAACTCTCTAGCACCTCATCTCGCACTCATCTCGCGCCTAGCTCCATCATCTCACGCGAAGTGATTTTGAGTATTACACAAGGTTCCTCTCTGGAACATGAACTCGTGCGAGTTGCTTACTACCTCGCGCGAGTTAGACTCGCATCAGACCCAAGTATAACTTAAGAGACTATAAATAATCTTAATTCAGCAAAGTTTCAGACACTCAGTCCGTAGACAATTTCTAAAACCTTAGTTCTTAGACTCCCGACGGCTAACCCTAGACGGCGGCTGCTCTACGGCTGAGAAACTCTCCCAGTTCATAGATGGCGACGGAATTCAACCAAGAGGAAGGAGACTTTAGACTTCACTATGTATTCTCTTTCCATTATTACTTGTGTTGTTTCCTTTTCCACTATGAACTAATTCCCTCTTTGATTGGGAGAATGATGTAACCCTAATTATCTCCTTTATATGATTCTTGATGTTATTCAATACATGTTTGGGTGTTTTATTCTTTGTTCTTAATGCTATTTATTAAACTGTCAACTTAATAAATTGATAAGGTAATCTAGAGATGTCTAATAAAGTAAACTTCTAGAGAAAACATGGGAATGAAACCATTATTATTCTAAGATCCTAGAGATGAGAATAGGTAGTAATGCGGACTGCACTTAATCACAATTGGATTCATGGAACTAAATCCCTAAGTAATTTGGCATTAACTTAAGAGATTAATTAATCCGGTTAACTTAGGAAACGTGAGTGATTCTGAGAGGAACGGTCACGGGTGTAGAAATTAAATCCGACCATGATTATACTTGAATAGAATAAAAGGAAATTATAAAGGGGAGATTAGTAGTAAAATCGAGATCCCAATCACTTTCTTTCTTGGACTTAAACTCAATTCAAATTGCTTTCTACCCTTTATTTAATTCAATCTCTAAACTAAGAACTACATGCTTTCGTTCCCTGTTGGGAAAAAAATAAAATAAATTAAAATAAAGATATAAGTCTTTCGATTTGATTGTTCCCGTGAGATTGACAAACCCCGTTTATAAATACTTATTACTTGATGACTGTGGTATACTTGCCATAGCAAAGATATGCGTTTAGTGTAATTATCACTCGCATATTTTACATATCAAGTTTTTGGCGCCGTTGCCGGGGACAAGCCAAATTGCAACTTTAATTTTTATTTTTGTTTATTTTATTTTTCCTTCAATTTTTTTTTGTTTTATTTTTATTCAAATCTTATCTCTTCTTCTAAAAAATTTTAATTTTTAAAATCTCTTTCCCCTTCTCTGATACTTCTCTTTATTTCTTAATATAATTCCCTTGCAAGTTTTGATTTCAAGTCTGTTTTCTGGATACCCTCATTTGGTCTGGAATTTTATTATTTTGCAGGAGGTTACGGAAACACAGAGAGTCGGAGTTTGGCCTTGATCTTTAGATCGAGAGAACAGCTCGTTCACTCTCAAAAGCAAGTAAAGAAGCAAGAGCACAGTTTTCAGCAGCCTTTATTAATCGAAACATGGATCCTCCACAAAACGAGCAATCGAGGACCATCGCTTAGCAAAGTAGGAGCAACTTGAGAATTGGCTCACCCATCGTATTACTATCGGGGATTACACATGGCGAGAATGGGCACCTCATTCCCTATTTTTGCTAAAACGTTCAATTTCATGGACACCCTCATGAGGATGCAACCAACCACATTAGAAACTTCCTCTACGAGTGCAACCATGTGATTGGAACAACAGACCCGAAGATTACTAGATTGCGGTTTTTCCCATATACACTCCATGGGGAAGCCAAAATCTGGTTACAGACGCAGCCTATAGGTAAATTTTCAAATTGGACTGACCTTGAGGAATGTTTTTTGAACAGGTTTACCAATGAAGGTAGGCAAGGCAGCCAATCCCGTGCTATATATGCTTTCAAGATGGAGGATGATGAAAACTTCGAACAGGCTTGGCATAGATTTAGAACACTCCAAGCAAAATGCCTTACGCACAATATGGATAACACCTTGCTAGTGGAATTATTTCTTCAAGGCTTAAAACATGAAGACCTAAGAAGCCTTGACCTGGCGGCTGGAGGATGCCTACGAGAGCTTAAAACAACAAAACAGTGCCTCGAATTATTCGATGTATTGGCACGCTCTTCACAACCTAACAAGAGGGAAACCCCAAACCCTAGCGGTGTACATGCGATATCAATCGAAACCGCTCTTGAAGCAAAACTGGAGGCACTTACAATAAGCCACCAACGCTTGGAGAAATTAATGGCGGAAAATGCAGGGAAAACAACAACACCATCTACCACTGAACACCCACAACAACCGCAACCATCTATGTGCTCAAATTGTGGAGGTAATCCTTACTTTTGTGGTTGTTTTTCCGCTAATGAATCTGTCAATTATGTAGGTCACAGCAAAGGTTCCGGCTACAATAATTTTGGGAACTCCAACTATAGAAACCATCCTAGTTTCTCTTGGAAAGATAACTCCCAAACACAAAAGGCCCAGTTCCAACCTCAACAAGAAAAGAAGAATGACTTTGAGGCCTTGTCTAAATAGATCGCGAATAGCTGCAAGATGCTCTCTAACACCCAAAATGCGTTCAGGGAGGAGGTGAATAAACAGTTCGCAGAATTGTCAAGCAACCAGAAAAATCAAGACGCCATCATAAGGAACCATGATGTTGCTATTCGTAGTTTGGAACACCAAATGGGACAAATAAACCAGGAACTCTCAAACCGTGAACAAGGAGTTTTACCCGGAAACACCACTCCAAACCCTAAAGAACAGGTAAAAGTTATAACTTTGAGAACTGGTAAATAAATTTCTAACCCTTATGCAGAAAATATAACACCTACTTAAGAAGGGAACACAAATTCTACTGCTGAAAAAATCGGCGTATACACAATCCCCCAAAAGCGGGGAGATGCAAACAAAGCCAGCCAAGAGGAGACACCCGAGAGGACCCTCCAAGCACACATGCCCCCAATTCCATACCCGAATAGGCTAAAGAAGGGCAAGAAAGATAACCAAGAGCAGCAATATGCAAAGTTCTTAGAGGCTTTCAGCAAAATTGAGGTAACAATCCCACTCCTTGAAGCTTTACAATTAATGCCAGTTTATGCAGGAAATTTGCACCAAAAAGCGCAAGCTACCGGAAAAAGAAGTGGTGGTCTTGAATGAGGAATGTAGTGCCATCTTGACCAACAAGCTACCTCCTAAAACGAAGGATCCGGGAAGCTTCACAATTCCATGCCACATAGGGGAGACCTACTTCTGGAAATCATTGCTGGATCTTAGAGCAAGCATCAACCTAATGCCCCTATCAATATTCCAAAATTTAGGGGTAGGAGAACTGGCACCCACGAAGGTTTCACTGTAGTTGGCGGACCGATCGCTAGCATTCCCAAAGGGTGTACTAGAGAATGCACTAGTGCAAGTTAATAAAATGCTAATCCTGACAGATTTCATTATGCTTGACATGGAGGAAGAATGGGAAGTACCTTTGATCTTGGGAAGGTCGTTCTTAGCAACTACAGGAGCTCTAATTGATGTGGACAAAGGAGAATTAACGCTAAAGGTTCTTGGGCAGCATGCCACCTTCAACGTGTTTGAAGAAGCCAAGTGATCCATGAAGCAAAGCTCTTGCAAAGCGGCAAATACTTTGGACCACATCACATTGGCATGTGAAGACCTAGGTAATGAACTGAACCCTACCCCAAATTTGATTTATGATACTAATACTACAGGTTCAGTCACTCTTGAGAAAGGGGTGTCACTTATTTAACTCCCTTCTTCGCCAAAGGACCACAAACCAAACTCGGAGGTAGATCTTGGAAAATCCAATAAACCGGTGGAGGTAATGTGGAATGAAGAACCGAAACAAGAATCGCACCACTGTTGTGATAAAGGTAAGCATCCTTCTTCTCTAAACTGCATGAATTCAATTAAGGATGATCACGATTTGCAAGTGCAGCTACAAGCAGCTCCTAACTTGGAGCAAGCTACTTTCATTGGACTATTGTTGAACACAAGTGACGATGGAGATCCTATTAAGCACAAGAACTCCATCCCAAATTGTAGTCTAACATGAAACGAAGCTTAGTCCAACTTAGGGACTTGAAAGCAAAATGCTAACGGGAGACAACCCGAGTATTCTAACTTTTTTTCGTTTTGAATTATCAATTTTTCTTTTCTTTGTGTTTTTATTTTTACTAACTGAGTCATAGATTCACTGCACAAGGAACAATCATCAAGAGGAACACAAAATACAAGGTACGCATCATAAACCTAAAAAATTTCTTCAAATTGAGACTTACAGAGAACAACTTGCGCAGGTTTTTGACTACCTCGCTCGAGGTAACTCTTAAAACTTTGAAAAAATGCTTTCTGTGAGTCAATCTCGTGCGAGTTACCAGCGGTTCGCGCGAGATTAACCTTCCATGTGCTCTCTGCCACTCCATCTCGCGTTGATCTCGCTAGATCTCTCGCGAGATAGACTTCCAGGGAAGAAATTTTCTTTTCTGAGTATTGACCTCGCGCGCGTTGGGTTATGCCCAAAACCACTTCGCGCGAGATGGGCACGACAAAAGGAAGGAATTTGAAAAGTTTATAAATAGTGGGAAGGGGAAGGGTCAGTTACTTCAATTTTCATTTTCTAAACCCCATCCCTGCACTATTTCTTTCTGAACTCCACTACATTCCTTAAGCACCAAAACTCAGTTCCATCTTCACTACTCACTACTACAAGGTACATAACTTAACTTTTATGCTTTAATATTCATATTAGGATCTTTGTTAGGTACCTTGATATGCTTATTTTCAGTTTTCTAGGAGTTTGAAGAGACTTTGAGTAGAATGCATGCTTAGAATGATTTTGCTCGGTTGAAAGTGACTATTGCATGTTTGTATTGATAGACCTAAGTTAATAATCATGCTACATTTTGAGTTGGAGTGCTAAAATATAATTTTTATGATTTTTGAGCCCACCTCGCGCTAGTTGCAAGTTTCTATCAGCAACCTCGAGCGAGGTGGATGACGCTTCAAATTCTTTAGCTTCAGAGATAATCTCGTGCGAGTTGCAGAACCATCTCAACAACTTCGCGTGAGATGAACCTTTAAATTTGAAAATCTCCTTTCTCTGAAGCAAGCCTCGTGCGAGCTAACCTTGCTTCGTGCGAGATACCCACGATTTTCCAGAAAATTATTATTTAGATGCTATTTTAATCATTCCAATTATACACCATGCATCTAAAATATGAGGTTGACTATTTCATGCTTGATATTCACTACTATGTATCCATTCTTGATTAATTGTACCTTGTTATATTGCGAATCCTAACATGAGCAAACTCTTGAATTAATTGATTACATAATGCCTGTTAGTGATTCTTCTTACTGCACCTCTCCCTTTTATTTAATAGGTTTATCTGTTTGTGTAGATGCATAGACCAAAGAGAACCAAACACCCTGATGTTGTAGGACCTTCAGCGACACATATAGTAGAGGTTAGTGAGTAGAGCCTCACTGACGAACAGCGATTCACGCACGAGAACACGAAGGAGCGCTACCAGCATACCATTACTAGGGCAGTTATACCAGAGAGGCCCTTCAGCGAGGTGGGCACCCATTGCAGCTGTCTTGGAGGCAAGGCAGTGGATGTCGTGGTTATCTAAGCCACTTGTGCCAGTCCAACCGACACTGGTTCGCGAGTTCTACGCGAACTTTAGACATGAGAAGCATGGCACAATGCTTCTCCGAGGAGTTCAAGTAGACTTCTCAGCCCAGCCCGAGGAGTTCCACACTATGTCGGTGAGGTAGTCCTACCGGATCCTCGCCCATTCACACTCACCGACATAACTCATTTATATGAGGAGGCGCAGCCACAGCAGGAGGCACCAGCAGCAGATACTGATGAGCTGATGGTCACTCCACCATCATCACCACCATCGGCACCCTCCGCTCCATCTAGCCCAGCACCACCACCTCCTGCCACCGAGCCGACAGCTTCCGATGCACACATGCAAGAGCTGTTGACTATTGCCAGAGCGCAGGCGAAGTACCAAAATCAAAATCTCTATAGTCAGGGTCAGTACCTGACTAAGATTGTGCAACACCAGTAGGCTCTATTCGAGTCCATCAGACCACCACCATTCGAGCAGAGCACCCTTCCTCCACCTCTGCCCGCGCTCGAGACCTTGGAGAAGTTCTTCATCGCACAGTGGGGTTTCCCACCAGCCGACCATTCTCAGTAGGTAGAGTAGTCTATTTCCTTCTTGTTTCGTTGCCGAGGACGACAAAGTTTTAAGTTGGGGGTGGCTATTCATTCTATCCCTTTATTTTCTGCTATTTAATTTTAATTTTTATGCATAATTTTTTCTTTTTTATCATTTTTATGTTTTCTTTTAGAATAGGTTCATACTAGAATAGGTCCTTATTTTTCTTTTTATCATTTTTCTGTTTTCTTAATCATACTGAAGCATCTGCATTATTGTACTAACTCCTTATATATGCATGAGTGTTATTCTCTTGTTACCTTGAGTCGTGAGTTTTAAGGATTTATTATCTATCCCCTGTGAGACCAAAGCCCTTATGCAAGATTGAGAAAGGTAATGTATGATTGATGACTTATGTTGTGGGAAACCAATTATTGCACTTCAATTTTGTTCCTTGTTCTAATAATGTGCTTGTGTTTAAGAAAATGGGAAAGAAGTAAAACTCAATTAACCAAGTTGATCCTAAATAAGTTAAACCAAGTGAAACATGAATCAGAAAATGATTTAGGCCTTCTTTGGCAGCCCAAAAAGCTTTCTCGACCAACCTTAAATTTTTAATTGAATGACCGTAGTCACCTACTTTGAGCCTAAGCGGTTTTTTCATAAAAAACGGTTTTTCCATATTTTTGATAAATCTTTTTGAAAAACCCACCATACTTCAGGCCGGAAAACCCAAGTTTATTTTTGAGAACTCTCTTAGTTTTGAAAATCATGTGTTAGGGAAAAATCAAACCTCCAAAAATTCACACAAAAAAAAAATCACAAAAGCAATAAAAAGATCACCAGTTTGTGATTACCAAAAAAAAAAAATTTAGAAATTGCTGAAAAGGCCAACAGTTTGTGGCACCCCAAAAAAATAGTATAATAAAGAGGTATTGGTATAATTCCCTGGAAATCAATAAAGAGCACAAAAATAAAGTACAAGTGCTAAGAGATTATCTAGAAAACAGCTTGGGGTCTATGGTTTCTTAAGCTGAAGGTTGGTAATAAGTTTAAAATATTACTTGTCATCATACCTATATCCAAGTCGAATATTACAAGCTTTATAAAGCCTTATTGATTATAGTGATTGCTAACTTGTGTGGAAGATAATGCAGGAAATACATGAGGTGAAGAGGGTAATACTAATTTCTGAAATCTAAACCCACTTGAACTCATTGGGAACTTGGAACGAATATCACACACATACGGATAACCACTGTCATAACCTGAAATGCATGCATGACTAACTCTCTTGTGCAGTAAGCTAAAGCAATCCAGAGATGAATTACAATGAAAAAACTCGGTAACTTAATTTCTCATTCATCGTAAGCAAGGATTGGTACAATTTATTGCTAAGAATTGTGAGCTTAAATGTTATTTGGGTTATGATAAAAATAATTGTTGAAGTCTTAAAAATCCCTTTTGTTTGAGGACAAACAAAGTTCAAGTTGGGGGTGTTTGATAACTCACAAAAGTGAGCTATTTCTATATTCCTTTTATAATATAAATGGTCCTTTTTGCACTCTCAATCCACTTAAAATAACTCTAAATTGATCATAATTCACAATAATTCGTATTAGAGCTTGTTGATGGTGTGTTAAGTGGTTCAAGGTGAAAAGTAGCAAAAAACAGGTGAAAATGTGCTCAGGAAAGCATCTCTCGCGAGTTAGGTCACAACTCGCGTGACTTGGAGCTCCAGTAAATAAGAAATCTCTCTGGAATCTCATCTCTTCTCATCTCGCGCGAAGACACCTTTCTTGAAGAGTAAGTTAACTTTCTGACACCTCATCTCGCACTCATCTCACGCCTATCTCCTTCATCTCACGCAGAGTGATTTGGAGTATTGTAAAATAAAAATACACAAGAAGGGGGCTTGAATTGTGTTTATCAATTAAAATTCTTTCAGACAATGCGTTTCTGCGTTTGTATAAAATAATTTTGATCAGACGCAAACTTAAAAATATTCTTCAAAGATTTCTTTTAATTAAATCTGTAGTTTAAGTTATTATCCCCTATTAGTAAGCAGTTAAAAATAATCAAAGCAGTAATATTTTTATACTAGTTCGTCTTATGAAAGACTACGTTCAGTTACCCAGTAACTTGCTGAGGTTCTACTAAAAGTATTCTTTGAACTCAGCCACTCCTGACTAACAATACAGATATTGTTTGAACACAACCTTCTCAGGCTAAAATGGTATTCTTTGTCCCCAGCCTCCACAAGCTAAACCCAGGTATTCTTTAAATACAACCATCATAGGCTAACCAAGGTATTCTTTCAACACTTAACCTCCTCAGGCTAAAGAAGGTATTAGTTGGACTTTAACCACCACAAGCTAGACTCACGATATTCTTTGGACTACCAGCCTCCGCAGACTTGATGCAAGGTATTCTTTAAACACTTAGACTCCTCAGGCTACAAGATTACCACAACAGTGGCTTACAATAAGTTCTAATAGAAAATATCCTTTTCGTATAGAGGGATTTTACAATGTGAATTCTATTCTAAGTTTGTGGTGAGCAAACTTGTTTTCTTGAGAGCTTGAGCGAGTATGAATATATCTTTGATCAGAGTAGTTCGTCAACTTGAACTCGTAGAGATGAAGTCCTTTTATAGGTGGTTGTGTGAAGTAATCGTTAGACTGTAGAAGTTAATGTTAGTCCTAGTCTTAGCTACTTTCGCATCTGGCAGAGTGAGCAAACAGAACATTTAATGGAAAGTCAGCGGTTGTCAATGTGAGATCTGCCTTTGACTTGATTCGCTCAGAGATTTCACCAAAACGTACAACTACTTTTCGTGTTGTAGAGGTTTATTTTGAAATCTCTTTCCACCTTTAGAACATTCTAAGTAACGGTTGAATAAAGATGTATGCATGTGTTATTCAGAGTCTTGGACATCAAAAAGAGTAGACGAATGGATAATTATAATGAGTTGAGTGTTGAATTCAATCGTCTGTCTTCATCCTTCGTCTTCAACTTTAGTCTTCAAATCTTCACACTTGAGCTCATGACTTGAAGTTGAGATGCGTTCTCCGTCTAATCTTCAAAGTTCTTCGTCTGATAACAAATTCTTGGAGTATGACGACTTGAACTTTGCGTCTGGAACTTCTAATTTTTTGAGGGTGCATCTTTCGTCTATGCAATTAATGATCCTTCTGATCATTTTCCCCTTTGTGTTTGTAGATGTTTCCGTCTGTCTTGTAATTATCAAAATTAAGATGCTAAGTCATTTTGACTTAACAATCTCCCCTTTTTTGATGATTACAGACCATACGAGCAAATCCATCTTCTTCTTCTGGAAAAAGATCTTCATGAGTTTATCAGAGCAAAGTAGACTAAACATCTTGATCTTGAGTTCTTCAGACGATAGATCATTCTTGATATATTGTGTAGATGACAGATCAAAATCTGCATAAAACATGTTAGCTTAAACACACAAGATATATCAGAGCAAAATAATATACATCGAGATGATGTTCATAGTCATTTTTCTTTCATATAAAAGTTATTACATCAAAGAGATGTAATTTTGTACAATCAGAGCAAGAAAGAAAAATAAAATAGAGCTACATGCTCTAAGTTTCAACAAAAACATAAAAGAACATAAAATAGCTCCCCTTAAACTTGATCTTGTTCTTCATTTTTAGCATCTGCTCCTTTTGCGTCTGGCTCCCCTCAGACTTAGCATTTTTCTCTTTTTAGCTCCCTCTGAGCTTGATATATCTATTTTTCAACTTATAGCTCCTCTTCTTCCTTTCTTTTTCATATTTTCTCTTCCTCTTTCTTCTGATCTCTTTTTGTCTTAACTCCTTCTTCTTCTTCTGTTCTCAACCCTTTTCTTTTCTTCTTCTCCCCCTTGGGCTGCAATCATCAAAACATCAAAATGATAACATCATTTGGTTCAAAGGAAGACGATGCGCCTGGATTTTGTTTAGCCAGATTGGCCTTCATCAATCCCTCCAAAGATTTGATTCTGCTTACAAGAATATTCTGAGTGGACTTATATTCCAGATTTTCTTGTTCAAGAGCAGAGCATCTTTCCTTGAGAGAATTGTAGGCTTCAACAGTGGGAATTTCCGTCTCTAAATAGTGAATAGTTAAGAATGGAAGAATGAGAGTGATAGGCTGAGGTTCATTTCATCTCCAATTGAATTCTCGTTGAATGAGAGAGACTTGAAGATTTTGGAGAGATTCACCATTTCCATAAGCAAATCCATTTCCAGGGTACACGTTTCCACAAACAACAGCGTCTTGCATTCCAAGCGTCTTGCTAGAAGAATTAGCCAGAGTGGCTTTATGGGTGTCAAGCTTGGCAATAGTCCTACTATCAAAAGGACCATGTTGGAGTAGATGATCAAATTTAGACTGAGGCAGCAACTTTGGTATATGGCATGCCCATAGGAACTTCTTGGGTTCAGAGTAAACTTTCTTTTCTTTGCCTTTTGCTAAGAACTTGATTCTACAAGGACGAAGTCTATCCGGTTGAATGAAGAACTTAGTTGACAGAGAAGAAATTGATGAGAATTGAGTGCTAAGAAATTGAGGCAGAGGCCGTAGTTCTTTTAAGGCATTGCGTCTGATATGATTGAGAGAGCTGGCTTGAGCTTTTCCTTCCTTGCGATATGCAGTTGCCATGTTATGAAAAACATGATAATGATCAATAGGCAATGCATGTGGAAGATCTTCAGGAGTTTCAAGGTCTTTAAGAATCAACTCCTGAGTAATAGGAATTCCAAAACAATGTGGTCTTGTCCAGGGGAGAGTAATTCCTAGCGAGTATCCAAGTCCAAGATACTCAGTCTTGTTCATGGGAATAGAGAAAGTAATGGGGTCATGTCCATCAATAGCATCTAATGACCACCATTTGCAGCAATTGGGCACAAAAGGACTCCATTTGGTTAGACCAAACAGCGAGTGAAAGAAGATGGTTGAACCACGCTTCTTTGGAGTTTCTCATGTACGAACTTCTTTTGATCTAATGAAGGGCTAATATCTAAGAGCAGGACCTTCAATTTGAGAATCTTCAAGGTATTCCTTGTATGCGCATGCTCCTTCCAGACCTTTGATATTGGTTTTTATCAGACTATCCCAATCAAGATTCTTTAGCCACTCTTTTTGCTGATTTACAGAATAGATTACTTTAGTGTTCAATTGAGTTAGCTTGAGGTGATGATAAAAGAGAAAAGGGTTTGGTCTCCTTTTCTTAGAGAATCCTCCATTTTCCTCTGTACACATAAGGATCAGCAGTATCAAAGAATGCTGATGAAGAGGTGGAAAGAAGAGAGGATCTGTCTTCAAGAACCTAATCTGGTTTGATTGGTTCGTCTTCTATATGCTCTGTTGAGGAGAGCTTCTTCATGTACAATTCATCAAGGAAGAAATAGTCCATCTTCCTTGGAGGTGTAGGCTTAAAAATTTCATAATAAAGTAATGGTTCTATTCGAATGTATGTTGTTATTATTGGCACATCAGATGAAGATGCATCGGCAGATGCAAATTGTACATCACAAAGAAATTCATTTATTTGTACAGATTTAACATCTTTAAACGCGAATACTTTCGTCTGAGATTGAGTTAGATCAGCAGACGCAACATCTACCGTCTGATGATTCTTTGGAGAGGCAGACTCAAACGGTACTACTATAGGTTCAGCTTCTGCTTCTGACCTATTCTCCATTCTATCTTCAGCAATGTCCAAATGTATAGATGTGTGTAAGTTATCATCTAGCATAATGGACAACTATTCTGACAACAGTTCATTATCTCTTAAGATCTTAGTAGACTCAATAACTTCTGGCTCAGTTCGTTTGGGTTCAGGTACTGTTGTTGATGAAGGTTGAACAGACTCAGTTGTGTCTGTCATGATGATATCGTCTGCTTCATCAATCTTCTTAGCAGACTTAGATACATCAATCTTTCTTTTTACCCTTCGCTCATGATGTGCGTCTGATCTCTTCTTTTTTCTTCTTGTTTTCTTCTTTATTTGGTTGGTTTGGGTTGATGAAGATAGAGCGAATTTTCTTTGGTGCAGGAGGTTGTTCTGGTAAATGATCAGTGAGTGATTCATTTACACGGTTTTCTGTTTATAGTTGTCATTGGGATGTTTTAGTAAGTTTGATGGACAATTGTGGTTTTCTTTTTGGAGAGGATGGAGTTGATTGTTCTGTTTGGGCTTTTCTGATGGTAAGTTTTATTCTTTTGGGTTGTTTGGATGGAGAGGGTTGAAAAGATTCTGAAGGTAGACACATTCTAGAAAATGTGCTTTGTTTGATATCTTGTCCATCAGGATACAATTTCTCATTGTTAACCTTGAACCTTAGGTTAATAATGATATTTGTAAAGAGAGCGGGGTATGGAACACTTGTGTTCCTCTTCAGATTTCTGTTTCTTAGAGCACTCAGCCAATGATCTAAGATAATGTGAGGAAGGCTTATCTTATCCTTCTTCAGCAGATGATAGAGACAAAATCTATCTCTAAAGCTAACATTGTCCCTAGACCTAGTCCTAGGGGTGAGGACATTGAAGAGAAGATTGTGTAAGATTCTGCGCACAGGAAGTAAGGTTCCAGCTCTTAGAAACTTATAGTCTTCAGGGTCACGAGTCCTTCCATACAAGGCTTTGTCCACAGTTTCTTCATCTAAATCTTCATTCCAGTTGGATTGAAAGATAACTCCTTCGGCCTTGCATCTTCCTCCTGTAGCAATAGCATTAGTATTTATCAGAAACTCCTTTTCTAATACGAATCCACAGATGGTGCCATTTACATCCTGAGCTTCACTCCAGACTCAGCATACGGTTCCAAGAGCCATGCTCTTTGCCATTCAGCAAAGTCCATCCACCCAGCAACGTTGATCATTTCGAAGACGTCTCTTGATACATTTTGAAGTGTTTCTCTTTGAACCCATTTGCAAGGGAGGAAGGTTTCTCCAGCACAGATGACTTCTGTGGTTTCAACAGAGTTCAAGTTCTTAGTGGCCATTTAAGATTTGAAAAATGAGAGAATGTAAAGAGTGTGAGAGTGCTTGTTGAGTAGTTAAGATTTTGATAGTAAAAAGTAATAGAATGCAATGACAATTTCTTGTATATATATACGAAGATGAAATAATTTTAGGTTAAAGAGTAGACGAAAGAAAAGTAACCGTCCCTGATTTGACATTCCTCATCATTGCCTCTCTAATGATTGATTTCTCTATAAATTCTGCGCGTCTTGTTTCTTTAAGAATTTTGACATAAATGCCAGACACATTTAATGTTCCATTAAATGCTATTCCCTGCACACTTGATTAAAATATTAATAGATACTATGTCGTTGCGTCTGTTGAAGAGTCAGATGGACTAATTCAACTATGAATCAGACGCAACGTTTCGTCTTAACACGAAATAATATAGACGAAATTATTGTGCAAGCGAAAATGATAATCAGACTAAAAATTTTAACAGATGAAAGATTTATTCAAGTAAGGGAATGATTCCCAAATTCTCTTTTATTATAAAGTTAAAACGAGTTTCGTCTAAAGCTTTCGTAAAAATATCAGCCCATTGGAAGTCTGTTTGCACAAATTTCATATCAAAGACACCTTTTTGAACATAATCTCTAATGAAATGAAATCTGATTTCAATATGTTTGGCCTTTGAATGCTGAATTGGATTCTTGCTGAGATTAATCGCACTAGTGTTGTCCTAAAATATAGGTATCTGATTTTTAAACCTGGAATAATCTTCCAGATGATGTTTTACCCATAATAGTTGTAAACAACATCCAGCAGCAGAAACATAGTCTGCTTCTGTTGTTGAAAGTGTTATGGAGTTTTGTTTCTTGCTAGACCAAGAAATAAGTGATGATCCCATAAATTGGCATCCTCCACTTGTACTTTTTCTCTCCACTTTATCACTAGTATAATCAGCATCACAGAACCCACTCAAATTGAAATCATCATTTCTCTTGTAAAATAAAGAGAGATTAGTTGATCCAACAAGATATCTTAATATGCGCTTTACAGTTTGAAGATGAGATTCTTTTGGGTCAGACTGAAATCTAGCACAAAGACAGACACTAAACATAATGTTTTGTCTGCTAGCAGTTAAGTAAATTAGAGATCCAATCATACCACTGTATATAATCTGATCAACAGACTTACCAGACTCATCTTTACTTAAACTAGCTCCAGATGAATGCATGGGAGTTTTCATAGGCTTAGCATTATCCATCTTGAACTTCTTTAAGAGTTCTTTTGTATATATCTGTTGATGGATATATATGCCTTGTTTCGTCTGCTTAATCTGCAAATCTAAGAAGAATTTCAACTCTCCCATCATGCTCATCTCGAACTCATTCTGCATAAGTTTAAAGAAGTCTTTGCATAGAGATTCATTAGTTGCACCAAAAACAGTATCGTCTACATATATTTGTACAATAATGAAATCCTTTGAGAGATTTTTTTTAAAAAGAGTTGTATCAACTTTTCCTCTTGAAAAACCTTTTCAAGTAGAAAAGAGCTTAGTCTGTCATACTATGCTCTAGGGGCTTGTTTCAGACCATACAAAGCTTTCTTCAACTTAAAAACATGATTTGGTAAAGATGGATGATAAAAACCAGGAGGTTGTTTTATAAAAACTTCTTCTTCAATAAAACCATTTAAAAATGCACTTTTTACATCCATTTGGTATAAAACAATATTTTTATGAGCAGCAAATGCAAGTAAGATGCGAATGGCTTCTAATCTAGCAATGGGGGCAAAGGTTTCAGTGAAATCAATACCTTCTTGCTGATTATACCCTTGAGCTACTAACCTTGCCTTGTTTCGGACAACCTTTCCTTCTTCATCCAGCTTGTTTCTGAAGACCCATCTCGTTCCAATGATATTTTTTTTTGGGTCTTTCAACCAGAGTCTATACATCATTTCTTATGCACTGGTTGAGTTCTTCTTCCATGATAATTATCCAATCATCTTCTTTAAGTGTTTCCTCAATGCTTTTGGGTTTTATTTCTAACACAAAAGCATATCCAGGAAGGTCTCTAAAATTAGACTTGGTTTGCACTCCTTGATGCTTGTCTCCTATAATAAGATCTTGAGAGTGATTTGAGGCAAATTTCCATGTTTTGATTGGAGTCTGAATATTGTCAGGTTGAAGAGTAGATGATGAGGGTTCGTCTGAACCAGCAAATGCAATTTCGTCTGATTTAGCTTATGCGTCTGTTCTAACTATAGCATCATTTGATTGACTTGATGAGTTGACTTGCAAATTATCAAAGGATGTTTCTAGGTCTGACATTTCTTTGTCAGCCTTTGAATTATCTTAAAATTTGACATGTATTGAATCTTCTACAACTTGAGTATTAGAGTTAAAAACTCTGTAAGCTTTTGAGGTATCAGAATATCCAAGAAAGAATCTTTTACAGATTTTAGAGTCAAATTTTCCAAGATGATCCTTAGCATTAAGGATAAAACATTCACATCCAAAAGGATGGAAGTAAGATATGTTGGGTTTTCTTCCTCTCCATAATTCATAGGGAGTCTTATTCAATATGAGTCTTATCAAAATTCTGTTTTGTAAATAACAGGAAGTGTTTATTGCTTCTGCCCAAAAATATTTTTGAAGTGAACTTTCATTTAAAAGAGTTCTAGCCATCTCTTGTAAACTACTATTTTTCCTTTCCACAACTCCATTCTGTTGAGGAGTTCTTGGAGACGAAAAATTATGGAATATACCATTTTTAAAACAAAAGGCTTTAAACTCAGAGTTTTCAAATTCAATTCCATGATCACTTCTCACAGACGCAATACACATTCTTTTCTCATTTTGAACACGTTTACAGAAAATCTCAAAGACATTGAATGACTCGTGTTTATGAGCTAGGAAGTATACCCATGTAAATCTAGAGTAGTCGTCTACAATGAAAAATCCATATTTCTTTCCACTAAGACTTGTATCTGGGTAGGACCAAAGAGATCAATGTATAACAACTCTAGTGGTCTTGTTGTAGAAACAACATCTTTAGATTTAAAAGATGATTCCCATGCTGACAAGGTTCATACAGACGATTAGATTTCCAGGAAATATTTGGCAAGCCTCTCACAAGATTTCTCTTGGATATTTTTGAGATATATTTTAGACTTAAATGTCTAAGATTTTTGTGCCATATTTCCTTCTCATCGTCTGCTGAGAGTAGACGAGTTACATTCTGATCACTAAGGTCAAAAAGACACAATTCATATAAATTGTGCTTTTTTCTAACCTTAAACAGAATGGATTTATCACTATTTCTGACTATGCACTCATCAGAGTTAAAGGAAACTTCATATCCGCTATCACAGAATTGACTTATGCTAAGCAGATTGAAATTTATTCCTTCAACATAAGAGACATTTTGTATAAGTAGGTTGAGTGATTTACCAATAGTCCCAATCTCAAGAATCTTACCTTTCCCAGACCCATATGAGACAGACCCTTTACTTAGTCTGAGGTCTTGGAACATAGACAGACTTCCTGTCATATGTCGTGAGCATCCACTATCCAGATACCAGCTTGAATCCTTCTTTCTTTTTATTGAGGATATCTGCAACAGGAATAATTTGTGATTTTGGTACCCAAATCTTCTTGGGTCCTACTTTGTTAGTTGATGGTTTTCTTATGTTAAAAGTTTTTTGTTGACTTTTATAAACATTTGAGACCCTGTTATAATTTACATACAAACTCTTACGTATAGACGGAATAGTTGATGACTTTGTTTCGTCTGTACTTAGATCATATCCAAGTTCACTTTTATCACTTTTATCAGAAGGGGGTCTTCCATAAGTTAAAATATTTTTAAGCTTGGAAGAGTTTGATGTGAACTTGATTAGATCTTTTCTTAAAGAATCATTTTCTTCTCTTAGTCTTTTGATTTCAAGACGAAGATAATTCTTTTCAGATTTATCTTCAGAGGATGTTTCGTCTGAAGTTCCTTTTTGAGATAAATTCTCATTTATAGTTTTTAGTCTTGAGACTTCTTCCACAACTGTTTTCAGCTTGGTTTTGCAAGATTTATATTCTTGAGCTATAAACTGAGAGTTCACAAGAAGAACATCATAAGAAAGATCTTCTGAATCTGAATCTGAATCTGATGAAGATGAAGTAGATTTGTTTAGAGTTTTTACCTCGGATGATGCTGAGTCTCCTGCCATGAGACATATATTTGTGTTTTCTTCTTTCCTAGAGTCATCTAAGCTTTCTGTATCAAGGTCTTCCCATGTGAGAAGACTTTTCTTCTTGTTATCTCTTTTGGGATTCCACCTTTTCTTTAATCTTGGGCAATCGATTTTTATATGCCCTAGTTTTCTGCACTCATAGCAGACAACTTTAGTCGCTTCTTCTTTGTTGAGAGGTTTATCAGGAAATTGTCTGTCATTTCTTTTGAAGAACCTTTGACCGCGACCTTTCTTCATCATCATTCTTTTGAATCTCCTAGCCATCAAGGAGATTTCATCGTCTGTTAATTTTTCTGAATCATCAAATTCAATTGAGTCAGTTTTGAGTATTTTAGCTTTCTTTTTATCTTTCCTACTTGAATCTTCTTTTTGAGCCTCATCAACAGATGACAAAGCAATAGATTCTTTGACCTTGATTTTGTCCCTCTTGCTCAAGTGAACTTCATGTACTCTTAGAGCACCAATGTGTTCATCTAGAGTTAAGATTTTCATGTCTCTACCAACAGATATAGCAGTTGACATGGCTTCCCATGGAGCAGGAAGACTATCAAGTATTTTTATATTGTTTTGGGCCTTAGAAAAGGTGATGCCCAAAGCAATTAAACCATTTAGAATGGTTTGAAATCTTCCAAACATTACATCAATAGATTCTACTTTTTGCATAGAGAACATATCGTATTCTCGTTGTAGAGTGACAGCTTTTTTGAGTCTGACATCCTCAGTTCCTTCATGAGAGATTTTTAGAGCATCCCACAGCTCTTTTGCAGTCTTGTAGGCACAAAATCTATTATATTCTGTCCTGGATAAAGCACACGTTATTGCATAACGTGCTTTGCTGTTGAACTTCATCATTACATATTCTTCGTTTCCTCATTATTCTTTTGGTTTAGTTAGGGCAATATCTCCTTTAGTGATGATCTTCCAAAGTCTGTATTGGGTAGACTTGATATACATATCCATTCTATCTACCCAATATGGATAGTCATCTTCAGAGAAGGCTGGAGGTTTGTTCATAGAAGATCCTTCTGCTATCAGCATCGTCTTGGAGGTCTCCATTCTGGATCTTTTCCTCTAGCAGTTGTCAGGCGCTCAACCCTTAGAGGCTAAGCTCTGACACCAAACAGGCTAGACTCATGATATTCTTTGACTACCAACCTCTTGCAGACTTGATGCAAGGTATTCTTTAAATACTTAGCATCCTCAGGCTACAAGATTACCACAACAATGGCTTACAATAAGTTCTAATAGAAAATATCCTCTTCGTAGAGAGAGATTTTACAATGTGAATTTTATTCTAAGTTTGTGGCGAGCAAACTTGTTTTCTTGAGAGCTTGAGCGAGTATAAATATATCTTTGATCAGAGTAGTTCGCCAACTTGAACTCGTAGAGATGAAGTCCTTTTATAGGTGGTTGTGTGAAGTAATCATTAGATTGTAGAAGTTAACGTTAGTCCTAGTTTTGGGTACTTTCACATCTGGCAGAGTGAGCAATCAGAACATTTAATGGAAAGTCAACGGTTGTCAGCGTTAGATCTGCCTTTGACTTGATTCGCTCAAAGATTTCACTAAAACGTACAACTGCTTTTCGTGTTACAGAGGTTTATTTTGAAATCTCTTTCCACCTTTAGAATATTTTGAGTAACGGTTGAATAAAGATGTATGCACGTGTTACTCAGAGTCTTGGACTTCAAAAGGAGTAGATGAATGAATAATTATAATGAGTTGAGTGTTGAATTCATTCGTCTGTTTGACTTCAAGGCTCATGACTTGAATTTGAGACGCGTTCTCCATCTGATCTTCAAAGTTATTCGTCTGATAGCAAATTCTTGGAGTATGACGACTTGAACTTTGTGTCTGGAACTTGTAATGTTTTGAGGGTGCATCTTTCATCTATGCGAGTAATGATCCTTCTGATCATTGTTCCCTTTGTGTCTGTAGATGTTTCCGTCTATCTTGTAATTATCAAAATTAAGATGCTAAGTCATTTTAACTTAACAAGTATTACACAAGGTTCCTCTCTGGAACATGAACTCGCGCGAGTTGCTTACTACCTCGTGCGAGTTAGACTCGCATCAGACCCAAGTCCAACTTAAGAGGCTATAAATAATCTTCATTCAGCAGAGTTTTGGACACTCAGTCTGTAGACAATTTCTAAAACCCTAGTTCTTAGACTCCCGACGGCTAACCCTAGACGGCGGCTGCTCTTCGGCTGAGAAACTCTCTCAGTTCATAGACGACGACGGAATTCAACCACGAGGAAGGAGACTCTGGACTTCACTATGTATTCTCTTTCCATTATTACTTGTGTTGTTTCTTTTTCCACTATGCACTAATTCCCTCTTTGATTGGGAGAACGATGTAACCCTAATTATCTTCTTTATATGATTCTTGATTTTATTCAGTATATGTTTGGGTGTTTTATTATTTGTTCTTAATGCTATTTATTAAACTGACAACTTAATAAATTGATAAGGTAATCTAGAGACGCTCTAACAAAGTAAACTTTTAGAGGAAACTGGAGAATGAAACCATTATTTTTCTAAGATCCTAAAGATGGGAATAGGTAGTAATGCGGTATGCACTTAATCACAATTGGATTCATGGAACTAAATTCCTAAGTAATTAGGCATTAACTTACGAGATTAATTAATCCGGTTAACTTAGGAGATGTGAGTGATTCTGAGAGGAACGGTCACGGGGATAGAAATCCAATCCGACCATGATTATACTTGAATAACATAAAAGGAAACTATAAATGGGGGATTAGTGGTAAAATCTGGATCCCAATCACTTTCTTTCTTGAACTTAAACTCAATTCAATTTGCTCTCTACCATTTATTTAATTGAATCTCTAAACTAAGAACTACATGCTTTCGTTCCATCTTGGGAAATTAATAAAATAAATTAAAATAAAGATATAAGTCTTCCGATTTGATTATCCCTGTGGGATCGATAACCCCCGTTTATAAATACTTATTACTTAACGACTGTGGTATACTTGTCATAGCAAAGGTATGTGATTAGTGTAATTATCACTCACATATTTTACGAATCAACAATTTAGGCTTAAATTTAGGTGTAGGGCAGCTACAAAACAGAGGTTCAAATGCAGGAGAAAACAAGGCTTATACTTAGGCACGTGCAAAACACACCACAAGTTCAAAAATCAAATTATTAACAAAATTAACTCAAATTATGATGTAAATGCTTGATTCTAAGGAAATTCAAAGTCACCATGAACTTGAACTCTAATTTGTGGGTGTTTAACAAGCAAGGCAGCCAAGGTACTACACTTACAAAATTGTTCCAAAAATTCACTAAATATTTGGTACTCAAATTAACACTCAATTTTCTTCTAGCTTAGTTTTCTTGTATTTCCTTTTCTTGAATTTTCTTTTGCTTCTTCTTTTGAATATCTTTCTCCTGATTTTTCTTTTCTTTGACTTTTCTCAATTTTCTTTTGACTCACACTTTGTTGGATAGTCCAATTGGTAGCTTCAAACTCAAGCAATTCAAGTTAAAATTTGCTAATAAGCATGATAATGCATGGTGATGGTAACTTGAACTTATAATGAGTAATGCCCATAATAATAAAGCATATAAGCACCAATTAATACCAAGCAAACAACATGGCAATCAATTTCCAGCAAGATTCCACAAGTTACACATAAAGGAAAATCATTAAACACAGAGTATATAAGCTAGAATGCATGTAGCCTATTATGGTAGCATATAACACATAGATACATGCATAACTTTGTGTCCAGTCAAAGGAAAACTCAATTAACACTCAAACAACATTTGAATGGAAACAAAATTGAAATCAAAAGATAGAAACAAGACACAAACTGATGTGATGAACAAGAATGGTGAAGAACAAATTCTAGATACCAAATTGATACAAACCCATGATGATTTAAGATGAAACCTCCATAAACTTGTAAGGACATGCCTCAATCTTCATTCACCAACTATTAATCAACACCAAACAACGGAATGAACTCAAGCAAACATAAATCACTCATGGATTGGCCACTAAGGATTAAGGCCCTTAGATTAAGGATTAAGGCCCTTGGATAAGATTCAAGGTCTCTAATGGAAATCCTAGGAGAGCACTCACTACTTTCAAAGAGAAATTCTTTATTTCATTTAAAGTTGATTAAAAGTCTGACACTTAAGCAATTCGCTAAAAAATTCTGCTAATATCCAAATGTTAACTTCAAACTCAATTTCCTCCTAAATGTAATTTGAACTGTTTTAATTATATACACCAAAAAAACTAAAAAAGTACACCGAAAAGTTTAAGATAAAAATTCAATTATTTTAATTAACTCCTTCAATAAATAAATATCTGTTATATTTTAATTTATAATTGTGACGTAGTGTTATTTTTAATTATTAAAAATTACATTATTAAAAATTACATAATCTATTTTAAAAAAATTAATTTAAGAGATAAAGATAATATTAGATTGAATATAGATAAACATAAAAACATAATTGGGAAGATAAATTTTATTATAAATGATGGAACATTTATATGACAAAAATTGATCGTTCACAAAGTCAATAGATATCATCGAAAAAATTAACAGATACTTCTAATTATGTTATAATTTTAGAAATAATAATAGAGATAAATAGTTAAAAATATTGAATACATAAATAAAGATAACAAATAATTAAATGATCATATAAAACTTTTTACATGATTAATATATAACAATTGAATTGTTTCTTAAAGAACTTCTATATTACTTCAAAAAGTTGAATTCGAGTTTTCAACTGAAAAAAATTATTTACTATATTATTTAACCTCAACTAAATTTATTATATATTATTTTTATGAAAATATTTATCTTTTCATGAACTTAAATTAAAAATAAATTTGTCTCTCCTACTCCTGTATTATGAATTATAATATCTGTGAGAAAAACTTTTTTTTTTTTTTCACCGTTTCCATTTCTGAGTTCATCGATTTCACCTGTGTTCACTTCTCACTTCGCATTTTCCTCTTCGTTTCGAAACTGAAGGTATACGTCTTATTCTAACATTCTCTAACATATTTTCATCAAAAGAAGCAAAAAAAAAAAAGAAAAAAAAAAAACCCTGCAACATTGTGTCTGAATTAGGTCTTCGTTTAATTGCATTTTTGTGTTGTCTTCCATGATTTTTTATATATTTTCTTTTAATTGCATTTTATCACTTTTGTACTTGGTGAAGCTGATTGTAGGAATGATTTGGGTTTACTGCTTAAAGATTGTTCTTTTTAAGTTCTTAATTTTACCCTTTTGTTTTGTGCCAGGGGAAATGAACATGCTTTAATTTTGAATTCAGTCTGAAATAATGTGAAAACTGAATATCTTCATTTTTTTTTTTAAAGAAGAAAATTTGAAGTAGAGATTTAATTAGCCAGCTAATGTGAATATGATAGTGCTTGGTAATGTGGCCCAGTTTGAGTACATGTTACAATATTGTTTATGATGTCTTCAAGATTCTCACATAATGTGGTTATCTGAGTTTATGATTTGCAGCTTTTACATGGCTGATTGTGAGGGTGGTTGTGTTTTAAGCCTAGGTTCTGATTGTTATATTTTTTCCCTTTGCACTTAAAGTTTGCTCATCTATTCTGGGGTTGCGCCGATTTGTGTTTAAATCTTCATTGTCTGTTGTTTTTCGTTGAATTTCATTGCAGACCTTGCCATGGCCTCTGTTAAGTGACTGAATGAAGTATCTTGAGTTACTTAAATATGAGAAGATTATCTTGTTCAATGCTTGTTTCTTAGTTGTACTTTTGTTTTTTTGCTTTGTTTGAAGTATCTTGTTTGATGTCTATTTTGTGAAATTGCAGACTTTTGATTTGATTATTGTTAAGTGTTAAGGTGATAATATAAGTTTGTTTTTTCCCTGTTAAATTAGTTTTTTTTTTTTTATTAGGTTTACCTATAGAATGAAGGTGTGACAGGTTTTGATGGGTTGGTCTATTTTGTCCAGCTCTACTTTTGTGAGCATTGATCCCTTACCAATATCAGTTTTGCTGTGTAATAGTGCCTTGCTTGGCATTGATAATCAGTTTCTACTTTAGTTCTTCTCTAGGTCTAGGTGTGCTTTTAAGTTTAAGTATAGTTTTGTTTATTGGGAGTTAACTTTCAATTTCTATGTATTTTTACGTTTTTCTTTCTGTCTAATTCATGTACTATTATTTTCCAATGGTAGAAGAATGTGTGGAAATTGATCCTTAAATGCCATATTTTCCTTCAACAGATACAATATGCCAAAAGTAAAGACAAACCGTGTTACATACCCAGAGGGCTGGGAATTAATTGAGCCTACTCTCCATGAACTTCAAGCAAAGATGAGGGAAGGTTGGAATTTCAAGTGATATTTGCCTTTCTAGATTTACTATGTTCTTTCTGAAATCAATGAACATAATTGTTTTACATTCTTTATGTGGCAGCTGAGAATGATCCACATGATGGTAAGAGAAAATGTGAGACATTATGGCCTATATTTAAGATTGCACACCAGAAGAGCCGCTACATATTTGATCTCTACCATCAGAGGAAGGAAATTTCTAAAGAATTGTACGAATTCTGTTTAGATCAGGGATATGCTGATCGCAATCTAATTGCAAAGTGGAAGAAGGTAGCTAAATTAATTTATATTATCTATTTTTGAAATCGTTTTTGTTTTTCTATTTGGTTTTCATAGTAGAAGAAATTTCAATTTCAACAAAGACAAAAGAGAACTACAACTATGAGGAGGATAAGAAATCCTGTAATTACCAATGATTAAATATTTGACTTCTATTTGGTATAAAGCACACAATATTGTCTTTTTAAATAAATTGTCCTAATGTATTTGTTCCTTTTTTTAAAGGTGTGGTATGTGGTGTTCCATGTAGCTATCCTCACCTAGTGGGATAAGGCATTGTTGTTGTGGTATATGGAGTGAACTATGCATTGCCCATGGTGTTATTCTACTATTTCTTACTTTGTAGTTTCAATTGCTCCTTGAAAGACTTGTGCTCCTTGAGTTTTTTGTTGTTTTTGACTCGTTAATTATGCCTTAGACTTATGATGATTGTGTGCTTTGCCTAGACCAAATCATTTTCATTATTAATGATGAATGTCTATAATTTTTGGGTAATTTCTTTTATTTTGAGCATTTATATGTATAATATAAATTATTTATGTTGTATGCAAAATCTTCATTCTTCAGTATAATAGCCATCCTGACTATTGAAGATTCTCAACACAATTGCCGGTTTGATATTGAGGACTTTGAGGATTTGTGACATGAGAAAATATATTAATGCTGTGCTCATTTATGTTTTGTCCACGATGTTAATCATTACAAGGATATTGCTATTGGAAAGCAAAATAGAATTTACCTACCTTGTTGACTTTGGCTAAGGACTTCGTTTGGGTAAACTTGTCTGGAAGAACTTCTGGAATAAGAAAATTAGAAGAGAAAATCAAATGAATTCTCTAAAAATTAAAATTAGTTTCTTCTTTAGTTAGCCTGTAGAAGCTCTGTTGCATAGCCTCTCTAAAAGATGAGAGACCTTTTACAAATTAGTTAATGCAGAAATTAATTTTAATTTTAGACAAGTTTATTTAATTTTTTCTACTTATTTTCTTTTCTTAAAAGTCCTTTAAAAAATGTTTAACCAAACATGCCCTAAATCTACTTAGAGGGCATATATTATTGTTGTTAGTACTACAACTAAGACTTTTTGAGAGCTGTTAAAACAGCTTGTTTAAAGCACAGTGATATTTGTTTTGTCTCATTTATGCATTCCATGATGCTTTTGGTTTGAATTGCAGCCTGGTTATGAGCGTCTATGTTGCTTGGGGTGCATGCAGCCACGCGATCACAATTTTGCCACCACTTGTGTTTGCAGAGTTCCTAAGCAACTAAGGGAGGAGAAGGTTATAGAGTGTGTTCACTGTGGTTGCAGGGGCTGTGCAAGTGGGGACTAATTAGACATCAATTTCCATCAGTTGCCAAAAAGGGTTTTCTTAGGATTGTGTACTAGCCTTTTCAATCAAATTCTCATGGCTTGCATAAATTTGTGAAGCTATTTTACTTCAAACTTTAGTGAAGATCTCCTTTTGTTACATTCATTTGGTTATTTCTGGTACTGTGTAAATCTTGTGTAGACATGACCACAAAATTCATTATCATGTTTGAAAGAATTACGCCCATCCCAAACATATTTGAAAAACAATGCATTAAGTATACCCCAACTTCGTAAAATTAGTCCATATTAAACAAGTTCAGTATTTGGTAAATAATTTCGTTTTGTTCAATTTATCAGGTTTATGTCTGGAACTATACGAACTGTAACATAAAACTTATATTACATGGACAACATTATATAAAATTCATTATCATGCTTTAAAGAATTTTCTATTACTTTTTGAATGTCCTTTGAATATACACAATATAAATATTTTTATCTTAACATAATGTATTCTACACTTATATTGATCAGGATTCAATAAATCTTTGAATCACTTAGTCAAGAGGTATAATCATATTATTGTGTCTTATACCGGTGTTCAGACTATATTGTGAAAATCGTTGTCTTCAAAGTTTATTCTATCTTTAATTTTTGTTCCACGGTGAATAAGAATGTAAGTGATAAGTAATTGAATTCTGGCCTATCTTCCGTGATTTAGAAATCTACTTCTTTCCCATTCCTTTATCTGGTTTCCATTCGTAGATTTCATATTTTGTTTACCATAAGTTCTCTGACAGATTGATGAATATTATTAAGCTTTGAGTACATAAAAATTTTACACGAGACTAAATGAGGATGAAGAAGGAGGTCAAAGAAAAAAAGGATATATAACACTGTAAAGATCAAAGCAAAGGCAACACATCTGAAATCTAAATACATACAATAAACTTACAAAACTATAATCCAAACCCTCTATAATTCTAGTCTTCTATTGTTTGAGGAAGACAGGTGGCAAATTCAGGATTAATGTTGTGTGAATTTCTACTTTAGAAGTTCTCTTTGTGAAACTGAAAACGGGTAGATGAGTTTAGGCTGAACTCTTGACAAAGGTCCTTCAGTACTTTTGTAAGTGTTGGACTTCCACAGTAGAATACACCTGCATCAAGAAAGTAGCAGATAAATATTTCATTCCTGTCACTAATTATTTTTATTTATTTTTGTCCAATTTCACAAAAAGCATCACACTTTAGTATACCTATCCGAGAAGTTTGATGTGTACTTGCTAATTGAGAGAAGACTTTTTTCCAGTTTGGTCTTGCAAAATGTGTTCGTATCTGACATATGATAACATCACAAAAGCTTAAACATTTGGTAATTTTGGCTAAATGGTGAAAAGATTTTACTCTAAATGAGTGGTAAATTGATCAATACCCGGCTTTCTGAAACTACATCAACTCCATTTTTAGCATGTTGCAGCTTCTGAATCATGGCAATAAGCGCAGACCGTGCATCTCCTTCCTCGTAGACACTAGTCAAATAGTTGTGCATTTCTATAACACCCTGCATTATTTAAACATGCAAAAATTTTACTACAGAGTGAAATATTATGGATGTGGAGGCAACTAAACCAAGAAAAAATTATGAGTTTTGTCCTCAATCTCACATCATGGTCATAATCTGAAATATCATCCATGACACCTTTAAACCATTCAAATGAAGCTTGCTCTCTTGTTACCCAATAGAAATATGCTCTTTCAGGACCTTTCTTGTTTTCATCTGAGTGACTATACTCCTGCATATATGTTCCCTGCTATGTTAATTTCTTGAATAGGAACTTATGTATGAAATACAAAGAATAAATAAAGAGTTTTAAAGGCTATGAATTACAAGTGTAAAGAAGTTTAACAAAATCATCCACTTATAAATAAAATTTTGTATGATTTATAAGAATTTTACTACTATTACATAATGACTTATAATTAATTGATCATATAAAATGCTTTACGTTTTCCATACATAAATCTTTTTCTTATAAATAAATACATGCTGTTATATTAAAATATAAGAATTTTTTACACAATCATTTAATCACATACCATCAATCAAACAAGATAAATTTGTTAACTTTGAGAATATCTATCATAAAAGGCATGCTAAAGATGATTTTTGATTAATTTGAAAATGTAAAAATCTTGACTCTGACAAAGCATGTCTATTAAACTCAAATACAAATATGTTGCCAACCCAGAAAGTATATATAACCTCGACATTTGCTTGTCTAGGACTTTCCGATTTCATGTTGTTCAAGAGATCTTTTAGAATACTGATCATTGGTGTGGCACCAATTCCGAGACCTATGAGCAAGAGGACATCATAATGCTTATAGTTTTGTGCTGGGGCTCCATAGGGTCCTTTGATGAGAATCTTTGGATATCTAATGCTGCTGGAGAGAGCAAACAATATCAATATTTGTGCATCATTTTGGAACCTTAGAACAAAGAGTTGCTATTCACCTTGATTTCTTATGGTCATAGTTTGAAGGTGCTGCTCTAGTTTCCATCCTCACAAGGCTTCCCCTTCTTGGTTGTGCACTCTGAGGCTCACAAACCTGCATTTCTAAGTATTAGTACAACTAGATTTTCAATAATTATCAAATTTCTATGACTCTTTGGCTCATTAAATACATAGGTTTGAGATCACAGTCCAGACATTAACATCACCTTTGTAAATGTGTTTTTAAGCTCTGTAGTCCAATCTCCCAAGGTTCTTATATGGACACTCAAGTAGTCATCTCCAGGTGCAGAGGTGATGGAGAAAGGGTGCCTGTAACAAGACCCAATTTGAGTATCCTTAGTAAAGTGATTTTGCAGAAAATTATTTTCTTCTGATCGCTATCAGTCAAGATTCATGGTTCTTACCATTCAAATTTAGATATATCAGGACACTTGACAAAAAGATACATTCCACTTTTATACTTGAATCCTTGGGGTTTGGTCATGTATAGTGCTAGGACGTTTCCTGTGTAAACTATGGCCTGAAAATTCCAAGTGATAAAAATCATTTCCATGCTTCAACATAAAGAACCATGGAGAAGTTGTTGATACACACCTTAATGATGCTTACTCGGTGATCTTTACCCTTAAAAAAAGGATGAATTCTCTCAGAAGCATAGAGTACTAGTGGAACTACAAGGTACATCCAAGTCTGCATTAATCAAAGACAAACATTTTCAGATTATGGCCTGCCAAAATTCAACGATGTAGACCTGGATTTTAAGTATCTACCATGAGGTCAGAATACTAAGTATACGACATCAAAAAATGAGGGGTGGATAGAGTTCAATGATACACATTATGAGCAGTAAATAAACCACAATTTATACCAGTTTACAAGTGCAAAGATGTTGTTACTGCATTTTGAGAGATAACTTTTGGAAAATTGAAATCAAAAGTGTAGTTTTTTGGTAGTTAATAGTTAGAAGAATTAAAGGTGTTAGAGCTACACATACCGTCTTCTTTTTCCATTCCTTGGTGAGAAATAGAAAGTAGCCATGTATGATCAGGAGTATGTAAACCAGAATAAGCAAATGATGTGCATACCAAAAGCCATTGAAACCAGCCAATCGGTGCAACGGGGAAGGTAACTTGATAACACTTTTTCTGAAATAATGTGTTGCTAGAGTGAAGGTAAAAGCCATAAGCAAGACCATGAAAATTCCAGTTACACCAGGAATACTTTTAACAAGGGCCAAGTAATCAGGCTGCTTATAGTGAAAACCGTCTCCAAGTATCGCCATGAACTTAAATTTTGGGCATGATATTATTCTTGGAAAATCACATGTGACATGCATCATTACATGAATTAAAGTCCCTATAACCACAGCTACGGCAATAGTCTTGTGAAAGTTTATATGGTCATCAAAAGGGATGATCTTACTTAGAAAGGACCCTCTCAGCTTTGTAAGTGTTCTTCTGCACATGGTAAGGACAATAAGAGCCATGTTGAACTTGAGAGTCTCAGCAGCACCCTTTGCAAAGCAGACACAGTAACCCATGACTTCAAATGCGCCCTTTTGCTTGTATTGCTTAAATTTCCAAATATAAAGCACCAAGTTTATGACCAGCCAAAGTGCAATAACCCATATTTTTTTCCATTTATCAAAAGCAAATTCTGTGATTTTAGACATATATTTGCTCATAGGAGTTCTATATTTGCGCGGTATCATAGCTTTACTCAAAGTCATGGCTTTACAATTATTAAGTGGTTTTTTGGTACCATCTTCAGCACTAGCCATTTCCTTCAGCAGAGTTTCTAGCTGCCACATCTGTTTGAACAGAAAAAAATAAGAATACAAAAGATGAAGGATAGGTTTATATTAAACTGAATTGAAGAAGAAAACATTAAAAACTTGTGCACTTCTAACCTCTATATATCCATTATGATCTGGGTCAAGCTCTTCCATTATCAAAGATGCATACCCAGCAGCATGCTGTTTGAGATTTCCTAGCCTATTTGCTGAAGCACTCAACACTATAACCTTTTAAACAATGACATTTAGAACAATTTTTTATATAATAGAACAGAAAGAAAGTGGAATAAAAAAAGGTAATCACAAGAGTTTAAGTGGTCTCAGTACTCACCTCCTTAACCTCCTCTTCTGATAGCCTACCATCCCCATTCTTGTCACACCTGAAAATAACTGAATTCATTTATGCCAATCCATTCAATAAGAATATAACATGTAAAATGCAGACAAATAATGTGCATGTGTGCTCTTTACATGTCAAAGAAAACTTGAAGCCTTGATTCAAGATCCTTGCTAGTCATGTCCTCCCAAAATACTTTAACTTCATCCAAAGTTATCCCATTTTCTGCATATATTTTCCTCCTCCTTGCCAAAGCCTCATATAACTCCCCTGCAAAATCCTTTGATTCTGCTCCCATCCCTGTGCAACAAAATTCACTTTTCATCATACAAACTTGCCACTAATTATGACAAGTAAAATATTTCACAAAGGACAAAACTTAGATACAGTTAGTTCCATAAGTACTTTTAGTGTTGTTCTTCTGTCAGAATTGAAGTTTTACCTACATAATCTCAATGATCTATGTTAACCTTTAATGAAAACCTTTTATTACACGAAAACTCTAATTCTGACTAGAAAATGGTACGAAAAACACCCAAGTAACTACATCTAAATTTTGTCAAAAACTCCAAAGAAACAAAAGATGTAAATGTACCCATGCATATTCCAAATTTTTCTTTTGATAACTTTCCATCAACTGCATGTTGAGCAAAACGCTTCTCAATAGACTTCCATGCATCAGCTTCTTTTCCTGTGATGGTTCTATCAAGAAACCGTAAACCCTTAATCCCTCTGGCTGCTCCTGATTGAATCCTCACCATCTTCTTCTCCCCATTACCCTGAGGGCCATTTCTGCTCCTCACATTGTTGTTGTTCATAGAAGCTTCATTCTGAGATTTTATAACAATGCTCTCATTAGAGGATTCATCGTTACCTTCAACCTTCTTAGCATTTTCCTCAGCCGGATCAACCTGAATGCTCTCAAGAATCCATGTTGATGATTCATCTTTGTCTGCTTTTTGTGATGACATCAATGGAAAAAAAGATTGGTAAATTGTTGTATGATGATTATTATTATTTGGTGAAATGAATGATGATGGTTTTGGAGTTTTGTCTAGAAAGAAAAACCGGTGTTAGAGGAAAATATGAAATAGTCAAACTTGAATTAGAGAGAGATTTCTCAGTATATAAATGTTTTATGCTGTTTCTTAGCTAATAATAGAGAAACAAGTTGCATGGTTTTCTCTCTCAGCAATATCACACTTCTACACTCTTGAAGGAAAAGTTGTGACTTCCACCACCTTTATATTCATTCATTTTTTTATTTTTTTATTCTCTCATCGTTACCAGATTTTATTGATTCGTTGTACCAAACATTTGATTGATTCATCATTATAGTAAGTTATACAACCCCCATTCAGAAGATTATCGAAATAAATTAGCTAATTTTTTTTTAAAAAAATTATTTTGTGGAACTTTATTACAATGTTCATTAGCCTATAAAAATCTCATAAATGGGTATAGATAGGATCTTATAGAGTGAATGAATCATTTTAGAGAATAAAATAAGTAATGAATGTATTAGAATATAAATTGTTAATTTCCTTATAACGATTAAATTACTTACTTTATCTTGGGTATTTTTTAGAGGAGTTAAATCCTATTTTTATATCTTAACTATACATTTTCATTTTTCAATATAAAAATTTAGGTGATGAATCTAGTTTAAATAAATTTTGTAGAAACTCATTTTACTTGGTTTATTTAATTATTTTTTTTTATCTAGGGGCATTTGTTTCATGGACCAATTTATATTTTCAAAAATCTCATTTTTGGATTACTTTTTTTTTGAGAATATTATTCTCATTACAAGTATTTGGTAAATATATTCCATTCTTAAAAATATTTTTATTTTTCTAGGTTAAAAAAATTAAGATAAAATAATGTGAAAATGGGAAATATTTTCATTTATATAAGAATGTAATATTTCCAAAATTTCACATTAAAATATATGTAACATGGATTCCCAAAAATGTATTACACTAAATATGAGAATACCACTTTCCCATACTTACATTCATGAACATACCATTATTAAAACCTAAAACAACCATATAATTTTTGCCATTAAAAATAAAAAAAAAAAATCTTGATGACATGTAGCGTGTTTTTCTGAGCAAATGTCAAAATTTGTAGGACATTTGTAAATCGTGCATGTTTCATGTGGTGGTTATCAACAACCTTATACCTACAAATTAATACTTTTATAACATTATCATCACTATTCTTCTTTCATGGGAGCTTAGTGGTAACCAGTTGCAAGGATGAATCTTGGAGTAGGTAATTGACTTTTTAGGGTTTTAGAATTCAGCTTTTCTTAACAATTAGTTAGAAGCTGCCAATAATACCAAACTATAGCTTATAGCTTATCTATGAAATTCTTAAAGTGGAGAATTGACGTGCTTGCATGATAACAAACATGCTTTGTCCAGCTCAAATTTGCACTATATTATATTGAACAATGATGATATGTCTTTAACTGCTTGATGAAATAATAGTAATTAACCTTAATTAAACCCCACATACAAATCTTAAACATATTATATAGAGCACACCTAAGATAATGTCTCATTCACGCAACCAAAAAAGTTTAAGAAGATTAGACTTAATCCATAAACAAAATTGAATATTTTAAAGTTTAAGTACTACTCGTGTCTCAACCCATTTCACATCTGTTTCCCTGTTTTCCAAAAATATGCATAGTTTTATAACCACATGCCATCCATTCCTTATTTGTTTTCCCATATAAAGACAATGTGTACATGAATTTCAGAAACAATTTTAAAATATTTTTTTGACAACAACAATAGTAAAATAGTCAGAAAATACTCTCTGAGTTCTACACGTAACAAAAATATATTTAAAATAGTCATTGTTCTAGCTTAAAGTAAAATATCAAAATCTATGAGTTGAACTTTTTAACAAATTAAATATTTTTTTATGTACAAAGGTTAGAAATTTCAAACTCTCTGATCATATATTTAAAGATAAAATTAATTTATCAATCATACCATGTTATATTAGTAGAAAAATTATGCATTTATAATCTTATGAAACAATTTTTAAATTTCAGCTGTATAGTAAATTAAATTGTGAACTATCACAAGATTTGCATGCCGATCATGAATCAAGACTTAGTGTGAGTGCAATGATCTCATTTGCTAACTTTTGAGTCTTTGAGAGAGAATTTTCTTCTTAATATACTATACACATATCATTATCTAGATGGGAACTCTTTGCTCAATTGTTCAATTTCACTATCACTATTGAGCCTTTTTCTATGGCACAAAAGTATTTGAATAAATAAATTTATGCAACGAGAATCACGACAAACAATGGAAATCTCACTGAATTATGAGGAAACATCGTGTCATAAAAAAAATATAAATCCTTCCTTGTGAGCCTAAAATCTAACATATTTTAATCAGGGACAACTAGCCAAGTGTGAAATTTGATACGTATAAAATTTTAAACTAAAACTTATTCACACACCAAAGAAAGTCTATCATCTTTTGAGAAACTATATTGGTTGTTACAACCAATTAATTTGCGGCTGGTCTTATAAAATCTATCCCAATTTTTTTTTTTGTATACATAACAAGACTATATTGAAATATTCTTTAGATTAATAATTTTTTTTATTTAAATGCAACTTTGGTCCCTTTATTTTTATCATTTGAGAAACTTTATCCTCCATTATTATGATTTGGATATTTATTTCTCACTTTTCAAAAATTAGAAAAATTGAACTTAACTTCTAACCGTTAGAGAGGTAATCTAGAAATTAGAATCATAATTTCATTTAGTAACCATTAAAAAATACATTTCACTTTTTATAAATTTTGTTATAAAAATAAATTAAATTAAAAAATAATTAAAGAAATCCATGTATAAATAAAACTATTGATTTTACATTCAACATTTATCAAAGCGCTGTGAGGATCAAATTTTTATATTGAAAAAAAATAAGGAAATAAACGTCCACAAATAAAACTGATGAACAAAATTTCTAAAATTGTGAAAATAACGAAATCAAATTTACATTTAAACTTTATTTTCATATAAAGGCTTGTGTTTTTCCCAGATATTTAATCATACAAAACAACACACAGAATATGACAAAAAAATTAACAATAATATTAGTGAGATATCAATTCTCGAGCTGTTGCTGCTAGTTAAACAACTTTGTTATATATATATTTAAAATATGCGAGGCTGTGACACCACACGTTTTCTAAAATAAAATAAACTTCTGCTTTCAAATTGATCATGTTGTTGAGCTCACGTCTATAACTCTGAAATATTGTTCTTTCTTGACATGTGTTCGTGATGTTGAGTGACTATTATATATATATAGGTACTGAATCAGTATTTTCCTTTGCATCTTATCAAATTTTCATTTGTATATTATATTCTAAATATAGTTGTAATTTATGAAAATAAGCAAAATTTAGTTTTGTTCCTTGTATTCTTTTTTGTAGTATTCATCCATCAAAAAAAAATCTTAAAATTATAATTTAGTTTTGTTCCTATGTACATGTGGTACCCATTGACTTCTTATATGTTCAATAAAAGGTCAAATAATAATTTCAAGAGACATAATGTCTATGATATCATGTTAACTTGTGACATTTTAATTTTTTTGATTATTGAAATAAATATTATTTATATATCTTAAAATGAATGGACAAAAACAATTAATTGCAAATTTTAGAGAAATAAAAAAAAGCCCTTTCTACTGTATCAAAATTAAAAAAATTTGTTCATTTAAAAAAATAATTCTTCAATCCTAAGCTATAAACCCAAGACAATGACCCATTAATCTGAACTTTATTGTCGATTCCTATGTGTAGTTTGTGTCTTTTAATAAGATAGCTCATTGTTTTTTTTTTTTCTTGATAAGCTAAGCTTGTCCAATTAAGTTAAGCTAAAATAGAACGGAAAACAAACGTGGTTGGTAGAATGAAAAATATATAAAATGAAAACGAAAACGATGGTGTAGTTAAAAAGTACTAGAATATAAGCTCAACGATGACATTGACATGTATAAGAGTATTATATATTGAAGGAAATTACTCATTCATTTTTGAATGATGATTACATTTGATAAGATCATGCATGCCAACTGGAGAATGCAAGTGGATTTACAAGCTACAAACAAGATTCTACCATCTCTAACATGCACCACTTAAAATATCAATTAGTCAATTTTATTTCAATTTTAGCATAGTTCTATAGTTTTAATCACCAGTTTATTTGATGCGTATATAATTGACTAAAGGATATTTAATTTGCCGATTTCTTTCCTTCCTTTTTAAATAAACAGAAATATATAGTTTGGAAAAACTTACAGGAGAATTTACAGACTAATAGTAAATACAAAACCAGCAGGAAAAGGAAAGTGATATAGGGCACATTCAAAATCTCAATTTGTTCGTTGGATTGAATTTTTAAATCTGTCAGTGCATATTTTTATCCCATATATATATATATATATATATATATATATCATTTACCTCTAAAATTTAGGTTTTCCATTAAAAAAATATACAATAACTAATTTTAATATGCAGTCAATTGGTCAATTACTTATAAATGTGAAAAAAAATAAAAAAAATATATATACATATATATTTTGTGAATTAATTGACTAACTGGCTGGATATTAAACTTGTCTACTAAATTTAACCTAAATAATTTAGAGATAATATTCGAGATAAACATAATAGGTTATTAATTTTAAACATCTTTAATTATTTAAAGAAATATTTGTATGAATTTACAGGTTATTTAATTACATATACATGTATGGTTAACCAATCATAAATTAAATTTTATAAAATTTTTAAATCTTTTATTATCAAAATCAATAAATTTACTCTAAATAGTGAATTGTGATTAGTTGAATTTTAGTGTGACGGTGCATAACCTTTTTTATGATTTATTCTATCAGAATAATCTGTCTAGATTTTTAAGTAAGTTGTCTCTAAATTTTGAGTTAAAATAAAGAAAAAAATTACTGGTCTTTATCTTAAAAGGTTTGTCTCTATTAGAGATAAAATAATTTCTTCTTTGAATTTCATTTCTATATAAATCTTTTTTATAGTAATACAATGTATTTTACATAAAAGAAATCTATTTCAAATTTATTTATTATTTATTTTAAATATCTTCTAAAAATTATATCGTTGAAAAATATGTGATGAAACCACTCAACATATATGTTGGGTAAAATAAACATGTTTAGATACAAAAATTAAAGAGAGATTGAGCTAGTACGATGCATCAATCTCAAAAAAAAAAAAAAAAAAAAAAAAAAAAAAAAATAATAATAATTTTTGGTGATTAATAATACATTTTTTGGCATTAAACATTGTCATAAACTTATTTTTGAACAAATAATTCATACACTATGATATGAATATCTTTTACATCAACTACTAAAATTGTTTTAACTTGGAGTAATATGAGCAAAGTTTTAAGTTCAAAGCTTGATGTTGTATCATTGTATACACACACACACAAAAAATGAATATCTTTTACACTGTATATCATTCAATCACAAAGTAATATAATAAATGTGCTTATGAGATGTTTACTTAACCACTAGACACTAGTATTGGTGAAGAAATTTAAAATGATACAATCATTAATGGTGGTTTGAGATCATGTATGTTTCAACTCTTGAATATATACATTGAAAGCCACTTCATTTTGATTAAGTCACGTTCGGGTAAAGGAAGACTTCTATGTAAACAATATTGGTAAGAGAATTTGGAACCTTAGAATGTACGAGAAAGGAAAATATTTTTTTTTTTAAATTACTATGAGTCCGACTATTTTATATTTTGTTTTAATTTAAATATTTTTTTATTTTATTTTATTATTTTTTTCTACTCTACCAAATCATGAAAAAAAAACTGTTGTAAATGGAGGGAATATTAATAATGTATAGTTGTTGGTTTCTCAATTTGGTCTGATCTTCAAGTGAAAGGAAAGTTACTCGCAGTTACAAAAGTAAACTGTAGTGATATGAATTGAAGAGTAAATTTATTTCGATTCAGGAATAAGTCAAGAACATTAATGTAATTTTCTTAAATATTATTATTATCATATTTTATTTAGAGATACGATTCACTATAATTTATAATTTATAACTATTTTCAATTAATAATAAAGATATTATTAGAGAAAAGTGTTTTACAGATCACGCTAATATTCTTCAACAAAATGAAAGTAGCAATGGTTGACATGAGAATTGAAAATTCGTTATCTGCATGCTAAGACATTGGATAAAAGGAAGAAATTATGTATACAATAAGATTATTATTCTTTTTAAATAAGACATTTTCTTGCATGGGATAATTTGAATGTATGTAACGATTATTTGATTTATTTTCTGACATCTTTTTTGTTTTAAGAAAAAATCATCAATTTTCTTCTAATTTTCCATCTCTTTCTTATTTACTCCTTTAACCGTTAATAAATACTAAATATTAAATTATGCTTGACTATTTTTATTTCTAAATTTGATGGTGCTAAACTAGCTCATCTCATTTCGTTTTACACATGTAGATCATAGAAACTAACTGGACAAATGAATTAATAATTTATGAATAATTTATTAATTTTAATAGTCGAAGAACTAAGGAGAAAAAAAAATTGAAGTTAAAGAAAGAAAATATTTAATAGTCGAAATTATATTTTAATACTCCTTAAATTTTTTTTTTAAATTATGCTTGAATTTTTTAATTTGTTGAGCGTAAAAAATAAAATTCACGCTGATATATCTTTATTTGCATCTTTATCGGTGCGAGTTCTTTAGGTAATATAAAAATAAATCTTTGAAGGTCTGGGTTGAAACTTAGAAGCATTATCCTGAGGCAAATTTGGTTTGGAAATAAGAAGAGGGTGCGAAAAGGAAGAAATCTTTTACACATGGGTCATCATCATTAACTATTTTGGGTCAAATCACTGATTTTCTATGTAGGCAGGCCCATTGTACCCATTTGGCCCAAATCATGAGACCTATTTACTTATTTTATTGTTTTCTAGGGATGTTCACCCTTTTCTTTTAATAAAAAAATATTATGTATGTAATGGAATTTTTTTTTAAAAAAAAAATAAAAGAAAATTATTATACCATGCATTTAAAAAATTATTTTTATAATATTATGATATTATATATATATATATATATATATATATATTAATACCTATTTCCGACGGTCTAACCATGATTAAATCTTTAGACTTTAAATCAGATGTTGAGTGGATCCGATTTTAAAACCTTGTTTAAAAATAAAGAGTACCATATTTGTGGGAAAATGACATAGTTTAGACGAGTATGAAGCAATCAAGTTCAGGTGTATAAACTGTTGGTGGCACACTCCTTTTGTAATTTGTCATCTCATAGTTAATTTTTTGTGTTGTATTCAAATAAACTTAATTACTCTAACATTATATTTTCGTAAATTTATCTGAAAAAAATTGATTTTGATTGTAATAATTAATTATACATATAGATGATCATTAAAATAACTTAAGTGTATTTCTTATTCCTCAAAAAAAAAAATTTAATTAAAATATTTTGTCTCATTTACCCTATTTTTTAATTTTTGATAAACCTTAATCTCTTCTATTTTTCATTTTTTCATTCTTTAATTAAAATAACTAAGTCTCAAATTTAGTAGAAATACTAAATTAATTTAATAGTGTAAGTTGTTGGAACTTTAGAGGGAAAAAGTCACAATTAATTATTTTGAAAAATAGGAAATTTAGGGAAAAAATCATTGAAGAAAAATTAAAAAAAAAAGTAATTGAAATTTTCAAAAATATAAATAAAGTGTTAAATGATAATAAAGTAACGTACTTTAAAATACAATGAAAAATAATTTCTGAAGGAAAATAAAGTCCTAAGAGTGAGTGCTCTACTTTATAATAGAGAAATGAATTATATTTAAGAAATTGCTATTTACTAATTGAATTGTAAATTCATCAAGGGGCATTTTGGTTCACTTTGTATGTCATTTTTCCTTTTTTCTTACCCAATGTTGGAAGTTCCTACTTTTCAATTTATCAATATTCGAATAATATTTGCCCTGCATACACTTATCGCATCGCATAGATTAATTATTAATTTTTAGAATTTAATTGGAGTCTATACATTATCCCTGAAGAGAATAACAATTTTTTAATTATCACTTACAAGTTCCTAAGTCAAAACTAAAATGACATTATGTGATAATTGATATATCTTCTGCAAAACTATGAAATTGCATTTGATGAACGAAATACTTAATCGAATGAATCATGTAAATAGAACCAACTGATCATATGTTCATATCAATGTATGCTTGGGAGAAAAGGAGAGAGGTTGCATGACAAAGACAACAGTTAATGCATCTTAAATGTTCAATTTGGCTAATTCTGTTGTTTAAACATAGCTATTCCATGTACCTTACCTTACACCTACCATTTTTAAGAAAAATAGAGGAAAAGTTATAGGGAACTCAGGGTAGTTGAAATTTTTCTGAAAGTGATAGGTGTGTGTGTATATGGTGCATGCATGTGTAGGGATTAAGTGTAAAAATGACAAAATAGTTGTATCATATTTTTTTTCTAAGATTTTAGTGCAGTTGCATGCTTCTGATCTGGATGTTGATTACAACTTAGCATGCTTTCTTGTTAAGTAATTGTTTTCATTGAGGTTTCCTTAATCCTCAATGAGCATGCATATTATCTGTCATGTAGTTTTTGTGATAAATGTAAAATAATATGGCAAACAACTTGATAGATCTCCCTGTTATGAATTACTTTGTCTCCAAGAACATCGGTTGTGAGAGTTACTTGTCACCAAAAGTTTTTAAGCTTTATCTGCTTGTAATGAACCCTCATTGGCAGTGGCTTTGGAGTTTCAAACCAACTTAAACTTGTGGTAAAAAGAGTCCAATCAAATAAGGGATATACCCTTTAATCAATTCAAGAAAACAACTGATAGGAAACAGCAGTTAAGAATTGCATGATTAATTGAAAAGTGTATATAACCTTTTCTTTGATGTTCTGAGTATCATTTGTTTTACTTTTCACTTTTTCTATCATACTAAATAGACAAACAAGTTCCTTTTAACTTGAACACCATCGACGTGACTCTTTAATATGTGTCATTTTTAATGCATCAAGAAGTGTGTAAAATATATATTGTGTTGAATAGTTTAGCAAGAACAGTATTAAGAAAGGAAAATTTCCAAAAGGTTTGACTTGTACAAGAAGGAGGTCAAAGGGTTTCCAAAATTGATTGTCTTGGACACCACTCTAGAGTTGTTCTAACAACTCATCTCATTAAAAAAATTTGAGAAAAATACACCTGAAGATCTTATTAAGACTTTAAATATTGCAACAACCACATGGCATCATTCCTCTATAAATTGCCTACCAATGAGCTCTGTTACATCCACACTTCAGACTCAAATTGTGTTTGAAGATTACATTTTCTGTCTTGCACTCTCTAGAACAAAAAATATGGGTGTTCTTCCTCTTCAATCATTTGCATTGCCAACAATGCTTCTTTATTCATTGATCCTCATCCCTCAAATTGCACTAGGAGGCATTACTAGGCATTACCATTTTGATGTACATCTCAAAAGGACTTGATATATTTGTCTAAGCTAGCAATCTTTTTTATTTGTTATGTGTGTTTGCTTTGTATCTAATGGCTTTGCTTTTTATGGTGTAGATAAAGTACCAAAATGTATCACGACTATGCCACACAAAGAGCATGGTCACAGTGAATGGTCAGTTTCCTGGGCCACGCATTGTAGCTAGGGAGGGTGACCGTCTTCTTATCAAAGTGGTTAACCATGTTCAGAACAACATCACCCTCCATTGGTAAAATTAATTTGTTGAAAAAACTTGGTTAAAAATAAATTAAATATATTACATAGTTTGTAAATTGAACTCTCATATGTTAAAAATTTGGTTTAACATCCAATTAGGCATGGCATTCGGCAGCTTCGATCAGGATGGGCTGATGGACCTGCCTATGTGACTCAATGCCCCATTCAAACTGGCCAAAGTTATGTATACAATTTCACCATTGTGGGGCAGAGAGGCACTCTCTGGTGGCATGCTCACATTTCGTGGTTAAGATCAACTCTCTACGGTCCTATTATCATTCTTCCCAAGCATGGAGTTCCATATCCTTTTACCAAACCTTACAAGGAAGTTCCCATCATCTTTGGTAACTAGAAAATGATTGTCACATTATATCATTGTATTTAAATTTTATCTACATATTCTTAGGATTGTCCTTACTTTGAAATATAACAAATTTTCAGGAGAATGGTGGAATGCTGATCCTGAGGCAGTCATAGCACAAGCATTGCAAAACGGTGGAGGACCAAATGTGTCTGACGCTTACACTATTAATGGCCTTCCAGGACCATTGTATAACTGTTCTGCTGAAGGTATATATCAAGTGCAAAAAAGAGACACTTATGACTATCCCATGTTATGTTATTACTATTGGTTAAAATTTATTTCCCAAGATTATGAAGAATAATAGTTAAACATATACTTATGAATCAAAATTGGGTATGTTGTGAATCTATATAAAAATATTGGTCTTTTGTAGATACATTCAAACTAAAGGTCAAGCCAGGGAAGACATACCTTCTCCGTCTGATCAATGCTGCGCTCAATGATGAACTCTTCTTCAGCATTGCAAATCACACCCTCACAGTAGTTGATGTAGATGCAGTTTATGTTAAGCCATTTGACACTGACATTATTCTAATTGCCCCTGGACAAACCTCTAATGTTCTTCTAAAAACCAAGTCTCACTACCCGAATGCCACATTCTTCATGAGTGCTAGACCATATGTGACAGGCCAGGGCACTTTTGACAACTCAACTGTTGCTGGTATCCTGGAATATGAAGTTCCACCACACTCTCTTCACTCAAAAACTTCAATTAAGAAGCTTTCACTCTTCAAGCCCATCCTCCCTGCCCTTAATGACACTTCTTTCGCAACTAACTTCGTCAAAAAGCTTCGTAGCTTGGCAAACTCCCAGTTTCCAGCCAATGTGCCTCAGACAGTTGATAGACACTTTTTCTTCACAGTAAGCCTTGGCACAAGTCCCTGCCAGCAAAACCAAACTTGTCAAGGACCCAATGGAACAAAATTTGCAGCATCAGTGAACAATGTGTCTTATATACAACCAACCACTGCACTTCTTCAAGCACACTTCTTTGGACAATCCAATGGAGTTTACTCTCCTAACTTTCCAATTAGTCCTTTGATTCCATTCAACTATACTGGCACCCCACCAAACAACACCATGGTGAAAAATGGAACAAAGGTTGTGGTTCTTCCCTTCAACACAAGTGTAGAGCTTGTGCTGCAGGACACAAGCATTCTTGGTGCTGAAAGTCACCCTCTCCATTTGCATGGTTTTAACTTCTTTGTTGTTGGTCAAGGTTTTGGTAACTTTGATCCAAAAAAGGACCCTGCCAAGTTCAATCTTGTTGATCCTGTTGAAAGGAACACCGTTGGAGTCCCATCTGGTGGATGGGTTGCTATTAGATTCCTAGCAGATAACCCAGGTCAGTGATTTTCCCATGTCATGGGTTAATTCCTATTTCATACACTTACTTAATTTGTCATTCACATAAAAATATATGTAAACAAAGAATAAGCTACTTTGTCTATCATAGACTTAATTGATAAATAACATACTTTCAAATTATTTAGACCCTACTTATCTACTTCCAAATTAAAACAACATAGAGTGTCATGCACACAACAAAGACATTGACATAAAAATAGGAGTAATATTTTCATTGTTTAGCTTTCAACTTTGAATTTTACATTAAAAATGATGTATGCAGGGGTATGGTTCATGCATTGCCATCTAGAAGTTCACACGAGCTGGGGTCTAAAGATGGCATGGATTGTGTTGGATGGACAACTTCCAAATCAGAAACTGCTTCCACCACCAGCTGATCTTCCAAAGTGTTAAATATTCACTAGGCATTGCGGTCATAACTTTTTGAATATGTTATTGGTTTTGTGGGTTTTTTTTTTTTTTTTTTTTTTTTTATTTATTTATTTAACTTTTCCCATTTTTTTGTCTCATTCAAATTGCCTTTTTGGCATTATTCTTGGGCTAACTGATTGTCATTAGTTGTTTTTCTTATTTGGGTGGATGAGGTGAAAAGTTGGAAAGTATATTAAGATGTGCCAATATTTACAAATTTGTTCTGAATGTTGTAATACGCTTTCATTTCAATAATGAGGAATCTATGGCTTTAATTATCCGAGTTATCTTAACCTTATTCTCTATCTCTTTCTTAAACCTGAGAATTAATTACATAACTTATATGTTATTAATTAATATGATCATGGGTAAAGTGGGCGATCGGCAAATTTGTAGAAGGGCGCCAAAAAAATCATTTAATTTATATAAATATTAAAATAAAATTTATACCACTAAAATACAACCATTAATAGTTATCAATTGATAACTATTAATTCTACATCTCAAATAACATATTCGTTTGTAGATGGGCATCAAATATATTTTTTTTATTTTATATACATATGAAAATAAAAATTTATATAACTAAAATAAAAATATACATAAACATTTCATTATAAAATAAAATAATCGCTAAAAACTATAATAAATTAATAATGATATTTCCATATCTCAATTAATAATGATATTTCCATATCTCAATTAATATATACTCATAATTTAGTTTGTTCAGGACATAACTCTGAAAATGAACAGTGTGATGTTTTTGAAGTAAACTTTGATTGAAAGTATTCGAAACATATGATAAGTAATTCGATGGTAAATCAGCAATCGTTATGCAGTTGGTGATCGTTTAGGTTTGAAGGTGAAAAATAATATTTTTTAAATTATGCTATATAGTCACTTAATTATAAATTATTTGTTGAATTATGTAATAAATATTTTTGAATTATATCAAATATTATTTCTAATTAGTTGTTATTATAAAAGTTGTAAACTGAAATTGGATAAAAACTAAATTTTCTATTAAATGTTATCCATCAATTATACAATTGTTAATATTTAAATTTTTATTAATTGAAAAAAGACTTATTTTATTTCATACCTACTCTTTCCATCTGCATGCAATATTTCCTGCATAATGTGTTTGTCTCTCAATTTTTTTTAATGTTTTTCCCATGTTAATTCCAATTACATAACTTCCATTTACTAGAACGGATACCTTGCCTAGCACAACATAACCTTTGACCTAGGATATCCACTCATTGCAGAGGCTTACTTCGATGATTTCTATGTGTCAATCGAAACAAGTATGCAAAAAAAGTTAAAAAAGATTTATATCAAAATTAGAGTTAAAATCATGTTGAACGGAAAAAATTACGTGTTTTAATACAAAATGTTTAAAGTTTTATATTGTAACTTCTATTTAAAAATTTATTGATATTGAATTCAATTATAAATCTATCACACATAAATCTAAGTCATGCAATTTTATATAGAAGATGAAGATTAAAATGAAAAATAGTGGTCACATGAGAATTAAAATATGAGAAATGTTAAGAATATATATATATATATATATATATATATATATATTTAACATTTTTAACGCTTGAACTCTGACAACTTTTTATGTATCTTTTAATCTCAGCCATCTATTTTAATTTAAAACATAGAATTGACCATTCTCGGCATTTTAAGGATTATGCGTGTGGGGAAGATATACACTGTCCCATTTTATTATTATTTTTTTCCCATTTTGCTTAAAAGATCTTGTAGTTACCTCAGGTAGTGTATATAATCTAAAATAGAACGTTACGTTGAAGTTGGATATTTGCAAAATGTTATGGCAGGTGGAGTTGGATATTCGAGTAACGTTTAAGGTTTAATCATTTAAAACAGAGAAACGAAACTGTATTGAAAATAAATAATGAAAGACAGGACTTTAAGGTCAGAATTGCGACAATGAAACAAGTCAAACAACATAAATAACAAACTAAACCATAGCATATGTAACAAAAGAAATACTAAGCCATAATATATGAATGTAAAAGTGGTCCATCTTCACAATCTTTTAATACATATTTTATTTATTTTTTATTTTTGAGAAAAGACTAATAAATGAACTTTTGAAAATATTAGGTTACATTTCACTGATTTATTCGTGGAATTATTACAAACTAATTAATAATAATTAAATATAATTTTAATATTATAGAATATATTCTGCAATAAACTTATATTACGAACCTGTCGTGTTGAAGAAAATCGGTTCAATTAAATTTTTGCTGTATTCATTCCGTACAAATTAAATCTCTGTTTTGGTGTAATAAAAAAATATGACACCAACATCTGGCCTCAAACTTTGAAAGTGACAAAGTATTAGTAGATAGAAACGGTGTTACTTTGGGAACAAGATCATTGGTTGAGAGAGTTACATGCGACCAATGATGTACTCAATTTTCATTTCAGTTCCTTTCATGAATTCAATTGGCATTTTGAATAGACCAACATTACTAATGAATTTTACAACACCAAGTTGTTCTATTAAGGAGTTGAACTTGTACAAAAAGGAGGTTAAACGAATTTGAATGTCTTTGACACTACTCTAAAGTTGTTCTAACAACTTTTCTTGTTAAAACACAGCAATATTGATTCAGCTTCTCCTTCAATCGGATACTATTGTGCTACCTAATCACATTGTTCAACTGATCCACTCATATATATATATAGCCCACCATTTTGTTCCATTCCATCAACTCTTAGTTCAAACTCATAGTAAATACTAAATTTCAATATCAACTTTATTGAGAAAAAAAAAATGGGTCTTTCCCTTGTTAAACTCCCTTTATTCCTTTTGTCATTGATCACATTTTGCATATTTGAGCTTGCTATGGCAGGCACTACTAGACACTACCATTTTGAAGTACTTCCTTATAATTCTCATTACCATTTTTCAATTTTACATTTCCTTTTTTAATGTGTTGGCTGTGTAATAAATTGAGTTTATATAATGGCACAGATAAGACACCATAATGTGACTAGATTGTGCCACACAAAGAGCATGGTGACAGTGAATGGCCAGTTTCCAGGACCTCGCATTGTAGCAAGAGAGGGAGACCGTCTTCTTATCAAAGTTACTAACCATGTGCCCAACAACATCTCCATTCACTGGTAAGTGATAGCATTATATGTTTTATGATTTAAAAAACAAAAAGTTGCTATAAAAGAATAATTGTAGTGACCTTGATATGTTTTAAACATAGAAATAATGTGTTAAAAACTTGGAATTGTTTCAAATAGGCATGGTATTAGACAGCTTCAATCAGGGTGGGCTGATGGACCAGCATATGTGACTCAATGCCCTATCCAAAGTGGTCAAAGTTATGTTTACAATTATACAATTACTGGCCAAAGGGGCACACTCTGGTGGCATGCACATATATCATGGTTAAGATCAACTCTGTATGGTCCTCTCATCATTCTTCCCAAGCTCAATGTTCAATATCCTTTTGCTAAACCCCACAAGGAAGTTCCTATCATATTTGGTAGGCAAATTACTAGAGAGATCAACCTTGGTCTACACTCAACTTAATTTGCATAAGCTAATCATGCTTTCACATAATTTCTTTTAGGTGAGTGGTGGAATGCAGATCCTGAGGCAGTCATAGCACAAGCATTGCAAAATGGTGGAGGACCAAATGTCTCTGATGCCTATACAATTAATGGACTTCCAGGGCCATTGTACAACTGCTCTCACAAAGGTATCAAATGCTGATCAATATAAATGTTTATGGAATAGTCACTAGATCCTAGAAGATTTTGGAGAATAAAAATTACTTTGGATCATTTAAAACATCACAATAACCAACCGGAGAAAAAAAAATAGTACTCACCAAGTACTTCCTTAAAGAAATCACTCACTATTTTAAACACAAAACTGGACACTAGCATAGTACTAAACAAATATACCGTTGCTACGAAATGTTGCCTATAATAAGCATTATGCCTTGATTCTATGTAATGTCATTGTTCACAGATACATTCAAGCTGAAGGTGAAGCCAGGGAAGATTTACCTTCTACGTATAATCAATGCCGCACTCAATGATGAACTATTTTTCAGCATTGCAAATCACACCCTCACAGTTGTTGAAGCAGATGCAGTTTATGTAAAACCTTTTGCAACCAACACCATCCTTATTACCCCTGGCCAAACCACTAATGTTCTTCTCAAAACAAAGTCACACCACCCCAACGCCACATTTCTCATGACTGCTAGACCATATGCTACTGGCCTTGGAACTTTTGACAACACAACTGTGGCTGGCATATTGGAATACAAAACTCCACCTAATACTCATCATTCAGATTCTTCACTGAAAAATCTTCCACTCCTCAAACCTGTTCTCCCTGCTCTTAATGACACTTCTTTTGCCACAAAATTCGTCAACAAACTCCGCAGCTTAGCAAGTGCTCAGTTTCCAGCAAATGTACCTCAGAAAGTTGATAGACACTTTTTCTTCACAGTAGGCCTTGGCACAAATTCCTGCCAGCAAAACCAAACCTGCCAGGGTCCCAATGGAACAATGTTTTCAGCATCAGTGAACAATGTGTCTTTTATACAACCAACCACTGCACTTCTTCAAGCCCACTTCTTTGGACAATCAAATGGGGTTTTCACCCCTGACTTTCCTAGTAGTCCCTTGATTCCATTCAACTATACTGGAACCCCACCAAACAACACCATGGTGAACAATGGCACAAAGGTTGTGGTTCTTCCATTCAACACAAGTGTAGAGCTTGTGCTGCAGGACACAAGCATTCTTGGCGCTGAAAGTCACCCTCTACATTTGCATGGCTTTAACTTCTTTGTTGTTGGTCAAGGTTTTGGTAACTTTGATTCAAACAAGGACCCTGCAAAGTTCAATCTTGTTGATCCTGTTGAAAGGAACACCGTTGGAGTCCCATCTGGTGGATGGGTTGCTATTAGATTTCAAGCAGATAATCCAGGTTAGTTACATTAATGCTTCCTATTGGAGTCAAATAAAAATTTTGTAAGTGAAAACGGAGACCAGGACAACTTAGTATCTAAATAATAACAATTTAATCTTCAAATTTACTTATTTATTATTAATTTGATTTGTACACTTAATCACAAGCTAGTCTCATAATATACATATTTAAGTTAATTAAAACAACATACACAGTATGTTCACATTTTCAAATTTACATTTAATTAAAAAAATGTTTGTTCATTTTACTAAATTAGAAAAAAAAAAGGGAAAAACATGCAATCTTATTTCATTATGTGTGTAGGGGTATGGTTCATGCATTGTCACTTGGAAGTGCACACAAGTTGGGGTCTAAAGATGGCATGGGTTGTCTTGGATGGAAATCTCCCTAATCAGAAGCTGTTTCCACCACCAGTTGATCTTCCCAAGTGTTAACAATGACTCAAATTGTTTCAGCAATGTGCAATTGTTTTTAATATGTTGTTTTCAATTTTGTTTTTATTTTTTCATTTTTGGGTGAACAGAAGAGTTGAGTCTTGGCTTGTGATGAGGGCGGACTTAATTTTTTTATTCTTTTTCTGGGTAAGAGAATTTAATTTATGCAAAGAGCCATCTCTACAAATTAAATTGTAATTCATTTATTTGGAAAGTTACTGTGATAAATGTGTTTGTTATGTTACTATTTTTAGAAAATCAATAACTTTTAATTGTGAAGAGAATAAACCGTATCCATAATTCCGAATGGTCCTATGTCTAAAATGTAAAAGTAAATACTTTTTACACTGATTATGTAATGGCTTGCTCGTTGATTTAGAATAAATCAAGTAGTGATTATGTAATGGTTTGTTTCATTGATTTAGAATAAATTAATTAGTGAAAATTCAAATTAAATTAACAGAGAGTACTAATTTCTTTTTTATTCTCTTTCACTCTCTTTTAAAAGAGTGTAACTTACTTTCCTAATTTTGATCATAATCAACTTTGACCTAAATTAAATTGTCTTAAAACTTACATGTCCCAAATTAAGTTCAAGACTTCTTAAATAAGTCTTAAACTAATTATAAATTAATAAAAAAATTATAAAACTTAATAACTTAAATCTTAAATCTTAAAGAATTGATAATTAACTTTAACTTGTTAACCCTTAACTTTAACTTTTAATCAACTTTTTTTAACTTGATTTTAGATTCTCTTTTACGTAACTCTTATAATACTCATAGTTTAATATCAAGTTGTGTTTAGGATGAAATGTAACTACAGGGTAGACTAGTCAATCACAACGGTTATTCTCAGGATGGTGATTGTATAATATACGGTTTAGTATTTATCCGTGATGAAGATGAAAAAGTTTACTTTTATATATGCAGATGAACTCGTGAAGGCTAATTATCCAAATGACGCATGAATGTATCTATAGAGAATGGCAACTCGGTGCTAGAGGGCGAGAACGATTTTTTTATATACTTTTAGGATCCTCCATCCAATATAAGGGGACATATGAGATGAAGACCAGAAGAAAAATTTCTCACGACCAAGATGAAGAAGGAAGATGGAGAAAGTTGGAGGACATAGAACCACTCTTTATCAAATAGAACTTCAATTATTGAATTTAAATTTATAACTTTACTTTTTTTTTTTATATATATATATAGTTTTAAGGTCCTCCATGAAGTGCCGGGACCCATGGGATGAAGATGGGAAGAAAAGCTTCTCATGAACGAGAAAGTTGGAGGGCAGAAAAGGGAGAGGAAGAAAAAAAAGAAAATATAGTTATTATATATGGCTGTGATCGGAGAAAGTAATATTTCATGAACTCATTATTCAACACCATATCCGAGAACTAATTTTCAACATATTAAATTGTGTGCTAAAGTAGCAGATGAAATGTTGATACATTCAATTTGGAAAATTTCATATTGTGATTTTAGTATAGAATTATAGAACTAGGGATCAATTTACAGCTCAGTGAATTTTATTTGCCAGAGATTGCAAAATGATTAGCCGCGATTGAGGTTACTTTACCTAAGTCCCCTTTCCTCTTATCAATAGAAAATTTCCATTTATAATCCAATTACTAGTTAAAACCAAAGTTAAGTTCCATATTTTATTTATTTGTTTATAGTTTTGGAGAGGGATACAAAGTAGATATTTCTTATTACAAGAAAACAAATTCTAGAGAAAGAACCTCCATTCTTATTGGCACGGATAATGAATTATTGTTATACTTTGAAGAGAGGCAAATAGTAGTGACTACTCTTTGCAACAACACAAGGGAGGAACACCATCCTTACAGAAGCCTTGTTTATAACCATAGGCAGCGCATACTCTGCTGCAGTCTGAAGGAGTTATATTTGTGCATAGATTTATGCAAACTGGATCGTCCCCACGTGTTACTGTTCCTGCAATAGGTTAAAGATTAAAGACCTAAAAATTTTAATTTTGAACTTCCAAATAGTTAAACAAATCAGTAATTAGATAGACAACGTTATATCATACCAACTAGTCACCACTATATTTCAAAGCGTATTTTTCATTTAAGAAAAAATTAAAATACATGTAAGAAAAAATAGGAGAAAAAGAGCCAAAACAACAACTATTGGGTGAGAATAAAAAACGTAAAAATCAAAACCACATTGTAAATAAAACACGTGGTGATTTTAAATTGAAAATTAAAACCCCAAAAAATATTTCATTTCGCCTCTTCTTAATCATTTGTGCAATTAAAGAGTGTGTGTTCTTCGAACCTATTCTTCTTTTTTGTCGTACTATCGTATGTATTGTTGTTTTGACTGGTGTCATCCTGTGCTCGCAAGAATTTGTGTACGTTAAACATCTTTTCTTCTTTATAAAACCATGATACGTTTTTTTTTTTTTTTTTTGGAGATTTTGTAACAATATGTAAAGGTATATTTTCATTTTGGTTTTGCTATTGGGTTTAGTTATGATAGATTTTATTTTTAATTTGGTTTGACTAATAGGAGATTTTGATATTTTGTTTGGGTTTTGGTTGCTCAACATGTAACAAGAGTTTTATAATATTGTATATTTTTGTGAAATATGTTGAATATTTTTTTAAAATATATTATATACTTTTGTGAAGTAATTTTTTACATATATTTTAATTTTTAAAAATGAAATATACACTTTAAAATGAGATGGCTAATTAATCGCGTATTCGCCTTCTCTGCCTAGAACTATTCCAAACGAAATCCATTACAAATTTTACAATAAATATAATGAAAGTTACATCAACAATAGTAATTACAAACAGTGGGAAAAAAATTACATTGACAACGCATATCATTATAGATTATTGTTGACGTTGTTATAAAAATGCAACAGTATATTTTCTACCTTTTTACATGTTGCTAATATATGTTTTAAAGAATACATGCATGTCATCATATTGATAACAATGATTTTATATATAAAAATGATTTTTTAAAATAATTAGAGTAAAAAAATACTATTAACAAAATAAAGAATATGCATGTGATTGGAATAACAACGTATGAAAAATCTTATAATATCAATGTAGTAATAAAATTCTTATTCAATATATTTTTCTAAAAAATAAATAATGATTGACACTGAAAATGATTTAAAATTTTGTTTATGGATCTTATTCTCCTGACACTAATTTTTTTTTCACGGATACATAGAGAAAGAAGAAAAAACACTAAAAGGATAGAAAATATTATTTTCATATTTCGGTTAATTAATTGTTCTATAGAAATAGAATTGAAGAAATTAAATTAATTTCAATTTATTACCTGATATCAGGACCAAAGCCATGCATAACATTCCAAAGAGATTTAGTTGAGAGACGCGAGTAGTCATTTTATTAAGACTTTCAACTTTAAATTCTGGTATTGTTTTTTTATTTTCTTTCTCTTATAATGAAGATGTTGTAATAAGACGATGATGATCCTTATATATATAATCCATTTGAGAAGAAATTAATTACTTTGAAGAAGAATCATAACATAGAATATTTAGAGTAAGAGAAAAGGGTAAATACCAGTTCAGTAATTAGAATTATTCTTTTAAAGAGTGAGATTTAGCATAAGTGAATAACATAACTAATATGGAATACTTGGAAATGGATCTAAACAAGTAGTTTAAGACAAAAAAGAATATCACCTCCAATTTGTGTACCCTTTAATCAAAATAACACAGAATATCACCTCCATGTCATAAACGGTCGAATTTAATTTTAATTAACAATTTTCACAAACATCCAAAACTATGGTGTTGTGACCTTCACCACTAATTATATAAATAAATCTGATATTTAACCAAAGAAGAAAAGACACAGACGTAAATTAAAAAAAATGTTTGTTCATTTTGCAAAATTAGAATAAAATCAAAAGGGAAAAATATGCAATCTTATTTAATTACATGTGTGTAGGGGTATGGTTCATGCATTGTCACTTGGAAGTGCACACAAGTTGGGGTCTAAAGATGGCATGGGTTGTCTTGGATGGAAATCTCCCTAATCAGAAGCTGTTTCCACCACCAGCTGATCTTCCCAAGTGTTAACAAAGACTCAAATTGTTTCAGCAATGAACAATTGTTTCTAATATGCTGTTATCAATTTTGTTTTTATTTTTCATTTTTGGGTGAAAAGAAGAGTTGAGTCTTGGATTGTGATGAGGGCGGACTTAATTCTTTTTTCTTTTTCCGGATAAGAGAATTTTATTTATGCAAAGAGCCATGTCTACAAATTAAATTGTAATTCATTTATTTGAAAAGTTACTGTGGTATGTGTTTGTTTTATGTTACTATTTTTGAAAATCAATAACTTTTAATTGTGAAGAGAACAAACCGTATCCAAAATTCCGAATGGTTCTATATCTAAAATGTAAAAGTAAATAATTTTTAAACTGATTATGTAATGGCTTAATTTAATTAATTATATTGTTAGCTAACCATAAATTATCAGACACTCTACTTACACATTGAGCACAGTCTATTTACACATTGAACAGAGTCTACTTAATGGATAATTTTGTGTTTGAATTGCATTATGTGCGAAAACTTGTTGAAAAAATGATAATTATAGTTTGTGAGTGGGATTAGTTTCTGCTTCAATGGAAAGAAAAATACTTGTGACTAAAAAAAATGTTTATTCACGTAAATATTGAAACATGTTTGATGAAATGTAAGATTAAATATTTGAAACATATATTTGATTGGGTCACGAGTGGCAGCCCAATCTGACCTGCAACGAACACTCTCTCATAGTATAAAGTGGTTTGCCCAGGGAGACAGAAACATGATGTACTTCCATAGAGTGGTCTCAAGTAGTAACACCACGAGACATATTATGTCTTTGCATCGCAAGGATGGCCACGTTTTAGGCTCAAAACCTGACATTTGAGAACCATGCATGTCCTGGACTTTTTCACGAGGTTGCATGGGGTGGAAAATCAATGTAGGAAGAATGAGTTGGTGTTGCAACTTGCAAGTGAACCCTCACCTTGTATACCATGAGGACAACGTCATGCTGGCTAGTGAAATGGTGATATATCAAGTCGTGTTTAGGATGAAGTGTAACTCTTAGGTTGTGTATCACTCTTAAATTACTACAATCCCAAATGTCATAAACTCTATATGATTTACATAAAAATAATTACGTCATTAAATAAGGGAAACTAAATTTCATTTCATAGAGTAAATTTTAAAATAAAATTCACTACTGTCAGCAAATACATAATGTCTCACATGAGGAAATATCTATCATGTAAAAAGAAATTGTAGTGTTTATAGATAGAAGCAGCCAATCAAATTCAAGAAAACCATGTCTTCAGGTAATCATGTTTTTTTCCTAGCCTAAGATTTTTCCACCTCCAACAAACTGTTCATATGCTCGCTCGTTCACAGGATCATCACTGTTGTAAACATAATAAACACAAGAAGGTACATACACTCAACTCATAATTTACCACAACCACAATCAACTATGTTATGCAACCCAGTATGATGCATGTTACTCACAATTCACTTTCATGCTATTTGGTATCATTACAACAACTGAGTGATGTCTAGGAGTACATATCACATCTAACACTCTCACTAGAGATACTGGACAGTCACAATCAAGGTAATTAGTGTTGCAACGGGAGTCACTTCCCACTCATGGTGATCGGTCATAGTGAAAGCTTTCCCCACCGTGAATACCTTCAAAGTCCTAGGCTATTACATCAACCCGTCAGAGACCAACCGTTCTAGTTCCATTCATCCTCACTTTTCGAAAACATTTTTTGTTTCACTTTGTATTCATGATAATCATGGTCATTTTCTTAAAATTGTCATGTCTCACACGCATGTCTATCAGGGGTAACCTCACTGCTTCTCCACCGCAGCAGGCATCCATCCCTCTCACTTTCAAACAATTACAACCGATTATCATGAACCTAACCAAATTATTGATGCAATATGTCCTGGAAATCAATCTCTCAACCAACACCAATTATTTCACCGTAACAGAATATTTAACACTAATAACCTTGAAACAAAACAACCATGTAGAAATTAAATACAACGTAAAAGAGAAACAACATGGAACACCCAAACTATGAAAATATAAATCTCAAACCAAAACTTACACATAGAAATAAATAAGTAAACAAGGTAACATGTAAGTTAAGTAAAATTTAACATAACATAATTAAGATTGAGAAATTAAGACTCAGAATTAAGACGCACAAATAAAAAGAATAATTATTAACAAATAACACAATCTAAAATTAATATAAACAACCTAGTCTAGTAATTAAAATAGAACTAAACTATTAAATTTTAATTATGAGTTAAAAAAAATTAATCCCAATACTTAATCCTAATCTAAAAAAAAATAATTTCTATCTAATGACGGTGAGTTGTCGTAACCAGTAACAGAACCTATTAATGCTTGATAAGAAAAAGAAAACCAACAACCAAAGTTAATTAATTAAAATTTATAAGTACACAATTCTCTTAAATGTCTCTCATTTATTTTAATATCAAACTTGTAGCTAGTTCGATAGAATTTTGAATCAAAGACATGTTAAACCTTAATCGGAACACATGTCGTACCTTGTCATTTTTTTTAACATCACCGCTTACGCTCCTGGTCAAATCCTATCTCCCTTCCACGTACCAACGAACCCAAACCAAAAAAATTCACATACAATTCAAAAATACTCTCACATGATATATAGAAAAGGCAAAGGATACAAAGTCAGCCAAGGCAAAAGGGGACCGTAACCAAATTGAAGCAAGAGATTCCCGATGCGAGAAAGAAAACAATTCAATTCAAAATATTTAATTCATAATGAATAAAAAAAGGCAGAGAGGAAATTATCATCATTAAATTGAGAACTTCCCTAACCTGGATTTGTGACTGTAAAAGATAGAACACAAGAAGGGGGGTTGAATTGTGTTACTTTAAAAAATTTGTTCCTTTCGTCTGTGAGTTTAAAGAGGTTTAGACGAAACAGTCTTAATCTTTCAAAGATTGATTTTAATGAACAGACATTATAGTTTGATTATCCCCGTTAGTCAAACACTTAAGAAGATAAATACACAAGTATTTTTATATTGGTTCGTCTGTACAAGACTACGTCCAATTACCCAGCAACCACTGAGTTTTCACTACAAACCGTGAAATTGTTACAAGTATTATTTGTGCCCAGCCACTTCTGGCTATTACACGATATTCTTTGAACACAGCCTTCGCAGGCTAAACAACTTGGGTATTCTTTGAACAACCAGCCTTCTCAGGCTAAAACACCACACAAGTGGATTTGAAAGAGTTCTTTGAAAAGAAAGTTTCCTCTTCGTAGAGAGGGTTTTACAATGAAGTGCAAAAGATACAGTGAGCGAAATCACAGTAGATTAAATACTAGAAGCGTGTTCGCCAACTGAATTTTGAAGAAGCGAAGTCTTTAAATAGGCAAAGTCTTCAGATATCCGTTAGACACAGAAGAATGCCGTTGAACATTTTCCTCGAGAGCTTCCAAAAGGTGTCAGATAGTACTTGAGTGATTGATGGCGTGTGCAGCGGGTTTTAGATAGCGTGCACAATATTTTTTCTGACTTGTACAGAGACTTTAACAAAAAAGGTGAAGACCATTTCGAGTTGCATATGTAAGGGCGAATCCCCATACTGATCTTGGATGCTTTTAATGAGTACTTCTTAAGATTTGAAATCTTGGCGCGAGTGACTTATACTTTGCTTCACTTCTTGGGCAGACGAAAGACTTCTTCAGTCTAAGAGATTTCGTCTTATCCTATCGTCTGATGACTTGACTTGAGACAGACGAATGACTTCAACTTTGAGGGGTCATCTTCCGTCTGTACTTGTTTCGTCTGACTTGCTTGCTGATGTTCTGTCTGGAAATGTTTCGTCTGTCTTGTAATAATCAAAACTTTAAATATGTTAATCATCTTGATCTAACAATCCCCCCCTTTTTGATGATTACAGACCATACTGATAACTTTATCAAGGAAGCATCTGCATAAAACAAAGTTAGTGATCACAGTTTATAAGCACAAGTCAGATTTACATCAAGACGATATTTTCTGAAACAACACCTCTTTATAAGAATTGTTACATCAATGTGATGTAAACCATATATAATGTTACAAGGTATACAGAAAACCAAAGCTCTAAGAATACATGTATAACGCTATACAAATAAATAAAGAATCAATAAAACATAGCAAAAAGAATACAAAAAAAAAAATACAAAATGCTAACTCCCCCTCAGACGATGCTTGACTCCTCAGACGAAGGCTCCCCCTTAGCATAACAACCTCTTCTTCTTAAGATATTCTCCCCCTTGGGCTGAGAATCATCAAAAGCTCAATCAAGAAGAAGGCGTAGGCTTCTTTTGAACAAGGCTCATAACGAACTCCTTCAGCTACTGCATCTCAGATGTAAGAGAAGCTTGATTATCCTCAAGCTCCTTGTTCTTTTTCTTCAGATGCTCGCAATTTTCTTCTAAGGCATCATATTTACGCTTTAGAGTATGATACTCATCAGCGTCCCCTGCTTCATCTTCAATAACTGTAACCTTCACTTTATCAGCGATCTCCACAAAAGGCGATTGAGGCTCTTCCACGATTGGATCAGACTCTTCTTCTTTGAAGACCACAGTTAAAGTCTCAATAACCGGAGTTTGAGATTCTTCAACTAATGGTACAGTGTCATCTTCAATGAGCACAGTTGGAGTCCTCTTCAGACGTAGAGTGAAAAGTGGAAGTGTGAGATACACAGTGAAGTCTCTCTCCCATTGCCAAGTAAACACTTTACTGGGTATAGAGAGCTCAATATCTGGATGTTCCTGGGATGGATGTGTATAAACGAAAGCTTCTCCAGGATACACCTTGCCACAGATTGTGGAATCTTCATCAAATGAAGTTCCAGAGTAGAAAGCAGAGGTGGCTTCATGATCTTCTATCATCCTTTGAATCTTAGGATTGATAGGTCTTGAGTCATTGGCTTGAATAGATTTGATATGCGAGTATGCAGCAGACGAAAGTTTCTTGGGGATGTGCCTTGCAAACTTGAAAGTTTTGGAGACAGACAGAACTTTCTTCTCTTTCCCTTTAGCCAAAAAATTAACCAGGCAAGGTCGTTTTCAATCTAAAACGATGGAGAACTTGGTTTCGTCTAAAATGAGAGAAGAAAATTGAGATCCCATCATGAATGGACAGTCTCTCGACTCCTTCTTTGCTCTCCTTTCAATGTGATAGAAGGAAGTTAATCTAGCTTTTTCTTCCCTTCTATAAGCATTGGCCATCATTTTGAATGCCATATTGTAATCTTCAGGAAGCGCATGAGCAAATTCTTCGGGGTCTTCATAGTCCTTGAGGAGGACGGAGTAGCGTGGGCAAATTCCTGAACAATGTGGTCTTGTCCAAGGAAGAATAATTCCAAAAGTATGTCCTAGACCTACATACTCTGTTTGGTTCATTGGAATTGTGAAGGGTACAGGATCATGGCGATCAATAGCGTCCAAATGCCAATGAGAGCAATCTTTTGGCTCATAGATGGTGGAGCTGGGATCTCCATATCTGCAATGGTGAAATGCAGGTGCATTGATTTCATGCTGAACCTTCTACTTGATGTTTTCTCTGAAAGGAATGTGGGGTTCATAGACAAGAGCTGGTCCTTCAATCACCGACTCAGCTAGATGATCCTTGTACACGTTTATTTCTTCTAAACCCTTGATCTCTAGAGAAGCTAGTTTATCCCAAGACAAACGCTTCAGCCATTCGCGTTGCTCTTCAGGAGTATAGATGAAATCTTCTTTGAAGTCCACTGGCTTCAGGGGTTTGTGATAAATGATGGGGTTGACAAATCTCCCAAGTTGGAATCCCTTTTAACCTCTGTACCGATAAGGGTTCTTCAACTCAATATATGGAGTGTCCTTTATAAATCAGTCTTCATCGTCTGCTAAGTAACCATCTTTAGTAGACTCAGACGGTTCACCATCATCGGAGATATCTTTAAGTTCATCTCCAAGAATCCAGTCAGGCTTGATGGTCTTTCAAGCACAAGAGCTTTCAACAAATCTTCTCATGACTAATTCGTTAAGGAACAAATAGTCAATCTTGTACTTGGGTGGAAGATCTTCTAAATTTATGACTTCAGAGTGAGATCTCACCCATGATGCATCCACCCTCTTTATATCAACATGTTCTTCATCAGACGAAAAACATGTGTCCTTAATAATTATCACTTCAGACGGAATCTCCATCGTCTATAGGTGGCATGCTTCTTCAGACGCAGCAGGTATCGTCTGATCAAAGGCAGCGTTGAGAGGAGACACAACAATAGGATCAGAAACAGTTATCCTATGTTCATCTTGGAGTGTTGATGCAGAAACCTCCATAATTGAAGCTTCTTCATTAAGCATAGTCTCCAATTCCTCTGCCAACAGAGCATTGTCCTTCTGGATCTGGGCAGTTTCTTCACTATTCATGCCCACTGAAGTTGCTGGAGTAGACACAACTTCAGACGATCCAATGCCCTTAACGCTTTCGAGAAAGATTCTTTCTCTTTCAGCTTGAAGCAGCATAGAGACCCTCTTAGCCTCTTTTAGTTGTTTTGCTTCGTCTGTTTCTCCAATAACCACAGACGCAAGCTTCTGCTTCATTTTCTCTTTGCCTTTGGCAGCCTTTTGAAAAACAACCTCTCTGGCTCTTGCTTTCTCTTTGGCTGCTTTCTTCTGCTTTTCTTCGTCTGAAAGAATTTTAACAGACGATACACCCTTAGACGATATCATAACCCCTTCATCTTCATTGGGGGATATCTTCTTCTCTTGCGTCTTAGTCGCAACATGCTTTATTCTGATAGTCCTCTTCTTCTTTCTAAGAGGCTCTTCTTGAGCATCTTCTAAAGGGACTTTAGATATAATCACAGGTGGAAGGGAAAAAGATGTTTGGGCTTGTGTTTGGGTTTGTGTTTGGGCTTGTGTTTGGGTTTGTGTTTGGGTTTTGGCGCGTTTGATGCGAGCTTTATGAGGAGGATCTTTGGTGATGGGTGAAAGAGGAACTTGTTCTTCACTCGTATTATGATGAAGAAAGCTAGGGCTTAGATGCATCTTAGAAAAGGTGCTTCCTTTCACCTCCTTTCCTTCTTCATGCCAAACAACACCAGTGGCATCAAAACCTTGGTTTATAATGATTTTGGAGAAGAGAGTGGCGTAAGGGATTCTACTTTTCCTACGAATGTTCCTATTCCTCAACGCATTTATCCAATGGTCGAGAATGATGTGAGGGAGACTCATCCTTGCTTTCCTCAGACAGTAGAAGATACAAAATCTGTCACGAGTACTTACATTGTCTCGTGAGCCTGTTATGGGTGTAAAGATGTTGTAGAGAAGGTTATGGATGACTCTTCCTGTGGGATATAGATTCCCAGATCTCAGAAACTTGGGATCTTCGGGGTCGCAGACCTTTCTATAGAGAATCTTGTCTACATGCTCTTTAGACTCTATTCTCATCCAGTCAGCACTGTAAAAGCGCCCTTCGGCTTTGCAACTCCCAGCTTCAGCAATGGAGTATATTGTGATAATATACTCCTTATTGTCAATGGTACCCACAATACCATCATCAAACTCCTTCGCGTCACTCCAGAACTCCGCGTAAGCCTCCATCAGCCATGGGCCTCTCATCTCCGCGAAATCCATCCAGCCATTGTGTATTAACATCTTTGATACCCTGTCCGAGATGCTTTCAATAGTGGACCTTGAAATCCACTTGCTTCAGATGCTTTGATGTTCTTGGCGGCCATTGTTAAGTTTGAAAAGAGAGAGAAATTGTGTGAATAGAATACTCAGAGATAGTGTGAATGCAATAAAGAATAAAAGAGTGAACTTTAAGGGTATTTATAGTCAAAGATAAAAACGGTTGTAATTCATCAAACGAAAGAAGTTGAAACCGTCCCTGATTTAACGTGTCCCCATCATTGCCCTTTTAATGATTGATTTGACTTCTGCAATTCGCAGCGCGTGCTCCTCAATATCCTAGAATAGCGTAATAAATGACAGATACATTTAATGCTGCCTTTAATTTGTCCCTGCACACTTAACTTTAAATTAATTAAATAATAACCTTGCGTCTGTTGAATTTTCTCAGACTGATTCAACTTGATCAGACGCAATGTTTCGTCTTAACATGAAAAGATATACGAAGGCAAAAATGTACAGACGAAATGAAATGCTCAGACGGAAAAACTTAATCAATTAAAGAACAATTCCCAAATTTTCTTTAATGAAATTGAAGCGAGTTTCTTCTAAAGCTTTTGTAAAGATATTTGCTCATTGAAAATCAGTTTTAACAAACTGTATATCGAAAATACCTTTTTGAACATAATCTCTTATAAAATGAAATTTGATTTCAATATGTTTGGCTTTTAAATGTTGAATAGGATTTTTGCTGAGATTAATTGCACTTGTGTTATCACAAAATACTGGTATTTAAGTTTCAAACCTGGAGTAATCCTCAAGTTGATGTTTTTCCCAAAGTAATTGTGAGCAACACCCAGCCGCAGCAATATATTCTGCTTCAGTGGTTGAAAGTGCAATAGAGTTTTGCTTCTTACTTGACCAAGAGATTAGTGATGAACCAAGAAATTGACATCCACCACTTGTGCTTTTTCTCTCCACTTTATCTCCAGCATAATCAGCATCACAATAGCCACTGAGATTGAAATTACTATTTTTCTTATAAAATAGAGAGAGATTAATGGTTCCAATGAGATATCTTAAAATGTGTTTAACAACTTGTAAATGTGATTCTCTAGGATCAGATTCATAACGTGCACATAGACAGACACTAAACATAATGTCAGGTCTACTAGCAGTGAGATAGAGAAGAGATCCAATCATACCTCTGTATACCGTCTAATCAACGGTCTTACCTGATTCGTCTTTGTTGAGACTGGCTCCAGACGAATGCATGCGAGTTTTCATTGGTTTGACATTTTCCATTTTGAATTTCTTTAGAAGTTCCTTAGTATACTTCTGTTGATGAATGTATATGCCTTGTTTAGTCTGTTTGATTTGAAGTCCTAGGAAAAACTTCAGTTCACCCATCATGCTCATCTCAAAATCATCCTGCATTAACTTAGAAAAATCCTTGCACAAGGATTCGTTAGTTGCTCCAAAGACTATATCATCTACATATATTTGGACAATAATAAAGTCTTTTGAAACACTTTTCTTGAAGAGAGTAGTATCAACCTTCCCTCTTGAAAAACCATTTTGAAGATGAAAGGAAATCAGTCTTTCGTACCAAGCTCGAGGAGCTTGTTTAAGACCATATAGTGCTTTCTTTAGCTTAAAAACATGATCTGGTTGAGATGAACTCTCAAATCCAGGAGGTTGTTTTACATATACTTCCTCTTCAATAGAACCATTTAGAAAAACACTTTTTACGTCCATTTGATATAGAATGATATTCTTATGAGCAGCAAAGGCAAGTAAAATTCTAATGGCTTCTAATCTAGCTACAGGAGCGAAAGTTTCAGTGAAATCTATACCTTCCTGTTGATTATAGCCTTGAGCTACTAATCTTGCTTTGTTTCTTACCACTTTCCCGCCTTCATCAAGTTTATTTCTGAACACCCATCTCGTTCCAATGATGCTTTTGCTTCTTGGTTTTTCTACCAAAGTCCAAATATCATTTCTGGTAAACTGGTTTAGCTCTTCTTCCATAGCTAAAATCCAATCATTATCCTGTAGAGCTTCCTCAATATTCTTGGGCTCTATATTTGACACGAGAGCATAGCCAAACGATTCTTTAAATCTTGATCTTGTTTGAACACATTGATGTCTATTTCCAATGATAAGATCTTCTGTGTGGTTTGAGACAAACTTCCACATTTTTATAGGAGCTTGATAATCATCCACAATTACAAATCCATATATCTTTCCTCCAAGACTTTCAGTCTGAGTAGGTCCAAAGAGATTAATATGTAACAGTTCTAGCGATCTTGTCGTGGAAACAACATTTTTAGATTTAAAAGAAGCTTTGAGTTGTTTCCCATGCTGACAAGATTCACACAGACGATTGGATTTCCAAGATATTTTTGGCAAACCTTTTACTAGATCCTTTTTAGAAATTTTCGAAATATACTTGAGACTTAAATGTGCAAGCTTTTTGTGCCAAATATCTCGTTCATCATCTGCTGAAATCAAATATGTCACATTCTGATCACTAAGGTCAGAAAAACAAACCTCATAGAGATTATTCCTTCTTTTCCCAACAAATAGAATGGATTTGTCTTTGTTTTTGACTATACATTCATCTGAGTTAAAAGCTACTTCATATCCACTGTCACAAAATTGACTTATGCTAAGCAGATTGAAGTTGAGACCTTTAACATAAGACACATTTTGGATAAGAGGATTGGGTGTCTTACCAACAGTCACAATATCTAGGATTTTACCTTTCACTGAACCATATGATACAGACCCTTTACTTGGTCTGAGATCTTAGAACATAGACATTTCTCCCGTCATGTGTCGTGAGCACCCATTGTCCAGGTACCAGCTTGAAGTCTTCTCTTTTCCTATTAAGGATGTCTGCAACAAGAATAATAAGTGACTTTGGTACCCAAATCTTTTTGGGTCCTCCTTTGTTAGTGAAAGAAGATTTTTTTTTGTTTAAGGTTCTTTTATCTTTTCTATAATTATTTGGAACCTTATTGTAATTTTTTATCTTCTTTTTATGAGCAGACGAAACAAAATTATTTTTCTTTTTGTCTGACTCTTCAACATAACCAAGTCCACTCTTATCAGATGGAGACCTCCCATATTTTAAAATATTTTCTAGCACTGAGGATCCCTTAGTGAACTTTGTTAAGTCTTTGAGTAAAGATTCATTTTCTTTCTTCAATCTTTCGATTTCAGAAATAAAATTATCCTTTTCAGACTCAGATGATTTTTCATCTAATACTTCTTTTTGCAGTAACTCATTTTCAGTTCTCAAAGTAGCATTTTCTTCCAAGGTTTGTTTCAACTTGGCTTTGCATACTTTGTATTGCTCAGCAATAAAATATAAGTTAGCCAAAAGTGTATCGTATGAAATTTCTTCTGATTCTGACTCAGACTCAGATGAAGAGGATGAAGAAGTTTCAGATTCAATTACCTCTGATGAGACGGTGTCTCCAGCCATGAGGCAGATATTTGTAGTTTCTTCTTCTTCAGTGGATTCCTCTAAGCTTTATCAAGGTCTTCCCAAGTTACTAGACTCTTCCTACCCTTGCCTTTGCGAGGATTCCATCTCTTCTTCAATCTTGGACACTCTGATCTCATGTGTCCAGGTTTTCTGCATTCATAGCAGATAACTTCTGAGCTCTCCTCCTCGCTTGAAGATTTTTCCGGGAGCTTCCTTTTCTTCTTCTTGAAGAAGCGTTGACCTCTCCCATTTTTCATCATCATCTTCTTAAAGCGTCTGGCCATGAGAGAAATCTCATCATCAGACGATCCGTCAGACGAATCAGACTCAGTGGTATCAGCTTTCAAAACTTTGTGCTTCTTCTTTCTTTCCCTTTTAGAAGTTTCCTCCTTTGGCATGGTATTGACAGACGGAAGAGCAATGGGCTCTTGAACTTTGATCTTGTCTCTTTTACACAGAAGTACCTCATGTACTCTCAAGGCTCCTATTAACTCATCAAGAGTTAATGTCTTCATATCACGCCCAACTGAGATGGCAGTAGACATAACTTCCCATGAAGGAGGAAGACTGTCCAATATCTTCATGTTGTTCTGGGCCTTGGTGAATGTAATGTCCAGTGTAGTGAGTCCATTCAATATTGTTTGGAATCTTCCAAACATCATGTCAATGGATTCTCCTTTCTTCATTGAGAACTTCTCATATTCTCTTTGAAGAATGGCAGCTTTCCTTATACGCACATCCTCAATTCCTTCATACGAAATCTTGAGGGCATCCCAAAACTCTTTAACAGTTTTGTAGGCATAGAATCTGTTATATTCTGTCCTTGATAAAGCACATATGATGTCATATCTGGCTTTATTGTTGAGTTCCATAAACGAGTATTCTTCATTTCCCCATTCAACCTCGGGTTTGACAATAGGGATGTCTCCTTGAGTTATGATGTTCCATAGTCTGTACTGGGTGGATTTGATGTACATCTCCATCCGATCAGCCCAGTAAGGATAGTCATCACCAGAGAACGCTGGCGGCTTGTTCATGGATGACCTTCCAGAAAAGAACGAAGGTCCTTGTGCCTCCATTCAGGATCTTTACCTCTAGCAGCTGTAAAGCGCTCAACCCTTAGAGGCTGAGCTCTGATACCAAACTGTAAAAGATAGAACACAAGAAGGGGGGTTAAATTGTGTTACGTTAAAAAATTTGTTCCTTTCGTCTGTAAGTTTAAAGGGGTTCAGACGAAACAGTCTTAATCTTTCAAAGATTGATTTTAATGAACAGACGTTATAGTTTGATTATCCCCGTTAGTCAAACACTTAAGAAGATAAATACACAAGTATTTTTATACTGGTTCGTCTGTACAAGACTACGTCCAATTACCCAGCAACCACTGAGTTTTCACTACAAACCGTGAAATTGTTACAAGTATTATTTGCGCCCAGCCACTTCTGGCTATTACACGATATTCTTTGAACACAGCCTTCGCAGGCTAAACAACTTGGGTATTCTTTGAACAACCAGCCTCCTCAGGCTAAAACACCACACAAGTGGATTTGAAAGAGTTCTTTGAAAAGAAAGTTTCCTCTTCGCAGAGAGGGTTTTACAATGAAGTGCAAAAGATACAGTGAGCGAAATCACAGTAGATTGAATACTAGAAGCATGTTCGCCAACTGAACTTTGAAGAAGCGAAGTCTTTAAATAGGCAAAGTCTTCAGATATCCGTTAGACACAGAAAAATGCCGTTGAACAATTTCCTCGAGAGCTTCCAAAAGGTGTCAGATAGTACTTGAGTGATTGATGGTGTGTGCAGCGGGTTTTAGATAGCGTGCGCAGTACTTTTTCTGACTTGTACAGAGACTTTAACAAAAAAGGTGAAGACCTTTTCAAGTTGCATATGTAAGGGCGAATCCCCATACTGATCTTGGATGCTTTTAATGAGAACTTCTTAAGATTTGAAATCTTGGCGCGAGTAACTTATACTTTGCTTCACTTCTTGGGCAGACGAAAGACTTCTTCAGTCTAAGAGATTTCGTCTTATCTTATCGTCTGATGACTTGACTTGAGACAGACGAATGACTTCAATTTTGAGGGGTCATCTTCCGTCTGTACTTGTTTCGTTTGACTTGCTTGCTGATGTTCCGTCTGGAAAAGTTTCATCTGTCTTGTAATAATCAAAACTTTAAATATGTTAATCATCTTGATCTAACAGTGACCATCAAGCACGAGGGGCAAATGAGCAGGGTCTCGATCTCCACTTTAGTTTTGATCTCCTTTAGGGAAAATTTGTCTACATCAAAACACGAGAGTAATATCAAGATGAGAGAGAAATGGAGAATGAGAAAGAGAAAATAAATAGATTCTGATGTTTAATACTGATGCATGTTAAGAGTTTAATTGTCGTCTAGTAACCACCCGCTCACAATTTAATAACTTCTCACTCACCCCACTCACTCACAATTTAGTAACTTCCCACTCACCCCAACACATAATCGGTTACTTTTTTATTTATTATTATTATTGTTATTCTTATTTTATTTTAAAAAAAGGGGGCATTACAATTCTACACATCACACCAATAAGCATATATGTTCAACATACATGATAGGAATGACTTGAAATGAAGCTAATAACATTATAACTACCACATTATCATCAAGTATACATTTGAAACACATAACAACAATTAGCCACTTCAACTGCATCAATAATTTCACCCCATTTCGCCTTGTTCTTCTACCCACATATGGTATAATTCAAATCCAAATTACTATTCATCTAAAATATACATTAACAGAATTATACATGTCCAATACATAGGTTATTCATAGTTTTAACAAAAATAACATAAGGCTTACCACTCCCACTATTTCAAATTTTCCTAGGTCTTACTCAAAACTTCTCACCATTTTTTTTTCTAGCAGAAATGATACTCAATTTTTTTTCTTTTACAAGATTATACTGTGTTATTTATAATTTAAGAGTATATGTCATGTTTCAATTGGTTTGGTGAATAGTGTGGATAACAATTGCTTCTCTTGCATATACTTTTATAACATACAACTCTTGGAACACTAATAAATAGAGTTGTCATATGAGGCACACATGAAAGGAAAAAAATTGACCAACACTGGAAGAGTTGTTTTGCCAAAAATATGTGTGCAAGTTATTATGACTTATAATTGCAATGTCCATAACATATCAACATGTGAGTCATAAAATGGCTAATAACATGATGTGATCATAAAACATAAGCAAAATAAAAACACTAAAATTTTATCTCATACTTTTAAGCTACTAAATGCATCCACAACAAATGACAGATAAAACCTTACAAGATAAACTATGTGAACAACTGACATTAACTTTTAAAGGCAAAGAAAAAATAAATAATCTAAATTAACACTTCTTAAATGTGTTGCGAAAGGAAAGAATTCTAAGAGTCAAAGACATAGTGAAAAGAAATATGCCGAAATATATTAGATGAATTATTTACCATATTTAATATAACAATTTTAGACTTGAAAATGTATTAGACTCAAACAAAATACCAAGCTATTACTGAGTATCTCAAATGACTTAAAATACCTATGAACCAAGTAAATTTAAGAAAATGTACATATAACATGTAACAATAAATACTCATTGCTCTTTGTAATTTTAGGTGGATCATAGACATCACAACAAACTTTTTAAGAGTGAATCTAATGCTTTTGTTAGATACAGAAGATGAAACAAAATGGTAATAAGAAAAGGCATTACTAGAACAAGAACTTGTCAAATCAAATTGGCTGTGAGAAGGAGGACATGAAATTACAACAATGGTAAAAAAAAAAAAAGATTGCTAAAATAGGAGGCATAAAGAGCTTTGTAGGTTCTCTAAATTAAACATGCTAAAGGTTATAATCTTAGTACAAAGAAATATTTTCTTGAAAAAAATTCAAAAGAAACCAAGTTATTTTAACTTGCTCTTGGATAGAACAATTTGATCATGCATAAAGGACCAAAACTTCAAAATGGGAGTGTCTGAATAATATAATAATAATATCAACTATTAAAAAAAAAAAAAGCTTGATACACCTCAGGTCCAGAAACAAACGCAATTGAAATAGCACCTACTAAATAAATGGTTAAAGGTGAGAAAAATTTCCATAACATACTTTGAACTCCAAATCCTAGAATAGACTATGCATTAATTAAGTTCAAATGAAACAACAGAGGATCAAGAAAGTATGACAGTTTTGAAATCAAATTTAAAAGCTCAAATTCAAATTTTGAGTGTTAAGATTGCTTCCTTAAACAACAGATCGAAAAATTTTCTTGTCTTAGATCTTCCTCTACTAACCCATAACTGTAAGAAATTATATTATGTCTCATGTGTAGTGTGTCTTATTTTATAGGTTTAATAAACATATTCATAATAATTAAGGGAAGTTAGTTGGTAGTTATTTCTAGAAAATAACCAACTTGATGGAAGTTGGTTTTAAAATGGAGAAAATGACTAAAAGAATTCCAACATCTTTTCCTGTCTATGAATGTTCTTCTTCTCCACTCACACCATCAATAAAGTCTTGAAGATGAAATAGAGAAAGGCTAAGGAATAGACAAGTGAATTCTTGAAGAGTAACTTTCATCAATGGATCAAAGTTAGTAACTCTATCTATGCCTAATGTGAAAATCATGAATTTCAAGATCCTTATGAAATCAATGTTAGTATCAAATTACTACATTGGAATTAAAGTTATACTTTGAACTCCAAATCCTAGAATAGACTATGCATTAATTAAGTTCAAATGAAACAACAGAGGATCAAGAAAGTATGACAATTTTGGAATCAAATTTAAAAGCTCAAGTTCAAATTTTGAGTGTTAAGATTGCTTCCTTAAACAACATATCGAAAAAATTTCTTGTCCTAGATCTTCCTCTACTAACCCATAACTGTAAGAAATTATATTATGTCTCATGTGTAGTGTGTCTTATTTTATAGGTTTAATAAATATATTCATAATAATTAAGGGAAGTTGGTTGGTAGTTATTTCTAGAAAATAACCAACTTGATGGAAGTTGGTTTTAAAAGGGAGAAAATAACTAAAAAAATTCCAACATCTTTTCCTGCCTATGAATGTTCTTCTTCTCCACTCACACCATCAATAAAGTCTTGAAGATGAAATAGAGAAAGGCTAAGGAATAGACAAGTGAATTCTTGAAGAGTAACTTTCATCAATGGATCAAGGTTAATAACTCTATCTATGCCTAATGTGAAAATCATGAATTCTAAGATCCTTATGAAATCAATGTTAGTATCAAATCACTACATTGGAATTAAAGTTATACTTACAAGTGGTATCAGAGCCAGGTTGTGAGATTCATGATTTTCCATAATGATATTTAAGTATTTCCGTGAATATGTTTCTAAAATGATAAAAGTTCATGTTATTATATATTGCGTTGAAATTGTTTTGTATGATGTTTAAATATATACTTCAGCTGATCCATCACCGTGATATTGGTCATCTATGTCATGCAATATATATTTATATGTGGTCATAAATTTATGAAACAAGGAAAATATAAAAGTGTATATATGACATAATTCCTTGTATTATGTGTGTATGATTGATCATGTTATATACATAACTTGTGAATCGTATAACTTGCGCGCTTGACGTGTTGATGATCACAATTATGGTTTTCTTAATCATTATGATAATGTTTCTTTCTCTTACAAGAGACTAATATATGAAATCACTTTAATGTGAAATTTGAAGCATTTTCATTTTATTTTGTTTTGCAAAGATACAAATTTTGGAATTATTATATGTAAGATTTGTTAATCACCAAAGTAGTCAAATCTAATTTTTCTTTTCCAAACTTATGTCATTAATCAATTGCCCATAGAATGGATACTAAATATTGATTATTTTACATGAGTAAATTGAAGTTCATTGTTATAAGACATTTAAGGGTTGCCCAAAGGTTGACTAGTTGTTCTTATAATTATTGGACATGATTGTTAGTATGTAAATGCACTATTAGTTATGTTTAAATATCCAAAGATATTAGGTATTTCTAATAAATGCATGTATCATGCCAAATAAAGTTAAAATTATTAGTATCATTATGTTATTGTGTATTAATGTATCACCCAAAAGAGAATATTAATATACTTTGAATAGTTAAATGAATGCTCTTTGAATTTGAATAGGATGTTATTTTATTTTCAAAGTTTTAATGTTAAGCATGTGTTAATTGCAGTAATCCCTTCTGTTACATTGCATTCACAAGCAACGTCTGTTATAACATTCAATGGGTTGGATTTCTCTGATTGGTCTGAACAAGTCCAATATCATCTTGGTTTATCAAATCTTGAATTAGCAATTCGAGTTGAGAAAGCTGCTGCAATTACTGATCTTAGTAGCAATGAAGAGAAAGCCCATTATGAAGCTTGGGAAAAGTTAAACAGACTTAATCTTATATTCATGCGAATGAATGTAGCAAATAATATCAAATCAGCTCTTCCCAAGAGTGATAGTGCTAAAGAATTTATGAAACTTGTGGAAGAGTGCTCCCAAACTGCAGATAAGTCTCTTGCTGGGACATTAATGAGTACTTTAACCACCATGAAATTTGATGGTTCTCGTACTATGCATGAGCATGTCATTGAAATGACAAATATTGCAGCAAGACTTAAGTCCTTGGGAATGGAAGTGGATGAAAATTTCCTTGTGCAGTTCATTTTGAACTCATTACCGTCTGAGTATGGTCCTTTTCAAATGAACTACAACACTATGAAAGATAAGTGGAATGTGTATGAATTGCATAGTATGTTAGTTCAGGAGGAGACTAGACTTAAGAACCAAGGAAACCATTCCATTCATCACATAAATCATCAAGGAGTTGGAAAGAAACATGGAAATGGAAAGGGAAAGGGACTTAAAGATTGCTCTGAGTCCTCTTCTAAAATCCAGAAGAAAGACAAGTTTCATTTCTGTAAGAAATCTGGACATTTTCAGAATGAATGCCCTGAGAGGAAGGCTTGGTTCGAAAAGAAAGGTAAGCTTAATTTTGCTTATGTATATATTGAATCAAACTTAATTGAAGTTCCTTGTAATACATGGTGGATTGATTCTGGAGGTACAACTCATGTTTCTAAAATGATGCAGGGATTTCTTACAACCCGAACCATAAGGCCAAATGAAAAGTTTGTCTGCATGGGAAATAAAGATAAAGCTCCAGTGAAAGCCATCGGGACTTATCGTTTAATCATTGACACTGGACATCATTTAGATTTGTTTGATGCTTTTTATGTACCTAGTATTTCTAGGAATTTAGTTTCTCTATCTAAACTTGATGTTGATGGATACTCTTTTAATTTCGGGAATAGGTGTTTCAGTTTATTTAACCGTACATGTATGATTGGATCTGGTATACTTTCTGATGGTTTGTATAAATTCAATCTTAATTATTTATACCTAAGCTCTGATACCACAATTGTAGCACCCTTAAGTTACTACGATCGCAATGTCAAAAACTCTTTATGTTTCATAGAGAAATAACTACATCATTAAACGAGGGAAACTAAATTTCATTCCATAGAATAAATTTTAAAATAAAATTTCACTACTATATATATCTCAACAAATACACAATGTCTCACATGAGGAAATATCTAACATGTAAAAAGAAATTGTAGTGTTTATAGATAGAAGCAGTCAATCAAATTCAAGAAAGGAATAAGCCACAACATGTCAAGTCTTTAGGTAATCAGGTTCCTTTCCTAGCCTAAGGTCTTTCCACCTCCGACAAACTGCTCATTTGCTCGCTCGTTCATGGGGTCATCACATGTGTCAACCACAGACACAACCACAAGGTTAGTTCACAATTTAATAATAATAATAATAATAATAATAATGAGACCAACAAGAACAGTTCAACACAATAAGTACAGGAAGGTACATACACTTAATTTATAATTTACCACAGTCACAGTCAACCATGTTATGCATCACGATATGATGCATGTTACTCAAAACTCCCTCTCATGCTATGTGGTACCATTAAAATAATTGAGTGATGTCTAGGAGTACGTATCACCTTTGACACTCTCACTAGAGATACCAGATAGTCACAGTCAAGGTAATCAATGTTGCAACGGGAGTCACTTCCCACTCATAGTGATCGGTCATAGTGGAAGCTTTCCCCACTGCAGATACCTTCAAAGTCTTAGGCCTTTACATCGACCCATCAAGGACCAACCGTTCTAGTTCCATTCACCCTCGTTTTTCGAAAAAATTTTCGTTTCACTTAGTATTCATGATAATCATGGTCATTTTCTCGAAAACATCATGCCTCAGAAGCATGTCAATCAGGATTAACCTTATTGTTTATCCACCGCGACAAGCATCCATCCCTCTCAGTTTCAAACAATTACAACCAATTATCATGAACCTAAGCAATTTATTGATATAATATGTCCTGCAAATCAATCTCTCATCCCACACCAATTATTTCACCGTTACAGAATATTTAACACCACAATAACCTTGAACCAAAACAACTATGTGGAAATTAAATACAACGTAAAAGAGGAACAACATGGAACACCTAAATTATGAAAATATAAATCTCAAACTAGAACTTACACATAGAAATAAATAAGTAAACAAGGTAACAATTTAAGTTAAGTAAAATTTAACATCACATAATTAAGATTGAGAAATTAAGACGCATAAAAAAAAGAATAATTATTAACAAATAACACAATCTAAAATTAATATAAATAACCTAGTAATAATTAAAAGAGAAATAAATTATTAAATATTAACTATGAGTTAAAAAAATAATTTTAATCTAAATACTTAATCCTATTCTAAAAAAAAAATTAATTTCTATCTAATGACGGTGAGTTGTCGTAACCATTAATAGAACCAATTAATGCTTGATAAGAAAAAGGAAACCAACAACAAAGTTAATTAATTAAAATATTTTGTATGCAATTCTCTTAAATATCTATCATTTATTTTAATATCAAACTTGTATCTAGTTTGATTGGGTTTTGAATCAAAGACATGTTAAACCTTAATTAGAACACATGTCGTACCTTGTCATTTTTTTATGCAACTGAGATATGATATTAATTAAACCCGCAAGTCCCTAATTACACTCCTGGTCAAATCCTATCTCCTTTTTACACACCTACAAACCCAAACCAGAAACACTCACATACAATTCAAATATACTCTCACAAGATATATAGAAAAGGCAAAGGATACAAAGTCAGCCAAAGCAAAAAGGGAGCATAACCAAATTGAAGCGAGAGATTCCCGATGTGGGGAAGAAAACAATTCAATTCAAAATATTTAATTCACAATGAATAAACAAAAATTTGTCTCCACTTTAGTAATCTCCTTTAGGAAAAATTTGTCTGCACCAAAACGCGAGAGTAATATCAAGATAAAAGGAAAAGAGAGAATGAGAAAGAGAAAACAAATAGATTCTCTGATGTCTGAGGTGTACTAAGATTTTAATTGTCGCCTAATGAGGTGTGCTAAGATTTTAATTGTCGCCTAATAATCACTCACTCACCCCACTCGCAATTTAGTAACTTCACACTCACCCCAAACACAAAATCAGTTATTATTCTATTTTATTTATTATTACTATTTATATTATATTATTTTATTTATTTTATTTTATTTTATTTTTAAAAAATGGGGCGTTACAGGTTGATTGTATATTATACAGCTTACTAATTATCTGTGATCAGATGAAAAAAGATGAACTCGTCAAGGCCAATTATCCAATTGACGCATGAATGACAACTCGGTGCTAGAGAGCGAAAACGATTTTTTGGGATGGTGATCACAACACGCATCTGGCATGGAGTAAAGAAATCATAGTGGGAATAAATTGGATTGGTTTAGAGAAGAAAAAAGAAAGAGATGAGACAATGAAAGTAGTGAAAGATAATTATCCTGCATTTGCTCTCCTAATCTAGGTGCTTTTGAAATCTAGAAAAATAAAAAATTCTTTCTAAGCCAAATTATCCTTTTATGTCATATGATCCGTCCTGTCAATGTATGTTTGATTTTATGGGAAATGAATTGCAAAGTTGACGTGTGTGCACCCGTGCTGGAATTAAGAGTTAAACACTTAGCTAATGGAGGTTTTGAATTGTGTTCTCCTCATTTTCAACTCAGTCAATTGTTTTCCTTGACGTTCTTTAGAAATAAATTTCACAAGTGCATTTAAGTCTTATTTATTTTTGTAAGGTCTATAATTATAATTTGTTTCTCAGCGTTAAATTTTCAAAATTGTCTTTTGACAAAATATTGGGATTGATTCCAGTCAAATCAACCAAGAGTTGTATAGTATAGACGGATGGGTATATAATTATTAAAATGTATTATACTATAAATTAGAACTTACCATAAACATATACTATACGTTATATATACTTAGTTATTAGTACTATTTTGGGATAGTTCGGGGGAGTTTATAAGTGCTATATTTTGATTCTTTTGTTCAAGAAATAGAAGTATTTATTTTGTAAATATTACTTTTTATGTAAATTTTTCTTAAAAATCAATATAATTTTAGATAAACCTAATTTTGTTAATCATAGTAATACATTTTTGAAGAATCATCCAATTTTTTCTTTTGTTTTACAGGATTAAAGCAAAGGCGCATGCATGTAGACCCAAGAACGAAGAAGGAAAGATACAAGGAAACACACGTATTGAAGATCTTAGGAACAAGGATTGAAGCCAAATTCATCAACAAAATCTCCTTGAACCTCAAATTTGTGAACCATGCCATGACCAAATATACTTTTAGGATCCTCCATCAAATATAAGGACATATGAGAAAGTTGGAGGACATAGAACCACTCTTTATCAAATAAAACTTTAATTATGGAATTTTAATTTATAAGTTTACTTTTTTTATATATAGTTTTAAGTTCCTCCATGAAGTTCCGGGACCCATGGGATAGAGATGGGAAGAGATTGCAAAAATGATTAGCCGCGATAGAGGTTACTTTATCTAAGTCCCCTTTCCTCTTATCAATAGAAAACTTCAATTTATAATCCAATTATTAGTTAAAACCAAAGTTAAGTTCCATATTTTATTTATTTGATTATACTTTTGGAGAGGGATACAAAGTAGATATTTCTTATTACAACAAAACAAATTCTAGAGAAAGAAACTCCATTCTTATTGGCACGGATAATGAATTATTATTATACTTTGAAGAGGGACAAATAGTAGTCACTACTGTTTGCAACAACACAAGGGAGGAACACCATCGTTACAGATGCCTTCTTTAAAACCATAGATAGTGCATACTTTGCTGCAGTCTGAAGGACTTATTGCTGTGCTTGTGCTTGTGCTTGTGCATGGATATATGCAAATCGGATCGTCCCCACGTGTTACTGTTCCTGCAATAGGTTAAAGATTAAAGACGTAAAATTCTAGTTTTGAAATTCCAAATAGTTAAACAAATAAGTAATTAGGCAGGTAATATTACGTACCAACTAGTCACTGCCATATTTCAAAGCGTATTTTCCATTAAAAAAATTAAAATAGATTTAAAAAAAAAAAATAGGAGAAAAGAGCCAAAAGTAGAATAAATAACGTAGAAATCAAACGACATGATAAATAAAACATGGGATTTCAGATTGCAAATTAAAAACTCCAAAAAATAATTTCAATTAGCTTCTTCTTAAATCCTTCGTTGAATCAATGAATTGAAGGAGGTGTGTTCTTCCAACCTCCTCTTCTTTTTTGTCATACTATGGTATGCATTGTTGTTATTTTGATTGGTGTCATCTCCTGCTTGGAAGAAGTTGTGTACTTCAAACATTTTCATTTTCGTTATAGCTACTCTTCTTTGTAAAATTATGATATTTTTTGTGGAGATTTTGTGATAAATATAAAGGTATGTTTTCATTTTGGTTATGCTGTAGGGTTTGGTTACAATGGATTTTATTTTCATTTTGGTTTGATTAATTGAAGATTTTGATATTTTGTTTGGGTTTTGGTTGCTCAACTTACAGGAGTTTTATATATATAATATTATATACTTTGAGAAATATATTATATATTTTTGTGAAATATGTTGAATACTTTTTTAAAATATGTTGTATACTTTTATTAAGTAATTTTTATATATATATTTAATTTTTTTAAAATGAAATATACACTTTTTATATGAAATATACACTTCAAAATACGATAATGGATTATTTACATTGTCTACCATTACTCCAAACGAAATACATTACAAATTTTACAATAAATATAATGAAAGTTACATCATCAACAATAGTAATTACAAACAGTGGGAAAAAAATACATTGACAACGCATATTAATTATATATTGTTTCTGACGTTGTTATAAAAATGCAACAGTATATTTTCTACCTTTTTACATGTTGCTAACGAATGTTTTAAAGAATATATGCATGTCATCATATTGATAAAAATCATTTTATATATAAATTTTTTTTTTTGAAATAATTAGAGTATGCATGTGATTGGAACAACAACGTATGAAAAATCTTATAATATCAATGTAGTAATAAAATTCTTATTTAACATATTTTTTTTAAAAAAATAAATAATGATTGACATGAAAATGATTTAAAATTTTGTTTACGGATCTTATTCTCCTGACACAAATTTTTTTCACGGATACATAGAGTAAGAAGAAAAAAAACTAAAAGGATAGAAAATATTATTTTCATAGTTCGGTTAATTAATTGTTCTATAGAAATAGAATTGAAGAAATTAACTTAATTTCAATTTATTACCTGATATCAGGACCAAAGCCATGCATAACACTCCAAAGAGATTTAGTTGAGAGACGCGAGTAGTCATTTTATTAAGACTTTCAACTTTAAATTCTGGTATTGTTTTTTTTTTCTCTTATAATAAAGATGTTGTAATAAGACGATGATGATCCTTATATATATAATCCTTTTGAGAAGAAATTAATTACTTTAAAGAAGAATCATAACATAGAATATTTAGAGAGTAAGAGAAAAGGGTAAATACCAGTTCAGTAATTAGAATTATTCTCCTAAAGAATGAGATTTAGCATAAGTGAATAACATAACTAATATGGAATACTTGGAAATGATCTAAACAAGTAGTTTAAGACAAAAAAGAATATCACCTCCAATTTGTGTACCCTTTAATCAAAATAACACAGAATATCACCTCCACGTCATAAACGGTCGAATTTAATTTTAATTAACAAAGTGCACAAACATCCAAAACCATGGTGTTGTGACCTTCACCAGTAATTATATAAATAAATCTGATATTTAACTAAAGAAGAAAAGACACAGACGTAAATTAAAAAAAAATGTTTGTTCATTTTGCAAAATTAGAATAAAAATCAAAAGGGAAAAAAATATGCAATCTTATTTAATTACATGTGTGTAGGGGTATGGTTCATGCATTGTCACTTGGAAGTGCACACAAGTTGGGGTCTAAAGATGGCATGGGTTGTCTTGGATGGAAATCTCCCTAATCAGAAGCTGTTTCCACCACCAGCTGATCTTCCCAAATGTTAACAAAGACTCAAATTGTTTCAGCAATGTGCAATTGTTTCTAATATGTTGTTTTCAATTTATTTTTTTATTTTTTCATTTTTGGGTGAAAAGAAGAGTTGAGTCTTGGATTGTGATGAGGGCGGACTTAATTTTCTTTTTCTTTTTTCCGGATAAGAGAATTTTATTTATTCAAAGAGCCATCTCTACAAATTAAATTTAATTCATTTATTTGAAAAGATACTGTGATAAATGTGTTTGTTTTATGTTACTATTTTTAAAAAACCAATAACTTTTAGTTGTGAAGAGAACAAACCGTATCCAAAATTACGAATGGTTCTATATCTAAAATGTAAAAGTAAATGCTTTTTACACTGATTATGCAATGGCTTAATTTAATTAATTATATTGTTAGCTAATCACAAATCATGTGATAAACATTTATTAGCACTCTACATACACAGTGGGCACAGTCTATTTACACATTGAACAAAGTCTATTTAATGGATAATTTTGTGTTTGAATTGCATTATGTGCGAAAACTTGTTGAAAAAATGATAATTATAGTTGGTGAGTGGGATTAGTTTCTTCTTCAATAGAACGAAAAATACTTGTGACAAAAAAAATTATAATATAATAATCAATCTTAATAATGAAAAATTATTATCTTCTGCCTCTTATATTTTTTACTTTTTCCCGCTTAAGTATGTACGTCCAGATATGTTTATTCACGTAAATATTGAAACATGTTTAATTAAAAGTAAGATTAAATATTTCAAACATAAATTTTATCTTGAGCAATTCTCGAATAAACTAAATAATTAAAATATGAGAATTTTTTTTATTAATTTTTGTTTTTGAGGTAAATGACGGGTTGACAGTATCATCAACTATTTTTCTTTGATTGGCGGCCAAATCTGACCTGCAAGAATTCTCTTAGGGGAAGAGACGTTTTGGAAAGAAAAAGCTAGGGTAAACTGGTTTGCCATGGGAGACAGAAACACGTTGTACTTCCATAGAGAGGTCTCTAGTAGTAACACCACGAGACAAATGTCTGTGCTTCGCAAGGATGGCCGCGTTTTAGGCTCAAAACCTTGCATTTGAGAACCATGCATGTCCTGGACTTTTTCACGAGGTTGGATGGGGTGGATAACTAGTGTAGGAAGAATGAGTTGGTGTTGCAACTTGCAAGTGAACCCTCACCTTGTATCCCATGAGGACAACGTCATGCTGGCTAGTGAAATGGTGATATGTCAAGTCGTGTTTAGGATAAAGTGTAACTTTTAGATTGGGTAACACCCTTAAATTACTATGATCAAAATGTCATAAACTCTATGGTTTATGAGAAGGTTTATGAGAAAATAATTACATCCTTAAATGAGGGGAACTAAATTTTATTTTATAAAGTACATTTTAAAATAAAATTCTACTGTATATATCTCAGCAAATACACAATGTCTAACGTGAAGAAATATCTAACATATAACAAGAAATTGTAGTGTTTATAGATAGAAACAGTCCATCAAATTGAAGAAAAGAATAAGCCACAACATGTCAAGTCTTCAGGTAATCAGATTCTTTTCTTAACCTAAGTCTTTCCACCTCCAACAAATTGTTCATTTGTCTGGCCGTTCTCGGGGTCATCACAGGTGTCTAGACACAACCATAGGGTTTACAATTTAATAATAATAATAATAATAATAATAATAATAATAATAATAATAATAATAATGAGACCAACAAGAACAATTCAACACAATAAATACAATAAGGTACATACACTTAATTCATAATTTACTACAGTCAAAGTCAACTATGTTATGCAACTCGGTATGATGCATCTTACTCACAATTCACTATCATGCTATGTGGTACCATTAAAATAATTGAGTGGCGAGTACATGTCACCTCTGACACTCTCACTAGAGATACTAGACAGTTATAGTCAAGGTAACCAATATTGCAACGAGAGTCACTTCCCACTCATGGTGATAGGCCATAGTGGAAGCTTTCCTAGCGCGAATACCTTCAAAGACTTAGGCCTTTACATTGACCCTTTAGGGACCAACCGTTATAGTTTCATTCATCTTTACATTTTGAAAACATTTTTTTTCACATGGTATTCATGATAATTATGGTCATTTTCTCGAAAACGTCATGCCTCACAAGCATGTCCACCAGGGGTAACCTCACTACTTCTCCACCGCAGTAGACATCCATCTCTCTCACTTTCAAATAATTACAACCGATTATCATGAACCTAAGCAATTTATTGATGCAAATATGTCCCGCAGATCAATATCTCTCAACCCACACCAATTATTTCACCATGACAGAATATTTAACACCACAATAACCTTGAACCAAAACAACCATGTGAAAATTAAATACAATGTAAAAGAGGAACAACATGGAACACCCAAACTATGAAAATATAAATCTCAAACCAAAACTTACACATAGAAATAAATAAGTAAACAAGGTAATAATGTAAGTTAAGTAAAATTTAACATCACATAGTTAAGATTGAGAAATTAAGACTCAGAATTAAGATGTACAAAAAAAAAAAGAAAATTTGTCTGCGTCAAAATACAAGAATAATATCAAGATGAAAGGGAAGGGGAAAATGAGAAAGAGAAAATAAATAAATTCTCTAATGTCTAATATGTCACCATTTAGTAACTTCTCACTCACTCCAAACAATCATCAATTACTATTTTATTTTGTTTTATTTATTATTATTATTATTTTATTTTATTTATTTTTATTTTATTTTAAAAAAATGGGGGCGTTAGAGGTTGATTATATATTATACAGTTTAGTATTTATCTGTGATGAAGATGAAAAAAGATGAACTCGCGTGAAGGCCAATTATCTAATTGACACATGAATGCATCTATAGAGAATGACAACTCGGTGCTAGAGGGCGAGAACGATTTTTTAGGATGGTGATACTTGAAAAACTAATATAATTCACTATTTTATTTATTCATTCACCAAATTTTGTATACAAGATACTACATTTATAGTATTACAAATCAAGGACTAAATAAGGACACAAATATTAAATAGGGAAAAGATAGAATCTTAACTAATCATATCTGTTTAATTATATCTTATCTTAACTAATTAGATAATATCTTTTTCAACACTCCCCCTCAAGTTGGTGAATAGATGTCATACATTCCCAACTTGTCTAATAGTTTCCTAAAAATCTGACTTGTAACAACCTTGGTAAGAATATCTGCTAGTTGATCTTCAGATCGAATATTTGGCAATCGTAGAATATTTTTATCAAGTTTTCCCTTGATAAAAAATCTGTTAACTTTCACATGTTTCATACGATCGTGTTGGATAGGGTTGTGAGTAATGTCGCGCGCAGCTTTATTATCACAATACAACTGAATGGGGCGTGTATGTACATACCCTAAGTCTTAGAGAAGTAGTCTAAGCCACATACCTTCACAGAGTCTAAGAATCATTCCTCTGAGTTTAGCTTCAGCACTAGAACGAGCTACAACATTCTGCTTCTTGCTTCTCCATGTGACAAGATTACCTCCTACAAATGTAAAGTATCTTGAAGTTGATCTACTATCATCAAGAGCACCTGCCTAATCTGCATCAGTATAAACCACCACATCCTGGTAATTAGATCCCTTCTTGAACAAAATTCCCTTTCCAGGAGTAGCTTTTATGTACCTTAAGATTCGTATGACCGCATCCATATGTTGTGCACCAGGATTGTGCATGAACTGACTCACCACACTAAGAGCATAAGCTAAATCTGGTCTGGTGTGTGCGAGATACATCAATCTCCCTACAAGTCTTTGATATTTTCCTTTGTTGGCCGGAGTTTAATCTTCTTCAATACACAACTTCAATCCCCCTTCGATTGGAGAATTTGCTGGTTTGCATGTTGTCATCCCAGTTTCTTTTAACAAATCCAATGCATATTTCCGCTGGGACAAAAAAATACATGATCTTGATCTTGAGACCTCAATCCTAAGAAAGTACTTCAAAGAACCAAGGTCTTTCATCTCAAATTCTCTTGCCAAGTATTCCTTTAATGAATTGCGTTCCTCTTGATCATCTCTCGTGACTATCATGTCATCAACATAAATAATAAGAATTATAATTTTTCCCTCTTTCCTTTTTAGAAACAAGGTATGATCGTGATTGCTCTGTTGATATCTGAAAGCAATCATGGATTTGGTAAATCTCCCAAACCATGCTCGAGGTGATTACTTTAATTCATACAATGACTTCTTTAGCTTGCATACCTTCTTTCCATGTGTATCAGGGATTTTACATCCTTCTGATAGTTCCATATAAACTTCTTCAGACAATTCTCCATGTAAGAAAGCATTTTTTACATCAAATTGTTGTAAGGGCCAATCAAGATTTACAGCTAGAGATAATAATACCTGGACAGTGCTCATTTTTGCTACGGAAGCAAACGTTTCAGTATAATCTACTGCATATGCTTGTGTATACCCTTTTGCCACCAATCTAGCTTTGAATATCTCAACTTTACCATCTGCATTAAACTTCACTGTATACACTCATCGACATCCCACTGGTTTCTTTGAAACCGCACAATCCACTAGTTCCCACGTTTCATTTTTTTTCAAGGATCTCATCTCCTCATTCATGTTATCCTTCCATCTAGAGTCAGCTAACGCTTCCTGCACACTATTAGGAATAGATACACTAGATAATTGACTAATGGATGCACTATTTGAGCTAGACAAGTTTTGGTTAGAAATGTAATTACTCATAAGGTATCTAACTTTGCTAGTGAAGTCAGGATCATAAGTAATCTTAGGAATACCTCTAGTGACATGATTTGGTAAAATTCTTTTGTCTATATTAGGTTCTTGAAGAGACGATTGGTGTGGTACATTGTTGACGTCATCTGTAGTGTCTGCATCAATAGGTAGACTCTCAATCTCGGCATGCTCAAGAACTTTATGATGTACCTCTTCCTCATTTTGCGTTAGTTGATCATTAGGTTGTTACACACTCTCATCACTACTTGTTACATTGTTTTGAATTTCATGATGTACCAAGATATCAACTTGTTCAGGGACCAAAGTCTGAATTTCTTCACAATTCTCCCCCTGAATTTTAGACTTAGGGAAAAAATATGTTAGTGTCTCGTGAAAAACAACATCCATAATGGTGAACATTCGTTTGGTTTGTGGATGGTAGCATCGATACCCCTTTTGATGGGCAGTATAGCCAAGAAACACACACCTTTCAGCTCTAAGAGACAACTTACTTCTTTGATTCATGTGCAAGTGAACATAAGCAACACAACAAAAATCTTTCAGAGTTAATTCAGCAATTTTCGGACTTACTATTGCATCCATAAGTGATTGAAGAGGTGTTTTATACTCAAAAGATCTAGATGGTGTTCGGTTGATTGTGTATGCTGCGTATGCAAGAGTTTCTCCCCAATATACTGCTGGCATGTGGGCACCAATTAGTGCAGCTCGAACCACTTCTAATAGATGACGGTTCTTTCGTTCAGCTACTCCGTTCTATTGTGGAGTATTTGAACAAAATCTCTGATGAACAATTCCTTTAGCTACCAAAAAAGATTGAAGTTCTAATTGCATATACTCTCCTCCATTGTCACTATGCAATACTTGAATTTTGATTTGTATTGAGTCTCAATTATTTTGCAAAATTTTTAAAATAAACCTCCAACTTCACTTTTCGATTTCATCATACAAAGCCAAGTCATTCGAGTACAATCATCAATAAATGTCACAAACCATGTTGATCCACCCAACGTTTTAACTTTGGATGGACCCCAAACATCAGAGTGAATAATCATAAACGGAAGCGAACTTTTATTTGAAATTAATAGAAAAGAAGTTTTGTGACTCTTTCCAAACTCTCAAACATCACAATATAAAGTTGAAGTGTCTATTTTATCAAAAATATCTTTATATAGGTAAAAGATGCATGTCTTTAATGCTTATGCCATAGCCAAATGTCCTCGCCTTTCCTTACTCCTTGAGAACCTGTTCTTGCTAGCATTTGACCAATTTTTTCTGAATGTTTTATAGTCAAATCCAGGTAATACAAATTTCCTCGTCTAATACCACAACCAATTGTCTTCCTCATTCAAATGTCCTTAAAAACACAAGAGTTAGGCCAAAAAATTACAACACATGACAGAGTTTTGGTTATTTGAGAGACAAACAATAGGTTATAATTAAGAGAAGGAACAACAAGAATAGTATCAAGGTTTAGATCACTTGAAATAGAAATACTTCATTCTCCAGTGATATTGGATTTACTACCATTGGCTATGGAGATACTTGTTTGTGAAGAAGATTTAAGATTTTCAATTTGTCTAGCATCAAAAGTCATATGATCTGAGCATGCAGAGTCAATTATCCATGCATTATTCAAAATAGTAGATATGCTTATTAAGGCCTTACCATTGCAATCATATTTACCTGTAGTTGTAGTAGCAAGCACAAACCCTTTCTTAGCCTCATCCTCTTCAACAATTGTAGCAGTAGCAGTTTTAGTTTTTCTTGGATTCTTCTTCGATACTCGATTGTGATCCCACCACTCGGGGTATCCTACGATTTCATAGCATTGTTTTTTGGAGTGTCCAACCCGATTACTGTAACATCCCAAAAATTTAAAATATAGTTTAAGAGAGGTTTTTATGACAGAAGAAAATATAAAAATAATTAAAAATTATGAATTTTTGAAATTACTGTAGTAAATAGTAAACTACTGTGTAAATAGTAAATTACTGTGCAAATAGTTAATTACTGTACAAATAGTAAATTACTGTGCAAATAGTAAAATTACTGTACAAATAGTAAATTACTGTGGTAAATAATAAAATTACTGTGGTAAATAGTAAAATTACTATGGTAAATAGTAAATTTACTGTGATAAAATTACTGTGGTAAATAGTAAAATTACTTGTAGTAAATAATAAAATCACCGAGGTAAATAGTAAAATCACTAAGGTAAATAGTAAAATTATTGTAGTAGAATATTCGTGGAATATTACTCGTAGAATATTCTCGTGGAATATTACGTAGAATATTACGTAGAACATTATGCGTAAATATTACAGAATATAGAATATTACGTAGAATATAGAATATTACGTAGAATATTACATAGTGAAATAATCTTCTAATTCTATAAATAGAGGCTGAGGGGTTTGGATGAGAAAACAAACCAAAGAACATTTCTATATTCTCTCAAGCTCTCTCTTAGGAAGAAATATCTCTAAAGGAGCAAGTAAGTAGAGGAAAGAGTATAGGAAGGCTTGGGAAAAATAAGTAAGGGGGAATCAGCTTATCCTACTCTTCTTATTCTTTGTTTTGTTGTTACTTTCATTATATTTCTTTAGTTTTTCGGATACTAAGGTGCGAAGATAATTCTTAGTATGCTTTCTACGTGGTTGCGGTTTTGTCCGATCTTCCACATCGAACGGAATTATTCTTGTTACGAGGAAAAGTGTGAGTCTTGTTTATTGGTTCTTGATGTTTCCTTGATAATTCTTGGTGTTTCTTGTTTCTTGGTTTCTTGATCTATTGGTGTTTATTGGTGTTTCTTGGTGTTGATTTCATATCGAAATATGCAGTTTTGAGTTGGATATGAATAAGTGGTGACATGCATGGTTGCATGAAATTGGTGATGGACTTGAATTGCTTAATGGCCATTTGATTTGAACAGTAGAGAGGCAATATTCTAAGATTGCTTGGTGAATAGGCAATGCTTAGAAGGTTTTGAAATGAATATGACCTAGTAAAGAGGTCAAGATTTAAAATGTGATAAAGGTCATTATACAATTCAAGGTCCTAGAGCATGTTGCATTGATGATTTGGATAGTAGTAGACCAAGTCCGTAAGTTCTGTTCCCGTCGTGTGTGAGTGGAATACCGTGGACTAGAGGGGTTCTCTTGGTGGGGAAATTGCCTTGCTCATGATGATCACATGTTGCGGGGAGGTCTGGGACACCGAGGGAACTCGACAATTACGGAGTGTCTACCTCTGGTGGGTCGATTGAGTGTGAGAATCGGATGCCCCGGGCTATTTTTTTTTGGTGGAGGGCGCCACATTGCATTTCGAGTGAAGAGTGAAAATGCATGGTGAAGGTGCATGCATCATGTAGGCTTAGGAGCATACATTAGTGATTGTGTGTTTGATTGAATGGAATTCATGCCTGAATCATTGATCGTGATTGATGGTTTGTTTGATTTGGTTTATGGTTGTCGATTGCCTTACTATGTGATTGATATTTTGATGATCATGGATATGTATGAAAGTATTATTCTAAAAATGATAATTTCGATGAAATTTCTAAATTTATAAAAGAAAAGGTTTTCCTTGAACTACAATCAATTTCTTATAATTATGGTTAAGGAAAGCTCACCCTTGCAATTCTATTTTTACAGATTTGCAGGGTTAAGAAGTTATCACTGGTTGTTGCTATTATCTTGTGTGAAGGTGCTTGCTATGTTTTGCGTGTAGAAGTGTTGGGTAGATGTTCTAAGGTAGTAGAAAGGTAGTTATGTAAAATAATAAAAGGACAAAGTTATGAAATCTATTTGTAATGAACTTTAAATCTTATGTAATGAAAGTGTTGTTTCCTAAATCTCTCTTTTATCTACTATATCATTAACCACTTTAAATTACTAATTAAGATAAGTAAATAAATAAGAGGGGATGTTACAAGGGGGTGTTACAATTACAATGTGTGCACTTATAGTAACCTTTTTCAAAACCTTTTAGTTGTCTTGTTTGATTCTTTGTCATCATTGTTGTGGCATCTGAATTCATATCTTCCCTTTTTAATGTTGTTCGTCTAGCAGCTTCTCGTCGGATCAATGCATAACATTCTTCTAAATCAAGTGTCACTTCCTTACGCAAGATTTCTCCACGAACTACTTCAAATTCATCATCTAGTCCAACAAGGAATATATGTACCCTCAATCTCTCAACTAACTTCTGATACAACTTCACATCATTAGGATCTTTCATGACTATTTTGTCACGATGGTCTAATTCCCTAAAAATCTCAACCAACTCCCCATAATATTCAGTTAAAGTTCTGTAGTTCTGTTTTGCAGTGAATGCCCTTTGATTTAGAGAAAACACTTACAACTCATCACTTCCATCATAAAACGCCTTTGACAAAGCATTCCAAATATCAAGGGCAATGGGTAAGCGGATATACCTTTTCATGATTTCTGGCTTCATGGACATCAGTAACCATCTTTTTATTTTTTGGTTCTCAGCATACCACTTTTCATATCCCTCCTCATCTTCTGTTGGAGGTTTCACCCTATTGCGGATGTAGGACAATTTTTCCCTTTCTGCGATGTGCATCTCCATTAACTGTGACCACAGGTCATAGTTGGATTCATTGAGAATGATGCCTATATTGAAGACACCTTCAGGTTGGACCACTATTGGAATTGATTTTTCAGCCATCTGCCCAGCAGCGGAAGTTTTTATGATTCAATCAGAGCCAAGGCTTTGATATCAACTTGAAAAACTAATATAATTCACTATTTTATTTATTCATTCATCAAATTTTGTATACAAGATACTATATTTATAGTATTACAAATTAAGGACTAAATAAGGAAACAAATATTAAATAGGGAAAAGATAGAATCTTAACTAATTATATCTGTTTAATTATATCTTATTTTAACTAATTAGATAATATCTTGTTCAAGAGTGATCAAAACTCGCATTTGGCATGGAGTAAAGAAATCATAGTGGGAAGAAATTGGATTGGTTTAGAGAAGAAAAAAGAAAGAGACGAGAAAATGAAAGTAGTGAAAAGTTATTTATCCTGCATTTGTTCTCCTAATCTAGGTGCTTTTGAAATCTAGAAAAATGAAAAATTCTTTCTCCTTTAAAGTCCTGTGATCCATCCTGTCAATGTATGTTTGATTTTATGGAAAATGAATTGCAAAGTTGACGTGTGTGCACCCGTGCTGGAATTAAGAGTTAAAAACTTAGCCAATGGAGGTTTTGAATTGTGTTCTCCTCATTTTCAACTCAGTCAATTGTTTTCCTCGACGTTCTTTAGAAATAAATTTCACAAGTGCATTTGAGTCTTATTTATTTTTGTAAGGTCTATAATTATAATTTGTTTCTCGGCGTTAAATTTTCAAAATTGTCTTTTAACAAAAATTTGGGATTGATTCCAGTCAAATCAACCAAGAGTTGTATAGTATAGATGCATCATGCATGAGTATAATTATCAAAATGTATTATACTACAAATTAGAACTAACCATAAACATATACTATACGTTATATATACTTAGTTATTAGTACTATTTTGGGATAGTTCGGGGGAGTTTATAAGTGCTATATTTTGATTCTTTTGTTCAAAAAATAGAAGTATTTATTTTGTAAATATTACTTTTTATGTGATTTTTTCCTTCAAAATCAATATAATTTTAGATAAACCTAATTTTGTTAATCATAGTAATACATTTTTGAAGACTCAATTTTTTCTTTTGTTTTACAGGATTAAAGCAAAGGCGCATGAATGTAGACCCACGAACGAAGAAAGAAAGATACAAGGAAACACACGTATTGAAGATCTTAGGAACAAGGATTGAAGCCAAATTCATCACCAAAATCTCTTGTACCTCAAATTTGTGAACCATGCCATGACCAAATATACTTTTAGGATCCTCAATCAAATATAAGGACATATGAGAAAGTTGGAGGACATAGAACCACTCTTTATCAAATAAAACTTTAATTATGGAATTTAAATTTATAAGTTTACTTCTTTTTTTTTTATATAGTTTTAAGGTCCTCCATGAAGTTCCAGGACCCATGGGATGAAGATGGGAAAAAAGAAAATATAGTTATTATGGCTGTGGTCGGAGAAAGTAATATTTCCTGAACTCATTATTCAACACTGTATCCGAGAACTGATTTTCAACATATTAAATTGTGTGCTAAAGTAAGCAGATGAAATGTTGATACATTCAATTTGGAAAATTTCATTTTGTGCTTTAATTATAGAATTATAGAACTAGGGATCAATTTACAGCTCAGTGAATTTTATTAGACAGAGATTGCAAAATGATTAGCCACGATAGAGGTTACTTTACTTAAGTCCCCTTTCCTCATATCAATAGAAAACTTCCATTTATAATCCAATTATTAGTTAAAACCAAAGTTAAGTTCCATATTTTATTTATTTGTTTATAGTTTTGGAGAGGGATACAAAGTAGATATTTCTTATTACAACAAAACAAATTCTAGACAAAGAACCTTCATTCTTATTGGCACGGATAATGAATTATTCTTATACTTTGAAGAGAGACAAGTAGTAGTCACTACTTTTTGCAACAACACAAGGGAGGAACACCATCGTTACAGAAGCCTTCTTTAAAACCAAAGATAGCGCATTCTTTGTTGCAGTACTCTAAAGGAGTAGTTAGTGCTGTGCTTGTGCTTGTGCTTGTGCATGGATATATGCAAATCGGATCGTCCCCACGTGTTACTGTTCCTGCAATAGGTTAAAGATTAAAGACGTAAAAATTTTAATTTTGAACTTCCAAATAGTTAAACAAATAAGTAATTAGGCAGATAACATTACATACCAACTAGTCACTGCCATATTTCAAAGCATATTTTCCATTTTAAAAAAATTAAAATAGATGTAAAAAAAATAGGAGAAAAGAGCCAAAAGTGAGAATAAAAAACGAGAAATCAAAACCACATTGTAAATAAAACATGGGATTTCAAATTGAGAGTTAAAAACTCCAAAAAGAAAATTTACTCCACTTCTTCTTGAATCCTTAGTTGAATCAATGCAATTGAAGGTGTGTTCTTCAAACCTCCTCTTTTTTTTTTGTCATATTATTGTATGTATTGTTGTTTTGACCGTTGCCATCCTCTACTCGTAAGAAGTTCTGTACTTCAAACATCTTCATTTTCGTTATGGCCACTCTTCTTTATGAAACCATGATACTTTTGAAATATGTTGTATACTTTTTTAAAGTAATTTTTTTATATATATTTTAATTTTTTAAAATAAAATATACACTTTAAAATACGATGGTGGATTATTTACATTGTCTCTGTAGCATTACTCCAAACGAAAAGCATTACAAATTTTACAATAAATATAATGAAAGTTACATCATCAACAATAGTAGTTACAAACAGTGGGGAAAAAAAATACATTGACAACGCATATTAATTATAGATTATTGCTGACGTTGTTATAAAAATGCAACAGTATATTTTCTACCTTTTTACATGTTGCTAACAAATGTTTTAAAGAATATATGCATGTCATCATATTGATAAAAATTATTTTATATATAAATTTTTTTTTAAAAATAATTAGAGTAAAAAAATACTATTAACAAAATAAGAATACGCATGTGATTGGAATAACAGCGTATGAAAAATCATATAATATCAATGTAGTAATAAAATTCTTATTAAACATATTTTTCAAAAAAAAATAAACAATGATTGACACTGAAAATGATTTAAAATTTTGTTTATGGATCTTATTCTCCTGACACAAATTTTTTTAGAAAATATTATTTCCATAGTTCGGTTAATTAATTGTTCTATAGAAATAGAATTGAAGAAATTAAATTAATTTCAATTTATTACCTGATATCAGGACCAAAGCGATGCATAACACTCCAAAGAGATTTAGTTGAGAGACGCAAGTAGTCATTTTATTAAGACTTTCAACTTTAAATTCTGGTATTTTTTTTCTCTTATTATGAAGATGTTGTAATAAGACGATGATGATCCTTATATATCTAATCTATTCGATAAGAAATTAATTACTTGGAAGAAGAATCATAACATAGAATATTTAGAGAGTAAGAGAAAAAGGGTAAATACCAGTTCAGTAATTAGAATTATTCTCCTAAAGAATGATATTTAGCATAAGTGAATAGCATAACTCTTATGGAATACTTGGAAATTATCTAAAACAAGTCATTTAAGACAAAAAAGAATATCACCTCCAATTTGAGTACCCTTTAATCAAAATAACACAGAATATCACTTCCAAAGTCATAAAATGTCGATTTTAATTAACAAAGTGCACAAACATCCAAAACAATGGTGTTGTGACCTTCACCACTAACTATATAAATAAATTTGATATTTGACCAGAGAAGAAAAGACACACAGACGTAAAAGCTTCTTTAATTGGTTTCAAATGGAAACAATATATTTAATTAGATAAATTTTAGTGTCACTCTCTTAAGTACTTGTAGATTTTGTAGTTCTGATTTTAGAGTTGACATATGAAATTTTATTTTTTATAATATATTTCAATTAATGATGAAAATTGAAGAAAAAAAAAGTTTTTGAGAAAATGAGATCGATAGTTTCCGATTGATTAATTAATAGTGTGTGTATCAGTGCGGAACACATTATAGTTAAGTTTATAATATTTAAAAAATATCATATTGAAAAATTTAATATTTAAAATGAATATCAAGACATAATTATGTTAGAAATATTTTTATCAATTTTTTAATTGGTGTGCCAATTATAATTAATAACATTTTATTTTTCCAACAATGATAAAATTAATAAAATATATAAATACATGTTTATACAACATATTTTTGTGAAGTGACTCAAAACCCTAAAGATGTTGAAAATCTCTTGAATTCATCTAAATTGAAAATAAAATAGTTGGATTGTAGAAATATAGTATTCACCCCATAAATTGAAGATAACATTATTTTTAGCTAATTTTATTATTTAAAGTTTCGAATAATTTATATTTATCATGAAAAATAATATAATATTATTTATTTATTTTATTGTTGGATGAAATATTTCATTAATTTTAATTTCTGATTTTGAAAACTTTAATTTTATTAATAAACGTTAGTGTGTTGTTTTTATAATGAAAAATTATATTTGTAAAAAAGTTCATAAATTAGTAATTTGAAAGCTCTCACCGAGAGACTTATTTATAAAAAAGCAGGTTGTACTTTTATAAATCATTTATTTTATTGAAATAGTTTTCTAAAATATTCAACAAAAGAAATAGTTATTTTAAAATTTAACAGCTAAATTTGATAAATAACGCGAGTAACCTTTTTTTAAATAAAACATAATGGATTGATCATGTAAATGAAAGGCCAATTGGATACCTAGAAAGCAGCTTCAACGAAAACAAATGATTATAAATTGAATTGAAAAACTAAAATCAATAATAACTTTATATCTTTTTATTGAAAAAATGATAAAAAACAAATGATTATAAATTGAATTGAAAAACTAAAATCAATAATAACTTTATATCTTTTTATTGAAAAACTGACAAAAAAAACATATATAAATTGAGTGTATAAATAATTTGATTTTAAAATACATATTTTTTCTATGAAAAGGGGTTATTTATTTATCGGAGAAAGGAAAAAAAAAATTAAAAGGAAGGGTTTCTATTTTTTAAATTTTGAGAGTGATACAAGTGAACTGATGTTCTCATGTATCTCCATATGCAATAGAGAAATCAAGTTTATGTATATTTGTTTTGGTAGAAATGCTTCTTTGTTGTTTTGATTTTAGTTTTGAAAAAAGTTGATTTTAATCAAGTGAGAGAAGAACTACTGAGACATTAGACTTTAGTACATTGAAGTGATAAAATTTATTTGAGAATTTTTGTATAAACGATAATTATTAAGAAAGAGTTGTTAAGGCGTTGGATTTTAAAACTAACTTATTCATTTTCACAAAATATTTTTTTCAGAAAAGAAAATTGGAGTTTTATTATTAAAAGAGAAAAATAAAGTGGTTGATCCGAGTAAACCAAAGGATAACATGAATCATTATTACAAAATAATTGATGGATGTTTGGACAAATCATAAGACATCATAACATACCATCACTCAAAACTTTGAAAAAAATGGTATGGATCTTGAACAAATTAAAATGCTTTGGGAAATAATTTTATTAATATAAAAAGTTTGTAATTGGATAAATATTAAGCAAATAAAAGAAAAGTGATTGATGAGAACACGTCAAATGATAGCATAAATCATCGGAAATCAAACCAAATGCAGCATAATACATCTTCACACGTGGAAGCGCAACAAAATAAATCATATAGCTCAACATCTTTCGCAGTTGAGAGCATTTTTAGAAGTCACTAGCACTTGTACACGTGGCACCTTACCTTCTCTCCATAATTATTATGTCATTCATTTGATCAAAATTTGATTCAAGACGAGATTCGTCTGGTTCAAAATGCATTTTAGAAGTAGTTGTTAAAATAAAAAATGTTTTGTCTATTTAAGTTTGTTTTCACATCATGTAAAAGACTTTTTATCAGATTAATACAAATTAGAATTAAATTTGTGTTAGATAGTTCTCTTTAGGTTTTTCACTAACTAAAAATCAAACCTTATTAATAATAACCTTAATCATTGTGATAGTTTCTCTGCATGGCTCATTGGTTAGACCATGTCACCAACATCTTTAATTTTTTAATTTATATTTATTTTTGTATTTTTTTTCTTGCTATTTGTTACTTGTAACACCCTATTTAATGTTACACTTTCTAATGCTAGACGTGAGTTCACTTTAGTTTTTTAAAATACTAATTAATGAAAACATGATACAAATTATCATACTGAAGAGATAATGGAATTAATACAATATTAATAAGTCATCATTAAAATATATATCCAATTTAGTTACATTATATAAATACATTGCATTATTCAATACATAAGAACATGACATTAGAACATCTAATTATTGTCTATTTCTAAGTACAAAACATGAACTAAGATGTAAAACAGGAAAATACTATTGGATCTTAAAAAAAAATGTTTCAACCCAAAACATCCCTTCTTAGTCCTTTAGTACAAATTAAGTCAATTAATCATTTATTTATCTACGGGTCATAATAAGTGTTAAAACACAAAATATGAAAAGATCTCATAAACACAAGAGCTGACAGTGTAATTGACTTAAATGGTGTTGTTACGGTAAGATTTAATGAAAATGAGCCTATTTCAAAACTTTTTACAAAAATGGTACAATGGGCCCAATAAATGACGCATTATGGGGTAAATGTGTCTGCGCCTGGCCACATTTGGGCTATAGAAGGCCCAAGCAAAACGAGTCAACTACAAGACGCATTTGGGCTATAGAAGGCCCAAGCAAAACGAGTCAACTACAAGACGCATTTTACGGTAACAAAATGTGGTCAAAGCAGGGCACATTTCGTGAAGATTGGACACGTGACAAGCATGTAACAAAATGCAGCCAAAACAGGACGCGTTTCGTGAGGATTGGACACATGGCAAACATGCATAGGGAAGAGCAAAATGCGTCCTATGTACACCCTGATATTTCTTCCCTTATTTAGACGAAATTCTTGTAATGGGTGGAGTTGTAACACCCTGAAATTTCTTCCCTTGTTTAGATTACAAGTTGTGTGATTTAAGTTAACAAATTTAAGTACATGTGTTTGGATATTTTAAATTATTGTTTTAAGGATTTTTTGAATTTAAAAAATTTATTAATTAAATTAATAAATGTTTGTTACAAGTGGTACATGTTGATTTTGATAAAAATATTTTTTAGGTAAACAGTAGATCTTGTTGAATTCAGAATAAAATGTTAGATAAAATAGAGATATCCAAGATCTTATCTAAAAATAACTAAAGATATTCCTACAACCAATTTACATTGACTTATCAAGGTAAAATTCAAAATTGAAATAACATATCTTTTCTTATCATTTAAAAAAAAAGGAGAAGATTTGCACTTAAATATTTATCATGTTTCTCCTTGTTCACTTTTCTCCTCCCACTCTCCTTTATGTAAAATTAGATTGTCCCGTATACACTATGAGCATTTCTATTGAAATGTCTCTTTAGAATTTGTTCACAATTTAGCACGCACAATTTCTCACTTTAGGTAAAGGTAGTTCTACTATTGTTGATAATAATAGGAAAGATTGGTGTGATTGTCTATCCGTGAGATTTATTGTGGATCTATTCCTATTTGATTGGTTTTGGGTTGAAATTGGTTAGGGATCCTTGTTAACCTTGTTTGATGTGATTAATTGTGTCATTATTTCCTGAATTGGATTGGTACACTGTTATTGTTATTGGTTGAATGAGATTCTTGTCAATTAATTGTTTGTGTGTTCATCGTAAAATTTCACCAATTATTATGTTGTTGTGATTCTCTTCCATTCTATTTTTTTGTTGCTCCACTTACATCATTTTATGTGTGTTGTTTATATACCGTGATTTGGTTGGTGCGGTGAGATGAAATATTCAATTATGGTGAAATAATGGATGTGGATTGAGAGGTGATATGATGGGGAATATTGCATTGATATGTCATTAGAATCGGTTGTAATTGGGTTGTATTTGTGATGAAAGGGATAGATGTCTGCTGCTACGATGGAGCAGTGAAGTTGCCCCTAGTGGATATGCTTGTGTGCATGAGATTTTGGAAAAAGAGATGAGGATTATCATGAATTCTAGATGATTGAAAATGTTTTTGAAAAGTGAGGATGAATGGAACTAGGATGGTTGGTCCCTAACGGGTCGATGTAATGGCCTAGAACTTGGAGGGTATTCGCGGTGGGGAAAGCTTCCACTATGGTCGATCACCATGAGTGGGAAGTGACTCCCGTTGCAACATTAGTTACCCTGACTGTAACTGTCTAGTATTTCTAGTGAGAGTGTCAGAGGTGACATGTACTCCTAGACATCGCTCAATGTTTTGATGGTACCACATGACATGGGAGTGAGATGTGAGTTGCATGCATCATGTTGGGTTGCATAGAATGGTTAGTTTTAATGTATGGTGAATGACATGTTCTTTGTATCCCTTTATATTTTGATGTATTGTACTATCTTTGTAGTCTTTTTTTATTATCTCTAATACGTTAACTAACCCTTATTGTGTGTTTGTGGCTTGACACCTTTGATGACCCATTGAATGGGCGAGCAGATGGATAGTAGGTGGGAGGCAGAAGAACCTTAGGTTAGGAAGCTTTCGGACTAAGACCTTGTTATGTTAAAGACTTGACTTGTGTTGTTTTTCTTTCTTGGTGTTTGATTTCGTTACCATTAATGTTGTAAATTAAGATTTTGGTATTTCACGTTAGTTCACACTGCTAGCAGAGATATTACAAATTTATCTTTTTGAGTTCGAATGGTTGAAGAAATATTTCATAATTTGCTTTATGAATAAAATTGGGTTCCCAGTGTTTAGTGGTGTATTTATTTTCTCGCGAACTATAGAGAAATTATGACATATATTAGTAGAAATTGAGGTGTTACAAGGTTGAAATTAGGATGTAGGTTGATAGAAATTGAGGTATTACATCCTACATTATATTAAATCAAACATTTTCTTAATTATATATTACTACAATATATTAAATCTAACATTTTACTAACAACAAAAATTACTACATTTTTTCTAACTAAAAATTTACTGCATTTTTTCTAACTAAATTTTTTTTTATTTCTTCTAACAAGCATAAATTACTACATTTTTTTAGTTAGAAAAAATGTAGTAATTTTTTGGTTAGAAAAAATGTAGTAATTTTTTGTTGTCAGTGAAATAATAAATTTAATATAATGTAGTGATTTATAGTTAGGAAAATGTTAGATTTAATATAAGGTAGGGTGTGTTTTACTCTACCTATGCATGCTTGCCACATGTCCAATCCTCATGAAACACACCCTGTTTTGGCAGCATTTTGCTACCGTAAAATTCGTCTTGCAGTTGACGTGTTTTGTTTGGGCCTTTTACAGCCTAAATGCGGCCAGGACCAAACACATTTACCCCATAATTCGTCATTTATTGGGCACATTATACCATTTCTGTAAAAAGTTTTAAAGTAGGTTCAATCCAGTAAAATCTTATCGTAACAACACTACTTAAGTCAATTACCCGAACTGAGATAATTAGATAAGGAAAAATATATAAATACATCAATTACCCAGGCACAAAATCTTACGGTATGCACAACTCACAATGATGCATGTGAATTCACTCCACTCAATTATGTCATGATTTACCATCAAAATCAGTTAGCAATGTATAAGAGTATATGCTACCATTAAAACCAGCAAGTGATGTCTAAAGTAAAAAAAATAATAAGATATATACATATTTTTTAAAATTTATTTATGAGATTTCACAATTTCATAAACCAAATTAACTATTTACATTAATAAACTTTAGTTTATTAAAAAATATATAATTATAATAGTTGTGGTTTGAGAAAGCAATATTTTCTTTGCGTTGTTTTCTCATGTTGTTAGTTACAAGTTAAAACCAAAGTTTTTAGAGCTTTATATTTTATTTATTTGTCTTATACTTTTAGAGAGGAATACAAAGTAGACATTTCTTCTTACAGCAAAACACAACAAATTCAAGACAAAGCACCTCCATTCTTATTGACGCGGATAATACTCTATTCTTATAATTGGTAGCAAATTTGTGATTAAGCAACCAAATTATTTTCTCATACTTTGAAGAGAGGTAGATCATAGTCAATAATTCTTGCAACAACACAAGGGAGGAGATGGGAAACAGAGGCCTCCACTTTTATAACCACGGGCAAAGCATTGATCATTGCAGTCTGTATATCCTGAGCATCCTCCTATACATACTAGTTCCCCATCCTCCACACATGTTACTGTTCCTGCCATAACCATTTCACAAATTCATGCATATTGCTCATTGCTTTTATCAAATTATAATATAATTAATAAGCCTATCAAAGAAATGAAATCAAAGATTATGCATAACTAATATTAATTTATTCAATTAACATGCATTAATGATGTAAAAAAAATTTATAACATTATCATTTAATGAAAATAATTATTTATGATATGTTTATTGACTACATGTTTAAAACATTATGACAATTTGGATTCAGTATGTGAAAGCTAGCTTGACCTAGGAGCTTCCATTTTGACAAAGAAAACCACATCATCTAGGATAAAAAAATCCAATGTGAATTTTATGATATATAATTAAAAGTCACCAATAGTGATTTCTAATTAATAAATAATGCACATTAACCATATTAATTTTAGATTATTACCAATGTTGTTATAAAACATAAAGTTTTAAAATTTTTTACTTTTTTTTTCCTCTAACTAATGTTTTAAAGAATAGATGCACGTTTTTACATTATTTAACAATTTTATTGTTCATATATTGTAATTGTCAATATAAAAAAAATACACTATGACCAGTGAAATTTTATTGACTTTTAAAATAATTATTAAATAAGTCAATTAAGTTTTTATATAATACTAATGTGCAATTAATTGCTTTAACAGTGCAAATTCTTTATTCTTAACTAATATCTAGAGATTTTGTTTTTGTCTGTAAATTAATCTTTCCAAACGTAAAACATTTACTAATTGGTCATTTTGTTTTACCACTTCATTAATCGTCTCTAAAAATATGGCAACCTATATATATATATATATATATATATATATTATATGTATGTATGTATGTATGTATGTATATCTTTTGTAAAAGTTGATATAGTAAATAATTATATCTTTTTAAAATTAATATCGTAACATATTTACCTTTCAAGCGACAGAATTAAGGATGAAAAATATTTGATTAAGTAACATATTGATATCCTAATATTTTGGAGAAACGAAAAAACAGTTTATTCAATTAACCTAATTTTGATTTAATTTCAATGTATATGTTTACACTGTTAATTAATAAAAATTATTCTTAATATAACTATACCAAAAATCAATAATGCCATATATTCACATAATAAGAACATGTATTGGAATATAAAAGTGTATAGAAAATCTTCTTATATCAGCATATTAATAAAATTCTTTTTCGACATATTTTTTTCTTAAAAAAATAAAATTCACACTAAAAATTATTAAAAAATATATAAGGATCTTATTCTCCCGACACCAAAATTTTCATGAATAAATAGATTAAGAAGGATAGAAAATATTATTTTCATATTTTTGTTAATTAATTGTTTTGTAAAAATAGATTTTCAAGAAATTAAATTAACTTCATTAATTTATTACCTGATATTAAGACCAAAGCCATGCATAGATTTTCAAGAAATTAAATTAACTTCATTAATTTATTACCTGATATCAAGACTAAAGCCATGCATAAACTTCCTAAGAGAAATGGTCGCGAAATTATCATTTCTTCTTTTTGTTTTTCTTTTGAAATGAAGATTGGTGTTATAAGACAATGATCCTTATATATAATCCATTTAAAAAGAAGTTAATTAGTTGAAAAATATTAAGAAATGTAGCGTGGAATATTTAGAGAGAAAGAGAAAAGGGTAATACCAATTGAGTCACTTTTTTCTTAAAGAATGACATGGAGTAGAATAAGTGAATAGGATAACTAATATGAAATACTACGAAATTATCTAAACAAGTCATATAAGACAAAATTAAAAAAAAAATCATCTTTAATTTTTGTACCCTTTAATAAAAAAAAGTAACACAGCGAAAAAATGAGAAACTAAAAAGTAGAATTTAATCAACAAAGTGCACAAACATCCAAAACAATGATATTGTGACCTTCATTAATACTTATATGATATAAATTTGATATATAACCAAAGAAGAAAAAGACACAGACGTAAGAGCTTCTTTAACTGGTTTCAAATAGAAACAGCATATTCGTAAGTTTCTTAATTTTTATTTAGAGTTGTGATATTATCAAATTTATCTTTTGATAAATTTAATTAAATTCATAATAATTTTTAAAAAAGTATTTGAGAAAATGATATCGATATTTTTTAATTAACTGATTATGTATATAGATATTTTATATAAAACCAAATTTTCAATAAAGTTTAACGCTAAAACTATTTAAAATTTATTTAAATTCAAATCAATTATAAATTCAAAAATTAATTTTAAATATTTTCAACATAAAATTTAATATATTAAAATTTATCCAAAATTAATAATCCCCTCCCAAATCAATTTTCATTCTTGGAAATTGGAACTACGTGACAAAGGATGTGAGGTGTGAGTGACTTCTAACCTCAGATTTCAGGGAATAATTTGGGTGTTATGCATTTGGATGTCAAAATATGGTAATTACTCTCATGTAAAAGCTAGATTATTAAAAAACAAAAAAAAAACAAAACAACTGCTATAAAAGAAATGCCAGTAGCCGAAAACAGAATTGATTAGATTTTGGTAGAATTAAATTTGTTTACTGATCATAAGATTTGAGTATGATTTTTTAATTTCATTTTTTATAGATTGTTTTTAAGATCTAACATGATTTATATAAAGACTTAACTAGATTTTACAAAGCCAATACGCCTACTAACCCTAAATAGACCTTTAAAAATTATTAACTATTGTTAATTATATACTTTTGTATTATTATTAAGCGTAAATTATAGAATATGTATATTATATTATTCGTATGGTAATATTAATAGGATAACCTATTAAGCGCTCTACATAAACATTTTAATGTTTGAAACGTGACTTTTTTATTTAATATGATAGACTTTTGTATGTCATCAAATTTTCGATTCATATAAATCATAATATATTTTTAATATAATTTTTTAACACTTATTGTAATTGACTTCAATTTATTAAAAAGTATAACTTTTTGTTACCTTTTTTATTGGTTTTACTCATAATTTATGGCTTTCAATAAAATTTAAATAATAATAATTATTGTATTTAAATGTGTGTGTTAGTGGGAAATTGACACAATAGGATTATTTTTAAACTTTATATTAGTGAAATACAGATCCCTTATATAAAAAAATTACCCAAATTACTAAATCAACTTGTTTTTGATAGTAGTACTTATGATAGTATTAAATTTTGTCATGTATAAAATTTATATATGTAGCATATATATACTCATTGGTACAATTCAACTAATAGTAATTTATATTGTTTAATTAAGTTATATTAATTATTAAGATAAAACATGGATTAAGAAATAATAAAATATTTATAAAAGTTTTATTTTCAAATTTAATATTTTTTATATTAATATTATGAATGACAATATTAAATTTTATATCACCTATAGTATTTTAAATTTTCTATAGTGATAGTAATTTGCTACCACATATTATGTGTAATGTGATCCCACACGTGGTTTGCTAAAATTGTTAATTAGTTACATTATGAATAATGTTAAGTAATTTAGTGAATTTTTCGTTTGTGATTTTCAAATCATTTTTGGATAATAAAAAACATCTTTTACGATGAAAACTTGATCCAAGAGATAAAAAAAATATTTATACATTGACAATACATAAATTTAAAAAAAAAAAAGAGAGAGAGAGAGAATTTTATCTATTTAAAATATTGTTTTATTAAAGTAAAGTTAATACAATAAATTTACAAATCAAACAAAATGAATTGCATTAAATTAGAATACGATGCGTGATATAAACTTTATGTGAAATATAATATTAGTAGAATATATTATTCTTGTGGTTTCAGTAATTTTCTCAATTCAAATAAATTGTGTTTGACAATGTATCGATCATCACTAACTGTACAATCAAACTCTGTTTGTTAAATATTTTTTTTAAAATTTCGTAATTTATGTCAGGAAGACACTAATTAATTAAAATTAGTGCAAAAAGTATTTTTGATGATGATTTTTGAACTATTGTTATATCGTCTGTAATAGGAAGTGGTCACTTTGAACGTCAATGTTACAGTTCAATAACCATCGTTTTTCAATGATCGTTAAAGTATAATCGTTGTTAATTCCTTTTATTAGAAGTTATTTTTTTATTTCTATTAACTTTTACAAACATACATCCGTTTAAATATTATATTATTCATTGTCACAGTTAATCATAATAAAATATATTTTACTGTTATATCTAATAAAAAATCAAATGAAATATAATATAACCAATAAAAAAAATAAATATTTCAATCATGTATATTATATTTAAATCTCCGTTTAACCACAACCTTAGATATGAAATGAATTTTATTACCCGAAGTAAAGACGAAAATGATGCATAAAATTATAAGGAAAAAAGGTTGATTGACGCGAAAAGCCATTTTGTAAAGATTTCATCTTTTTAACACTTGTATTTGTTTATTTTTTTTTTCTCTCTTTAAAATGGTTGACACGATGATGATCCTTATATATTATCTATTTGAAAAAAGTTAGAGAAATAAAATTAATAAAAATAAAAAGAAAATAGAATTGAAAGAGAGAAGAAAGATTGGTACATATGGGATCTGTTGTTGAGCCATTTAGTTTCTTTCCTCAAGAATTATCTTTAGTAGTTTGAGCGAATAACCCAAACAATTTAATATAAAGAAATTATCCTAAGAAGTCAATTAAAAAAAATTAAAATTGTCACCAACATTTTGTGTACGCTCAAACCAAAAGAATATATACACAAGAAATTTTAAAAAAATCAATTTAATCCAGAAATCATTATCGTCTCTTTAATATTTTTTAAACTATAAAAATAATATAACTTGTCTCTAAAGTTTTAAATATAATATAATATAGCTTTCAAAATATTGATTTTTTTTTTAAAAAAAATAATCTTTGAATGCTATAATTAGTGTTTTAACTCAAGTATGTGAACATCACTTAGGTCACTGCATCCGAAATATAGTTTCATTTTGATACTTAAAAAACAATCATAATTTAGTCTTTAAAGTAAGGAAGGGAAGACTCATCTATCCCAGCCTCTAACCCGATTCGATGTTAGTTTGAATATGTTTAAATTAAAAAAATTAAATCAATGTATTTTAAGGATATATTTAGATTGTGTTTTGAGTCATCCGAACTTAATGCTATATTCTATATTCTTTTATAATGCCTAAAATTTTAAATTAACACATGTTATTAATAAAAAAATTATTTAATAGATAATGTTGTATATGACAATATGTATCTATCTTATTTATAGAATTTTATTTATTTTTTGAAATATATACATATATATATGCCACATTTTAATTTTATATTTCTTTTGCTGGAAAAAATGTTTATATTACTTTTATTCTTTGATTTAAATATAAAAAAATATTAAAATTAATATGCTATAACAATGAATTGATTTAATCTGACTTATCCTTGATTTATTGATGGATTTTTTTAATCATACCAAGTGCGAGTTAAAACAATCAACACTTTTTTCAGTGAGTCAAAGTTATTCATCGTAAATTACATTTCATCTCTACCTGCAATGGATTAATAATTTAAAGATGAAAGTGGTGGTCTATTAAAAAGTATATATCGTTAACTCTAGCATACTTGTGCTGTTGGTCCATCTTGTTTTACAATCAGACTTTTTCATCTATAAAGAAAAACACATAAAAAATAAAACAAGGTTTAATTTAATAAAGTGCACAAACAACAAAGCAATGTAGCCACTCTCACTAGTGGTTATAAATAGTATATATTTTGACATTTAATAACTAAAGGAGAAAAGATACAAACGTGTGTGAGTTTCTTTTATTTCAAATGGAAAAACAGTTTTATTAGCAACATTCATTCCTTCACTTTTAGCTCAGAATAAAGTAACGTATCAGGGACAGAGAAAGGGGTGAAGTGAGATAAAGTTTTTCTTTATTTGAGAGTAAATATAAAAAATTAATTTAGGAACTTCAATATAAAGGAGGATAATATATAGCTGGTGAAATAACATAAAAAAAAAAAGGAAAGAAAAAAACCACTTCTCTAACGACTTGCATACATTTCCCTGACAATAGTTACATCCCCTTTAAAGTATTTTATCATATTCGTTAATAGTTATTCCTATTATATGAGTAAAATTCAATTTTACAAGTATTAACACTGAGTATAAAAAATGTTACCTAATAATAATAAATAATAATATCAATTTAACTGGTTTTGCAGCTTAATTAAAATAATAGTTTTCCGTTTGACGCGCAAATGAAAATATCTTAAAAGAGAATAAAGTGGTATTCCAATCTCTCTCTCTCTCTCTCTCTCTCTCTCTCTCTATATATATATATATATATATATATATATATATATATATTAAATAGCTATTTTAAAAATTTTAAATTAAAATAAATTAAGTTAGGTTTCTAGATATCGTTTGTAAGATATGAAGTAAAATATTTTGCACTGTCTAAAACATGTAATTAGAAAAATAAAATAAATCTTAATAATTATAGAATATTATTATTTATAAATTATAAATTTTTAAAATATTTCCCTTTTAAAGCTCTTATTTAATATTCTCCGAAACAACATCATATACTTTCTTACTTCTTGTGCACTGCATATACGGTGAGAAGAAGTCGACCAATTAAGATTTTATTAGGTCTAAGTTTAAACTATATTAAAAAAATTAATGTTTAACTTAACTACTTTATTTATTTATCTTTTATACCGGTCTAACACTACCTATTTAAAAGTTTTGAACTTATTAAAAGATTATTTAAAAGTTCGAGGTTCACCTGTAAAACTATTTTAAAAAAAAATTAAATTCATATTGATAATATATATAAAAACTTTATTTCAAAACTTATTAACAGAGTTAATATTTCAGATAAATATTTATTATAAAATTTTATTTTTATTGATCTTAATAAATTACGTACCGAATATTTTTATTATGTTGGAGCTGAATAACATGTGTATTAAATGTTTTATTATATTTAAATAAACAATCAGGTACATTATAGTCTTAGATTTCCTGATTTGCACTTTTAGGCCATTGATCTCTATTCTATCCCTACTTACAACAACACTGAGATAAGTCGCCAGAATGAACCTTATAACAAAACCCATCACTATAACCAAAGACATTGCATTCATGGTGGCAATCGTTTTCACATGATCCTATGCACAACATTCCTGGATCATTTCCTTCTTTCAGACTTGTTGCTAACCCTACAATAAGAATAAAGTAAACAAATTTATGCACATAATCAGGGTATGCAATCCATACTTATTCAAATATTATATATTATTATGTTTGTCTTTTGATGATTTTTTCCTCCAAGTAAATCAGTCCATGAAAATATGGAACTTACAACAAATTTATCTTTTGATCATGTATAAAAATGAACACCGTGACACTTCGGAACTACACCTATAGGCTATAGGTGAAAGACAGTTTGTTTATGCAACCCTAAAACAATTTGATATATTATTTTGATGATTTCATTCATCAATTGTTTTTCTTGGGAAAAAAAAGCAAGTGAAGAGAAGAAATTAATCTCTTTTCTTACCTGAAGCACTTAGGATAGTGGCTATGAATAGGATTGTAACGAACACAGGTTGATTGACACGATATGCCATTGGATAAAATTATGTACCCTTTATAAAACTTGATATTGTTTTTGTGATGCGGATGGTTAGAATCATGATCCTTATAAATAGTTGTTATTTCACGAGAACTCTAATGGCTAATAAAATCAAGACGAATTAAAAAGAAAAATGTATTATGGATTATTTTCAATATTTTAATTTTAATACATACATATATATATATATATATATATATATATATATATATATATGTATATGTGTGTGTGATTCATTTACATATTCTACATTTTCTAATAACCTTTTTATATAAATTAAATTTATATGATGAAACTGTTCAATTTAATATTCTTATAAATAACATCATATATATAAAATTTATATAATTTGAATTTTTTATATATATTCTAACCATCAATATTTATATATATTTTAATATTATATTATATTATATATTAAAATAAATAATTTGATAAAATATTAAATAATTTTAAAACTGTATGAAATATATATATATATATATATATATATATATATATATATGCATAATTTTATTGATCAAAACATATATAACTTGAGTTATTGGATTATTCAAATTCATTTTATAAAAAAAATTTATTAAATTGTATAAATCATCGAGACTTATTATCATCATCATAAAAAATCTCAAAAATTAACTTTAATATAAATTTGTATCATCAAATGTCCTATATATCAATAAACTCTGTTACTGATAATAATAATAATAATAATAATTTTAGGAAGACCCATCATAAACTTAACTCGAGCGAAATTTCGCAACCAAAATCATAATATTGTAATACCAAGAGAACCAAAAATATAATAATAATAACATTAATAATTAATAATAATAATAATAATAATAAATTTTTTATTGTCGCTATATAGTTCATATTACAGGCATTGACATCTGAATATTTTTTTCTTTCTCTTGTTTGATACAAGTTTTTAATTTTGAATATAGAAGATCCTTTTTTTATAGTGAAAACAGTTGAGACGAAGTTGTTAATAATAAATTACCAAGAGAAATCAGTAAAAGAAATTTCCACCCAAGATTTAATAATTGATCTATTCTTAGCCTAGGCAACAGTGAAAACTCAAAAGCTACTAGACAAGCTTATCCCAAGTGCAATTGTGTATGTTATAGTGAAACACAAAGATGCATGTTTATTCTTTAGTTTTTGGTAGAGGAGTTGAATATGTTCTCAAATCTTAATTCTTCTGACAACAACACACCTTTAATTTGAAACAATAGTCATTCTGATTGGCAAGGCTTGTGCATCAATTGGTTCCCGCAGCCAGGCATGTTGCTCGTCATTAGATATGTTAATCAATTGAAGCACATAAATATCTATATACTGATATGCAATTAATGATTATCGTTGTATATGTTTAGTCTAATATAAAAAATTTACAGAAAATTAAATATAAAATATTATATACTTATGTTTATTTTAAAATTTTAAAATATATTATTATCAATATTTGATTCTTCAAACGTTAGAGATAGCTCGTGATATAAAAATATAAAAAAAATATGTGTTGTTAAGTGTACATAAATGAGGTATAAAGTTAATCTTTTAAATCAATTTATAGGATTGAGTTAGATTTATAATTCATATTTTTAATATGTTATTAAATGATTATTTATTGATGTTGTTGTTGGATTTATTGTTGCATCCATTATTGAGTTATTATTAAACCAGCTATAATTAGTCTCTATCTATGCTTGATATATCCAATTTTTAGAATGAAGGAAATTTATCAAAGATTTTACTTTAACAAAATTATAGGTTATTAAGTGTATATAAATAGAAGCCAACTCTTACCTAACAGTCTCATTTTATAGGATTATATTACCGTTTCTAATATAAAAATAAAAATAACTTTTAATATCATTATCTCTTAATATATATCAACTCCTATTTGTGTTCCTCTAATCAAAATAACACAAAAGTGACAAAACTAAAAGATCGAATTTGATTAACAAAGTACACAATGGTAATGACCTTCACCAGTAGTTACACAGTATAATTTTGATATTGTTTAACCAAAGGAGAAAAGACACAACATAAAACTTCTTACCCCAGAGTTCTGTTTCGGAGTCTGAGTATAGAATATGAATGATGAAAGCAGGAGTGGGAGGGAATAATTGTGTGTTAAACAGAGATAAGAATGAGAATGTCAAAAGATGGTAATTACTTCAATGTGAAGCTTAATAGCAGTTGAGAAATTTATACTTCAAACCAAAAAAAGCCACTGCTATTAAAGAAATGCGCATGCAAGTAACACTAACAGAAATTAATTATTACATTTATTTTTTATATATTATATTTAAGGTCCGGCATGACTTATTTAAAGACATAACTTGAAGCCTTCAAAAACCCAATAAGCCTGGTAAAAAAACCCTTAAAAATTATTAATTATTGATAATTAGATATTTTTAACTATTCAGTATAAATTCTAGGATGTTTATGTTACTATAAGATATCCATTATATTTATAAAATTATTGTTAAAGAGTGGAAAGTAAAGGAAAAAAATTGTCTAAATTAGATTAATTAGAAAATATTATATTAATAAGTTATAAAAATAACTAAATATAAATTAATAAAAAATAATAAATTATTTGCATTAAATATTTTTATAGGAATATTACATTAATGTATTATAAATAAAATTAAAAAATGATAATAATAAATCATGTTTATCAAATATTGAGATGTGATAATAAATTGCAATCATTATTGAATTTATAATACTGATCAAATTAAAGTATCACGTGGAAGTTAAAATTTAAAAGATAAAATATAAACTTTGAAAATATTGTATTAACAGGTTAGAAAATCAGGTAGAATAATACACTAATAAAAAAATTATAATAATAAAAATAATGGAGTAATAGGTTACAAAAATAAAATAATGAAAGAAAATATATAATTCATTAATTAATTACATGTAGTGTAATAAAAAAGAGGAAATGTTTAATAAATAATTGATTGCATTTAGTATTTTTTTTAAATATCTGATATGAATAATGAGATATACTGAGTTTTCTAATTATTTTATTTGGATTTCAAATTCAAGAACCTATAAATTTTTTAGTATGTGAAATTTTCGTTCTCCACAAACTGCAGCATCGTGTTTTGATTTCTTTTCTTTCTTCATAAATTCCACATTATATTTCTTAAAAGAGAAGCACACTAAAAGGTTTGCTGCTTCTCATAGAGTGAAATTGTTCAACTAAAATGTATAACAATTTATCTAAAGTACAGATTAACAATATATTGTTTTATTTATGATAATTGATAAACGGTTGTGCATGGAATGGTTATAAAAAAAATATTTTTTCTAATATTTGCAATATAGAAGTAGTCCTAAGATATTATTAAAAGTTTTAATCTCAATTACAACAATTTAATTTGAGAATATTTAACAAACATTTTATCGGTAAACGAAGAAAAATACAATTAAAGATACGAAAATTTTATTTTTAAAGTACCAATTCAAGGTAAGATGACTCAAACTTGTATTCAATTATTATTATCCGATTAGGTATGAATTTAATTATGAAAATGAATTCATTAAGAAAAATCTAATCCAACTAAACGTAAACAAGTGAGACATGTTATTAAGTTAAATAATCCATTAATTTAAAAGCACCCATAAAGTAATTCAACAAATAATTCATTACTTAATCTATTTTCTATTTCAAAGTGAAACTATAATAAAAAAAAATAACATTGAAATTAAAGAGGTATAGTACACACCTTAACCTTTTTTTATATAATATACAGTAAATATAATTAAGAAAGAGAATTGAATTATGTTAATAGAAAAATTTATAATTTTTATACTGAGTTTATTTGTATATATAATACTTTTTAAAATAAATTTTTAAAATATTTTACCATAAAATTTTACTTTAAAAGATCCGTTTAGTTAACACAACAAACGAGATAAAGATACAAAATTTTATATTAATTCATTTTAATATAAAATTGCGTCCAGTTCTTAAATAATTATTAAAATTTTATTATCTTTTACAAAGATACAAATATTTTTTATTTAAATATCTTTAAATTAAATAAATATTCTTTTAACATAATTTATTTATTTTTTAACTCATTTAATAAGTAAGGATTTTAATTTCATAAATGAAATTACTATTTCCATGTACCCTTTAAAGTTGTAAAGATATCTCGAGAAACATTAATCTTGTACTTTTCGCTTTGTATAATTTGACAGTCTATTTTAAATGACTACTAAATTTTGGTGCCTATAAAAGGAAGAGAGAGGGTAATGAAAAATTATTTAAATTTCATATATTCTTTTAGAATCTTTTAGTTAGAAAAGTTATAAATACTTAACAAATTTAATTGAATATTCTCAATTTGAGAGTATATTTTTATACTTTAACAAAATTTTGTTTATGAAAGCTAAAATTATTTAGTAAAAAAGAATAGATTCTTAGGAGTTAGGAGTATTTTGTAAGAAAAAATACTTTGGTGTAACTAAGTTTAATTAATGGAAAACCTTTAAATATTGTAAAGATATTAGATGTAAAGTGAATTAATATAAATTTTCATGTTTATTTTCTTTTCTCTTTTGATGTTTTATCTTTGGATGAATTTTATTTTATTTTTAAAACTACAACTATTTATATATATAATTATGTTTCAAACTAAAACATATTTGTGAAAATATTTTCACACATAACACAGTTTAAAAAACATTAGGATGAAAATATAATTTTTATACTTAAAAGATTAAAGAAAAAAAATTCAACCTTAAAAAATTTGAAGTAATATTTATCATATTATTTAGGACTTATAGTGTAAATCTATTTAATAAGAAAATAGAATATTAGTAAAAAGAAATTATGTAAAATAGTTATTAACACTTCAACGAGTATCATTAGGTTGTACTATATTTGGTTCAGAATATAATCAAATTTCGATGCGAAAAATTTGAAGAGTCCTGTTATAACAATAAAACATTAATATATAAATGTCTTTCATTGCTTTTTCAATGCACTTATACTCAATCTCAAACACTAGTTCATATTCAGAGAGATCTTTAAAAGACGATCTTGTTTAAACTTTTTGATGTTTATTTCTTATTATCAAATCTTTTGAGTGATTTGATACGAACTTTAAGTTTCTGAGAGGAGTTTAAGTGTTGCCATACTGGAAGGTAGACGATGAGGGTTTGTCTGTTCTGACAATAGTGTCTCTGTTTGTCTTCACTTCAGCGTCTGTTCTGACAACTGGTTCATTATCTCCATTTGACAACTTAATCTGTAATAAATCAAATGAAATTTCGAGGTCTGATATTTCTTTATCAGCCTTTGAGTTATCTTAAAATTTGACATGTATGGATTCTTCTACTTCTTGGGTTTTGATATTAAAAACTCTGTAAGTCTTTGATATATCAGAATATCCAAGTAGAAAATCTTTATAAACCTTTGAGTCAAATTTTTCAAGGTGATCTTTAGTATTGAGATGAAACATTCACATCCAAAGGGATAGAAATAAGATATGTTGGGTTTTCTTCTTTTTCATAGTTCATAAGGAGTTTTATTTAGAATATGTCTTATCAATATTCTGTTTTAAATATAATACGAGGTATTTATTGCTTTTGCCCAAAAATATTTTGAAAGTGAACTTTCGTGTAAAAGTGTTCTAACCATTTATTATAAAGTTCTATTTTTCCTTTCCACAACTCCATTTTGTTGAGGAGTTCTTGGAGAAGAAAAATTATGAAAGATTCCATTTTCAAAACAAAAAGCTTTGAACTCTGAGTTTTCAAACTCTGTTCCGTGATCACTTCTAATAGATGCAATACATATACCTTTTTCATTTTGAACTCTTTTACAAAATATTTCAAAGATACTAAAAGACTTATGTTCATGGGCTAAGAAGTAAACTCATGTAAATCTAGTATAATTGTCTACAATGACAAACCTATATGGCTTTCTTCCTAGACTTTGCATCTCAGTAGGACTAAAGAGATCAATATGTAATAACTCTAAAGGTCTTGTAGGGTAACAACATTTTTTGATTTGAAAGAAACTTTTAGTTGTTTCTCATGCTGACAAGATTCACATACACGATTAGTTTTCCAAGATATATTTGGCAGTCCTCTTACAAGATTTTTCTTTGCAGCTTTTGAAACATATTTGAGACTTAGATGTCCCAAATTTTTGTGCCAAATATCTCTTTTATCGTCTGCTGAAAGAAGACATGTTATATTTTGATCACTAAGATCAGAAAGACAAACCTCATAGAGATTATTCTTTCTCTTCCCTTTAAAGAGAATCGATTTATTGCTATTTCTGACTATACATTCATCAGAATTGAAAGATACTTCATATCCACTATCACAAAATTGACTGATGCTAAGTATATTGAAGTTTAAACCTTTAACATATGACAAATTGTGGATGAGAGGATTGGGTGTCTTACCAACAGTCCTAATTCCAAGGATTTTTTTTGCCTTTTCCAGACCCATAAGAAACATATCCCTGACTTGGTCTGAAGTCTTGTAACATAGAAAGGTTTCCTGTCATGTGTTGTGAGCATCCACTGTCCAGGTACCACCTTGAACCCTTCTCTCATTCTATTAAGGATATCTGCAAACAGAATGATTTGTGATTTTGGGACCCAAATTCTTTTCGGTCCTGCTTTGGTAGTTATTGGTTTTCGTCTGTCATAAGTTTTTGAATGACCTTTAGACTTATTTGGTACCTTATGATAGTTTGCATGCATATTTTTATGTGTAGACGAATTAGTTGATGAATTTTTTTTTGTCGGATTATACCCCAGTCTACGTTTATCATGTGGAGGTCTTCCATAGTTTAAAATATTTTTAAATAGGGAAGAGCTCGAAGTGAACTTGGTTAAATATTTCTTTAAAGATTCATTTTCTTCTTTTAATTTTTCAATTTCTAGAAGAAGATGATTCTTTTCAGATTCAGACGAGAAGGGTAATTCACCTGACATGCTTTTCTGTGACAAATTCTCATTTATAGCTTTCAAATTTGAAATTTCTTCCAAAGCCTTTTTCAGCTTAGATTTGCAAGTTTTATATTCTTGGGCTATAACATGAGAATTGGTAAGAAAAGTATCATATGAAATATCCTTTATTTCTGAATCTGAACCTGAGGATGCAGAGGTTGTACAAGATTCATTATCTGAGTTTAGAATATTTACCTCAGACGTATTTGCTTCGCCTGCCATGAGACAAATATTTGTTGTTTTTTCTTCAGCAGATTTGTCTGAGCTATCACTGTTAAGGTCTTCCCAAGTAACTAGGCTCTTCTTTCCCTTGTCTTTCTTGGGATTCCATATTTTCCTCAACTTTGGGCATTCAGATCTCATGTGTCCAGGCTTTCTGCATTCATAACAGACGATTTCAGATCCTTCTTCCTTGACAGACGGTTTTTCAGGAAATCGTCTGTCTCTTTTCTTGAAGAATCTCTACCTTCGTCCCTTCTTCATTATCATCATTTTGAAACTCCTCACCATGAGAGAGATTTCATCATTTGTTGATTCTTCAAAATTATCAGACTTTGCTGATTTAGCTTTCAGGATTTTATTTTTCTTTCTCTCCTTTTTGCTAGATTCTTCTTTATGAGTTTCGTCAACAGTTGGCAGAGCAATAGGCTCTTGAACTTTGATTTTCTCTCTCTTGTAGAGATGAACTTCATGTACTCTCAAAGCGCTAATCAGTTCATCAAGAGTCAAGGTCTTCATATCCCTACCAACAAATATGGCAGTAGACATAACTTTCCATGGAGCAGGTAAGCTATCAAGAATCTTCATGTTGTTTTGAGCTTTAGTGAACGTGGTTACAAAAGCAGTTAATCCATTTAAGATTGTTTGGAATCTTCCAAACATTCCGTCTATAGATTCTCCTTTCATGATGGAGAACATTTTATACTCTCTCTGAAATGTAGCAGCTTTCCTAAGTCTAACATCCTCAATTCTTTCATGGGATATTTTCAAGGCATCCCAAAGTTCTTTCGCTATTTTGTAGACACAAAATCTATTGTATTCTGTCCTTGATAAAACACATGTGATGGCATAATGTGCTTTGTTGTTCAGCTCCATGATGAAATATTCTTCATTTCCCCATTTAGATTCTAGCTTTGTTAGGGGAATGTTTCCTTTTGTTATGATTCTTCAGAGTCTATACTGGATGAATTTGATGTACATTTCCATTTTGTCTGCCCAGTATGGATAATCATCTCCAGAGAATGTTGGAGGTTTGTTCATAGAAGATCCTTTAGTTATAAACATCGTCGTGGAGTTGACCATGATGTTGGATTTTTTCCTCTAAAAGCTGTTAAGCGCTCACCCCCTTAGAGGTTGAGCTCTGATACCAAATTGTAAAAGATAAAAACACAAGAAGGAGGTTGAATTGTGTTAATTAAAAACTTTTACTTATCAGATGATATGAGTTTTGCGTCTTAAGATTTTTAAAAAGGAATAGACGCAAAAAGGTTTTCAGTTGAAAGATTGATTTTAGAAAAGATTACTTAAGATTATTAACACCCTTGTTAGTTAGAAAGCAAAATAGATAAGACACTATTTTTATATTAGTTCGTCTTAAAGACTATGTTTAGTTTTTTAGCAACTTGCTAATATTTCATTATCATAGTGAAACAATCCTTACAAGTATTTTTTGCACCCAGTCACTTCTGGCTATACAAAGGTAATTTTTGGACCCAACCTCCTCAGGCTAATACAATTGGTATTCTTTGTACATAGCCTCCACAAGCTAAACTAATTGGTATTCTTTGAACACAGCCTCCTTAGACTAAACACCACAACAATGGATTTGAAAAGGGTTTTTAAAAGATGAAGATTATCCTCTTCACAAAGAGGGGTATACAATGAAGAATAGACGAACTTTAAGATTTGAAGAGCAAAACTTGAATGAATAGCTTTTGTAGCGTAAGTTTCGCCAATCTTGAAATGTTGAAGTTGAAGTCCTTTTATAGTTGAGCTTCTTGAAGTATCCGTTGGATAAAGAGGATTTGAAAGTTGTCCTTTTCTTGATACCTCAATGGTAGCAGATTAGAACAATCAGAACAATTAATGTTTTCACAGTGGAAATCAACGCGTATCAGGAATTTTCTGATTTGTTCATATTAAACACTAAAAAGTACCTTTTACTTTCGTGTTGTAGAGACTTAATTCAGAAAAAAAGTTTCCACCTTTAGAAACTTCCAAGTAACGACATTATTTTGACTTTGACGCGAATGACTATATAGTTTGAAAAGACTTCCCTTAAGCTAACAGACGATAGAGAATAAAAGACTTAAACTTATCTTTTCTGATAGCATCTTCTGTTCTTTCTTTCTTCAATTTGAACTTGCATCTTAGATTCATTGCTTCAACTTAAGCTTGCATCTGTTCTTCATTGCTTTCATTTGAGCTTTCGTCTAACCTTCATTACTTTAACTGAAGTCTTCGATTAACTTATCTTCTGATTATATTCGTCTATACTTGCAAACTTCTTATCTTGTGATTTGCTCTCGTTTATTATTCTAAGACTTGTGCGTCTGTACTTGTGATGTTTCTTCTAGAAGTCTACGTCTTAGACACTTTCATTAATTCTTCGTCTGATCTATTTTTTTCCGTTTGAACTGTGATCATCAAAATACTTAGAGAAATAATGATCTTGACTTAACAAAATATATATATATATATATATATATATATACACACGTGTGTATATATATATATATATATATTAAGAAAATTATAATTATAATTTATTTTAAAATAAGTTGGTGTAAGTTACCAAATATTATAAGCACACTTGTTTTATATTGATTATATTAGTGTATTTAATTCTAGATATATTTTAAGAAAATATTAATTATAATTTGATATTGAGTTATATTTTTTCGTTACAAATAAGAATTTTATAATATATTTAAATAATTTTAAAATTATTTATTTGTTTATTATTAATAAATTTAAGTTATTGAAATAAAATAATTTTAATATGTAAATTTACAACATTAAAAATTAATAAGGTTATTAATATAAACTTATTGCTAATTTTGATAAAAAAAATGATTCATTTTAATAAAAATTTAATGATATTTTTTATATATTTCCATAAAATTTTATTTTGTATAAAAAATTTCATATTTCATGAAAAAGTTAAGAATGAACATTTCTAACTTTTTTATTTCAAGAACAAATGATAGTAATGTATATAAATTAAAAAGAAAACATGTATTTTGAGAAAAAAATATATATTTCATGGTTTTTAAATTAAAAAAAATATTATTTTATTATATTAAAAAAATAATATATGAAATAATATTATCAACCAAAAATTATTATTCAATAATAAACAATTTATATATATTATGACTTTTGACCCTTCATATTAAAGCAATTTATATATTAAAGTTTTAAAAGAATAATTTCCCAATAAATATCATATATTTCATATTAATTAAACATATTTAAATTATACATTATATAAATGAACACAATCCAACCCTTATCTTCTTGTGAGCGTCTTCTCCTGCTATTCTTCCATTCACTCTTAACACCGTTTCCATGTGTTGTTCCAATCTTAAGAATAGGTTCTCACGCATTGCTTAGTCATCCTCCAGTCTGATCTTGACATTTTCCTATTATAATTTCTTAATTAAAATAAATAATAAACTAATAATGTTCATGTGCATGGCACGAGTGCAATTCAGTATGTATAAGTTATATAACTATTTAAATCTCACAGTTCAAATAAATGAATATTATATATAAAATATACCGTGAAAACATATATAAAAAAGTTAACATCAATTTGTAGAGTAACATTTTATTTATTTTTCTTACATTATTTCTTCTCTCTTTTCTTTTCCTGTTTTACCTTTTTTCAACATTCATATTTATTATTTCTTTAAATTAAATTTAGTCACATGAAAATATAAACAGACAACGTACTTATACTTTTGTTGGTTAAATTTAACAAATATCTAGTATAAAAATAATAACAATATCGGTTAAAATAAAATATAAAATGATTTATGAAAAACTTAATATTTTATATTTTAATTAATATTATTTTTTGAAGTACAATTTAAGATAATAATAATAACATAAATATACCTTTTCATATCATGATTAACAAATTTTTCACTATATCATATAATTTTTTATGTTTATATTCTCTTTATAATATATTATATTAAAATTTTGACATTAGTTAGACCAAAATAATTTTATAATAGGAGTAAATCCAACCCAGAATCTAGGAATTTCCACAAGTAAATTAAGTAAATTTATAATATTAAATACTAATATTTTTTATTTATATTTAGGATTATGGAGAAATTATTAAGTAAAATATATTTGAATTTAAATAATAAGTATTACAATGAAAAAATAAACATTACGTAAAAAAAAAAAAAACTTTACGTGTGTTAAGTAATTTTACTATAACTAAAAATATATTTAAATTTAAATAATAATTATTATGTAAAAAATAATAAACATTACCTACAACTAAACAAAATTTACATATTATGTAAAATATAATTTAACTATAACAAATATTACATAAAAATATATTTAAATTTAAATAATAATTATTACATAAAAATATAACATTTTAAAATTTTCAAAAATTTATGATTATTATTATATAAAATATAATATAATTAATATTAAATTATAATATTTTTTAATTTCTTAAAATAATTATGTATTATAAATTTATTTAATTTGACTATAAAAAATCTTAGATTCTGAGTTGAATTTATTCCTATTGTAGTTAAAATTATTTTGATTCATATATCAAAATTTTAATATAATATATTTATAAAAAAATATATATACAAAAAATTATATAATATAATAAAAAATTATTAATCATAATAAGAAAAAGTCATCATGAATTTAAATCCTACTCGAAATAAATTTTTTTAAAAAAAGTGATACTAAATCCGTCCATGGTTATGCGTAACCTAAATTCGTCCGGCCGTATTCTAATTCATAAATTATTAATTGAATTTTAAATTAAATAATATATAAAAATAATACATAACTTTGTTATTAAAAATTAATGTAAATATTTAGATAACGGTACAAGAGTTCAGTTACATGTTCGAGGTGGGTATTATACCCCCACATTGTCAACATGCAATTCTAAAATAATGGAGTGGGTCCAAGTTTGGGGACAGGAAAGAATAAAACGAGCTTTTCCAGTTAATATTAAGATGAATTCAGGTGAAAACCTACATACCCCTAGTCTAATGGCTGTGATCAATAATTACAATGGTAGAGATACTAATGTGTTACAAGGAAATGAAATAATGAAAGAGGTAATTAGAGAGTGATATAAATTGATCCAATGACTCAACGTTATTGTGTTTTTTTTTTTTTTTTTTTTTTTTTGAAAAAAAACTTGATAATATTATTATAATTTATTGGCATATCAAATTATCTATCGCCTGTGTAAAACTTAAATTTAAACAATTTCATTGTGGTGGGATTGTCAGAATTCATTATTTTTATTAAATAGGTGCAATGTAAATATTTACCCACAATGTCTTAAAAATATTGTCTCCTAAATTTTAAAAATCAAATATATGATTAGTTCTTTCCTTTTTTGTTTATATTTTTTATTTCAACATATATTTTTCAATTATTTATTACTATTTAATTTAATAATTTTTTTCCTATATTTCTGATATTTCTAAGTTATACATACGCGCGGGTTAATATGTAGTTCAATATTTTAGTAAGAGAAAGAGAATATTGTTCAAATAGCTCAGATAATTAAAAACATAGATTTCTCATTGCAATGGAAAAAATATTAAAATATTGAGGAAATATTCGTTGTTTTTGACACACCTTGGCACACTCACCCTATCCTCGAAGTAAAAAATGGAACTAATGACATGTCAGTTAGCCCATGAAGAAAGCCAAAAAGGGCTATTTAAAGGGAAAAGATAAATAGAGTCAAAGATAAAAACAAAACACCAACAGCATTTTCAAAAAGTTATGATCGCAATGCCTAGTGAATATTTAACACTTTGGAAGATCAGCTGGTGGTGGAAGCAGTTTCTGATTTGGAAGTTGTCCATCCAACACAATCCATGCCATCTTTAGACCCCAGCTCGTGTGAACTTCTAGATGGCAATGCATGAACCATACCCCTGCATACATCATTTCTAAGTTGAAAGCTAAACTATGAAAATATTAGTCCTATTTTTATGTTCAATGACTATGTTGTGTGCATGACTAGGTTGCTTTAATTTGGAAGTATATAAGTAGTGTCTAAATAATTTGAAAGTATGTTATTTATCAATTATCATAACTAAGTCTATGATAGACAAAGTAGCTTATTCTTTGTTTACATATATTTTTATGTTAATGACAAATTAAGTAAATGTATCAAACAAGAATTAGCCCATGACATGGGAAAATCACTGACCTGGGTTATCTGCTAGGAATCTAATAGCAACCCATCCACCAGATGGGACTCCAACGGTGTTCCTTTCAACAGGATCAACAAGATTGAACTTTGCAGGGTCCTTGTTTGGATCAAAGTTACCAAAACCTTGACCAACAACAAAGAAGTTAAAACCATGCAAATGGAGAGGGTGACTTTCAGCACCAAGAATGCTTGTGTCCTGCAGCACAAGCTCTACACTTGTGTTGAAGGGAAGAACCACAACCTTTGTGCCATTGTTCACCATGGTGTTGTTTGGTGTGGTGCCAGTATAGTTGAATGGAATCAAAGGACTAATTGGAAAGTTAGGAGAGTAAACTCCATTGGATTGTCCAAAGAAGTGTGCTTGAAGAAGTGCAGTGGTTGGTTGTATATAAGACACATTGTTCACTGATGCTGCAAATTTTGTTCCATTGGGTCCTTGACAAGTTTGGTTTTGCTGGCAGGGACTTGTGCCAAGGCTTACTGTGAAGAAAAAGTGTCTATCAACTGTCTGAGGCACATTTGCTGGAAACTGGGAGTTTGCCAAGCTACGAAGCTTTTTGACGAAGTTAGTTGCGAAAGAAGTGTCATTAAGGGCAGGGAGGATGGGCTTGAAGAGTGAAAGCTTCTTAATTGAAGTTTTTGAGTGAAGAGAGTGTGGTGGAACTTCATATTCCAGGATACCAGCAACAGTTGAGTTGTCAAAAGTGCCCTGGCCTGTCACATATGGTCTAGCACTCATGAAGAATGTGGCATTCGGGTAGTGAGACTTGGTTTTTAGAAGAACATTAGAGGTTTGTCCAGGGGCAATTAGAATAATGTCAGTGTCAAATGGCTTAACATAAACTGCATCTACATCAACTACTGTGAGGGTGTGATTTGCAATGCTGAAGAAGAGTTCATCATTGAGCGCAGCATTGATCAGACGGAGAAGGTATGTCTTCCTTGGCTTCACCTTTAGCTTGAATGTATCTACAAAAGACCAATATTTTCATATAGATTCACAACATATCCAATTTTGATTCATAAGTATATGTTTAACTATTATTCTTCATAATCTTGGGAAATAAATTTTAACCAATAGTAATAACATAACATGGGATAGTCATAAGTCTCTCTTTTTGGCACTTGATATATACCTTTAGCAGAACAGTTATACAATGGTCCTGGAAGGCCATTAATAGTGTAAGAGTCAGATACATTTGGTCCTCCACCGTTTTGCATTGCTTGTGCTATGACTGCCTCAGGATCAGCATTCCACCATTCTCCTGAAAATTTTTGTTATATTTCAAAGTAAGGACAATCCTAAGAATATGTAGATAGCATTTAAATACGATGGTATAACGTGACAATCATTTTCTAGTTACCAAAGATGATGGGAACTTCCTTATAAGGTTTGTTAAAAGGATATGGAACTCCTTGCTTGGGAAGAATGATAATAGGACCATGGAGAGTTGATCTTAACCACGAAATGTGAGCATGCCACCAGAGAGTGCCTCTCTGCCCAACAATGGTGAAATTGTATACATAACTTTGGCCAGTTTGTATGGGGCATTGAGTCACATAGGCAGGTCCATCAGCCCATCCTGATTGAAGCTGCCGAATGCCATGCCTAGTTGGAAGTTAAACCAAATTTTTAACAGATGAGAGTTCAATTTACAAACTACGTAATATGTTCAATTTCTTTTTAACCAAGTTTTTTCAACAAATTAATTTTACCAATGGAGGGTGATGTTGTCCTGAACATGGTTAACCACTTTGATAATAAGACGGTCACCCTCCCTAGCTACAATGCGTGGCCCAGGAAACTGACCATTCACTGTGACCATGCTCTTTGTGTGGCATAGTCGTGATACATTTTGGTACTTTATCTACACCATAAAAAGCAAAGCCATTAGATACAAAGCAAACATACATAACGATAAAAAAACAATGCTAAAATTAAAGAATGTGAAATGCAAATGGTTTTTGTTTTCAAAAAAGTAAGCTAGCTTAGACAACTATATCAAGTCCTTTTGAGATGTACATCAAAATGGTAATGCCTAGTAATGCCTCCTAGTGCAATTTGAGGGATGAGGATCAATGAATAAAGAAGCATTGTTGGCAACGCAAATGATTGAAGAGGAAGAACACCCATATTTTTTGTTGTAGAGAGTGCAAGACAGAAAGTGTAATCTATAAACACAGTTTGTGTCCTTACAGAGGAATGATCGATGCCATGTGGTTAATGCAATATATAGGTCTTCATAAGATCTTCAGGTGTATTTTTCTCAATTTTTTTTATGAGATGAGTTGTTAGAACAACTCTAGAGTGGTGTCGAAGACAATCAATTTTTTACTTGACCCTTTGACCTCCTTCTTGTACAAGTCAAACCTTTTTGAGATTTGCCTCGTCTAATATTGTTACTGATAAACTCATTCCCAATATAGTGAACACACCTTCTGATGCATTAAAAATGTCATATCCAAAGAGTCACATCAAGGGGGTTTAACTAAAAATGAAGGAACATGTTTGTAAATTTAGTACGATAGAAAAAGGTGAAAAGTTAAATAAGTAAAACTCATAGCAAATCAAAGAAAAGGTTATAGACTTTTCAATTCATCATGCAATTCTTAACTGTTGGTTCCCTATCAGTTGTTTTTATGAATTGATTAAAGGGTATGTCCTTGATCTGAAATCCACAAATCAATTTAATTGGATCCTTTTCACCACAAGTTTCAATTGGTTTGAAACTTCAAAGCCTCCACCAATGATAGTTCATCACTAGCAGAGAAGCCTTACGAAATTTTGGTGAGATGTAACACTCTCACAACCGATGTTCTTGGAGCCAAAGTAATTGATGAGAAGTCTTCTATCAAGTAGTCTCTGTAGAATAGTTGTTTGCCATAGACTTTTACATTACCACAAACTACATGACAAATAACATGCACGCTTGGTAAGGAAACCTCAATTAATGAACTAAGTTCCTTAATAAGAAAGCATACTAAGATGTAAGCACCATCCAGAAAGAGCAAAGTAACATTTCATTGCATCGTAATCTTAGAAAAACATGATATATACAACTATATTGTCATTTCTACACTCAAATACCCTACACATGCACCGTACACCTATCACTTTCAAAAATGGTAGGTGTAAGTGTAACTTAAGGTTGTAGAAATACACTGTTCAAACAATATATATATATATATATATATATATATATATATATATATATATATATATATATATAATTAACCAAACTGAACAATTAAGCTGCCCTATACTGCTATCTTTATCAAGCAACCTCTATCCTTCTCTCCCAAGCATAAGTACATATGGACGATGGTTACTAATAGTTTCATCAAAATATTATTTGGAAGATGGTTAAGAAAATTGCTTTGGAATAAAATTAATTTTGTAAAATTCATTTATATTATAATTAATTTTAAAGTGATGTAATTTATATTTAAATATTTGATTGTATAGTTTATAGTAAAATTCGATATAATATTATATTTAATGTAAAAATCATAAACACAAAATTAATTTCAGTCTCAAAATGAATTCTGAACTTTTTTTTAACTTAAAAATTATTCATGTTAAATTTTTTACTTAAAATTAATATCGTGAAATTAAACATTCACTAAATTAAGGATTTCTTCTATACTAAATGTGTTTTCATCATTTTGAATATCTGCAATACGAAGAGTTTAATAGAAGTCATACAATTATTCATTGTTGTATCAGTACGGGATATATTATAACAACAAATGACTTTTCGTTACCAAGGAAAGTATAATTGACATCGTACGACACCGCATTATTCTATATTATAACTGCGAATAACTTGGTTGTGATGTTCCTCTCCACACCACGTAAAAGTAGAGATTTGACTACTTTAAATACAAATCACTGTATATATATTAAAAAACCGGTTAGAATGTTTCATCTTCCCTTGTTTATTTTCATTTAAATATATTTTTTTAAGTGTTGAACTTTAATTTTTTTATTACAATTAGATTTTTTTTATCTTTAGAGTTATTTTCTTTCTTAAATAAATTTTATTTTTTAATTTTGTTAACATTTTTTAATATTTATCTCTTTTACCTTATTCACCTTCTTTGAAATTAATAATAAATATATCTTTATCTTTTTAAATTAATTTTTTAAGACAAAATATTTTTTTATTTTAACAATATCATTGAATTAATTTTTTATCATATAAATGTTATTTTAAGAATCAAAATATAAATTTTTTGCATATTTTCAATTTATCATTATAATTATACAATATAATTATAAAATGATTGTGACAGTGATGCATTGTTGTTGTCCTGCTGTGAATAGAAAACATGGAACTTCCAACTTTGCATAGCACAAGGAAAAGGAAAAAAAAAAACAAATCAAGATGCGTCTTGCAAATTTTTATAAGAATGAATCCTCTCAACCACGATTTTCACTTGGATTTTTTCATGTAAAATTTTTATCTATTAAAATTTTATGTCTTTCTATTTTTATCTCAAGCACGATATTCACTATGATTTTTTCATGTAAAATTTTTATCTATTAAATTTCTGTTTTTCTATTTTTATTATTTAAAACTTTTTCTCTTATTTTTAATTCATATTTCACTGCATAAAAATGTCGTATAAGATGGTCCGAACCGACACGTTTATTAATTATAAATCATTCCTGCAATGTAAATTAAATAGAATCTTTGATTTAGGGAGTAAAACATCTATTTTGCATAACATTAGACTTTAGAGTAATTATACTTATACACTCATTTTCTCAACCATTTTCTTCTACTACATCTTTTTTCTTGTGTCTATCTTTCTTTCTCATCACAATATTACTTATCACATACACGATAACCTACAACCTTTTTATATATATGTTATGATTCCAATCACAACATTCCACTTCAAATGACCACTTCGCTTATTTTATAATAATTATGTTAAAATTTATATTAATAATGATTTTTTTTTTTACTAATGGACATCATAAAAACTTATATATTAATGATAAATGGTTATATGAGGATAAAAGTCGAAACAGGCAGCGAACACATAATGGATAGAATATGAATATCACTTGAAGTTGCCTCCTAATGAAGTGACTAAAAAGTGAGGCACAACTTTAACCTCCCACACGATAAAGGATTAGGATTAGTCAGAGATACTTTCCGTTAATCAATAAGAAAAATATAGTACTCTTGTTAAGTTATGGAAGCATAACAATAAATATTAAAGCAACCTTTTTGATGAACTAAGTATTTCATAAAATAAACTAATTATGTATATTATATATAAGAGTTTATTGATATTAATAATAAATTTTTTATAAATTATACGAAATCTAATTTATTACGAGGGTGAAGATCAATCAGTTAAATGGGTATGTGATTTATTGTAAACATTTCAGTATCTGTCTTTAATTTCCCACTAATAAAATATATAAAACCTGATTTATAATTATGTAAAATTATTTTTAATAATAAATATCCTTTAAACTCATAAAATAATTGAAAAAGAATATATGCTACGACATTTAAAGATTGATTTAGGAATATGCACTTTATGCAGGGATGAAGTTAAGAATAAAAACCCAGAATGTCTTATATAGTCCAGGTTAATTAAGATGAATAAGTGCATCAGGCATGTAGTAAAGATCTTTGGGGTTGAAAGGGAGAGTAAAATGAGGATGGTGAAGAGCATTAGAGGGCAATTTATTTGTTGTTGTGTGCTTTTGCATGTTCTTGTCGCTGGGGGTGAGAGTCTAGAAGCACCAGAGCTTAAGGTAACCAAAAATGTTTATAACTTTTGTTATCACTATGATAGATTGATAGGGTCATATATTCCAGACATTCTAAAACAAATTGATGCAATAGTTACAGTAAATTTGTATTCTTATTTTTTTATGTAATTTTTTATTCTCTTTAATCGAATTTCCTTTTTAATTTTAATTACATTAAATTTTGAAATTGTAAATTTAATGAAAGACATCTTTTCTTAATTTCTTTAGATAAACTAAATTTTATTATTATTATAGTGTTAATTAAATTTAAATTCAATTTCAATTTTAATATTTTAAATTTTAATTAACTAAATCAATAAATGTAATATATTTTAATCCATGTATTTATTTTATATTTCATAATTTTTTCTTTTATAAAGGATCTATTTACTTTAAAATTAATTTTAAAGAGTTATTCTCATCTCCGTCTTTTGTTTTTCTCACTCTAATGTTTATGTCTGAGTTATACGTTACACCATTAAATTAAGAGAAAATAAATGATGGTAATAAAATGTAACTTTTTTAAGATTATTTTTTAAATAAGTAGATCCTCCTATTTTGAAATATTATTTATATTACTCATTCTTAATAGTAGCGGGTCATAAAAACATTCATTAATTACAGCTAATATAAATATTTTTTCTTCAATTGATAAATTTTCATTATTAATAAAAATATTATTTACAAATGCCCGAAAATAACTTAATTTTCTAGTTGTATTTCATTTTAAAAGCATGGAAATTTAACATGCATAATACAAAACACAAGATATTAGTAACCAGCAAGATTGATATCTAACACTGATAGCGATCCTTAGATATTGTCAGTTTTTCTAATATTATCACGTAATTTTTCCTCCTTAAGTATGAAATTTCGAACATTAATCAAAAAAATATTATGACAGTTGGAAGTTCAATATCGGAGGGGTGTGAAGTCTCACATCATCTAGTGATGAGACCTGTTGCATATATATAAATGGGGGCAAATCTCATTTCACAAGCCGGTTTTGTAGGGTTGAGTTAGGCCCAACCCACAATTTCTACATGGTATCAAAGCCTATCCTAAATGTCGATGAAGATGTTAAGCCACCAGTTGTAGAGGGGTGTGAAGTCCCACATCACCTAGTGATGTAGGTGACCTGTTGCATATATATAAGTGGAGGCGGATATTTGACTACTCCCATTTGAATCATTTAAATAGTTTTTTCCACGTTCAAAAAGTCCAGTCCTCGACATGAGAGGGGTGTGAAGTCCCATATCACTAGGAGTGTGAAGTCCCACATCACCTAGTGATGTAGGTGACCTGTTGCATATATATAAGTGGAGGCAAACCTTACTTTATAAACCAGTTTTATGGGGTTGAGTTAGGCCCGACCCATAATTTCTACAATGACACTCATTGCAAAATATATTTCCTTTTTTCTTTTTCAATATTTTTTTACATTTTTTAACATATACTTCTCTATGTAGGGTTGATCTAGATATTTGTTGTGAACATACTATTTTCCTTTTGACAAACTTGTCCTTGCACAAATTAAGCAGAAAAACTGCACCTATGTGATCACCATAGAGACCACATGCACATGGGGAGCTGAAACCTCAAACCGTGTGAGTCTGAGGTTTGGAGACACAAACTCAAATGGCATATTAATTAAGCACCTAAACTTGAAGCACCTAAGGAAAGTTGATCCATTGGAGCCAGAGGTTCTAGATGACATGCCAAGGAAACCATTTCAAGCATGCATGGTGGATCAATTTGAAGTCACAGCACCATGTGTTGAGTCCCCCATTTGCTATTTGTACCTTAAGCTAATTGGAAACGATGATTGGAGACCAGGTTTTGCACAAGTTAATGTTCTTGAAGGCTCACATCTTAGCTCTGATTACTTTTATTTTAGGAGATATTTACCTAGACATGTGTGGCATGGCTCCGATGTGTGTTATAGTGAGGTTACACCTTTTGGCCTCAAGAAAAAGAGAAAGGTTTATGTGAACATTAATCCATGAGTCTAGTAAGTAGTAACATAATTTCATACAACTTTTTTTTTAATTTTATTTTCGATCTTTCTTTTAATTAAGTAAAGAAAGAAAGATTGGTTCTTCTTATGATATGTAAATGTAAATTAGTTGAATACTGAATAGTGACTTTAAAGTTACGGGATAATAATATTGTAGTAATGGACAATGTACGTTACGAGTTAATCACGTAATAATAAAGTAGACTGTGTAAAGAAAATGAATATCTTATAATTCTATAAATCCAAAATCATTTTGTTTTCACTAACGAATGATTGGTTTAAATGATCGATATATTTCGATTTTCCTTAAATAAAGTCTCACGTTTATGTTTGAGTCTTACGTATGAAAAAATTATTGCTAAGAAATTAACTCACATTATTGCTGATCCAGGAAAAAATCCATTGGATCATATTGCTAAATCTCATCCTTGTACAACTCAATTAATAATGGACTAGGTTAAATGGGCCATACCAACACGAATTACTATAGTAAAAATGATTTTCAAGACAAAAAAAATACCAATGTGCAGTTGTCATACACATTCATTTTCTACTGCTCACACCCTCCAATTTTTAAAATATCATAATGCCTAAAATACCCTCATCCTCAAACTTTCCTTTACAAATACCTCTCACCTTTCCTCCTTCACTTTTTTTTTTTTTTTTTAACAACTATTTTGATCTTTAAAAGTATGAAGATTAGATAATTTAGTTTCCAAACGATAGAAAACAACAAAATAGTCTTTAAAAGTGTAAGGTATTTATTATGTTAATATTTAAAAGAAATTTATTATTACTTTGATTTCTGAAAATTAGGGTGTAAAATAACAAGAAATAATAAAATTTAAAGATTAAAATAATAATAAATGGTTAAATTCAAAGTTAAAGTAACAATATAAATATCTTTCTATCACTATTTTTTTTTCCAATTTTAAGGGATTAAGTTACACGAATATATATATATATATATATATATATATATATATATATATATATATATATATATATATATATATATATATGCCCCACTCTTTTAAAATGAAATCCTTTAAAATGAGTTTATTCAAAAGAATTCCCGTACTAGTTGCTTCACTGAATAAAGAGAAATGTCTTTGCCATGGACCACACTAGGATACAATGTTCAGATGCATTGTAACATCACTATACAGATGGAGTTAAATTCTATACCCACTTTTCACAAAGGTGATACAGGTCGAGATAAGAAGGCTATAGGATAAGAGTATGATGTTACGATCTTGCACGCTTTGCTTTGGCCCAATTATACTCTAACTTTGATATTAATAAATCGATCGAGATGATTTTCCATAGTGCTCGAGGATCTTTTGTATCTTCAATAAAAGAAATATTTAAGTTTCGGTTACTTTGCAACTGGACGTTTAGATTAAATTTAGAATCAAAATAAGCGTGAGAAGATTAAATCTGTTTCAACTTATAAAATAGAAAAATTATTTAATTTGTCTAAGCTATTTGAAACAAAATTAGGAGTTGTTAATTTTACATAATTATTTTATAACAACGTGTGTGGTGGGTGGGCGTGATAGAGATCAAATTACATGACCAGTGTAACTCAAAGTGTTGCAAGTTAAATTTTTTTCACGTTTTTTATCATAATATTGGCATGAGATATGTGTGGTCAAAAGTGGTCATGAATTTCTCTAGAGACTTTAAACATATATAATGTTGGTAATTTTTCTACCAACATAGTTTATTTAACCAAGTTAGTTAATATTTAATCTGTAAATCATTTGATTAATAGATAGAAACGGCTACTGTTTGTATTAACTAGTGTTGATTATGTTAGATTTTGTTGATTGTCAGTAACTGTGTATATAGCATACCCATTCAGTTTTTACATAAAATCTTTTAAAATTTTCTAGTATGATGAAAAAATCTTGACTTATCTATCAATGCATTATTGCTATGAGTGGAGCTAGGAGAAAACCTGAATACCTTAGATTTAAGTCTTGTCATAACTAGTTAGAAATCAAGTTAATAAGGTTAATTAGGACGAGGAGTTTGTACTTATATTTTTTTTTCTTTATCCATGCCCCATTAGTGTTGACCAAAACAGAAGATCCTAAAATGATGACCAATCATAACAATAGTTTCCACATCTTTTAGAGAATGAAGACGTGACCCAGATCTGTTCAGAAAAGGAAGCACAAAAAGCCATGACAAAAGTGGGCTAACCTTAAAGAAAAAGAGAAGAAACATGTAAAAAGAAAGAAAGAAAAAAATATAGTACAAAACATGCATTATTGTAAATATGAGTTGTTTCTGTTCTGACCATAACAAGTCAATAGCAGGCGACAGAAGATAGTGGAAAACATGGCCACTGAATTCAAAGAAATCATAATTCCGAATCCTATAAACTCCAATCCAATCGGACATTCTCTCGTAAAAGCATGCGAGGTAGACACTAATCATGTCTTCATCATTATAATACTCTTTTTCAATTCTATTGATCATGTCTTTCATTAATTTAATCTCAATGGAAGATAAATACAATATCGATAGCATGCTCAATGGATTGATCGCAAAATCGTTCCTAGTCATAATTATTTGTAAAATAATGAATTGAAGAGAAAATAATGATTGAATTTTAAAATAGTTTTATCATTCAATTGCATTCTATCATGTTATTAATTTTTTTTTTATTTTTTATAATATTTAGCATCGAAGTTATAAAAACAATGATTTTTAATTAGTTAATAATATAAATATTTTTAGACCAGACGACCTTTTAACTCAGTAATAAAATCAACAGTGTTGAAATTGCAGCTTCCTTTCTTTTTCAATTTGCAAAATAATTAGGGTTTGTTGTTGTAATTAATAAATGTTTTTGTATAGTATAAATTTCTTACTTTTTAGATGTTTCCATTTTAAAAAAGTTTTATTTTAATGCATTAAGTTTTTAAAAAATATTAAATTTTTAAAGAGTTTATTTTAGTATATTAAGTTTTTAAATGGTTCAATTTTAATCTTTTCGAAAAATATTAACATTTTAAAGAGTTTATTTTAGTATATTAAGTTTTTAAATGGTTTAATTTTAGTCTATTAAGTTCTTAAAATATTAAATTATTGAAGAGTTTTGTTAGCATATTAAGTTTTTAAATGTTCAAGTTTAGTCTCTTAAAATTCTAAAATTCAATTATTCTACAATTTAAATACAAGAATAATAATTGTCTTTATTATAATAAAATATATATTGAGTACCATCTCCATCTATTACCAACTCCAAATTAAGTGTTTAATATTTTCACAATTTTTCTTATCTAGTCCCGTAATTATTGGATCTCACAATAAACGGATGATAGTTTCATAAAATCATTTAAGCATTTAATTCAAATGAGTAGAATTATCTAATCAATCTTTAAATTCAAATCATTTGCATTGAGTTTTACTAAGAAAGTTACACAAAAAAGGAAATTTAGATATGTCTATATTTTTATCTATTTGTATAATTATAGCAGAAAGAACCAAAGTTTTAAAGAATTAAAGAAAAATATGGCTCAACTTGAAGAATTAAAGAAAAATATGACTCAACTTGACAACTTATTCACTTAAGGTAAGATATGTTTGTTTAAGTAAGGCATGCGAAGAACCACCTCAATCAATATTTAAGCGAGATCTCCTCACTTAAGTAAGGATCTAAATAAAGACTTGTTCTTTCAAGTTAGATCATCTTTAAAGAAGAATCCCACCAAGCTCTCGCTTAAGTGAGAGATTACCAACTTAAGCGAGACTTGATTGCTTAGGCGAGGACTTGTTTACTTAAGTGAGAAGTCACCTCAAATTAAAGATAAATTAATCTTATTTTATTTAAAAATAGAAGAAAAGGGGAATGAGAATCATTAGACGTGGAAGTAAAACCTAACACAGAATAGCAAGCAAGAACAGGAAAAAGTCAGAGGATTTTAGAGTGTCTAACATTGAATTAAATTGGGGTTTTTTACTTATCATGTGTAAAATCCATTTTCTGGTTAAAGGATGAATCACGATACAATAATGATCTTTAATGTCAATTAAATTTTCATTTCTATGTCAGCTCAACAACCAATGTAAATATTGTTGGTCTCTATGGGTGAATCTAGAGGGGAGTGAATAGATTCTAGTTCCTAGGTAGCCCAAATTAGCGTTGTTTCTACTTTCTTTTTATTTCAGATAAAATCTAATCTTGTTTAACTATTCATCCAAAAGCAAATAAGCGTTAGAACAAGATATATCAAAGATACACAGCGGAAATCACAAGAAAGATCAGAGAAACGTGTTAGTAATCAATATACTTACATAGATCAATATCAGTAATAAAGCGTTCCAGACTTCAGTTGATTACCGATCAATTACCGAATGAAAAACACTGTTTAAACAAGTTACCGTTAAGCATATAGGCAACAAATAAAAGCGTAAGGGAGAATAATAGTGCACAAGAGAATTTATACTAGTTCGGCTTCCGAACTACATCTAGTCTCAACCTAACAACTGTTGCAATTGGTATTCCAGTATGATCCATTTGTGTTCTTTACATTCACTCTGCACAAGCAACACAAAACGAAATCAAAACACCCAACACACCTGTTCTTTAACCTAAAGGACAGTTTTCCTTGATCTTGACACCTCCAAGAATCAAACCTTTGAGAAACCTTTCTCAAATCACCTTACTCTTTCTTAGAAAAATCTCTCTCTTAGAGTAATTAGCCCAAAACAAAACTAACAATAAAGATCAGTTTATAAAACACCTGGAAGTGTAAGTTCTAATCAAACCAACGTGAAAAATAGAATTATGTCAGTTTTAAAACAAATTGACATAAATATGATATGTATTTTCGTCAGTTATCATGTTAAACCGACATGGAAAGTTGAATTAATGTTGGTTGATTCTATAATTGACATAAAATGAGATTTAGATTTTCTTTTTTATAAAATTGACTTTTCATGTCGATTATGTTTACAACCGATGTGAAAAGTGATTTTTCTTTTAATATTCATTTTGTTTGGTAAATAACCATATCCATAACATGTATAAAAAAATGAAACAAAATTCAATATATAAATACAAATACCCATCACACCTATACCTTTAGCAATAAATTAACAATACATAATTAAAACCAAATAAATTCCCTTAATATCTTTTCTGAGATTATGAATGATAGTAAGGTAACCTTTCACGGTACATTTGGAAAGAGAGAACCTTTCATGATACTTTTAGAAGGAAAGAAAGAAATTTTAATTTATGTATTTAAAATGAAAAGAGAAGTTTTATACTAGAAGCATAAACCAAGATCAAGTACTTTAGTAAAATAGAGATAACTAGAATAAACAACTAAAGTAGGAAAATGGAAGAATTGAGGGTTGTCGTAATACTGAAACATCTAGTATCATTCGACAATAACAAGAAAAACTATTATGACATCCCAATGTATTAGAAAACTAAAATTATTGTGATACAATATAAGTAATACAACCTATGCAACTTAATGTGAACTGGGAAGCCTACCTTACCATTTTCATGTAAATGTTTAGGCATAATTTAATATTCATGTAAATGTTTAGGCATAATTTAATATTTTTCTTTTAACTTCCACTAGTGGAAAAAGAGCTTTTAACATCTCCTCTTTAATGTCGGTTAATCAAGAAACCGACATGGAAATGTTTTTAACGCCAGTTCAAACTTAAATTGACGTAGTTTAATGATTTATCGTCAATTATAATGAAAAAATCATATGCAATTTCAAAGTCTCCTATCCTATTAACCTTTTCTCAGAGTAATATATCAAAAAATCATATGCGTCCTTAGTTTCGCCCTACTACATCACTTCCTTACTTCTCTCTTCTCGTCGTTGCCTCGTCGTGCTCCCTCGTTGTCTTGGTTCTCTCTCATGCGTCGCTGCCTTTCCGTGCTCCCTCACTCCCTTGGTTCTCTATCCTCGTGCTTCCTCGGTTCTCTCCTGCCTTCGCAGAACCCTCCTTTGATGACCAAATCTACCACACCATCACCATCAACTGCCTTCACTAGGCCTCTAAAGATACTCCCATCTCCAGATCTGGGTTGGTCGTGTCTTGATTAAGGTTCCCACGTTTTCCGTTGTGAATAGAACCTTGTGTTGGGATTGTGAATAGAACCTAGTGTTGGGAATAAGTTTTGCCTGGGTCAAAATATCGTAAGCGATTCTTTTGGTAAGATCTATTTAGGTTATTCTCTTACGCTGATTTTTCTTCTTCTTATTTTTTTTAATGTGTCTTTGTTTTGAATGGGACCTTCATGTTGTTCTGTTTCATCTAACCCTTCTTGCTTTTGGTAAGATCTATTCAGTTTGTATCTTCCCTCTGTTATTCCTTATGATTTTTTTTTCTAGAAAAAAATGAGTTTTTTTTAGAGTTGTTGTTGTTGCTCTTGTGGTCCTGCAAAATTTTGAAATCTTCTCTCACAGATTTTTTTTTTTTCTCTAATGTTGTAGTTGCAAGTTACAATGAATCTATTGTGATTATTTTTGGAATGAGTTGATTTTCAGTGTATTGTTGACTGGAACTAGATTGTCACTAGTGCATATATATATATATATATATATATATATATATATATATATATTAAAATTTTGATGACTTTCTATGTCGATGATAAACCAACGTAAAAAATCCACTTATTTTTTTTTAAAAAATCGTATCACTTTCAACGTCGGTTAAAAATCGTATCACTTTCAACGTCGGTTATCTTTACAACTGATGTAGGAAGTGTACTTTTGACGTCGGTTCTAGAATCGACGTCGTGACCTCATACTTTTAATGTCACCCCTTTTCTATGTCGGTAAAAAACCGACATTATAGGCCTTTTTTAACCGACGTCGTAGGTCTTTTTTACAATAGTGCTCTCTTTATTGGGTTTTTAATGTTTTTTAGTAGTTCCTAAGTAATTATAATAGAATAATAGTTTATCTTAAGTTTAAATGTTAGTGGACTTGCTTTAATATTAATGAGATTTAAATGCTCAATGAAATGTGTAGTAGAAATGCAATGTGTGAGCATTCACTTAGTCTATAAATAGATTTTCTTTATATTGTCAAAGACAAGTTAAATTTAAATGAAATGTGAGTTTTCTATAATATGAGAACTTCTTTTTTTTTTTAGTTTTGGAGAAAAGAACTAAAATGATCTTATTAATCTTTGATTGTGACAATTGAACCCATGACTTATCACTCACCTTCTCATCCCTTTCTTAAATGTGACGTTAATATCCTTCGCCAAAATGAAAAATTAAAACGATACCCTTTTGTAAATTCGTCACAACTAAGATAATATTAACAATACAATACTTTAAAGTTACAAGCCTCACCATTTTCACCCCTGCACATAACAACTTTGGAGTCTCCAATGTTTGTCATGAGCAAATGGTCACCAATAAGTATGACAGTAGAAGTAGTTGATCCAGCATCTATGTTTTGATTATTTTCAGATTTCAAAATCTCAAAGTTGGTATGGTTATATGTATCAACTACGGAGTGGGCGGGAAAAATATTTATTCTCAAGATTTATATTGGAAAACATCAAGCTAAAACATTATGATGCTATTGCATGGGTAGGAAATTACATACCTCTTGTATATTTGATGTCAGAAATAAACTTTAGATGATTGATCAAATTACTGAAAAGGTTTTACTTCATGTACTCAACAACACGAGCACCACCATGGCTCGAAAGTTTCAAACAAGAAAGTTACAACTACCTTCTACAATTTTTATCAATAAAAAATAATATTGAGTATGGGTCATATGTAGCGAATGGTACATAATTCTTATGTGCTTAAATGATAGAAATGAAATGATGTAGAAAGAAACACTCAACACTCAATAGTTTTCTCAGTAAGGAATTCATGAAGGTTCATTACAATAAAAAATACTAAAAAGAGAAAGTACAAGATAACGATTAAAGCTTCTACAAATTATGTTAAAAGACAATAGTCAAACATTTCACAATCGAATTGACTAACATGGTGGTCAAGAAGAAATAATAGCTCTTTCGTGAGAATATAACTATTTAGTTTTTAATATTTATTTTGTTTGATAAATAACCATATCTATAACCTATATAAAAGTAATGAAATAGAATTCAAAATTCTATAAATAATCAGTCTAATAATCATTGTGCCTATTAAATTTAAACTAGTTCATCAATCATTATATTTATTCAATTCAAACACAAACTATTAAAATATAAATAACTTGCGCTAAACATAAATAACCTTATCCATTTTAGAATATCTCTTCATGCAATGACCACAGTACAATAAAGTTTTTTATTTGAACCAAATATGTTACTTATTTTTTTTTTAATAATGTCAATATCATTACTAAGAAAAATAAGTATATTAAACCTTGAACATCTAAAAGACATTAAACCTCAATTGTGTTATAAATACCTTATTTTTCTAAATAATCATTTAAATATATTATTATACATATTACTTGAATCAAATAATCCATAATAGTGGCAGGAATAATGACTTTCATCCAATACGTGACATAATAACTAGATTCAGATTGATAAGATTTACAGTTAGATTACATTACAAACTTTCAAAATTAAATATGATATATTAAATCTCAATAAATATAAGTTACATATTTTAGAAATAATAAACTAGATACTCTTTCCTTGATTACTCCTTCCACTCAACATATTTGTATTAGCGATGACTCTAACACAATTAAATGTTATTATACCATTATACTATGATTCTTTTATATATTTGAAAACATTTTAAAGTCACGTTTGTAATAATTGTCTCATCTCAACATTGAGTTTGTGGTGTAAGAAGTAAAACCAAACTACAAGATAGTCCTTAGGAATAAGGATTATTAGATAGCAATAAGACTTGTAATGTAAAAAAATAATTAGAAATATAATAATTAATGTATTAAAAGTAATATAGGAATATCAACTAACCTAACTAGATATGTATGGAACTAAGAAATATTGGTTTTCTTGATTCACTCATCCATATTTGCATATATTGTTGAACTAAGACTTTGTTATTGTCAAATTTTTGTATAGACTGAAAATCAAGAAATCTATATATCTATCTCCTGTCTTGGTTTATGCTCAAGTCATGCAGGATGGTTATTTTATTATCATCGTTAATTTCAACTTTTTAACAACACTTGTATCAATGTACCTGTCATTAAAAACTTAAATTAATTATGATTACAAAATAATCTCGTTAATTTTTGAAGATTAATGAAGATTAATAAACAACCATTGTTATTTTACAAGGATTAACAATCGTTAAAAAAATAAATGTTGTTAGTTTTAAATTCTTTTAAATTCTAAGTTTGTTTTTACATTAGTTATATTATTCTGGTCCAATATAATATTAATGACCGCCAATATCAATTATAAGTAGGTTTTACCAAGTAAAATTATTAATACCCAACTGACCATATAAATTAAATCAAATATAACAAATTGACATAACCATGTCATAAAGTTACAAAAGCAAAATACATCACCAATAAATTAAAATGTTAAAAGACTATAATAACCATCACAAGAAACCAATAAATAAAATGACATATAATAAAATATAACTATTATACTTAAGTTAAACAAAATCAATTGCAATTTACACTAATGTAAATTAAAACATTTATATTAAAGTTCTACTGTTCTAGTAAATCTAAAAATAAATTTTACATCATCTACCTTAGAGTTTTAATATTTATATAAAAAACTCGACAAATCATTCGAATTTGATGTATTACATCATCTAAAATTGGAGTGGCATCAGAGAAAGTCTACACTAAAGAATATAAAGACATTTATTAAATAAAACCTATAAATAAACTAAAATATTAACTTAAAACAAAATTTTCTCACTCCAAGACTCATTTGAATGATGTTTTTCATTCATTTCATTACGTAATACTTACATTCATGACTTCCACTTTATATATTAGACTACATCACATGTATAATTGTAAGTATTATTTAAAATAAACAATATTGAAAAATTAAATGTTGAAAAATTTGTAAACTAACCTCAGAGATTATGACCCTAAGTTTTTTCAAACGTGCTTGATTCCCAGAAATAAAATAATATTATCATATATATTTGTAATTTAAAATAAAAATGTAAATGCACAATTGTTAATATATATATATATATATAACCCGCTAATGCTTCTTCTATTTTCAATTAGGGTCGTCTATGCAGTAAGAAAAAAAAAAGAAATCACTACCACATCATCCATCAGGAAAAGTACGTAGATTTGCCGATGAAAGTTACATGAGAAATTTGAAAAATTAGAATCCAAATGTAAAAAAATGTATTGTACAAGGGATATTAACTTACCTACTAATGTAACGTGCAAAGTACATTTGCATCTGTGTATCATGTATTGTGTGATTAATATATGAGATGAACTCTTATATATTTTCTAATTGTCATAAAGAATAGGGATCTATGAATTCATACACATCAGCTCTGTTACTCTCCATACATAAGTCATATAGATACCTAAAATAACAAAGATGAACATGTTAAAAATATATGAATGTAAATATTTAATTAAGTGCATAATTTAATAAAATAGCTTATATAATCCACAAATGAATAACAGAAATGTTGATCTTATATAAACATGGATAACTGTGGTTAATGTCATAGACGACAAACTATTTTTAAACTCTAGTTCTCATTAAAATTAACCATCTTTAATTTGTTTAGAAAATAACTATAATAGATATGACGATGGTTGTTTAATTTTTTTAGAAAATAACCATCGTTATATGTAAAACAATTGTCATCGTTATATGTCTGTGTAATATTGTCTTTAAATTAAAGAAAAATATAAATGTTTCCAATTATTTGGAGACGAAATATTTGTATTCTGTCTCTATTTTATTTTTTAATAAGGGACCGCCTTTAAATTTATTTGTCTCTATTTTTTTTTTATCAAAATTAGAGAAAACAAATTCAACTCTAAATTTCATCTAAATATCAAAACCTTTGCAGAAAATAAAACGCTCCGCTATGTCTTCCCTAGCTACATATACAGGCAAACTCAGTTCCAGCATTCTAGTTTTTTCTTAAAATTTCGACGCCAAATAAAATGTGATAACGTATGTTAAACTTGAGGCAAATTTATATATATTCGCATCACATATAGTCTAGTCAAAGTGTAGAAGGATACATAGAGGCAGGGTTGGTAAAATTAACCTACGATATGAACTAGATAATGTAGGCAAAATCATGAGGCATAACATGATTTACAATGATGCTTCATGAGTGTGAAAATCGCTGTTCACTTCACAATTATTTGCACAAAACCATGCGGTGCCGGTGCTCTCCTTTTAATTAATGTAAGTTTGTACCGTTGCCAACAACCAAACAACTCTACCATACGATTAATTAGTCACCAAATCTGAAATTCTCAAAATAAAATAAAATAAATTAATTCCATGATTCACGTTCTTTAATTTAAGTTGGTGAATTTTATTACGTATATTTACACACGCTTTTATTTCAAAACTCGACAAAGTTAATGTACATTTTTAAGTAGGTAAATTCCACAGCAAACACCGTTTTAGTATTAGTAAATTCGTTTCAATTTTTTTATGGTAAAATTCACATTTATATATGGACATTTAATTTTTTTTGTTCTATTAAGGGCTAGCTTAAATATTTTGTAAATTGTAACAGCAGCTTTCTACATATCTCAAAATCTTTGGCCTGGAAATATAATTAAAAAATATTCTTGGTTAAATATGTTATTATTGACCATATGAATAAATAAAGCTTATAGTTTATATTCTACATAAAACCATGAACTTTGCTATGTGCAATTATATATGTTGTTTTTTAACAAATTAAAACAAATAAAACTCATTATTTTAAATTTTGATGTCGCCAATGTAACCTACTGTAGATATCATGTTGGTTATAATATGTTAGGGAACACCTACCTAGCTTTGGAAGCTCACCAAATCTAAATTTGCTTGTAATTATAGTGAAGGAATCCAAGGTCACCAATCTCTGAATTAAGTGGAAGAATGGGGCACTGCGACTTTTATATCTTTGTCCGTTACTCCAAGGCAAAGTAGAAAGCGACAACTATCATGCATGAAAGAGAGAATCCAATACATAAGCACACATATATAGCAAATTAAACAATATTACAAATTAAATTAGCTTCCAAATAAAACAATACAAATAATTGTATAATCTTTCAGGTGAAAAATCACACGTACGTAAGCAAAATTCTTCATTTGGCTAAAAAATTTCTCCTCAAGGGTTTTCAGATTTTAAAATATTGTTCCACTTGGGGTCCGACTTTAATTAGGGTATTCAATCAAAAACACACATGTTTGTGTGTGTAGTTCTTTATCGAAGAAAAGAAAGAGAAAAAAAAAAAAAAGGAATTAATTAGGGAGAGGAGAGGTCATTGACCTAAGTTAAAAATCAATAAATTTGGTTAGGTGATGTCATAGACAGATGTTGAATTTTATGTCACATGATGTGATCCATCCTTGGATACTTTAATGATTGTTTAATAATAAATAATCAACCACCTTCAATCAATATTACTCAACTTTTGTCAGTTTTGTGCTTGTATTTTCTTTTCTTTCAGCTAATTAAAGAATGTCAGAAAAATTATTAATAAATTTAAAATCTACTAAATAATTATAAACACATGGAAAAGTAATGCGATAGAATCTAAGTATCCTTGGAAATTGAGCTAGGCTTCTGGAATGCTAGGTAGTTTTGCTTTTATGTTAATTTTTACCATAAAATACAACACTTTGAAAAAGCTTATAAATGAATATAATGATGTAGACCTTCTATTAAAGTCAAATTTTCGGCACCTTTAGCTTGTTTGTTGTTGAATTATATTGCTTGCAAATGAAACAAAGCATCGTATTCATGATGATGGGTGTATCAGATATAGCAAGAGATCTACATGAGTTACAGGGTATACCGTAACATTAGCAGTGTTGTTAGTGAATGGTCCCCAAAAAAGTAAATCACGTGCATAGATGCATTAAAGTTCTTATACATCAGAAAAGCAAAACAAAGTTCCACCACATATACATGGTGTTATCTAATTCAAACCCAAAGTGTGTAGTAACCTTAACTGGGACTAAGTCTTGAACAGTTAGAAAAAGAATATTCGTGGGAAAGAAAAAAAGTGTTATCTAGTTCAAACAAGTTACATCACAACAAAATGAAAATAAAAAACTAAATTATATTTAAAAAATGTGTCATTAAAATTGGAGAAATCTAAAAGGATTTTTTTTTCTATATATATAAGCCTCTGTATATGTATATGTTAAAACATATCTCAAAAGGATATGCTAAGTTACGAACTGGGATTATTGTGTTTGATGACAAGGCTTTTTTAATTTATTTAATTAACTTAGTAAAAATTTGTTTAACTGAAGACTAATATAGTAAAGGAGCTTAATTTAGTAACTTGTACCATTTAGAAGTTTTGTTTTTTTTTTCTTTTTTGATAGACAAAGGGTATCATTTTAGCAGTGTTAATTTGTTGAAATAATATATATCATAAGAAATTTAAAATTCTAAGATTTTAAGCTGTTAATTATTTTTTATATTTTAATTTCCTCATCTTATCACGACTCCTTCTCTCATATCCTTTATATGTGATAGTTTAACAATTAGTTTTACCATTAATGTTTTTAATTTAGTTTATCACTTTAAAACTTTCGACTCTGACCCAGCTAACTTTTTAATTTTTAACTAAATTATTCTCTACTTTTGTCAAACACATCCTTAATAAGTAAAATCAAATTGTTTGAGTCAAAAGAGGTATGGGCCGAACTGAAATATGTATCGTTTGTTAGTACTTTTTGCAATTTTTTAACATTGATTTTATTCCTCAACTTTGCGTGAAAGCAAATTCTCAAATGCTAAATTTATGTACCAAAAATAAAACTTAAATAGATTAACTATTGTTAAAGAAAATGTCATTTACTAATAGTTTATTATTCGATGTGTTTCTGTCGGATAAAAGTTTGAGTAAATTATATTGACATACTTCTTGAAATTATGTGAAAATGCACATAAACTCTTTCCATTATTTTTAAATTTTATAATAACTTATCTTATAGGGACATGATGAAATGTTTTCAAACAATTAATAAATGTTAATATAACGATAAATGAGTTTTAGTATATTTTAAATAACTAAAAGGAATTGATTTAGGGCTAGAAAAATCAAGAAAGATTTTTGCAATTTCTCAAGAAAACTTAAGGTGTATCATTAAAACTTAATCTATAACTTTTATGTAGCTGAAATTAAATTATTAATATAACCATCTTTATAAATAATGTGATGCATCACAAATGTACAGATAATTTTATACCATTACATCAAATTTATTAATACAGTACAACATATGATTATTAATTTAGTAATACTTAGTATTTATTAACTATTTGATTTCTATTAGATATACAGGTTAAAGAATTTAAAGGAAATTTTAATTATATGTTGACAATTTTATTTGTGAGAAAGTAAAATTGTATGATTAGCTACAACCCATTATAGAGAGAAAAAAACATACTTACAAAAATTGTATTTATGGGGTGGGGTTATTCAAGTAGTGAGATAGTGATCGGTGAATGAATTTAAGAAGAGTATTAAGTTTGTACAAGTATCTTTTTATCCTTTATAAGATCCAATGCATAGATTGTATATTATAAAGCTCTCTCAACGTCCACTCTTTGTGGGACACAAACCCAGATAGTATGAGTTACACATCCCCCAAAAGTGTATCCGAAGATGCTAAGAGAAAACATTAAATAAAAAGGAAGACATTTTGATGTTATCATTATATATTCCACCATAGGATCTCTCTCTCTATAAACATGTCCCCTAACCCCTTCTTACTAATCTATTCTTTCTTTTGCTCTTTTTCATTCATTGTTTTCTTCTTCAGCTACAGCATCGATCTTTAGCTCCACTTCAAAACAAAGAATAGTCTTTTCTAAAACTAGGTTTTAAAAAACAGTCAATGACCACGATTTTGGCTGCAACATCAAAGTTTTTGAATTTTCTTCGATAAAGTTTTTGAATTTAAAACCTTGTCAATTCTCAAGCATGTCAAATCCAGAGCTCCTTATAAGCAATGATGAGAAAGAAGATTTGAACAGTTTTGTGAAGAGACCCTCGTTGAAGTTCCAAAGTGAGAGCATTGAAAGCCTTTCAAGCAGTTCCAACTCTCAGTATTCACACAAAGAAGGGAAAAGCAATCATCAAGAGGTAGAAGAATATCAACAGATCTGTAGATTAAGAGTTTCCAAAGAAGCTGATTTAGAATCAAGTAGTTTGAATTTCAAAGAGGTAGATGATGAAGAAGAAGATGGTTTCAAAACTCCAACATCTTTGGACCACAAGATTTCAACTCCATCAAAGTGTCCACCAGCACCAAGAAAAACAAAACCATCTCTGAAAAGAAAAGCATCTTATTACAACAACTGCAGACACCCACTTGATCTGTCAAAAGAGGTCTTTGAATTATTGTTTCCAACCCAACATCATATTAATTCACTTTCTAGCCCACAAGAAACCACCAAGAAAGTTCGAAGACAGGAGCACAAGTCATGAAGCAATTTTGGTGCAAAAATGACATGTATCGTAGAGTTGCTGTGGCAGTTCTCTTAAATGATTCCTGATATCTCGTGAAATTAGTTTCTAATTCTTGGCATGAGTTGACAAAAAAGAATGTGCATAACCCATAAGGTGCAAAAGTTTTGGTTAGTATCAATTTTTTTTGGTGGTTTATTAATTTGACTTCAACATTTTGTTTTTAGAAAATAGTATATCATAAAATACGCGTTCATTTAATCATAAGTTATTATATATAATGACTTTATTACCTTTTATAATTAAAAGTTATATCAACAATTATTTCTAATTAGATAACCGTATAAATTTATAATTATTAAACTGTTCTATTATCTTTCTAGTTTGAGATCTTGATTAGTATATATTCTAAGAGCAATTTGTTTTGTTAAGGTAAGCCAAAAAGATAAAGGTCTTGATTCAAAGATTAACGTGAAGTGTGAATTGTAGAATTTCTAGCTTTACTACTGTTCCAACCAGTTACTTTTGTACCAGGTAAGATGTTGGTGATACACATATAAACATCAGACATGTTCTAAAGGAAGAGAATTTATTCTGGTAGGTTATTATTTTTGACAGAAAGAAAAAAATCAATATTCATCTTAATTAGTTAAAGTGTTAAGTTTGGTTGTTATAGTTTTCTTTCTGAGATTCTTCCTTCTGGTTTACACTTGGAGAAGTTGTCTTCGGATTCCAAAAGATAGAGGGAGCAAAAACAGTGGCTAGTGCAGGAAACATGAATGATTATGTTCTTGCACAGACACATGTATCCAATTTGATTGTACAGAAATTAATATGTATAACACTATTTTTCTGTTTTGTTATGTTTCTGCGTTTGCGGGTGTATACGTACATAAACATAGAGAGAGAGAGAGAGTTCTATGATAGAAATAAGTCATGATTCCATGTGATATTTTTCAAAAAACATAGTGTATAAGACAAAGTATAAATTTATGTACACTATAGCTTAGCTTAATTATGTGATTTAAGTAGCAAAACCGATTTTCATATTTATAGATCGGTATAGTAACGAAGAAATTTAATTAAAATAAATTTCATTTTTCTCCGCTTTTCCGTCTAATTAAGATTTTTTATAACTAAAATACTAATACAAGAAATTTATCAACTTCGTCAACAATTGATTTTTATTAGAAAATATTAGCTCTATTTTTAGTACGATCTTTAATTACTTTTATTAGAATCTCTACTGTCAATTTTTTATTTATTTATAAAGATTGAAATACTTAACCAAAAACATTTTGGGAAATCTAATTAATGTATTCCCTCCACATATATGATAATATAAAAATTTCAGGTTGCAATAATATATAATAAACAACATCCATATTAATAATGAGTCAATTGATGTTTTTCTTTTTCCTTTTTCCAATGAAGGCCTCCAGTCCAGTCCCTGTAAAAGTATTAATCCTGATCAATTATACAAGGGATCCACTACTCATACTCTTAGGTGATGAAAAAGAAAATATTCCTTATTTAAACAAACATTTAAGGTTGAAGTTAATCAAGTGGTATTGTTTTATATTAAACTTGAACAAAAGTATTCTAAATGTGAGAATTGTATATTTAATTAATTAATATATAATAGCATTTTACCCCTGTCTATAAGATAAAGTAACAAAAATTTTAACTTAAATTTCAGATCCAGTAATAAATTTATTCAACTGTATAAAAAAATCTTACAATTCTGAGTGAGATTCTGACTGTGAGCAGCAAGAAGATCTGCAAAATAATCAAATTTTTGACATCATGGACAATAGTTTGTTATCTAAGAAATAATACGTATCATGACTAAGGGTCAGTAGTTGGGTTTCATTCGATATCTGGCCTTATACCAACCAAATCAATTAAACTACTTTAATACAAACCTAACCAATTTATTACTTTCTGCATCATCATCATCAATAACAAATCAAATACTATAGTTAATAATAAATTTGGTTAGGTTTGGAATTATCTTTACTGGCTTCAACTGTTTGGTTCCGTAGCTAAAATGTAATATTCCTTCAACAAGATTTGTACCAAGACCAAATAATGTAAATTAAAATATTTGAAATTCAACTGACAATCAATATATAGAAGATTTTTTATTAGAAAGGTCAATCCCATAATGGGCCACCATATTTTTAAGATTTATTGGACTGGGCCCATTTAGTTACAGTAATGAGATTTTAGCCCATTTCTTATGGGAATTTTTTCATGCACCCTTTTTTATTTCTTAACAACATGGATGATATATTATTTTCTATTTATGAAATATTAATTTGCTAACACAATGTACGATTCTAATGACTATATAATAATATTAGTGTCATACAATTTAATTAGTAATATGTTACGTCATATGAAAGGAAACTCAATGCAAGATAACATAAAAGCTTATCATATATCAGAAAAAGGTATAGCATTGTACCAATTTTATCAAAGTGTTTCCAAGCATTTGAAATGCAACTTTTAATTTGTCTACTTCAAGGTTTATTGTTGTTATCCTTTTTTGAGCTGGTCTAGCTTAACACGGGCCAGCCCATGTTGGAGTAATATATTTTCAAGTTGGGTTAGCTTTTATCTAGAGGGGGTTGTACTTGTGATATATTAAATCTCTACAATTGCATCATACATCCTTTAGTTTTCTTCATGCACCCCTAACCCTTTAAATATAATTTATACTGAACAAGTGATTGGATCAATCTAGCAATGGGAAGTTATAGAAGTGTGCATAAAATATGTTACTCTCGTTGTACATAGAAAAATAAAATAAAAAGATTGCGGTAAGAATACTCTTAGTCCAAGCTTTTTTTAGCATTTCCTCCTAACTGAAAAAATAAATAATACTTTTAGTCCAATAAAATTGGTAATATTGGACTAAAAATAAGATATGAATCCAAGAGATATTTCATGATTTTGACAAAATTACAGAGAAAAAATAAATAAATATCAAACTTTTGGCTAAATCATGTAATGGGATACGTATTAAGAGTCTAATTTATATTAAGAATCCCAGAGAAGATACTTCAAATACAAATATCCATAATAATGCAAGTTAGGATGCTCATAATTAAGCCTCACAATTAAGATCCTTAAAATTTAAGAAGCCGGGGAGAATACCAACAGTTATTTCATCAGCTAATGATTCCATTTCAAAAAAATAGAAATAATCTTGTGCATCAAATAAACTATAACTATTCGATAAGAGAGGTTTAGGCACTTCTAACTGTTCTTGGGGTGAAATATATAATTTTTGTTGCATGAGTTGATTTTGGCATTGGTTGTAACTAATCTAAGTCGATTTGCGTAGACTAATTTAAAGAGGCAAATATAAAAGTCCTATGTTTATTATAGATGACAAAAATAAAAGTCCTGTTTATATCCTTAGAAGAACAAACATAAAATTGTATAGTTATTGTATTACGGGCAAGACCCAACTTATAACTCAACAGGAGTTCACTATAATATACACGTCAAGCTAAGACATTTCTTATCATGCTACACCTACAATCCACGTTCACACGAACATAAAACAATATCCCCTGTAATTACTACAACGTTTATATCATTACTACTTAGTTATCAACAAGGTATTAAGTAACACAATCTAATTCAACTCTATACTATCATTTTCAAATATATTTATTGAAATGAGCGTGAGAGTTCTTCTACAAGTACTCCACCAAAATCTTAAACGGAGAGAATGCCAATTTCACTTCATAGACCACATCAACCACACCCTTGCACAGATCCGACTGAGTGCACCACCTGTAAATATGTACAACCATGAATCCAAAACCTCACCTTTGTATCAAGGATACAATATCCGTGAGACCTCTTCGCTGACACGTGGTAACTCTAATGCCTTAAAATTAAATATCACATAATAACTATACGTGAATGTGAAAGTATGTTTTTTGTATCTCGCGGAGAAATATCAGTAAAACTTGTTTTTTTATTCTCGTAACCTTTCACTTTCTTTATTCTATCTTTCTCTGGTTTACGTTTTTAGATGTTTCTCTTTATTCTACTGTTACACCTAACAAGTGGTGCCATGTTACACCTAACAAGTGGTGCCATCTACAGGGAGGTAATGATTTTGGGTCATGGAAGATCAAAATAGAGATAATCTTGATTCAATAAAGGTGTGAGGAGGGCATTGAAGGGGAGGTGAATATGTCACCATTTTTGACACAGACCTAGAAAAAAAAATATGATAGACAAGACAAGGAGTACAATTATATTGTGTCTTAGTGATAAGGTTAAAAACTTTATATATGACTAAGTCTTTAGCCCATAGACTTTGCTTGAAGCAACAATTTTACTCATTTAAAAGGATGGAATCAAGAACCAGATGAGCAGATAACAGATTTTAACAAGATCCTGATGACCTTGAAAACATTGAAGTGAAGCTTGAGAATGAGGACAAGGTCATTATACTCTTAAATTTTTTGCCAATACCTTTGAACATTTGAAGGGTGCATTGCTATATGGAAAGGATCTGATAAATACCTTGGATGGGGTTGTGGCCTCAATTCGAACCAAGGAGTTTTAGAAATGAAGAATAAGGGGAAAGAGAAGAAGGTTAATCCTGATTGGAAGAAGTAGAAATAATATTAGCAATATTTGAAGATGGGTCATGTCAAAAGAAATTGTCCTAAGAATGTGAAAAGATCTCGTATATAGGAAACTGTAGACGTTGCAGAAGCTTCTGAAAAATATGAATCTGTTGGGGTTTTTGTCGTGTGTGTGATGACTCAATAAAGAGTTTGGTCATGGATTCAGGATATGCGTATCACATGTGTCCGGTTAAAGAATACTTTGAGACCTTAGAATTGAAAGAGTGTGAAACAATGCTCCTTAGGAACAACAAGGCTTGCAAGGCATTGAGTGTGAAATTAAAGATGTCATCAGCAAGTGCTGCTGCAAGTCGTGAGGTATGTTCCAAATTTCAAAAAGAACCTTGTTTAATGTGATGGAGTATTATGTTAAGGTGGAGGGTGGAATGATGCAAGTTTCCAATTGAGCCTTTGTAATTACTAAAGGTAGACGGAATAATGTGCATCTTAGGAGGGTTTATTGTCATTCTACATGCATTTGAGGTTAGTAAGATAATATTAGACATGGCTAAATTGGGCACTTAGGATAAAGTTACGTTAGTAAGAAAGACTTGGTAAAGTTGGAGAAACAATAATTGTTGATGGGGGATAAGCTTCAGAATTGGATTTTCGTGGTCAGTGTATTTTTGGGAGGTCTTATACAGTGCATTTTAGGACAGGTAAACAGGCATTCAGCAAACCCTTTGAACATGTAGGTCAATGGGATCCGTCAGATGCAAAGTGGAGGTTCTTAGTTTCTGAGCATTATCAATGACTTCTTAAAGAGAGTATGAATCTACATTCTGAGGAACAAGGGAGAGATGTTCTCGAAATTCAAGGAATGACATACTTAGGTTGAAAATCAACAAGAGACCAAACTGAAGGTGAAGTAGTGAGAATAGACAATGTTTTGGAGTTTGTTTCAAAAGAGTTTAATAGCTTATGTAGAAGATAGAGAATTAAAAGGCATAAGATTATTGTAAAGACTGGTCAACAAAATGGACTTGCTGAAAGGATGAATAGAATCATTTTGGAGATGATCAAATGGTCAACAAAATGGACTTGTTGAAAGGATGAATAGAATTATTTTGGAGATGATCAAATGCATGCTCTTGAGTACAGGATTGCCTAAGTTCTTCTTAGGTGAGACTACAAGTATTGTTGTATATCTCATAAATAGATGCCCTTCGTCTGCTATAGGATACAAGACACTAATGAAAGCTTGGAGTGGGAAACTAGTAAACTACTCTAATTTAAGGATCTTTGGAGTCTTAGCATGTGCATATGTTAAGCAAGATAAACAAGAGGCACAGTTGAAAAGTATATCTTTCTCGAAGACACTAAAAGAGTCAATGGATATAGGTTGTGGAGGTTAGAACCAAAACCCTCTAAGCTCATTATCAAAAGAGATGTAACATTTAATGAAACAATGATGAGAATGGTTAGTGAGAACTCTAAAATCAGAAGGAAGAAAACTTACGTTGGGAAGGTATCTACTAACAAATCCAAGAAAGATCGTCTAATAGGATTAGATAATATATCAAATGAAACTGAGCAAGCAACTTTAGACTTAAGGAGATCAGAAAATATTGTGAGTAACTATCAATATGATAATAGAAAAGAGAAAATTCTAAAACCAACTTGGAAGTTTGGAGAAATTGACTTCATTTACAATGCTCTAAATATGGCTAAAAAGAGAAAGAGATAAAAAGAGGGAAAAGGTGTTTGAAATTTGTAACTATATATATAAACACAAGTGTTTGAAATTTACAACTATGAATATAAACAATCCTATTACAAATGTCCCACCAGCAGGAAGTTAAAATCAATAAACTCCGCACTCCCGTTTTGGCCACCCCATAGATTACCTGTCCAAAATGCAGGAAAAATGAAAAATCAGTTACACAGAAGATAACTGAATCTGTTAGTATAAAAAATTTGGTTAGTTCCAAAAGGAATTTCACATTCTACAGAATTTCTGTTCAAAATATACACGTGATACACACATAAAGCAAGGTCTCAGTGAAATCTCCTTATCACAGATGTACTCTGAAAAATAGATAGGTAAAAGTACAAATGCCCCTAAAAGTGCTACATTTTACTCATTAGTTAAAAAATAGCTAGTAAACCGCCACCTTGCAAAAGCTGTAATAAATCCATGTCTACATATTTCATTTGAACAAATTTGCATCAAAATTAAAGCAGAACACTTGTACAAAGAAAGATGTGTACAATCTGATCAATTACTCCAGATTTTTCGAATCAATCTTACACATTCACAAGTAAGTTGTGCAATGTCTATCTGTCAACAACACATGAACGTAAGTGCATGTAATTTAAATAATTTTAAAAAATAAAAAATAGAGTTAATTAAGTTTTTAATTCTTAATTATTTTAAATTTTAATCTTTAATAGTCACCAATAATAAATATGAGCTGTTTATCAGTCATTATTATAAGAAAATGTAAATAAGGTACACAAGTGGTTAAGTATATGATATTCATTGTATTGAAAGTTTTTTCTTTTATTTTTATAACGTAGTAGTAGAGACACGACTCAAGCATAATTTTTTTTTCCAACAGCAACAAAAGACAAGTATAGCAGAGCCCACTAAAGGAAAAGACAAATATAGATAGAATAAATTAAGATCCAAAGATCCAAAGAAATAATAAGAATTGAACAACCATTTCCCAAGCATAAAATTCAGAAACGTGGCAAACAGTTATCACGAAAGCACGTTCACAAGCAAAGCAAAACAAGCCAAGTCAACAATAAATAGAAAATTAATTAATTAAATAGCAAACAACACAGCACTTTATCTGCATAAGAAGCAAAGTGCAGAAAATCACACAAATGGAAACAAATCCGTTGACTGTTGACCGTTGACCGTTTCATTGCCTCCAAAATCCCCAACGGTAACCGACCTCTCCTTCATCCCTTGTTTTCCTCCCTTCCACTTTTCCCCCACTCCCAAACCTCAAACCTCAAAACACAAAACAAATTTTCAAAAAATAACGTAACAACAATACTAAACATCAAAAATTAATTAATTATCTAAAATAACGAATATAACAAAAACAATAATAAAAAAAATACGAATGTAAATAACATCCCTTAAATCATCATTCAGCATCATCATTCCTCGTCTACACTCCATAATATTATTGTTGATTCTCACTCGTCGGTTCAGCATTGGCCACCATGGAGCGGCGGAAAACGATAAAGATGAACTGGGACGGCCTCGGCGACGACGACGATGACCAGTTTTTCGAATCCTACAACCGTCTCTCCACCTTCGTCCCTCAGGACTTAGCTTCTTCCTCTTCCGATGAAGATTTCGAAGATAGCCTCGAAGGCGGCCGTCTCTCCTTCGCCTCCAGCTTCTCCGCCATGCCCTCCATCAAGCCTGGAAGGATGTCAAACTTCACTGCCAACTTCACCGGAACACCAAACTACGACGTCTGGATGGCTGCCCCCGGATCCATCACCGAACGCCGCCGAAAACTCCTCGGCACCATGGGCCTCGACGAAAACAAGGAGCTCCTCCAAGCCACCAGCGCCGCCATCGCTCGCGCCATCACAAGAAAATTCGAAAACAACAACAACAACAACAACAATAACCACATCAACAACAACAGCAGCAAGTACAACAATAACAAGAATGTAATGAACAATGCGAATGTAAACGCTAAGAAAACCACAACCAAAACCAAAACCATTAGGTTCAAAAGTAATAAGTATAATAACGATCCCCCCGCTGTTGTAGCTTCACCCGTCGAGAAACAGAAATCAATAAAACCACAACCACAACCACAACCACAACCACCACGCTCGCCGTATTTTGTCCTTGTTCGGTCGCGTTCAGATGGTGATATTGATTCTTCCATGGAGAAGTTGAGAAAGGAGGAGATTTTAGGGAAGGTGTCAAAGAATCGGTTAACGAGAACAGCTACCGTGATAACTCGGCGCCGGCGTGCCAGCGCCGAGAAAACCAGATTGGTTTTGAAAAACAGTAGCGAATCGACTCGGCAAGTAGCGACTCCGGGCATGACGATGACCGGAGTTGGGGCGTTTTTTCTTATAAAGAATCTTGACACGGGGAAGGAGTTTATAGTAAACGAATACGGCGAAGATGGGGCGTGGAACAGGTTAAGTGATTTGCAGACAGGGAAACAGTTAACAATGGAGGAGTTTGAGAAAACGGTTGGGCATTCTTCTGTTGTGAAACAAGCTATGAAGCGTGCGAAACGCAGTGACAAGATGAAGCTTTCTTCTAACTCATACATTTCGAGGAGTATAAGGTTGAGCAAGAGGCACGGGGCATCGTTGTTGAAGAATATAAAAAGTGTAACGAGTGGGATTGTTGGTGAAAAGGAGCGCGAGCGTGAGGTGGCGGCTCCTCCGCAAGTGCAAGAGGCGAGTTCGAAAGGGCAGGCGCAAGGGAACAATGAATGGGTGCGCGTTCGGCAGACTGGGAAATCGCAGAAGGAGCTTTCGGCTTTGCAATTGTGTCAAGAGTTTGAAGCGCATGATGGGTGTATTTGGACGCTAAAGTTTAGTTTGGATGGGAAGTATTTGGCGAGTGCGGGAGAGGATAAAGTGATTCATGTGTGGGAGGTGCAGGAGTGTGACGTTATGTCGATGGACGGGAACTTGACGCCGCTTCATCCTTCTTTGGCTTCGTCCATGGAGCGTGTCGAGGCCCCGCCATTGTCTGCCGATAAGAAGAAGAAAGGGAAGAATGGGAGCAAGAGAGGGAGTTCTGTTCCTGACTATGTTCATGTTCCTGAAACTGTCTTTTCTCTTTCTGACAAACCTTTTTGTTCTTTTACTGGCCATTTGGATGAGGTCTTGGATTTGTCTTGGTCCAAATCTCAGGTAATTTTTAATGTTTTGTTTCATTTGAGTAATCTAAATTCTGCGTTTGTAATAATGTTATTGATTTTGAACCGAAACAATTTGATTCTAATAGAAGAATTTATTTTGAATAATGTGAGTTAAAATAACTTTATTTTGAGTCTTGACTTTTGAATTGAAATAATTTGATTCTAAAATCTTGATTTTGAGTTGAAGCAACTTGATTTTGAATCCAGAAATGGATTTTGGTTAAAGTAACTAGCTTGATTCTGAATCCACTGTTGATTTTGAGTTAAGAACTTCAAAATGATCTTTGTGTTGGACAAAATTTTTTTTTTACTGAGTTATACAACTAATTTTAATTCAATTTTATTCAAAAATCAATTTTGTAAATGTTCATTCAAACCTAGTCCAATGTTTTGTAAAGGTGATTTTTATTTTTTTTAATGTGGGTTTATCTTTGCAGTTACTTCTATCGTCTTCCATGGATAAGACAGTGAGGTTATGGGATTTGGAGACTAAGTCGTGCGTGAAATTCTTTGCACATAATGACTATGGTGATATGTTTTAACTTAGGTGCTCTAGTTTTTTCTTTTTTTGGGGAGTATATGGCACATTACTTAAATGTGTTGTTCTGTTTTTTGCTATTTGTTGTGGGATTGTGTATGGCAGTGACTTGCGTGCAGTTCAACCCTGTGGACGAAGATTATTTCATCACTGGCTCCCTTGATGCTAAGATCAGAATGTGGAACATCTCTGCACGTCTCGTTGCAGATTGGACTGATATAAATGAAATGATCACTGCTGTTTCTTACTCCCCTGATGGTCAGGTATGCTTTTCTTCCCTTGTACGCATTGTTGTTGTATATTGATTTAAGGGTTGGTACAAGTTTTTAATTGATAAAATTTAATACTCTACGTTGGCTTTGGTAATTGGTTTTTTTCCTTTTTTAATTGTTGTAGGGTGTTATTGTTGGTACACAAAAAGGGAATTGTCGAACTTACACTATAGATGGTATTGTTGATTAATCCAATAGTCTATGTTTATATCTCATCTTCAATAATTTTGGAAGTAACAATATCAGGTATGTTGTTAATTCTCATTTATATGTTGTTCATATCTCTGCAGATTACAAGTTAACTCAATCTGGCAATATTGAGGTTAGAAGCAAAAAGAATGTTCAGCTGAAGAAAAAGATTACTGGTTTCCAGGTAAATTCTTCTCTGCATATTAAGAAAGATATCTTACATGGTTTCCTCTTCCTACCACTGAAGATTATTTGTTTTATGTCAAGAATGAAAACTAACTGGCTTCGTGTCTTCCCAGTTTGCCCCAAATAATCCATCAGAAGTGCTTATTAGTTCAGCTGATTCTAGAATAAGACTTGTGGAGAGTTTACAAGTTGTTCAAAAGTTTAAAGGTGATAATGATGCATCATATTGTCAATTTTTTTCTCCTACTTGAGAAATGTCTTGAGTTCATGCCTTCATAACCAATAGAATAGTGCTGTTATTAACATGTTGGTGAAAGCAGGTTTTCGAAATGTAAGCAGCCAAATTGCAGCTTCATTTAGTACAAATGGAAGGTATGTAATAAGTGCAAGTGAAGACTCTCAAGTGTTTGTTTGGAAGCATGAAGAGACTCGCAGTACAGGCACTGGAAAAGCAAGAACTCTGGTTATTAACCAATCTCATGAGCACTTCCCATGTAAAGATGTTTCAGTAGCAATACCTTGGCCAGGTACCGTTAAGGGTGATCCACCACCGATGCCTAATGCACAAAACCCCAAAAAGAACAACACAAAACGTCCACAAGAGGACACTGGTCCTGGCTCAAACAGCAAGGGAACGTTGCCACCTCTTCCAAAGAAAAGTAACAACAACGCAACAGAAAGTGGCCCTGCCTCCCCAAATCATGACTCTGCAGCAACTTCCCAAACCGAATCTGGAATTGAAGATTCATCGGGGAACAATAAGAAAATGTTACCACCTCTTCCTAAGAAAAGTAACAACCAAGCATCAGAAAGTGACTCCAACCCCGTAGAAGAAGAACTCGATGCTATTTCTAGGACAGATACAGGACAAGATGGTGATAATGATCCAGCTAGTATATCTGCTGCAGCTACCCCTTTAAATTCGTCCTTGTCTTCCAATTATTCATCAAATGATGGTAGCAATGGTGCCTCAACAATTCACTCTTCAGCATGGGGCATGGTAATTGTGACAGCAGGGTTTGATGGTGAGATTAGGTGTTATCAGAATTTTGGGCTACCTAGAAAGATGAGGCAGGGCAATCTTTTTCTTGGTCCCGCATAACATTTTTTTCCATGGCATAATTAACTTAGAAGCTTTTTCCCTCTTGAAAGATTGGAAGGAAGGAAGGGAAGGTGATAAGAGAGTAAATGCACCTTTCTTCTCATTAGATTGGTATGTGATGTGGAAATTTTGGGACCTGTATCCCTCTGGTTAGTAAGCCATACTTGGAACAGCTTCACCGTGAGAAAAAATCAATTAACTTTCCACGGTGAATGTAAATCACCAAATAGTTGTTTCTACTTTTACATGGTATCACCATGATTTTGTAGTGTAGAATCATTTTTCTTATGTTATCCAAACACGCTTATAGACAAAATACAAGTAATGCAGAAGACATTCAAACTCGAAAAAGGCAGTGAAAATTTTGACAACATAAGATTGGAGACATTAAGTTAAGCAATTTTTATTTCATGTTTGTTTCAATTCATAATCTCAATTATTTAACGGCGTCTCATTTTTCTATGTCACCTTACTGTTGTAGGGTGAAAGATCTACACAAGTGGTAGATTAGTCTAGGCAAAGCAAATGAATAAGAATTGACAAACAAGAGGAAGAACAAGCAGAGAAAGTAACATAACCATGATTTTGCCTAAATCTTTACAATAAGTTGTTCAAGTGATACACAGCACCTTCAACCAATTGAACACGGAAGTTGGTTAGTCCTCACCAAGTGTTGCTTTAATTGCCATTTTGTAAACAAACATTGTTGCATAAACCCCACCATTTTTCTTAAAATATACTACGTAACAACCCACGTCGCTACCAAAATGACCACACTAAGTGTGAAACTTTGCTTTTAACAAGTCTTCATTAATTTATTTACAAAAACTCTAGAAATTTTTCGCCACTTTACATTCATTTAACAATCATAACTTCCAAATAATGTACAAATATGTTCATGGTATGTAGTCCATTTACTCGTAATATCTACACCTGACTAAGTTTAGTTTAATAGAAAGATTATAAAACTTTAAACTTCAGTATCTTAGTCAAAGGAAACAAAACAACAAAACATAATTTTCTCAAAATAACTACAACATCTTTGTACGATTTCAAATCCACCATTTGTATACACAAACATCTTTTGTTGATTGTCTGCTCCCACGAACATTTGAGATCATCCCAGGCATATAGATGCAAATAAAGCATGTGATATTCACCCTTGTGAAGCCACAAAAGTCATCACAAGTACATTCATTCATCAAACACGATCATAACCCTTGCTAGTCATTCATATGCACATGATGCATTCTTCTCACTTCACCCTAATATGCAATATGCAATGTTGTACCATTCAAAATCATATGGGAAATAGTCTCAGAGTACGTGATTTAATTATACTTTCATTAGAGGAAGTTTTGTTGTCGCCGGTCAAGGTCACCATGCTTCGTGTGATGTCCTAGTGCAACCCTAAGTACCTGGGTCTATAATATATTATAAATTTTATCATTTTCATAACACCTTTTAATAATAATTAGAGCATAATTAATGATTAATTAGAGTGTTTAAAATCATTCTTAATTGATTGGACTAATTGAGCCTTAATTACATTAATAATCAAATTTTCTAGACTTGCACAGTTTTAGTATTTCGACCATAATCTTTCCTACCGGCTTTCTTTTGAATTGATATTGGTCTTATTTTGCAGCTAACTCAAAGATCTACAAATTATATGAAGGACTCAGAGTCAAATTTGAACTGAAAAAGAGTTAAAAAAAAAAAAGGTTGCAAAATGGTGTCAAAATCGTAGGTTGGTGGCTGATGGAAATTTTTGCTTCTTTATAGTTTTGGGTCTAATGTATTTTAATTGACACATTATTTCTTTTACTCTAGTTAGGATTTGAAGAGTGGAACCCAACCACTTAAATGAGCATGTGACTAGCGCATGACTCACTTAATATACATAGTGAACAAACGTATGTAAAAGAGATAGCAGTCTACACTTGAATTCAATTGCATTTTATGTTTTTAGTTTTGCTTTCCTTTTCTCTATTCTTCTTTTTATGTTCTTCTATTTTCTTGCCTGCTCACTTTCTTTCTTCATCTACATTTATTGCAATTTCGATTTTTATTTATACAATTATGAGTAGCTAAGTTCCATTCATCAATTTGGTCTCTTGTAAATTTCTATTTGATCCTCATGTTCATTGTTCTTCATTTTTTTTTGCGGTTTGCATAATCTAAATTAGGAATTGGGTTTAATTGATCAATTGAACTTGATTGTTAGTTTAGATTGCATTGTTGATTGATGGTGAATGCAAGGAAACCGATGTGGAGAAAATCTCTCTCTGACTTCATGACTGAATTTTGATGAAGACAAAAGACATCAACAAAAAGAAAGTAAAAGTGAAGAACATTAAAGAATTGAAAATTGATCGAGTCATGCTTTAGTTTAAGGGTTCAAATCTTCACCTAGAAAAAGTAAGTGTAATCTATGATATGATGATTAAAGGCTCCTAAGTTGATAATTAAGTCAAGAAAAACTTGGTTACATGTTTTAAAAGAAGTGAATTCACTCAAACTATGTTTTTAATTCAGAAACAAATTTTCAAGTTACACTATTCAAAATTTTCTAAATTTAAATAACTGGTTTTCATGTAATCGATCATATGACTTCTGTAATCGATTACGGGCTTTTCAAAATCTTTAAAACGCTGCAAATAATTTCTTGTAATCGATTACCAGAACCCTATAATTGATTACATGTGTTCAAATTTTGAATTTTTGGCAACATGTTGTAATTGATTACTATAACTGTATAATCGATTACCAAATTTGAATTTTTGAAAAAATATAACAACTATACTTTTAAACTCTTATGAATTTTTTTCCCTATTTAAACAAGTTTTCACGTTCAGAAAAGGTAACACACACTTTTTGATTGTCAAATCATTATTCATCTATTAAGAACAAAACTTTCAACTTCTTCTCATATTCTAAATAATAAGAAAAGCTTCTTGAGTATAAATTGTCATATTTTGATAAAGCCTTTCTTATAAGATTTAACTTACCATAATTGAAACATCCATTGCATTTTTTCTTCTCCATTTTTGATGATACAAGGTTATTGTTCACCGTAGTGTTCGGTGAAAGAACTATGGATTACCAAAGTGGTCGGTAAGGGTTTTGTAATCAAGAAAATGGGTGTTTTTTCTAGTGTTGGTGTAGTGATCTCGGGGTGAGATTGTAACTCTGCATTGATTGTTTAGTGGAGAAAATCTCTGACTTGGCTCAAGGCACTAGATGTAGCCTTCGGTGGTGGAAGGTGAACCATGATAAAATCTTTGTGTTATTCTCTATCCTTATACTTTTTATTTTCCGTTGCATCATATCTTAAAATTAACTGGTCGGAATCGAAGTTGAAATTTTCAAAATATAGAATTATTAAAGTAGTTAAGAAAAGTATAAGAAACCTAATTCACCCCCTCCTAGGTTGCTATCTATATTTACAATTGACATTTGAGCCTAAGTTTAGCTAATTTATTCCTAAGATCCATAGATGACATCCTCTTCTAGACCAGTTTTAAGTGAAGGATTCAACATCAATAGACCTTCATGCTTTAATGGTGAGCCATTGAAGAAGGGCCATTTATACCTATAACTTAACAAGGTGCTGGCATTGAACTAAAAGCTAGTAATGTATGAAGTGAAGATGATAAAAGGAAAGTTCAATATAATCTTAAAGCCATGAACATTCTAACCTCAGCTTTAGGTATGGATGAAATTTTTAGAGTCTGAACATGTTAAATAGCCAAAATAAATTTGGGATACCTTAGAGATAACTCATGAGGGTACAGAAGAAGTCAAGAGATCAAAATTAAACACTTTGTCACAAGAATATAAGATTTTTAGAATGCTTTCAAGAGAGAAAATCCTAGACATGCAAAAATGATTTACCCATTTGACTAATCATTTGATTGCTTTTGGTAAGGATTTTTTAAATGCAGATTGAACTTGAAAGTACTAAGATATTTGACTAGGGCATGGCAACCAAAGGTGACATCAATCTCTGAAAAGAAAATCCTATCTAATATGACTCAAGCAGCACTCTTTGAAAAATTACAAGAGTATGAATTATAACTAAATTGTGTGGAGCAATATAAAGAAAAAGATAGGATGCATAAATCAATTGCCTTAAAAGTCAAGGTAGATTTCAGAAGATGACAGTTATGAAGGAGATTCTGAAGATGAAAATATGAATCTAATTGTCCCAATCTCCAAAGAAAAAAAATGGATTCAGAAACAAGATGGATAAGAAGGGAAAAAAGGTCTACATGGCATGGGAAGACAATGACATAAGCTCTTCATCCGAATCTAAAGTTGAGGAAGCACAAATTGCTCTAATGGCATCACACAATTCTGATGATGAAAATGAAGCTTAAATTTTTCTAAGGTATGTGTTAAGCAGAAAAAGATCATTTCTTCTTTAGAAACTTCTCATAAAAACATGCAAGATGAATTAAATATACTAAAAACTAAAGTTGAAAACCTAGATGCAAGTTATAAATGTAATTCTCTTGAAACTAAACTAGATGATTTGTATAAAATTGGGTGTAAATTTGAAAAAGGCAAACATGGTCTAGATGATATATTAAGCATACAAAGAAACATTAGTGATAAAGTGGGTTAGGATATACACCCTAGAAGAAATCAAACAGAAATAATAAAACTTTGTTTGTAAAAGCTAGTAATCAACATACAAATAAAAGGTCTGAATATTATAAACCAAATTCTTTAAGAACTCACAAAAGATACAAGGATCATAACCCTAGAACAAGAAACTACTATGTATCTTGAAATCATCATGTTCTTAAAAAGAAATATGTTTGCAATTATTGTAATATGTCAGGACATACTTCTAATGTATTCAATATCAAAAAGTACGGAATACCCAATAAGCAATACATATGGGTTGAGAAAGACACTAACCCTAGAGAACCCAAATCACCTTGGGTACCTAACATTCCCTATTTATTGTTTTGTAGGAATGTATGAAGGCAACAAGCGACATGTGATATCTTGACAGTGGCTGCTCCTCACATATGATAGGGGACAAATCAAAATTTTCATACTTAATTCCCAGGAACAAAGGGTATGTTACATATGGTAATAATGAGAGAGGCAAAACCATTGGTATTGGAAGAATAAGGTTTAAAGTAAAGTTTTTGGATGATAAGTGTGTGATAAAAGATAAAGTCACTAAAAAAATGAAGCTCTTCAAGATGAACATTGGGTTCTAGCCATGGAAGAGGAACTCAACTAATTTGCAAGAAATAAGGTATGAAAACTAGTACCAAAACCAAAAGATAAACAAATCATTGGAACTAAATGAGTCCTAAAAAACAAACTAGATGAAAATGACATTATAATTAAGAATAAAGCTAGACTAGTAGCGTAAGGATATAACATGAAGATGACATTGACTATGATAAAACCTTTGCACTTGTTGCTAGGTTAGAAGCCATTAGATTACTATTAGCATATGCATGTTCACTAAACTTTCAGCTATATCAAATGGATGTGAAAAATACATTTTTAAATTGTTATATACAAGAAGAGGTGTATGTTTCCCAACCACCAGGTTTTGAAGATTATAAAAACCTTACTCGTGTATATAAAATTTTAGAAAGGCACTTTATAGATTGAAACAAACCCCTAGAGCTTGGTATGATAGGTTAAGTCAATTCCTTTACAACAAAGGTTTCACAAAAAGTAAAATTGATATTACTCTATTTATTAAAAAAATATGAAAATCATACTTTACTAGTCCAAATTTATATAGATGATATAATCTTTGGTTCTACTCATGAGCTTTTGTGTAAGGAGTTTTCTAATATGATGTAAGGAGAATTTGAAATGTTTATGATGGGAAAGCTAAACTTTTTTCCTTGGTTTGCAAATCAAGCAAATTAATAATGGAATATTCACCAACCAATCTAAATTTTATAAAGAACTATTACAAAAGTATGAGACGGATAAGTGCAAAGAAATAACTACACTAATGGGTTCAAGCACATTAAGATCAAGATGAATTTGGTAAGCCCATTGACATTACCAAATATCGAGGTATGATTGGTTCATTGCTTTATTTAACTGCTAGTAGACTCGATATTATGTTTAGTGTATGCTTGTATGCACGATTTTAATCATCTGTAAGGAATCACATCTTAGTGTTGTTAAACGTATTTTAAAATATTTAAAAGATTAACTAATGTAGGGTTGTGGTATCCTAATGGAAGTGTATGTGATTTGATTGGTTATTATGATTCCGATTTCGCGGGATGTAAAACTGAGCGTAAATGTACTAGTGGAACATGTCACATTTTAAGGAATGCATTAGTCCTATGGTCATGTAAGAAACAAGCTAGTGTTGCTTTGAGCACTGCTGAAGCAGAAAATGTAACATCCCAAAAATTTAAATAAGGATCTAATGATCAAGTTTGAAAAAGGTGTCAACGAGCGATCAATTGCAAATAGTATAATTGTAGCTGGAGTCTACAATTGCAGCTAAATGATTGCTCCTCTTTCTCAAAATGTGTTTGAGAATCCCAATGCTAATCTTGAAAGATGTTGGTAACTTCTAGAATTTGAAATTTTGGAGTTACTATCGTCTGTTCTTTACTTCCCAGGACAGACGATGCAAAAGCTTGAGTTTTGTCTGATAGTTTTGTCTATAATGTCGTCTATAATATCTTTTGATCATGACTTTCGTCTATAATGTCGTCTGATCATGACCTTCGTCTATAATGTCGTCTGATCATGACTTTCGTCTATAATGTCGTCTGATCTTTCGTCTGTTTGAGATAATCGTCTATACTGTCGTCTGCTCTATAATTATCAAAATTATGCATGTTAATTATTCTTGATCTAACACATGATTACTCTACTCTTTCTAGACATTTCTTGCTTATTCTACATGATTCTAGAAAATTTTTGTTGATTTTAGAAATTACTTATTATTCTAATTTTTCTAGAAACTTCTAGTTTACTCTACATGTTGAAACGGTCCAAATTGGCTCTTTGTGTCTTCATGACAATTGTAGCTCTGTCAATCCTCTTTCATTTGCAAGAAACCTGAGCTCAAAACAATATTTGTGGAAGAAGTTATGTCCTAAGAAAAGAAGTAGAACTAGATTTTGTTGCTACTCATGATCAACTTGCACCCTTACTGAATGAGTCATTCTTTAAGAATAGAAGAGAATTAGGAATTATTGATGAAAGAAGTTATGCCTATTTTACCGAAAGTGATCATTTTGACTTTTCAACCATTCTAGACTTCTCTTTAAGATATTTTGATGGAAACCCAAGATATTTTGATGGAAACCAAGATATTTTTATAGAAACTCAGATTTTTTCTTTAGAAACAATCTCCAATACTCTAGAGAGTTCCTTGGAAGTCTATAAATAGGGCTTAGGGGTGTCAAGTGAAGACATAACCCAAAGAATACTCCTACATTCTCTCAAACTATCTTCACTACAAAAACCTTTCTATACTTTCTTCACCTTAGTAGGATATCTCTCCAATCAAAGTAGGAGCAAGTAAATAAAGGAAGAATATAAGAAGCTAGGAGAAACCAGTAAGGGGATCTTTCCTTATCCTTCTTTTTTCTATTCTTTGTTTTCTTAGTACTTCCACTCTCTTTCCTTGATACTTTCATTATCTTTCTTTAGTTTCTTGGTGTTTCTTTTCTTCATCTTTCTTACACTCCTTTTAATTTTTTAAGATTGTGTTTTCTTTATCCTTTGAATGATTATTTTAAAATTGTTTTCCTCTTTCAACTATTGCTTTGAATACTATGACTACTTTATAACTAAGTAAATGAAATAGAAACATTTATTATTGATATTAAGCATCTTACTTTTATTATGAACAACTTCAATCTTTTGTCTTTTGATCAAACCTCTTTTGAATATTAACATGTATATATGTGTCATAAACACAAATTTGTGGTGGTACACAGTTGTTTTATTATACATTCAAGTATAACTTGTTTTGTGCATTATATGCAATAACTTGGTGAATTGGATGTGAGTAAGTGGTCACATGCATGATTGCATTGAAATGACGATGGACTTGAATTGTTTAATGACCGATTAGAAATGCCTAGTGGAGAGGCAATATTCTAAGATTGCTTGGTGAATGGGCAATACTTAGAATGAGGTGAGATGAAGATGACCTGGTGGAAAGGTCAATACCTAAAATATGATGAAGGTCATTATACAATTCAAGGTCCTAGAACATGTTGCATTGGTGACTAGATAGTAGTAGACCAAGTCCGTAAGTCCTTGAACGGGTTCCGCCTGAGTGAGTGGAATGTCGTGGACTTGGGGGTTCTCTTGGTGGGGAAATTGCCCTGCTCATGATGATCACATGTTGCGGGGAGGTCTGCTTAGGACACCGAGGAACTCGACAAATTACGGAGTGTCACCTCTGGGTGGGTCCGTTGAGTGTGAGAATCGATGCCCTGCTATTCCGATGGAGGGCGCCACATTGCATTTCGAGTGAAGAGTGAAAATGCATGGTGGAGGTGCATGCATCATATAGAACTAGGAGCATACATTATTGATTGTGTGTTTGATTGAATGTATGATTCATTGAAATTCATGTCTGAATCATTGATTGTGATTGATGGATTTGTTTGATGGTTGTCGGTTGCCTTACTATTGATATTTTGATGATCATGGATAAGTATGGAAGTATCATTCTAAAAATGATATCTTCCTTTAATTTTTAACTATTTTAGAATATCTTCATTAAATTTCATAAAAAAAAATGATTCTGAAATTTATACACTTTATCTTAGATTGTTTTTAAAGAAGAAATATCGTATTTGTACTCTCAAATAATATTTGAAATAAAAGTTTATCTTTATACTATTAAAATGATATTTTTGATGAAACCTTGAAGAATATTCTAATTTTATAAAAGAAAAGGTTTTCCTTGAACTACAATCAATTTCTTATAATTATGGTTAAGGAAAGTTCACCCTTGCACTTTGTGTTTTAACACTTGTGATGATCTCAAACGACGTTCGGGGGAGCAGATTTGCAGGGTTAAGAAGATGTGGATGTTTTGCAATGATTGTTGATGCTGTCTTGCCGAGAAGATGTTTTGTTATGTTTGGGGGTAGATTTGCTAAGTAGAAAGAGAATTATGTAGAATAATAAAATGACAAAGTGATGCAACTTAGATGTAATGACCTTTAAATATTATGTAATAAAAGTGTTATTTCCTAAATATCTCTTTTATCTAACACATCATTAACAATCTCAAATTACTAATTAAAAATAAGATAAGTAAGTAAATAAGAGGGGGTGTTACAGAAAATATTGCAATCGGAAGTTGTTGTGCACAAGTATTATGGCTCAAACAACAACTTAAGGACTATGGATTAGACTTAGGATATATTCCTATAAAGTATGATAACACTAGTGCAATAAATTTAAGAAAAAAATCAGTTATGCATTCCCGAATCAAACATATGGACATTAGACATCATTTTCTCAGAGATCATGTCCTAAGAAAAGAAGTAGAACTAGATTTTGTTGCTACTCATGATCAACTTACACCCTTACTGAATGAGTCATTCTTTAAGAATAGAAGAGAATTAGGAATTATTGATGAAATAGATGTGTGCTAAATGTTTATTTTTGATGAAGTGAATATATGTTTATTATTTTTAGATTAATCAAATGGATGTAAGCAATAATTAGCAAAATTAGAGAAAATTAAGATTTTGTTAGTCTTATAGTTGATTACGTCTTTCTAGTAATCGATTACAATGTTTGTAGTAATCGACTACCATGTTTCAATAATCGATTACACCCTCATATTTGAATTTCAAATTCTTGCAACTTCTTTCATGTAATCGATTACAGACATTATGTAATTGATTACCAATTCAAAATTTCAAATCTTCAACGTCTATAAACTGCTTTCATGTAATCGATTACGAGAAGCTGTAATTGATTACGATTCTGTGTCTTTATATATTCAATTTCAAATTATGTTTCAATTTCAGAATCATTCTCCTCTTCATTAGTTTCCAAAATCCTAGTTCTCTGTTTTCTGAAACCTACGTTCTTCACAGACCAGTAATTTTCTTTCATCTTAAAACTAAATTCTTCCACTCTTGGTCTAACTATTTTTCTTTCACAATACATATAACCCAATAATTGATTACTAAATCGATTACTCAAACCCTACCCATACCAATAATCGATTACCATTTTGTTAAACCCTAAAATCCCAAAATATGAAATTCATGGCTTCCAATCCAAATAGAACTGCTCGTACCAAAAATTCAAACGTCAATGCGTTAGACCTATCAAAACTTCTTGTCACTGAAGAACAAAAGTCCCGTTTCTTGAGCAAGTTCATTGAGAAAAACTTTAATGAGGGTGGGCTGGATTTTCCTTCTCTCTTTGTCCAGCAAGGCATTAATAGTTCGTCGACATTTGTGTTCCCTATTACCCTGAATTGGTATGAGTATTTTACTATAATTTTGTACGGAGGGGTGGAACTCTGTGGTTCCAAGTTAAAGGAGTGGAGATCTCCTTGATTGTAGAACAAATGGGGAATTGTCTTGGACTCCCATATGAAGGAAGAAATCTAAGTGCAGAGACTATGTGCCCACGGGAGGAGTATGATAAGAAGTCTTTCTACCAAAGTCTCTATAAATTCTCTGGTGAAGAAGTACAGGAAAAGAGACAGTGGTTGGATACCTCCCAGACTCTCAGTTATGTGATTTTACTGGTTGGACCACTTTCTATAAGTAGTTGTCTTCTTCACTACTTTCTTAGTTATGTCATTTTACCCCAAAGTTCAAAACATGCGCAAATCGGTGATCTTGAACTGCAGCTGTTGTATAGGATCATGAATAGAGAAAGCATAATCTGGGTTTACTTGGTCAGAAATCACATGCTTACTTGCAAGGACTGCAACAGTCCCTTGCCTTATGCATCCACTATTCCTCTTATTTTGTTGAATTTTGGGGTTCCTACTACTGGAGAATTTGCTCAAAGTGTTATTGGCAAAGTACAATGCATTGACATCAATTTTCTGGGGAAATTGGGATTTTATTAGGACATCGATGGTGAGTACAAACACAAAAGTGATGTTCAAGTTGATCATCCTTTAGCCTCATCCTCTGACATCCTTCAGTCCTCGTCTAGAGTTAACCGTTCTTCCCCCTTTATACTTGATCGTCTCGATCGCTTGCAGGCTCATATAGATATGCGCTTTGATCATACTAAGGATCATTTGTAGTTTCTGGAAGGAAGATTGGAATCCATGTACACCACTATTCGGGGCAGACGTGGATCAACTTAGCAGACATATGGAGACTTTGTTAGCTTCTCGTGATCATTCCAGATCCACTGCTGATTCTGTCGAGTCATCTAGCTTCTAGGCATAGTTCCGTTGTAGTAATTCTACTTAGGTTGCATGATTAAGTTATTTATTTTATTTTAGTTGATTACAAACATGTTTTTATTTTCTGGTAGTATTTGATTGGACTTGTTTTGTTTGGTATCTGGTTTGGACAATAAGTTTTTATATTTTAATGTTGTGTTGGACATGTTTATACTTGTTTAATTATATCGTTATATTTTGATTCATATTGTGGTTACTACAACTATGTAATCAATTACCAAATTTGAATTTTTGAAAAACTATAACAACTATATTTTTAAACTCTTATGAATTTTTTTTCCTATTTAAACAAGTTTTCACGTTCAGAAAAGGTAACACACATTTTTTGATTGTCAAATCATTATTCATCTATTAAGAACAAAACTTTCAACTTCTTCTCATATTCTAAATAATAAGAAAAGCTTCTTGAGCATAAATTGTCATATTTTGAGAAAGCCTTTCTTGTAAGATTTAACCTACCATAATTGAAACAATTTTTGTATTCTTTCTTCTCCATTTTTTATTGTACAAGGTTGTTGTTCACCGTAGTGTTCGGTGAAAGAATTATGTATTACCGAAGTGGTCGGTAAAGACTTTGTAATCAAGAAAAGGGGAGATTTTCTTGAGTGTTGGTGTAGGGATCTCGAGGTGAGATTGTAACTCTACATTGATTGTTTAGTGGAGAAAATCTTTGACTTGGTTTAGGGGAATGGATGTAGCCTTCGGTGGTGGAAGCTGAACCAAGATAAAATCTATGTGTGATTCTTTGTATCCTTACGCTTTTTAATTTTCGCAGCATCATATCTTAAAATTACCTGGTCGGAATCGGGGTTGTAATTTTCAAAATAAAGAATTATTAAAGTAGTCAAGAAAAGTGTGAAAAACATAATTCATGCCCCTCTTAGGTTGTTATATGAATTTACAACCGAAATTTTTTCAATCGAACCAAGTTGCATGCCTCATGGGATTAAAATCCAAGTGTTGCAAACCAAGTGTTTGGTTAAAATCCTCTATGATGGTAGAGTAACCGGGTACCAATGGGTGCAGGGATTCTGACTCTTATTGGCATGCATATGCATTTACTTTCATAATTAGGATCCAGTGAGAGAGATTGGGAACCAAAGAGAGACTGAATTGATGCTTTTATTACATAAACACTAGTTTTATAAGTCCCATTGTTTATTTCATTTCAATTCTGCAATTAAATCCCCCTTTTAATTACTTTGTAATTTGGCTAAGAGAATTGATGAGCAATTCGTGGGAAATGACCTAAGTTAGCACTATACTACAAAGTTAACCATCTAGTTTAATTTGATCACGTCCAACAATGTGCATAGTCTATTAACACGTCAGGGGATAACTGTCAAAGCTCACATTATTCCCATTCTCAAAACATTAGAAGCTAGATTAATGTCTCTTAGGCGTCACCATTATAATTGTCAAAGCTCACATTATTCCCATTCTCAAAACATTAGGAGCTAGATTAATGTCTCTTAGGCGTCACCAATATAATGACTCAGCTCACATCATCAAAACAATCCTAACTTTGCTTAGATATTCCTAAAATACCTAACATGAGTCATCACATCTTTATGTACACATTTTAATGCAACACTTGCCATAGTATATTATGAACTTCATTACATCATCATCTTTCTTATTAAAATCATCATTTCACATCCTCATACTGTCCTTGTCTAATAACTCAACATATTAAAACATATTTAGGATATAAGGTCAAAAGCATATCTGGGACATAAGGCTAACTTATTGGAAAAATTCACCTATACAAGTTTAAACTTAATTATTTTCAGCTCCCGTATAACTTGGACATTTTGAAAAAAAAAAAAAAAAACCTGCATCAAAACAATCCACAACTAATTTTAGACAATTCATAAACAAACAATGTAATTTATTCACATCTCATTAGTTGAAAAACACAAGGTAATTATTCTCTATTTCTAAAAATCACACATTGTCACAACTCTCATCAAAATCAAGAAATTTTATCATAATATAATAATACGTGAGATATAATAATGCACTAGAAAATCATAAAAAATATAGAAACTTCCACCAAGTGTAAAAATGGTAGAAACTCCCCTTACCCTTTGTAGTGTTGCTTTAAAACTAAGAAAAACTTAGGGTCTTAATATTGACTTGAACATAGTATTTTTAATCGTTACTCTAAAACAAAACACACGTCAATATAATTAGCTTAAAATGTGGTTTTATGGTCAAAAATACTAAGAACAAGTTAAAACTCAACTAACTCAAAATATATTTTGGAAAAAAAGAAATATTATCAGGATATCATTTTCAAGAATTAATCATATATCCACGATCAAAACAAAGTGAAAATAACAATAATATAATTAGTTTCACAAAAGAGCAACTTCTCCAGATGAAAATCAATTTATTTTAACAAATCAAAAGATAAAATGAGTGTAAAGAAAGTATATAGTCACTAAATCTAGGATTTATATGACTTGGTTCTTCAAAATCAATCACCGATGGTCTTGGGCAACACCTTGTCCTCGAGGATCTTAAAGAAAACATCAAATAATTGGTATAAATCCAAAATAATTAGTAGAAAAGCTTAGAAATAAAGTTCGATAATGATATAGGGCTAGATGCGAGAAAAAACAAGTTTAAAAAGTGTATTTGAGTAAAAATAATAGGTAGGGTTTTGTTATGAACTCTAAAGTAACAAAACTATACATTTAAAGGCCTATTTATAAATTTCATACTCTCATCGAATAAGAAGTCTATATCGATGCCTTCACTATTAAGAAACTTTCTCATTTAGATAAGATAATCTCGATTAAACGATAACACAATTTCTTGCCTAACCAGAAGATTATTCTTTAGCCATTAAAAAATAACTATTTTCTCTAAGTGAACATGTACACTTTAATATATATATATATATATATATATATATATATATATATATATATAAATGAGGTATAAATTTTTTATAATTAAATAAATTAAAACATCCCTCCATATATATTCACACATAAAAATAAAAATGAGAAAAATTAAGATCGTAAAATTTCATAGTATTACATGTTTTAATGAAAAAAACTAAGATCATAAAGTTTCATGGTATTACATGTTTTCTATATATTTCTGATTTTTTACGTACTATCTTTATATTGGTGTAGCTTCATCTTACATCAAAAAGACTTTACCAAAGTTTTCATTTAAAGTTTTATTGATATGTTTGCAAGATTTAGATTGCCTTTACTTGATCACATTTGCATTCTTAGGATTTTGATAGACCTTTAATACGAATCTTACCATTCTTTATTTTCATTAAATAAACATACTGAAATTTGAATCAGAATCCTGTTATAATGATTACTCACAAAATACTACTATAGTGTAAACAACTAATTGCAGTGAAAGGAGTTTTAAATGTCATGTTAACCTCATAAGTTAGGCTCATGTTATGAAATTTCAATCTTTGTTAATGTGCAACACAAAAAGCACAACTAATTCTCTTTTACTTAAACTGTGAACATTGAAATACATAATGGAATATTAATATTATTAACGGATACAGATTATCTATGGGGCGGGGGAGAAGTGATCCTCCAATTTTTTTTTAATTCAACGTTTATATATATATTAAAAAAATATGGAAATATGGATGGTTTCTTTTAAATATAAATATGATTCATAAGCTATGGTTAGTAAAAATAAAATAAATTAACATATCAATAAAAAAAATAAAAAAACATTTAAAATTTTATAAAAATTAAAATAATTCGTGACATTTATGTTAGAATATTGAATGAATATAAATAAAAGATTAAAATAGTATCTTGTATAACTAATTGACAATTAAATATATCACTGTACGTAATTATAAAAATAATTAAATGAAATTTTATTAAAATTTAATTTAATGATATGTTAAATTAATTATTCATAAATAACTCATTTTAGAGGTCCCTATCTTTTGCTTATAGTATCCCACTAAGTAAATTAACACATCAAAATAAGTTAGATAAAAATTTCTCGAACAAAATTAAAAGAATAATCCTCCTTCAATTAAAATTAGAGATATTCTTGATAGCATGAATTCCGATACACAAATTTTATTGTAGGAAAAAAAACATCTTCCTTAATACATCTGATTATTATATATATATATATATATACATATTTATTAATAGTAATATATTAATATTCGTCCAAGATAATTAATTAAGATTATTATTATCGTAGTACCGAATTACCGATTTAATTATTATATATGACCAAGGGTCAAACTTTTAAATTTGTATTTTATTTTAAAAATTCAAATAATTTAATTATTATATACTACTAATATAAAATTTATATATATAATCTATCAATCACGTTTATGCTAATATAATTACGAAAGTTTTAAATTTTATTTTATAAGGAATAAAAATGCATTTAAATTACTTTAATGTAGTGTTAGATAATAATTATAATTTCATATAATTTACCATTTAAAAAATACACAGAAAAGAAGAAAGAGATTCAATGGACACGACATCGTTTTAATCTTCTCTACACCACTCATTCAAATTAAGGGTTCCCGCGTTCAAATTAACATTCTTTCTTCATCAAGAAGAAAATAGAACTTCACCTTCATCATTTCAATCACCACCTCCCACACTGAAACCCTAGGCAAAACCCTCTTCATTTTCGCCTTTTCACAATTCCAATCCCTAAAAACTCCCTCAATGTCCTCTCCAATGACCTACCCCGTCGTGCTCGACGACAAGGATCTCGACGACGCCGCATTGTGGGCCATGATTGATTCCGCCACCGCCACCGCCACCGCCACCGCCGCCGCTTCGTTCTCCTCTTCGTCGAAGTGCAAGTCCCTCTCCACCGCCATCACGTTCCCCAGCCCTTCGCTGCCAAAGTTCCGTAAGCCCATCCTCCCCCGGGACTCCGCTGACAGCGGCGAGGTGGTACACGACCCGTGGCCCTACCGCCCGCCGCGGAAGGCCGCGAGGATATGTCCCTCCGAGGAGAGCAGCCCGCTCGCGATGGTCAGAAGCGTGCAGAGGACGCCGCCGCAGCCGGCGGCGATGGGATTCTCGTCGCCGGAAGCTCGGGAGCTGAGCTGTTACACGGAGGTGTCGCCTCGGGGGTTCGAAAGGAACGAGGTGGAGGAGAAGGAGAATGGTGTGAGACATAGCTTGCTTGGGATGTTTCCTTCGGTTTCGTTGTTTAAGGAGTATCAGAATGCTGCTATGGCGGTAATTGTCATTATTCCTTTGCTTCATTTTTCTGATTTTAGTTTCGAGAAAATTTTGATGCTGTTACTTAGACATTTTCTATAGTAAACCATCAATTTAGTACTATATTCTTTCTCACGTAAATTGTTCCATAAGTATTAAAAATTATATATTTTCTCTCTAAAGTATTAGAAATTATGCTGCATAAAAGTATTGAAAAATCCTTGAAAGTAGTCATTCAAGGGTATTATGTGAGGATTAAATTGATGGATTTCAATACCTTAAGGATTACTTAAGATTAAAGGACTAAATTGATGATTTATTCTACTTATCTGATTTATCATCCATTTTCAATGCTTTAGGGACCAAATTGATGATTTAATTTACTTCCATGTTGTTCTGAAATCAGCTATTGAGTTTAACCTTGCATTAATGATCAGTCAAATCTAGTTCTGATTGGAGAACGATGGCAAAAGAAGCAATTGTGTTTACGCTGTCTAAGTTATTTATTTATCTGCTTATTTAGTTGAACAGTGAAAGAAATATTTGAACTCTGGAACAATGATTTGGTGCTTCAGGGAAATGAAATGGATGATATTTGTTACCATTCTTTTAATTATTGGAATTTATTTTATGATTTTTTTCTGAACCATCTGTTTTTGTTTCCTAAATTTTGATGCGAAATGAAAAGTAATTGCTGTCTGTGAACGAATTGTTTTAATACCTTTGCTTCCGTGTTCTGTTTTAGGTTTGTTTACTTGAATGTGCTAGTTGCTGGATTGGTCAAAGAAAGATTTGAACCATGGAACATTGATTTAGTGCCCGAGGGAAATGAGTGATACGTTCAGAGTGTAATCTTATGGATAACCATGGAATTAGAAGTTATTGACTTTTGTAATATGTACTTTATTGTTGATATTAGTCACTTTCTTTATTGATTTCCTAGTCCTTACTGCTTTAACGTGTTTTCTGAACTTCCATAACTCGTTGGGAACATCTGGATAAATTCAAGGCTAATCTTTGATATTCTTTCAATCTTTTTTAAGTAGTACTTGTTTCCAATGCTCGAAGTTTGGGTTTTTGCATTAATGGCTGGAATACACTTCAACTTGGGTTTGCCATAGTTTTTATGCATAATACAGTAATATCTCCTTTCTCCACAGTATTTGTGCAAATATACGGAAGTATGAGAGTTGCCTTAGATGCTATTTTTTTTTTCACTCTGGAAGGGTTCACCTGATCAATCTTTTTCTTTCAGATTTTGGAGAAAACAGATTACACTTTGATTTCGGGGAATCCTTTCATTAAGAAGTCAGGTAAACATAGTTTGACTTCTCTTAACTGTGAAAATGATAGAATTAATGTAACATGGCTGGGTTTGTTTTTCATAGGTTGGAGAAAGATATCTTGTTACTTCAATGTTTCTTATGAAATCAGAGACAAGAATATTGAATTTGATGAGAATCGCAATGTTCAGCGTGCTGAATTTGTGATTCGTGCACACATGCAGTATGTCTCTTGATTGGTTGCTTCAATATCTTCCAATGATCTTTATCCTCACCACAATCACTTCCGTTTCTAATGATTTTCACTAAATCAGTGGAGGCCGGTTCTCGGATGGATGGGGCTCCTGTGAGCGACGCGAAAAGAGATTTATGAAGCCAAATCATGATATTCCAAGCACGGCGGAGACTAGAGCAAAAAATAAAGCTTGTCAAGTACGTCATCTTTATCTTGTTATATTTTTATGAATGTTAATTTCAATGATTTGGGGAGTTTATCATGTTACATTTTTATGAATGATACTTTCATGCTTCTCGTATTTGACTCCTATGGATCAACAGAAATAAAGGCCTTCAGTAGAAACATAATCAAACTTCACACACGTTGCTATCTGCTGAACTGAAATGATCCATGTAAATCATGGATCGGCTCAGCTATGTAGAATAACCATTGATGCATAGCCAAAATATGTTTCTTTCCTCTAATTGGTTTCTTATATGCTTTATGGAACGGGGCAAGTAACACAGCATAGTGATTCATGATAGTACTATGCTTAGAAATTTTGGTCCATAGCCAAATTATGAGAAAGACTTATAAGAAGGATAAGAGAGAAGAATGGTGAACAAACAAATTTTGAAGAGAAAAAGTGAAGTAAACGTTTTATGAAATAAATAAAAAACAAAACGTTTGGGAAATGGACAATAATAGGTGTGTTTGGTTTGGTGGTCATACCAAACTGGATTATGGGTGAGTTTAGCCAAACCTGATTTGACTCAAAATTGATATGTTTAGTTACTAAAATAAAAGCTTTGTTGATGGTGGAATTGAAAAATTATGGTAAAATTAAAAAACAAAAATCACGGTAGACTTGAAACAACAATTTATTGCTTCTCTCTGACCATGATTTTTTAATCAATTCTAGTTGCCATGAATCTAAATCAAATACACACTAAGACTAAAACTATCCTTGGTTTTACCTCTAGAAACTAAGGTCACCACGGACCGTAGAATCTAATTTGGGTTCTTATGCCTTTTATAGCGGGTCCTTAAGTGTCTTTAGGTTTTTCGAACTCTGAGCATTTTCAATTCCATTGATATAACTGTCTTTTAAGTTCGTAGGTTAAGTTTAATGGTTCTACACCCTTCGTTATTTTACTGTTGATTTTGGTTAAGAACTAGTACTTGAAGGTTCTTTTATGGGAACTGATTCTAGAAGTAGAGTTCATTGTTCTCTAATGAAGGATTGAATAAAAACTGATTCTTATTCAAAGAAATCATCTAAGAACTCATCATCGGAGTTGGCTGAAGGTTTTCTGTACAATTTTCTCTAACCAATTAATGTTGTTAACTTTTTATTTACTTTTGAAAATTCCGTTTTATTATGTAATGAGCTTTATGGAAATCATTAGTAAAAGGAGCAATTGAGTTAAATAATAGCAATTCACAATAATAGCGAGTGACGAGATTTGTACTCTTAAAAATATTGCCTTAATATCTTTTAGTTACACGATTTTGGTTTATCTTTGACATACTCGTATACAAGTTTGCTTAGATACTTGATCTTTTATTTGGGCTTGCTGTGGCGTCATTATTAGTTTTATGTGTCTCATGCCTTAGTTTCTAACGAGACTAAAACGATGAAAATTTTCCTTGGGTACTGATTTAAGGTTAAATTGGTTATTTGCAATAATTAACATAGTTGCCTTAATCTAATTTTATTCTTGTGCTACTTTACTCCCTTTTCTTTTTTGTTTCTTAAATTGCCTCCTCTGATAGTTCCCTAAAGATGGTTGAAAATAAAAACTTGTACGCCAACTTAAACTAATCATTTTATCTTGCTGCTTATTTTACAGGACTTGCTAGGAATTGGAGAATACCGACCTGGTGCAACTAGTCAATTTCATTGATGTTACAAATGAGTTTTGTAACGATTTAAATTGCTCGAATATTTGTTGTGAAGGATAAAATTAACTGAACAGAAGTTTGTTCGGTAGGTTTTTAATGTATCTTATGGTTATAAATCTCAATAACTGTTGTCATTTAGCGCGTATTTAGATCTCAAGGCATTCAAGATTTGATTGCGCAAAATACTAATTGAGTACCAAGTGCCATTCAACATGAAAAGTTTGTTCTAAATTTGATGAATATAAACTTAGCGAATAAAATTCGCCTGATACACATGACAAAGAACAAATGAAAAACAATATTGTAAGTCATTAAGTCCTTAGAAATGTTTCTCAATGTTTTCAGTTATGAAGTTTGTAACATTGTCCTCATTATAGGTGTTTTATATCTTGATGATGTTTAATAGTGAAGTGATGTCTGATATCTTAGAGGTTTTGGTTTTAGATAGATACGTACATGAGTGTTTGAATTTGATCATTTCCAAGCTTAGATTTTTTGTTTTTGATTTTTGATTTGATTTGATTTTTTTTTTTTTGTGTGAATTTGTTTAAACAAGGGCGAATACTTTCGTTGAAGTAAATGATTGCTTACCTATGAAGGAACTAGGGTGCACTTGTTCAATCGAAATTTTGTTGTCTTAAATTCGCTGAAATGAATATATATATTCGCTTAAATGAATTTTTGGTAGAGGCAAACTGATTTTATAATTCGATCAAGTGATTTCCATGTTTATTTTCCATTCAATACATTTCTTTTACTTGTTTTTCCATTATTTAAACAAATTTCATAAATCCAGTTTCTACGGATTGTTTTGGTGTTTGAGTTTTTGACAAGTTTGGCACCGTTCAACTAGTGATTGTTTATAGAGTACAAAATTGTACAAATCTTGGATTTATTGAGTAAGTTCCTACTTCATATTCATTTTAGCTTTTTATAGGTTAAAATCGATTGAAACGTGTTTATATGAGTGATAAAGGAAGTTGTCTTTTCGTGAAAATAAATATATTTTTGTGATCTTAAAATTATCCTTAAGATATTGAAAATGATATTTATATGATATTTCTTTTCTTCCGTAAAGTATAATTTGAATTAATTAGTTTTGGCTCATTTATCCATCTTGAACCAGTTAAATTAATTCATGTATAATTATATTTGTTTTGGTCAAAATGCAATGTTAATCCGTGTCACGAGCGGAAAGTTGCAATTTACAAGTTTGATATTAGAAATGGGGTTATATTCCCTTAAGTGAAAAACATCCTACAAGGGTAGGGGGAGTTTATACTTAACTAATTTGATGTTTAAAGATTTGTGACCGTCTACGGAGGATTCGATCACTATGGATAAGTGTTATGCATGTGGTTTCTTAAAAAGGGAAAGAATAACATGTTTTTCAACTGTTGGAATGAAAAGGATGAATATTTTATTATCTGGTTGAACTATTGACTATTAATTTAGATTTAATTTGAATTATGAATAGATTTATTTGGTAAATGTCCAAATTATAAGAGAAATTTTGTCCCATTTTTATGGAATTTTTTTGGCAATGAAAGAAAATGGTTAAGTATTTGATGTTGGAAAAGAAAATAACTTGTGTTAAGACATTCTCTATAAATTAGTTTAAATGATGTTTAATGAGTTATGTGCATGCCTTGGATTGTCAAGTGTTTCTTTAAAAAATATGAGCACTTATTCTAAGTCATAATTTAATAAGTTATTTAAGGATAATAAGAGTTGAAAATGATTAGAGATTGAAAATTGTATTGCGTAAGACTTAAAAGTATTCTAGTACATTTTTGTTAAGATTCATTTTGGTAGGAATAATGAATGTGTAACAACTAAGGATAAGTGCAAAAGCATAGAACTGTTATATGTTTATGATAAATAATTCTAGATATTTATTATTTTGTTTGGTTTGAGTTGTTGAGTGCTCGAAAGGGATGTTGTTATTCGCACTTGGATTAGTAGTGCAAGAACTAGTTGAGGCCGACTTGATTATAATTATATGGTGTTCTAGTTAATTAGGACTAACTAAATTATAATTGTAAAATGTTCTGAGCAGTCGAAAGGCATGAGATGCATGTTGTGTTGTGAGTCCCAAAAGATATGTAATGAGTAGGCTCGTAAACTAAGGTTCCCATCGATGCACCAAAAAGGACTTTAACTAGTGCTAGAATGGCAAGTGAGGATGTTAGATGAGCCTTGGATTTAGGTAGATGGGTTAAATCCAAAAATAGGCCAAGATAGTCATGAAATTTATGTCATGTTGAGTCACTATCCACATATACCTATCTTGATGACACCACATTGACATTCCATAAGACTAGTTGTGGGGTCCCCGAATGGCCTACTAGGATAGGATCTGTTAGGTTTTGGGGCTACTTGCAATGTTAGGGGAGGTGCTCATAGTGATCGCTTGGAAATTTGGAATCTCCATGGAATAGGTATCTACATGAGTTGTACAGTTATGTGATGTCATTACAAGAGTGGTATGAGTTTATGCATTTGTAATAAAGGTTTAATGGGTTAAGTGTACTTGATTGATTAATGGGTTACCTTTAAATTTTACATAAATAAATGTCACTTGTCTTGTATAAGTTCACCCTTGCATGTTTGCATATGCGGATGTACCTATGATGATATCATATGATATGTTTAAGGGAGTAGATACTAGAGTACATGAGAGGAGCAACATACCCTCTAGAGTTGTTGGTTCTGTTTAGAGTGAAGTAGTCATTGAAGATCTTCTTTAATCTTTTTTATTTTTATTTTTTTGCAAAATTTAGTGTTTTGAAAGACCAACTCTTTATTTCAAATTTTTATGTTTTTAATGGTTTTACTTGTTAGATGTAAGGCCATGAGGCCAGTTAGTACCAATGATGAAGACTACATGTATATTTAATAAGTAAACAAATGTATATCCTATATTATGTGATAATGTATTTTATTTGGTACATTGGTTGGATTGAAAATGAAAAGTTTTACCGGTACTTTTATAATCAAATTTAACAATAGTTTCATTAAAATGAAAATCCATAATTTTGTTCAAGTTTTTACAATTTAGCGGCAGCGGGTCGTCAAAATTTACATTCACCAAAACCTAATCAAGTAACCAAGAACTCAAGATATAAAAAATATATATAATTTTAGATACGTGAATCTACTTCACAAATAAAAGACCGAAGCATTCCGTTATAAACAACACAATGTGAGTAAAAATTAAGTTCAGATTGAAAATCACTACTCTACTATAGCCACATGTACGCTTGTAACAACTTAAATTTCTAATTGGGTTTAGTTCATTTTATTAAAATCATTTATGAAAATCTGGTTTAATTTAATTAGTGTTACTAGAAGTGGAGCTAATTTTTTCTTCAAAAAGGGATAACATAAGAATCGTAAATAAAATCTAACCACTAATAGAATCTCGTGGAAATAAACTAAAATAAACATATCATAATTTAAACGATCTAGAATACATCTGATATGGTATCTCATAAAACATGTACATGAAACTAGTGAGGTTACAACCTAAATCTCCCTCTAAGCACCTATATAAAATCTAGTATAATAAATTGAGATTTAGGCTACCAAAATACATAAAACTCATGTAGCTTAATTTTAGAGCGAGTGTTACAAAAAAAATTATACCCTAGTGCTACCCACCTAAGATACACCTAACCACAATAGTCTAGTCCCCCGAGGACTAGTTTAACAAGACGAGAAAGGCATTCCCTTGGGTCTTTCTTCTCACTTGAGTAATCCAACACCACTACTTCTAGAAAAGCTACATCTTCAACAGGAGGAAAAAGTGTTGCATCCTACGAAACAGTCAAAGTCGACTTTCGTAGTGATGTTAGCGGTGGTCCATCTTGCCAGCATAGAGATAAAGAGTCAAAGGAATAAGAAAAGATCTCTAACAAGTTTATAGGCTTAGCAATCGATAGATACGGTGGCCTACGTTGCACATACCACATCTAAGTCAAAACCTAGGTAGTGAAGGCGAGAGGTATGAGAGAATATAAGGTCATTGGCATAAGTCCTCACCTAAGTCCATCATGGGGTCTACGTGCCCTCTAGGCACTCAAGCTTAAGAAATGGAAAGGTCATCGAATCCATCACTAGGTTCACTTCAAACTAAAGTAACGATAAATCCTTTCTGAATTGTCACCAGACTCATACACGCGTATCACTTACTCACACACGCGTATCACTTACTCACACACACGTATCACATACTCAAACATCACAAAACCTATAAGTCCTGTCGCGAGCCTATCTACCGACCATACATAATGATATACTTACATACTCTCGAATTAGTCTATTAATCCTTACTAGCTAGCTGCCACATCGAGTTTCCATCGCTTAGTGATGTTACAACATTTAAGTTCATGATGACTGGTTGGAAGTTTACCTACCATGACACGATATTAGGCTCTCACCAACAAACAATGTATCATAAATGTGTTAGGACCAGTTGATGGTGTGAAGTCCCATATCGCCTAGAGATAGGGTATGTTGCATAAATATAAGTGGGTGCAAACCTCACTTTATAAGCCGGTTTTGTAGGGTTGATTTAGGCCCAACTCACGCTTGTAACATGGTATCAAAGCCTATCGTGGGACCGTTTACACCCCGTTGTCGGGGATTCTTCCCTTTGCATCCCATTGTCGGGGACCTTTTACACCTCATTGTAGGAGATTCTTTGTTATCTCCCCAAGTACTCCTTGTTTTTACGGCTACACGTCATAAGTGCTACTTTATAGTCATCATAATTCTGGAGACTAACTCCCCATCAACGCTCTCACTGGGTTTTATTATGGTAGACCAAAGTCACCATAACTTCCGCCCTTAATTTTCCATAAGATTTATTTCAGGACCTTTTTCCATATCCCTCTAACATGCATCCACGCCTTCTGATGCTTTACCCTTGACCTTTTCAAATAGGATCTCCACTCTACCCAATAACAGCGTCACACGTTCATGCACAACGCCTACTGACATACCATAACTCAAACTTCAAACAACTCCCCAACATAGGGTTCACAGAGTAACATATATTCTCATTTTTAACTCAAACAAGGTTCTAACAACTCTTTATATAAAGATTTCATCCTAAGACTAGAGTATCTTATCCAATGACATCACAACAACATTCCCAAAGATTCCAGCAAGACATAACAAATTGCATTAACAAACACGTGGTTAAAATTACCATCCAATTGTCTTGAAGAAACATTGGGATATAACATCTATTAGCTAAACATTAAAACTAGGAGGCTAAAACTATAGTATAATGCAGCCTAGGTCATCTCTAAAGGATTACTAGGATGTATTCACAACCAATATATATAGATCGAAATTAGGAGTTTTAATGCGAATTAAAAAAAATACAAATTAGCGACCAATAACAAGTAATCATGCAAGTAATTAAAATGTATGTAATTAAGATCAATCTGGTCTTCTTTTCAATCCTCACAATCCCTCACTGGTTCCTAATTATGAAAAGAAATACATATATAGGCCAATTAAGAGTGATATTCCAACAATCAAATGACAACCTGATGCCCTATCATCATAGGGGATTTTCATCAAACACTTGGTGACCAATACATATGCAATCACATTTAGGCACATAAGTCGGTTTGATTCATTATCAATTCAGGTTCCCTGCATTCACCATTAATCAATAGTGCAATTCTATTCAGAAATCGAGATCAATTGGTTAATCAACTAATTAACTCAAAAACCCCAAATCAGAAAATACATTCTCCTAACCAAGAAGAACAAAGAACCTTAGGTTTGATTGGGTACATAGAGAAGATCAAATTGATAAAAGGAAATTAGATACTCATATTTGATCAATTGAAATTAGAAATTGTCGTATGAGAAAATGAAGAAGATAAGTGGGTAGAAAAGAAGAGAGGGAACACTAGAGAGAGCTAAGAATGTAAAAATTGTATTCAAAATTATCAAGTGTCTACAATATGAAATCTGATGGTATATTCACAAGGTCATATGTAAGGCACATAATCACTTAAAACCGGATCGACCCAGTTCTTAAAAGGGTCTGCGTTGACCCTACCCATATTCAAATCAGATTCTAAGACTAATGGACAATTATAATGAGATTGGGCCTAAATTGCAAATACAAATTAAATTCCGCAAGACTTCACCTCCATGTTTGATACGTCAACTTCCATCCACATTTTGTCCCCTTTTCAATTAGAATTTGGCTTTAATGTCTCCAATATCAATTGTAGATCTTTAAGTTATCTATAAAATGATACCAAGATCAGCTCAATCAGAGATCTGTAGAAAATGTTATGACCAAAACACAAAAATTTTGCATTTTGGAATTTACAATTAAATTGGATCAAAATTACAATTAAGGCCAATTAACCCAAATAACAAAGAATGATCTAAAACTCATTAATTATCCACTAATAAAATTCTAATTATTATTATTATTATTATTATTATTATTATTATCATTATAATTATTATTATGCAATAGGAAAGTGACTAGGATAATGATATATCAGTTCCCCATACATGGACATGACCATTCTCAAAGCGTAAAAACCCATAGAAAAACTCTTTTTACCTTTATAATATGCTTTACACTGCCCATGACTCATGCCTCCACCCTCGGTGCCATAGCTCACGATACGTGCCTCGTCCTCGACACTTCGACTATTGCATGTCATGTGCCAAAATGACCTTCACAAGACATAAATTAGAAAACAAGGTTAAATATCAAATTTAGGGTCAAAATGACCTAAAAACATTAAAAAATGTGATTATCCCCACTAACTTAGAATTACCAAAAGTTTTCATTTTTAGAAACTAATCAAATAATTAACAACTAAGTGTAACTAGAATCATAGAAATGTGGTCGATTTCAAAAAATGGTAGCTAAAAAAAAGTTAAAAAGGATATGTGTAAAATACAAATACATAAGAAGGGAGGTTGACTTGTGTTTATTAATTACAACTTTTTCGGACGAGGCAGCTTGCCTCTATTATAAATGATTTGATTAGACGCAAAGAGAGCTTCTCTTGTAAAGATTGTTATGGCATAACGTGTTTTGCTGTCGAACTCCATTATTATGTATTCTTCATTCCCCCATTGTGCTTCTGGTTTGGTTAGGGGAATATCTTCTTCAGTGATAATCTTTCAGAGTCTATATTGGGTAGACTTGATGTACATCTTCATTCTGTCTGCCCACTAAGGATAATCATCTCTTGAGAAAGATGGAGGTTTGTTCATAGAGGATCCTTCTGCAATCAACATCATCTTGGAGTTCTCCATCCCTGATATTTTCCTCTAGCAGTTGTCAGGTGCTTAACCCTTAGAGACTGAGCTCTGATACCAAACTGTAAAATACAAATACACAAGAAGGGGGGTTGAATTGTGTTAATTAATTACAACTTTTTTAGACGATGCAGCTTGCGTCTGTTATAAATGATTTGATCAGACGCAAAGATAGCTTCTCTTGTAAACATTGTTTTTAATGAGAGAAATTGTATAAGTTATTATCCCCAGTTAGTAGACAGATAAAAAATAATCAAAGCAATAATATTTTTATACTGGTTCGTCTATGCAAGACTACGTCCAGTTACCCAGTAACTTGCTGAGGTTCCACTAAGAGTATTCTTTGAACCCAGGCACTCCTGACTAAAATACAGATATTCTTTGAACACAGCCTTCTCAGGCTAAACTGGTATTCTTTGACCCCAGCCTCCGCATGCTAAACCCAGGTGTTCTTTGAACACAACCTTCATAGGGTAAACCATGTATTCTTTCAACACTTAGCCTCGTTAGGCTAAAACATGTATTCTTTGGACCTTAGTCTCCTCTGGCTAAACACATGGTATTCTTTAAACAATTAGCCTTCTCAGGCTACAAATTACTACAATAGTGGTTTACAACAATTAATCACAAAGAATTTATCCTCTACGCAGGGAGGGTTTTTACAAAGAAATCTATTCTATGTTCAGGGCGAGTGAACTTTTATCTTGAGAGCTTGAGCGAGAGTTAAATATGATCTTAATCAGAGTAGTTCGCCAACTTCAACTCGTTGTGATGAAGTCCTTTTATAGACAACTTCTTGAAGTCTCCGTTAGACTGAAGATTTGAACGTTTGTCCTTTGTCTTGGGTACTTCAACATCTGGCAGGATGAACAATCAGAGCATTTAATGCAAAGTCAGCGGATATCAGCATGAGATCGGGCTTTGACTGATTTGCTCAGAGATTTCACAGAAACGTCCAACTGCTTTTCGTGTCGCAAATGTTTATTTTAAAATCTCTTTCCACTTTTAGAACCTTCTAAGTAACAACTTGATTTGAAACAAAGGCACGTGTTACTCAGCGTCTGAACTTCATTAAACTTGATAGACAAATGAACAAATAGATGAGTTGTGTGTTGAATTCATTCGTCTGTCTTCTTTCATCGTCTTCAAATTTAGTCTTCATATCTTCACTTTTGAGCACTTGAATTAAAGTTAAAGAGAACTCTCAGTCTTGATATTTGAAGGTTCTTCATTTGATGAGGTTGCTTTGAAGCATGATGACTTGAACTCTTCGTCTGTTGCGTCTTCTGTTTGAGCATGCATCTTTCGTCTACGATGATAATGATCTGTCTGATCATTCTTCCGTCTGCATTTGTTGATACATCTGTCTATCTTGTAATTATCAAAATTAAGATGCTGAGTCATTTTGACTTAACAATGTGTTTTAAAGGCTTACCTTTGCTAAGAAAGGCACCCACGTGTTCCATGAACCTCAAAGGCCCCACCTTGTCGAGTGGGTATTAGGGATCAACACAAAACTCCCTCTCCTCACCAAAAATCCATGATTACATAATCACAAACAAACATCCTTTCACCTCAAAACCTCAAAAACACTCAAGAACATAAAGAAGAGAAGGTTTGGGATAAGAGGAACATACCATGTATTGGAGATTAGAGGACTAGGTGACTAACACTTTCGCTTGGGTGAGGTTTTAGCTTGCCTAAGTGAAGAAACATAACCAAGAAATTATTTTTGGCCTATATATTTGCCTAGGTGATTAAGCGAATATATGAGTAACCAAAAGTGTTATTTTGCCTTGTCTAAGCTTCTTAATTTAGCTCATGCACTCCAATACTCTTTGATGTACCATAGACACCACTTAGCGTTTGAGATTAACTTCTCGATCCTTGATACTACTTAGTATTCCCGACATACGCTTTTCCATGAATCCCTCATTAATATCAATTATTGAGATAAAATCTCTAACTCGCAAGTTATTGCAGTGCTCAAGTAACTTGCCAACCTAGAAACCTCATAATTACATCCATCCAAAATAGAGGTCAGAGCCAACACAATTATAACATTTGTTTTCTGAAAACATTCCTTTTAAGAAACTGCCTTTACCAAAATATCTTTCACTTTGAAAGTCTTTCCATTAGTCTATTTCAAAGCATCTCTCAAAACACGCATATACATAATTATACTCTTATTCTTTAAAATGAGAAAATATTAATATTAACGTAATTTCTTTTGTGAAAACACAAAACATTTATTGTTTCTTTATAAAATCATGTGTTTTCTGTAAGCGTATGAAAACAAGGGTGTCATATATTTTGTATTGCTAGATGAAATTTCTCTTTGTTATTGATGTGAAATCTGTCAAATTATATTTGTAGTTGAATCTATGTTTTTGAGACTTTTTAAGTTTTTAAAATTTTATTGGATTTGAAAATTATAAGTTAATTTTATTTCATGTCTGTAGGGACTTGTGAAAATTGCAAAACCTGCGAGACTTGAACTGGGAAGAGAATTCCCCATGACGAGGACCAAAAATTTCACTTGAATATCTAAAGGTTCAATGGAAGCTTTGAAAATTTGAACAGGAACAAAGAAAAACTAATATTCTAACACATCACCTATAATACCAGTCAAATAGGTTTGTGAGTTGCAACAAAAAAATTCTACGGTTAGAATGAATAGAATTGAAATCAAATACTTTAAACAATCAAACAACAATGACAGGGTATTGCATATAAGAAACATAATGTGATAGCATGGAAAAATCGGAAGAATTTATTATTATGTTTAAATTTGAAACTACCCTAATCTGGATATAAGTCGATCACGCATAAGGGAGAAAAATTGAGATCAATAGGATCGTAATCTCTGCTCTTAGTCAGAAATTTCAATCTTTTTATTTTTTTTGTTTTATGAGAGAGTGATGAAGAAAAAGATACCAGAGAGATAAAAAGATATCAGAGAGATTTAAGTAGATTTTCTGGTGAGAATTTGCAACAACCCACCCACCTAAACTCCCTCAAGATATTTTATTTTATTTTATTTATCTTTTATTTTAATTAATTAATTTTATTTTATTTTATTTAAAAAAAAACCGGAGTGTTACAATTTCTTTAGACTAGACCATGAATAACAACATTATCCTATTCATCAAACAAAGTTTGCATTTGATACATTTAAGAAATAATAAATTTTAACACATTATATGATTAGTTGTATTTATCAAAGTTAAGGGTCATGCTTTTTTTAATCATTTAGACTTAATAAATGAGTAAATTGTAAAAAAAAAAACAATAAAAGGAAGAAATAACTCATTCTCCAACCAGAACAGTAGGTTTGATTACATCTATGGAATAATAGATTTCTCTAATAAAAACCATGACAAGGAGTATTCAATAAAAAGTTGAAGGTCAATTCTTAATCATAGAGTCGACCTTTCAACCATCTCAAGAGTTTAGAGATGGACCTTGTAATCTACTTTTAGTAGACGACTTAATCTTTATTTATGTAGACTTGTTTTGACATTTAGGACTCATATTTTGGTTTGTAATAACTTTGTAATGTTGCTTTTTAATTCGTAGAAAGTGGACCAAAAATCACAAGATCAAACATGTAAAATTTAAACCAAATACATAAAGATTAAATTTAATCACACAATTTGAAAATAGAATTTGAAAAACATATGACAAGGTCTATCATGTTTGTAGCATCACATGAAACTTGCAGAATATGTAAAAGCCATGTAAAGCACATGGGGAGTTATGTAAATACATAAATTAATAATTTCTTTCCTAAAAACACATAATATTTATTATTTTTTTAATGAAAATATGTGTTTTGCCTATACATTTTCACTGCTCTCTAAGCAATTAAAAATAAGGATATCATATATTTTATATTGTCAAACGAAATTTCTAGTTACTATTGATATAAAATATGTTAAATTCTATTTGTAATTGAGTTTATGCTGGCCCGACTTTTAAAGATTTGTTAAAATTTTATTGAATTTAAAAATTATAAGTTAATTTTATTTTTATTTGTTGGAATTCGTAAAAGTTGTGGAACCCCATGAGACAAGAAGAGGAATAAATTTTCCGAAGGTGAGAACCAAAGATAAGAACATGGGAAAGTTGGAGGCAACAATGGAAAAAGGAAGTACTCCTTCCTACCCGTTAACATTTCTAACTATGGATATCTATAATTCTTATTGAATTTTCACCTTTAAATTTGTGGTAATCCGATAATTAGTTAAATAAGAATTTTTATATGACTTTTACTTGTTAATATGTAAATAAGAAATTAGAAAATTTTTTCTTTTTCATTTATCTTCCCTCTTTTTTACTTTTCAATCTTCACTTACTCTCTTATTATTATTATTATTATTATTATTATTATTATTATTATTATTATACTTTTTCTTTATATTACATAAAAATATGGTTATTAGTCTAACATTATTGGGTAACTTGAGGAAGACTTCACACACTTCTTTCAATGTCATTGTTCTTGCTGTTTTCTTAGGCAAGCTCCCAAGTGCTTCTTTACCCTGGGGACAAACTAAATTTTGTATGATGTGGAAGATCAGACAAAGCTGCAACCATAGAGTATACTAAGATATTGACTTTGATACCAATTGTTAAGAAGAGAACGAAGGAGAGAGAAAATGAGACTTAAGGATTTAACGTGGTTAGGAAAATTGCCTACGACCACAGACACACAATATGCATTGTCTTTTGTGCACATACAAGCTTTTACAGAGAGTTGTTTATATAGAGACACAAGAGTAATCCCTCTCATTGTTTACGCGATGTGGGACTAAGATCGAACTACATATTCCTAACAATCTCCCATTAGGAGTTTGATTTACATCACCACCTAGTGTAATGTCTTTATCACCAATTATTCTCAAATGTGATTGCACTGACTGGTCTCTTATCCACTGACGGTTTTGGTCGGTCTTCTGCCCTGTCCACTGTGCTTACTGCATTGACGAATCTTCTGCCATATCCACTATACTCATCGCACCAGTGGGTTTTCTACAAAGTTCCTACTATTTCTCTTCTTCCAATGTCATTGTTTGCATTCCTCACTAGACCTCCTCCCCTATTATCAATGATGGTCATTAGAGTTCAATCGCTGCAACAATTCTTGAGCTTCACATTATCGTCAATATGTCCTAGTTCTATCACCGCTGTTCTGATAGCTCACATCAACGACACACGCAACCTAGTCATCCTTGATAGGAAGACTTTCGATACAAAGGATCTCAAAAAGTAGGTCCACTTGACCTTTACTTGGATCCACTCTAATCATTGCATCACTCGTCTAAGTCGGTCGCCAAGTTGAACCAACGACTCTGATACCACTTGTTGGGGTACCTAGGGGAAGACTTCACATACACTTCTTTTTAATGTTATTGTTTGCATTCCTCCCTCAAATAAAGGACCACTAAACCTCTTCCCCTATTGTCAATGATGGCTATTAGAGCTTTCATCGTCGCAACAAGTCTTGAGCAACTTCACATTGTCGAAGATATGCTCTAGTTCTTGTATTGTCATTCTGATAACTCACATCAGCGACACACACAACCTATACTACCCCTGCCAAGAATACTTTCAATACAAGGGATATCCACAAAGTAGATCCATCTGACCTTTACTTAGATCCACTTCAATTATTGCATCACCTGAGTCGGTCGCCAAGTCCCGAACCATCAGCTCTGATACCACTTGTTGGGTAGCCCGATGAAGACTTCACACACACTACTTCCAATGCCATTGTTCTTGCTGCTTTCTTAGGAAAACTCTCACTACTTCTTTACCCTAAGGACAAAACAAATCTTTTCTGATGTGGAAGATCATTGCAACCACATAGCATACTAAGATATTGGCTCTGATACTAATTGTTAAAAATACAACAGAAGAAGAGAACAAGGAAGAGAGAAAAGGAGACTTAAGGATTTAACGTAGTTCGACAGAATCAAAGATAAACCTATGGATATATACTGAAATACTATTTCAATTGATTAATGAAAACTTCCAATCTCTATTTGTGATAAAAATATTCAAAAATGAAAGACGTAAATCAAATCCAAATTTAATAGTTTAATAAAGTTGAAGAAAAGACGGAATATTCATTGACCCAACTTTCATGAAATAATTCTAATGATTAAAATTATATTTATCTATTTTTATTTTTGTAACTGTCATATTTTAATTTAAAAATAAAATAATAAATATATAATTTTTTATTTAAATAGTTATTCTTTAAATTTACTGCAATTAAATTATTGACCTCATCAATATGTGATATGACTACTTCATATATAACTCACCTTATAATAATCTTCTCCCTGTTCCCATTATCAATCATCCATTGTCTCTAATTCCATTGTTTTCTTTATTTCTTATCTAACCACTTCCTTTCAATTTCTTACATTTTTTATTTGTTATTTTGTTGGAGTTATCTTGCCCATATGACTATAGAGAACATCACTCTAGCTATAAGTGAGTCAACCTTGAATTTATTAAATTAAAATTAATTCATTTCAATGAAAAAAAAAAACATTTTCGTAAATGAAGGAGTCATCAATTGCCCATTTAAATTTGATAAGATGAATATTTTAAAGAAGATACTTGTATGTGATGATATGGGGCTACATTGATACTAATAATTTGACACAAGGCAACTTAGATGTGAAATATATTGCTTGATCAAATTATTTTGTAGATTCATCGTGATATTTCCAATATACATATTGAATGGGTCAATTCAATTTTAGGAAAGTAACGTTATGTGGATTAAATATTAACTATTAAAATATAAAAAAAAGATAATGCATATTCTTTTATTTCTTATAAATCATGATTTTTTAAGTTTAAATAAAAGATATTGCAGAAGCGACTTAACGATTCGATCTTTAATAGATCGATTTTATATGGAATTTTGCTTCGTTTTTGTTTACCAAGATATATAATGAATAGGATGTCAATTTATTCATTTTTGGGAAGGTAATGTGATGCGTATTATTGATTAAAGACTGTGTACTAGATTAATTAATAGTCAAAGATATTTATCAATGATTAAAGATTTTTTTATTGACTTAGTTATAGGTCAAAGATATTTATTACTGATTAAAGATATTTATTAATGATTACAGATATTTTTTGAAATGAATTAATATCTTTTTTATTAAATTCATGTTTTTCACTGAATTAATTAACAATAAATAAAGATTTTAGTGCCTGGTAAAATTGATGTAAATTTGAAAATATTAATTAAGTATTTTAATGCCCGGGAAAATTCATGAGAATTTGAGAATATATATAAGGTCATGATTTCAACACAAGCCATCTACATTTACAAAAGAAAATATATCAGAGTTTAACAGATAACACTTCGTACAATGGCGCGTCGCATCAATCAGTCTCTGTTCATCGGAATTGTATGCATTGCCTTGATCCTAACTGCTTTTCCACGTAAAACAAATAGATTATTTTTTGTCTTTTATTTTATTCCCAAAGATGATGATATTATGAAAATAACCTATTAATGTTCTTCTGATATTGTTTTTAATGTTTCGTCAATAATCATTTGGCACTAGGTAAGCCCAGCTAACAAAATAATTCTTATTTTTTATTCATTTATTTTCATTTGATTACAATTTTCAAATATTTATATTCGAAAAATGAAAATAAGACAAAATATTACACTCCAAGCATTTATATTAAAATAATAAATTTAAATAAAATTTAATTTAATTTTTACTTTTTATATATTGTTTAAATTACAATGAAAATAATAATTCAATAATGATTATTGAGAAATACATAAAAATTCAAACTTAAAAATGAGATATATCTCATGTAGATTTGGTGGAACATGATAGAAAGAAAAATAGATTTATACTTTTTTAAAAATGTGAAAAATAAAATAAAATAAAATAAATTATTTTGAACTCAGTAAAATAAAAAAGTAAACAAGACCAATTTTTAAGATGAAATTAAAAAAAAATGTACCATTCATTTTTAAATAAATTTTGAATTAAGCAAATATTTTAAAATAAATTAAATATTTATTACTATGATTTAATTCATATAATATATAAAAATTAATAATTAAATAAAATTTTAGTTATTGTAATATCAAATACATAAATATTACAATGTCTAATTATTATTATTATAATATAAATTATTAAATAACTATTAAAATAATTGATTCATACGTTTAATCAATAAAAATATAAGAAAACTAGTAGAATTGGGATGGAATGTAATGGGCTATTCGATTTAGGTATTTCCTGTTTTTATTTTTAAATAAATAAAAAAGTTATATTAAAATATGTTTGTTTAAATTTTTGAAAATATTTTTAATAAAAATATTTCTAAAATATAGCTGAAAACATAAAATGAAAAAAATTCATATTCAAATATATTTTATTTAAAATAATGAAAAGTGGTGACATGAATATAATTTTAAATATGTTTTAATATTTTATCATTTTTTAAAATTTAGAAATGAAAATAAGTTAAAAAAAAGCATTAAGTATGGAGTTTAATATAATATAGAGTTTATAAATTTCAGTTATTTTTGTTTTTTTTTTATAATTTTTGTAAATAGAAATTTGGTAGAGATGGAATAAAACACGTGTATTCATTTACCCTGAGATCATGTTATAACTTATACATCTTCTTTAAAGTTATTATATATTTAGATAAGGTTAAAATAGTCTTATCCTTTATTATTTTATTTTTAGTTTGAATTTAGTTCTCTAAGTTAATGAAAATATTTATTTTATTTAAATATCTTTATTATCATATAATAATATTATTATTCACATAATATATATTTTTTATCATTCATACTATATATTAAACTTAATTTCTATTTAAAATTACTACTACTTATTTATTTATAAAATATGTAGAAATAGTCTTGTTACGCGTGCCAAACTCTACTAGCCATGTTTTTAAAGAAGCTTCTACATGTGACGACATGTATCCTTCTTGATGCTAATAGATTGAACGTGATATAATTATTAAATGGGATGGAATCAGATGCAAATTCAATCTTATATAATTATTTAAATATAAATTAATTTTATATAATTTATAAAAAGTTTTATTATTAAAATTATTAAAGTTTTATGATTAACTTGTCAAATTTATACTATTAATGATTTTTTTTTTAAAAAAATACTATACATTCATTCAATTCTTAATTCTATTGCTTAATAAGATTTATGTGAAATAGAAAATAGAAAATACAGTATGGATATATACAAGGATCATAATTTTTAAGCTTAAATAAATTATTAATTCAAAAGTTATATAGTAAAACAATTTCATTTTGTTTCCCAGGATTTATATTTTTGTAAATAGAATATCAATTCATTCGTTTTTTTCGTAAAGTAATGTCATTGTGTATTAATGATTAAAGATTTTTTTACTATATTAATTAATTTTAAAAGATATTTTTAACGTATTTAATGATATATGATTTTTTTTCTGGATTTATTTAATGAATTTTTGACTAAATTCATGACTTTTTGACTAAATTCATAACTTTTTGACTAAATTCATGACTTTTATTTTACTAAGTTAATTAATAATGATCTAAGATAAAAACAATTTAATGCTTGAAAAAATTCATGTAAATTTGAAAATGTATATTTACAAGGATCATGATTTGAACACCATCTACGATACAAAAGAGAAATATATCAGAGCTTAGGAAAATATAAAACTTCACACAATGGCATATCGCATTAATCAGCTTATTTTCTTTGGTATTCTATGCATTGCCCTGATCCTAACTGCTTTCTCAGGTAAGAAAAATGGTATTTTTTTTCTTCATTTATTTTCCCAACGATAATGATATTAGGAAAATAACATTAATATTCTCCTGGAGCTGTTTCTAATATGTCATCAAGAATCATTTGGTACAAGGTAAGGCCAGTTAATAAAAGAATTCATCTTTTTTATTCGTTTGTTTTCAATTTTTTTTTCATGATAATTATAATTTCAATTAAATAACTATTACAATAATTAACATATATTGCTAATCATTAATATATAAAAATAATATAACTGGGTCTGGGATGCAGTGTAAGTTTTCAATAAGTGGTGGAGTATAATCTCTTCAAGATTATATATTTTCATTTGTTTTTTTTTTTTTTTCATATGGTAACAGCCGATTGGTCATAAAAACTTAAATTCTATGTCAATGATACTAGTGTTTAATTTATTTGATATTTTAAGCAATGTAAAATTATGTTTAATTCTTTTGGTTGTGTTGTACGTAGCACCAGCAAAATGTTTAGAAGAAGAAACGGATCCATCGATGGCATGCATAGCTGCATGTTCGCCATATTGCAAAGATCTATGCATTGCAAAACGTTATAAAAGCGGGTTTTGTACTAATAGTAAATCTCCTATATTACCTCCTGATTCGTGTTGTTGTACAAATTGAATTGACCACAGAATGCTCTACCGTTCTCTATAGTGTGGCTAAATAAATGATGGAGCTGGTTTGTTCAAAATCAGAATTAGTAATCAATTATAATGTTCATTTATATATATTTGTTATTTTGTTGGATTAATGGATTGTTGATGAATATGAATGATAATGTTCGTCTAGCAACAGGAGAAGAAGAATTAAAAATAATAGGTGAAGAAGATTAGGGTAGGTCATAAATTCATCCTCCTATAAATAAAATTAATAATCAATATTTATTAATAAAAAAGGATTGCTAAGGTACGAAATTTAAGAATAATGAAATGAAAATAATCGGTTTAGTTATGAATTCAAAAGGATAAATGTATGATTGACTTTATTTTATTTTTAATCACAAATTGAATTTTTTTTTTAAATAAAAGATTTTTCTCATATTTATATTTAATAAAAAAGAATAAATTATATTGACACTACCTGTGTTTTTAATTATTAAATCAGATTTAGTACTTTTCATTTTTCAACCTTATATACTTTACACCCATTACAAGAGTTAAGTTTAATGCAAAATAGAGACGTTAATGCAAAAAAGAGACGTAAGTTTAAAAGAAATAGATTGTTCATAGAATTGCAAAAAAAATACAATCAGAGATAGTATAATCAATGTCATGAAATGCAAAAAGGAGATGTAAGTTTAAAAGAAATACAGTGTTTATAGAATCGCACAAAAATACAATTAGAGATAGTATAATCTATATCATGACTACAAGAAAATCAAGTGTCATGAAAAATACAATTCTATCCATGTCAATAATTTTGACATGTGTTTTCTTTTAAGGATAATTTAGTTAATTCAAAAATATCCAATTTCTTTCTCCATGTTCTTCTACACAATTAGTTTTTAAAAGTTTATATTTCCTCTGTGAATGTTCTTTTTCAACCGAGTAAATCACCATTTTTCTGCTTAAAAATGTGTTGGATGAGTAATTTAGTCTCTAAGAGATATTAAAATATCAAAATAGTTATTCAAATCTATCATTTTAACCCTCAAACATATTAGTCATCTAAAGTTTTTAAATTATCTCATTTATTATAATTTTGTTCTTATTTAATTAATTTTGGTCTTTTAAATTAGAGATTAAAATAATAATAATAAATGATATAATTTTAGTCTTGAAAAATTTAATTTTCTGATCCACATACTTCGGTAAACAAAATGATAATTTATATTTTCCATCATTTCTATTCGTATTAAGTTCTTCTTTCCTCCTTTATTTCTCTTGATATCCCTTTTCTTTTTATTCAAAATTATAATCAATTGTTCAATTATTTTACAGTTAAATTATATTATTTCAAGTGATAAAACTCTATTATTATATTTTATAAGTTAACATCATATTTATCTATTAATTTGTTTATCTATTACCATTAATAAAACAATGTATCCCAAGGACACGTGTCATAATCTTAGTAAAATCTTCTACTTTAAAATTTTTTCAATCTTTTTTCTATCTTTCTTTTTGATTTTTTACTTTGTATCTCCTTTCTTCTTTATATTATATAATATAGAAACACCTCAAACTGTGAAAGAAATGATAAAACGCAATGTTTCTAAAAAATCTGACAAAATCTCTTCTATAATCTAAGCTTTTTCAATTTAGAGTAATTTCAGCATAAATTCACAATATTTGTTAGAATATTATAATTAGAGAAATAAATCATTAGAATATTAGAGATAATTAAGAAAAATTATATGTATTTATTTAGAATACTTTCTATATTTAATTTTTTATAATTTTATATTAAGTAAGTTATTGTAAACAAAAGAAATAATAAAGAATATATTTTTCCTTTTTTCCCTGTTATCACATTCTTGTCTAATATATTCTAATCCTCGATACCATCATAAGATGGTATGAAAGCAGTGTTAGATCTTGGAAACTCATAAACCAATATCATTGTTCTAATACCTTTTACAGCCGAAAAAAATAAAAACACTAAAAAATGTCATCTTTCAGATGATGAAATTAACAACAACATGAATCAAAATCAAAATAACTCCTCAACCATTACTGATGAGCTAACTTTGCAAATTGCAAATATGCTTCATAATGGCCTAAGAATTCAGCAAACACAAGCCAATCTTGATAATTTGTCAATTGGTTTCAAATTAAATGGAGACAATTATTCATTGTGGGCAACACTCATGAAGAAAGCTATCGGTGGTAGAGGGAAGAAATGTCACCTGACAGGTATACCCTTGGCACCAGAAGAGACAGAACCATCATATGAAAAATGGGAACAGGAAGATCAAACTGTCTTTACCTGGATAATTCAGAATATTGAGACTATTTTGATGAACAATGTCTCCCAGTTCCTAACCGCCAAGACTTTATGGGAGGGATTGGCTACTACCTATGGAAGCGACACAGACTGATACAAATCCATGTAGCTAATGTAACGCCCCACAGATCTAGCACCTTTTGTGCATCGGATCATCATTTCACCAAGTGAACTCCACCCAAAATCAAGAGAAGCTTGCGGAACTTAGATTAAAAAAAAATGGTTGATAGTTTCGGTCTGTGGACGAAGAAGAAGAAATAAAAAAATGGAAGTAGATTAGAAGATGGATAGCGCCATGATTCAACGAACCAATAAGCTAAGTAGAAGAATCGCCACTTGGATCATGGATCCATGATAAGATTCAAGGTTCTATAAGAAACCCCAAGAGAGAACTCTCTCTTTCTCAAGACACAAGTCTTAGAAAATTCTATTTCATTTCATCCGAAAGAATCCTTTACAATTCAGAGTGTTCAATATTTATACTAGTTGTAAAACAACCAAAGCTAAAAAATGTAAGTAGTAATTTTTATCATTCGTCTGTAGTATCGTGCATGTCTCGGGTTTCGTGCAATACATGGGTATCGTCTGTCTCGGGTTTCGTCAATCGTGTCTACGAGATGGAAGCATCAGACTGAAGACTCAGATGAAACAAGTACAGTCGGAACAAGCCTCAGACGGAACATCCTCAGCGTCAGACAGAACAAGCCTCAGACGGAACATCCTCAGTGTCAGACGAAACAAGCCTCAGACAGAATAGCGTCAGACGGATATCGTCTGTCTCTGGTTTTGTCTGTTTGTGGGTATCGTCTGTCTCAGGTTTCGTCTGTCGTGTCTACAGATGGAAGCATCAGACTGAAGACTCAGATGAAACAACACAGACGGAACAACTCACTCTCATCGTCAGACGAAACTGATCCATCAGGCGGAAGAAGAGTTCGGAATAGCGCAGACGGAACATCCTCAGCGGAATAGCGTCAGACGGAACACAGACGGAAAGAAGAGTTCTTACTTACAAACATTAGGTCGTGCACTTATTCACTCAGCAAGACCTAAATTACTTGTTCCTAATCTAATTACAAAATGCATAGAAAATTACAAGGCTTCATAAGCCCATTATGTTGACTATCAAGAGTTGACCATTGACTTTGACTTGTTGATTTTGATTTGGTCAACTCTTCTTCAACTTGGGCTTCAATTCTTCTTTGCATTGCCCTTGTAATCCTCATGCTTGTGGATGGTCCTCCATCAATCCTTCCTTCTTGAGGCAAACTTGTCTTCAAGTTGCTTTCATCACCACCTACATCACAAATAGATAAATCACTTACATTAAATGAATTACTACCTATATAAGAAGTAGGAAGGTCAAGAGAGTAAGCATTAGGTCCAAGTTTCTTTAAGATTTTGAAGAGTCCATCCCCTCTTGGTAAGAGCTTAGATTTCCTAAGATTATCTCTCCTTCCGCAAGTTCAACCACACCAAATCACCAACATTGAATTGGACATCCTTTCTCTTCTTGTTGATGTATTCGGCCATCTTAGCATTCTTTCTTTCAATTTGCTCCCTCACCTTAGCATGTAAGGCCTTCACTTTGTCTGCCTTGTTGACACCCTCACGGTCCATCACAAACTCAATAGGTAAAGGAGTTAAATCAAGTGGAGTAAGAGGATTAAAACCATAAACAATCTCAAAAGGAGAGTGAAGTGTGGTAGAATTGACAACTCTATTATAAGCAAATTAAATATGTGGCAAACACTCCTCCCATGATTTAATATTTCCTCTCACAAAACTTCTCAAAAGTTGGCCCAAAGTTCTATTCACCACTTCGGTTTGCCCATCCGTTTGGGGGTGGCAAGTGGTGGAGAATAAGAGCTTTGTGCCAAGTTTGCCCCATAGGCTTTTCTAAAAGTGACTTAGGAACTTAGAATCCCTATCACTAACAATGGTTTTGGGCATGCCATGAAGTCTTACTACTTCTCTAAAGAAGAGATTTGCAATATGTGGTGCATCATCTACCTTGTGGCATGCTATAAAATGTGCCATCTTAGAAAACCTACACACTACCACAAAGATAGCATCCATACCTCTCTTGGTCCTAGGAAGTCCTAGCACAAAATCCATAGATATATCAATCCAAGGAGAGGTAGGAATTGGCAAAGGAGAATATAAACCATGATTCATTGATTTAGACTTGGCTTTATGGCATGTAACACACCTTGAAACCACTCGGTTCACTAGCTTCTTCATGCTAGGCCAATAGAAATGTTCCTTTAAGGTAGCCAAAGTCTTATCAATGCCAAAATGGCCCATAATTCCACCTTCATGTGCCTCACATGCTAGTAACTCTCGCAAAGAACTCTTAGGCACACACAAGCATTTACCCTTAAAAAGGTATCCATCTTGCCTAAAGAATTCTTCATGAGCACCATTAGCACACAAAGGCCATACTCGGCCATAATCAACATCACATGCATACAATTCCTTGATGTGATCAAATCCTAGCATCTTAGTTTCTAACATGCATATCAAATTAAATCTTCTACTAAGTGCATCGGCTACCACATTAGTACTACCTTTCTTATATTTAATAATGTAAGGAAAGGTTTCAAGGAATTCTACCCATCTTGCATGCCTCTTGCTTAGCTTGCCTTGTCCCTTGATATGTTTGAGTGTTTCATGATCGGTGTGCACTACAAACTCCTTGGGAAGAAGATAGTGTTGCCACACTTGGAAAGCCCTCACAAGTGCATACATCTCCTTATCATAGGTGGAGTAGTTGAGTTGAGCACCCTTGAGCTTCTCACTAAAGTAGGCAATGGGGTGCCGTTCTTGCATCAACACGGCTCCAACAACTAAGTTAGAAGCATCACACTCTACTTCAAAAGAACAAGCAAAGTTAGGTAAAGCAAGAATAGGTGCATGTGTAAGCTTTTCTTTAAGTAAATTGAAAGCATGTTCTTGAGCTTGACCCCAAATAAAAGTAGAATCCTTTTTAACTAATTCATTAAGAGGTGAAGCAATTGTACTAAAATCTTTAACAAACCTCCTATAAAAACTAGCTAAACCATGAAAGGATCTTACTTCCCTTGCATTGGTGGGTCTCGGCCACTCTTGGATGGCCTTGATCTTGCTTTCATCTACTTGCACACCTTGCTCACTCACCACAAATCCAAGGAAGATAACTTCATTGGTGGCAAAGGTGCACTTCTCTTTGTTGGCATACAATTGTTGTTCCCTAAGCACTTTCAAAACAAGCTTCAAGTGTGTTAGATGTTCCAAGAAAGATTTGCTATAAATCAAAATGTCATCAAAATATACCACAACAAATTTTCCTAGAAATTCTCTAAGCACATGATTCATTAATCTCATAAAAGTGCTAGGTGCATTGGATAAGCCAAAGGGCATGACAAGCCACTCATATAGTCCAAACTTGGTCTTAAAAGCGGTCTTCTACTCATCACCTTCCTTCATCCTAATTTGGTGATAGCCACTTTTAAGATTAACCTTGGAGAATATTTTAGCTCCATGTAGCTCATCAAGCAAATCATCTAGCCTAGGAATGGGATGTCTATACCTTATAGTAATATTGTTAATGGCTCTACAATCGGTACACATCCTCCAAGTTCCCTCCTTCTTAGGCACTAAAATAACCGGTGAAGCACAAGGAGACAAGCTCTCCTTGACCCACCCCTTACTCATCAACTCCTCTACTTGCCTTTGCATTTCATGAGTCTCTTGGGGAGAACTCCTATATGTTGGCCGGTTGGGTAAGGGTGCACCGGGTACTAGATCTATTTGATGCTCAATCCCTCTAAGTGGGGGAAGACCTTGGGGAATCTCTTTAGGAAAGACATCCTCAAACTCCATCAACAAAGACTCAAGGTCCTCTTGCTTGCCTACCAAGTTAGTGCTCAAAACCAAAGGTGTAGGCAAACATAGAAACATACTCTTCCTAGCTAGGTATTCTCTTCTTAAATCTCCTCTATCCATAAGCAAACTCTCCTTAATATTTGCCTTACTTGTGCTCTCGGTTTGCCTAGGTTTCATGGAGGTTCCTTCCTTGTTTTTCATCCTAGAATCACTAGTGGCATGTTTGGTAATTATTTTGCAAGTCTCGGCCAAAGCTAGGTTTCTAGGTGTTTTGGTTTCCTTTTTCTTCTTTTCGGAGGAGCTCTCGGCCAATGGTGCTTTGGCACATGATTCCTCACTTTTCTTCTCATTTTCTCTTTTTAACTTCATCTTTATTTGATCCTGATGCAATCCTCAAGGAGAATAGCATAGAAGTCACGGATCTTCATGCTTCAATGGAGACTTAGGTGTTTAGGAAGAAGAAGCTTGCGCCTCAAGGAGAAAAGAAATGGAGAAAACGGATTAGAAGAGGAATGGAAGCGCCATGGCAAGTGCCAATAAGCTTGAGGTGGAACCGCCACAATGGAGCAAGGAAGCCATTGATGAGATTCAAGGTTCTTCACAAGAACACAAGAGAGAAAACACTCTCAATTTTCTGAATTCAATTCTCAATTAATCAAAAAGTGTATGAATTACAAAGGAAATCCTATTTATACTACTAAGGTGTGGTGCTTAGCTTGCTATGGAAGGAACTAATGTCCACCCTCGGATTAGATTCTAATCTAATGGCTATGAAGGGAAGCTTGTGGTGGAAGCTTGATTAGCTTGGAGGACAAGGATCAATCCTCCACCCTTGGATGTAGATCCTCATCCAACGGTTATGGCATCAAGCTTGCACTCCAAGCTTTTAAGCTTAGCCCTTGGATTAGTATCCTCATCTAATGGTCATGGTGCCAAGCTTGCACTCCAAGCTTCTAAGCTTAACCCTTGGATTAGAATCCTATCTAAGGGTCACTAATTATTTGTTTATTACAAGTTTAGGCCCAAATTAATCCTTAAAACAATTACATAATTGAATGAAAACTATTAATAAGCCTAAACATTAAAACATTTCGCTGAAAATTCCTGGAAGCATTCCCACGCTAACTTCAAGCTCATTTTCCAGCTAGTTGCAGTTCGAACTGGGTTTTGGTGTCTTCATAGCTTTTGTAGCCCTTCAAGTCTTCTTTAATTTGGCACCAAGATCACCTCAATTGGATTTGTGTAACTTGAGTTATGATCGAAATACTGAAACAGGTCAGACAGTAAAAATCAGCAACGAATTTTATTAGAAGCCCAAAATTGAAAAGTAAGGTTGGAGAGTTTGGTTGGGCTTTTGGAGATGGTCCTCCATCAGATCCTCACACACTTCCTTAGGGGACAAAGGTTTAAGGGTTACCTTCTTGCTCATATGAGAGAAAACATAGGTGTTGGAAACACCATCATGAATGACATGCCTATCATATTGCCAAGGTCTCCCAAGTAATAGGTGAGTGGCTTCCATAGGTACTACATCACAAAGCACATCATCTCTATATTTACCTATGGAAAAATTAATAAGAACTTGCTTACTAACTACCATTTCACCTTTATCACTCAACCATTGTAACTTATAAGGTTTAGGGTGTGGGGATGTTCTAAGTCCTAACTTATCTACTAGCCTAGTACTAACTACGTTGGTACAACTACCACTATCTACAATGAGGGAGCATACTTTCCCTTCAACTAGACACCTAGAATGGAAGATGTTCTCCCTTTGAGAGTCATCCAACTCCTTAAGGGCACTTCCAAGCATCTTCCTCACCATGAGGAGATCTCCATCCTCGGGTTGTTCCTCCTCACTACTTGTGCTCTCCCTAGGCTCTTCACTCTCACTAGATGAAGATTGAGAATCCTCACTAGTGATGACACCATCAACTCTCACAATCATGGCCTTTTTGTTAGGACATTGGGATACAATGTGGCCATGCCCCAAACACTTAAAGCATTTAATAGAACTAGGCTTGGAAGTAGAAGATTTTACCTCCTTACCTTTGGAGTCCTCACGGCCTAGCCTCCCTTTGGATGAAGAGTTGTATTCCTTCCTTTCCTTGTCCTTCCATGATGACTTGTATGGTGTGTAGCTCTTTTTGAAGGTGCCCTTCCTCTTCAATTGGTTCTCTATCTTCTCGGCTTTGTGAAGAGCATCTCCAAGTGTCACAAATTGTTGGAGCTCTAGCACATCTTGGATGTCATGGTTCAACCCATGGATGAATCTTGCAAGTGTAGCCTCCCTTTCCTCTTGGTAATCCGCCCTAAGCATGGTCAATTCAAGGTCCTTGTAGTATTCTTGAACACTCTTTGACCCTTGTGTTAGTCTTTGCAATTTAATATGTAAATCTCTAACATAAGAATGAGGCACAAACCTTTCCTTCATGACATCCTTTAGTTGAGTCCATGAAGTGACTTGAGGCCTTCTTCTTGCAAAGGAATCCACCAACACTTGGTTCCACCATACCAAGGCATATCCTTCAAATTGTAGGATGGCTAAGTTCAACTTTTCCTCCTCTCTCAAGTGTGGATGACATGAGTAAACTTGCTCCACCTTCATGACCCAATCCAAGTAGGATTCGGCCTCAGCATTTCCAACAAAGGGTGGAAGCTTGATCTTTGCATTTAGGCCACCTTGTCTTGCTCCACCTCCATAAGGAAATGCTTGAGGTTGTCGACCATGGTACCCTTCTTGAGGAGTCCCTCTTCCTCTAGTTCTCCTCTCATCCTCATAAGCATAGAATGCTTCTTCCTCATTAAAATTGCTACCCCCTTCACTACCTCTAGGAGACCTATAGTCTCTCCTACTACTACTACTACCTCTTCTTTCTCCACTCCTTCTAAGATTGGCCTCTCTTTCTCTTCTCTCCATCTCTTCTCTTATGGCTCTTTCCATGTCCCTCCTTCTATCCTCTTCTTCTCTCATTTTTCTATGGCTCTCCTCCCTCACCTCATTGACACTCTCCTTGAGTTCATTCTTGAGATCATGTTGCATACTCACAAATTTCTCCATCATGGCATCCATCATCCTTTGGGTCCTTGGAGATAATTCATTGCCCACACTTGAGGAACTCGCCATTGCTGCAAGAAAAGGTTAGAACAAGAATAATAGAAGAGAAATTAAATTCCTTTCATACTCACTAAGTGTTTGCACTCACACTCTTGTTTGTACACTTTAGGAGGCTTTTCTTAGAAGTTACTCTCTAGCCTTTTTCCTCTCACTCTCACTTAGAGTTTCTTGGGAAACCTCTATCAATTATCAATGTCCAATTTATCCAAGTGAAAGAGGAACAATTCAGTTACAAAGCCTAGGAGATCAAGAAGACAAAAACTCTAGACAAAACTACCAAGATTCCAAAAAGACAATTAACAAAACAAGACTCAATGAACAAAGATTTAGCTACTCAAAATGGAATTTAATGCTCAAGACAATGGCTAATATATTTACTGCACTAAAAATGAAGGAAAACTAGTATTTAAAAACTGCAAAAATTTTGAAACAAAAACTCAAAGAAGGGAGAAATCAAGTGTAATTTTGCTGGAAAATTTGACAGCAACTGTCACCAAAATTTGCCCAACTTGTAAATTTTTGTTAGCATAGCAAATGAACTTGGAAAATTATGAAACCTTCCAGTTGAGCTTATATATATGTATAGTGAATGACCATATGCCCAGACTTCAATAATTCAATGTTTAACCCCTTGAACCAACTGCAAACCCGAAACTGCTCAAAGTAACAACAAAACCGTTACCAAGCTGGAAGTTAGGCTTGAAAATGGCTCAAAATGATTTGAAATTTTGGGGAATGGTTTGGGTGATATTTAGGCACAAAATAAGCTCAATTTAAGGTGTAGGGCAGCCACAAAATTGGATCCAAAAAACAGGGCAAAAACAGGGCAAATATGTCTAGGCACATGCAAAGCACACTACAAGTTCAAATATCATGCTATTAGCAATTTTGACACAATTTTGTAATATGATGCTTGAGCCTAATGAGTAATTGTTGCCTAATTGAGCTTGGACACAAAATTTATGGGTGTTTAATGATCCCAATTTCCCAATGTACTGCACTCAATTTTCCCAAAAATTTCTACTACAAGAGCTACTCAAAATTTCACTCTAATTTTTCTTCAAACTTCTTTTGTTGTATTTTTCTTTTCTTGAATTTTTCTTTGACTCTTTTTCTTGTATATTTTCTCTTGCTCTTTTCTTTTCTTTTGTTTTTCTATATTTTTCTTTTGGCTATTCTTTGCTGGACAGTCCAAGTATAGGCTCAATTACTCACGCAAGTCAAGTCAAACTTTGCTAACAAGCAAGATAATGTATGGTAATGGTAACTTGAACTTCTAATGAGCAATTCACATGATAATAACACATATAAGATGCAGGGAATTAACAATTCCAGCAAAGAGACTCAAAATACATATTGAGAAAATTCATCAAACACATGGGGGCTATCAACTAGAATGTGTCTAGCATGTAAGATAAGCCATGTATGATCAACCATGAGTGTCAGAACATCTCATCTATGCATTGGACAGCCAAGACACACAACAAAACTCAAATAAAAATTCAATTGAATCAAAAATTGAAATAAAAAAGATAGGAGCTAGACTCAATATCACAAGTGAAGAACAACTAGGTGAAGAACAAGCTCTTGATGCCAAATTTTGATATGGTATCAAGAGAACAAGCTCTGATTACCAAATTTGATACAAATCCATGTAGCTAATGTAACGCCCCACAGATCTAGCACCTTTTGTGCATCGGATCGTCGTTTCACCAAGTGAACTCCACCCAAAATCAAGAGAAGCTTGCGGAACTTAGATTAAAAAAAAATGGTTGATAGTTTCGGTCTGTGGACGAAGAAGAAGAAATAAAAAAATGGAAGTAGATTAGAAGATGGATAACGCCATGATTCAATGAACCAATAAGCTAAGTAGAAGAATCGCCACTTGGATCATGGATCCATGATAAGATTCAAGGTTCTATAAGAAACCCCAAGAGAGAACTCTCTCTTTCTCAAGACACAAGTCTTAGAAAATTCTATTTCATTTCATCCGAAAGAATCCTTTACAATTCAGAGTGTTCAATATTTATACTAGTTGTAAAACAACCAAAGCTAAAAAATGTAAGTAGTAATTTTTATCATTCGTCTGTGGTATCGTCTGTCTCAGGTTTCGTCTATCTGTGGGTATCGTCTGTCTCAGGTTTCGTCTGTCGTGTCTACAGATGGAAGCATCAGACTGAAGACTATGATGAAACAAGTACAGTCGGAACAAGCCTCAGACGGAACATCCTCAGTGTCAGACGAAACAAGCCTCAGACGGAATAGCGTCAGACGGATATCGTCTGTCTCTGGGTATCGTCTGTCTCAGGTTTCGTCTGTCGTGTCTACAGATGGAAGCATCAGACTGTAGACTCAGATGAAACAACACAGACGGAACAACTCACTCTCATCGTCAGACGAAACTGATCCATCAGGCAGAAGAAGAGTTCGGAATAGCGCAGACGGAACATCCTCAGCGGAATAGCGTCAGACGGAACACAGACGGAAAGAAGAGTTCTTACTTACAAACATTAGGCCGTGCACTTATTCACTCAGCAAGACCTAAATTACTTGTTCCTAATCTAATTACAAAATGCATAGAAAATTACAAGGCTTCATAAGCCTATTATGTTGACTATCAAGAGTTGACCATTGACTTTGACTTGTTGATTTTGATTTGGTCAACTCTTCTTCAACTTGGGCTTCAATTCTTCTTTGCATTGCCCTTGTAATCCTCATGCTTGTGGATGGTCCTCCATCACAGACCCAATACAGATCTATGATTTACACCGAAAAGCAAACACATAGAAACAGGGACAGGATACCCTAGAGGATTTCTGGAACAAATTACAAGCTATATGGATGGCGATTGACAGAAAGCAACCAAATCCTTTGAAGTGCTAAGATGATACTGAAACTTTCAACAAAATTAAATAAGAACAAAGACTATATCAGTTCCTAACAGGGATAGATGAAAAATTTGAAGTCATCAGAAGATACCTTTTGATGCAGGAGAAGACCCCTTAAGTAGAGTTCGCCTATGCTGCCGTCCGAAGGGGGCGGCCCGACTTCAGATTCTAAAGCCTAACACCAGTAGTGAAGGGAACACATCATTAGAGGAGGTCGAAATCGGCCTAACCGCAAGAAACAGACCACCGGGACAGGGACATGGATGGAGTCGCTCAGAAACCGTCAGACGGCATTCGTCACAGCGGGACAAGGAAGACAAAAGCCACCTCCACTGTACTCATTGCAGAATGAAGAAATATACCAAGGAGACTTGCTTTAAAATCGTGGGTTATCCCGAGTGGTGGGAAGATCCCAAACCAAAAAATCGCAAGGTTGCCACCGCCTTAGGCATCCCGCAGGCCACCAGTAGCAGCGATAGTGACACCGGAAGAGAGGAAGAAACAAAATCTTCAGTTGTTCATGGAAGAGCAGTCACTTATGGAGGTGAGAGAAGAGAGGAGGATACCAGCCCAAGAAAATTTGATCAGTGGATTTTTGATTGTGGGGCAACTGACACCATGACCCATGACCCTCATGATTTTGACAGCCTCTCCACACCTGTTAAAACCCATATTGAAACAGCTAGTGGAGAAATAATTGCGGTCCAAGGAGGGGGCTCAATTGTTTTTTTAAAACAAATTAAAATTAAAATATTGTCTTTGTGTTCCTGCACTATCATCAAAATTACTTTCTGTAAGCCAAGTTATAAAGGAGCTGAATTGTGTGGTTCTCATGTTTTCTACCTTTTGCCTTTTACATGCCATGCTTGCTCACGGAACGATTACAAGGCAACTCTGGTTATGACATAGACGTTTGAGACATCCTTTATTTGGGTACCTTAAGATTTTATTTCCTAATTTATTTACCAGTAACACTTAGCCCATCAAATGTGAAACTTGTATACGGGCAAAGAATCATAGAGTTACTTTTTCCCCTAATAACAATAGAACCAATTCTGTTTTTTCATTAGTACAATCTGATGTGTGGGGCTCGGCTCCTAATTCCCAAAATGATCAATTTAAGTATTTTGTTTTATTTGTGGACGATTACTCTTGCATGACGTGAGTATGTTTTCTAAAACACAAATCTGAAGTACCCGACAAGTTTTATGCATTCTATCAAATGATTCACACCCAGTTTGACAAGAAAATCCAAGTACTTAGATCAGATAATGGTGGAGAATTTGTGAACAAATCAATGCAAGAGTTTTTTTTAAAAAAAAGGCTTAATTCATCAAACTTCATGTCCAAACAAACCCCAACAAAATGGTGTAGCAAAACGGAAAAATTGTAAGCTACTAGAGATGACTCGGGTCATGATTTTTGATGCACAGGTTCCGACACGTTTTTGGCCCGAAGCTGTCGTTACCTCGGCCTATCTTTTGAACAGGCTACCCTCCCAGATCCTTAACCACAGAACACCCCTACAGATCCTAGCTACTCAGACTGTTATCCCTTATGTCCAAACGTTACCACCACGAGTTTTTGGGTGCTCCGTGTTCGTTCATATTCCCAAAGCTAACAGAACCAAATTTGATCCATGTGTTGAGAAATGTGTCTTCATTGGATATGCTACGCATCAAAAGGGGTATCGATGTTACAACCCAATCACTCATCGTGTACATGTGACTATGGATTGTGATTTTTTAGAATCAGAATATTTCTTCAGTAGCCAACTTGATGTTCAGGGGGAGAACATGAGTGAATCACCAAGTTGGTTAGGAAGCCTTAGTTGCCTAGAAACTGTTCCAAAAGAGCAAGTAGATGGAGCCAACGAGCATGCCTCTGTCAGCGTAGGAGTGACCAACACAACCAATGAGGATCCTTTTGAGAATGTCCAATAAGAGGTAAGTGATCTTCACTCTGCTGAGTTGCCTTCTGTTATGAACGAAGTAACTAACAATGACAGGTTAGCACCAGAACCAGAGCCTTTCACATTTCTGCCAAGAAGAAACAGAGGGGTACCACTTGACCGATATTCTCCAGAATATGTCCCCCGAAATTCCAGGTATCCTATGAAGATAACCATGGAAGGAGTGGCAGACATTACAAGAGCTTTTCTTACCTCCCTTCTAGCTGAAGAAATTCCCAGAACAGTTCATGAAGCCAGTAAGAAAGGCGAATGGCGAGAAGCTATGAAAACAGAAATGGAAGCTCTAGAAAAGAATGGAACTTGGGAGAGATGCATCTTACCAGCAGGGAAGAAACCAGTCGGGTGTCGATGGGTTTTCACCGTTAAACACAAAGCAGATGGCACCATTGAACGATATAAGGCAAGACTGGTGGCAAAAGGCTATACACAAACTTATGGCATTGACTACTCAGAGACTTTCTCACCAGTTATCAAAATTGACACTATTAGAGTACTATTTTCAATAGCAGCAAACAAAAATTTGCCACTATATCAGTTTAATGTCAAGAATGCTTTTCTCCATGGGGATTTGAAAGAAAAAGTGTACATGGAAGCTCCTCCAGGGTTCTCTGAAGATTTCCAAAGAAATGAAGTCTGCAAATTGAAAAAGGCACTCTATGGGCTTAAGTAGTCTCCACGCGCCTGGTTTGGGAGGTTTACAATGGCCATGAAAAGGTACGTGTACAAACAAAGCAACTCTGACCATACTTTATTCTTGAAAAGAAAAGGAGATTTGATCACATGCCTAATAATATATGTGGATGACATGATCATAACCGGAAGTGATATAGAAGAAATTGCACGACTGAGGAATAACTTGTTCAGAGAATTTTAAATGAAGGACTTAGGAGGGCTAAAGTACTTCTTGGGAATAGAGGTTCTTCGCTCCAACAAGAGGATCTTTATTTCTCAAATAAAGTACATCATGGATTTGCTTGCAGAAACAAGGATGGTCGATTGTAAGTCAGCAGATACTCCTATGCAAATTAACCATAGTTTGAAGTTTGAGGAAGGAGTTAATCTGACTGATAAAGAGAGGTACCAACGGTTAGTTGAGAAATTGATTTATTTGTCACACACTAGACCAGATATAGCATATGCAGTAGGGGTAATAAGCCAGTTTATGCACCAACCTCAAGAGGATCATATGGAAGCTGCCATAAGGATTGTCCGATACTTGAAAGGGACACCAGGAAGTGGGATCATGTTCCAAAAGTATGGGCACTTAAACATTGAAGCTTACACTGACGCTGATTGGGTTGGTAATCCAAATGACAGAAGATCTACATCGGGTTATTTTACTCTTGTAGGAGGTAACTTAGTGACATGGAGGAGTAAGAAGCAGAAAGTGGTTTCTCTTTCAAGTGCTGAAGCTGAATTCCGGGGAATTGCCAAAGGGATAACTAAAGTCTTATGGATCAAGAAGTTAATGACCGAGATTGGTTTTCCACCATAACTACCAAGTCAGTTAAAGTGTTATAACAAGGCAGTAATCAATATCTTAGAGAATCCTGTACAACATGATAGAACCAAGCACGTTGAAGTGGACAGACATTTCATCAAAGAGAAGATTGAGGATAGCAGTGTTGAGCTTCTGTTTTGTAAGGTCAGAAGATCAGTTGACAGACATTCTCACTAAATCTGTTACAGGCAGAGCATTTACCCGTGTTCTTAGCAAGCTAAGCATTGGTGATCCCACTGCTCACCTTGAGGGAGAGTGTTAGAATATTTGTTAGAATATTATAATTAGAAAAATAAATTAGTAAAATATCAGAGATAATCAAGGAAAATCATATGTATTTATTTAGAATACTTTCTATATTTAGTTCCCTAAAATTCTATATTAATTGAGCTATTATAAACAAAAGAAATAATAAAAAATATATTTTTCTTTCCTTCCCTGTTATCACATCCTTGTCTAACCTTTCCTAACCTTCGATACCATCGTAACACACAAAACCTAAATATTACCACCGAAACATGAAAAAAGCACGTAAAAACTCAATTTAATTATGATACTTCCCATGCAGCAAAATGGAGGTAATAGCACAAAACCTCCGTGGCTGAGTATATATATATATTAATTTATATATTTAAATTTATATATATTAATAATAAATTTATATATATTAATAATAAATTTTAATCTCTCAAATTTATTTTAGTGTGTGATAAAAAAAATTATTATATAATCAATAAATTCAGGTCTAATCAAACTTTTAAAAAAAATTAAAAGTTAAAAATTAAAAAAATTTTGCCCTCCTAACTTTATTTTCTGGCTCCGCCCCTGCATGCAAAGAAAATTACGTGGCAACTAAAAAAATTCTGAAACAAGAGGGAACTAGAAAGAGATTAAGTTTTAATTCGATTGTTGGTTTGCCACGTACGTGGCAGGCTTGTATTCGATGTGTTATCTAACAAAGTATTAAGAAAAATTTTAACTTAAGATTTTGAAATAAAATAATATATATTTTTTAAACTAAACTAACAGTAACGAGAGAGAGTGCAACCATTGTTCTATTACCTACATTTGCTGGGAAGGTTTCTTATAGAAAATTTTGGTCTGAACAAGGAAGAAGATTTATTGTTTTGATTCTACAGTAGTCATCAATCCATTACATTAATAACATAATTGATCCATTGCAAATTTACTATAAATGTGTTCCTATGCTTATCGTTGAAACATGAACCAAATTTTATATTGCTTATTTGTTTATGTTATTGGGATCTTACCTGTATAGGTAATCAACCAAAATAGCAGTATGCTTGGTCAAGGCGTTGAGCTTCTGCTTCGACACATGATGGAGAGCTATTTTGGTATACTTTTATTGATTCTAAATAGATTTTCAGAAATTATTAGTTTATTCTATTTTTATTTTGAATACAAAAATGTAAATTTTGATAGTCAACTTTAGAGATATTCAAGTTATACTTATTATAAAAGGAACTTATTGTTTAATTAAAGAAGAATATAATTTCAACTATGCTAATTTTTTATTTTAAAATTTTTAAAATTATAGAACTTAAAACTAAAATTAAATTAATAATTTCTCAAGCTTAAAATCATTTTAAATATACAATTAATTAATTAATTTAAATCACTCAAATCTACCATTACAATGAGAGAAGAAATTTTAGGGTATAACAACTTTACCACCCTCAAAAGAAATTTCATCCTTAAATTTTACCTAATGCAAACAAAGTAGAATGATCTTTTTTCTTCTAACTTTCCAGCTCTCTGCATGACAATTTTCGTAAAAAATAGGATCAACGTTTTTAAAGATTTTGAATGGACTAATGAAGTGAGAAATGAGTTTTTTAAATTTTAAAGCTCTACCAACACCAACCCAGGGTGTAACTCTATAGAATAAATGATGGTTCACCTGAAATTCTATATCCTTACTCCTTTTGTCATGATAGCTTTTCTACCTACTCTAAGCCATTTTCATCCTCTGTGTATAAATCTCACCTTGTTTTTCATTTGCTAAATCACATCTGGTCTTAAGGTAAGACTCTCTCCAGGTTCTAACCAACATAATGGGTCCTGCAACTTCTACCATACAAAGCCTTATATGGTGTCATACCATTAGAGGAGTGAAAATTATTGTTACAAGTGAACTCTACTAAAGGTAAAAAGTGTCCTAATTACCTTTGTGCTCTAAAGGACCAGATGTGGTAACTCGCAAATCAGAGTTATCGGCACATGGTTTTTAAGGATAATTTGTTTACTAACTGATACTAAGCAAGCTAAAATAGTGTTTAAACATGTTAATTTGCAATATCATGTTTTAGAATGCTTTGATGGTTTGTTTAAGTGTATAAGGGAATAAAGAAGCAAAAATGGAAGAGAAGGTGCAACATATAGCGGCTCGCACGACTCACAACTTAGCTTGTGCGACCTAAAGTCCTAGAACCATAGAGTCCTTCTCTACCAGTGTAGCTTGTGCGACTTAAGGCACAACTCACGTGAGTTGACTCTTCAGTTACGCCACATCCTTCTCTGTTTAACATCAACTAACGCGAATTGAGGCATAGCTCGCGCGAGTTGAGCCTCAAGCCCTACCGAGACTGCTCTCCGTATACCCAGCTCGCGCGGGCTGCATTTTAGCGAGCGCGAGCTATGTTTCCAAGCCCAAGCATAGCACGTTGATTATTAAATGAAAACCTATTCACAGAGAAAAAGGATTCAAAAATAGAGATTGAATTGTAGAGAATGACATAAGGAATAAGATAGAGAGAGAAGCAGAAGACAGAAGATAAGGATTACTCATCCCCTTTGCGGAAGTCGATCATCTATGTATTTTTTTCTTCTTGATTATTCTTGTATCATGACTTTGGTTATTAGAAACTAAATCTTTCTGTAAAAGATAAAACACAAGAAGAGGGGTTGAATTGTGTTAATCAAAAATTTTAATTCCTTTCGTTTGTTGGTTTAAAAGGGTTTAGACGAAAATAGTTCTTATCTTCAAATGTTAATTTTAATGATCAGACGTTACAATATGGTTATCCCTGTTAGTCACAAACTCAAGAAGGATGAACACAGATATTTTGATTTCAATAATATTTGGCTTTTGAATGTTGAATAGGGTTTTTGCTAAGATTGATTGCACTTGTATTATCACAAAATACTGGTATTTGGGTCTCAAACCTGGAGTAATATTCAAGTTGATGTTTTACCCAAAGTAGTTGTGAGCAACATCCAGCTGCAACGATATACTCCGCTTCAGTGGTTGAGAGTGCAATGGAGTTTTGTTTCTTGATTGACCAAGTAATGAGTGATGTGCCAAGAAATTGACACCCACCACTTGTGCTTTTCCTCTCCACTTTATCTCCAGTATAATCAGCATCACAATAGCCACTAAGATTGAAATCACTATTTTTCTTATAAAACAAAGAGAGATTAGTGGTTCCAATAAGATCTTAGAATAAGCTTTACAGCTTGCAAATGAGATTCTCTGGGGTCAAATTGAAAGCGTGCACATAGACAGACACTAAACATGATGTTAGGTATACTTGCAGTAAGATAGAGTAAAGAACCAATCATACCTCTGTATACCGTCTGATCAACGGTTTTACCTGACTCATCTTTATTGAGGCTAGCACCAGACGAATGCATTGGTGTCTTCATGGGCTTTGCATTTTCCATCTTGAACTTCTTGAGAAGCTCCTTGGTGTACTTCTGTTGGTGAATATATATACCTTGTTTCATTTGTTTGATTTGAAGTCCTAGGAAGAACTTTAATTCTCCCATCATACTTATCTCAAACTCATCCTGCATTAACTTAGAGAAATCCTTGCACAAGGATTCGTTAGTTGCTCCAAAGACTATATCATCTACATAAATTTGAACAATGATAAAGTCCTTCGAAACGCTTTTCTTGAAGAGAGTTGTATCAATCTTTCCTTTTGAAAAATCATTTTTAAGAAGAAAAGAACTCAGTCTGTCATACCAAGCTCTAGGGGCTTGTTTAAGACCATAAAGTGCTTTCTTCAATTTGAAAACATGATCTGGTTGAGATTGACTCTCAAAACCAGGAGGTTGTTTAACATATACTTCTTCTTCAATAAAACTGTTTAGAAAGACACTTTTCACATCCATTTGATATAAGACGATATTCTTGTGAGCAGTAAAAGGAAGTAAAATTCTAATTGCTTCTAATCTAGCTACAGGTGCAAAGGTTTCAGTGAAGTCAATACCTTCTTGTTGGTTATAGCCTTGAGCTACTAACCTGACCTTGTTCCTTACCACTTTTCCAGCTTCATCAAGCTTGTTTCTGAACACCCATCTTGTTCCAATGATGCTTTTGTTCCTTGGTCTTTCCACTAGTGTCCATACATCATTCCTTGTAAACTGGTTCAACTCTTCTTCCATAGCTAAAATCCAGTCATTTCTTGTAGAGCTTCTCTAATATCTTTGGGCTCTATATTAGACACGAGCATATCCAAAATCATCTCTCAGTCTTGATCTTGTTTGAACTCCTTGATGTCTATCTCCAATGATCAGATCTTTGGTGTGATTTGAGGCAAACCTTCAAGTTCTGACAAGAGCATGATCATCTTGGTGTTGAGGGACAGACGAAGAGGGTTCGTCTGTGCTGGGAGATGTCCTTTCGTTTGTGCTTGTGTCTGGACAAGGTTGGACAGACAGAACAGTTTCTTGACCAGAGGGAGTTATCTGCAAATTATCAAACAAATTTTCTAGGTCTGATATTTCTTTATCAACCTTTGAGTTATTCTGGAATTTCACATGAATAGATTCCTCTACAATTTGCGTCTTAGAGTTAAAAACTCTATAAGTTTTAGAAGTATTAGAGTATCCAAGTAAAAATCCCTTCACCACCTTTGAATCAAACTTGCCAAGTTGATCCTCAGTGTTCAAGATAAAACATTCGCATCCAAAAGGATGGAAGTAAGAAATGTTGGGTCTTCTTCCTTTCCATAGTTAATATGGAGTCTTATTCAATATTGGTCTTATTAATATTCTATTTTGAATGTAACAGGAAGTATTAATTGCTTCTGCCCAATAATATTTTGGAAAAGAGCTTTCATGCAACAAAGTTCTAGCCATTTCTTGTAAGGTACGATTTTTCCTTTCCACAACCCCATTTTGTTGAGGAGTTCTTGGAGACAAAATTTTTTGAAAGATACCATTTTCAAAACAGAAGGCATTGAACTCAGAATTTTCAAATTTTGTTCCATGATCACTTCTAACAGACGCAATACATATTCCTTTTTCTTTTTGAACACGTTTGCAGAATATTTCAAAGACACTGAATTACTCATGTTTATGGGCTAGGAAGTATACCCATGTGAATCTAGTATAGTCATCCACAATTACAAATCCATATCTCTTCCCTCCATGACTTTCAGTCTGAGTAGGTCCAAAGAGATCAATATGTAATAGTTCTAAAGGTCTTGTCGTAGAAACAACATTTTTGGATTTAAAAGAAGCTTTGAGTTGTTTCCCATGCTGACAAGATTCACACAGACGATTGGATTTCCAAGATATTTTTGGCAAACCTTTCACAAGATCCTTTTTAGAAATTTTTGAAATATACTTGAGACTTAAATGTCCAAGCTTTTTGTGCCAAATATCCCGTTCATCGTCTGCTGAAATCAAACATGTTACATTCTGATCACTAAGGTCAGAAAGACAAACCTCATAGACATTGTTCTTTCTTTTCCCAACAAACAGAATGGATTTGTCTTTGTTCTTGACTATACATTCATCAGCGTTAAAAGCTACTTCATATCCACTGTCACAAAATTAACTTATGCTAAGTAGATTGAAGTTGAGGCCTTTAACATAAGACACATTTTGGATAAGAGGATTGAGTGTCTTACCAACAGTCCTAATACCTAGGATTTTACCTTTCCCTGAACCATAAGATACAGATCCTTTACTTGGTCTGAGATCTTGGAACATAGACAGGTCTCCCGTCATGTGTCGTGAGCACCCACTGTTCAGGTACCAACTTGAAGTCTTCTCTCTTCCTATTAAGGATATTGCAACAAGAATAATGAGTGACTTTGGTACCCAAATCATTTTGGGTCTTAGTTGAAGAAGGTTTCCTTTTGTTTAAGGTTCTTGTACTCTTTTTATAATCATTGGGAACCTTATTGTAACTTTTGTTCTTCTTCTTATGAGTAGACGAAACAAATTTGTTTACATTTTCGTCTGACTCTTCAACAAAACCAAATCCACTCTTATTAGATGCAGACCTCCCATATTCTAAGATATTTTCAAGCATGGAGGATCCTTTAGTGAACTTTGTTAAGTCTTTAAGTAAAGATTCATTTTCTTTCTTTAATCTCTCGATTTCAAGAATGAAAATGTTCTTTTCAGATTCAGATGATACTTCATCTGACACTTTCTTTTGAAGCAACTCTTTTTCAGTTTTCAAAGCAGCATTTTCTTCCAACGCTTGTTTCAGCTTGATTTTGCATACTTTGTATTGCTCAACAATAAAATGTGATTTTTCCAAAAGTGTATCATATGATATTTCTTCTATTTCTGACTCAGACTTAGATGAAGAAGATGAAGAAGTTTGAGTTTCAATTACCTTAGATGAGACAACGTCTCCAGCCATGACACAAATGTTTGTTGTTTCTTCTTCTTCTGTGGATTCCTCTGAGCTTTCACTGTCAAGGTCTTCCCAAGTCAGCAAGCTCTTCTTACCCTTATCTTTGCGAGGGTTCCATCTCTTCTTTAACCTTGGACATTCTGATATCATGTGTCCAGGTTTTCTGCATTCATAGTAGACAATCTCTGAGTTTTCCTCCTTGCTTGAGGACTTCTCAGGGAGCTTCCTTTCCTTCTTCTTGAAGAAACGTTGACCTCTTCCCTTCTTCATATCATCTTCTTGAAGCGTCTATCCATGAGATAAATCTCATCATCAGACTATCTATCAGACGATTCAGACTCGGTGGTGTCAGCTTTTAAAATCTTATGTTTCTTCTTTCTTTCCTTCTTAACAGACGGAAGAGTTATGGACTCTTGAACTTTGATTTTGTCTCTTTTACAGAGAAGTACTTCATGTACTCTCAAAGCACCGATTAACTTATCAAGAGTTAATGTCTTCATATCACGCCCAACTGAAATAGCAGTGGACATAGCTTCCCATGGAGGAGGAAGACTGTCCAAAATCTTCATGTTGTTCTGGGCTTTGGTGAACGTGATTCCCAACGGGGTAAGTCCATTTAATATGGTTTGGAATCTTCCAAACATCATATCAATCGATTCTCCTTTCTTCATAGAGAACATCTAATATTCTCTTTGAAGAGTGACAGCTTTCCTCATTCCAAGAAAAAGGAAGATAGAAATCTTTTTTCTTTTACAAACTCTTTTGAATCAAGATAAACTAAAAACATTCAGAATATGATTCAACAAAATAAAAGAGTATAGGGAAAAGAGAAATAGCATGGTGAGTTTATACTGGTTTGGCTTTCGGCCTACATCCACTCCCAATACAACAACTATTGTTATTTGTGTTCCACTATTAACAATTTTGATCCCTTGTGTCAATTACAATCACTCTGCACATACACAAAATGAAATCAAAATAAACCAATACAACAAGTTTTTTTTCAAGAACCTTTCTCTCTAACTTTTGATGCCTTCAAGAATTAGTCGTGAGAACCCTTTCTCAAGTTCCACAACTCTTTTTCATAGAATACCTTTCTCAAAGAGTTTAAACCAATCTCAATCAATACAAAGATAAAAGATCAGAATAAGTACACCTGTTGTACATGAACTGATCAACGTCTTGAACAATGTAGATGCTTCATTCCATCAAAGAGTAATCATCTCAAGAGAAAGCCTTTTGAATCTTTTTGAAATCTTGGAGAAAAATGTTAAGAACTCAAGTGTTCTCAATGTAAAACTTCGTTTCAACTCTTCTTTCTCTTTTCAAAATCAAGGATTAATCTTTTTGAAATCTTTCCAAGTGGTGTTTATATAAAGACATTTGAAAACAAGTTGAGATGAATTTCTGATGGGGATAATTGATTACTATGGAGTGGTAATCGATTACTACAGAGGATTTCAATCTTCTTTGGCCTTTCAAGCTCGTGGTAGTCGATTACTGATATACGGTAATCGATTACTCTAGAGATGTTTTGGATTCCCTATTTTTAATTACTTTTGGTAATCGATTACAGCTTTTTGGTAATCAATTACTTTTATTGTAAAACTTTTAAAACTCTCAAAGAAAGTGTTCTATTACTTTAGTTTGGTTTTCCACTTTCAAAACAAAAAGCAAGGGGTTCCAAAATCACTTAGCTTGATGTCAAAACAGATTTAAATTCTCTTTGAAGCAAAAACCAATCAAATCACAAACTCAAAGCCTAGTCTAAAGCAATCAATACATTTAAGATCCTATATACATTTACTATGAAATTCAAGATTACAAATACATCAAAATTAAAATCCAAGAGTAAGACTCCTTCATGCTTCAAGTCTAACAATCTCTCCCTTTTTGGTTTTGATGTACCAAATCAAGGTGTGGTGCCAGGGATCGTGTGTAGATGGCTTTGATGTGTCCTGTAATGTTAGTAAACCTGTGTAGCTTTTCATGCTATACATCCATTTGTATTATATCACATTCTATTCATCTCTAATTTGTCAAATTTATCAAGTATCAGAAGTTTTGATAACAGTCATCCAACATATTTAAATTCAAGTTACAGTCATCCATAATTAGTTATATTTCTAGTTCTTGTTCTACTCCCCCTAAGCATAGTAGTACTAAAATTTTAAAAAAATTAAATCCAAAATTCAAAGTTTCAAGACTTGATAATCCAAGATAAAAAAATAACTGATAACTACCACACTACTACTCCCCCAATTTGGTATATCAAATAAGATTATGAGAAGTAGAGTTTCAGTTGAAGTTACTAATCTGTATCATCCTGATTGAGTCTCTCCATCATTGTTTCCATGAGATTCTTCATTTCCAGATATTGAATATCTTGATTTCTCCTAAGATCATCAATTTTTCTGTCCATAGTTTCCTCTATCTTATCAAGTCTATCTATCATGATGGACTCGAATCTTGACTTTGGAATGTATTCTCTTGATGCAAGGTTGTCTTCTTCGTCCTCCTCTGCTTGAGTTCCTCCTTCTGGAATTTCTTGGGGTTGGACATGTTGTTTTTCTTCTCTTGATATCTAGCCGGCATTAGTCTTTATCAGCCTCATCATCTTCAAGGCTTTATCACCAATGATGTGGACATCTTTGACTAATTCCCTTGTCTCATCTATTGTATCAACTTGAAAATGTTAAATTAGTCTAGATATAAACAAAGAATATGGACATTTGTTATCAAGAAGCCTCCTAGTCTTGAGCATGTTGTCCATAATGATATGTGTCCAGTCTATTTGAATTCCATTCTTCAGAGCTGCCATCAATATCATATCTTCTTAACTAATCTAAGCGTGATTTGTTCCTCTTGCAGCCAATATCCAGCAAACGGTGTAATGTAGAAGCCTGTCATCTGTGCTTAGGCCTCCTATGTTGTATGTCACCTTTTTGCCTTGTGCTCTCCTTGCGGTCTTATCAGCTTCCCAGCCTTGTGGGTTCCTAAACATACTCATGTAGAAGGTACCCTTTTGCAAATTAAATCCCCTCTCACTGAGTTTATCCACATGTGCAATGATTCCTTCTCTCCTAATTCCAGCAAATTGAAGAAAATGTGTAGGGGTTAGTGTCATAGAAATACCATTTATTTCAGAACTTACAGTCCTAGACGCCATGTTTAGTTTGAGATTTGAGTAGAACACTCGAACCAAGTCGGGGTAGACAAAACCTTTCAATCCTAAAATTTCTCCAGATTTTGTTGCCTCATATAGTTCTAGAATGTGAAGTCTTGTTCATCAAGCCAACGCAAGTCGAGGATTTTGGGTGGGACTAAATCCTTGTTTCCAAAATCAGTGTAGAATCTAGTCTCGTGGCTCTTTGATGTGAACCAACGTGTGATGGGGTTTGGCTCTAGTGGTGGTGAAGGGTTCCGCTCCGGTGGAGAAAGATGAAGAGGGGTTTCCTTCCTCTTAGTAGATTATCTTCCTTTCTTCCTTCCATGAATCTCTTCTTAAGAATACCTACTTTCCCTCATTTTGATTTTCTTGCCTTTACCTTGGTCTTCTATGGTTGTAGTGGGAAGAGTAGATATCTAGGGTTTCGTTGGAGAAGATGGTGGAATGAGAGGTGGAAGGTGAGGGGTTTCAACATGTGTCACTTATATGAGAGAAAAAGCCCAACAGAAATTAGTCTAAGAACAAGGTAATTGATTAACCTAATGAGGGTAATCGATTAACCCGTGTTCATATATAAAGAAATTGAAGAAAATCAAGTGAAACTGGTCGTGGTAATCAATTAACCTATTCTGGTAATCAATTACTACAGGGGATTTTATAAGAGTTTTAAACACTGGTGTTGTGGTAATCGATTACAGGTATGTGGTAATCGATTATTTATGCCAGAAAAATCATTTTAAATCTATGTTTTGTGAAATAACTTTGATTATGTATGATTGGATGAATGCATTCAATTATATTTGAACAAAAGGTCTAGTTTAGATGTTCCTCACTAAGGATGCCAAGATTTGTTCTCAGTTTCTAAAACCTTTCTTTTGGCAATGCCTTAGAGAAGATGTCAGCAAGTTGGTTTTCTATATCAATGAATTCAATGTCACAGTCTCCTTTCTCCCCGTGGTCATGGATGAAATGGTGTCTGACTTCAATGTGTTTTGTTCTTGAGTGTAGGACAGGGTTCCTTGTAATATTAATTGCACTTGTGTTATTGCACTTCAGGGGAATGTGGTCTATCTTTAGTCTGAAATCTTCTAATTGATGTTTCAACCAAATAGATTGAGCACAACAGCTCCCTGTTGCCACATATTCGGCTTCGGCTGTAGATAGTGGCACACATGCCTGTTTCTTGCTGTGCTAAGATATCAAGCATTCTCCAAACAGATGACATATTCCACTCGTGCTTTTCCTGTTTGTCTTGCTGCCTGCAAAATTAATGTCACTGAATCCAACAAGTAATGGTGAGGTTCCTTTCGTATACCATAAGCCACACTTAATGGTTCCTTTTAGGTATTTCAAAATCTTTTTCACAGTCAACCAGTGTGATTGTTTAGGTGTAGATTGGAATCTAACATATAAACATACTCCATACATAATATCTGGTCGACTAGCAGTTAAGTATAATAAAGATCCTATGAGACCTCTATATAGAGTTGGATCCACATCCTGACCTGATTCATCAACTTCAAGATAGGTGTTGGTAGATATAGGTACATTTGATACTTTGCAATTCAACATATCATATTTTTTCAATAGTTCATTAGTGTACTTAGCTTGGTGAATGAAGGTTCCACCCTCCATTTGTTTGACTTGGAGTCCAAGGAAGAAACTCAATTCTCCTATCATAGACATGTCAAATTCCTCTTGGATACTGTTCACAAACTCTTCACAAAGTACTTGATTAGATGATCCAAAGATGATGTCATCAACATAAACTTGAACTAATAAAATGTAGTTAGATTTGTTCTCTATGAACAAAGTCTTCTCTACTTTACCTCTGTGGAAATCCTTTGATATGAGAAACTTACTTAGTCTATCATATCATTGCCTAGGGGCTTGCTTTAGCCCATATAAAGCCTTATTCAGTCTGTAAACATGCTCAGGCCATGTAGTATCTGTGAAACCTGGTGGTTGAGCTACATAGACTGCTTCATTGATGTAGCCATTTAGAAATGCACTTTTCACATCCATCTGAAAAAGTTTGAAATTGTTAATACAAGTATAAGCAAGAAGTAGTCTCACTGCTTCAAGTCTAGCTACTGGAGAAAAGGTTTCTTCAAAGTCAACTCTATCTTGTTGATTGTACCCTTTGGCTACTAGTCTAGCTTTGTTTCTGATCACAACTCCATTTTCATTGAGTTTATTTTTGAACACCCATTTGGTGCCAATAACATTCATATAGATTCTGTATGGAACAAGTTCCCACACTTCATTCCTTCTGAATTGGTTCAATTCCTCTTGCATAGCCATGATCCAGAAATCGTTGATTAAGGCTTCTTCAATACTAGAGGGTTCAACCTAAGACACAAAAGCATTGTTATCATAAAGAAGATTTAGAGAGGATCTAGTGGTTACTCCTTTTTGAATGTCACCAATGACATTACCTAGAGATAAGTTTCTTGGAGTCCTCCATTCTTTAGGTTGAGTAGAAGGTGATTGATCTTGCCGATGTTGTTGCTCATTTTCTCTGCTCATTTCACATGTTTCATCATCATCACGTAGCAAACTTTCCTTTTGGGAAATATTAGTTTCATCAAATTTAATGTGGACTGACTCTATAGGCTTTACTTGTATTCGAATATCCAATGAAAATAGCTTCATCAGCTTTGGTGTCAAATTTTCTAAGATGATCATTGCCATTATTTAAAACAAAGCACTTGCATCCAAAAACTTTAAAATAAGAGATGCTAGGCTTTCTGCCATTGAAAAGCTCATAAGGGGTTTTCATTAAGATAGGTCTTATAGTAACTCTGTTAAGGACATGACATGTTGTATTCACAGCATCTGCCCAAAAGTTCTTAGGCATCTTTTGCTCATTTAGCATAGTCCTTCCTAGTTCAATTAAAGATCTATTTTTCCTCTCCACTACTCCATTTTGTTTTTAAATTCAGACCCATTGTCACTTTTCAAAGTCTTAATTTTCAAATCTTTCTTGTTTTGAATTTTCTTGGCAAGTATTTTAAAAGCACCAAAAGCTTGATCCTTTTTCGAGATAAACAAAACCCAAGTAAACCTTGAGAAGTCATCCACAATGACCAACCCATAAAGATTACCACCTAAACTGGTTATTCTTGATGGACCAAATAGGTCTAAGTACAAAAGTTCAAGAGGCTGAGTAGTAGAAACATGTTTGATACTTTTGAAAGATGTTTTTGCCTACTTGGACTTTTGACAAGCCACACAAAGTCCTTCTTTAGAAAACTTCAGTTTTGGTAATCCAATGACTAAGTCTTTAGACACTAGTTTATTTAAATGCAAAATATCAATGTGAGCAATCCTTCTATGCCATAACCATGACAAATTATCATTTGATGTTAATGTTGGACTTGAAGCTGAAGAAGCCATCCTTAGTTTTAGTTTTGATATACTTGTACTTTTGATCTTTATGATAGATTGTATATAGGAGTTTAAAATGTATTGATTGTTTTAGTTAAGGCTTTGAATGTGGTTTTTATTCAATCGTTCCATAGAAACTTTGTTTTTATACTTGTGATTTGAGCTAGAGAAGCTTTGGAACCCCATTTTGTTTGAAAGGAATCAAAAACTTTAGTTTTAAAAGGTTTTTAAGCTGAAGTAATCGATTACCATGAGCTGTAATCGATTATCAACAGTTTCAGAAAACAGGGGAATCCAAACTGCTCTGGAGTAATCGATTACCACTCCATAGTAATCGATTACTTCGTGCTTAAAGGAACAAGGAAGGTAAATTTCTCTTGAGTAATCGATTACCACTATCCAGTAATCGATTACCACACCTGAATTCATCCCAAAAGTGTTTGAAACTGCTTTAAATTGAAACCTCTTTGAATTATTTCGAAGAGAGAGATCTTTTTGAGTTTTCAAAGAAAGAAAGGCAGAGAAAAACGCTAGTTTCTACAAGAAATCTCTTCAAAGGTTCAAAGATTTCTCTTGAGATGAAAGCTGTGTGAAAAGATTGAATTGTGTGGATGATTTTGTTGATTAGTGCTTACACACCAGGTGTAATTCTATCTGATCTTTATCTTTTGTAATCTTTTTGGTTTTAACTCTAAAGAGAAAGGTATTCTCTTGAAAGAGTTGATGAGTTTTTGAGAGAGGTACTCTCAAAGGTTGATTCTTGAAGGGATCAAGGATCAATATATGTTCTTAGGTGAAGAACATATAAGTTTTGAGTATTTGATTTGTTTTTGTGTTTGTGCAGTGTGATTGTATTGAACACAGAATCATTACAGTGGAAAACCGATCGCAACAGATTGTTGGGTTGGGACTGGATGTAGGCCGAAAGCCGAACTAGTATAAATCTCTGTCTAAACTTTCTTCTCTATCTTATCTCTTTTAATTCTTTGTTTTCTTGCTTTACAATTTCTTTTCCCTTGTTTTTCCGTTGTTCGTATCTCTGGTACGTTTTGTAATTCAAGATAAAATTGAATCGGGAAAAAGTGAGAAAAAGTTAAGTTGTGAAGGGAACTTGAATCTATTCACCCTCCCCTCTAGATTCATATAGGGACCAACAGTTAAACATGCAGAGTATGAAGATGAATGATCTATTTCAAGAATATAGATATTGTTAAATCTCTTATCGACCATGAGTAGCTCATTTGAGTTTTTGCTACTTATAAGACAATATTCATCATCAAATGTTATTCTGTAATTCTTGTCACATAGTTGACTAATACTCAGAAGATTAAACTTCAGTCCATCAACTAGAAGTACATCATCCTCTATGACTGTGTTTGCTTTGTTCTCAACTGTACCTAATCCAAGGATTCTACCTTTGTTGTTATCTCCATACACTACTGATCCTGTCTCCCTTGGGGTAAAGGTGATAAAATTTCTTTTATCACCTGTCATATGCCTTGAATAGCCGCTGTCTAAATATCATATTGAATTCTTGTTGTTCAGGTTTTCCTGCAAAAGAGAAGAGTTTATTTTGTAGTTGGTACCCAACCTCTCTTGGGTCCTGTCAAGTTAGTACTGCACTTTTCTTTCACAATCCATTTATAAATACCACTAGAGATACCTTTCTTTCTAATCATGCAACTAAAAGCATTATGACCATGTTTCATACAGTAGGTACAAATCAAGTTGGCATATTTAGACGTTCCAACTTTAAAGTTATTACCAGTTTTCATGTGAACACATTTCAAGGAGCAATTACTTGGGTGTTGTCTTAAAGTGTGTTCTTTTCTTAATTTTGAAAACTCATTGTTTAAATCAGAAACCTTTTGATTTAAGAAAGAGATTTCCTTTCTCAAGATTTTATTTTCTTTTTTAAATATCTCAGCTTCTTTATAAAGTTCACAAAAGGCTGTGTGTAATTCATCATAATAATCCATAGAAGTATCGGAATCACTTACCTCACTAGATAATGTTGACAAAACTCTTTTCATCAAGAGGAAGTCTAACAATATACTATTGGTCCAAGTTTATGTTGATGATATCATTTTTGGATCAACTAATCAATCCCTTTGTGAGGAATTTGTGGCAAGCATGTAGGGTGAGTTTGATATGTCCATGATGGGGGAACTTAAATTCTTCCTTGGACTTCAAATTAAATAGCTGAAAGGAGGAATTTTCCTACACCAAGCAAAGTATACAAGAGAACTTCTGAAGAAATTCGATATGGAGAGTTATAAGGTTTCTAACATTCTAATGTCTACTAATCTTTATTTGGATAATGATGCTACAGGACAGGGTGTGGACCAAACAAAATATAGAGGGATCATTGGATCACTCTTATATCTCACAGCGACTAGACCGGACATCATGTTTAGTGTTTGTGTTTGAGCGCGATTTCAAGCGGCACCAAAACAATCCCACATAACTGCTCTGAAGAAGATTTTGAAGTTTCTCAAAGGGACAACAAACTGTGGTTTGTGGTATCCCAACGGTACGCCTCCTACCCTAGTTAGTTTTAGTGATTCCAATTTTGCAGGTTGCAAGACGGATAGGAAAAGCAGAAGTGGTATTTGTCACTTGTTTGGGGAGTGTTTAGTTTCATGGCAAAGCAAGAAGCAAGCATGTGTCGCTTTGTCAACGGCGGAGGCAGAATATGTCGCTGCTGGTAGCTGTTGTGCTCAAACCATATGATTAAAGCAACAACTTGAAGATTTTGGACTAAAGCTTGACCATATTCCTATCAAGTGTGATAATACAAGTGTCATCAACATCACGAAGAACCCAGTGTTGCACTCAAGAACTAAGCATATTGAAGTGCGCCATCATTTTATAAGAGATCACGTCGAAAAGGGCGATTGTGACATGGAGTTTGTTGAAACGGAGAAGCAATTCGCGGATATCTTTACAAAACCTCTACCAAAGGAGAGATTCTTCAAACTAAGAACCAACCTTAGTATTCTTAGAGAGGAACATCTCACTTTAACTCTTTATATGTGGTAAATTGGGCATTCATGATGCCCCAATGAGGTATGTATTCACAACATTGAATGAACATTGACCAAAGTTCTTTCAAAACATGAAAAATCAAGTGTTTTAAGCTTTTCTGGTATAGATAATCAATTATCACATCGTATTAATCGATTACCAGGCTTGATTTTAAATTTTTCAAGGAATTACTCTCTGGAATAATCGATTACCACGAATGGGTAATCGATTACCACAAGATTTTAGTTTTTACAAAGCAAAAATGGCCACTGGAGTAATCGATTACCTTATTTGGTTAATCGATTACCTCGTGATTTTTGAAAAAACCCTCTTTTGATTACTCACTGGAGTAATCGATTACCATTTTTGGTTAATCGATTACCACTGCAACTGCAGCGTTTTATTTGCTTATTAATGGATTTGGGCTTAATCGATTACAATCTCAAAGTGAGTCCATTGCTTTGTTCTTATATATAACCTAAGTTTTGGAATTTTTATAAGTGATTTTCAGGAATTGGGCCTCATTCTACACACTCACAAACCCTAAAGTCCTTTCTCTCTCTAACACCACCACCATCCATGGAAGATCAAGGGAGAGGCAAGCGAATCAAGCATGTTGCTCAAAAGCTCAAGCCCAGGACTTCCCCCATTCGAAAATGGGTGAATCCTCGAAAAGGAAGAACCCATCTACTCCAGGAGATGAGGAACGTCCAATCAATTCTTGGTTTACCTCTGCTGCTCAAAAGTCTTATTTCTATGGAGATTTCGCCAACAAGGAACTCGTTCCGGCGAAGATTCTTGACTTCCGGTGGCTCGACGCTCAGGGTTTCACGTTCCACTCATTGCTCAAGGAACAAAACCTAGAGAAGTTCGTTGGTCTGAAGAGTTTCATCTACCCGGACTTAGTGAAAGTGTTCTACTCAAATTTGCGACCACACCATGCTACGGGAACGGTAGTTTCCGAGGTAAAAGGGAAAACTATGATTTTGACTCATGATATTTTCTTTCGTTTTGCTGGATTTAAACGAGAAGGGATCCGTCCTATGGTGGATCGATTGCGTGCAAGTGGATTCGATCTTTAAAAAGACTCCTTCTTCATGAGCCTGCTCAAGAACCCAGAATTGTGGGAGGCGGAAAAGGCTTCACGGAAGTAAAGAGGGAAGAAGATTACGTACAACACTGGTGGGCTGAATGCTGATGATTGACTTCTCCACTACACAATCTGCTGGATCCTTGCTGCAAGAGGAGCAAACCATGCTCAAATTAATGAGGAGGATATGGTAATGATGGCTACTTTAAAGAACGACATTCAAATCGATTGGGCTCATGTTGTCATGGATAACATGCTCAAGAAAAGAAGGATGTTAATAACAAATGCCCATACTCTCTGTTTACCTCACGTTTGATTGAGCATTTTTAGGTTGATACACAAAATGAGAACAGGGACTTGATGAAGGACATACACATCATTGGAGACAAAGCATTGAGATGATGTGTTTGACCAAAACCGATGCTGCTTGGGTGCCTAGGGAGGAAGCCCTTCCACCTTAAGAAGCTCCAGTTCATCCTTCTTCCGATGACGATTCTAATTCGATGGCTGGGGAGTATATCCCTAAGTCTCGCTTTGAGTCGATTGTCATTGATCGGTTGGATGAGATCTAGGCAACTACCGCCAAACGCTTGGACGAGATGGAGTCTGCTCAGAGTGCTCGGTTTCTAGACCTCAAGGAGCTGATTAAGTCTCTCCACATTCGTTTAGATGACCTCTAGCATTTCCTTTCTTTCACATCTCTCTTTTTGCTTATTGATATACCAAATAGGGGGGGGGGAAGTGTTTAGAGTAGGATATCTGTGATAGGGGGAGGTTTGGCTTGGTTTGGGTAGTCAATTGGTTAGCTTATCTAGTTAGTTTATCTTAATTGCATTTATTTTCTACTATAGTGAACATTTGAACAATTTGAACTTGGGTTGTAATAATTTTTTTTTAACTATCCTTGAATCGTTTTATTTCTTATATTCCGCTTTTATAACTACTGGGTCATGAACTTGTGTTTTTGCTTTGAATCGTGACTTACATTCTTGTATGAATGATTTGATGATGCTCTGAAATATATTGGATTGAATTGTGAATCTGCAATATATATACTCTGTACTTGGAAGTTTTAACAATTGCAGGATTCTTAGAAGATCAACACACGTCTAAATTCTAAGGAAAACCTTATTTCGGATTTGGTACATCAAAACCAAAAAGGGGGAGATTGTTGGACTTAAAGCTTGAAGATGCTTGGAGTGTGTCTCTTGTTGTTTTGATTTTGATGCAATGTAATTTTGGTTTTCTTAGATAACTTGTAACTAGGAGTTTTCTATATATTGATTGTTTAGTTTAGGCTTGCGTGTGTTTGTTCTTGTTTGGAATGCCTTAGAAAGCTAAGTTGATCTTGTGTGATTTCTCATGATTCAAATGTTTGAATTTCCCTCTAAATTTATTTTCAAAAGGTTTCAGTTACTAACTTAGGTAATAGATTACCAACTGTGGTAATCAAATGCCAAAATTAGGTAACAGACTGGGAATCAACATTTTTCTCTGATAGAGGCCTCCTTAGAAATTCTCCAAAGAGTCCTTGTGTGCCCAATCTAGCTTCTTCAACAATCTCCAAATCCAAGCTTCAATGGAAGCTTCAGTCAAGGCTTTAATGGGTGGAAGAGAAATCGAAAAGGAAAAATGGAAGGGATGAGAAATGGGGAAGAAAGGCGCCATGGCCAGCCAATAAGCCGAGGAGGAACCGCCACAATGGAGGTGAGAATCCATTAATAAGATCCAAGAAACCTTGCTAAGCAAGACAAGAGAATCCTCTCTTAAAGAAAAGTTCAAAGCTGATTCATTCATCAAAATATCAAAATTGTTTTACAATTGGGGGTGGCAAGCTTTTATAAGCCACGGTTAGCTTGAGATGCAAGCTAAGCTAAACTAACCCTAACAGAATCCTAACTAACTAGGCTTAAGGCACAACTAACTAATTAATGAGTCTAGTGTAAGTTACATGTCACTTTCCAAGTTACATGTCATCAATCCTTGATCTAGACCATTAAAAAGGTTGATTAGATCAAGGGTTAAGGATTTTCCTTAAGTGGAGACATGGATCACCACTTAAGTAGAACTCTACTTAAACCCTTCCACATTGGATTCACTTATAATTTCACTTAAACTCAGATTCACTTGAAATTTACTTGAAATTCTAAGGTGAATTTTAATACTCACTATTTCATCACTTGTATCCTTAAGCCATACACTTAATACAACAAAGAAAAAGAAATTCAAGTATGCCCTTAAACAAATTGGGCCGTGAGTTTGCCAAAATCTTACATGGCATTACAAGGTTCAAAAGTATTTACAAGAATATTATAATCCTTAGTAATTCTAAGGTCTTGAAGCTTGTAGCAATCTTTGTCCCTCTCCATCTCCAACTCCTCTTCTAGCTTTTTGAGCATGCTCCTAGTGAGTCTCCTTGGAGGAGGTTCTTCTTGTGGGGATAGTCCTCTATCAGTCTCTGAGGTAATCAATTACCCAATCAGGTTAATCGATTACCATGAGTGAAATTCACCTTGAAAAAGCTTTGTTTTCTAGTTCAATCGATTACCAACCTGCGGTAGTCGATTACCTCTATCACAAAGTCATTTAATTGCCTAAACTGGGTTTTTAATTTCATATATATATACCCCTCTTCCGAAAATCTTTTATTAACTCTTGGAAATATAAGTTTTGGAATAACTCTAACACTTTCATACTCTTTCTATCTTTTCTCCAAGAAACTCATAAAGAACTTCAAGGTTCTTCAAAGAACTTGTTTTCAAAAGGCAATCTTGATTGAATGTTCTGATTGGTTGGCATTCATAGTACTCATACGTGATCAGAATCTACACTCTAAGGTGTTTTCTAACTGATCTTTCTATTTCCATTTTGGATTCAGGTTGATTACTGTTGACTTTAAAAAATATACGTGTGTGTCAATCTTTCGGCAAGTGTACCGATCGTTTACAAGTTTAGAAATAGTGAGAAAGGGATGTCGAACCACAGAGACTAATTGTGAAGTATCGAATGCTTAATATGCTTGCTATTAGGACTAACAATTGAGTGAAGCATGTGTGTAAACTAAGTAATTATGTAAAAGAGAATCAATGCTGTAAAATGAATAATGAAGAGTAGTAAATGTTTAAGTTTCAGAAATGATAAAATGAGTTAGGGAATAGGTTCATTCAATTCCTTCCTTCATGTAACTAATTCCTATATCAATTCAATGGAAATTAATCAAGTGGAGACTAGAATTTGTGATACCTTAGACTAAGCCTATTCCTAGGTCTTTAGTCACTTTGAATGACTTCTATAATCTCTAATCCCTTAGGTGAAAAATAGAAATGCATTCAAGAAGCGAAACAGATAAATTCACGATGTCTCATAACATGCAAGTTCTATTCCTAGACTCATGCACTGTTATAGTGATGCAATTCCTCTCCTAATTCAACTATCAATCTTCCGAAGGCATAATTGAAATGAGAAACAAAAACTCAAGGTATAGCTCAATCAATTTCAAGCAGTTAATATTCCTATCACTATTTGAACTTCATGAATCAAACCTCAAGAAATTGCAATTAAGTAGGAAAAGCTCAATCAATTGATCCGAAATTACAATTGAATTCACATAGAAGTCATTACAAGAATTCTAGAATTGAAATCCCCTTCCCTAACCTAAAACCTAGCCTGACATGGAAAGATGAAAAGAAAGAACAGAAAAGGAAATCAAAACCGAGAGAAGCTCCATGAATCCCTAGCTCTTGCTTCCACAAGCTCCAAAACATCAAGAATCTTCAAGGTTTTGATGGAGGAGGATGAGACCGAAGGTGGAGAGAAGAGAGAAAAACGAGAGGTGTGCACGAGAAGCTAACAAGAAAAACTGAATTATGAGGTTCCTCTTTCATTTTCGTGCCCAAAAGGTATATATATGTGCAGAAATCGCGCCACCACTTAAGAGGGACGCGCCCTAGCGCGTTTTGAATGGAGAAGAAGGCCTGAACGCACCCCTGTGCACGCCCTGGCGCATTTGCGCCGCAAGGAAAGGCTGAACGCGCCCCCCTGGCGCGCCCTGGCGCGCGTTTCTCTTTGCGAGGACATGAGTGCGCCACCCTGGCGCGCCCTGGCGCGTGTGCGCCCTTGGTGATCAGTGAAACGCGCCAGGGCGCGTTTTGACAGGTGTGGAGGACCAATCTTGTGCCATAGCTTGCTCTGAATTGTTGACTTGAGCTCCCCTTCTTGTTCCTCTTGATGGCCTCTTCATTTTATGTCCATGGCTTTCATTCCAAGCTTCTCTTCAATGAACCTAAAATCAACAAAGAATGATTAAGATGACTTAAAAACTTAAGAAAACTTGTAAAACTAACAAAACACTGACTCAAGAACTAACACTAAGTAAACATGGTATTTTCATTGTTTTCTTTATCTAAACTATAGCTAAACTTAGTAAAAATAAATGGAAATGAGCTTAAAAGACCTAGAAGAACATGTATAATTTAGCACTTATCAATTACTCTAGGAGAGAGGTCTCTCTAGATAGAGTAAGGTTCTTTGAGAAGGGTTTTCTCAAAGGTTTGATATTGGAGGTGTCAAGGTCAATGAAAATGGTTCTTTGGGTTAAAGAACTGGTTGATTGGGTGTTTTGATTTCATTTTTGTGTTACTTGTATAGAGTGAATGTAAAGATCGCAAAAGGGATCATAGTGGAAATCCAATTGCAACAGTTGTTGGGTTGGGACTAGATGTAGGCAGTTGGTCGAACCGGTATAAATCACCGTGCAATCTTCTTCTCCCTTATACTCTTTATCTTTTGCCTTACGTTGATCTTTAACATCATTTAATCTCTGTTTTACGTTCGGTAATTGACTCAGTAATCAACTAAAACGATACCAGTTAGATACTACAATAGATTACGCATGAATATTGTTTACTAACGTGTTTCTTGATCTTTCTTTTGTGCTTTCCGCTATGCATATTTGATCTATCTTGTTTTTTCTGTCTTAAGGTAAGATAGTTAATCAAGAAAAGTATTTGGTTGAATTAAAAAAAAAAAGTAGAAACGCACGAAATTGGGCTACCTAGGAACTAGAATGTATTCACCCCTCTCCCCCCCCCCCTCTAGATTCACCTGTAAGGACCATCACAAGTGTGAAGGATGTGAGAAGCTTCCATGACCTAGCTAGCTTCTATAGGACATTTGTCAAAGATTTTAGCACCATTGAATGAGCTAGTCAAGAGGGAAGTACCTTTCATTTAGGGAGAACCTCAAGATCTTGCTTTTAATTTACTTAAGAAAAAGCTTTCTAATGCTCTTATATTGTCATTGCCAAATTTTTCAGTAACTTTTAAGCTTGAATGTGATGCCTCGAATTTAGGTATTGGTGCGATTGTGAATCAAGAAGGTCATCCCATAGCTTATTTTAATGAGAAATTAAAGGGAGCTCAATTAAACTACTCCATCTATGATAAAAAGTTATATAAATTGGTGAGGTCTTTCCAAACTTGGCAACACTACTTGCTTCCAAGAGAATTCATAGTGCATATTGTTGGTCCCTATGTTGAATCTAGAGGGGGGGTGAATAAATTCAAGTTCCCGATGTTCAATTTTAGCCTTTGTCAATTTCTTTCCCAATTCAGTTTTATCTATGTTAAGAATAACAATTCAGAGAGGTAGCAGCGGACATAAAAAGAAATTGACACACCTTTTCAAAACTATTTTAGAATGAATCAGTAAAAGCAATTGTAAAGCAATAGATTCAGGTAAATATAAGAGATAAGGTAGAGAGAAAGTTTGGACAAAGATTTATCCTGGTTCGGCGTTCGGCCTACGTCCAGTCCCAACCCAACAACTGTTGCGATCGGTTTCCACTATAATGATTTCTTGTGTCTAATACAAACACACTGCACAAACACAAACAAAATCAAAATAACCAAAATACATGTTCTTCTCCTAAGAACATATCTCTCTAATTCTTGAATCCTTCAAGAATCACCTTTGAGAGCACCTCTCTCAAATTCCTTAACTCTTCTTCTAGAAAACAACTTTCTCTTAAGAGTTTGAACAAAAACAAATACAAAAACAAGATAAAGATCAGTAAAGATTACACCTGATGTGTATGATCTGATCAAGTTTATAACCAAGTATTCAATCCTTCACACACTCTTCATCTCTAGAGAAAATCTTTTGAAATCTTGAAGAGAACTCTTAGAACTTGTGTTCTTTGTAAACTCAGTTTTTCGCTCTTCCTTTCTTCTTGAAAAAAACTCAAAGATTTCTCTTTTTTTTTTGAATAATGAATTCTAAGAGGTTTCAATTTAAAATAATTTAAAAACATTTTTGAGATGAGTTCTGGTGTGGGTAATCGATTACTAGAATTTGGTAATGGATTACTCTAGAGAGTTTTAGGCTCCTCTGTTATCTCAGGCACGAGGTAATTGATTACTAGGATGTGATAATCGATTACTCCAGAGAGGTTTAGGATTCCCTGATTTCTCAAACTATTGGTAGTCGATTACTGATATATGGTAATCGATTACTTCAGCTAAAATCATTTTAAAAACAGTTCTCAACTTGTCAAATCAAAGTTAGGGTTCCCAAACTTGCTTTAGCTTGATTCTCAGAGTAGATTCAACTTCTCTGTGAAGTGAAATTGAATAGAAACCACACTCAAAGCCTATTTTATTACAATCAATACAATTAAGCTCCTATTTACAATATATCATTAAATTCAAGAGTACAAGTAGATCAAAACTAAAAAAACAAGAGACGACTTCTTCAGCTTCAAGTCCAACACATACGGACCATGAAACACTTAAACATCTAAGAAGCCAACAGAAACTCAAAAAGAGGCATGCTAGGTGGGTTGAGTTCATAAAAACTTTTCCCTACATTATCAAGCATAAGAAGGGGTCAACCAACATTGTTTTCGATGCCTTGAGTAGGAGGTATACCCTTCTCTCCATGCTTGAATCTAAATTAAATGGTTTTGAACTTGTAAAGGCCTTGTATGAACATGATAGTGATTTCAGCCTAATGTATAAAGCATGTGTTAAATGTGCTTTCAAGGATTTATTTAGGCACGAGGATTATCTTTTTAAAGGGAATTATTTGTGTGTGCCTAATAACTTCTTAAGAGAACTTTTAATACTTGAATCGCGTGAAGGAGGAATCATAGGGCATTTCGGTATAGACCAGACTTTTTCTATTTTACATGAGCATTTATTTTGGCCTAAAATGAAAGTTCAAGTTTCAAAATTTGTAAGGAAATGCATCACTTGTAACAAGGCAAAGTCTAAACTAACCAACCATGGTCTTTACATGCCTTTACTCATGCCTTCTACTTTTTGGTTGGACATATCCATGGACTTTGTTCTAGGATTGCCCAAGACCAAGAGAGGCCCGAATTCTATCTTTGTTGTGGTGTGTAGGTTCTCAAAGATGTTTCACTTCTTACCTTGCCACAAGATGGATGATGTTTCTCACATAGCTACATTGTTCTTTAAGGAAATTGTGAGATTGCATGGTGTTCCCTAAAGCATAGTGAGTGATAGGGATGCAAAGTTCCTTAGCCATTTTTGGAGATCACTATGGGGAAGGCTTGACACCAAGCTTCTCTTCTCTACTACTTGCCACCCATAAACAGATGGACAAACGGAAGTGGTAAATAGAACCTTGGGTCAATTGCTTAGGAGTTTTGTCAAGGGTAATATCAAGTCTTGGGAGGAGTGTTTACCACATGCAAAGTTTGCTAGCATAAGAGTAGCTCATTCTACTACTTCTTTATCTCCTTTTCAAGTTGTTTATTGTACTAACCCACTAACTTCACTTGATCTTGCTTGTTTTCCATTTGACTTTGATTGTAATAGGAAGGGTGTTGATAATGCCGAGAAGATCAAGAAGCTACATGCTAAGATTAAAGCAAGGATTGAGAAGAAGAATGAGCAAGTTGCTAAGGCACACAACAAGGGCCGCAAGGCTATAGACTTCAAAGTGGGATATTTGGTGTGGTTACACCTTAGGAAAGAAAGATTTCCCAACTTAAGGAAGTCTAAGTTACTCCCAAGAGGAGACAGACCATTTAAAATAATTGAGAAATTAGGATCTATTGCATATAGATTAGACCTTCCTTTAAATTTTGATGGAAGAAATTCTTTTAATGTATGTCACATTTGACCATGTGTAGGATTTGAAGAGGAAACCAACTTGGGGACAAGTTGTGTTTAAGAAGGAGGGTTTGATGGTGGTCCATCTACTCCAACTCAAGAAGTCAACAACGCTAAAAGAATTACAAGGTCAATTGTTGGTCCCTATTAGAATCAAGAAGGGGGGTTGAATAGATTCTATGTTCCACTTTATGCGTTTTTTCTTTAGTTCGTTTCTATCCTCTTTTATTTTAGTTTTAATGTTATCTTAGTTAACCTTAGATCAATTAACTTAAGAAGTATTACAGAGATCATACAGTAATATGAAGATAGATCAACTTATTTTTATTTATCTTCTAAATTCTTTTATATTCAGAGCAGTTTATCAAACGAATTAAACATACGCATTCAAACAAATTAAACATCAGCCATATTCCTCTTATCCTTTTGTTCTTCATCAGCCATACGTATTCTCTTAGCTTGCCAAAGACTTCAGTACTTTCACATTCACCTCTTCTTCTACGAAGCTCTTACCGAGACCTTTCAAATGGTTGAGGATGTGTGTGAATCTTTTTTGCATATCCATCACAGATTCTCCTTGAGTGATACGAAATGTCTCATACTCTTGTATAAAGGTGTTCTTTCTCGCCCTTCTTACTTCGACCATTCCTTCATGTGTTACCATGATGAGATCCCAAGCCTCTTTAGCTATTGTGCATGCAGAAATCCTCTTAAATCCATCCGAGTTTAAAGCAGAATGTATGATATTCAGTGTCTTAGCATTGTTTTCAGCCTGCTTAATTTCATCTAAATCCCAATTCTCATAAGGTTTTTCTACCTCACTCCCATTTACCATGCACGTTGGGACTTTATAATTCGTTACCACAGCCTGCCAGATACTTCTATGAATAGATTCCATAAAGATCTTCATGCAAACTTTCCAGAATGGATAGTTATCGCCGCAGAACAATGGAGGTCTATTTATAGAGGCTCCTTCAGCGAAGGGTAAAGATTTCCAGCCATCCAGAGGAACCTATTGATCAATTTCTAGATTTTCCTACTAGATTTTAGCTCTTGATACTAATTGTTGGTCCCTATTAGAATCTAGAAGGGAGGTTGAATAGATTCTATGTTCCACTTTAGGCTTTTTTTCTTTGGTTCGTTTCTATCCTCTTTTCTTTTCAGTTTTAATGCTATCTTAGTTAACCTAGATCAATTAACATAAGAAGTATTTCAGAGATCATACAGTGGAATGATATGAAGATAGATCAACTTATTTTTATTTATCTTTTTAATTCTTTTATATTCAGAGCAGTTTATCAAATGAATTAAACATACGCATTTAATATTCATTTGAATTCAGCAAATTTGACATAAAGATATAAAAGTGTAAGGAGAAGAGAATTTTCACAGTGTATTTTATACTAGTTCAGCTTTCCGCCTATATTTAGTCCCAATACAACAACTGTTGCTATTGGTGTTTCACTAGAAAACAATTTCGACCCCTTTGTGTTCTTTACAAGTAATCTGCACATGTAAAACAAAACGAAATAAAATATACTCAATACACCAATGTTCTTTATCACAAAGAACCTTTCATCTTCAATTCTTGGTACCTCCAAGAATCAACCTTGAGAAAGCTTTCTCAATCAATACTACTTTTTTTCTAGAAAGACCTCTCTCCAAGAGTAAGACTCAATCTCTAAAATCAAAAACAAAAGATCAGATTGAGAATACACCTTGTTTGTGCTTATACTAATCAACAATAATTCTAAATCATTCATACATCAGTTCCTATTCATCCTGTTGAATTCCTTTGAAAACCTTTCAAAATTCTTGATGAATATCTTGGAGAAAAGTTCAGAACTCAATTAGTTCTCTATGGAAAGTGTTTTAACGCTCTTTTTGTTTTTCAAAAATAAAAAAGAATCTTGTGAAAAAGTTTTTCTAAAAGCTATTTAAAGAAAAACATTTAAAAACAGTTAAGGATGAAATTCTGATGTAGGTAATCGGTTACATGAATGGGGTAATCGATTACTCTAGAGTATTAAAGTCCAATAAAAAATCTCAAGCTCGTGGTAATCGATTACTTGGAGCTGGTAACCGATTACTCCAGCAAGTGTTTGAATTCCCTTTATTCAGTTACTGTTGGTAATCGATTACACTAAATTGGTAATCTATAACCTCAGTTAAAACTTTTTAAATCCTCAATCAGGGTAATTTATTACTTATGTTGGTAATTGATTACTTCAGTTTGGTTTTTTATTTCAAAAACTAAAAAAGGAATCACCACCTCTTAGCTTTGAGCAAGACATTCAATTAGATTTTAAAACTCCATGAAATCTAAGTTAAGCATCCTCATTCACACAAACCTAAGCTAAAACAATCAATACAATAAGCAAATCTATGTACATGTCTATGAAACCAAAAATTACAAAGGTTAAACATCAAAATCAAAAGACTTCTTGAAGACCAAGCAAGACTCCTTCAAGCTTCAAGTCCAACATTAATGCTTAGGTGAATTCAAGAATAGAAGAAAAGAGGTTGACTCAAAGTCAAAGTCAACACCAAAGTCAACAATCAACCTTTGAAGACCTTTTCTTGATCAACAAGCCTTGTAATAGTCTTAACATTTTTGGAGCATTTGTAAATAGGAATTGAACTTTATTTTGGACCTTGTCTAGACAAGTATATGTCACGGCCAAAATGTAATAACTTAGGAATATTTTCTAGAGTAATTTGAGATATAATGGCGCACACTCTCCTTAGAGAGAGTGGAGAGATTTTGAGAGAAAAGTGAGTAGAATTTCTACTACGACTTTTCCATTTCTAACCCTTTGATTTATTCTCCATCAAAGGGAGGAGATTGCTTCTTGACATGCATGCTTAAGGCACCACCTCAAGAGTGAATTACGACCTCTTGATCTAGACTTAATCACAAGGTAGAGATTCAAACTTGAGTCACATTTTCCATGCCACTCAAGAGTGATTCATGGCCATGTGATCCCAATTTTAATCAAGAGGTGGAGGTTCATTGTTGATGTCACATTTCTCATGCCTTCTCTCCCAAGTAAACCTTAGCCTTTTGATTGTACCTTGATCCTTAGGATGAAATTGTGATATGTGTGATGTGCTTAAGGCTTGCCATACGTTTGATCCAATTGCCATCCAATGATCCTTATGCAATCTAGTTTGCTTCATGATGCAAGACCATGAAGCTAAGGAGATGCTCCACAGATCTAACACTTTGTTTGCCCAATCTTCAATTCACCAAGTGATCATCACTCATCAAACAATGGAAGAGGTGCGGAATAGACTAGGTAAAATGGATAGTGTTTCGGTTATAGAATCAAAGAAGAAGAATACAAAAATGGATGTAGATTGAGAAGGGTGGTAGCGCCATGATTCAATGAACCAATAAGCTAAGTAGAAGAATTGCCACTTGGATCATGGATCCATGATAAGATTCAAGGTTCTTTGAAGAAACCCTAGGAGAGCTCTCTCCTTTTCTGAAGACTTTTATTGGTCCCTATATGAATCTAGAGGGGGGGGGGGGGAAGCGAATAGATTCAAGTTCCCTTTCCAACTTAACTTTTTCTCACTTTTTTCCCAATTCAATTTTATCTTGAATTACAAAACGTACCAGAGATATGAACAGTGGAAAAACAAGGGAAAAGAAATTGTAAAGCAAGAAAACAAAGAATTAAAAGAGATAAGATAGAGAAGAGAGTTTAGACAGAGATTTATACTGGTTCGGCTTTCAGCCTACATCCAGTCCCAACCCAACAATCTGTTGCGATCGGTTTTCCACTATAATGATTCTGTGTTCAATACAATCACACTGCACAAACACAAAAACAAATCAAATACTCAAAACTTATATGTTCTTCACCTAAGAACATATATTGATCCTTGATCCCTTCAAGAATCAACCTTTGAGAGTACCTCTCTCAAAAACTCATCAACTCTTTCAAGAGAATACCTTTCTCTTTAGAGTTAAAACCAAAAAGATTACAAAAGATAAAGATCAGATAGAATTACACCTGGTGTGTAAGCACTGATCAACAAAATCATCCACACAATTCAATCTTTTCACACAACTTTCATCTCAAGAGAAATCTTTGAACCTTTGAAGAGATTTCTTGTAGAAACTAGTGTTTTTCTCTTCCTTTCTTTCTTTTAAAACTCAAAAAGATCTCTCTCTTGAAAACAATTCAAAGAGGTTTCAATTTAAAGCAGTTTCAAAGCCATTTGAGATGAATTCAGGTGTGGTAATCGATTACTGGATAATGGTAATCGATTACTCCAGAGAAATTTGCCTTCCTTGTTCCTTTAAGCACGAAGTAATCGATTACTATGGAGTGGTAATCGATTACTCCAGAGCAGTTTTGATTCCCCTGTTTTCTGAAACTGTTGGTAATCGATTACAGCTCGTGGTAATCGATTACTTCAGCTTAAAAACCTTTTAAAACTAAAGTTTTTGATTCCTTTCAAACAAAATGGGGTTCCAAAGCTTCTCTAGCTCAAATCACAAGTATAAAAACAAAGTTTCTATGGAACAATTGAATAAAAACCACACTCAAAGCCTAAACTAAAACAATCAATACATTTTAAACTCCTATATACAATCTATCATAAAGATCAAACGTACAAGTATATCAAAACTAAAACTAGGGATGGCTTCTTCAGCTTCAAGTCCAACAATCTCCCCCTTTTTGGTTTTGATGTACCAAATGTTGTGTAGTTGATCTTCAATGTAGATGATGGCTTTGATGTGTCCTGCACTGTTAGTGTTTTTCTTTTTCTATTCTTTCAATTTTCATCAATTCCATACAACATTTTACATACAGCTTTATGAATCATCCAAAACATATCACTGTATCCAATTTCAGACATATAAAGACAATTATTTGCAAAGAAAATTAAATCTAACTATTACAGTCCTCCAATAAAATGTTCAATTGTTTTAATCTGCTCCCCCTAAGTAGAATACTTAAGTAAAAACAGATTCAAAAAAAACTCTAAAGAAAAACAAAAAAAAACAGAACAAATAATAGTTCAAAGCAATTACAGCAATCCAAATATTAAGACTAAGGACAAAAGGACAATTAATAACTACACTACTACTCCCCCTATTTGGTATATCAAATTAGAAGGTGAGAGGTAGAGATGGAGTTACTAATCTGAGTCGTCATCCTGGTTGAGTCTTTCCATGATCGTCTCCATCAAGTCTTTCATTTCCAGGAAATGCAGATCTTGTCTCTTTCCCAGATCATCAAGTCTCTTGTTGACGGTCGCTTCTAGTTCATCCATTCTATCAATCATAATGGATTCGAAGCGCGATTGTGGAATGTACTCTCCAGAGTTGTCTTCGTCCTCATCTTCATGTTCAGATTGTGCTTCCTCTTGCTCAGGTTGTGGAATGGCCTGTTGTTTCTCTCTTGTGATCCATCCCACATCGGTCTTGATGAGTCTCATCATCTTCAGTGTTCTATCTCCGATGACATGGACATCCTTCACTAGTTCTCTAGCTTCTTCAGTGGTGTCAATCTGAAAAATTTCAATTAGTCTAGAGATAAAGAGAGAGTAAGGACACTTATTGTCTAGAAGTCTTCTAGTTTTCAGCATGTTGTCCATTATGATGTGCGTCCAGTCCACTTGAATCCCATTCTTCAGAGCAGCAATGAGAATCATGTCATCCTCACTCAGTTGGGCATGGTTTGCTCCCCTTGCAGCCAAGATCCAGCAAACAGTGTAGTGTAGTAGCCTATCATCCGCTGTCAGGCCACCAATGTTGTAGGTAACTTTCTTGCCCTGTGCTCTTCTGGAATTCCTTTCCTCTTCCCAGTGTTGGGGGTTCCTCAGAAGGATCATGTAAAAAGAGTCCTTTTGTAAATCAAACCCTTTCTCTCTGAGTTTGTCTACATGTCCGATAATCCCTTCCTTCCTTATGCCAACAATTTGTAAAAAGTGAGTAGGGGTTAGAGTTATTTTGATATGATGGAGGACCATCTCCCAAGCATGAGGATTACAAGGGCAATGCAAAGAAGAATTGAAGCGCAAGTTGAAGAAGAGTTGACCAAGTCAAAGTCAACAAGTCAAAGTCAACGGTCAACTCTTGGAAGTCAACAAAGTGGGCAAATGAAGCCTTGTAATTTTCTAAGTATTTTGTAATTAGTTTAGCTTTAATTTGTGTAAAGCTTGGACCTATATTTGTTTGTGAATTTAGGCCAAGCTCCTTTTATGGACATGTTGACTTCTATTTGTGTTGGTCAAAGCCTCTTAAGATGGGCTTAAGTGTCTTATGACCCAACTAAGCAAGTGTAATACACTTTCTTAAAAGAGAGTGGATGGATTAAGAGAGAGAATTAGTGGAATTGCCACTAACTTCATTTAAATTTCCACCACTTGATTATTCCATAATCAAAGGTGTAAATTTAAGTCAAGTTCTAAATTGTTGACTCTCATCTAAGAAGGGATTCTAGTCTTAGGATTTACTTCTAATCTAAGGCATAAAATTCCATCTTAATTAATCCATGATCATCACAAACTTAGATGAGTTATAGGCCTCTTGATCTCATTAACTCTAGATCCTTGTTGAATTGATCAAGTGAGGGGTGCTTAGCATCACTTGATCAATCCATCAAGGATAAAGTGGCTAGGATGACTCAAGGCCAACCACACACAAGGGGTCTTATAACTTAGGAAATTTCCATTTTGTGATCACTTTTGAATTGAATGAAATAGAATTTTTCTAAGACTTGTGTCTTGAGAAAGGGAGAGTGCTCTCCTAGGGTTTCTTCATAGAACCTTGAATCTTATCTTGATCCATGACTCAAGTGGCGATTCATCACCTAGCTTATTGATCTCCTTGGATCATGGCGCTATCTCCTTCCTAGTCTCATTCCATTTTGCTTCTTCTTCTTCTTGGTCACAAACCGAAACCATTACATACTTTAGCCTATATTCCGCAAGCTTTTCTTGGTCTTGAGTGAAGATCACTTGGTGAATTGAAGATTGGGCAAACAAAGGGTGTTAGATCCGTGGAGCATCTTCTAGCTACATGGATTTGCATCAAATTTGGTATCAAGAGCTTGTTCTTCACCTAATTGTTCTTCACTTGTGGTATTGAGTCTAGCTCCTATCTTTTTTATTTCAATTTTTGATTCAATTGAATTTTTATTTGAGTTTTGTTGTGTGTCTTGGCTGTCCAATGCATAGATGAGATGTTCTGACACTCATGGTTGATCATACATGGCTTATCTTACATGCTAGACACATTCTAGTTGATAGCCTCCATGTGTTTGATGAATTCTCTCAATATGTATTTTGAGTCTCTTTGCTGGAATTGTTAATCCCCTGCATCTTATGTGGCTTAATTAGTGCTTATATGTGTTATTATTATGTGCATTGCTCATTATAAGTTCAAGTTACCACTACCATGCTTTATCTTGCTTGTTAGCAATGTTTGACTTGACTTGCTTGAGTATTTGAGCCTATACTTGGACTGTCTAGCAAAGAATAGCCAAAAGAAAAATATAGAAAAACAAAAGAAAAGAAAAGAGCAAGAGAAAATATACAAGAAAAAGAGTCAAAGAAAAAAATTCAAGAAAAGAAAAATACAAGAAAAGAAGTTTGAAGAAAAATTAGAGTGAAATTTTGAGTAGCTCTTGTAGTAGAAATTTGGGAAAAATTAAGTGCAGTACATTGGGAAATTGGGATCATTAAACACCCACAAATTTTGTGTCCAAGCTCAATTAGGCAACAATTACTCATTAGGCTCAAGCATCATATTACAAATTGTGTCAAATTTGCTAATAGCATGATATTTGAACTTGTAGTGTGCTTTGCATGTGCCTAGACATATTTGCCCTGTTTTTGCCCTGTTTTTGGACCCATATTTATGGCTGCCCTGCACCTTATATTGAGCTTATTTCGTGCATAAACATCACACAAACCATTCCCCAAAATTTCAAGTCATTGTGAGCCAATTTCCAAGCCTAACTTCCAAACTTAGTGACGGTTTTTTTTTGTTATTTTGGCAGTTTCGGGTTTGCAGTTGGTTCAAGGGGTTAAAAATTGATTTATTGAATTCTGGGCATTTGGTCATTCAATATACATATATATAAGCTCAACTGGAAAGTTTCATAATTTTCCAAGCTCTTTTGCTATGCTAAAAAAATTTCACAAGTTGGGCAAATTTTGGTGACGGTTGTTGTCAAATTTTCCAAGAAACACCAGCATTTGTGCCTAGGCGCAAATCAGAGCAACAGGAGGCGCAAATCTACCTCCTTCTCTGGAATTTTGTGCCAGGGCGCAAACAAGAGGCGCAAATTTGCGCCAGGGCGCAAACAGGAGGCGCAAATTGTCCAACAAAATTGCACTTGACTTCTTCCCTTCTTTGAGTTTTGTTTCAAAATTTTTTGCAGTTGTTAAATACTAGTTTTCCTTCATTTTAGTGCAGTAAATATATTAGCCTTTGTCTAATCATGAATTTCCATTTTTGAGTAGTTATTTTTTTCATTGAGTCTTGTTTGTTGCTTGTCTTCTTTGGCTTCCTACTAGTTTTGTCTTGGGTATTTGTCTCCTTTGAATTTCCTTAAGCTTGTAGTGAATTGTTCCTCTTTCATTTGAGTACATTGGACATTGATAATTGATAGAGGTTCCTTAAGAAACTTTAAAGAGATTGAGAGGAAAAGGCAAGTGTGCACATCATAGAAAAAGCCATCCCAAGAGTGATACACGAGTGCTACTAGAGTGAAACACTTAGAGAGTGGCAAGGATCTCTTATATAATTGTATTTGTTATCTAACCTTTTCTTGTGCAGCAATGGATACCTCTCCTAGTGTGGGAAATGATCTCTCACCAAGGTCTAAAAGGATGATTGATATGGTGAAGTCCATGCTTAATACTAGCTTGGAGGAGAGATTTGACCAAGAGAGGAGATTGAAGGAGGAAAGGAAGATAAAGAAGGAATTGGAGAAGAGGATCCTTGGGGAGACTAGTGGCAATCAAGGTGGTCACAATGGAGGAAGGGCTGTACCTAGGGAGGGTCGTGGAAGCCTAAGCAATGAAGTACCTAGGAGTAGGAGAAATAGCTATAGAGGTAGTGGAAGTGAGGAAGGAATTCCTAGAGGGGGACTATAGCACACCTAGGGAGAGTGATTGGGGAAACAACTATGATGAGGATGAACCCTTTAGAGGCCATAGGAATGCAAGGGGGGGAAGGAGAGATCCTCAACCTAGAAGGCCAAACCACACCCCTAGAAGAAATGTGGAAGAAGATGAACCTAGAGAGTGGGATAGAAGCAACAAGATCAAGCTACCCAAGTTCCTTGGAGATAGTGAGGCCGAGAGCTACCTAGATTGAGTGATGAAGGTTGATCAAGTTTATTCTTGCTACCCACACTTGAGTGAAGAGAAGAGGCTTAACTTAGCCATCTTGGAGTTTGAAGGTTATGCCTTGGTTTGGTGGAACCAAGTCCTTGTAGATGCCGAAAAGAGGAGAAGGCCACACATCACTTCTTGGACCCAATTGAAAGATGCCATGAAGGGGAGATTTGTGCCTAAATCTTATACAAGGGACCTCCATGTGAAGCTCCAAAGATTACTCAAGGTGGAAGGAGTGTGCAAGAGTACTACAAGGATCTAGAATTGACCTTGATGAGGGCCGACTATGAAGAGGAGAAGGAAGCCATAATTGCTAGGTTCACTAATGGTTTGAATAGGGAGATCCAAGATGTCTTGGAACTCCAACATTATAGAACCTTGGAGGATGTCATTCACAAGGCCGAGAGGATTGAGGGCCAACTAAAGAGGAAGAGCTCCTTCAAGAAGCCTTTCACACATGGATCTTCAAGTTGGAAGGACAAGCAAAAGAAGGAGGGATCATCCAAGACTTTCTACAAGTCTAGCCGAGATGACCCCAAAGGTAAGGAAGCTGCAAAACCTATTTCTAAACCTTCTAACATTAAGTGTTTCAAGTGTTTAGGACATGGTCACATAGCTTCCTAATGTCCCAACAAGAAGGCCATGATCATGAGAGTGGATGGAGGGATCACTAGTGAAGAGTCCACTCACTCTTCTAGTGAAGAAGAGGAAGCTAGTGCTAGTGAGCACTCAAGCATGGAGCAACCGGAAGATGGAGACCTCCTCATGGTGAGGAAGATGCTTGGAAGTGCCCTCAAGGAATTGGATGACTCACAAAGGGAAAATATCTTCCATTCTAGATGCCTAGTGGAAGGGAAGGTAGGTTCTCTTATCATAGATAGTGGTAGTTGTACAAATGTTGTTAGTACTAGGTTAGTAAATAAGCTAGAGCTTAGGACATCCCCACACCCTAAACCTTACAAATTACAATGGTTGAGTGATAAAGGAGAGATGGTAGTTAGTAAGCAAGTCCTTATTAACTTCACCATAGGCAAGTATAGAGATGATGTGTTGTGTGATGTAGTGCCTATGGAAGCCACTCACCTTTTACTAGGAAGACCTTGGCAATATGATAAACATGCCATTCATGATGGTGTTTCCAACACCTATATCTTTTCTCATATGAGCAAGAAGGTCACCCTAAAGCCTTTGTCACCTAAGGAAGTGTGTGAGGATGATAATCCATTTTATATACATTTTCTTTACCCTGTTTTTGGTTTAATTAGCTTTTATATGTGTCATATTTTGGTAGTTTATCCTAGATATTGAGTTAGAGGTATAGTTTAGTACTAAAAGTAAATAATAGTTAAATTTCCATAAGTTCTTATGTTTCTATACTGATGCTTGTGCAGTTACATCTAGAGCTCTAAGGAATGGAGAAGAGATAAGAGCATGGAAGGATTGAATGCTAGAATGGAAGCTTGGAATGAAAGACCCAAGACCTGAGATAAGAACTTGGAGTGCAAATCAGCAAGAAAGAGAGAAATTGAAGCTCAAGACAAGGAAGCTCTCCCATTTGCGCCAAGGCATGAAAGGGGGGGTGCAATTTGGCCCTTCTTCTCCAGTAAGATGCGCCTAGGCGCAATTGTGAAGGAGCTGGGCGCAAAAACTCGCGCCTAGGCGCAAATGTGAACAAGGTGTGGCGCAATTTGGAGCTTCCTCTCTGGAGAAACGCGCCTAGGCGCAATTAGGAAGCATGTGGGGGCGCAAACTCGCGCCAAGGCGCAAGCAAGGGCGCAAATTGGAGCTCCTTCTCTGGCAAGACGCGCCTAGGCGCGAATCTGATGATGCATGGAGGCGCAAACGCGCCAGGGCGCAAATGGGGGGCGCGGTTGTACCTATTTCAGCTGGAGATTTGCGCCAGGGCGCAAATCAACTTATGCGGAGGCGCGATTCTTCACCTATATAAGGGTTTTTGGGCGCAAAGATTAACAACTTCCATTTTTTTTTTATAATTCAGTTGCTTCTTTTGTACACTTCAATTGCGCAATTGCGCAATTCTCTCTTCTCTCTCTTCTTTGTTCTCTCTTCTTCTTTCTCTCATCTTCTTAGCTCTCGATGTTCATGTATTCAATTTCTCTTCACAACCTTGGATATTGCACAAGTGAATTCGATTCTTGATTTTGTTCCTCTAGTTTCCAATTCTGCAACAGATCTCTGGTTCAATTCACATTTGCAATCTATTATTCTGTTCTTAATTTTTCTAGGTTTCTCTTCGCATTTTGGTACTATTGCGCTTTACTCCTTTCCTGCATTTATCTTCTGCTTAATTCATTGTTTCAATCTACATTTCTCAATTCTATTCTCAATTTCTAGTCATCTTCTCGTTTTATGCTAAGTGTTCATCGTTCCTTTTCTACTCTTATCTTTTGCTCAATTTAATACTTCAATTTACATCACTTTGCTTCTGTCTTTAGCTTTCCATTTCATAATTTTAGTTTTGTTTAGTTTTATTGAATTGTTCAATGAAAATCCCCCTTCTAATTGTGAATAATTTCGAATCAAGTGCATGCATGTCTTCAGAGAGATGACCTAGGTTGAATCATCTATATTACAAGTTTAATTGGGGATAAATCTAGCTTTTGATGTTCATTCGACAGTGGACTATCAAAATGGTGCCGTTGTCGGGGACATACGTCATTTGATTTGGAATTACCACTTTTCATGTATATAAACTGGTTGTGAATATTACAATTGTATAGACTAACCATAGATCCATATAATAGTTGTTGTTTCTAGTGTAGGTACTGACTATTTTGTTGAAATTTTGCATAAGGTTCTGATTTCCTTTCTAAATACTATAGTTGTTAGTTGTTCCAAGTTTATGTAGTATATGACCAAATCTAGTCTAGATAATTCACTAAAATACGATCCTGAGATTGAAAGAACAATTCGTAGGTTGAGAAATCAAAATAGGGATAAGAACCAACACTCTCATTGTGATTCTAACCTTGATTTTGTTTCTGAAAACATGGCAAATCCAATTGAAAGAACTCTCAAGGAATTGGCTACACCTGATATCAATTATCAACCTTTGTATATCCAATTTCCTATACCAGAAGGTGTTGTCAACTATGAATTAAAATCTGGACTGATTCATTTGTTGCCTAAGTTCCTAGGACTTGCAGGTGAAGATCCACATAAGCATCTTAAGGAATTTCATGTGGTTTGTTCCACTATAAGGCCTAATGATGTTCCTGAAGAAGCTGTCAAAATGAAGGCATTCCCATTCTCATTAGATGGTGCTGCAAAGGATTGGTTGTATCTTCAACCAACACCTATTACCACGTGGAATGACATGAAGAGAAGATTTCTAGAGAAGTTCTTTCCAGCTTCTAGGACTGCAGCTATTCGGAAGGATATAAGTGGAATAAGGCAATTGCAGGGAGAGACCTTATATAGTGATCGGGAGAGATTCAACAAGTTGTGCTCTACATGTCTGAACCATCAAATAACTGAACAACTTCTCATCCAATACTTCTATGAAGGACTCATGCCTATGGAGAGAAATATGATAGACGCAGCAAGCGGTGGAGCATTGATGGATAAGACACCAGCTGCTGCAAGATATTTGATTGCAAACATGGCAGAAAATTCCTAGCAGTTTAGCTCCAGGAATTCAACATCTTTCAAACATGTGAATGAAGCTTCCATAGCTGCTGCTGATACACATAGACTGGAAAACAAGCTAACAGAATTAACTTCACTGGTAAGACAGTTAGCTTTGGGTCAACAACAGCAAAAGCAACAGAATGTTAGTGCAGCAAATCAGATTAAACAGCCGTGTGGCATTTGTGGTGGAGTTGAGCATTTCACTGATGCTTGCCCTCATTTGCAAGAAACTGAACAATAGCAACAGCTAGTCCAACAAGCTGTGGATGTAGCTGGAATGTACTCCGGACAGCAGTATAGACCTCCAGAACAGCAATATAATCCATATGCCAATACTTATAACCCTGGTTGGAAGGATCATCCTAATTTGAGATATGGTCCAGGACCTAGCCAACAGCAGCCACCACAACAACAACAAAGATATCAACCTCCCAACAAGTATCAACCTCCCCCCTTGAGACAACAACAAGTGGTTCAACCTACTCAATCACAACCTGTGAATAGCGCTGGACCATCTTTAGAGGAGTTGATGAAACAGATGGCAACTACCAATCTGCAATTTCAACAGAATGTAAGTGCTTTGTTGGACTTGAAGCTGAAGAAGTCCTTCCTAGTTTTCGTTTTGATATACTTGTAATTTTGAGTTTTATGATAGATTGTATATAGGAGTTTAAATGTATTAATTGTTATAGTTTAGGCTTTGTATGAGATAAATTTAAGCTGAAGTAATCGATTACCAGTATGTAGTAATCGATTATCAACAGACTTAGAAAACAGGGGAACTCAACTTGCTCTGGAGTAATCGATTACTACTCCATAGTAATCGATTACTTCGTGCTTGAAATGCAGAGGAAGACAAATTTCTCTGTAGTAATCGATTACCAACATCTGTAATCGATTACCACACCAAAATTCATCTCTAAATGGTTTTGAAACTGCTTTAAATGGAACCTCTTTGATTTATTTCGGAGAGAGAGATCTTTTATGTTTTTCAAAGAAAAGAAAGAAGAGAAAAACACAGGTTTACAAGTTCTGAAAATCTCTTCAAAAATTTCAAAAAGATTTTCTCAAAGAGATGAGTATTGTGTGAAGGAAGAAAGATTTGAATACTTTTGGTTATCATCTTGATCAGAGCATACACATAGGTGTAATCTTTACTGATCTTTATTTCTTTGTTTTGTGTTTTGATTTTGGTTTGAAACTCTTAAGAGAAAGTGGTTCTCTAGAAGAAGAGTTAGAGGATTGAGAGAGGTACTCTCATAGGTAATTCTTGAAGGTTTCAAGAATTGGTGAGATATGTTCTAAGGAAGAACATAGAGAGATTTGAGTATTTGATTGTTTTTGTGTTTGTGCAGAAGTGATTGTATTGAACACAAGATTATAGTGGAATACCGATCGCAACAGTTGTTGGGTTGGGACTGGATGTAGGCCGAAAGCCGAACCAGTATAAATCTCTGTTTACTATCTCTTCTCTATACCTTATCTTTACATTCCATTTGATTTCTTGCTTTACAATTTTCTTGTATCTTTCCGCTATGATATCTCTGGTACATTGCTTTAATACAAGATAAAATTGAATTGAAAAAGTGAGGAAAAGAGTTTTAGAAGTATTACTAGGGAACTAGAATCTATTCACCCCCCCTCTAGATTCACATAGGGACCAACAATTGGTATCAAGAGCTTTAACTAGTAAACCACTCTAGTAATCCTTCTTAGTTCCCTATAATGGCTGGTAATCTTTTACTCTTCGCTGAAAGAGCTTCGATAAATAGACCTCCATTGTTCACAAGTGATAACTATCCATTTTGGAAAGTTCGCATGAAGATCTTTATAGAATCTATTCACGAAAGTATCTGTTGTGGTAAATGACTACAAAGTTCCAATAAAAATAGAGAATGGAAAAGAAATAGAGAAACCTTTTGAAGAATGGGACATGGATGAGATTAGAAGGGCTGAAAATGACGCTAAGGCCTTAAACATCATTCACTCTGCTTTGAATTCTGATGAGTTTTTCAGGATATCTGCTTTCACAACAGCAAAAGAAGCATGGGAGCTTATCAAGGTTACCCATGAAGGTACTGCTGAGGTAAGAAGAGCTAGGAAGAACACACTCATTCAGGAGTATGAGACATTCAGAATGCTCCAAGGAGAGTCAATCATGGAAATGCAAAAGAGATTCACACACATTATTAACCATCTCAAAGGACTTGGCAAGAACTTCATAGAAGAAGAGGTGAATGTCAAGATTCTGAAATCCTTGAATAGAAAGTGGCAACCTACAGTGACAGCCATAACCGAATCAAAGAACCTTGCTGCTATGACAAGTGCTGAACTGTTTGGGAAACTTAGAGAATACGAGATGGACATGACTCGAATGGCGGATGAGGAGCAGAAAGATAAAAGAGCCAAAGGAATTATTCTTAAGATAGATCATACTGAAACAGAATCTAGATCCTCTGAAGATGAAAGTGATTCACAAGAAGACCAAGTCAACTTAATGGTAAAGAAGTTCAGGAAGTTCATGAAGAACAACACTAAAAAGAAATTTGGTCAATCCAGAAAAGGAGTCAAGAAGCAGGAAAACACTTCAGTCAAGGTAACTTGCTATGAATGTGGAAAGATTGGGCACTACAGGTCAGATTGTCCAACCTTGAAAAGAGCAACAACTCACGAAGTGAGAAAAACTGAAAATGAAAGAAATGCCAGAAAAGAAAAGAAGAAAAAGAAGGCATACATTGCTTGGGATGAAGGCTACACATCCTCAACATCTGAAAGTGAAAATGAGGAGGCAAATTTGTGCTTAATGGCTAAAACATCCAATGAGGTATGTGATACAAACTCAATTGTGGATGATTATGATGAATTACATTTTGCCTTTTGTGAACTTTATAATCAAGCTGAAGTCTTTGAAAAAGAAAACATAAGTCTGAAAAAGGAAGTATCCATGCTAAAACAAAAAGTATGTGAGTTAGAAAAGGATATTTCAAAGTTAAAAGAAATCAACATCTCTGCAAACTGTGTTCATATGAAATCTGGAAATACTAGGCATGCTAAATACACTTGTACATATTGCATGAAACCTGGACATAAATCTTACAACTGTATGATTAGAAAGAAAGGAATTTCCAGTGGTAAATACAAATGGATAAAGAAAGTTACCAGTAGCACTAACATGTATGGACCCAAGAAAAACTGGGTACCACCCACAAAATAAGTTCTTTTTCTCTTGCAGGAAAGCCTGAACAGCAGGAGCTCAATTTGGTACTTAGACAGTGGCTGCTCAAGGCATATGACAGGTGATAGAAGGAACATGAGCACCTTCACACCAAGAGAATCAGGATCTGTTGTATATGGAGATAACAACAAAGGGAAAATCCTAGGCTACGGTACTGTTGGAAATCAGGCAAATACAGTAATAGAAGATGTTCTGCTAGTAGATGGATTGAGGTTCAATCTTCTGAGCATCAGTCAACTGTGTGACAAGAACTACAGAATTGCTTTTGATGATGAACATTGTCTCATCAGCAACAAAGACTCAGATGAACTTCTCATGATTGGCAAGAGATCTAACAACATTTACATACTGGAAGTAGATCATTCTTCTCCCTACTCTACATGTTTAACTTCTAATGATAATCTGTCTTGGCTATGGCATAAGAGAATAGCACACATTGACACTTTGCATTTGAATAAGCTAGTTTCTAAATAGTTAGTTTTTGGTCTCCCCAAGATTAGATTTTCCAAAGAAGGACTATGTGAGCAAGCAAAAACATCTTTCAAAAATGTAAAACATGTTTCTACAAATCAGCCGCTTGAACTCTTACATTTAGACTTATTTGGTCCATCTAGGATAGCTAGTATTGGTGGAAATCTGTATGGACTAGTCATAGTAGATGACTATTCAAGATTTACTTGGGTTTTGTTTATCAAGAAAAAGGATCAAGCCTTTGGAGTTTTCAAGGTACTTGCCAAAAAGATTCAAAACAAAAAGGATTTGAAAATCAAAGCTTTAAGAAGTGATAATGGAACTGAATTTAAGAATTGCTTTTTTGAAAGGTTTTGTGAAAAACATGGGATATCACACTGCTTTTCAGCTCCAAGAACTCCACAACAAAATGGAGTGGTGGAGAGGAAAAACAGGTCCCTTATAGAACTAGGAAGAACCATGCTGAATGAGCATATGATGCCTAAACATTTTTGGGCAGATGCTGTGAACACTGCATGTTATGTTCTCAATAGAGTCTCTATAAGACCCATTTTAAAGAAAACCCCTTATGAGCTTTTCTATGGAAGAAAACCAAACATTTCTTATTTTAAGGTTTTTGAATGCAAATGTTTTGTTTTAAACAATGGCAAAGACCTTATTGGAAAGTTTGATGCAAAGGCTGATGAAGCCATTTTCCTTGGTTATTCAAACACCAGTAAAGCATATAGGATCTTTAATAAAAGAACCATGTGCATTGAAGAATCTGTCCATATTAGATTTGATGAAACTAACACTTTCCAAAAGAAAAGATTTCTGCATGATGATGACACAGGTGAAGAGAACATGGACATTGATAACAAGCATCAGCAAACTCAACCTGACCCTGTACCAGAACAAGCAAAAGAGTGGAGGACACCTAGGAACCTATCACTTGACAATGTCATTGGTGACATCCACAAGGGGGTAACTACTAGATCCTCACGAAACTTGTTTTGCTATAATATTGTCTTTGTGTCACAGGTAGAACCAACCAGTATAGAAGAGGCCTTGAACAATGAATTTTGGATCATGGCTATGCAAGAAGAACTTAACCAGTTCAAAAGGAATGGAGTTTGGGAACTTGTTCCAGACAAGGGCAATATGAACATCATAGGTACAAAATGGGTTTTCAAGAACAAATTGAGTGAAGAAGGAGTTGTGGTCAGAAACAAAGCAAGACTTGTGGCAAAAGGATACAATCAACAAGAAGGGATTGACTTTGAAGAAACCTTTGCTCCTGTTGCAAAACTTGAAGCTGTTAGACTACTCTTGGCATATGCTTGCATCAACAATTTCAAATTATACCAGATGGATGTAAAGAGTGCATTCCTGAATGGTTATATCAATGAAGAAGTCTATGTAGCTCAACCACCAGGATTCATAGATACTACTTGGCCTACACATGTCTACAAACTTCATAAAGCCTTGTATAGGTTAAAGCAGACCCCTAGGCAATGGTATGACAGACTGAGTAAGTTTCTCATATCTAAAGGATTCCACAGAGGTAAAGTAGATAAGACTTTGTTCATTAAGAACAAGTCTGACTACATTCTATTGGTTCAAATTTATGTTGATGACATTATCTTTGGATCATCTAACCAACAACTTTGTGAAGAGTTTGTGAAAGATATGCAGGAAGAATTTGATATGTCTATGATTGGAGAACTGAGTTTCTTCTTAGGACTTCAAATCAAGCAAATGGAAGGTGACACTTTCATACATCAGGCTAAGTATACTAAAGAACTTCTTAAGAAATATGATATGACAAATTGCAAAACGTCTAATACACCTATTTCTACTAATACTTATCTTGAGATTGATGAAACAGGTGATGAAGTTGATACTACCCTATACAGAGGTGTTATAGGATCTTTACTTTATCTAACAGCCATAGACGATATCATGTTTTTACGTATGTTTATGTGCTAGATTTCAATCTACACTTAAGCAATCTCATTGGCTAACAAAGAAGAAGAAGATTCTTAAATACCTAAAAGGAACAATAAGTTGTGGACTATGGTATTCAAAAGGAACCTCACCACTACTTGTTGGTTTCAAGTGACTCGATTTTGCGGGTAGGAAAACGGATAGGAAAAGCACTAGTGGCACATGTCACATCTTCGGAGAATGCTTGATATCTTGGAATAGCAGAAAGCAAGCTTGCGTAGCACTATCAATCTAAGAAGCGAGAATATGTAGGCTGGGGAAGTTTTTTTGTGCTCAAGCAATTTGGTTGAAACACCAACTTGAGGACTTTGGGTTAAAGGTAGATCACATTCCTTTGAAATGCGACAACACAAGCGCCATAAGTATCACAAGAAACCCCCGTACTACACTCAAGGACAAAACACATTGAAGTCAGACATCACTTTATTAGAGATCACATTGAAAAAGGAGATTGTAACATTGAATTCATAGACACGGAGAATCAATTAGAGGATATATTTACAAAGGCATTACCAAAGGAAAGGTTTTACAAACTCAGATCAAACCTCGGTATATTGAGTAAGGAACATCTAAACTAAACCTTCGTACTTAATTACATTTATCCATAACTCTGTTTTTTGTGAAAATTTTTGTGAAAAACCTTCTTCTGATAGAAATAATCGATTACAAAGGACGATAATCGATTACTTCGAGTGAAATTCACTGGGAAGGATTTTGTGTATCAGATAATCGATTACCCCGACGAGTCGATTACAAAGCACCATTTTCAAAAATTGTAAGAAAACTCTTTGGAGTAATCGATTACCACGAAGCAGTAATCGATTACCACAGAACAAATTTTCACATGCTTTGAGAAACTCTCTGGAGTAATCGATTACCAGGTTACAGTAATCGATTACCACGACTGTTTCTTGGTTGTTTTCCTTTTTTTCTTCATAAGGAACTGAGATAATCGATTACCAACTGCTAGTAATCAATTACCTCGTTCTTGGGCTAATCCTCTGGGCTTTGTTCTCTTTATAAGAAAGTGCAGGTGTGACTCTTCAACTCACCATTCACACTCACGCTCAGAAACCCCTTTACCTTCTTCCTCCAAACCCTAGCTTTTCAAGCTTTTCACTCTCTCAACAATGGAAGGACAAGGAAAAGGAAAGAGAATCAAGATGAGGGCTAATAGATACCCTCAAGATCGTTTCCCTGAAGAAGCAAAAGGAAAGAAAAAGGTGGGAGAATCTTCCAAGAGGAAGAAACCCTCATCCTCGCAAAGAACAACAAAGAACAAGAACCAGAAGTTCCTCCTCCTCAACCACAAATGTCAGGAATCAACCCTTGGTTCACATCAAAGGGACAAGAAACCCGGTTCAACCTGGATTTCGCAAACAAAGGTCTAGTTCCCCCAAAGATACTTGACCTTGGATGGCTAGACTCTCCGAGTTTCACGTTCCAGACCTTTCTGAGACAACAACTTTTGGAGAGGTTTGTAGGGATGAAAGGATTCATCTATCCAGATTTGGTTAAGGTTTTCTACTCCAACCTCAAGCCAAACATGGAGAAGATGACGTGACTTCAAGTCAAAGGTACCACGATTTCTCTTACCCCGCTCATTTTTTGGATATTCTTTGAATTCGAAAAGAAGGGATTATAGCACACGCGGAAAACTCGAGAGAAAGGGTTTGATTTGCAAAAAGATTCCTTCTATATGAGCCTACTGAGGAATCCTGTACAATGGGAAGAGGATAGAAATTCGAAAAGAGCATCGGGCAAGAAAGTTACCTATAATATTGGTGGCCTCACAGTAGATGATCGGCTACTTCACTACACTGTTTGCTGGATCTTGGTCAGAAGAGGAGCAAACCATGCCCATTGATCGAGGAAGACATGATCCTCATTCTTTGCATTGAAGAACAACATACAAGTGGATTGGACTCATGTGATCATGGACAACATGCTGAAAACAAGGAGACTACTTGATAATAAGTGTCCTTACTCTCTTTTATTTCTAGACTAATTGATATGTTTCAGATTGACACTACCCATGAAGCAAGAGAATTGGTCAAGGATGTCCATGTCATCGACGATGGAGCATTGAAGAAGATGAGGCTTATCAAAACCGATCTTTGGATGGATCACAAGAGAGGAACAAAGAGGCCTTTCCACAAGCAAAGAGCATGAAGGAGCACAAGAGCAAGAGGAAGCACGTCCAGAACATGAAGATATGGATGAAGACAATTCTGGTGAGTACGTTCCACAGTCACGGTTCGAATCCATTGTAATTGACCGAATGGATGAACTTGAGGCAACCATCAACAAGCGCATTGATGATATGGGAAAGCGGATGGATGAAATGGGAAAGAAACAAGATCTGCAATTCCTAGACATGAAAGACTTGATGGAAACCATCATGGAGCGACTCAATCAAGATGACTCAGATTAGTAACTCCATCTCTACCTCTCTTTCTGATTTGATATACTAAATAGGGGGAGTAGTAGTGTAGTTAGTAATTTGATTAAGTCTTTTGTTAAGTCTTCATAGCATAGTTTTAGCTTTATGATATTTGCTCTCTGTAATTGCTCTGTTTTAGTTTTAAGTTTTTTCTTAAACAAGTTTTTTTCTGTTTGCACCTAAGCATCTGACTTAGGGGGAGCAGATTAACACATTTGAAACTATTGGATGACTGTAGTATATAGTTTAATTGATTGCCTTTATATTTCTGAAAATTGATATTTGTGACAAGAGAATTGGATGATTCATAAAATGGTATATAAATTGCTGTATGGAATTGAAAAAAAAAGGAAGAAAGTACTAACACTACAGGTCACATCAAAGCCAGCATCTGCATAAAGGATCACTACACAAGATTTGGTACATCAAAACCAAAAAGGGGGAGATTGTTGGACTTGAAGCTGAAGAAGTCTTTCCTAGTTTTCGTTTTGATATACTTGTAATTTTGAGCTTTATGATAGATTGTATATAGGAGTTTAAATGTATTAATTGTTATAGTTTAGGCTTTGTATGAGTTGTTTTATTCAATCTTTTTATAGAGAACTTGGTTTTACTCTTGTAAATTGAGCTAGAGAAAGTTGGAACCCCATTTTATTTGAAAAGAACTCAAAATACTTTGGTTTTTAAGAATTTAAGCTAAAGTAATCGATTACCAGTATGTAGTAATCGATTACCAACAGACTTAGAAAACAGGGGAACTCAACTTGCTCTGGAGTAATCGATTACCACTCCATAGTAATCGATTACTTCGTGCTTGAAATGCAGAGGAAGACAAATTTCTCTGTAGTAATCGATTACCAACATCTGTAATCGATTACCACACCAGAATTCATCTCTAAATGGTTTTGAAAATACTTTAAATGGAACATCTTTGATTTATTTCGGAGAGAGAGATCTTTTATGTTTTTCAAAGAAAAGAAAGAAGAGAAAAACACAGGTTTACAAGTTCTGAAAATCTCTTCAAAGATTTCAAAAAGATTTTCTCAAAGAGATGAGTATTGTGTGAAGGAAGAAAGATTTGAATACTTTTGGTTATCATCTTGATCAGAGCATACACATAGGTGTAATCTTTACTGATCTTTATTTCTTTGTTTTGTGTTTTGATTTTGGTTTGAAACTCTTAAGAGAAAGTGGTTCTCTAGAAGAAGAGTTAGAGGATTGAGAGAGGTACTCTCATAGGTAATTCTTGAAGGTTTCAAGAATTGGTGAGATATGTTCTAAGGAAGAACATAGAGAGATTTGAGTATTTGATTGTTTTTGTGTTTGTGCAGAAGTGATTGTATTGAACACAAGATTATAGTGGAATACCGATCGCAACAGTTGTTGGGTTGGGACTGGATGTAGGCCGAAAGCCGAACCAGTATAAATCTCTGTTTACTATCTCTTCTCTATACCTTATCTTTACATTCCATTTGATTTCTTGCTTTACAATTTTCTTGTATCTTTCCGCTATGATATCTCTGGTACATTGCTTTAATACAAGATAAAATTGAATTGAAAAAGTGAGGGAAAGAGTTTTAGAAATATTACTAGGGAACTAGAATCTATTCACCCCCCCCTCTAGATTCACATAGGGACCAACATGCTTCAATTGTAGATTTGAAGACTCAAATTGGACAGTTGGCCACCACTGTTAATCACTTGCAGCAACAAGGTTCTGGTAACATTCCTTCCCAAACTATAGCTAATCCAATGGGGAATGTGAGTGCCATCACTTTGAGAAGTGGTAAGGAGGTACAGCAAAGAACTCAGGATACTGAAAAATCACATCAGGATGAGGTAAAACAGCTTCCTCTTCCTTTTCCTTCTGTAAATATGCATTCAAAGAAATCTGAACTAGAAAAAGAGTTATTAGAAACATTTAGGAAAGTAGAAGTTAATATTCCTTTGTTGGATGCTATCAAACAAATTCCCAAGTATGCCAAGTTTTTAAAAGAATTGTGTACTCACAAAAGGAGATTTAAAGGAAATGAAAAGGTGAACTTGGGAAGAAATGTTTCTGCACTCATACAAAGTACACATATTTCTTCACTCCCTCAGTCTAACCTTCCACAAAAGTGTCAAGATCCTGGAACTTTCACTGTACCTTGCACAATTGGGGATCACACTTTTGCGGATGCCATGATAGACTTGGGAGCTTCCATTAATGTGATGCCTACGTCAGTCTACAGGTCATTGCAGATTGGTGGGTTAAAGACAACTGGAGTCATTATCCAACTTGCAAACAAAAGTGTTGTCCACCCGCGTGGAGTCCTTGAGGATGTACTGGTTCGAGTTAACAAATTGATTTTTCCTGCAAATTTTTATATTCTTGATATGCAGGATAAGTCACCCTCACCTACATTGATCCTAGGGCGACCATTTTTGATGACTGCGCGGACCAAGATTGATGTTCACTCTGGCACATTGTCAATGGAATTTGGAGATGATATTGTGAAGTTCAATCTACTTGAAAGCATGAAACTACCTGCTGAAGAGCATTCTATTTTCTCCATAGATGTAGTTGATAATTTTGTAGATAGTTGTACAGATTTTAATTTTGAATTTGATCCCGATTTGACTAGTTTTTCTAATTCCCATGCTGATTTGGCTTGTTGTAGCTGTGGTGAAGATAATCTCCCTGGAATTAATCCAGCCATTTGCATGCATCGAATCTTGCTAGAGGAGGATTCTAAGCCTGTGAGACAACCACAAAGGAGACTCAATCCTACCATCCTGGATGTAGTAAAGAAAGAGGTGATAAAATTGCTTGCAGCTGGCATCATCTACCCCATTTCAGACAGCACATGGGTTTCACCTGTACAAGTGGTTCCTAAGAAATCTGGCATCACTGTGGTGCAGAATAAAGATAACGAGTTGGTTCCAACTAGAGTCACTAACAGTTGGAGAGTTTGCATTGACTATAGGAGACTCAATCAAGCCACTCGGAAGGACCATTTTCCACTCCCATTCATTGATCAAGTTTTGGAGAGGTTAGCAGGTAAATCACATTACTGTTTCCTAGATGGATTTTCAGGGTATATGCAGATTCACATTGCTCCAGAAGATCAACATAAGACCACATTCACCTGTCCATTTGGGACTTATGCTTATACCAGGATGCCATTCGGTTTATGCAACGCACCTGGTACATTTCAAAGGTGTATGGTGAGTATTTTTTCTGATTTATTGGAGAATTGCATGGAGGTGTTCATGGATGATTTTACTATATATGGCTCATCTTTTGATACATGTTTGGATAGTCTTTCTAGAGTTCTGAGTAGATGTATTGAGACTAATCTGGTGCTGAATTTTGAAAAATGCCATTTCATGGTTAGTGAGGGTATAGTCTTAGGGCATCTAGTCTCTAGTAGGGGTATTGAAGTTGATAAAGCAAAGATAGATATTATTACTTCTTTAACTTACCCTGCTTCTGTGCGGGAAGTGCATTCTTTTCTTGGCCATGCAGGGTTTTACAGGAGATTTATTCAGGACTTTAGCAAGATTGCCCTACCATTGTCCAAGCTCCTCCAAAAGGATGTAGAATTTTCCTTTGACCAGACATGTAAGAAGGCCTTTGATGAGCTGAAGAGTAGGCTTACCACAACACCTATTGTGCAACCACCTGATTGGGAGTTTCCCTTTGAACTAATGTGTGACGCTTCCAGTTTTTGCAATTGGAGCAGTTCTAGCTCAAAGGGTTGGGAGGCACTCTTATGTTATTGCATATGCTTCCCGTACACTTGATGCTGCCCAAGCAAACTACACCACCACTAAAAAAGAGCTTTTGGCAATTGTTTTTGCTTTAGATAAATTTCGTGCATACTTGCTTGGCTCTAAAATCATTGTTTTCTCTGACCATGCAGCTCTGAAATTCTTGTTGAAGAAATCTGATGCTAAACCGAGGTTAATCAGATGGATGCTTCTTCTACAGGAGTTTGACATCGAAATCAGGGACAAGAGTGGTGCAGAAAATCTGGTTGCTGATCACTTGAGTAGGATTGAGGGTAACCTTGATCTTGTACCTATCAAAGATGATTTTCCTGATGAACGCTTATGCTTTTATACTCTTGTGATGTAGTTCCATGGTTTGCTGATATCGTAAATTACTTGGTTACATCTGTTGTACCTCCTCATGCATCTAGATCACAAATTGAGAAATTAAAAAGTGATGCAAAATATTATGTCTGGGATGACCCTTATTTGTGGAGGTTTTGCAGTGATAGAGTTATCCGCAGGTGTATTCCAAGCCATGAAATTTAATCAGTCCTTCAGTTTTGTCATGCTTCACCAGTAGGAGGACACTATGGACCTCAGCATACAACTAGGAAAGTGTTAGACAGCGGGTTTTATTGGCCTACTATTTTCAAGGATGCATATAAACTTTTCAGCACCTGTGAGCAATGCCAGAGAGCTGGAATGGCCATCAACCGAAGGCATGGGATGCCCTAACAACCTATTATTTTCTGTGAAGTATTTGATGTTTGGGGGATCGATTTCATGGGTCCTTTTCCTGTCTCTTCTGGTTATTCATATATTCTGTTAGCTGTTGATTATGTATCAAAATGGGTTGAGGCTAAGGCCACCAGGACTAATGATTCTAAAGTTGTTGTGGATTTTGTTAGATCCAATATTTTCTGCAGGTTTGGTGTGCCTAAAGCCATTATTAGTGACAGAGGGAGCCATTTTTGTAATGTCAGCATGCGATCTCTGCTCCATAAGTATGGGGTTGTGCATAGAGTGTCCACAGCCTATCATCCCCAAACTAATGGTCAAGCCGAAGTGTTCAACAGAGATATTAAGCTCATGTTGCAAAAGATGGTCCACCCTAACAGAAAGGACTGGAGTAGGCAACTTGAAGATGCTCTTTGGGCCCATAGAACTGCCTATAGGACACCGACTGGCATGTCTCCTTATAGGATGGTTTTTGGTAAAGGCTGTCATTTACCTGTGGAGATTGAGCATCGTTCATACTGGGCTGTGAAGAAGTGTAACTTAGAAATTGACCAGGCTGGTGCACATAGGAAACTCCAATTACAAGAACTTGAGGAGCTTCGCTTGAAGGCTTATGAGAACTCTAAGATCTACAAGGAAAAAGTTAAGAAGTATCATGATAGTATGATTCTGAGGAAGGAGTTCAAAGTGGGCCAAAGAGTGTTGTTATTCAATTCTCGTTTGAATCTTATAGCCGGTAAACTTCGTTCTCGATGGGATGGTCCTTTTGTTATTACTAATATCTTTTCCCATGGTGCAGTTGAGATAAGAGATGAAGCTACCGGTAAAATTTGGAAGGTAAATGGTCATCAACTCAAGGAATTTCATGAGAGTCCGAAAGCGGAAGAAGCTGAGGCAGAGTTGTCCTTGGCTGAACCTAGCTGGCCGGACGTACAGATATATGGCCCTTGAGGGAGTTTTTCTATCCCCCTTCTGATGTTAATTGCAATTGAATCCATTGATGCATTTTCTGTTTCATTGAGGACAATGTCAATTTTAAGTGTGGGGGGGGGGGGATTCTGTGAATATTTCTCTGTTTTTGATTTAGGAATCATTTTGTTTCGATCCTTAGTTTTGTTTTCTGTCTTCTGTTGTTTTCTATTTTCTGTTTTTGAAAAAAAAAAAAAATATATGACACAGAATTGATATGTGAATCATACCTTCTCTCTGGATTTATAGGTGTATGAACTGTTGAAGTTACAAACATTTTTAGTTGATAGATTTTTCAATTTTTCTTATGACCTATTTGTGCATCCTTGAATTGTAATTGACTTGAAATTAAAGTTTGGATAATTAGTAATAGAAAAATAAACCTTGTGAGATTTTGAGCCTTATATGGTGGAATCTTTCTTTTCCATCCAATTTCTTTCTTGTGTGATTACACTCATCTTGTTAGTTGCTCTAGATTTTTCCTTGACTCTTGCTGATATTTCTTGTTCACATGCATCATTGATATGATTTAGGCATTCCTTCTTGAGCTACTAGCCAAATTGGCCTACCTTACATACCCTTCCCTTTGTATTTCCCCTTTTGAGCCGTTATATCCCTTTCTTCAATTTTAAGCTCATTACAAGCCGAAAAGTGGAAAACAATGATGTCCCCTAACCTTAGGGATTAAAGGAGCTTTGGAATTGTTTTGGGAATAGGTTCTAAATAAGTGTGGGGGTATAACCTCTCAGGATAAGTCTGGTATGTGAGTTGGTGAATGGATTGGCATTAGCTATGCAAAAGAAAACAAATATACAGAAAAATATACAAAGAAGAAAATACCAGAGCTATAGGGGAGGAAATATAGAAAAAAAAAAGCAAGAAGTAAAAGAAAGAAGAAAAGAAAATACCAAAAGTTATAAGAAAACAAAAGAAGGAAAAGAAAAAGAAACACAAGAAAATGAAAATCTAGGATGGAAATAAGTGGGAAACCAAAGAGGTAAATGTTAGGAGGGTAATCTTCATGCTTATTGAATTTATTCCCCATTGCTCTTCTCTCTTTGGTTATTAGCCTAAATGACCTTTCTCTTATCCCACCTTCACCTTGGCCACATTACAAGCTTAATAAAGTCCTTTTGATCTTTGATTGCATGTGTTTCAAGTTATTGAAATTAGAGGCTTGTAAAAATCTGGTAGTGCTAGCTTGCATGATGTGTTTGAGTGCAAATACAATCTTAAACACTTGAGAGTTAAGAGGAAACACTTACTTGTGAGGTTCTATCACTTTGAATTCATTCTTTAACTCAACCTGTCAATTTGTTTATTTTGGATGTACAGTAGATACATGGATTGTTGTTAATCTTGATGCTTTAAATTTTGTCCCTTGCCTTTTTCATGCATCTGTGGTTCAATTGAAATTGGTCCAATTCACATATCATCAATTCTTCTTTTAGTAAGTTTTGCCCCGGAGTGCAAAAGAATAAGTGTGGGGGTATTTGATAATCCATTTTATATACATTTTCTTTACCCTGTTTTTGGTTCAATTAGCTTTTATATGTGTCATATTTTGGTAGTTTATCCTAGATATTGAGTTAGAGGTATAGTTTAGTACTAAAAGTAAATAATAGTTAAATTTCCATAAGTTCTTATGTTTCTATACTGATGCTTGTGCAGTTACATCCAGAGCTCTGAGGAATGGAGAAGAGATAAGAGCATGGAAGGATTGAATGCTAGAATGGAAGCTTGGAATGAAAGACCCAAGACCTGAGATAAGAACTTGGAGTGCAAATCAGCAAGAAGGAGAGAAATTGAAGCTCAAGACAAGGAAGCACTCCCATTTGCACCAAGGCATGAAAGGGGGGCGCAATTTGGCCCTTCTTCTCCAGTAAGATGCGCCTAGGCGCAATTGTGAAGGAGCTGGGGCGCAAAACTCGCGCCTAGGCGCAATTGTGAACAAGGTGTGGCGCAATTTGGAGCTTCCTCTCTGGAGTAACGCACCTAGGCGCAATTAGGAAGCATGTGAGGGCGCAAACTCGCGCCAAGGCGCAAGCAAGGGCGCAAATTGGAGCTCCTTCTCTGGCAAGACGCGCCTAGGCGCTAATCTAATGATGCATGGAGGCGCAAACGCGCCAGGGCGCAAATGGGGGGCGCGGTTGTACCCATTTCAGCTGGAGATTTGCGCCAGGGCGCAAATCAACTTATGCGGAGGCGCGATTCTTCACCTATATAAGGGTTTTTGGGGGCGAAGATTAACAACTTCCATTTTTTTTTTATAATTCAGTTGCTTCTCTTGTATACTTCAATTGCGCGATTGCGCAATTCTCTCTTCTCTCTCTTCTTTGTTCTCTCTTCTTCTTTCTCTCATCTTCTTAGCTCTCGATGTTCATGTATTCAATTTCTCTTCACAACCTTGGATATTGCACAAGTGAATTCAATTCTTGATTTTGTTCCTCTAGTTTCCAATTCTGCAACAGATCTCTGGTTCAATTCACATTTGCAATCTATTATTCTGTTCTTAATTTTTCTAGGTTTCTCTTCGCATTTTGGTACTATTGCGCTTTACTCCTTTCCTGCATTTATCTTCTGCTTAATTCATTGTTTCAATCTACATTTCTCAGTTCTATTCTCAATTTCTAGTCATCTTCTCGTTTTATGCTAAGTATTCATCGTTCCTTTTCTGCTCTTATCTTTTACTCAATTTAATACTTCAATTTACATCACTTTGCTTCTGTCTTTAGCTTTCCATTTCATAATTTCAGCTTTGTTTAGTTTTATTGAATTGTTCAATGAAAATCCCCCTTCTAATATTGAATAATTCCGAATCAAGTGCATGCATGTCTTCAGAGAGATGACCTAGGTTGAATCCTCTATATTACAAGTTTAATTGGGGATAAATCTAGCTTTTGATGTTCATTCGACAGTGGACTATCAGAGGATCAAATAAAGATGAAGTTAAAGAGGGAAAGTGAGAAAAAGTTGGAAAAAGAGGAGAACTTAGGTGCCAAACACCCTTTGGCCGAGAGCTCTACCAAAAAGAAAGGAAAGGAAACCAACACACCTAGAAAACTAGCCTTGGCCGAGAGTTCAAGATTAATTACCAAGCATGCCACTAGTGATTCTAGGTTGAAAAACAAAAGAGAAACCTCCCTTAAGCATAAGCAAACCGAGAATTCATGTAAGGTAGATCTTAATGAAAGTTTGCTTATTGGGAAAGGTGAGTTGAGGAGAGAATTCCTAGCTAGGAAAAACATATTTCTTTGTTTACCTAATCCTTTTGTGTTGAGCACTAACATTGTAGGTAAGCAACAAGATTTGGATGCATTCAAGGAGGAGTTCAAAGATGTGTTTCCCAAGGACATTCCACATGGGTTGCCAACCTTGAGAAACATTGAGCCATGGAAAACCATTGAATTTAAAAATGTGGAATTTTTAATTGTGCCTACTAACTTTTACTCTTATGATATTAATTGTTCATATAGGTTGATGAATGAAGTAAAGAAGGAGGGCACATTACAAATTTCCACATATATTGAAACACCAAAGGCACCTTGTGTGATAGCTAGCGGATTCAGTCCCAACAAATTTTGTGTTCTAGGACCAAGTGAGAAGTTGTGCATAGAGGAACCATGGAGTGACCTAGGAAGAGGAAATGGGGTACTTAGAGATTATGCATTATCAAAAAGGGAGACTTCTTTGCCTCTTACTTATCCTATTATTTCTAATTTGCACAACACAATTTGTGACACAATAGGTTCCCTAAATAGGTCTTGGGAAATGTTTGAAAATGTTAAGTTGAGATTCTTGTTTGATTCTACTAATGGTTGCCCTTTTAGGTGGAAGAATGAGTCCATGAAGGAGGAAACATCACAAGCTTCTACACCTAAAAGAAGATTCTTAAACAAGAGTTTCAAACATGATTCCACAAGGATTGAAGAACTAATATCTACACTTCTAAAGGAGGAAATAAAAACTCCTTGGAGTTTCGGTTTATACATAGACAGTCACTTGATTTCCTTCTTCACTTCTTTACATTTTGATGTTGATATTAGTGGGCAAACCATCTTGATATTAAATGTTAAACATAAAAGAGTTTGTTTGATCTTTGATCCGGGTAAAATGGTTTTGTAGGTAATAAGCTAAGGCCACTTGGGGACAAGTTGGCCACAAGAAGGAGGGATTGATGGAGGACCATCTCCCAAGCATGAGGATTACAAGGGCAATGCAAAGAAGAATTGAAGCCCAAGTTGAAGAAGAGTTGACCAAGTCAAAGTCAACAAGCCAAAGTCAAAGTCAACAGTCAACTCTTGGAAGTCAACAAAGTGGGCAAATGAAGCCTTGTAATTTTCTAAGTATTTTGTAATTAGTTTAGCTTTAATTTGTGTAAAGCTTGGACCTATGTTTGTTTGTGAATTTAGGCCAAGCTCCTTTTATGGACATATTGACTTCTATTTGTGTTGGTCAAAGCCTCTTAAGATGGGCTTAAGTGTCTTATGACCCAACTAAGTAAGTGTAATACACTCTCTTAAAAGAGAGTGGATGGATTAAGGGAGAGAATTAGTGGAATTGCCACTAACTTCATTTAAATTTCCACCACTTGATTATTCCATAATCAAAGGTGTAAATTTAAGTTAAGTTCTAAATTGTTGACTCTCATCTAAGAAGGGATTCTAGCCTTGGGATTTACTTCTAATCTAAGGCATAGAATTCCATCTTAATTAATCCATGATTTCCCTCTCAAAAATATTTTGAAAATGTCTTTGGTAACCAACTGAGGTAATAGATTACCAACAGTAGGTAGTTAACTACCAACAGCAGGTAATCAACTACCAACAAGGGTAACAGAGTGTGGAAATTCATTTGTCACTGGAGTAATCGATTACCCCCTCGGGTTAATCGATTACCATGACTAAAAATCACCCTGGAAACCTTTGCTCACTGGTTTAATCGATTACCAGCTTCTGGCAGTCGATTACCCCTATCAGAAAATCATTAAGTTGCCCAAATTGCGTTTTTAATTGAACATATAAATACTCTTTTCTCAAAAATTAACATAAGATCTTGGAACATAAGTTTTAGAAAAGTTCATACACTTTCAAATTCTCTCAAAACTGAGTTCATCATCTTTTCCAAGAAACCCATAAAGAACTTCAAGAGTTTATCAAGATTTCATAAAGAAAGGGCAAATCTTGATCTTTTCTCTGACAGGGTGGTATTCATTGTGTTTTCGTTTGTGATCAGATCTACACTCCAGGTGTTTTCTAAACTGATCTTTTGTTTACCTTTTGATTTCTGGGTTGTTACTCTAGGAGAGAGGTCTCTCTGGATAGAGTAAAGGACTTTGAGAAGTGTTTTCTCAAAGGTTTGATCTTGGGTGTTCCAAGGTCAGAGAAGAACTGTTCTTTGGGTTAAAGGACAGGTTTTTGGGTGTTTTGATTTCGTTTTTGTGTTGCTTGTTGTAGAGTGAATGTAAAAGAACACAAAAGGGATCATTTGATAGTGGAAAACCGATCGCAACAGTTGTTGGGTTGGGACTGGATGTAGGCAGTGGGCCGAACCAGTATAAATCACTGTGCACTATTCTTCTTCCTTCTTCTCTTTACCGTTTACCTTACATTGCTGTTATCATGGTTTATCTTCTGCAATTTTTTCGGTAATTAACTCGGTAATTGACTCGGTAATCAACTAAAACTGGAACAGTTAGATACTGATATTGATTACGTTGTATATTGATTACTAACGTGTTTCTGATTATTCCTTTTGGTATTTCCGCTGTGTATCTTTGATATTTCTCGCTTATCTGTCTCAATTATTGATAGGTAATCAAGAATAGTTTTGTTTGAATTAAAAGGAATTAGAAACTCGCAAAAATTGGGCTATAGTGGAACTAGAATCTATTCACCCCCCCTCTAGATTCACACATAGGGACCAACATGCTCTCCTAGGGTTTCTTCATAGAACCTTGAATCTTATCTTGATCCATGACTCAAGTGGCGATTCATCACCTAGCTTATTGATCTCCTTGGATCACAGCGCTATCTCCTTCCTAGTCTCATTCCATTTTGCTTCTTCTTCTTCTTGGTCACAAACCGAAACCATTACATACTTTAGCCTATATTCCTCAAGCTTTTCTTGGTCTTGAGTGAAGATCACTTGGTGAATTGAAGATTGGGCAAACAAAGGGTGTTAGATCCGTGGAGCATCTTCTAGCTACATGGATTTGCATCATGATACCTTTTATCTCTAAACTTACTGTCATCCTCTCCATATTTGGTTTGAGGTTTGAGTAGAACACCCGAACCAAGTCTGGATAGATGAACCCTTTCATCCCTACGAACCTCTCCAGGTGTTGTTGTCTCAGGAAGGTCTAGAACGTGAAACTCTGATTATCCAGCCATTGTAGGTCAAGAATCTTGGGTGGAACAAGACCCTTATTAGCAAAGTTGAGGTTGAACCTAGTTTCTTGTCCTTTGGAGGTGAACTACCGGTTGACCCCTGATTCTTGTGGTTGAGGAGGAGGAGGAATTTCTGGTTGCTCTGACGATGTTGGTTTCTTCCTCTTGGAAGATTCTTCCACCTTTTTCTTTCCTTTTAACTCTTCTTGGTTGTATCGATTTGCCCTCATCTTGATTCTTTTGCCTTTACCTTGTTCTTCCATTGTTGAGAGAAATTGAAACTCTAGGGTTTGGAAGAAGAAGGTGAAGGGTTTTTCTGAGTAAGAGAGTGAATGGTGAGTTGAAGAGTTACACCTGCACTTCTTATAAGAGAGAACAAAGCCCAAAAGATTAGCCCAAGAACGAGGTAATTGATTACTAGTAGTTGGTAATCGATTATCTCAGTTTCTTATATAAAGGGAAGAAAAAAAACAGGGAAAACATTCGTGGTAATCGATTACAGCAAACTGGTAATCGATTACTCCAGAGGATTTTTCCAAAAATTTTGAAAACTTGTTCTGTGGTAATTGATTACAGCTCGTGGTAATCGATTACTTCAGTACAAAAATCCTTCCCAGAGTGAATTTCACTCGAAGTAATTGATTATCCTCCCTTGGTAATCGATTATTTCTATCAGAAGAAGGTTTTTCTTGAAAATTTTTCACAAAAACAGAGTTATGGATAAATGTAATCAAGTAAAGAGGTTTAGTTTAGATGTTCCTCACTCAAAATACTGAGGTTTGATCTAAGTTTGTAAAACATTTCTTTTGGTAATGCCTTTGTAAATATATCCGCCAATTGATTTTCCGTGTCTATGAATTTAATGTCACAGTCTCCTTTTTCAATGTGATCTCTAATAAAGTGGTGTCTGACTTCAATGTGTTTTGTTCTTGAGTGCAATACAGGGTTTCTTGTGATACTTATAGCGCTTGTGTTGTCACATTTCAAGGGAATGTGATCTATCTTTAGCCCAAAGTCTTCAAGTTGGTGTTTTAACGAAATTGCTTGAGCACAGCAACTTCCCGCAGCTACATATTCAGCTTCTGCAGTTGATAGTGCTACGCAAGCTTGCTTTCTGTTATTCCACGATATCAAACATTGTCCAAAGATGTGACATGTTCCACTAGTGCTTTTCCTATCCTTTTTGCTACCTGCAAAATCAGAGTCGCTGAAACCAACAAGTAATGGTGAGGTTCCTTTCGGATACCATAGTCCACAACTTATTGTTCCTTTTAGGTATTTAAGAATTTTCTTCACTGTTAGCCAATGAGATTGCTTAGGTGCAGATTGAAATCTTGCACATAAACATACAGAAAACATGATATCAGGTCTACTGGCTGTAAGATAAAGTAAATATCCTATAACACCTCTGTATAAGGTAGTATCAACTTCATAACCTGCTTCATCAATCTCAAGATAAGTGTTAGTAGAAATAGGTGCAAAGGGCAAAGGTTTCTTCAAGTCTTGCAACAGGGGCAAAGGTTTCTTCAAAGTCAATCCCTTCTTGTTGATTGTAGCCTTTTGCCACAAGTCTTGCTTTGTTTCTGACCACAACTCCTTCTTCACTCAGTTTGTTCTTGAATACCCACTTTGTACCAATAATGTTCATGTTTCCTTTGTTTGGAACAAGTTCCCAAACTCCATTCCTTTTGAATTGGTTGAGTTCTTCTTGCATAGCCATGATCCAAATTTCATTGTTCAAGGCTTCTTCTATGTTGGATGGTTCTACCTGTGATACAAAAGCAGTATTATAGAAAAACAAATTCTGTGAGGATCTAGTGGTTACCCCCTTGTGAATGTCACCAATGACATTGTCAAGTGATAGGTTCCTAGGTGTCCTCCACTCTTTTGCTTGTTCTGGTACTGGGTTTGGTTGAGTTTGCTGATGCTCGTGATCAATGTCTATGTTTCCTTCACCTGTTTCATCATCATTACATAGCAGTCTTTCCTTTTGGAAAGTGTTAGTTTCATCAAATTTAATATGGACAGATTCTTCAATGCACATTGTTCTTTTATTAAAGATCCTATATGTTTTACTGGTATTTGAATAACCAAGGAAAATGGCTTCATCAGCCTTTGCATCAAACTTTCCAATAGGGTCTTTGCCATTGTTTAAAACAAAGCATTTGCATCCGAAAACTTTAAAATAAGAAATGTTTGGTTTTCTTTCATAGAAAAGCTCATAAGGGGTTTTCTTTAAAATGGGTCTTATAGAAACTCTATTGAGAACATAGCATGCAGTGTTCACAGCATCTGCCCAAAAGTGTTTAGGCATCATATGCTCATTCAGCATGGTTCTTCCAAGTTCTATAAGGGACCTGTTTTTCCTTTCCACCACTCCATTTTGCTGAGGAATTCTAGGAGCTGAAAAGTAGTGTGATATCCCATGTTTTTCACAAAACCTTTCAAAAAAGCTATTCTTAAATTCAGTACCATTATCACTTCTTAAAGCTTTAATTTTCAAATCCTTTTTGTTTTGAATCCTTTTGGCAAGTACCCAGAAAACTTTAAAGGCTTGATCCTTTTTCTTGATAAACAAAACCCAAGTAAATCTTGAATAGTCATCTACTATGACTAGTCCATACAGATTTCCACCAATACTAGCTATCCTAGATAGACCAAATAAGTCTAGATGCAAGAGTTCAAGCAGCTGAGTTGTAGAAACATGTTTAATATTTTTGAAAGATGTTTTTGCCTGCTTGGACTTTTGACAAGCCTCACATAGTCCTTCTTTGGAAAATCTTAGTTTGGGGAGACCAAAAACTAACTCTTTAGAAACAAGCTTATTCAAATGCAATATGTCAATATGTGTTATTCTCCTATGCCATAGCCAAGACAGATCATCATTAGAAAATAAACATGTAGAGTAAGGAGAAGAATGATCTACTTTCAATATGTAAATGTTGTTAAATCTCTTGCCAATCATGAGAAGTTCATCTGAGTCTTTGTTGTTGATGAGACAATGTTCTTCATCAAAAGCAATTCTGTAGTTCTTGTCACATAGTTGACTGATGCTCTGTAAATTGAACCTTAATCCATCGACTAGCAATACATCTTATATAACTGTGTTTGCCTTATATCCAACAGTACCGTAGCCTAGTATTTTCCCTTTGTTGTTGTCTCCGTAAACAACCGATCCAGTTTCTCTTGGTGTGAAGGTGCTTAGGTTCCTTCTATCACCTGTCATATGCCTTGAGCAGCCACTGTCTAAGTACCAAATTGAGCTTCTGTTGTTCAGGCTTTCCTGCAAGAGAAAAAGAACTTATTTTGCAGTTGGTACCCATTTCCTCTTGGGTCCATGCATGTTAGTGCTACAGGTTTCTTTCTTAATCCATTTGTATTTGCCACTGGAAATCCCTTTCTTTTTAATCATGCAGTTGTATGATTTATGTCCAGGTTTCATGCAATAAGTACAAGTGAATTTAGCATGTTTAGTGTTTCCAGATTTCATGTGAGCATGGTTTAATGAAATGTTGTGTTCCTTTAACTTGGAAATATTAGTTTCTAACTCACATATTTTCTGTTTCAATATGGATACTTCCTTTTTCAATACTATATTTTCTTTTTCAAAAGCTTCAGCTTGATTATAAAGCTCACAAAAGGCAGAATGCAATTCATCATATTCATCCATAATTGAGTTCGTATCACTTACCTCACTGGATGTTTTTGCCATTAAGCATAGATTTGCCTCCTCATCTTCACTTTCAGATGTTGAGGATGTGTAGCCTTCATCCCAAGCTATGTATGCTTTCTTTTTCTTCTTTTCTTTTCTGATATTTCTGTCATTCTCAGATTTTCTCACTTCAGTGTTGTTGCTTCTTTTCAAGGTTGGATAATCTGATCTGTAGTGCCCAATCTTCCCACATTCATAGCATGTCACTTTAACTGAAGTATTATCTTGCTTCTTGACTCCTTTTCTTGGTTGACCAAATTTCTTTTTAGTGTTGTTCTCCATGAACTTTCTGAACTTCTTTACCATCAAGTTCACTTGGTCTTCTTGTGAATCATTTCCGTCTTCAGAGGATTCAGATTCTGTTTCTGTTCGGTCTACTTTGAGAGCAATTCCTTTGGCTCTTTTATCTTTCTGCTCCTCATCTGCCATTCGAGTCATATCCATTTCATATTCTCTAAGTTTCCCAAACAGTTCAGCACTTGTCATAGCAAAAGGTTCTTGATTCGATTATGGTCATCACCTTATAGGTTGCCACTTTCTATTCAACGATTTCAGAATCTTGACATTCACTTCTTCTTCAATGAAGTCCTTGCCAAGTCCTTTGAGATGGTTGATGATGTATGTGAATCTCTTTTGCATTTCCATTATGGATTCTCCTTGGAACATTCTGAATGTCTCATACACTTGAATGAGTGTGTTCTTCCTAGCTCTCCTCACCTCAGCAGTACCTTCATGGGTTACCATGATAAGCTCCCATGCTTCTTTTGCTGTTGCGCAAGCTGATATCCTGAAAAAATCATCAGAATTCAAGGCAGAGTGTATGATATTCAAGGCCTTAGCATCATTTTCAACCCTCCTAATCTCATCTATGTCCCAATCATCAAAGGGTTTCTCTTTCTCTTTTCCATTTTCTACTTTTATTGGAACTTTGTAGTCATTTACCACAGCCTGCCAGATACTTCTATGAATAGATTCCATAAAGATCTTTATGCGAACTTTCCAGAATGGATAGTTATCACCGCAGAACAATGGAGGTCTATTTATCGAAGCTCCTTCAGCGAAGGGTAAAAGATTACTAGCCATTATAGGGAACTAAGCAGGATTACTAGATTGATTTACTGGTTAAAGCTCTTGATACCAGTTGTTGGTCCATATATGAATCTAGAGGGGGGGGTGAATAGATTCAAGTTCCCTTTCCAACTTAACATTTTCTCACTTTTTTCCCGATTCAATTTTATCTTGAATTACAAAATGTACCAGAGATATGAACAGCGGAAAAACAAGAGAAAAGAAATTGTAAAGCAAGAAAACAAAGAATTAAAAGAGATAAGATAGAGAAGAGAGTTTAGACAAAGATTTATACTGGTTCGGCTTTCGGCCTACATTCAGTCCCAACCCAACAATCTGTTGCGATCGGTTTTCCACTATAATGATTCTGTGTTCAATACAATCACACTGCACAAACACAAAAACAAATCAAATACTCAAAACTTATATGTTCTTCACCTAAGAACATATATTGATCCTTGATCCCTTCAAGAATCAACCTTTGAGAGTACCTCTCTCAAAAACTCATCAACTCTTTCAAGAGAATACCTTTCTCTTTAGAGTTAAAATCAAAAAGATTACAAAAGATAAAGATCAGATAGAATTACACCTGGTGTGTAAGCACTGATCAACAAAATCATCCACACAATTCAATCTTTTCACACAGCTTTCATCTCAAGAGAAATCTTTGAACCTTTGAAGAGATTTCTTGTAGAAACTAGTGTTTTTCTCTTCCTTTCTTTCTTTTAAAACTCAAAAAGATCTCTCTCTTGAAAACAATTCAAAGAGGTTTCAATTTAAAGCAGTTTCAAAGCCATTTGAGATGAATTCAGGTGTGGTAATCGATTACTGGATAGTGGTAATCGATTACTCCAGAGAAATTTGCCTTCCTTATTCCTTCCTATGGAGTGGTAATCGATTACTCCAGAGCAGTTTTGATTCCCCTGTTTTCTGAAACTGTTGGTAATCGATTACAGCTCGTGGTAATCGATTACTTCAGCTTAAAAACCTTTTAAAACTAAAGTTTTTGATTCCTTTCAAACAAAATGGGGTTCCAAAGCTTCTCTAGCTCAAATCACAAGTATAAAAACAAAGTTTCTATGGAACGATTGAATAAAAACCACACTCAAAGCCTAAACTAAAACAATCAATACATTTTAAACTCCTATATACAATCTATCATAAAGATCAAAAGTACAAGTATATCAAAACTAAAACTAGGGATGGCTTCTTCAGCTTCAAGTCCAACAACTTTAGTCTTAGAAATTCTCTTTTCATAAATGACCAAAAGTGTCTTACAATGAGGAATTTGCCTAAGTTATAAGCACGTCTTGGTGCCTTGACCGTGAGCTCTCTTAGCCTTAGGATCCTTGATGGATTGATCAAGTGATGCTAGGCACCCTTCACTTGATCAATTCAAGAAGGATCTAGAGTTAATGAGATCAAGAGGCTCAAAACTCTCCTAAGCATGTGATGATCATGGATTAATCAAGATGGAATTCTATGCCTTGGATTAGAAGTAAATCCAAAGGCTAGAATACCTTCTTAGATGAGAGTCAACATTTATAAACTTGACTTGAATTTGCACCTTTGATTATGGGATAATCAAGTGGTGGAAATTCAAATTAAGTTAGTGGTAATTCCACTAATTCTCTCTCCTAATCCACTCACTCTCTTTTAAGAGAGTGTATTACACTTGCTTAGTTGGTCATAAGACTCTCAAGCCCAATTCTAAGAGGCTTTGACCAATTAACCAAAAGTCAACATGTCCAATATTAGTCTTGGCCGAAACATACAAAGCAACTATGGTCCAAGCTTTATACAAAATTAAGCCTAAACTAATTACAAACTAATAAGAAGATTACAAGGCTTATTTTGCCCACTTTGTTGACTTTGAGGAGTTGACCATTGACTTTGACTTTGACCTTGACTAGTTGACTTGGTCAAGTCTTCCTCAACTTGAGCTTCTATTCTTCTTTGCATAGCCCTTGTGATCCTCATGCTTAGAGATGGTACTCCATCAATCCCTCCTTCTTGAGGTAAACTTGTCCCCAAGTTGCTGCCATCACCACCTACATCACAAATAGATAAGTCACTTACATTAAATGAATTACTACCTATATAAGAAGTAGGGAGATCAAGAGAGTAAGCATGAGGTCCAAGTCTCTTTAAGACTTTGAAGGGTCCATCCCCTCTTGGCAAAAGCTTAGATTTCCTAAGGCTAGGAAATCTCTCCTTCTTGAGATGAAGCCACACCAAGTCTCCTTCTTTGAACTTTACATTTTTCTTATGCTTGTTCACTTGGGCCGCCACCTTGGAGTACCTCCTCTCAAGGTTCTCTTTGATTTTGGCATGAAGGGATTTCACAAGATCGGCCTTGGCAACTCCATCTACATTTAAAGCAAACTCAAGTGGAAAAGGCACAAGGTCAAGAGGTGTTAGAGGGTTAAAACCATACACAACTTCAAATGGGGAATGGGAAGTAGAAGCATTCACAACTCTATTATATGCAAACTCAACAAAAGGTAAATGTTCCTCCCATGTCCTAGTATTCCCTTTAACAAAGCATCTCAACAATTGGCCTAATGTTCTATTAACCACTTCGGTTTGGCCATCCGTTTGTGGATGACAAGTGGTAGAGAATAAAAGCTTGGTGCCTAACTTACCCCATAAGGTTCTCCAAAAGTGTCTCAAAAATTTTGAATCTCTATCACTAACAATTGTCTTAGGCAAACCATGCAATCTAACCACTTCTTTAAAGAACAAATTTGCAATGTGTGTAGCATCATCAACCTTATGACAAGGAATAAAATGAGCCATTTTAGAAAACCTACACACAACTACAAAAATGGAATCCATTCCTCTCTTGGTTCTCGGCAATCCAAGCACAAAATCCATTGATATGTCAATCCAAGGAGAAATGGGAATAGGTAAAGGAGTATATAACCCATGATTCATGCTTCTAGATTTAGCCCTATGACATGTAATGCACTTGTGCACCAATCGTTCCACATCCTTTTTCATGTGTGGCCAATAAAAATGTTCATGTAAAATGGCTAATGTCTTATCAATTCCAAAGTGTCCCATGATGCCTCCTTCATGTGCTTCACAAACCAAAAGTTCTCTTAAGGATGTCTTAGGGATACACAAACATATTCCTTTGAAAAGATAAACATCCACCCTAAAGAAATCCTTATGAGCACTTTGAGCACACATCATGAACACTTGGCCGAAATCATGATCATGTTCATACAATTCTTTAATGTGATCAAAACCTAGCATCTTAGTTTCTAGCATGCATATCAATGAAAATCTTCTACTAAGAGCATCGGCTACCACATTAGTACTACCTTTCTTATACTTAATCATGTAGGAAAAGGTTTCAAGAAATTCTACCCATCTTGCATGTCTCTTACTTAGCTTGCCTTGGCCCTTGATATGCTTGAGTGCCTCATGGTCGGTGTGCACCACAAACTCTTTGGGAAGAAGGTAGTGTTGCCACACTTGGAAGGCCCTCACAAGTGCATACATCTCTTTATAATAGGTGGAGTAGTTGAGTTGAGCACCCTTGAGCTTCTCACTAAAATAGGCAATGGGGTGTCCCTCTTGCATCAACATGGCTCCAACACCTAAGTTAGAAGCATCACACTCTAATTCAAAAGAACAAGCAAAGTTAGGTAAAGCAAGAATAGGTGCATGTGTAAGCTTTTCTTTAAGTAGATTGAAAGCATGTTCTTGAGTTTGACCCCAAATAAACGTGACATCCTTTTTAACTAGTTCATTAAGAGGTGAAGCAATAGTACTAAAATCCTTAACAAACCTCTTATAAAAACTAGCTAAGCCATGAAAGGATCTCACTTCCCTTGCATTGGTGGGTCTCAGCCACTCTTGGATGGCCTTGATCTTGCTTTCATCCACTTGCACACCTTGCTCACTCACCACAAAACCGAGGAATATAACTTGATTAGTGGCAAAGGTGCACTTCTCCTTGTTGGCATACAAATGTTGTTCCCTAAGCACTTTCAAAACAAGCTTCAAGTGTGTTAGATGTTCTAAGAAAGAATTGCTATAAATCAAGATATCATCAAAATATACCACAACAAATTTTCCTAGAAACTCTCTTAGCACATGGTTCATTAACCTCATAAAAGTGTTAGGTGCATTTGATAAGCCAAAGGGCATGACAAGCCACTCATATAGTCCAAACTTGGTCTTAAAAGCGGTCTTCCACTCATCACCTTCTTTCATCCTAATTTGGTGATAGCCACTTTTAAGATCAACCTTGGAGAATACCTTGGCTCCATGTAGCTCATCAAGTAAGTCATCTAGCTTAGGAATTGGGTGTCTATACCGAATGGTTATATTGTTAATTGCTCTACAATCGGTACACATTCTCCAAGTTCCCTCCTTCTTAGGCACTAAAATAACCGGTGAAGCACAAGGAGACAAGCTCTCCTTGACCCACCCCTTACTCATCAACTCCTCTACTTGCCTTCGCATTTCATGAGTCTCTTGAGGAGAACTCCTATATGTAGGCCGGTTGGGTAAGGGTGCACCGGGTACTAGATCTATTTGATGTTCAATCCCTCTAAGTGGGGGAAGGCCTTGGGGAATTTCCTTAGGAAAGACATCCTCAAACTCCATCAACAAAGACTCAAGGTCCTCTTGCTTGGCTACTAAGTTAGTGCTCAAAACTAATGGTGTAGGCAAACATAGGAACATACTCTTCCTAGCTAGATACTCTCTTCTTAGCTCACCTCTATCCATAAGCAAACTCTCCTTAAGATCTACCTTACATGTGCTATCGGTTTGCCTAGGTTTCATGGAGGTTCCTTCCTTGTTTTTCATCCTAGAATCACTACTGGCATGTTTGGTAATTAACTTGGAATTCTCGGCCAACACTAGGTTTCTAGGGTGTTTGGTTTCCTTTTTCTTCTTTTTGGAGGAGCTCTTGGCCAAAGGTGCTTTGGCACATGATTCCTCACTTTTCTTCTCATTTTCCCTCTTTAACTTCATCTTTATTTGATCCTCACAAACCTCCTTAGGTGACAAAGGTTTGAGGGTGAGCTTCTTGCTCATATGAGAAAAGATATAGGTGTTGGAAACACCATCATGAATGGCATGTTTATCATATTGCCAAGGTCTCCCAAGTAATAAGTGAGTGGCTTCCATAGGTACTACATCACAAAGCACATCATCTCTATATTTACCTATGGAAAAATTAATAAGAACTTGCTTACTAACTACCATTTCACCCTTATCACTCAACCATTGTAACTTATAAGGTTTAGGGTGTGGGGATGTCCTAAGTCCTAACTTATCTACTAGCCTAGTGCTAACTACGTTGGTACAACTACCACTATCTACAATGAGGGAGCATACCTTCCCTTCAACTAGACATCTAGAATGGAAGATGTTCTCCCTTTGAGAGTCATCCAACTCCTTAAGGGCACTTCCAAGCATCTTCCTCACCATGAGGAGATCTTCATCTTCGGGTTGTTCCTCCTCACTACTTGTGCTCTCCCTAGGCTCTTCACTCTCACTAGATGAAGTTTGAGAATCCTCACTAGTGATGGCACCATCAACTCTCACAATCATGGCCTTTTTGTTAGGACATTGGGATGCAATGTGGCCATGCCCCAAACACTTAAAGCATTTAATAGAACTAGGCTTGGAAGTAGAAGATTTTACCTCCTTACTTTGGAGTCCTCACGGCCTAGCTTCCCTTTGGATGAAGAGTTGTATTTTTTCTTTTCCTTGTCCTTCCATGATGACTTGTATGGTGTGTTGCTCTTCTTGAAGGTGCCCTTCCTCTTCAATTGGTTCTCTATCTTCTCGGCTTTGTGAAGAGCATCTCCAAGGGTCACAAATTGTTGGAGCTCTAGCACATCTTGGATTTCATGGTTCAACCCATGGATGAATCTTGCAAGTGTAGCCTCCCTTTCCTCTTGGTAATCCGCCCTAAGCATGGTTAATTCAAGGTCCTTGTAGTATTCTTGAACACTCTTTGACCCTTGTGTTAGTCTTTGCAATTTAATATGTAAATCTCTAACATAAGAATGAGGCACAAACCTTTCCCTCATGACATCCTTGAGTTGAGTCCATGAAGTGACTTGATGCCTTCTTCTTGCAAAGGAGTCCACCAACACTTGGTTTCACCACACTAAGGCATATCCTTCAAATTGTAGGATGGCTAGATTCAACTTCTCCTACTCTCTCAAGTGGGTATAGCATGAGTAAACTTGCTCCACCTTCATGACCCAATCCAAGTAGTATTCGGCCTCACCATTTCCAACAAAGGGTGGAAGCTTAAACTTTGCATTTAGGCCACCTTGCCTTGCTCCACCTCCATAGGGAAATGCTTGAGGTTGTCGGTCATGGTATCCTTCTTGAGAAGTCCTTCTTTCTCTAGTCCTTCTCTCATTATCATAAGCATAGAATGCATCTTCCTCATTGAAATTACTTCCCTCATCACTACCTCTAGGAGACCTATAGTCTCTCCTACTACTACTACCTCTTCTTTCTCCACTCCTTCTAAGATTAGCCTCTCTTTCTCTTCTCTCAATCTCTTCTCTTATGGCTCTTTCCATGTCCTTCCTTCTATCCTCTTCTTCTCTCATTTTTCTATGGCTCTCCTCCCTCACCTCATTGACACTCTCCTTGAGCTCATTCTTGAGGTCATGTTGCATACTCATGAATTTCTCCATCATGGCATCCATCATCCTTTGGGTGTTCGGAGATAATTCATTGCCCACACTTGAGGAACTCGCCATTGCTGCAAGAAAAGGTTAGAACAAGAATAATAGAAGAGAAATTAAATTTCTTCCCCACTCTCTAAGTGTTTGCACACTTAGGAGGCTTTTTCTTAGAAGTTACCCTCTAGCCTTTTTCCTCTCACTCTCACTTAGAGTTTCTTGAGAAACCTCTATCAATTATCAATGTCCAATTTATCCAAGTGAAAGAGGAACAATTCAGCTACAAAGCCTAGGAGATCAAGAAGACAAATACTCTAGACAAAACTACAAGGATTCCAAAAAGACAAGCAACAAAACAAGACTCAATGAACAAAATTGCTACTCAAAGGGAAATTAATTAATGAGACAAAGGTTAATATATTTACTGCACTAAAATGAAGGAAAACTATTATTTAACAACTGCAAAAATTTTGAAACAAAAACTCAAAGAAGGGAAGAAATCAAATGCAATTTTGCTGGAAAATTTGACAGCAACCGTCACCAAAAGTTGCCCAACTTGTGAAATTTTTTTAGCATAGCAAATGAGCTTGGAAAATTATGAAACCTTCCAGTTGATCTTATATATATGTATAGTGAATGACCATATGTCCAGAATTCAATAAAACAACGTTTAACCCCTTGAACCAACTGCAAACCCGAAACTGCCAAAGCAACAGCAAAACCGTCACTAAGCTGGAAGTTAGGCTTGTAAATTGGCTCAAAATGACTTGAAATTTTGGGGAATGGTTTGGGTGATGTTTATGTACGAAATAAGCTCAAATTAAGGTGCAGGGCAGCCACAATTATGGGTCTAAAAACAGGGCAAAAACAGGGCAAATATGTCTAGGCACATGCAAAGCACACTACAAGTTCAAAAATCATGCTAGTAGCAAATTTGACACAATTTGTAATATGATGCTTGAACCTATTGAGTAATTGTTGCCTAATTGAGCTTGGACACAAAATTTGTGGGTGTTTAATGATCCAAATTTTCCAATGTACTGCACTCAATTTTCCAAAAATTTCTACTACAAGAGCTACTTAAATTTCACTCTAATTTTCTTCAAGCTTCTTTTCTTGTATTTTTCTTTTCTTGAATTTTTTTCTTTGACTCTTTTTATTGTATATTTTCTCTTGCTCTTTTCTTTTCTTTTGTTTTTCTATATTTTTCTTTTGGCTATTCTTTGCTGGACAGTCCAAGTATAGGCTCAAATATTCAAGCAAGTCAAGTCAAACTTTGCTAACAAGCAAGATAATGCATGGTAGTGGTAACTTGAACTTATAATGAGCAATTCACATAGTAATAACACATATAAGCACTAATCAAGCCACATAAGATGCAGGGGATTAAAATTCCAGCAAAGAGACTCAAAATACATATTGAGAAAATTCATCAAACACATGGGGACTATCAACTAGAATGTGTCTAGCATGTAAAATAGGTCATGTATGATTAACCATGAGTGTCAGAACATCTCATATATGTAGTGGACAGCCAAGACACATAACAAAATTCAAATCAAAAATTCAATTGAATCAAAAAATTGAACTCAAAGATAGGAGCTAGACTCAATACCACAAGTGAAGAACAACTAGGTGAAGAACAAGCTCTGATACCAAATTTTGATGCAAGACCATGAAGCTAAGGAGATACTCCACGGATCTAACACTTTGTTTGCCCAATCTTCAATTCACCAAGTGATCATCACTCATCAAACAATGGAAGAGGTGCGGAATATACTAGGTAAAATGGATAGTGTTTCGGTTATAGAATCAAAGAAGAAGAATACAAAAATGGATGTAGATTGAGAATGGTGGTAGCGCCATGATTCAATGAACCAATAAGCTAAGTAGAAGAATCGCCACTTGCATCATGGATCCATGATAAGATTCAAGGTTCTTTGAAGAAACCCTAGGAGAGCTCTCTCCTTTTCTCAAGACTTTAGTCTTAGAAATTCTCTTTTCATAAATGACCAAAAGTGTCTTACAATGAGAATTTGCCTAAGTTATAAGCATGTCTTGGTGCCTTGACCGTGAGCTCTCTTAGCCTTAGGATCCTTGATGGATTGATCAAGTGATGCTAGGCACCCTTCACTTGATCAATTCAAGAAGGATCTAGAGTTAATGAGATCAAGAGGCTCAAAACTCTCCTAAGCATGTGATGATCATGGATTAATCAAGATGGAATTCTATGCCTTGGATTAGAAGTAAATCCAAAGGCTAGAATACCTTCTTAGATGAGAGTCAACATTTATAAACTTGACTTGAATTTGCACCTTTGATTATGGGATAATCAAGTGGTGGAAATTCAAATTAAGTTAGTGGCAATTCCAATAATTCTCTCTCCTAATCCACTCACTCTCTTTTAAGAGAGTGTATTACACTTGCTTAGTTGGTCATAAGACTCTCAAGCCCAATTCTAAGAGGCTTTGACCAATTAACCAAAAGCCAACATGTCCAATATTAGTCTTGGCCGAAACATACAAAGCAACTATAGTCCAAGCTTTATACAAAATTAAGCCTAAACTAATTACAAACTAATAAGAAGATTACAAGGCTTCTTTTGCCCACTTTGTTGACTTTGAGGAGTTGACCATTGACTTTGACTTTGACCTTGACTAGTTGACTTGGTCAACTCTTCCTCAACTTGAGCTTCTAGTCTTCTTTGCATAGCCTTTGTGATCCTCATGCTTGGAGATGGTCCTCCATCACTTCACTTGGCACCACCTAGCCTTAGTATATATTCTAGAAAATTCATATTTGTATTCACTTTTGAGTCAATTAATGAGATAAGCATTTTGCTTGAAAGAGAGAATTATCTTCTAGGTTTCTTCATTGAACCTTCTTGGGTCTTATCATGGTGCAATCCATGTGACGATTCTTCCTTGAGCTTATTGCTTCAAGCATGGCACTCTAACCATTTCTTTCTTCTTTCATTTTTTGATTTTTTTTCATCTTTGAGTGTGAATTCTGCAATCCTTTAGTGAGGTCCATGGAGCTTGGATCTTGAGAAGTGAAGATTGGGCAACATTAAGTAAGGCTTCCATGGGAGACTTACATAACAAACGCCTAAACATATACTAAATAACATCGAGAATTATATTAGGAATTAAATTAGGGTTACATTGTTCTCTCAATAAAGGGGGAAGTTAGTTCATGCTTGAGAAGAAAGCAACACAAGTAATTGAAAGAGAATACATAGATATCCTAATGAAGTCGGATGATCCATGCGTCTCCATCACTTGGCTTGAGGTTGGATTCTCCTTGTTGCGTGATTTGGTGTGCTTTTGGTCAGAGAACGACCGCCAAATTAGGTCAAAATCGAAGAGTGACGAAAAAGTCTACGCTAACAGTGAAATAAGGCGTATTTATAGCCTTGAGTTGGTGGACTTGGGCCTTTCACGAGCCTAACTCACGTGAGACAATAACCAACTCGCGCGAGTTCAGGTTCCAGAGATCAAACATGTTGTACAAGTCAAGCCAACTCGCATGAGTTGTGTAGAATTGCGCGAGTTAAGGTTCCAATGAGCATTGATTCTTCACTGGTGCTCCAATTCGCGAAAATTAAGTCCCTACTCACGAGAGATGTAATCCTTAGTACATTTTTCTCCTGTTTTTGGCTATTTTTAACCCTGAAACACTTAAACAAACCATCGACAAGTCCTAACATAAAATATTACAAATTAAGAGCAATTAGTGGTTGTTTAGATTGTTTAAGAGTGTTTAAAAGACAAATTATATAATAAAAAAAATATTAAAATAACTCACGTAACCAATTTATAAAGGCCTATTTGCAAAGCCTATTTATATAGACTTATTTATAAAGCTTGATGACGAGGTTTGTTTTAAGGCATATTTTTTTAAAATATAGATATAATTTTTTATGACGTTTATAATAAATAAAGCATTGTGGTGTAGTGGTTAGTGGATTTTGATTTGTTCAAATCTTACATTTTTTCGTCATATTTTTAATATAAGTTCAATAGACTGGCAGGACAAGCCAAACAGATTAAAAAATAATCTAGGCTTGAATCTTCTAATGAAACGAGCCAAAAAATTAGACCGGGTATAACTAGTTTATAAAATAGGCCAGGTCAAGTTAGGTGGAAGACAAGCCAAGCCACAGGCTCCTGGCAGGCCATCTATGCTATTTCCAAAGCTTCGTGTAAACTCTCCCGAAATCTAAATCTAAATGTAGATCCAAAAAAGTTTCTATCAGATTCTCTACTAGAAGAAATACTATGCAACCTAACAATCTCATTGATATATATAAAGAGGTAAGTTTATTTAAAGAATACCTAATGTTAATGGAATAAAGTGAGCAGACTTAATGAATCTATTAACAATGATCCATGTGAAGCCAAAAATCGTTAAAAGGTTTAGGCAAACTCACCATAGAGTGCATAGAGATACTATCTCACTTCCACTTAGGTATCTCCATTGGCTACAAGAAACGTGAGGGTTTTTTCTGCTCTACCTTGGACTACTTGTACATTAGTCAGCTATACACAAACTCACAAACCTCTTTCTTTATTTTAGGCCAACAAAACATGGCCTTCATATCTTGATACATCTTGGTTGTACTGGGATGTATATTCAAGCTACTCGTGTAACCTTTCTCTATAATTATTCTTTTAATCTTAGGTATACTAGGAGCACAAACTCTACCCATCATCATAAGGATAAGGATATCATTTGAGCCTAAACTAAAATTACTACTTCAGTAGACTTTATGGCTTCTAAACTGGATCAACAGATCCATTTCACCGAACAAGGAACAAGTATTGTGTTGATTCTGCATTAGACATTAATCCGTTACATTACTGACATAATGGATACGTTGCAAATTTGCAATAAATGTGTTTCCATATATGCTTATAATTGAAACATGAGTAAATTTGCTTTTTTGTTTTTCTGTTCTTGGGATCTTACCCGTAGTGGTAATCAGCCAACGTAGTAATATGCCTCGTCAAGACGTTCAGCTTCTGCTTCAGCAGATGATGGTCAAGGTAATGTCTTTTGTTTTATGAAGTTCAAATCTGCGTTAAATTAAATTCATACTTTTCTGATGTTCCTTATTGTTTTGAAAGTTAGGTCATCAGAAGCGCATCAAAGTGCCACATATAGCAACACATTCTACAATTGGTTATGCTTAGGTGATTGTTTAAAACCTATAGAGGATCGTGTTTACGTTGTCAGTATATAGAACTTTCTCTCTTTTTTCCAATAATCAAACATTTCAATTCGTTGACTCATATACGTTGCACTTGACAATATATATGGGAAAATGGAATCTGAGGGCTGAATTTCTAACATGACAAAACCTTGGCCAAAATTTTTTATGCGTGCCTATATATACGACATCAACCTCAACGAATGCAATAAATGGGAAGGCAAATGGGATTGACAGGTTTTGCTGGAAAAAAATCAAGACAATACTGCATTTCTTTTTAATTTCTTAAAATTTACTAATATTACATGTAAAGGTCATAAGGAAGTTTAAAAATTAGCATTCTTTTTAATATACACATCAATCTTACTAATCATATCTTAAAGAAATTAAACAAACTTTTATTTAGCTGTTGTCAAGAGCAATATATAACTAAATTGTCATGACAAATGGTGAATTGATGCTAAATTCCATTTCGTTAGGATTTGGCTTTTGAATTCTCCTTCTTTCTTTCTTTTGATAATGCTCATATAACTTACGTACATTTATTATATGTAACGCATTTATTAGATTAGTATTTAATTTTAAATACATTTATTAGACATTGGACATTTCATACAAGAAAACATTTATAATAATATATTACTATTTTAACTAATATAAAATTTAATGCCAAAAAATATATATTAAAAAAAATATGAGATTCATTATTACTTAAAACTATTGGGTATGGATATTTAAGGAAACAAAATGTAGAAGCATATTAATATAATTAATTAAAAGATTTTACATATCAAAATTAGAATGTAAACATTCAATGCTGCTTTTGTTTTATATATTTAATTGAATTTATTTAATACATATAATTAAATAAAAATTTAAGTTATATATCTTTGCATTTGTAATGAACTAATCGAGCAGGCACATGTAATACAAACCATATTAAATTTAGTTATTTTTTCTTCAAATTCTATAAAAATTAAACACGAGTGTTACAAGAGTTATTTTTACATAGCTACTTGAAAATCTTAAAATGTGTTGCCACTAATATTTTATTCAATGATTTCTATTGACGTTTTTATAGTTTTACATAAATTTTAACTAATTAATGAAAAATATTCAAAATAGTGTGTTTAAAAAAGATATATTCCTCACATTTCTCATGAAATCTTTTATCAAAGATGATTAGTTTGTATATAGTTTTACAGTCACAGTAAAGAAATCAAACCTTTCGTACTTTTGTCTGGTACCATTAAGACATCAATAATTAACACGGATTAAAGAAAGAGATAGTTAATTAAAGGTTAGTCATAACGGTTGGGAACTTAACGTCCGGAGGAAGAAAAAGAGTACATAAAAATATTAACGTAGTAGTTCAGTGCCTCAAGACTTAATCCATGATTTCACTACGATAAAATTTATTATTAAAATTCACAAACCCTTGCCATAGTGTAATTTTTGAACGGAAAAATCACAAACTGTAACAACTTGATTTTTTGTCATAGTAAAATAAAATAAAATATAAGATAAGATAAATAAAATCAAAATATCTTGAAGAAGTATTTACGATTCAAGTGAGTGGGTAAATAAACAAAGTAAAATAAACCAGAATATTTTGATGAGAGTGGGGTGAGTAGGTGGTTGTGGGTGGTTGTTAAGTTGCTACTTTCTCTCACCAGATACTCTTTAATTAAAGTTTTTCTATTCTCCTTTCTCCTTTTCTCATTCCTGTGATATATCCCTCACATTTCTGTGTTGCAAACTATTCCCACAAAGAGACTCAAACTTCTGGTTTGGAATAGAAATTAGGGCTTGCTTATCTCAACTTTTCCTTTTGGATTTGCTCATCTCAACTTTTTCTTTTACAACAGCTCACATTCAGGTCACAATGTTCTCAATTTTAATAAAAATAATTCATTATTTTTCTATTTATGTTTATTTAATTAATTTGATTATTTTTGTATTGTTGTTGGCCCCCTTTCACTTGTGCTCCCTTTTTGTCTCTGATGTTTTGTTGTTCTTATTATTTCTGGATCAACCGGTCATTCTTTCTGACAAATATACGTTAGGGTAGTTCTCTATTTAATAATAATAATAATAATAATAATAATAATAATAATAATAATAGGTTATTCCCACCTTTTCCCTTTGTTTAATTAATATGAATTAAATATTTTGAATTGGCCTATTTTCTTTCCCGCGGACGGAGATCTCTTGTTTCAATTTTGTTGTTATTCTCTTTGGCTTGGTTGATTCCTTTTTTTTTTTCCTTCTATGTACAGTGTGTGATGTTGTTGGATGGGGTGTAAGTGTTTTGGATTTGATTTTGCTGGATGCGGAAGGGGAAGGGGTTTTAGCCACTGCGAGAATGAATATTAGCGATAGTACCAAAGAAGAATTACGAGTTTGATAAATATCATTCTTTATAATCATTCTTTATGTTAATGTATACATAACTCACTTATTTAGATGGTTGTCCTGTAATACAATTCTGTCAAGGAAAATATGATGCGAAAACCCTTGTATACCATTTTATGAATATTAACTATAATCAATAGCATTAGGCATTCCTTCCTTTCAATGATTGGAGCGTCGTTGAATTCGTAGTTGAATTTGTAAGGAACTGTAGGTAAACTACTTGAGCCCATCTGAGAGGAAATTACTATGAAACTTCAAATTCACGGTTTCTCTTATTTTCAGGTTTATAAAAAAATATGTAATGATGATAATAAATAAGTAAATAGAATAAAAAAATAAATAAATAGAAAGTAAGATTTATAAATTTATTGTTAAGCCTAAATTTTACAATTAATTTGATGATGTTTAGTTACTTAATTTGTAAGGGTAGTTCTACTATTGTTGATAATAATGGGAACGTCTGGTGGTAATTGTGTATCCGTGAGAGTTGTTGTGGTTGTATTCCCATTTGACTGATTTTGGGTCGAAATTGGTTAGGGATCCTTGTCAGTCTTGTTTGATATGATTAATTGTGTCATTAATTCCTGAATTGGTATATTTTTATTGTTATTGATTGAATGAAATTCCTGTTAGTTAATTTTTTGTGTGTTCATTGTAGAATTCCACCAATTATTGTGTTGTTGTAATTCCGTTCCATTGTATTCCTTTTGTTGCTTCACTTACATCATTTTATGCGTGTTGTTTATATATTGTGATTTGGATGACGTGGTTAGATGAAATATTCCATTATGGTGAAATAATGGGTGTGGATTGAGAGGTGATTTGATGGGGCATATTGCATTAATAAGTCACTAGGTTAATGATAATCAGCTGTAATTGTGTTGTATTTGAGGAAATGGATGGATGTCTGCTGCTATGATAGAGTAGTGAGGTTACCCCTAGTGAACGTGCTTTTGTGCATGGGATTTTGGTGAAAAGAGATGAGGATTATCATGAATTCTAGATGACTGAAAAGGTTTTCGAAAAGTGAAGATGAATGGAACTAGAATGGTTGGTCCTGACGGGTCGATGTAATGGCCTAGGACTTCGAAGGTATTCGTAGTGGGGAAAGCTTCCACTATGACTGAACACCATGAGTGGGAAGTGACTCCTGTTGCAACATTGGTTACCCTAACTGTAACTGTCTAGTATCTCTAGTGAGAGTGTCAGAGGTAACATGTACTCCTAGACATCACTCAGTTGTTTTAATGGTACCACATGGCATGAGAGTGATTGTGAGTGTCATGCATCATATTGGGCTGCATAATTAATTTGTGATTGGGTGTAAATTGTGTATTCCATGTCTTCTTTATACTTGTTATGTGTACTATTCCTGTGATCTTATTATTATCATTAAATTGTGAACTAACCCTTTGGTGTGTCTATGGTTGACACCTGTGATGACCCCACGAACGGGCGAGCAGATGAACAGTTACTTTGATATACAAAGGTCATAGGCTAGGAGAGAACCTAACTTTCTGAAGACGACATGATGTTATTATCTTTTCATTTTCTTGTGCTTGAGTCACTGTTGCTATTTAGGAATTTTAGAAGTTTAAGGTTTCTAGTTACATGTTAGATATTTTTATTTGGGACACTTTTATTTTATAAAAAATATACAGTTGTAGAAATTTGTTTTGAAAATTACTCTATGAAAGAAGATTTGATTTGCTTCACCAAATGGCGTAGTTATTTTCTTGTGAAACGTAGAGAAAGTGGATGTTATAATTGGAGGAATTGAGAGTTGTTATACAAACCCTCGCCACAGTATAATTTTTTGACGGAAAAACTACAAACTCTCACAATAGTGTAATTTTTGGACGGAAAAACTACAAACCCTCGCAATAGTGTTTGACACTCACTACCTAAAATCTAAACACTCCTTTTATAGATTTAAGGATGTGGTGCGAGTGATAAACCTAACACTCTATTGTATATATAGGTATTTCACCCCTCTCTCTTCCCAGACGCTCTCCAATGTGGGACTTTGAATTAACACAAGACTCAATAAATCTCCCCCTTAATTCAAAGTCCTACACTTCTACAACGATCCTTTCTTACATCAAAATTAGCAAAACTCTTCTCGATCGAATTTCTCTTGCAGCAAGAGAATCTTCTGATTTCTGGAGCAATCTTACCTTGTAGAATCTTCCTCTGACTTTTGGAGTAATCTTCCCTTGCAGTAGAATCTTCTGACACTAACATACCTCTTCTTCTCCTTCAATCTTTACATTACTTCTCCTAATGTGGAACTTTGATTGCATCCCAACAATCTTCCCTTTAAGCAAAGGATCATAATATTTTCTCCCTCCCCGCAGTGGAAGACTTTCAACAAAGCGAATCATCTCAAGATAAGTCCATCTGACCTTCATAAATCCATCTCTCGTCATCTTCTACTTGAACTTCATGGATCCATCTCTTGCTAAATTGAACCATCAGCTCTGATACCACTTGTTGGGAACTCAACCTCCTGAAACAAGTACAAGGGAGAAAGAAAAAACGAACACAAAGAGATTAACGTGGTTTAGTGCCTCAAAACCTAGTTTACGATCCCACTGGGATAAAATTCACTATTTGTAATTTTTGTATGGAAAAATCACAAACCCTCTCCATAGTGTAATTTTTGAACGAAAAAAATCGCAAACCCTTGCCACAGTGTAATTTTTGGATGGAAAAACTATAAACTTTCGCCGTAGTATAATTTTTGGACGGAAAAACTATAAACCCTGGCAATAGTGTAAATTTTGGACAAAAAAACTATATACTCTCACAACAGTGTAATTTTTGGACGGAAAAACTACTAACCCTCGCAACAGTGTAATTTTTTGACGAAAAAACTACAAACCCTCGCAACAGTGTTTGACACTCACTACCTAAAATCTAAACACTCCTTTTATAGATTTAAGGATGTGGTGCGAGTGATAAACCTAACACTCTACTATATATATAGGTCTTTCACCCCTTTCTCTTCTCAGACGCTCTCCGATGTGGGACTTTGAATTAACACAAGTATCAACAATAATGTTATTGATAACTCACAAAAGTGAGTTATTTATGTACTCCTTTTATAATATAAATTGTCTTTTTGACGCTCTTAATCCACCTAAAATAACTCTAATTGATCTTAATTCACAATAATTTGTATTAGAGTTTGTTGATGGTGTGTTAAGTGTTTCAGGGAGAAAAATAGCCAAAAACAGGAGAAAAACGTGCGTTTTCATGCATCTCTCGCCAGTTGGAATTCAACTCGCGTGAATTGAGCTTCAGGTGAAGAACAAGAACTCTCTAGAGGTTCATCTCGCGCTCATCAACCCATCTCACGCAAGATGACTTAACTTGCACAACACATTTTCTCTCTGGAACATGATCTCGCGCGAGTTATTCAATATCTCGCGCGAGTTGGACTCGCAGCAGGCTCAAGATTTTATCTTATCTTCCAAGATCATATCTTATCTTATGCAAATGAAGCCGAAGATATTATCTTATTTCAAAAATAAAGATCTCATATTATCTTTTAAGATCTTATCAAAGGAAGTCCAAGTCCAATTCTGAAGGCTATAAATATAACAAGTTACTATTAGCAAAGGAGTTTCGCGGCCGACTGCTCTCATATTTTCTTGACCTAATTCGGCCGAGGCTTTGGAGACTAACAACCCCAAATCTCTTCACTCCCGGTTCATAGACAGCAACAGAATTCAACCTCAAACCTAAGCGAAGGAGACGCAAGGATCATTCGGCTTCCTAAGAATTTGATTATCTATGTATTCTCTTTCTTATTATTCTTGTGTTGTTTTTCCTTTTTCTATGAACTAAATCTCTCTTTGATTGGGAGAACGATGTGACTCTAATTTATCCTTTTATATGATTCTCGATGTTATTCAATATATGTTTAGGCGTTTATTTCTTCTATACTTAATGATATTTGTTAACTGATCACTAATGAATTGATTGTCACCCTAGGGGAACTTTGAAAAAAGAAACTTAGGAAGTACTGGAGAAATAACCATTATTACGCTAAGATCTTAGAGCTGAGAGTAAGTAGTAGTGTGGACAGCACCTAAGTTTGCTCTTGGATTCATAGAACTAAAACCCTAATTAACTTAGTATTAACTTAAGAGATTAATTAATCTAGTTAACCTAGGCAGCGTGTGTGATTCGAGAGGGACAAGTGACGAGGGTAGGAATCCGATCCAACTATGATTATACATAAATAACATAGAAGAAAAGTATAAGGGCGGAATTAGTGGTCAAAATTCGGATCCCAATATCTTCTCATATTTTTCTGAATTATTTGTTTTAAATTATCATTTATTTATTCTTCAACAAATTGTTTTATCGATTAATAACCCTTTTCATTCTTTTTTAGAAATTAATAAAATTATTAAATAAAAATAATATTTCCAAATTGCTTATCCTCATGGGTACGACAACCCTGATCTATAAATACTTATTACTTTACAGTTGTGGTATACTTGTCATAGTAAGGGATGCAGGAGATATAATTACCACTTGTATTCCGCATTTGTTTAATAAATTTATTTATCATATTATTTATAACCTTTGTTTTAAAAACAAAACTTATATTAAAAATTAATTTTCACATAATCATTAACAAAAATGTGAACAAATGTTTAATTTATATATCTTTTGCTTTTAATATTAAATGTGAGTAACAATTAGAAACAAATATATATTCAACTCCATGGGTTGATAGATACAATGAGTTTTGCATTAACATATGACAATATACAGATATTTTGAAATAACATCTTTGTTTTAATATGAATGGACTAAGTGAAGATTAGGGATGTAAAAATAAATCTGTAAAGGAGCATTCCGCCTTAAAGAAAGAACCCACATGAATAGTATGGATGAAGCAGAAGTTAAAATGTCGGCCTTAAGTGACGCAAACATTGATAAGAATCCAATGTCTCAAAAACCTAAGGTATCCTCCATAAGGTTCGTCCAGAGAAGGTGAGTCAAACATTGATAAGAATCCAATGTCTCAAAAACCTAAGGTGTTCTCCATAAGGTTCGTCCAGAAAAGGTGAGTCACGACTTAAGATATAGAGCCAAAAGGCGTAGTCGATAGCCAAAAGTCATAGTCGATGGATAACATGTGAATATTAAATATCTGGCACAATTTACATGATACCATCGAACTAACATGTGAAAACTTAATTTTAAATTAAAAATAAATGTAAGTTAGTTGTACCAACTAAATATATAAAAAAATAACTTTTACATATTTCAAACTACATAAACATACATTATATATATATATATATATATATATATATATATATATATATATATATATATATATATATATATATTATTTTGTCTACCACCACTTAGACGGAGTAGAAAATTAATAATATCTTTGTAGACAATCTAATCAAATCAATAGATTTTGTTAACTAGTACTTTTTGCAAATGAACGTAGAGGAACACTCATTGGCTTTGATCAAGTGAGAAAGCATAATGGTAATTTACTCTTTTAATTTAATTGAAATATATATTTTTAATGTTGGCACTACAACGTATTTTCCACGTGAAGATTATTACGGTGTGTGAACTCTTATTTTGAACTTTGACATCTTGTTTTGTTTGGTTGAAGGTGAGGGAAGAGAAAGGGAGGGAAGGAAATTAAAATCTCTCTGCACCTAATTTTACCTCAAGGATTTGTAAAAGAGAAAAGATTTTACACTTTTTAATTAATTTGATTAAAATTATCTTGTTTTCTATTTTAACATAATATAATATGATTTACCTATAAGAATAATAAATTAGTTTCAAAAGATCTTTCTTCCCAACCTCTCCATTGAAAACCCACCCCTTTCTTCTTTATACAGTTTTACTATTCCATCTGCCAAATCTTTATAGAGATTCACGATCCCCCTTCCAATCTTTAAATCCAAACTGATTTCACCAAATTCATGCCACAAAATAATAACATGTGTTCTGAAGAATTTGAAATGATGTCATTTTAAGAAGGAATTTTAAATGAGTAAATTTGGGGAATTTTAAATTCCATGTAAAAATGAGGCATTTCAATTCCTTTTGAGTCATTTCATGATCTCTTTCTCAACTCTTCAGCTTCTCACACATTTTCTAATAATTTAAAATTATTTCACGATTATCAAGTTATGTAATTATTTATTTCTAATAATTTTTAAAATTATTGCGAGACTACGCAATTCAAAATTTTTAATTAATTTACATTTAATTATTTATTATGTTTTTAATTATTCAATATTAAAAAATTAATTATTGAATATTTTGAAACATTAAAATTCATCATGTAACATTAAAATTATTTTGAATATTTAAGTATTTATAAATGGTTAATATTTATTTTTTTTCAGTATTAAAATTTAATTTTTAAATAAATATTTAAAAATGAAAATTTGAATTTCTTGGAAATTAAATTACTTTATCCAAACAAAGAAATTAAAATGCAAGAAATTGAATTAGTTCATCCAAACAAGATGAATACAAAATGAAAGGAATTTAAATCAAGACAATTAAAATGCTGGGTATTTAAATTTCTTGAAGATTTTGAAATTCCCCGTCCAAACACAACCTAAGAGTTCCAATTTAGATTTGTTTTTATGCAAAATATTCCCAACAAAGAAACAAATCAAAATCAAATAACTAAAACAATTTCACTCTAATTTTAGAATAAACAAGAAAATAATAAGAATATAACCCTAGAAGCAAAATTTTATCTAGGATTTAAAATAAACAGTTACTCAAATTTGTACTTTTCTCCAAATTGAAATGACAAAAAAAGGGATAATGTTTTTAAATTCCATAAAAAGAAAATGGTTCAGGCAAATACAATTTTCTCATGTTCGCTAGTGATTATAATAAACTTTTGCATATACAAGAAAATTTGTAGACAATAAATATAAAATATAGATTGACCATATCTGGTTATTTTGAGTATGAGTCTGTTCTCATAACGTATATAGAGAAACACTAAACAAAATGAAAAGATCAAAGTTCATTATTAAAACTGTTTTTACCTTATCAATAAAGATAGAATTCACAAGAAACTCAATTCATTGTTCCATCTTTTTATAAAATAGATGCACAGTAATTTATTAAACATTTTAAAATATTAATTTTGTTGAAAAGGTTGCTGGCTCATTCGAATGCACCGGTAAAATTATTCCCTCCGAAACAAGTCTAAGAGGCAAGAAGTCGGTTCACGTCACCCTCTCTGTCTGATTTGTGATTTAATTCTAATTAAGCCAAAGGTGAGTGAATGAATGAATGTGGCTAATAAAACTGAATTTCATTCGGAATAAAAGAAGTTCACACGTCTGTATCATTTCTCCTTTGGTTAAATGTCAAATTTTTACTGGCAATTGTTGATGCCATTGTTTCGTTGTTTGTGCACTTTAATTTTAAAAGCGGCTCTTTTGTTTGTGTGTTCTTTTAATTATCTATTACTCCTTTTATTCTAAATTACAGAATCTTTTAAAAAAATTTATTCCATATTATATATTACTTTCAAAAAATTAATAAAATATCAATTCTTTTAGTTTAAGAATACCTTCAATTAAAATTAAGAATGTTAATCTTAATTCTAGTAATATCTTTTTTCGATGTTATATGTATTTACTTTTTTTATTAATTAATGAAGTAGAAAAAAAAGGTATATTAAAAAGTTACATTAATATTTATATAAAACTTAAATTATAATAGTATATTTTAATATGGTATTTATGGGAAAAAATCATCTCATACCTAGACTTATACCTGTTTAGGTATGAAAATTAAACCCTTATCCCCGGACTCTGAATTGTTAATTATCTGGATCTAGAAATTTTAATCTAAAAAAAAATTAAAAAAATCTAACTTATTCTAATTTAAATCCTGTCAATCATATATAAAATTTATTATTTAAATATTTCATTTTTTATTTATAGTCACAATTTAGTTGAAACAAATGTTACATATTTCCATAATCCCAATTAAAAATACTATAGCGGATAGAATCTAATATAGGTATCCTAATTCCTAGACCCGAACCTGTATACCCATAAATCTAAAAAAATAAATTCCACCCATTTAATTCTTATACAGACTCACTGGATAAAATTTATAAGTACCCATCATATATTAGTATTTTGATCATTCACAATACCATTTATTGAGCGTTAAAATAAACATGATTTTGTGATCCTTTATCGAGTCTCAAAACAGATAATATTAATAATATTAAGAGATTAACTTAAATTATTTTTAATATTCCGAAAATTGTGTAACGTTATTTTCAAATTTGTCATAATTTATAGATTTTTATCGGAGAGAATAATTATTTAAAGATTAAATTGATATTTTAAAAAGCTTTTCGAACTTTCCAATTAAGCAAAAAGGTCGCATTTCGAACTTAAAAAGCTTGGTTAACATATCATCCTATTTATATTATTATTGATTAATATACTTGTGCGAACAACTAGTGAGTTATAAATAATAATTTTAAATTGAAAAATAATAAATGAAATAAGTAGAAATAAATATTGTAATAATTTTGAAGGTCACTATTTAACAATAATTCAAAAACTTATTTCTTAGATAAATAAATAAATTGAAACTAAAAAAGAATTTGATAATTACATGTAAGAAATGGCACATATATTCAATATATATTTGCAGAAATTTTGTAAATTATCAAATTTTCAAGAATGAGCTCAAATTAGAAATTGGATTATAAAAGAATGTGAAATAATAGTTTAAATTCCAACCTCCATGCACCACAAAAAAAAAATCTTACATGATGTATAGTAAAAAAAAAATACAAACCAAAAAATGTAAAAGGACAAAATTCTATAATATCTTTGGTTACATTGATAATTAGGGACATGTTTAAAAATAATTGACCACACATAATTGACGTATATATTTAACTTACATTAGTCTTATTCGAAAAATAATTGAAACAATAATCAGTGTCAAATATATTAAAATTATAAATGTATTTATAAAAATTTATATTAATTATTATAAAAATAAATCAAAAAACTATTCAAACAATTAAAATAATTTGGAGGCAATATTCAACCTAACTATCTGAAGAATTTTTTAAAAAATTATTTGATCTCTGTCAACAAATATTTAAAAATTACAACATGTGTTATGGTGATTTTTATCATTATTTAATAGAACATTATTAGGGAAAATTCTCACATTTATTTTTAATTAATTAGTGTGATCCAAAAATCCTACTATTTTATAGAAATTTATTAGGTGGTTATAAAATATTTTAAAAAAAATCTGATGGCCATACAATAATCACTTGATCAGTGAGGTTTTAAAACTCTATTACTGCTGTTTTAAAATAAATTAATTATACTTCCTTTCCGTAGCTATATATCATACCACCTTCATCTCTTGTGTTAAAATATATTATCTTCTTTTTTTCTAGATTTTAATTTGTGAATTTAATTATTTTTAAAAAAGCATTATAAAAACACCATTTATACTATAACTCCATAACTCTTAATAAATATAAATATTATAAATTTTCCCTTTTATATTAAAATATTTATTTGCTCCTCTTATTAAATACCAATAATTTACTAATAATTTTCTAACTAATAATAATTTAACTGGTAAAATGTTTTTTTAACATTACCTTATCACGAGATATTTAAATATTATATTTTTAGTTTTAAATATTGAAATAATCAAGAGGATAATTATAAAGATAAAAATATAAGGAAGGAATTGAATTTCTAATGAACTTGAATGATTACTGATAATTTTTATTTTATTTGATGGGATTTTAAAATAAAAAATAATTGCTATATTGTGTTCTCGACGGATAAAATGTGATTATTATAGTATTTATTAGAACGTAATTTTAAAAATAGTAAATTATTGACTATTTATATAGGATGTGAATGAAATTAACGACGTAAATGAAAATACTTGATTGTATGTATGATTTGTAAACTGTCTGATTTAGTTGTAGACCGAATATACATAAGAAAGTGTCAAATTATAAGGGTAACTCTCTTAATTTCTAGAAAATTTCTAAGACAATCAAATTGAAAATTTTGATTTTAAAGTGAGAATGGTGGAATATTTCATATAAATTGGCTTTTATCACGTGCTATAAGGCCATTAGATAATTGAAAATTAACGTTTGAGTTAAAAATGTTAAGTTGCAAGTTGACTTTTATGACCTAAATATAGAATCTATTATGTCAGTATTACAATGATAGGATGTTGTTGAAGTGAGAGTCTCAGTATAAGTATAAGGATGAACTCTTTAATATAAAAAGTAGCATTTGTTATGTTAAATTGTAATATTATTTAAGGCGAGAATAAGAATATACATTATTTTATAAACTTCAGCGCCCATGAAGTTATTTAAGTTTGGAGATGTGATATATTGATGGATATCCAATTTGAGAATGATTTATAAGTTATAAGTGTATATTCACTTTTAGAGAATGTAACATGAGATATGAGATGTATGTGTTGTGGTGTTGTTATCACATAGAGCGAAGGTTCAAATGGAGACGTTGAGCGTTGAGTATCAAAGGGTTCACACGCACGTTTCCTTCTAATAAGAGAGGGATATACTCAACAGGTTCACACGCACGTTTCCTTCTAATAAGAGAGGGATAGGGACAAAATATATGATCAAGAAAGGCGATGAATCATAGTGACTTCAGTGTCACTCCTTTACCATTATCCTACTGTCACATTGAGAAACTCCACAATGCTAAAAAAGAAACCAAGTGAGGGCTTGTTGAGAAGTTAGTCTCTAGTGGCACCTATGAAATGCAATCATAAGGACAAGGAAGTCCTTTGGAATATATTGTCAAATGTGGCGAGTAGATGCCTAAATATTGCTTAACCGGCCTTGACTATTTACAGGGCATTAGTAGTTGTTGAGAACTTAATACAGTGCTATGATAGGTGTATTCCTAACTTTCATCATGAACATAAATGATGGAAACTTAAGGAGGTAGCTAGTCAGTAGGATTAATAGACTAACTAAAGTGTATGCAAGTGTTTCATCGCGTGTGATGCATTGATAGTCTCACATTTAGACTCTTAGAATTATATGACCTTTGGAGATGTGATGTGATGAATGATGTGTGCTAGTACTAGAAAGTGTCCAAACTTTCTTTGTTTGTTGTTTCGTAGTGGAGGATTCACCCTTGCATTTTTGCACTAGTGGTTGATGCCTATAGTAATCTCAAACAATGTTTAGGAAGCAAATTTGTAGGTGATGTAGAATTGACAACAGATGTGTACCAAACAATTGGATGGGCGAATTGACGAGTAATCTTGATGAAGTCTAGAAGAATCTATAGATGATGTTAGTAAAGTAGTTGGGGTGGTGGGTTATGGTTTACAAGTTATAATAAGATTATTATTTTATTTTGATATATAGGCCTTAGATAGATTTGGGCTTGGCCAGTACAACCTTTCTTTATGTCTTTTATAAGTTATTTTATTTTAAAATTGAAAGAGCAAATAGACACAAGGAGGGGAAGGGTCGAATCCTGTCTTTCAAAAACTACTCACAAAATGATGTTTAAGATCGAACGATATAGATATGAAGAGGTTTATAAAACAATTCATCTAGAAAAAATGTCGAAAAGTAATTTTGAAGGTTATTCGTCAAATGGATAAAACATGAGAAAAAAAGGAAAGAGAAACACACAGAAATTTATACTAGTCCGCTCTAATTAAGTTACATCCAGTACCTCCAAGAGTTTTCAAGGATTTGCTTTATTCAAACTAGTTACATGTATTCTTTCTTACAAAGACATTTCTGGTTCAACATAAGTATTCTTTCTTATCAAATTACTCTTGACTTACAACCCAATAAACTTACAATTTAAGCTTAATACTCAAATATTCTTTATTACTAAGTCAATCCTAGTTTTCACAAACAATAGTGTCTGAAAAAATGAATAACTCTATAAAGAGAAGATATTACAATTAAATTAAAGAGTGATAACTTTGCAAATGTAAAATATAAGTACATTCAAACTAAAACAAAGTGTTTTAAGTTTATTTTCAAGCTCTTTTTTTCTTAAAACTACACTCTTTTTTTTTTGTTAAATTTTAGCTCCTTTTCTCTTTAGGTCTCTTTCTTGTTTAACATGATAAGTTGACGTTTTATATATATATATATATATATATATATATATATATATATATATATATATATATATATATATATATATATATATATATATATATATATATGTCTTTAGAAGTTTTTATTGAGAGAGAAAGATGTACAAGGAAAGATGAACATAAATGGAAGTTTTAATTAATCACATCAAATTTTCCTTTTTATTATGTTGATTTGTCAACATTGAAATAATGTTATGCTATTATTTTGACTGTTTCTTAAAAAATATCTAAATTTTTAAAATATTAATAAAGACAAAAAGTAAATCTTCAAAGCATTTATTTAAAATAGTTACTGTGTAACTATTTATAAAATTTAAATTAAAAGTTTTATTATTTCACTTGGATATTGAAAGAAATATACTTACTTAACTTGAATGAATAAAAGATAATACATATGGACCATATATGTTCACTTTTACTCATGGACAATAATTATTTATTCTTAAGTAACAAGCATTTTTTTTTGGATGATAATATATTTAAACAATAATTCAAATAAGTATTATTATTTTCTATTTGTAACAAACATCAAATTCAATCTTATCTTTTTTTTTATCATCAATATCTTATAATTTATTTAAAAATCGAAATGTAAAACTTGTTACAAATATATATATATATATATATATATATATATTATTTGCTTGCATATTAGTTTTTCTTTTTTTTTTTTGTTAAGAAAACTACCCAAATGTTTAAAACTCATTCATCCGAGGTAATATGTACTGGTTAAAAATCATGTTTTGAGAAAAGGTTTTAAATTTTCCATAGTTTTCAAAACAAATTATTACAATTAAAATTATATTTTTTTTCATTTATTTATGAACATGTACAACATATCAGTACACTTAAAACAATCTGTTGCTTAGGACAAAGTTAACTTTAATTCGCAAAAAATTTTCCGTTGTCCACTTGTTATCTCAAGATATTATTCAAATGGAATTCAAAAGATATAGATTATATGAAATAAATCTTCTTCTATACATGGTTATAATACACATTTTTTTATTTATTAAATAAAATGTTGAGATGATGTTAAAAAAAATCATGTATAACAGATTATAAATTAGAAAAATTCCAATAACTCGTTTTTATTCAAAAATTAGTATTGTACTTTATCTTTTAAAATATTCACGCCAAGCTCACTATAAAACTATAAAATATTTTAATCATATCTCGAAGAAATTAAACAAACTTTTTTCTACCCGTGCCAAGACTAGAGTAATACATAAAATTGTCAAAGACACTAAAAGGATTTGGCTTTTAGAATCTTCTTTTTTTCTTTTAATAATGCTCAAATCCCTTACATATATTTATTAAATATAACATATTTAATAAATTATTATTTAATTTCAGAAACATTTTTTAAACATTGATATTACATACATATAACATTTATAAGAATTTATTAATATTTTAACTAATTAATAAAAAATTAATGCAAAAAATATATTAAAAAAATATGAAATTTCATTATTAGTTGAAACTATTAGGTGTGGATATTCAAGGAAGCAAACAGTAAAAGCATATTAATATAATTTAACGTTTACTAAAATGTTTCTACGTATGAAAATTATAATTATAATATAAGCATTAATTTCTTATACATATAATTTAATAAAAATCGCAGTTGGATGTCATAGTATTTGTTAGAAACTAATCCAACTGGCAAATATAATACAAACAACGTCAAAATTAGCTTTTTTTTTTTTTTTTTCTGGAGGATTGTTTTAAAGTGCTTTTTACATACTTCCTTTAAAGTCTTAAAATTCTCTTGAACTCATGTTTTATTCCATGTTTCCGCTAAATTTTTTATAGCTTTGTATAAATTTTAATTATTAAAGAAAAAATATTTAAAACAACATGCATAAAAGAGACATACTCATATTTTTAATGGAATCGAAGATGATTAGTGTGTACATAGTTTTGTAGTCATTAAATAAAAAATAAATCTTTGTTAGTCCGTTAAGGACATTATTAATTAATATATTTCAAAGAAACTTTAAAGCTAGTCATAACTTTGTTGGTTATTATTTGTCTATATTTATGATATTACTCGTAATCTTCATTTCCAAAAACTTAAATAAAAACTTCATTTTCCACATAATCATTAATGTATTGTGAAGAGATGTCCAATTTATAATTTTTTGCTTTTTAATATTAAATGTGAGCAACAAATTCGAAACAAACATACATTAAGCTTCGCTGGTGGATAAATCTAACAAGTTTTGCATTTAGTTAGCATGATCCTTTGAATCTTCCAAGTTTACCACTTGCACAATTTACATCATACTATCCTATTAACTTGAAATCTTGATTTTCACTTACTTCATACCATATCTTGTTTCCTATTTTAATAAAATATAATATATTTTTCAAATAAGGACAGATAAGTAAGTTAGTTTTAAAAGATCTAATCTCCCTTCTCCTCCATTAAAAACCCAACGCCTTCTTCCTTCATAATTTTACAATTCTTTCAGTCAAATTTTCACATAGATTCTTGATCCCCTCTCAATCTTTTAGTCCAACAAAGATTTCACCAAATTTATGTCATGATGTAATCTAACGAGTTCCAACTCAAATTTATATTTTATGCAAAATATTCGCAATAAAGAAACAAATCAAAATTAAATAAAATAATTCCATGTTGATTTTGGAATAAACAAGAGACCAAGAAAGTAACCACAAGAAACCAAGAACCATAACCACTGAAGCAAAGTTTATCTAGCATTTAGAATAAACAACAACACAAAATGGTACTTTACTTCACATTGAAATGAAAAAAGAGGGATAATGTTTTTAAAATTTCATAAAAAAGTAATGGTCGAAGCAACTAAATTTTTGTCATGTCTGCTCTGGATTATAGTAGCCCTTTCTCACTTTGAGTCAATCCACTTTTTTATTTTCTCATAGCTTGTGTAAAGAAACAACAAACAAAATGAAAGGTCCAAATTTAACTATTAAAACTATTTTTTCATTATCTGTAAAGATATAATTTACAAGAAACTCAATCCATTAATTTGCCATCATGGAAAATAGATACAAAATGAATTGTTACACATTATGGAAAGTAGAGATAAAATGAATTGTTACACATTTTTCTATTGTTAAATATTTGTTTTGTTGAAAAGGTACCAGCTTGATTGAAATTCATGATCACTACTTCTTTTCTCTTCCTTTCCCCTTAAAGTCTCATTTCTATTACAAGACCAACCTTACATTTGACTTGTTACATATAAGATAATGACCAATCTTAAAATGTTACCCTTTCACGCCAAGTTTATTTAAACAAAAATTTATTTCTTAAGTTCTTGTTTGATTTAATTTTGTTTAAACCAATTGTGATTTATTTATAATTAATGGATGATATAAATCTTCAAAAAATTAAAAAAAAATACAAGTCATGAGTTGTAGTTATAAACATTTACGCTAAAATGTTGTTTCACCAATAAATATTTATTTTTTATTTATATATTTTGTACCTCCACATATTAATCAAGGGTACAATGTGAGTCAATAATCTGTATAACAACAACAAAAAAGCATATCCAAACAAAAGCCCCCTCTTTTGTACCCCAAATTATTACAGTTGAAGTTGCAATTTTCTTCACTTACGCAAGGACCTGCACAGTCTGTCTGCTGACTTACAACAATCAATTGGCCTGAAACAAAGTTAAGAACTTCAATTAGCAAATAATTATGTGTTGTCCTCTTCTAAAATCTTAACATATGATTCATATGGAATCCCAAAAAGAGAAGCCTATTGAGCATTAAAAAAAATAAAACTACTTCTAAACTTGGGATTAATATATGACTTTAATCATTTATAAAAAATGTTGTTGAGATGATAATAACTATTAAAAGTTATCATTGTGCATTATCCATTAAAATACACATATCAATCTCACTTTCGAAGATTTAAATCATATCATGATGAAATTAAACATTACTTTTCTTACCTGATGTTAAGATCAGAGCAATACATAAAATTGTCAAGGCAAATGGTTGATAAACTTTGAAGGCCATTTTGTAAAGATTTTACTCTTGAATTCTTCTTTCTTTCGGTGATGCTCATATACCTTATATATATTTATTAAATGTAACATATTTAATGGATTATTAATTAATTTTAAATGCATATATTAAATATTTTGACTTTCTACACATATAGCATTTATTAGAATTTATTACTACCTGACACTAATTAATATAAAATTTAATGCCAAAAAATATATATTAAAAATATATGAGTTTTATTATTACTTAAATACTATTAGGTATTCATATATAAGGAAACAAAATTTCAAAGCATTTTTATATAATTTAAAGTTAATTAAAAAAATTTTATACATCAAAATTATGTTGTAAACATTGATTGCTCATTCTACTTCAATTTTATACATTTAATTGAATTTTTTAATACAAATAAATAAAAATTTAAATTGTGTATCTTAATATTTGTGGGGAGCTAATCAAACACGAACAAACAATATTTACCATGCCAAATTTAGTTTTTTCTTTAAAATCTAAAAAGAAAAATAAAACATGAATGTTAGAGAGTTTGTTTTTATTTTAATATACTTCCTTGAAAGTCTTAAAAAATTTTCAAACTCATATTTATTCAATGATTCTTTTACATGATTTTGTAGTATAACAAAAATTGTAATTAATTAAAAAAATATTTAAAATAGTGTGTTAAAAAGAATATATTCATCACATTTCTCATGTAATATTTTTTAAAAGATAATTGATGTGTACATTGTTTAATAGTCGTCATGAGATTTGAACTTAAAATATGAAGTCTTTATCCCTCAATCCATTAGTGGATTTCAAATTTTGAAGATAATAAATATTAAATAATTATAATTAAGTATGTTTTTATGTTAAACTAATATGATACATGTGTTGGAATAATTATTCTTAAATGTTCAATAAAATAATGAGGCTATTGTCCAACATCCAATATAACATATGGTCAAGCATCCAAAAAGGATTTCATTCAATGACTAAATAAGTATTTGTCTAGTGCAATCCTATGCTTTTTCTAGTGTTTTAGGTTTCGTTGGTATTTGTGTATATGTACAAGTGTCTAAGCTTGTTTGTTACCAAACATATAACTTTTTTTGAATGCATTGGGTTATAGGTTTTTGCTTACTAGTTTTAGTCACATTCGTTGTCACATTTAATAACGCTCAATGCCACATTTAACAAGGTTTGACGTCATATTTAGTGACAACCAACACTAGCAAATTGTTAATGTCAAAGTAATCGTCAATCATGTTGAGTATGAGTTTGTGTGGTGCTGAATGTTAATCTGCATCAAATTTTCCTATAAATAAGGTTGAAGGTTGGCCTTTTTGAACTCTAAGCGGGAAGTTGATTCTTTATGAAACTAGCTACATTTTTGGGGTGATCTTATCTTTGTCTTGATAATGAATGTATAGTTAGATTTAAAAATGATAACATTTTGATATCTCTTTTCTTCCCCTAAGTATAAATTTGAGTTAACGAGTATTTGACCTCATTTTTAATTTTTTTGGACCTCGAATCAAAACTCTGATATCTCATGCTTTTTCTCTCCATTTTGGACCAAACAAAATCTCATTTGGAGCAGTCGTTGAAACAACACTATTTAATGCTTAACATGGAAGTTTAAACCCTTTTTCTTGTGTTTTAGTGCATGTTTTGTGGTAAGGGAAGTTTGTTCCTCGTTTATTTTATTTTGTTTGAATCCATGATCGAAGGAGGAAGATACGATAATGAGAATATTTGCTTGCTTTGGCTTTTAGATAAGAAAAAATATATTGCGATTTCAATGATGGATGTGAAAATTGATTATTTGATTGCATTATTTTATGGAATATGGATTGTTGGAATAATTTGATTTGGTTAATGTTCACAAGTTTTAATTAGGAATTATCCAAATTATAGGAGAAACTACCTAAATTTCACAAAATCCTTTGAATATAAGAAAATTGACTAAGTTGATTTGAAAGTTAAGAGTCATATTCCTCTGTAAGCTCAGATATTCAAGTTTGATGATTTGTCTTTATTCATGATTAATGTATGAGTATGTTTTTGGTTGTAGGTTGAGGAACATGAGGTGCATGTCTGGTGTTGTATACCCTTTAGGATATGATTACGAGTAGACATGTAAGTTGAAGCTAACTTGAGTTGTAACTTAGGAAGTGTCTCGACTAATGTCAGTGTTGCTAAGCAGGGCTGCTCGATGGGCCTTGGAGATAGGTAGATGAACAAACTCTAAAATAAGGCCAAGGAAATCATAAGTCTCGTGTTGTGGTAAATTCAACATCCACGTATACCTATCTTGACTTAACCACTCTATATATCTCGCAAGACTAGTTATGAGCTCCCGCAATGACTTGTTTTATAGTGTTATGTTAAAGGATGTCTCATCGTAGTTGCTCATAATTGATGTAAACCTCCATGGACTATGTTTGTTGAAGCGATTAAGTTGTAATTGTTGTGTGTTATAAGCTATTGAAATTGAATATGTGAATAATTTTATTGACATACCTTATATTTGCATCCTTTATATATAGCGTAACACTCTTCAGATGCTACGGTTACATTGTCCTAATTCATCTATTGCTCACGAGAAAATAACTACGTAATCGATAAAGAGAATTAAATTTTTATTTCAAAGATTAAATTTTAAAATTGAAGTCTACAAGTGTATATGTCTCAAAAAATAAATAATGTCTCAAACAAGAAATTTTAACATTCATAAGTAACAATAATCACCCAAATTCAAGAAGAGAGAAGAAAAATTAAAACATTAGCATGTCAAGTCTTCATACTGTCCAGTTCCTTTCCTAATGTAAGATCTTTCCACCACCATGTAACTGCTCGTCTGCTCGTTTGTATGTGGGCTCATCACATGTGTCAAATCACAGATACGTCGGTTTAGTTTACAATTTAATAATAATAAAAAGATCGACAATAACATATATAAGAAACACCAAAATACTTGATTCATAATTTATCACAATCACAGCTAACCATGTTATGCAACCCGATATGATGCATGTCACTTACAATTCACTCTCATGCCATGTGATACCATCAAAATAACTGAGCGATGTCTAGGAGTACATGTCACCTCTAACAGTCTCACTAGAGATACTAGACACTTACAGTTAGGGCAACCAGTGTTGCAATAGGAGTCATTTCCCATTGATGGTGATCTGTCATAGTGGAAGTTTTCCCTATCGCAAATACCCTCCAAGTTCTAAGCCATTACATCGACCCGTCAGGGACCAACTATACTAGTTTCATTCATCCTCATATTTCGAAAACATTTTCATTATGTCTAGAATTCATGATAATCTCTCTCATTTTCAAAACATCATGCTTCATAAGCATGTCCACCAGAGACAACCTCACTACTCCTTCTCAGCAGTAAGCATCCATCCTTCCCATTAAAAAGAACATTTATAACCGGATGTGGTGGTTTATACTAATGTTGATTGGGCAGGTGCTCTTCATGATAGGAGATCAACTTCTTAATACTTTACATTTGTAAGAGGTAATCTCGTCACATGGAGAAGCAAGAAGCAGAATGTTGTAGCTCGTTCCAGCGCTGAAACTGAACTCAAAGGAATGGTTCTTGGACTCTGTGAAGGTATGTGACTTAGAATACTTCTCCAGGACTTAGGGTATTGATAAGTGCTAAATTATACATGTTTTCCTAGGTGTTTTCAGTCCATTTCCATCCATTTTCACTTGGTTTAGTTGTAGTTTAAACAAGGAAACATTGAAAATTTCATGTTTGTTTAGTGTTAGTCTTTGATTTAGTGTTTTGTTAGTATGATCAGATTTTCTTGTGTTGTTAGGTCATTTTATCTTCTTTTCTGTTAATTGTAGGTAGATTGAAGAGGAGATAGAAGCTTGGAAGGAAAGCCATGAACTTAAGATGAAGACTTGGAGTGCAAGCCATCAAGAACAAGCTTGTGGAAGCTCAAGTCAAGGCATCAGAGCAAGCAAACGCGCCTAGGCGCAAATCAGTGTTCATGGAGGCGCGAATTCACCCTCCTTGTTGTTCAAACGCGCCAAGGCGCACCTGAGGAACATGCTGGGGCGCAAGGGCGCGCCAGGGCGCGTGCTGGGGCGCGTTTCAACCCCCCTTCTCTGACCAAACGCGTCAAGGCGCGAATAGAGGACCCAATGGAGGCGCCAGGGAGCGAATAAGGAGTATCAGAGGCGCAAAAACGGGCCTAGGCGCGCATCAGGGCGCATTGCAGCCCATGGTTGCTGGACAAACGCGCCTAGGCGCGCATCAGGGCGTATTGCTGCCCATGGTTGCTGGACAAACGCGCCTAGGCGCGATTCTCTTAAGTGGGGGCGCGTTTCTCTGCTATAAAAGGAATCCTTGGGCGCGAAATGAGAGGGAGAATTTTCATAATTCAGTTTTGTTGGTTCCTTCCTCTGCACACTTTCGCTCTTGCGATTTTCTCTCTTCTCCGCCTTCGTTCTCCATCCTCCACCATCAAACCTAGAGGTTTCTGAGCTTGTGAGCTTGTGGAAGCAAGAATCGAGCAACTATGGAGCTTCTTCTGTGTTTGATTTCTGTTTCTTTTCTTTCTTTTCTCATTTCCATGTTAGGCTAGGTTCTAGGTTAGGGAGATTGGGGATTTTGATTCCAGAACTCTTGTAACGAATTCCTTATGTTAATTCAAGTGTAATTTCATCTAATTGATTGATCTCTTCCTAATTACTGCTAATTCTTGATGTTTAATTCATGAAATTCAAATAGTGATAGGGATATTAATGTTTGAACTGAATTGAACTATTTCTTGAGGATTTGTATCTCGTTTCAATTATGCAATTGGAAGATTGATAGTTGAATTAGGAGAGGAAGTGTATCATTATAGCTATGCATGAGTCTAGGAATAGAACTTGTATGCTATGAGATATTGTGAATTCATCTGTTCGCTTCTTGAATGATTTTCTGTTTTCACCTAAGGAATTAGGGATTATAGTAGTCATTCAAAGTGACTAAAGACCTAGGAATAGGATTAGTCTACGGTATCACGAATTCTAGTCTCCAATTGAATGATATTTGCTGAATTGACATAGGAAGTAGTTACTTGAGGGAAGGATCAATTGAACCAATTCCCTAACTCTCTTCATCATTTTTGAAACATAAACATTTACTGTCTTTCATTATTTGTTTTACAGTTTATCACTTAATTTTACATAATTGCCTATTTTTACACACATGATTCATCCATTGATCCATCCTAATAGCAAAACACGTTAAACATTCGATATTTCACCAACTAGTCTCTGTGGTTCGACAACTCTTACTCACTATTTCTAAACTTGTAAACGATCGGTATACTTGCTGAAGTGTGAATTGAATAAAAAAGTTCAACAAGTTTATGGCGCCGTTGCCGGGGACTTAGGGTATGTACATACACGTCCCATTCAGTTATATTGTGATAACAAAGTTGCGGGCGACATTGCTCACAACCCTATCCAACACGATCGTATGAAACATGTGGAAGTTGACAGATTTTTTATCAAGGAAAAGCTTGATAAAAATATTCTAGAATCGACAAATATTCAATCTGAAGATTAACTAGCAGATATTCTTACCAAGGCTGTTACATGTTAGATTTTTGGAAAACTATTAGACAAGTTGGGAATGTATGACATCTATTTATCAACTTGAGGAGGAGTGTTGAAAAAGGAGAATATTTTATTAGTTAAGATTATGTTTACAGATTAGTTAAAATTATATTTGCATAGATATTTTCTAATTAGTTGAAATATAGAGAATATCTTAATTAAGTTAGAAGGAAAATATGTTATTAATTAAGATTCTATCTATTCCTTATTTAATCCTTAATTTGTAATGCTATAAATATAATATCATGTATACAAAAATTTTATAAATAAATAAAATAATAAATTATATTAATTTTTCAAGTTTTACTTCGTATTTATAATTCAACGTGAAATTGTCACCTGATCTCTTTTTTCATGTGACCACGCTCAACCCTCTCCGGTTTGAATTTAATGGCATTGACCATGCATATTAACAAAAAAATAAATAAGAAATAAAAGCTTAAAAAAAAGTTCAATATGAAAAAAATTTAAATCTGGTAATAATATATTAGATAGGATATTGAAATTTTAAAAAGAAAGTGCAAATAATAAATGTAGGAGAAATTTTGTTGTCTATATGTTAATAAATGTAGGTTATAAAGCTATAGCTTTGAAATCTTCATCAACATCAGTTTCCCAAGCTTGAACCCACATGTAAAGTCTTTGCTTTTGGTTTTTTTGTTGAAGATGCTCTATAATGTTTCTAATTGGGTTTTCATTTACATGTTTAATTCATTATGTTAAAATTTACTCGCATCGTTTATCAATTATTTTAATAAAACAAATGATTTGTAATATACAGCCTGATTTTTTGGTCAATAAACCTCTCTCCGTCAGAGCTTTCAAATTACAAATTTCGGAACTCTTTAAAAAATACAATTGTGTATCATTAAAACAAAACATATTTATGTTTATTGATTAAAAAAATAGAGTTTTCTAAATCATTGATCAATTTTGATGATAAATCTCATTAAATATTAAATATATAAAAATATTAAAGTAATTTTTTAATAATAAAAATAAATACTTTGAAATTTTAATAAATATATTGGTAAAAAATAATTTTGATTCAATTTCTGTAATAGCCGAGTATTTTTTTTAAAATGAAATAAAATAATATTGTAACTGTCAGACTTTTTTTTTTTTTAAATTAAATAAAATAATTAAATAAATATTAGAAATATCCTTGGGGTGATGTGAGCAGATCAAACGTTGTGGCAAAAGTTGAAACAAAAGAGATGCTCCTCTTAGTTGGAGATTTCAATATCTTTTTAGGGTTTGTAAAACATGAATGTGAGTGTGATGTTTCAGCGAACAAATCAAGTTTAAAAGATTTTGTGTTATTTATTAATTCTATTATTTAAAATTATATATTGCACTTCCTTTCTTTCTTTCAGTATTATTTATTAATTCGATTATTTGGGATTATATAGTTTATTTTAGTACCAACCTTTCGTTCTTATCATTGTTTTTTTTTATTGTTGATGTTTATGCTGGGTTGATTTTGGTGGCATGATAAATACAATACGCGGCTCCTGTTTTAACACTAATAATAAAATCATCTTTTCCTTTCTGTCATGAAACTAAATCCTTATTCTCATCATCACCCTTGTTCATTTTATTTTATTCACAATCGCATAAGTCCCTGTGTGATTATATGTGTGGTTTCCCAGGGTAGTATGATTATGTTCAATTTGATTTTGATTTTGAGGAACATGGAATTGTGGCTACTTTGTGCTTGAGGATCGGGGTGATTTGGCTCGGGTAGAAAAAAAGAACTAAAGATGAAAAATGGGTATTGTGAAGGGTGCTTTCCGTTGATATTAGGGATGATGGCAGCATCGCCACCGGTAGGAGCTACGGGCGGGCAGTGTCGTCTGTCTCCATTTAACGTATTATTACGCATTGAAAAGAGAGACTAAAATTAACAATAATAATAATTATTATAATATCAATGATAGGATAAATTGAATTGGGGAGTTAAGCATTGCTGCCGTACTCAGGGTGAATTTTCGTTGTTAGTTACGGTGCATTAAATTCTATCCTATGCGTAAAATAAAAATAATAATTAATAGTTTATTTCCTTTATTTTTATTTTATTTTATGTTATTTTATTTCGTCTTTACTATTACTACGTGCTCCGTTGAATCCAAAACAAAATCTTTTATTTTGTTCCTTTATTTTACTATATGTTATTTTATTTTTCCAATCCAAATAGATGTTCTGTTGAGGAATCTAAACAGTTTCGTTTCTATATTCTGGAAGTATTAAATTATTTATTTAATTTATATTTATTATTTAATGATTTATTTTGTCGGGTTAATTAAATTACATAATGTATATTATTTTACATCGAGTCATTTATGAGTAATTATTTTAATTGTTTGGTATAGTATTTTACTTGTTGTTGGGTCGTAATTGTTCTACATTAATTGTGATTATTTCTTTTAACTATACTATGTTTTTCTAATAAGGTTTATTTTAATTTATTTAGTAAATTATATGATATTGTTACTTGTTTAATTATTTATTTTTCATGTGTGGTGTGAATTGAGATTTATATTTAAATATTTTATGTGTTTTATATTGTTTTTGTTTTTGTTATATTATAGTTTGTTAACGTGGTTATTTAATTAATCTAATTGTGGTGTGAAATATTTTATATGATGAGCTGAATGATGTGAGTTGGGAGATTAATTCTACGGGTCATATTGCATGGATGAGTCTTTTAGGTTCATAATAATCGATTGTGAATAATTTTTGTTGAGAGGGATGGATGCCTACTGTCAGAAGGAACAGTGAGGTTGCCCCTTGTTGTTTTAAGAATGAGAAAGATTATTATGAATGCTAAACGCATGAAAAGGTTTTTGAAAAGTAAGGATGAATGGAACTAGAATGGTTGGTCCCTGACGGGTCAATGTAATGGCCTAGGACTATGAGGGTATTCGCGGTGGGGAAAACTTCCACCATGACCGATCACCATGAGTGGAAGTGAGTCCCGTTGCAACACTGGCTACCCTGACTGTGATTGTCTAGTATCTCTAGAGAGAGTGTCAGAGGTGACATGTACTCCTAGAGATCGCTCAATGATTTTAATGGTACCATATGGCATGAGAGGGAATTGTGAGTAGCATGCATCATACTAGGTTGCACGATATAATTGGCTTAGATAAATTGCGAATTGAGTGTGTACCTTCTTGGTTCCTTGTGTTAAACTGTTCTTGTTGACCTTATTATGATTATTTAAATGTGAACTAACCCTGTGTTGTGTTTGTGGTTGACACTTGTGATGACTCCGCGAACGGGCGAGCAGATGAGCAGTTTGTAGGAGACGAAAATAACTTGAGCTAGGAAGAAAACCCGATTTCTTGAAGACGTAGCATGTCGTTTCCTTTTTTCTTTTGAATTCGAACGACTGCATTTATTTATAAATGCTAAAATTTTTGTTTACCTATTAGTGATTTCGCTATTTGAGACGATTTTACCTCGTGAAACTTAAACGATTGTAGGAGTTTATTTTTTTAAATTAGCGTTATGAAATAAAATTTAGTCCCCTTCATTTAATGGCGTAATTATTTCTTGTAAACTATAGAAATTTGTGACGTTAATGTTGTAGTGATTTAGGGGTGTTACAATTTCAGAGGTGAATACTATATTTCTATCATTCAATTATTTTATTTTCAATTTAGATGGCTTCGAGATTTGTTGAACCATTTTATATATCTTTTGAGTTTTCAATCACTTAAGAAAAATAATATTATATGAATATGTATCCATATGATTTATTATTTTATTATTGTTGGAAAAAAAATTATTTATTAATTATAATTTACAAGCAGATTAGGAAATTTACAAAAATATTACTAACATAATTATGTCTTAATAATTCTTTCAAATATTAATTTGTTTTCAATAAGATATTTATAAATGATATAAAATTAACTCACCAGTTATAATACGTTCCATATATCACAAGGTATACATACTAGTAATTAATTAATTTACAAAAAAATTGTTTCCATAAATTTTTTATTTGAATATAAATTATTAAAAATTATAACATTTGATAACTCAACGCTAAAATAAAAATTACAAGCTTTTTGAGTACTTTAAGATACTAAAATTTATCTAATTAAATATACTGTTTCCATTTGAAACCATTTAAAGAAGTTCTTAATTACGTTAGTGTCTTTTCTTCTTAGGCTAAATTTGAAATTTATTTATATAATTAGTGAGGAAGGTTACAGCACCATTGCTTTGGATGTTTGTTCACTTTGTTAATTAAACTCCTCCTATTAGATTCTTTAATTTTTTTTTTCTGTGTTATTTTGATGTACACAAATGGAGTTGCTATTTTATATTTTTGGTCTTATAAATGACTTGTTTAGATAATTTTCTAGTATTTCATATTAGTTATGTGGTTTTTTCTTTACTGAAGCATATTAATAATCTTATTCACATATACTAAATTTATAATTTTTAAAATAAAATAGAATAAAGTTTAGTAATAATGACATTGCTAAAATGAGTTCTCAACTTAACAGTGTTGCTCAATCAGAGAGAAAAAGATATTATCGAGTTCATTTTAAAAATTAAAGAATTAAATTAAACTTTTTTTTAATAATAATGAGATTACATTAAAATAAAATAAATAAAAAATAGATAAAGATATAATCAATCCTAAATTTTATTATAAACTTGATTTTACAATAAAATATTTTATTATAAATTATATTAATTTAAAATCAATTCCATCAAAATTGATTTTATGGATTTGATTTTCTAAAATCAAATTTATTGAAGATAAATTTATTTAATATTTTCTAATACAACTATCTATCTATTAATGTATTTTTATTTACTAAATAAAGTGAGTAAAACCTGGAGCAAAATATTTCTGCTGAAATATAATTATCTTAGATAATATGGTGTTAGATTAGGATGACTTCAAAAATAACCTGAACAAATTCTTAGAATACATCATATTTAATTTTTAAAATTCAAACATGTCCAAATCATTATGGGTCAGATTGGACTAGAAGATGGGTTGGGTTTTACTCACCCATATTTTTAAAGATAATTTTACTTTATTTTCTAACTATTATAGTTGTTTATAAAAGAAAATTGTCTAAAGCATATTATAATATTGAGAGACTAAGTTAAAGGTTTTTCAAATGTTAAAAATTATGTAATATTACTTTTGAAACATTAGAAATAATTTATAATATTGTTATGCTTTCAGAAATATTTAAGAGATGATAATAAATATTTATGGATTAAATTGTTCTATTTTCTATATTTTTTTTTGGTTTTGTGTTTTCTTTTGGTTAAAGGGTACACAAAATTTAGGTGACAATTTATTTATTTTTTGTTTGAAATGATTTCTTTCGATAATTTCCTACTATGTTATATTGGTTAGGTTATTCACTCATATTACTAAAGATCATTTTTGGAGAAAGAAATCAAATGCTTCTTCAACAAGTCCCATGTTCCCTTCTTTCTCTCTTTTAATTTTTTTTTCCTTATTTCTTCTTACTTTTACTTCTCTATATTTTTTTCAAATAGATCATATATAAGGATCATCGTGTTAACCATCTTAACTACAAGAGAAAAAATTTATTAGCGTTCAAAGAGTTGCGATCTTCTAAAATGGCTCTCCGCTTCAATCAACTTTTTATCTTTGGAATTTTATGCTTTGTTTTGGTCTTGACTTCAGGTAAATAAAGTTTAGTAATTTATTTTCTTACTTCAAAATACTAATTATAATGTGGAAAAAAATATATTATATAATTTGCATTATTTTAGTGTTTATTCTTAGTTAATCATCGTTATCATTTTAAAAGGTTGATTGAACAGAACAATAAGACTCAAGGAAGAGGGAGAAAGGTCCTCGAACCTTATTATAAAAAATAAAAAAAAATTAACAACTTCTAATAATTAATATTTGTTGATAAAAAAAATCAGTAAAATTTTAATGTGATTTGTTCATGAATTTTTTAAAAAATATATGTATATACTTAATTAAATTTTATAAATTTGTTGAGTTATCGCAGGAACAGTGGCACGTTTGAATGAGAAGATGAGTAATCTTTGTTGCGGAGTATGCACCACCGCTTGCGCCGGACAATGCATTGTCCTTGGCTTCCCAGGAGGAAGCTGCCAAGGTTTGAAATGTTGTTGTACGGGTTGATATTTTACTACCAACATCAATAATACATTAACCGTTGATGCGTCTAAGAAAAGGTGCATCTGTATGGTTGTGTTATATTAATAAATGGTTATTTTTACAAGGCGTCTCTCTCTCCCATGTAAACAACCACCTTTTAGGCTAATTTTATTATCTCATTGTAAAAAATTTAAATAATTAATTAGTCCCTTTTTCTAAATTATATGATTTTTTAGAAAAAAAATTGTTTTATATTATATATCACTCTAGAAAACCAATAAAACATTAATTATTTTGTTCCAAGAATATCCTTAATTAATATTAAAAATATGAATCTTAATTGTTGTGGCTTCTTTTATCAATGTCATATTATTTATTTTTTATTTATTTTTTCAATTAATTAATGAAATGAGAAAAAGGATATATTAGAAATTCATATTAATATATATATATATATATATATAATTTATAATATTAATTAAATTTTTTAATATCTATTCATCATCTTAAAATATCATATAATTTGAAATAAATGGAGTATAATTACTTAGCCTGAAAATGACAATATAATGATGTACTTTTGCTAGCAGTAAAGAAAAAAAAAACACATGTGTTAATGATAATTTATTATCAATTAATAATTATTATTAACACACGTATTATTATATTATATTAAAGAAGAATTCTACTAATATAGTGATTTGAGTGAAATTTTTATTATTAATTAAATTTTACTAAATGTTCTAAAATATAAGAGAAACTAATTAAGAATGATATGATACAAAATTGTAATTTTTTATTAATTTTAATTATTTATAATAAAGGGTAAAAAGCATGCTTTAGAAAATGTATTATATTTTATGTGAATTGAAAATTAGACAACTTACAAAAAAAAAATAATTTAACTTGTTGTATAAAACAAGTCACATTTCAAACTTTAAGAAGTCTGATAAATCATCCTATCAATATTATTATATAAATTATAATATAGATACACTATATTTATACTTAATAAGAATAAAAGAATATATAATTGTCGATAATTAATAATTTTAAGGGTCTATATAAAGTTACCAGGCTTATTGGCGTTGTCATGGTTATTAAGTCTTTAAATAAGTTATATTAGATCTTAAAATAATTATAAGAAATTAAATAGAAAAATCATCCTCACATCTTATAATTAGTAGCTAAGTTAAACTCAATTACAAACACTAATCCATTTTGTTTCTGCCCAAGTGTTACTGGCATTTCTTTTATAGCAATGTCTTTTTTTCTTAAATAGTATTAATGTTCCCAATGGCTAGCAACCTTTACATGAAAGTAATTACTAGCTTTTGAAAAACTCATTCTCACATATTATGTAACACACGTAAATTATTCCCTCGGATTAGGTAAGAAGTCACTCACACGTCACGCCCTCAGTATTTAGTTTCACTTATGATAATAAATTCGGAAAAGATTTAAAATTGATTTTAAATCTGAAATTAATTTTAATTTGGTGTGGTTTCATAATTATTTTATTAGATAAAAATTTATATTTCTCTCAGAAGGAAAAAATATTTTAAATTTTAAGTTTAATTATATTTTAATCTCATTATTTATTTATACATTTAATTTAAGCTCATTATTATTACCACATTATTGAAATACTACAATATTACATTCTTTGAATCTATTAACTATATATAAAAGTAATAGACATACGAAAATTATAATAAATTTATAAATCTACAACAATACATGTGAGACTTTCTGGAGATTTGAATGATACCCAAGTGACACGTCTCATGTGATACCTCGGAGTCATTTATTTTGTTTCCAAACTACATTCATAACAATTAACTAAAATATTTAATTATTTAATTAATCATATTATAAATTAATTTCTAAAATAGAATGATCGGATAAATTATCTAATTATTTTCAAATTAGAACATCATTTATCTGAAATGGTTCATTGAATCATAATCAACCAAATTCAAAAAATAAAAAATATTATTTTTATTCCTCATTTACCTTAATTATAATATGATCATATATTTTTACTTGAGATAAGATATAATTTTAATATAATTAATTAAATGAATAATATAATTTTAGACTCTGATGTAACAATGACTTGTGAAAAGGAAATAATTCTTTTTAATAATTTACAATTTTCAAAAAGCAAAGAGAAATAATAAATGAAGTTAATTAATTTAGTTTAATAGCTTTTCTAAAGAATATAATTTATTTAAAATTTTAAATCTATCATGGGTAAAAATTTATTTGTATTTTCAATTACCTAAATAAATACAATAAGTTTTCTCCATAATATTTATATATTAATATATTAGTTATTTAATTTTTAATTAAATAGATTAAATTTTAAATTTAATTAGATAATCAAAACAATAATTTTAAATGTGTATTCATTTTTTATTAAATTTATAAATTTTATAATTAAAAGAAATTAAAATACAAATATTTAAATTATTTGCAATTGATTTTTTCATTTTTTAAAAAATATATTATTTAGATAAAAGTATTAGGAGAGAATAGACGTAAGAGAGAAAGAGAGGGAGGGTAGAAAAAGAGAGGAGGGCACTAGTAGAAAATTGTCATACCACTACGCGCATACTACGACGGTTCTATGTAACCGTCGTAGTTTGTGACGTGGTGGCAATTTTGTAATATTAGTGTTACAGACTACGACGATACAAAATGGAACCGTCGTAGTCTGTTAAATAGTGGCAAAATTGTAATACTTGTATAACAGACTACGACGGTTCTAATTAAAATCGTCGTAGTCTGTTAAATACCTCTTCTTCTCCACGAAGAACCTTGGGCACTCACAGTTCTCCATTTCCTTCTTCCTCTGCGGCGATTCGAGCTCTGAGGCGATTCAAGCTTCCTCAAAGGTGACCTCCTTCTCAGCACCGGCGTACCACCTCTCGTCACCGGCGCATTCCCTCAAACTCCGGCGTCAACGCGGATTCCCCACAAAAGGTACTATTCACGTCGGATTCCCTCTCGTTTTTGATTGTTTAGGGTTTAATGGATTGGTTAGGTTCGCGAGCTTAGTGGAATGTTTAGGATTAATGCATTCCTCTTGTTTGCTTAATGGATTGTTTAGGGTTTTGATTGTTTAAGGATTACTCTCGTTTTGGTCCGGGCACTGCGTTAATTTTGAGTTCGAAGCATTGGTTTTGTTTAATTTTGATTAGTTCTGTTGTGGATTGGTAATTTGATTAGTTCTGCTGTGAATTGGTAATTTGATTAGTTCTGTTGTGGATTGGTTCTGCTGTATTTTGGCAATTTGATGATCAAATTTAGTTTTTCAGCTAGGCATTCAGTGGCTGTTTTCAATGTTATATTTGACTTTCCTTTTGTATGTTATTGAATTAGAGCCATGCATGGTAAATTGGTCCTGTATTTCTGCTTTGATAAATGCATTGCCATAAGCAATTTATGAAGGCAAGATCACTATGGCAGTACCATAGGCTGCAATAGCATGTATATATGGTGGAATTTCTGCCTTATTATCCCTCCATTTATCCTATATTATATTACATAATTAGTTAGGTGAAATCTTCCATCTTTTAGCTCATTGGTCTCTTAAATTAAGTCTTTGTGTGAGCAAAGCATGTGGTAACTTATGGGAACACTCCAACTCCATCAACTAGCTTTTTCCTAAGTTTCTTATTAATTGGTGGTATAATTTTTCATCATGTCTTCGCTGCAAATGAGTGGCTCAAATGGTGACATTATTGTTAGTTAGATATATCGTTCTATTAAACTATGAATACGTATGAACAAGGGAGAATGGTGTGTCATTGGTTCTAGGTATGGTGTTTGGTGCAAGTTTGATTTTCTTATTGGAGAAAATGTTTGTTGAATATTGATGCTTGTTGACTATACCTGTGATGAAGGTATGGAACGTAATTGGATGAATGCAAGTCGAATTAATACGGAGTATGAGGCTGGAGTTGAAAAGTTTTTGGATTTTGCTAAGCAACATGATCACTTTAGTAGTGGTGGGAAGTTTTGTTGTCCTTGTGTCAATTGTTTGAACGGTGTACGGTTGAAAGAAGAACAAATTCGAGAACACCTGCTGTGTGATGGGATTCTTAGAAGTTATACAACATGGACCTGGCATGGTGAGTTATTAGACACATTGACAACATCTAATGTGACTGCATCGGACTTGGAAACAAATATTGATGACAGACTTGAAGACATGATTCAAGGTGTTGGTCCGGAAAACTTTGCAAAAGCCCATGTATATGACACATTGCTTAGTGATGCAGAGACACCTCTGTACAGAGGGTGCTCTAACTTCACTCGCATGTCTGCAGTGTTAAAATTGGTTCATCTGAAGGCATCAAATGGGTGGACTGACAAAAGCTTTACTCAGTTACTAGAGTTGTTGAGTGAAATGCTTCCAGAAGGTAACACATTGCCAACCCGCAATTATGACGCTAAGAAGATTCTTTGTCCAATGGGTATGGAGTATAAAAAATTTCATGCATGCCCAAATGACTGCATCTTATACAGAAAAGAATTTGAATCGATGCACAAGTGTCCTAGGTGTGGTCTCTCTCGTTACAAAAAAAAAGAAGGATGGTTGTGATAGTGAAGAAGGAACAAAGCATGGTGTTGCTGCGAAGGTGATATGGTATCTTCCAATAATTCCAAGATTCAAGTGACTGTTTGCAAACGCCAATGACGCTAAGAATCTCATATGGCATGCAGATGAAAGGATATATGATGGAAAGCTTCGACATGTGGCTGATTCCTTGCAGTGGAGGAAGATTGATGTAGAGTTCCCCTCATTTGGCTGTGAATGAAGAAACCTCCGCCTTGGTCTGGCTTCAGATGGAATGAATCCGTTTGGTAATTTAGCCACTACTCATAGTTCGTGGCCTGTTTTGTTGATAATTTACAACTTACCTCCATCATTGTGCATGAAGCGAAAGTATATGATGTTGTCTATGTTGATCTCGGGCCTAAAACAGCCAGGAAATGACATTGATGTTTATCTTTCTCCCTTGGTTGAAGACTTAAGATTATTATGGGATGAAGGTGTTGATGTGTTTGACGGCTTTGCTAAAGAAACCTTCAAGTTACATGCCATGTTGTTTTGTACTATCTATGACTTCCCAGCCTATGGAAACTTGTCTGGTTATAGCGTTAAGGGACATAAAGCTTGTCCCATATGTGAAGAAGGGACATGTTTCCAACAATTGCAGCATGGAAGAAAGACAATGTATATTGGTCCAACAATTGCAGCATGGCAGGATCTTCTGGTAATTTCTTTGTGATAATTATTTTGTATTAAGTTAAGTATTGTATTGCTAAATAATAACAAGTAATTGTGATAATTATTCTTTTGTATAGGTCACTTTCGATATTCCTAATGTGGAGTCCCTAAGGCTGAAGGTCATGTCATCCATGGCTACCATGTTTAGGCAATGGAAGTCACAACTGACCCGACTCATATATAATAAAGAGGATGGCAACATTCCTATGCCTAATTATAGGGGCATAGATGAAGAAACATGGGAGAAATTTGTTCAGATACGTTTGTCTCCTGAGTGGCAGGTAAGTAAATGTTGAAATAGAAGTCTCCCTTGAGCCCCGGTATCTATATTTTGTAGCACTGAATAATTAATACATGTTTACTTTATGTAATAGGCAAAGAGGAATAAGGCAAAAGAGTGTCAAGCAACAAATGATTATCCCCATATTCTGTTTTGAGGGGGTTATAAAGTATTGGAGGAAAGGATCTTGACTCAGAAGCAAAGGATGAGGGAAGAAGCAGCTGCAGCCAATCCTTCCTTATCTTTTGAGGGTCCCCCATCCCCACCAAAGAGGCATGAAAAATGGAAGTTAGCTAGGATGAAGAAGTCAGGCGACTTTACATCATCATCTTCCAAGTGTATTGCTGAAAAGATTGTAAGTTAAACTTTGTTCTTAATTGATTATAATAATTTTTCATCTATATTTTGAGTGTTTTAATTAGAATAACAAGTCACAACTATTCCTTATTTACAGGATTCCCTAGTTGAGCAGAGCAGTCAGGGATCATTTATGCCACAATGAAGGGATGACATACTTTCATCTGCCATTGGCAAACCCGAACACCCAGGGCGTGTTCGTGGTGTCGGTCAAGGTGTGAGACTTGTTTCATACTTTGGTAAATCTTCACATTATCGATGTTTTGACTCTGCAATCAGCCAACAAGCAATAGAGTCATTGATGCAAAGTATCACTGAAGAGGTTACCGCCAATTTGAGGGAACAAATAACACAAGAGCTGGCTGCAAAAGTTTCACAAAACATCATGCAGCAATTAGCCCTACAAGGTCAGTATCTTGGTACTAGTACAGAGGAGGTGAGGTAGACTGTTCGTGTTAGCACGAAATTTAGTTGCTCACCAGAAGGGGGCATCCCTGAAGAAGGTTGTCAATGTGGGTTGTATGTTGAAGAAAACCCAATTAGATTGGTGGCCATTGGAAGAGTTGTAGGGGGCGGAGCAACCATACATGATAAGCCTATGCGAGATGATGAGGTTAGGGTGGCCGTTGACGAGGCACATGACCCTGGTGCTCCACTACCCTTGCCCACTGAAGAGGTGCAAGTGGTAGGACAAGTTGTTGGCACTTTCATTGCATGGCCAAAACATCTTGTTAAGAAATTGGGTGAAAAGGTGTGTATTGTTTTTATAATTATTATTAACTTATAATATATTTTCTAAGTTTCTAACACCTTATTTTATTAGATCAAATCCCCAAAGAAGAAACTTACACCTAGGAAACCACGACCACAACAAGAGCCAATTGATGATCCTCTAAAGTCCTTATTGGAGTTGTTTAATAAGATTAGGAGCAAAAGCTTGGAGCTCTTTTGGGATAAAAAAATCTTTGGTAGAGAAATTAACATGCCTCTATACATTCACATGTCAGATTGCATGGAGATCTATTCAGGTATGGACGAGATGAACCTAACTCACATGCAATTTTGGATCATGTAAGTGCTTTAACTAAAAGTCCTTAATTATGATTCAAGTATTTATTAGATTTTCTAACATGAACTTCAATATGATTCAGGTATTTGAATAATATATCAATTGAAATGGGCAACAACAATGTCTATGGATTCATTGAACCACAATCCATATTGGGTTTGACAGATAATTCACCTGATGCCAAGTCATATATCATGGATTGGATTGGCCAATCGAACAAGAGGATCTACCTTGCACCATACCTTCACAAGTAAGTATATTTTATATTGATCTACTTAAAATTTAAACAAAACGTATAAACAATGATTTATGTTACATGTAGTGGCCATTGACAACTTATTGTTCTTTGCTCGATGGATCATCTCGCGGTATTTTTTTTGTTCCTTGCACAAACCTCTCCCTCCGAAGTTGAAGAAAGTGATTGAAGGGTATGTGTTATTTAATTGTTATCTTTCATTTGAATTATATTCAATTATTATAATGTGACATTAATGTAAAATTTAATTTAACCAGTATTCGTGTTGGACATCATATGCTCACGAGCAATAGTCGTGCCAGATCAAGACTTGATTTTGTAATAACAAAGATAAAAATGTTTATCTTAGGAAACATAAATACATTATGTATTGTTCTAATACAAATAAGGTCTTATGATAAATCATTCAATTCTTTGTAGGCTAATAAACAAACCTATCGACCGCAATGTGGATTCTATGTGATGCAGTGGATGGAAAGCATAATTCGGATGGGGATAACAGACCATTGGTTAGAGGTACATACTTTTTACCTACAACCGTTTGTTAATTTAATTACTGATACGTACTTATTAATAATTATTTACTATTTTTCAGACCTTTAGTGACATAATGCCATTTGCTGAAGAAGCAATTGACTACACTCACAAGCAATGAGCGACATTTTTAGTATATTGTTGTAAGCAGCAAACCATTGAAGAGTCTTCTGAAGGTGACAATTAGAAGACTCTTGATTTATATTAGACTCTTGATTTATATTAGTAGATTTAGGTGACATTTTTAGTATATTAGTTAATTACTGCTAATTTCTATTAGTAGATACAAATTTGTTACTTAAAATAGTTTTTAAGTTAAAGTAAGACTTTTGATTTATAAACCATGTTATTAATTGTAAATTGTTATGAAGTTGAGAAATATATATGTATGGATTGATTGTATGGATTGTCTGATTAATAAACAGGTACAAAAATTATGGGAAAACAATAGAAACAAACAGAATATTTAAAAAAAAGGTTAGCAGACTACGACAGTTTTCACTATAATCATCGTAGTCTGTTTATTTTTACTAGCAGACTACGACGGTTTTAACATAACCGTCATAGTCTGATATATTTAAAACAGGTTTTAACTAGCAGACTACGACGGTTAGATTTATAACTATCGTAGTCTGCTAGTTAAAACCTGTTTTAAATATATCAGACTACGACGGTTATATTAAAACCGTGGTCTGATAAACAAACTACTACAGTTACAGACTACGACGGTTTTAGTTGGAACCGTCGTAGTCTGCGAAATCAGACTACGACACCTGTTGCTACTACGGTTCTGGAACCGTCGTAGTCTGTAGTTTTTAACCGTCGTAGTATGTATATTATGCACTAGCGGGGAGAGAGGAGAGAGAAAACAATGAAAAGAATAAAAGAAGATAGAAATAATATAGGAAAATAATTTTAAATCTTTCCTACAGAATCTAAAATTCTTCATTTTTATATTATTCAAACAATACAATCACTAGAATTTTAAATTCTTTTACAATTTTTTTAACTAAAACTCTTAAGTGCACTCACTAAAATTTAAATATAATAAATTAACAAAATTAAAAAGTACTAAGTAATTACATTTGACATTTGAATTTAAATATTTAATTGGAAAAATATATTAATTAATCTAATTCAGTTTGAAAACATATCAATTAACTTATAATGTTGTATATAATGTTATGGTGTAAGTTAACATTCATCTTTCCCTAAATTAAAAAGGTATGAAGATGTCGACAAATAATTAAATATGTCATTAAATATTACATAATAGATGGATAAAAAATTGTTAAATTAAACTATAAATATATTTTATATTACATAATCAAAATTGAATATTCATTTAATTAAGTTATATTAAAATGAATTTTGCAATTATAAAAACAAATGTATGTTGTTATTTAAAATAATTTTAATTAATGCATAATTATTCAAATAGATGATATTAAAAGCATGTTTTTTAATTTTGGGTCCAAGAAACACGTATGACAATTTTACTTCAAAATATGATATGATATTGCAAGGGTAAATATCTCCCATATTAAATACTTTTAAGTAATAAGAAATATCAAATAAAATATGCTTAATTTGTTAACAATATAATTAAATATTTAATTATTATAATATTTAAGTCAATTTTTTTTGTAATCTTTGTACATAATCAACGAAAAAATTCAACTTATTTTTTATGTTTAAATTTTGTAACATTTAATTTAATGTTAATTAGACTTAGATATTGAATTAGTTCACAATCAAAGTATGATTATATTTATTTAACAAGAAGTAAGTAATATATTTAATTTTTTTTAACATAATCCGAGTTTAAATCTCCTTTTGTTTTTACCAAATTATTCATGATATTTTCTTTCTCGAAGTAATTTTCATATTTTAATTGTTTATATTGAATTTAACTAACTATTGTACAAAGTCTACACAATAATAATTTCAAGAAATATATTAAATATATTAATTAACTTAAAAATTATTCTGATACATAATCAACTAATAACATTTTATTAACATATTTAAGTTACACAAATTTTAAGATAAGATATTTATTGATAGTATCTTAATTTTAATTGATTGTATCTTAATTTTAGTGTATTGTATCTTAATATATACACTAATATATTTATTGATTGTATCTTAATTTTAATTTATGAAACTATAATATTCTTGAAATTTCAATACGTTTATAGCCTATACTATTCAATTTAGTTTAATTGGAAATAAATATTGTATTTAGAATCATAGCCTATACAGATTTTAAGCAGGGAAATCAATATGAATAAATATAAAGAAGTGAGGGTACTTAAAAGAAAATAAAGCACAAACTACAAACTCTAAGCAGGGAAGTCAAAAGTTAATTGTTAATTGTTCATTTCTGTATGCTTAGTCTTTTATCAATTTTGACATCTTAACAACTTTTTCCCTTCTTCTCCAGCATTTCTAGTAAGATAACTATTTTTTTAGTCTTTCATGTTAGATGTTTCTTAACAGTCTAACTTAACAATCACCCTCCTTAAAAAAAATAAATAAGAAAAACCAAAAAAACTTCAAAACGTCTGAAAAAATTATGTATGAACAAATACGAAGAAGTGGAGGTAATCGGGAAAAAAAAAATACTAGAACAATCATGTTATTTTAAATAAAAATTTAATTGTATAAAATTAAACATTTTAAAATTCTATTTAAAAGGTAAACATTTCAATTTCTCTGTTAATCCGGCAACTCTTCACTGTTCTGTCCAATCATATTAAAAAATTAATTTTTAAATAAATATTTAAAAATAAAAATTTAAATTTCTTAAAAATTAAATTACTTTATTAAAAAAAATTAAAATACAAAAAATTGAATTGTTTCACCTAAATAAACATAAAACAAAAGAAATTTAAATAATATATATATATATCGTCCAAACACAGGTAGTGTAATATATATATATATAGAATGATATAAATTGTGTTTGTTTAAAGTCATATTTCTTTATTTACGGAAACATAAAGGTTAAAATATTTATTTTTATATTTATTAGAAGGTATTATTTAAATATTCTTGTTATTGCTGGATTTTGAGGTGCTCCGAGCTTAGCTCGGCCTTGGGAAATCCGACAGCGTGAGGGGTTGGAATCCTCGTTGATTTGTATGAGTAATTAGATTGTATTTTGTATCGATTTTGAGTCCTCTATCAGTATTTATAGGGATCATAATTAGGGTTCCATATTCGTGAATTTCATGGGGAAGATTGTTTCAAACCCAAGAATCCCGATAAATCAAGGAAAAGATATATGTCCATATTTGTCCAGATATGTTTTGTTTATGTCAAGCAAGGCCTGGTCAGTGAGGTGAGCCCGGGGTCCAGGGGATGAGCTCGGTGCTCATCCTCAGCCCAGTACATCAGCCCCCCAAGCTCAGGCCAAGCGATCAAGTGGCGTGAGTTTAAGTCACGAGCTCGGTCTTCCGATGTCAAATGGCGGGAAACTGTCGAAACGGTTGGTATTCCTCCATTTAATTTTTATTAAGTTTTTAATTTAATTTTATGATAAATGCACTGTTAAGGGTTTTACGGTTACCACATTTTGGGTAACTTCTCCTCCAACGACTTTTTTTGCTCTCTATAAATACGCTTCGCCTTCTCATTCTCTCCTTTACTCACCATTTCGCCCTTTCGCCTTCTCTCTGTCATTCTCCTCTCGCTCTAGGGTTTCCGTTCTCCTAATCAAGGTCTACTCTCGTCCCTCTCTCGTTCGTCGTTTGCTCTCTAGTGCTTGGTTCGTGCGAAGCGTTTGTCTCTTCGCTGTCTTCCCGTTCGTCACTCTCGTTCATCCACTGTCTCCGCCCCACGCTCACCGTAGGTATGTCTTCCTCGCATTCTTCTGCCACCCATAGTGTAGAGAGTTTGATTCCCCCTTCTGTTTCAGGCTCGGAGCCCGAATCAACGGAGGCTTCTTCCCCCTCCCTTGAAGTGTCTACAGCGGAGGCCGATCCCGGGTCTGAACCCGCCTCTGCTGCTGCCGAGATTTCCCCTGCTGGGGCCGGGGTCAAGTCTGTCGAAGGTGCCGTGGAGGCATCCGGCGGTGAAGGTGCCACTGAGGTTTCCCCTGTTGAGGCCGGGGTAATCGAGGGTTCCCTTGCCGGGGCCGAGGTAACCGAGGTCTCCCTTGCTGAGGCCGAGGTCAGGTTTGTCGAAGGTGCCGCAGAAGAGGGAATGGCGAGGGAGTCTGAGGAGGTCGACCTCCAAGTCCCCGTCCCTACCGATGAGCCCGACTTCTCGTGGCTCCTAGGAGAAGTATCAAGCAGAGCTTCCTCTTATGATAGCGTAGAGAGAATTCAAGCTCTTGTAGATAGGTACGAGATCTTGAGGGAAGGGTATGACGACGTGGTTAGATTCCAGACTTGTAGGCGTAGTCAGTGGGTACATGCTCGTACCCTTGTATTTGGTCGGTACGCTATAACCGTGTACGAATATATGTTCAAAGAATATGGCCTAGTTTTTCCCCTGAGTCGCTGTGAAATCGAGATCTTGGTCTTTCTCAACGTGGCTCCTAATCAGCTCCACCCTAATAGTTGGGGCTTTCTCTGCACCTTTCAAATCCTATGTGAGATGCTCGGTGTTAGGCCGAGCTCTTGCATTTTTCTTTATCATTACCAGCTCAAGCATGACCCTAAGGTGGGCTGGGCTTCCCTTAGTAGTTCCCGTGCTGGGGGGGGCTTACTCATCCCCTATGTACAATCATATAAGAAGTTTAAGGAGCGCTACTTCAAGTTGTCCCCCATCAACAATGGGGCCGTTAAGGCCTTTTTTCTGAAGGATGACCTAGACCCGAGGTACCCTCTACATTGGTGCCTTCCCCGGAAGTACACCAAGTTTCCCGAGGATATGTTGACCCCGGGTGATAAAAACGTTATCCAAGTCCTTCACGGTCTCCCTCTACCAATTAGCAGCCGGGCTATGATACACTCTGCCTGGGAGGAGGACCCCTTTCAACACTTCTTAGGTAATTACTTTAGTGTCTCTTTGCTCGAGCTATGAATCGTATAATTGATGTTTTCTTATGTCTTTCCTTGCAGATCTGATGTCTGATAACTTTAGCCTGATCGCTGCTCTGAAGGCCTGCAAGTCGGGATCCGGGCAACGGGGTCGTGGGGTGATCTCACGCGGACCCAGCTCGGCTCCTCGGCCTCCCCTATCTCAAGCTACTCCCAGTCCTAAGAGGCCAAGGGCTAAAGGGGCCGAGGTCCCGTCTGATGGTGTGAAGGCCTCGTCCAAGAGACAGAGGTGCGAAGAAGACACCGCGACCTCCGTTTCCCTTGCTCCCCGGACCGAGGTGGCTGTATCTGAGCCGGCGCCAGAGGGAGGGGGTACGCCTCCCACTACCGCAAAGACCTCCGCCAAGCTTCCTTCCGGTGCTTCCTGGCTCGGTAAAAAAGGTGTCAGGCCCCACATTGAGCAGATGGCAGCCGACGTCCTGCTCGGTCAGTCACTATGGGACTCCTCTCTCCGAGGGGAACATATCCAGATTGGGCAGCCCTTCCCCAACTCCTATGATAATGCCCTCCTGGACGCGGTGGGCGTAATGGACAACTTGGACGGGGCCGAGGTATTGTTAAGCCGTCTATTGGCCATAACTCGACATAGCAAGAGACGGGTGAATTTGGAGTTAACATTTTCTACTCGGGTGACCGAGTTAAAGGCTGCGTCCGTCCGCAGGGAGCAGGAGTTTGCTGCTCGGGTCGCCGTTCTAGAGATAGAAGCCACCAAGTTAAGGTTGGCTAAGGAGGAGGTCGAGCGGGAGGAGCTTGGGAGGGAACTCGTCACCTCTAAGGCAAACAAAGAAGAGCTCAACCTAAGCTGAGTTCAGCCGGCGACTGTGCTATGAGCTCAGAGGCTAAGGTGCTCGAGCTGCTGGAGAAGCTCGGGATGTCCGAGAAGACCATGGCACGGCAGTAGGCCAAGATGGAGCAGACGGAGGAGGCCGCTGTGTCTAGCTTCTGCTCGGGCTTCAATGGAGCAGTCAGGCAAGCCTGCTTCCTGGCTCTATCGCTCGACCCCGAATCCTTTGACTATGTCAAGGACGTTGTAGATGGGGAGTGGGTGGACGCCGAGTAGATTTACCTCTTTTTCTTTATTTTTTGTATTTCTTTTGTGGCCGGCCTTTAAGGTCGGCTTTGGTTTGTAACTAAGGCTGTTTTGGCCGTACAATGTTTACTTTCCTTTGCTTTAATATCATTGTCTTGCCTTCATCCTTGTTCATCTGCTTTAGTATTACCGCTTTATTCTTCTTCTCGTCGCCTTATTCCGCACTTGTTTTACTTGACTGTTTGCTCGTGTCGTTTACCTGACCGACTTCCAACGGGTCTCGGGTCTGAGCTCATAGTCAGTGCTGGTCGAGCCCGGCCGAGAATGTCACCATTGGTTGGGACGCGATGTCCTAGGTAGCTCGGTAGCCACCGAGTACGGTAAAGACTTGTAAAGGGACGCGATGTCTCCTTTAGCTCGGTAGCCGCCGAGCACGGTATAAACTTGTAAAGGGACGTGATGTCTCCTTTAGCCCAGTAGTCGCCGAGCACAGTATAAACTGGTAAAGGGACGCGATGTCTCCTTTTGCTCGGTAGCCGTCGAGCACGGTATAAACTGGTAAAGGGATGCGATGTCTCCTTTAGCTCGGTAGCCGCCGAGCACGGTATAAACTAGTAAAGGGATGCGATGTCTCCTTTAGCTCGGTAGCCGCCGAGCACGGTATAAACTAGTAAAGGGACGCGATGTCTCCTTTAGCTCGGTAGCCGCCAAACTCGGTATACAATATAAGTGTGATGGTAGAAATTCTCCTTTATTGAATACTAATGTGGTGCCTCGTTAAAACCTTTCCCGGAAAAACTCTCCTTAGGGAAAAACCAAGCTTAGGAAAAAGAGTACGCGTTTATGACAAATAAAAAACATAACAAATTGTTTAAACTTTATTGAATTGAACACTAAATTAAAAAGGAATTCGTTAATTGAAATAGGGCTTCAGATGATTGGCGTTCCAATTTCTTGGGATTAGACGTCCTTCCATTTCCTATAACGTGTAAGATCCATTCTAATTGTTCTCGAGGATGCGGAAGGAGTCGTCCCAGTTGGCGACGAGCTTGCCATGAGCTCGGTCTCGCCTAGCCTCCCCGGTCTTTCTCCAGACGAGGTCTCCTGGGATGAAAGATCGTTCCCGGACTCGGGAGTTATAGCGACGAGCTGCTCGCAGCTTTGTGGCCAATTCCCTTACTCGAGCTTCTTCTTGGACTTCTTCAATAAGATCGAGCTCCTCCATGAGGGCGGTCTCGTTGCTTGAGGATGTGTACGTCAACCTCCTCCACGAGGGTTCGCTGACCTCCACTGGTATCATGGCATCGAACCCATAAGTGAGGCGAAATGGTGTTTCGTTGGTTGAGGATTGAGGCATGCAGTGGTATCCCCATAGTACACTTGGCATTTCTTCAGCCCAATCTCCCTTTACTCTGCCGAGCTTCTTTTTCAACTTGTTCTTACCAAATTCTGGTGAGCCGAGCTAAGGTCGGCTCCTCGATCGCGGGTGATGTTGATGATAATGTAGAACATCATTCCAAGCTCCTTGCGACAAGTGGTGGGTACCTGCTCCGATGGCTAAGTCAGTATTAGTTAGAGTAAAGTTAGGTTAGATTAGGGTTTTTCGAGTTACCAAACCTGGTTGGTGAACACCTATTTATAAGAATAAGTCATTAAGGGTAAATAAGTAATTGTAGCCCAAAAAGGAATTGGGCCTGGGCCGGTACATTGGATAAAGTCGGTCATAATGTTCGATCCGGTACATCAGTCCCCTAAGCTCAAGCCAGAATTGCAATGGTTTGAGTTAAATGTGCAACTCGATCCTCAGTCTAGTGTTGAATAGGGCGTATGGCATACACTTGTTTTGGGCATCTGTGACTGTTTGGGGCATACTGATCGTACCTGAGATTTAGGGGAGACCTGTAATGTCCGGTTAATGAGCCCCGAGGTCGACATGCTGGCAAATCCTCTAGTCGTTAGAATCACATGCTTGGTCGATATGAATTTAAATCATAAGCTTCGAGCTGGGGAGGGGCAACGGAGGCTCAGCTCAGTCATAGGGCTCGATATCAGGTGGGTGAGCCCCGAGCGCAAAAGTCGGGTCGGCAAGTCGGCAACATGCACTAATTAAATGAAGAAGAAAAAATATTTGAATCGGTAGGCTTCAGCCTCGACAACATGCAGTAACTAGATGTCTGGATGTCTGACCTGACTTGTCTGAATTGCCCAAAAAGAATACACAATCTATTATATTAATTTGCGAATCAATTGAGATATTACAATTAATTGTCGAACCGAGTGATGCTGGAATAAATAGGGTATTACATTACTTCTTCATAAACAATATTATAATCAATTGTCAAAGTGCTTCGACTATTATTCTAATTTTGTCCAGCTCGGCCCGGCCAGTAGGGTGAGCCCGGTGACAAGGTGATGAGCTCGGTTCTCATCCCCAGCCCAGTACATCAGCCCCCGAGCTCAAGCCAAAGTGGCCAATGGTTTGAGTTCAAGTTATGAGTTCGGCTCTCGATATCAAACAAGTCAAGGACAATCAAGGACTTGGAGTCCTGTAAAGGGATCGGGGTCTCCTTTAACTCGGTAGTCGCCGAACATGATCAAGGACTTGGAGTCTTGTAAAGGGATCGGGGTCTCCTTTATCCCAGTAGTGACCGGGCACGATCAAGGACTTGGAGTCTTGTAAAGGGACCGGGGTCTCCTTTAGCTCGGTAGTCGCCGGGCACGATCAAGGACTTGGAGTCTTGTAAAGGGACCGAGGTCTCCTTTAGCTCGGTAGTCGCCAGGCAAGATCAAGGACTTAAAGTCCTGTAAAGGGATCGGGGTCTTCTTTAGCTCGGTAGTCGCAGAGCACGATCAAGGACTTAGAGTCCTGTAAAGGGACCGGGGTCTCCTTTAACTCGGTAGTCGTCGAGCACGATCAAGGGCTTGGAGTCTTGTAAAGGGACTAGAGTCTCCTTTAGCTCGGTAATCGCCGAGTACGATCAAGAACTTGGAGTCCTGTAAAGGGACCGAGGTCTCCTTTAGCTCAGTAGCCGCCGAGCACGGTAAAGGACTTGTAAAGGGACGCGAGGTCTCCTTTAGCTCGGTAGCCGCCGAGCACGGTAAAGGACTTGTAAAGGGACTCGACGTTTCCTTTAACTCGGTAACCGCCGAGCACGGTAAAGGACTTGTAAAGGGACACGACGTCTCCTTTAGCTCGGTAGCCGCCGAGCACGGTAAAGGACTTGTAAAGGGACGCGATGTCTCCTTTAGCTAGGTAGCCGCCGAGCACGGTAAAGGACTTGTAAAGGGACGCGATGTCTCCTTTAGCTCGGTAGCCGCCGAGCACGATAAAGGACTTGTAAAGGGACACGATGTCTCCTTTAGCTCGGTAGCCGCTGAGAACGGTAAAAGACTTGTAAAGTGACTTAACGTCTCCTTTAGCTCGGTAGCCGTCGAGCACGGTAAAGGACTTGTAAAGGGATGCGATGTCTCCTTTAGCTCGGTTGCCGCCGAGCACGGTAAATGACTTGTAAAGGGACGCGATGTCTCCTTTAGCTCGGTAGCCATCGAACACGATCAAGGACGTGGAGTCCCGTAAAGGGACGCGGTGTCTCCTTTAACTCGGAAGGGGCCGAGTGTTGGGCTGGACGCGAAGTCCAGTTGGAAAAATGACTATAGTGGTACCTCGTTAAAAGTTACTTAGGTCTAGAAAACGCGTGTGTCCCTCCCTGTGGCGATGTCATGTGTTGATTGATGCCGATGTCAATGTATTATGATCAATTAGGTACTGGCTGACCCTAGATGGATACTGGTGGAACCGAGTTATGTTGGGATATATGGTGCATTATGTTACTTCTTCAAATATAATATTATAATCAATTGGCATGAAATTATCCAATTGAAAGATTTAATTCAATTGAAGGTTGGTCTCGGTCGGAAAACTGGGTCGGCATGCAATTTGAAAAAGTTAATTCAATTTGAACAAATGGCTCTGACATGGAAAACTGGCCGACCTGTTGTCGTACGGAGAAACTTAGGTCCATAAGGTCGATTAAGTCTAACACGTGCTTTGCATACCAGGCTTGAATTGCCCTTTACTCGGTGGAATCGATTGTCGCATTATAGCTAAAGAATGCGTTGTTGTAACCTTAATGTCGGTAATGCCCTCGACGAGAAATGCAACATGAAACGTTCTTATGGTGAGGACAAAGCCATGAACCATTGTACTATCACCCCAGTGAAGGACCTTGCTTCCAACGAGGATGTAATTGATTTTTGTCTTAGGGTGGAAGGGTTTGATGTGAATCACCACCAAATCCGACGATTAAAAATTGTGAGGCTAAACGAAAGACATTAGTGAATAAAGTCAATAAACACATGCAAGAAAGTGATGTCGGCTTGCCGGTTAAGCCTCCTTAAAATGTCATATGAGTTGGTCTTGATATCTCCCGTGAGATATTCCTCTGACCAACTAAAGGATAGGAGCTGATTTGTCGAGCTCTCATGACAGAATTGTTGACATCGGCTAGAGTGTTTAACTGTGTCGGTGGAGTCGTGTTCATGTTGGGCAGTGTCATTTTTTTTAATTTTTTTTGTTTAGGAACCCGAGGTTGACATTAACATAGTCAGGACCTCCTTGAGTTAAAACAGAAATGTTCCCTTCTCCTTCAACTCAATTCCGTGCGATGCACACATTGATGCGTTTCACAGCAATCATAAGCCATCGCATGGAGTACGCTGGCGACTCGTAACAAACTTGTGAGCTCGGGATATTGTGATGACTGAATTAACACTAAGGGACTATGTTTGTGAATGAAGTTTGGATTGTGTCTGAATTCTAAATTAATTCTTTGAGCAATTATGTCCACGTATATAAGCTCGGATTCGATTCGAGGTAGAAAGTTGTGAATTGGTTATAAATTTTTGTCTGTCTTCAAAATACAACGAGGAAGGGTTGGTTAAGGTAGTGGCTGATGCGTAAGTGTCCGACCTCGATTGATTGCAACTCTGAAATAGTCGCTCAATAAAATAGTGATCTTTTTGTATTAAGTCACTCATGATAGCAGTTGCAAGATATAAAATTCCACCGCCAAAATCTTGTGATCTTCTACAAATCGTGCCTGAGGTAGCGCATTCTCATATTTACACTTGTTGCCCCAGATTTGGAATAGAACAAGTCGGTTTTCTTTGTAATTGATTTTCTTTACCGATTTATAATCGGCTAACATAGAGTGAAGGCATGTAATTCCCTATTCATAGTGGCTAAATAATAGGATAAAGGTTAATGCATGACAGTGAATAATAGTACCATCTTGCTATATCTTTAGTTTGCCATTTGTATTTGTCATGTTTTGGCTAATGCATGGCGATGAATAATCATTTTCATGGTCTAGGTTGTCCATGATTGAATAGTTAGTCTTGAATTGATTTAATAATTGGTTATGAAACACATGAAAGTCTGATTTGGGGTAATTCTAATGTATTCGACTAGTTTTATTTAGGCTTAAGCGCGAAATCTTTGGCGAAAATGATTAAATTTGTATGCTCAACATGATATACGTTAAATGCATTTATATCGATTTGTGTGAGGTCGGTCAGGACGGGCATTGGCTAGCTCGGTTACGAATTCTACTACCTTGGTAAAAGCTTACGTTGAGTATTAGTTGATTTTGATAAAGAGTGATAAATATTTGTTTCTGGAATGTGATGCTTCAAATATTTGGTTATTCTAGCTTAGATGGTTGAGCTTGTATCATCTGAGTAACCGACCTGGATGGAAACTGGTTAATACCTAATTGCTATTGAAGTCGGCAAGTACCAAAACATTAATACGTATATGCCACTGAAGTCGGAGTACATAGGAGACATGAGTGAGAGTGGTGTTGCACTTCCTTTGAGACTTGAGTGAGCAGTGGTTCCGTGCACTTCCCGTGTTTTCTAGGTAAACATATAATTAAGCCCCCAAGTGGCTTTTTGTTTGTTTGTTTTTTTTTTAGAAAAATATGACAAAAAGAAAAGGAAAGGACTCGGACAGTGGTTAATCCAAAGATATCTTGAATAATAAGGTTGGGTAATCTTTGACCCAACCTTTGTACTTAAACAATATTTAGTCCGAGGTTTCTTCAAATGAAGTTGGGTAGTCATTAACCCAACCTCGGACAGTGATATATTTTTATTTATTTTTTTTAAAGGAAAATATAATAATAAGAAAAAGGAAAGGACTCAGACAAGTGGTTAATCGATGATATCTTGAATAATAAGGTTGAGTAATCTTTAACCCAACCTTTGTGCTCAGCCAATATTTAGTCTAAGGTTTCTTCAGATGAGGTTGGGTAGTCTTTAACCCAACCTCGGACAATGATATATATTTTTTTTAAAGAAAAATATAATAATAAGAAAAAGGAAAGGACACACCTTATTTTCTTTGTAGTGAACTGAATGTTTCAAGACAACTAAATGTATTCCCGGTTCATTGAATTGATGGGTTTGCCATCGTTGATTCCTCATCGCTTCCATCTCATTACGCATTTATCGCTTCATTCTAATCGTCGCCGAGTTCAAGAGAGTTTTGAGAGCCACAAACAAATATGGATCCATGTCTTGATCGCTGACACACGCGCCGAACGTGCGTCAAATAATACCAAAGTCTAGCTACTACTTTGCAGTAATAGTGGACTTGGATCGTTTCCCTACGGATTACTTTGTTACTTCTCTTTAGCCGAAATTTTAAATGCAATTTTTGGGGTTTTTGTGTAGAGGAAGAACTAAAGGTAATTAAATAGTAAAAATTATAATTAAATAGTAAAAATTAACCAATGACAGAAATTAAACAATAATTAAAAAGCAATTAATAGATTATTAAGATGCATCAATCCGATCTCTGTCAGATCCTAATTTCCCTCATTGGTTCAACAAAATAAAGGCACTCATCTATGCGTGCATTGAAACCGAGATCTCTGCATGTCAACACTGAACTAACGCTCTAAAATCTTAGAGAATTATCATCGAACAATTGGTGACCTTTAAACTCACACAATCGCATGAGAGCACACAACTTAGTTTCAAATCATATAATTAGTTCTCTGCATTCATTATCAATCAACAATGACATAATCAACAATCTCAACCCAAAATATTAATCAACATAATGTAATTAAAATTATAGAATCCAAAACGAGTACTCATGCAATTGAAAACGGAGAACCTAAGGAAATTAGGGATCTTATTGAGATCGAATTGGTTGAAGAAATTAGTTGCGCATAATTGAAATTAGACTAAGCATAGATTGGGATTGCATATTAGAAGAATTAAATTGAAAGAAGGGAGAGAGAAAGGGAATTGGAATGACAAACCTGAAAACCCTAGTAGAGCAACTTGAAAGGAAAAGAGTAATGCTGAAAATTGAAATTGATTGAAAGGTAAAAAGTATGTTACAATTTTCTGAATTGAGGTATTTATAATAAGTGAGTCATGTGCTAGTTACATGACTTTAAGTGACTTAGGGTGCAGGGTTCAAAGCCCACTCAATGCAAACATTTAAATGGTCCAATTACATGATTTGAAATGGGCCTACATTAATTCTTCACGCTGGAATTCCCGCATCAATTCCGTGTGTCATTTTCAAGGCAATTTTCACCCAGATGCGGTCCAAATTGGCTCTTCATGTCTTATAGATTTTGTAGCTCTTTCAGTCCTCTTTAATTGGACATATAATGGAGATCAAACAAAGTTCTGTAGTGAGAGTTATGCCTTTTTTAGTGAACCTTGTCAAAACTGGAAATTTTAGCGAATTAGAACAAAAATAAGCATTTAAGGCTCAAATGCCCAAACTCATAAATGCACTAAATCATGCTAATTGACCATTAATAATGTTGTAATATGATGTATTAAATGCGAGAAATTGATCAAAATAATGACTCATCAATCGCTCATCAATAATTTACTCTTGGATGAGAACTGTGACTTCATGATCGTGGGGATAGTTCTATTCGGCCCCGCGGTGGGCGCCAATGTTCTTACCAAATTCCGGTGAGCCGAGCTAAGGTCAGCTCCTCGATCGCGGGTGACGTTGATGATGACGTAGAACATCATTCCAAGCTCCTTACGACAGTTGGTGGGTACCTGCAAAGACTCCGATGGCTAAGTCAGTATTAGTCAGAGTAAAGCTAGGTTAGAATTAGGGTTTTTCGAGTTATCAAACCTGGTTGGTGAACACCTATTTATAAGAATAAGTCATTAAGGGTAAATAAGTAATTGTAGCCCAAAAAGGAATTGGGTATGGGCCGGTACATTGGGTGAAGTCGGTCATAATGTTCGGTCCGGTACACAACTCATTGAAGATGACCTTATTGGCTGCTTCAGCTTGTCTATTTGTTTGGGGGTGCTCCACCGATGATGTCCTATGTTGAATGCCAAGCTGGGATAAGAATGTGCAAAACGTGGCATTTGTGAACTGCCTCCAATTATCAGTGATCAGACCATGAGGTATGCCGAGTTGGCAAATGATATGTCTCCAAACAAATTTTTGAACTTGTTTGGCTGATATCGTGGCCATTGGTTCGGCTTCGATCCATTTTGTGAAGTAGTCGATGGCCACCAGTAAGAACTTGGTCTGCCTCTGTGCTGGTGGGAATGGGCCGAGGATGTCCATTCCCCATAAGGCGAATGGCCAGGGTGACGAGATGAGCTGGAGCTCGGTCGAAGGTGCATCTGGCAGCGAACCGTGTTCCTAGCACTTTTTACAGCTCTAACATAGTCTTTGGCATCCTTCTTCATTGTGAGCCAATAGTACCCAGCTCGGACTAATCGGGCCGCCATGTTTTTGGCCCCTGAGTGCATGCTGCAGATGCTAGTGTGGAGCTCGTCCATCACGTACTTGGCTTGTCCTTTGGTCAAACATTTCAGTAAAGGGGTGGAAAAGCCTCTACGGAATAGCTCTTGATCCTGTAGTATGTAGTAAGGGGCTTGACAACGTACCTTTTGGGCCTCATTCTTGTCGTCAGGCAAGATGTTGTCTTGCAAATATGATATGAAGGGGGTCATCCACAAGCTCGGTTCTGTATTGACCGAGTAGACCTCATCCTTGTCCCAGCTCGGGGAGATGAGTACTTCCTGAATGATGAATGGTGTTGTCCCCCTTGCGGGAACTCGCCAGATTAGACAGGATGTCAGCTCTGTCGTTTTGTTCACAAGGGACATGGACGATCTCAAATTTGGCGAAGTGGGAAAGCATGTTCTTTACTCGATGATAGTACTGTTGTAGGATGGGCTCTTTGGCTTGGAATTCATCTCTAACCTGGGAAGTAACTAATTGGGAATCACTTAGGCACTTCAAGTGTCGGACACCTATGTCCCGGGCTAACCTAAGGCCGGCCAGCAGGGCCTCATACTCAGCCTAATTGTTTGAGGCCACAAATGAAATGTGTATAGCTTGTTCCAAAACGAGATCGTCTGGTCCTTCCAATATGAATCCTGCTCCGCTCCCTTTCTTGTTGGAAGAGCCATCAACTCTTAACGTCCAGCCTAGCTCGCGCTCTCCGATCTCAGGTAATTCAGTGAGGAACTCGGTCAGGAACTGTGCTTTCATAGGACCTCGGGGTTCAAATTGGAGCCCGAACTCGGATAACTCTACAGCCCAGGCTGTCATGTGACCAGCAAGGTCAAGTCGTTGCAATATCTGTCTGACCGGATAGTCCGACCTTACAATTATATCATGGCTACGAAAGTAGTGTTGTAGTCGGCGAGCAGTGAAGACGAGGATGAGCACTAGTTTTTCTATGGTTTGATACCTGGTCTCCGCAGGTTGGAGTGTTCGTCTCACAAAGTACACCAGCGTCTGAACTTTGTCAATCTCCTTGACTAGGACCGAGCTGATGGCGACCTCGGAAACTGCTAAGTAAACATACAGAGGCAGCTCAAGAGAAGGGCTGGTCAGGGTTGGTAGGGAGGCTATCTGTGTTTTCAACTTGTCGAAGGTGGAGGCACATTCATCGTTCCATTCAAAGCGAGCTGAGCGTTTCAATAATGTGAACAGGGGTTTGCTTTGCTCAACCAACTTGGGCAGAAACCGAGATAGGGTGGCCAGGCGTCCGTTAAGTTTCTGCAAGTCTTTCAAGCAGCTCGGGCAGGGCAAGTTAGTGATGGTCGTACACTTGTCTGGGTTGGCCTCAATTCCTTTTTGGGAGATCATAAACCTGAGGAATTTACCCCCTCCTACGCCGAAGGCACACTATTCCAGATTCAGCCGGATTTGATGTCGGCGTATTTCTGCAAAGATTTCTCTTAGATCGGCAGCGTGTTGAGCATGAGTTTTCGACTTCACCACCATATCATCAACGTAGACCTCCATATTACGTCCGATCTGAGCACTGAAGAACTTATCCATTAGTCGTTGGTAAGTGGCCCCTGCGTTCTTGAGGCCGAAGGGCATAATCTGGTAGTAGTAGTTGGCTGTGGCCGACATGAATGCAATCTTCGGTTCATCAGGGGGATACATCAGTATCTGATTGTAACCAGAGTATGCGTCCAAGAAGCTGAATGCTTCATATCCTACTGTGTTGTCCACTAATCGGTCAATGCTAGGTAAGGTGTAGGTGTCCTTGGGACAGGCTTTGTTCAAGTCGGTGTAGTCTGTGCACATCCTCCATTTCCCGTTTGCCTTTTTGACCATCACAGCATTGGCTAGCCAGGTGGTGTATATTATTTCTTGAATGAAGCGAGCTTCCAGAAGCTTACCCACCTCTTTCTGAACTACCAGGCGGCGCTCCTCGCCTAACTTCCTTTTTCGTGCGCCACTGGCCGAGCATGAAGGAGCAGGAATAATTTGTGGCACATGAGATTGGGATCGATATCGGGCATATCGGATGGTTTCCATGCAGGGTTGATATGACTTCTTGGAGGAAGGAGGTCGGCATGGAGGTGCCGACCTTGGTTACTTGGCCCGTTTTAGGGCCGAGCTGTAATGGCTCAAGAGGCTCAGCAAATGAGGGATGTTCCTCCTCAAACTCAGCCCGGGGATTGATATCCAGTGGTTCATCGGTACTGTTGTGGATCGAGCATATGTTCGAGGTAGGTCTCTTATCTTCTTTCTTGACGGAGAATGGTGTGACCTTCAGACTTCAGGCATAACATACCCGGGCCGTCTTCGGGTCGGCCTTGACCGTGACTATTATTCCCCTTTCCTCTGGGAACTTCATGGCCATGTGTGGCGTGGACACAATGGCTCCCAACTGATTGAGTGTTCTTCTGCCAATAATGACGTTGTAAGAGGTGTCGGCGTCGATCAGAATGTACCTGACCTCCACGGTTTTGTAAGCCTCGCTTCCACCGAAGGTAGTAAGTAGATCAATATAGCCCCTGGAATGGACTCTCTCTCCGGCAAAACCGAGCAGTGGCTCGGGGTATGGCTTGATGATGGACTCGGGCAACTCCAACTGTTTGAAGACGGACCAATATAGTACATCGGCCGAGCTCCCTTAGTCAATTAACACTTTGCGAACCCGCCAGTTGGCTATGATACACGAAATGACCATGGGCTCGGTCTGGTCGGGATCATCTATGTTGAAGTTGGCATCAGAGAACGTGATGGAGGGCAAGGTTCTCTTCTTGGGTGACCCTATGTAATTGACGCTTCTCGTGTATCGTTTTTGGGCCGAAGACGTAGCTCCTCCCCCTACAAAGCCTCTAACAATGGTGTTGATAGTCCCCTTTACCTTATCAGGATTCTGATCAGTTTCCTTTCCCCTACCTCTGTCCCTGCGTTTATTCCGGCTATCCCGGGTATCCCGATCTGAATCCCGAGGCCGGGCCTTGGAGCTCGGCCCAGTGTATCTCTCAGGGTGTTTCTGCTCCTCTTGTACAAATCTTCGTAGCTCGCTTGATCTTATGAGTCGTTCATTGAGGTCTCGTACTTGGCGACAGTCTTCGGTGGTATGCCTAGTATTCTAGTGGTAAGCGCATTGTTTGGTCGGGTCAGCGTCCGCGGGAGATTGTGAAGCTTTAGGACGGCTAACTAAGTCTAACGCGCACGCTTCCCTAAAGATTCTGTCCCTGGATGCATTTAGGGGTGTATGAGAGCTGTATGAGTTGGCGCGGCGGTCTCTATTTGACTCCGCCCGACGGGAGGAGGACTCCTTTTGCTTGGGTGGACGACCATGCTCTCGAGCTCGGCGCTTAGCCTCAGTGTTTTCTTCTATGTTCATGAAACAAGCAGCTCGGGAACGGAGGTTGTTCATATTGACAGGAGGTTAAACAAAAAGGGAGTCCGAGAAGGGACCAGAGTTGAGTCCGGCCTGTATGGCGTGTAGTGCAACAGCGGGGTGGAGGTTGGGTATAGTTCGGCAGGCTAACGCGAAGCAGGCCATATACTCCCTGAGTGATTCCTTGTCTCCCTGTATCACATGATGAAGCGATATGGAGGTGGTAGGCGTCGGTTTGGCGTCGCGGACCCGGGCTTGGAAGTGCTCGAACAGGGAGTCAAAAGAGTCTACCGACCTCGGAGGGAGTGAGTAGTACCAATCAAGGGTCGTCCCTTTTAGGGTTGAGGGAAAAATTCGACAAAGTTCATAGTCGTCTTCCACGGTCATGGCAGCCTGGGTTAGGAAGGCCCTCACATGAGTAACTGGGTCCGTAGTTCCATCGTACTTGTCCTGGGATGACCATCTCCAAGACTCGGGAACCCGGGCCGAGAGGATGGCCGGGGTGAAGGGGTGGAGATTCCAGACCTTACCAAGTCCATGTGTCTAAGGAGGAGGTCCAAGGTCCGTGAACGGCTGAGCCTGGGAGGGGCCTGGCCGGACTGAGGAGATAGCCGCGCGGATCTGGGAGAGATCATGCCGGGGCGCGGAGGTTGCGACATGCATATCCTCCCCCGTAGTGCATGGGTTGTTGGGGCTAACGCGCAAATTGGACCTAGCCTCCTCTCCATGTCTTGGTTCGTCATCCCGGTTGGGAACGAAGGGGGTCCTACCCGGAACTGCTTGGTTTCCTTGTCGCAGGGCCTATAATTCATGAAGATCGGTTTCACGCTGTCGCTGGATGGTATCCAAGTTTGCCTGCGTGGTCTGCAAGGCCCTCTCAGTTTCTCGATTCTAGGCTCGCAAAGCTTCCACGCGAGCGTCCATCCGCTCTTGAGCCTCTGCCAACGCCGCGTCCACTCGTGATTGTATGAGTTCCGCTATGGCGGGATGCACCACGACGTTGGAGTGACTGCTAGTGCGAACCATCTGGGATGGTTGTGGGGTTAAGAATTATCTTGTGGTTGTGGGATTAAGAATTATCTGGCCCCACGGTGGGCGCCAAATGTTCTCGCTGGATTTTGAGGTGGTCTGAGCTTAGCTCGGCCTTGGGAAATCCGGCGGCGTGAGGGGTTGGAACCCTCGTTGATTTGTATGAGTAATTAGATTGTATTTCGTGTCGATTTTGAGTCCTCTATCATTATTTATAGGGATCATAATTAGGGTTCCATGTTCGTGGATTTCATGAGGAAGATTGCTTCAGGCCCAAGAATCCCGATAAATCAGGGAAAAGATATATGTCCATATTTGTCCAGATACGTTCTGTTTATGTCAAACTCAGTCCAGTCAGTGAGGTGAGCTCGGAGTCTAGGGGATGAGCTCGATGCTCATCCTCAACCCGATACAATTCTTAAGTATTTTTTATTCATAATGATATACTATTATTTAAGCATTTCCTATTCTTATAATGAGAGGACAAGAATGTGATATTCCTGTGACAATATAAGCAATTAATATTTTATAAAAGCATAACTTTTAATTTATTTCATTTTTTATTTTGATTTTAAAATTATCTAATATGTTACTAAACATTTTTATTTAAACATACTCAAAAATGTTATTCTCATCTTATATTTTTAAGAATAACATTCTTGAAAATGAAATAAAAATTCATAAAATAAAAACTTCTAAAAAAATAAAGGATATAACAAGGTAAAAATTTCTAATATTAATTTCTTTATATAATAAGATATATCAAATAAATTTTTTTGTAACACCATAATTATGTATTATTCTTAATATTATAATATTTCAATCAAATTATTTGTAATCTTTGTATATCATAGAAAAATTCAATTTATATTTTTATGTTTAAATTTAGTTACATTTAATTTAATGCTAATCAATTTTGGTTATTAAATTAATTTTGGATAATGATTAGTTGACACTCGAATCATGACTTTATTTAATTTGAAGTAATATATTTAATTTATTTTAACGCAATCTTAATTTAAATTTATTTTAACCAATCTATTCATGAAATTTGTAATCATAAAAAAAATTCATAATTTTTTGTTAAAATAATTTTTCGTTGTCCTCTTAAGACAATGCTGAACATTGTGTCCTCCTCTTTCTTGAGTAAAAATACCACAAAAATTTAAACGCGCACGAGTAACATGGAGTGAGAGTAATTGTAAAAGGAAAAATTAAAGCACAAACTACAAAATGAAAATATTATCAAAATATTTCCTTGTTTGCATACATAAACAGCATTATTTTATTGTTATTATGATCATCAATATTTTTCTAATTATTATCTAATTTTATGATATAATACAAGACTAAACAAAAGTCTTAAAAGATTAGAAAAATTATGAAATATAAAAAATAAAAAGTATAATTCAGAAATATTGCAATACTGAGTTGTCATATCCCAATTTTGTCTGGATAATTAAAAAAGTGAATAAGGTTTCAAAAAATTTATTAAAAATAATATTTAATTTTGGAATTTTATGAAAAAGAATTAATTAAAAAAAGGGGAAAAAAAGAGAAGAGAGATAAGAGTTGCTAACTAGAGGAGAAAAATTAAAGGGAGAATTAAAAGAGAATAAATGAAGGAAAGAAAATTAAAGAAACAATAAAAAGTTTTAAACCAAAATTTAAGACCGATATCAAGAGATTTTTCAAACAGCGTAGGAATTCAAAAGGGAAATTTAGTATAAAAGAATTTATTGGCATTATATTATCGTGACTAATTACTTTGCTTTTTGTATGTAAGTTAATCTAATTTTTCCTTTTATGTTTGCGCGTGTGTAATTAGCAAATTAATGAGTAAGCAATTTTTTTCCTAAACTCTCATTAATGATTCACACGTATTTTTCTTTAACCTTCCTTGTCATCATCTTTCATTTTTTTTTACAACTTTTTTATCCGATGATCTTTCTTTGATCCTCAGTGACTTCTCCGTCTTCTGGTCTCTCCAGCTGTGTTTTCGATCACTTTGTTAATCCTGTCCATCCTCCCTATCTTCATCCCAGTGAGAATTTGGCTTCTGTTATTATTACTACTCTTCTTTCTGAAAATAACTTCCGATAATGGAAGCATGACATGCTCATTGCTCTCGAAACCAAAAACAAGGAACAATTTGTTCTTGGAACTTTTCATTGTCCCTCTTCTATTATTCCTCTTCATTATTCTTTGAAATGTTTCAATAAAATGGTCATGTCCTGTGTTACTCATTCTATGACTCCTAACATCAATCATATGTCATATGGATAGACACTATTTTCGATATTTGGCGGGATCTTTTTGATTGTTTTTTCCATGGCGAAAAGTTTCGAATCGCAGATCTACACGAGGATCTTCAAAATTGTTGCTAAGGTCATTCAATAGTTTCTCAATATTATACTTATTTAAAATTTTGTGGAAGGAACTCCCCATGTATCGCACTATTCTTGATTGCTCTTGCTTCACTACTCGCACTTCTTGTATTCTCTCATGGTTTAAATGATGAATTCTCCTAACCTTATTTCTTCATGGATCCAATATCCACATTGGTCCGCAGTTTCTCTCTCGTTTTGCAACAAGAAAGAGAATTCAAATCTCATTCTCTAATTGTGAATGTCACCTATCAAAATAATTCTACTAGACTTCATTCTACTTTTCAAGGAGACATTTTAAATTCCTGAAGAGGTGATCGACTTAGTCGCAATTTTGGACGAAATTTTAAATTTTGTGATTAGTGTTAGTGTACCAATCACACTTTAAAGAATTGTTAGATTATGTTGGTTCCTATGTTAAATCTAGAGGAGGGGGTGAATAGATTCTAGTTCCCTACGTTCAATTTTATCTTTTCTCACTTTCTTTCCCGATTCAATTTTATCTGAGTTACAAATAACAGTTTAGAGATTTAGCAGCGGACATAGAAGGAAATTGTAAAGCGAGAAATACAGAGAAAGATAAGAGATATGGTAGAGAGAAAGCTTGGACAGAGATTTATCCTGGTTCGACGTTCGGCCTACGTCCAGTCCCAACTCAACAACTGTTGCGATCGGTTTTTCCACTATAATGATTCCTTGTGTCTAATACAAACACACTACACAAACACAAACAAAATCAAAATAACCAAAACATATGTTCTTCTCCTAAGAACATATCTCTCTAATTCTTGAATCCTTCAAGAATCACCTTTGAGAGCACCTCTCTCAAATTCCTTAACTCTTCTTCTAGAGAACAACTTTCTCTTAAGAGTCTTGAACCAAAAACGAAAAAAAAAAGATAAAGATCAGTAAAGATTACAGCTGTTGTATATGATACGAGTTCGCTGTGAACGAGGCTCGTATTTGGACCGTTCATCTCGATTCGTTTGGAAGCTCTACGAGTGCGTCAATGGCGGAAGTTCGAAATGAATCAACAATGGCGGAAGCTCGAAGGAAGAGATTCACGACTTAAGGACTTAGAAGAAAGAATGAAAGCGGAGTAGATTTAGAAGATGATGGCGCCATGCAAAAGCAATAAGTCTAAGGGAGAATCGCCACAAGGAAGAGTTTCCATGATAAGATTCAAGGTTCAAAAAGAAACCTTAGAGAGAAATCCACTCTCAAAGATTTAGCTCTTGCTAAATTCAATTCATTAAAAATGATTCAAAGATCCCTTTACAATTCAAAGTGCTGTGTATTTATACTAGCGAGAGTTGGGATAGCTTGTGAAGGATCAGACGATACAAGCTTCAGACGCAAGAACTCAGCTGATGGAAGTCCAAACGAAAGAACGCAACTTGTGAAGGTCCAGACGAAAACAAGCTTCAGACGAAAGAATTCAACGTGTGAAAGTCCAGACGAAACAAGCTTCACACGAAAGAACTCAGCTTGTGAAAGTTCAGACGGAACAAGTTTCAGACGAAAGAACTCAGCTTGTGAAAGTCCAGACGAAACAAGCCTCAGACGAAACTTGTGAAAGTTCAGACGGAACAAACCTCAGACGAAGAACTCAGCTTGAGGCATCAGACTAATGTGCATCAGACGGAACAGTTCCTCATGTGAAGATACAGACGAAACAATCTTCAGACAGAAAAGTTCAGCATGAAGCATCAGACGAAGAAACGTCTTAGGTATCGTCTGTTGTAGCGCTTGTGATACTCGTCTATGGTAGTCGTCTGTGGTATTTGACTGATTACCACTCTGGAAACATTCCAAGGCTATCATGATTGATTACTATCCTGGAAGTGTTCCAATGTTATCGTCTGTGGTATTTGACTGATTACCACCCTGGAAGCATTTCAAGGATATAGTCTGTACGCTATCGTCTGTAGTATCGTCTGTAATTCTATCGTCTGTAGGTATCGTCTGTAACGCTATTTTCTCACAAACACTCCTACACTTTGGTACAATTTACACACATAAAGGTCGCGCACTTATTCACTAAGCAAGACCCAAAAATTAAATGTTCCAAATCTAATTACAAGTTCAAATGATCCTAAGACTATTACAAGGTTTGTTGACCAAGAAGACTTGTTGACCTTCATCTTGTATTCTCTTGAGCATTGACCTTGTAATTCTTCTAGAATCATTGACTTCCATGTTTGTGGTAGATGGACCTCCATCAAACCCTCCTTCTTGAACACAACTTGCCCTCAAGTTGTCATCCTCCTCAAGATCTACAAAAGGTGAAAGATCACAAACATTAAATGAGTTACTTCCACCAAAATCTAAAGGAAGGTCAAGTTTATAAGCATTAGTGATGCAAGCCTCGAGAGAATTGCAAGAATTGAACGAACCTTCATGCTTCAATGGAGTTTCTAGGTTTTCAATTGGGGAAAAACGAAGATGTAAACAGAAAAGGAAGAGAACAAACGGTTTAGAAGAGAAATGGAAGCGCCATGGCAAGTGCCAATAAGCTCAAGGTGGAATCGCCACAATAGATCAAGAAGCCATTGATAAGATTCAAGGTTCTTCACAAGAACTCTAGAGAGAAAATGCTCTCACACAAATTCTGAATTCTATATTCAATTTCCCAAAAGTTCTTTACAATTCAGTTTGTTAGGTATTTATACTAATTGGAGAAGTGCTAGCTTGCAGCCCAAGCTTCTAACCTATATACAGTTATGTATTTAAATGGAGAAACAACCCAAAGTTCAGAAAAACTGAGAATTGCTCGTGGTAATCGATTACTGAGTTGTGGTAATCGATTACCAAGGAGCTTTGGGTGTCCAGAATTGAAATTGTCTCGGTGGTAATTGATTACCTGGTCGTGGTAATCGATTACCACAGTGCCAACCTCTCAAGTAATCGATTACCAGGTCGTGGTAATCGATTATCATCCTGAAACTGGAAGTATTTCTGCCTTGGATGTGCATTTATTCACTAAACAAAGCCCAAATTAATTTCTCCTAACCTAATTACAACTTTACAACATGTTTAGAAGGTTACAAGTCCTATTACAAATTAAGGAAGAAATTCTCTTGAGTTGAATCTTGGCTTTGACTTTTGAGTTGACTCAACTTCTTCTTGAATTCTTTTGTGCATGGCTCTTGTAACTCTTCTTGTCAAGGATGGTCCTCCATCAAACCCTCCTTCTTGATTCAAACTTGTCCCCAAGTTTAGTTCATCTTCACCTACAACACAAAGAGATAAGTCTCTAACATTGAAAGAGTTACTACCAATGAAAGTGTTAGGGAGGTCAAGTTTGTAAGCATTAGGTCCAAGTTTCTTGAGGATTTTGAATGGTCCATCTCCTCTAGGCATCAACTTGGATTTCCTAAGATTAGGAAATCTCTCCTTTCTTAGATGAAGCCAAACCAAGTCTCCTTCCTTGAATTGAACATCCTTCTTGTGTTGGTTTACTTTAGCCGCCACTTTGGTGTACCTCTTCTGAATTTGTTCTCTAATCTTGGCATGAAGAGACTTCACTCTCTCGGCTTTACTTGCTCCATCTACATCCAAAGCAAACTCAAGTGGAATAGGCACAAGATCAAGGGGGGTTAGTGGGTTAAAACCATACACAATTTCAAACGGTGAACAATTAGTAGAAGCATTTACTACCTTATTATATGCAAATTCTATATAAGGTAAATGTTCCTCCCAAGACTTCACATTGCCCTTAACAAAGCACCTCAAAAGTTGACCTAGTGTCCTATTAACCACTTCGGTTTGGCCATCCGTTTGTGGATGACAAGTGGTAGAGAACAAAAGCTTGGTGCCAAGCTTACTCCAAAGGGTCCTCCAAAAGTGGCTAAGAAATTTGGAGTCCCTATCACTCACTATACTCTTTGGCATACCATGCAACCTTACCACTTCTTTAAAGAATAAGTTTGCTATGTGTGTGGCATCATCAACCTTATGGTAAGCAATAAAATGAGCCATTTTAGAGAACCTACACACCACAACAAACAAGGCATCCATACCCCTCTTGGTCCTAGGCAATCCAAGTACAAAATCCATAGAGATATCAATCCAAGGGGAGTTAGAATAGGTAAAGGGGTGTACAATCCATGATTTAGAATTCTAGACTTTGCTCTATGACATGTTATGCATTTACTCACAAACCGGTTAACATCCTTTTTCATATGAGGCCAATAAAAATGTTCATGTAATATAGCAAGAGTCTTATCATTACCAAAGTGTCCCATGATGCCCCCTTCATGTGCTTCACAAATGAGTAGATCTCTTAAAGAAGTCTTAGGCACACATAAAGTTTTCCCTTTAAAAAGATATCCTTCATGCCTAAAGAATTCTTTATGAGCTCTTGCACACACATCAAGTACACTTGACTAAAATCTATGTCATTCTCATACAAGCATTTAATATGTTCAAAACCAAGCATCTTAGTTTCTAACATGGCAATCAAAGTATATCTCCTACTAAGTGCATCATTTACCACATTATTTACCCCTTTCTTGTATTTAATGACATAAGGAAATTTCTCAATATACTCAACCCATCTTGCATGTCTCTTACCCAACTTTCCTTGTCCTTTCAAGTGCTTCAAAGCCTCATGATCCGTATGCACTATGAATTCCTTGGGAAGGAGATAGTGTTGCCACACTTGGAATGCTCTTACTAGGGCATACATCTCCTTGTCATATGTTGAGTAGTTCATTTGTGCCCCTTTGAGCTTTTCACTAAAGAAAGCTATAGGGTGTCCTCCTTGGATCAACACAGCTCAATTCCTATATTAGAAGCATCACATTCCAATTCAAAAGACATATCAAAATTAGGCAAAGCAAGAATAGGTGCATTAGTCAATTTTTCTTTGAGAGTTCGAAAGGCATGTTCTTGTTTAGGGCCCCATGTAAATGAAATTTCTTTCTTAACTAGTTCATTTAAAGGAGATGCAATAGTGCTAAAATCTTTAACAAACCTCCTATAAAAGCTAGCTAATCCATGAAAACTCCTAACATCTTTAACACAAGTAGGAGTGGGCCAATCTTGTATAGCTTTTACCTTACTCTCATCCACTTGAACTCCTTGAGAGCTCACTACATATCCAAGAAATACTACCTTGTTAGTTGAGAAGGTGCACTTGTCTTTGTTGGCATAGAGTTGCTCCTTCCTAAGTACTTCTAAAACAAACTTCAAATGTGTTAAATGTTCAAGGAAAGTTTTACTATAGATCAAGATATCATCAAAATAGACAACAACAAACTTTCCTAGAAATTCTCTTAACACATGGTTCATGAGTCTCATAAAAGTACTAGGTGCATTAGACAAGCCAAAGGGCATAACAAGCCATTCATACAAGCCAAATTTAGTCTTAAATGCGATTTTCCATTCATCACCTTGTTTCATCCTAATTTGATGATAACCACTTTTAAGATCTATCTTAGAGAATACACAAGCACCATGTAACTCATCTAACAAATCATCTAGTCTAGGGATAGGATGGCGATACACTTATAGTGATATTATTTATTGCTCGACAATCAGGCACATACGCCATGTTCCCTCCTTCTTAGGCACTAAGATCACCGGTGAAGCACAAGGGGAGAGACTCTCCTTCACCCAACCTTTATCCATTAGCTCTTGCACTTGCCTTTGGATTTCATGGCTCTCTTGGGGGGAGCTCCTATAGCTTGGACGGTTTGGTAGAGGTGCACCCGGAATCAAATCAATTTGGTGCTCAATTCCCCGAATTGGTGGTAGGCCATGAGGTATGTCCTTAGGAAACACATCTTGAAACTCCTCCAATAAGGCCTCCAATCTTCCTTGATCACCTACAAAATTAGTGCTCAAAATCAAAAGGTTAGGAACACAAAGAAGCATCACTTTCCTAGCTAGGTAATCTCTCTTTAACTCTTTTCTTTCAATCAAGAAACTCTCTTTTTTATCACTCTTATCATGTTTCACTTTTCCATGCTTCTTGGCCTTAAGCTTGTGAGATTTTCCTTTTACTTTGTCATCCTTGGAGCTTTCGGCCAAGGAGAGTTTCTTCTCTTGATCTCTTTTAATTTTCATTTTGATTTGGTCTTCACAAACCTCCTTTGGTGATAATGGTTTGAGAGTAATCTTCTTTCCTACATGAGAGAAAATGTAAGTATTGGCAACACCATCATGTAAAGCATGTTTATCAAATTGCCAAGGCCTACCAAGTAAAAGGTGTGTGGCCTCCATAGGAACAACATCACAAAGTACATCATCACTATACCTTCCTATGGTGAAAGAAATAAGGACTTGTCTATCTACCACTCCTTTCTCACTTAACCATTGTAATTTGTAAGGTTTGGCATGTGAAGAAGTTTTTAAGTTTAATTTATCTACTAACCTAGTACTAACTACATTAGTACAACTACCACTATCTATAATTAAAGAGCATACCTTCCCTTCAATTGTGCATCTAGTATGGAAGATATTCTCCCTTTGTGATTCATCAAGCTCCTTACATACATTACTAAGCATCCTTCTTACCATTAAGAGGTCACCTTCCTCGGGTTGTTCATAGGTAGAAGGTCCACTTGTGTTGGAGACTTCACTATCACTTGATGATGAGCTAGATTCCTCACTTGTGATGGCTCCATCAACTCTCACCACCATAGTCTTCTTGTTTGGACAATTTGAGGCTATGTGGCCATGACCTAGACATTTGAAACATTTAATAGAACTAGGTTTAGAAGTGTTAGGAACTACCTCCTTTACCTTAGGTGTGTCTCGGTCCAACTTGTTCCTTTGGTTGGAGTAGCCCTCCTTCTTCCCTTTGTCTCTCCATGATGAAGTATGTGAAGTAGAGGATCTCTTAAAGGTTGCCTTCCTCTTTATTTGTTGTTCAATCTTTTCAGCCTTGTGGATGGCATCCTCAAGTGTGACATAGCTTTGGAGTTCAAGAATATCTTGGATCTCTCTATTAAGTCCATGAGTGAACCTTGCAAGTGTAGCTTCCCTATCTTCTTGGTAATCACATCTTAGCATGGTCAACTCTAGGTCTTTGTAATATTCTTGTACACTCCTAGAGCCTTGGTTCAATCTTTGAAGTTTGATGTGGAGATCTCTCACATAAGTAGGTGGTACGAACCTCCCTTTCAATGCATCCTTTAGTTGAGTCCATGAAGTCACTTGTGGTCTTCTCCTTCTTTCAGCATCAACAAGGATTTGGTTCCACCACACTAGTGCATAGCCTTCAAACTCCAAGATAGCTAAGTTGAGCTTTTTTTCCTCATTAAGCATAGGGTAACATGAGAACACTTGGTCTAGTTTCATCACCCACTCTAGGTATGTTTCACTCCTTCACCATTAAACTTTGGTAGGTTAAGCTTTAGGTTCCTCTCATCTATCCTACCTTCTCCCTCAAAGAAGTGATTGCCACGGCCATACCCTCCATATCCTCCATATCCTCCATAATTTTCTCTTCTTCCTCTCCTTCTATTTTCCTCATATTCTCTATAATCATGGTCATCCTCATAATTGCTTCCTCCTTCACTATCCCTAGGTGAAGAATGATTACTTCTATGATTTCTTCCTCTCCCAGCTCCTCTAGGGTCATGGTTGTCTCGGTTATCACTTGTTTCCCCATTGTTTCTTTTCTCAAGTTCTTTCCTTAACCTCCTTTCCTCCTTAGCTCTCCTCTCTTGGTCAAATCTCTCATCCAAACTAGCTTGCATCATGGTTTTCATCAAGTCCATCATCTTCTTGGTTTTAGGTGAAAGATCATTTCCTATGCTAGGAGAACTATCCATGGCTGCACAAGAAAGGTTAGATAACAAATGAAAGTATATAAAAGATCCTTGCCACTCCCTAAGTGTTTCACTCTAGTAGCACTCGTGTATCACACTTTCAAGACTCTTTCTCTAATGTTCTCTCTTGTCTCTTTCCACTCAACCTCTCTTTAAACTCTTGTTGAAACCTCTAATCAATTATCAAGGTCTTTGTTTCCAAAGTGAAAGAGGAACGATTCTAGAGTTGAGCTTAAGAATTCCAAAGGATACAAACTCAAGACAAAACTTTAAGATTCCAATAGAAGACAAGCAATAAAGACAATTGAAAGAATTAAGCTACTCAAATCAATGAATGAAACAATGTGACAAAGGCACAATTAATGGAAACAAACTATGATGTAGTTATAGGAAGCAATGAGACAATTTGTAAGCAAGTTTTGACACAAAAATAGAGTGGTAATCGATTACTGAGGTTTGGTAATCGATTACTACCGAAGCTATGAATGTCCAGAACACAAATTGGAACAGTGGTAATCGATTACTAGTTCCTGGTAATTGATTACTGCCGAGGCTATGTCTGTCCAGAACACAAATTGGAACAGTGGTAATCGATTACGAGTTCGTGGTAATCGATTACTAGGCTATGTCCATCTGACAAATTGGAGCGGTAATCGATTACGAGTTCGTGGTGTCGAGGCTATGTCTATGTCTTTGCACCTTGTTCACAAATGCGAGTTCACCACTACCAAGCACAATGCACACCTCAAGTTCAAGAATCAAAATTATTAGCACTTTAAACTCAAGTTTTAGGTGTAATGCTTAGTCCTAAGTGTCTTTATAATCCAAAGCTCATTGAATCACTAATTTGATGTTGAATAGAGGCTCATTCAGTCATGATACTGCACTTGCATAATGTTTCTTTCTTACTTCACTTGATTTTCACTTCAATTTCACTTTTCTAGTTTTCTCTTCTTTGAATTTTCTTTTCTTGCTATTCTTTTTCTTGTAATCTTTTCTTTTGTTTTCCTTTTCCTTTTGACTTGTATAATCTTTTCTTGATTTTTTTTTTTTTTTGCTGTACTAGACTTAGGAACCTAAGACTAAAGCAAATTTGAGTCTAAAATTGCTAATAACAAAGATTATGCAGAAGAAAGCTACTTGACTTGTAGTGTACAAAGACACAAAAGCAATGTGAACAACACTTTCGAAAACGAGGGGAATACATGAATTCACAATTTTGTAGATCTAGAATTTTTTTTCAAAAGGAAAACTCAATTATAAGATGAAGACAACTCAGGAACATGTGAATTACTCAAACAATTCAAGCAATCACAGATCTATAACAGAATTTCAAGAAAACGAAAATTCAAAGTAGAACTCAAAAATACACAAAAAAACAGGGACTGCACTAAGCAAAAAGATGAAAAACGAAAATTCAAAGTTCAAGACTCAAACCAGATTGAACGAAGCTCCAATTGAAGTAGAACAAGCTCTAGATACCGAATTTGATGTGGTATCAAGAGAAACTAGCTCTGATTACCAAATTTGATACAAGCCTCGAGAGAATTGCAAGAATTGAACGGACCTTCATGCTTCAATGGAGTTTCTAGGTTTTCAATTGGGGAAAAACGAAGATGTAAACAGAAAAGGAAGAGAACAAACGGTTTAGAAGAGAAATGGAAGCGCCATGGCAAGTGCCAATAAGCTCAAGGTGGAATCGCCACAATGGATCAAGAAGCCATTGATAAGATTCAAGGTTCTTCACAAGAACTCTAGAGAGAAAATGCTCTCACACAAATTCTGAATTCTATATTCAATTTCCCAAAAGTTCTTTACAATTCAGTTTGTTAGGTATTTATACTAATTGGAGAAGTGCTAGCTTGCAGCCCAAGCTTCTAACCTATATACAGTTATGTATTTAAATGGAGAAATAACCCAAAGTTCAGAAAAACTGAGAATTGCTCGTGGTAATTGATTACTGAGTTGTGGTAATCGATTACCAAGGAGCTTTGGGTGTCCAGAATTGAAATTGTCTCGGTGGTAATCGATTACCTAGTCGTGGTAATCGATTACCACAGTGCCAACCTCTCAAGTAATCGATTACCAGATCGTGGTAATCGATTACCATCCTGAAACTGGAAGTATTTCTGCCTTGGATGTGCATTTATTCACTAAACAAAGCCCAAATTAATTTCTCCTAACCTAATTACAACTTTACAACATGTTTAGAAGGTTACAAGTCCTATTACAAATTAAGGAAGAGTCTTGAGTTGAATCTTGGCTTTGACTTTTGAGTTGACTCTCAACTTCTTCTTGAATTCTTTTGTGCATGGCTCTTGTAACTCTTCTTGTCAAGGATGGTCCTCCATCAATTAGGGCCTAATTTCTTAATGATTTTAAAATGTCCATCTCCTCTAGGGAGCAACTTAGATTTCCTCAAGTTGGGAAACCTCTCTTTCCTAAGATGCAACCACACCAAGTCTCCTTCTTTAAATTCAATGGCCTTTCGGTTCTTGTTGTGAGCCTTGGCATATTGTGCATTTTTCTTCTCAATTCTTGCTTTAACCTTGGCATGAAGTTCTTGAATCTTCTCGGCATGCTGTACTCCTTGTCTATTATCAACAATCTCAAGAGGTAAACAAGCAAGATCAATGGGGGTTAGAGGATTAACACCATATACAACTTGAAAAGGGGATAAAGAAGTAGTAGAGTGAGCTACTCTATTGTAAGCAAACTCTATATATGGTAAACATTCTTCCCAAGTTCTAATGTTATCTTTTACAAAACTCCTAAGCAATTGTCCTAGTGTTCTATTGACGACCTCCGTTTGGCCATCCGTTTGGGGGTGGCAAGTAGTAGAAAATAAGAGTTTTGTACCCAGCCTTCCCCATAATGATCTCCAAAAGTGGCTAAGGAATTTGGCATCCCTATCACTTACAATGCTTTGCGGCACACCATGGAGTCTTACCACTTCCGTGAAGAATAAGGTTGCAATATGAGAAGCATCATCCGTTTTGTGGCAAGGTAAGAAATGAGCCATCTTGGAAAACCTACATACCACAACAAAGATGGAATCCGCACCTTTCTTGGTCTTAGGCAATCCTAGGACAAAGTCCATGGATATGTCTAGCCAAGGTGAAGTGGGCACGGGTAAAGGCATATAAAGACCATGGTTGGATAGCTTAGATTTTGCCTTATTGCAAGTGATGCACCTTCTCACAAATTTCGAAACTTGTACTTTCATTTTAGGCCAAAAGAAGTGCTCATGTAATGTGGCAAAAGTCTTATCTATTCCAAAATGTCCCATGATCCCACCCTCATGTGATTCACATATCAAAAGTTCTCTTAAGGAACAATTAGGTACACACAAACAATTTCCTTTAAAAAGATAATCCTTGTACCTAAAGAAATCCTTAAAAGCACCCTTGGTACACTCATGGTACATGAGGCCGAAGTCATTGTCCATAGCATACAAGGTCTTCACATGTTCAAAACCAATTAATTTAGACTCAAGCAAAGAAAGAAGGGCATACCTCCTACTTAAAGCATCGGCTACAATATTTGTGGCTCCTTTCTTATGCTTGATGATGTAAGGAAAAGTCTCAATGAATTCCACCCACCTAGCATGCCTATTGTTGAGTTTCCCTTGGCTCTTGAGGTACTTCAAGGCTTCATGATCCGAATGCACAATGAAGTCCTTGGGAAGCAAATAATGTTGCCAAGTTTGGAATGATCTCACCAATGCATATAACTCTTTGTCATAGGTGGAGTAGTTCAATTGTGCTCCCTTCAATTTCTCACTAAAATAAGCAATTGGATGGCCTTCTTGAATCAAAACCGCACCAACACCTAAATTTGAGGCATCACATTCAAGCTCAAAAGTTAGTGAAAAATTAGGTAAAGACAAGATAGGAGCATTAGAAAGCTTATCCTTAAGTAAATTAAATGCAAGTTCTTGAGGTTCTTCCCAAAGAAATGGTACTTCCCTCTTAACTAGCTCATTCAATGGTGAAGCAATGGTACTAAAATCCTTGACAAACCGCCTATAGAAACTTGCCAAGCCATGGAAGCTTCTCACTTCCTTCACATTTGTAGGGGTCGGCCAATCCTTTATAGCTTTCACCTTTGCCTCATCCACTTGTACACCTAGAGAACTCACAACAAAATCAAGAAACACAACACTATCCGTGGCAAATGTGCATTTATCTTTGTTAGCATACAAGGTTTGTGTCCTAAGAGCTACTAAAACATGTCTCAAATGATCTAAATGTTCATGAAAAGATTTGCTATATACAAGAATATCATCAAAATATACTACAACAAACTTCCCAATGAAATCTCTTAAGACATGATTCATCAACCTCATGAAGGTACTAGGTGCATTGGACAATCCAAAAGGCATCACAAGCCATTCATACAAACCAAATTTAGTTTTGAAGGCCGTTTTCCATTCATCCCCTTTTTTCATTCTAATTTGATGGTATCCACTCTTAAGATCTATTTTACTAAAAATAGTGGATCCATGCAACTCATCTAGAAGGTCATCAAGTCTAGGAATGGGATGGCGATACCTTATGGTGATGTTATTAATTGCCCTACAATCCGTGCACATGCGCCATGTTCCCTCCTTCTTAGGAACAAGTATCACGGGTGAGGCACATGGAGACAAGCTCTCCTTCACCCAACCCTTGCTAAGTAGGTCTTGCACTTGCCTCTCTATCTCATGTGTTTCTTGAGGTGAGGTCCTATAGGTTGGCCTATTGGGAAGAAAGAGGTGCACCCGGAATAAGGTCAATTTGGTGCTCTATCCCTCTCAATGGTGGTAGGCCGTGAGGTATTTCTTTGGGGAATACATCTCCAAACTCTTCTAGCAAGTCATCTAAGGCACCTTGATCACCTATACAAGTAGCACTCAAAATTAAAGGTGAAGGTAAACATAAGTACATAGACTTCCTAGCTAGGAATTCCCTCTTAACCTCTCCTCTCTCAATCAAGAAACTCCCCTTAGTAGCTTCACTACTCTTGGCATTATTTTTCTTGCTTTTAGGCTTAGGGCTTGTAATAGCAAGCTTGGACGGTTTCTTGGAGCTCTCGGCCGAGCCCTTAGGTTTATGATTGGCCTTGGGACTCTCGGCCAAAGCTTTCTTCTCTTCATCTCTTTTCATTTTCATTTTTACTTGATCTTCAATAACATCCCTTGGTGACAATGGCTTGAGGTGTACCTTACGGCCAACATGAGAAAATACATAAGTGTTAGCTACACCATCATGTAAGGCATGTCTATCATATTGCCAAGGCCGACCTAGTAACATATGAGTGGCCTCCATAGGAACTACATCACATAGAATTTCATCACTATATCTTCCTATGGTAAAAGCAACTAGAACTTTCCTATCAACTACTAATTCACCTTTCTCACTAAGCCATTGTAACTTATATGGTTTAGGGTGTGGAGATGTTTTCAAATCAAGTTTTTCTACCAATCTTGTGCTCACCACATTTGTGCAACTACCACTATCTATAATTAAATAGCAAACCTTTCCTTGGATGTTACATCTTGTGTGGAAAATGTTTTCTCTTTGAGTGTCATCTAGTTCATGGTAGGCACTCCTTAGCATCCTTCTCACCATGAGGAGGTCACCTTCTTCGGCCAACTCTTCACTTGAGTGTCCACTTGTACCTTCCCCTTCATGCTCACTTGAAGAGTGGCTAGACTCCTCACTTGTGACTCCTCCATCCATCCTTGCTATCATAGTCTTCTTGTTTGGGCATTGAGAAGCAATGTGTCCATGTCCTAAACATTTAAAACACTTGATGTTAGATGGTTTAGAATTAAGTTTAGGAACTTCCTTACCCTTGTCTTCTCGGCCAAATTTGGAAGAAGGTTTAAATGGACTTTCCTTCTTTTGCCTTTCTTTCCAACTTGAAGAACTAGTAGTGTAGGACTTCTTCATGGTGAATTTTCTCCTTAATTGAGCTTCTATCTTCTCGGCCTTATGAATAGCCTCTTCCAAGGTTCTATAGCTTTGAAGTTCCAAGACATCTTGGATCTCCCTATTCAATCCATGTGTGAACCTTGCTAAGGTAGCTTCCTTCTCTTCTTGGCAATCGGCCCTCATCATAGTAAGCTCAAGATCTTTGTAATATTCTTGCACACTTCTTCCCCCTTGTGTCAACCTTTGCAACTTAACATGCAAATCCCTCACATAGGATTTAGGAATGAACCTTCCTCTAAGAGCATCTTTCAATTGTGTCCAAGAGATGATGGAAGGTCTCCTCCTCTTGTCGGCATCTATAAGGATTTGGTTCCACCATACCAAAGCATATCCCTCAAACTCTAGTATGGCAAGGTTAAGTCTCTTCTCCTCACTCAAGGTAGGGTTGCAAGAAAATACTTGATCAACCTTCATGATCCAATCTAGCAAACCTTCGGCTCCTCCTTCTCCTAGATACTTTGGAAGAGTAATCTTAGTATTGGCCTCCCAACCTCTTTGCTCCTCCTCTCCAAAATATCTCCTGTGGATGAAAGGTTGTCTCCTATAGGTGCCTCGGTTACCCTCTCTCCTATGCCCCCTCTCATCCTCATATTCTCTATAAGCCTCACTCTCATCATGGTTAATACCCTCATCACTATCTCTAGGTGAGTAGTAGTGTCCTCCTTGGCTTCCTCTCTCACTTCTACTTCCTCTCAAGTGTTTATTATTTCCATCATATCCTTCATTTCCCTTTCCCTCTCGGCTTTTCCTACTACCTTCATCCTTATACCTCCTTTCACTCTCTTCTCTTAAATCATTCATCTCATTTTGCAATTGGTTGAATTTTTCTGTCATGAAGTCCATCATTCTTTTAGTCTTGGGGGACAAATCGTTTCCAACACTAAGTGAACTGTCCATGGCTGCAATGAAAGGATTAGTACACAAAGAAAAATTTAGTTAAGGACCTTACCACTCACTAAGTGTGTCACTCAAATATCAACTCGTGTTTCTCTCTTAGAAGGCTCTTTCTATGATGTTTCACTCTTGCCTTTTCCCCTCAATTCTCTACCAAAGCTTCTAATTAAACCTCTAATCAATTATATAGAAATTTCCTTATGAAAGAGGCATAATTCTCGGGTAAGCTCAAGAATTTCAAGGAAACAAAAACTTCTAAGACAAAACAAAGGATGTCAAAAAAGACAATCAATAAAAAGGCACAATGGAAATAACAGGCTACTCAAATCAAGGAATGGATGTGATATGACATAGGCATAAACTGGACAGCAAAGGAATCAAGTTTGCTGGTTCGATTACTAAGCCAAACAATTTGAACAAGGCACACAAACTCAATGTAGCCTAGTAATCAAATTTTAAGACCTCTTTTGTAGGTAAAGTTAGCAAGTAACTTATGAATCAAGTAATTCACTCCAACTGCAGTAAAAATGGTTGGACAATTATCAGTTATAGCAAGTTTCACTTATGCAAAAAAAAAAAAATTTGAGTCAAAACAAGCTAGTCACAAGTACACACTACTAGGCTAATTTCCAAGCTACTAGTAATTTTACTTTTTTTTCTTGCTCAATTTTCTTTTGCACTTCTGGAACACTTTGATAGCTTGCTGGACAGAATTTACAAGTCCACTAAATTTACTTTAAGTACTCAAACTGTTAGTACTTTTCAAGGCTCTTTATTTTTTATTTTTTTTTTAGCTTTCTTTGAATTTTCTCACTTGTTTTCTTCTTGTTTCAATTTCTTTTCACTTTTGTTTAACTACTGGACTGATATATTTTTGCCTAAAACAAGCATTCCAAGTTCAACTACTAGTGCTAATGCTACTACCAGGTGTAATAGGGATTTAGATCTATAGTAAGCACTCTACTAGCATGTAATGATGTTGATTTCTCAATTTTTTTTTGCATGTATGAACTTGAATGTACAGAGTTATAGGATCAAGTGTAGTATCAAAACAGAGGAAACAGGGCATACAATGACAGATAATTCACAGTACACCGAATTTCACAAAGAATTGAAGCAAAAATTTGATACTAACACATGGAAACAATTTCTCTTGGACAAGTAGTTCAAGAATTGGTAATTATTACGAATTAACTCGATTTGACCGGACAAATGGAAGAAACATATGATAATTTTCTGGATCTGGATTCAGACGCAAACATCGAACACGAATCTATGCATGAACAATATGATTTGCATGATCTTCACCGAACAAAAAGACTTAATCAAGAAAATTTGACAAACTACTAGACAATTAAAGAAACCTAAAGATGAATCCTAAGCACACTAAAAGAATTAGACGAAGAACTTAAGAAAATTCAAAATGACCGAAGAGACTTATGGAGTAGAGATCCAATCTCGAAGAGAATCGATCTCTCGATATCGCTTGATACAGTATCAAGAGAACAAGCTCTGAATACCACTTGATACGAGTTCGCTGTGAACGAGGCTCGTATTTGGACCGTTCGTCTCGATTCGTTTGGAAGCTCTACGAGTGCGTCAATGGCGGAAGTTCGAAATGAATCAACAATGGCGGAAGCTCGAAGGAAGAGATTCACGACTTAAGGACTTAGAAGAAAGAATGAAAGCGGAGTAGATTTAGAAGATGATGGCGCCATGCAAAAGCAATAAGCCTAAGGGAGAATCGCCACAAGGAAGAGTTTCCATGATAAGATTCAAGGTTCAAAAAGAAACCTTAGAGAGAAATCCACTCTCAAAGATTTAGCTCTTGCTAAATTCAATTCATTAAAAATGATTCAAAGATCCCTTTACAATTCAAAGTGTTGTGTATTTATACTAGCGGGAGTTGGGATAGCTTGTGAAGGATCAGACGATACAAGCTTCAGACGCAAGAACTCAGCTGATGGAAGTCCAGACGAAAGAACGCAACTTGTGAAGGTCCAGACGAAAACAAGCTTCAGACGAAAGAATTCAACGTGTGAAAGTCCAGACGAAACAAGCTTCACACGAAAGAACTCAGCTTGTGAAAGTTCGACGGAACAAGTTTCGGACGAAAGAACTCGGCTTGTGAAAGTCCGGGAAACAAGCCTCGATTTAAACTTGTGAAAGTTCGGGACTGAACAAACCTCGGACGAAGAACTCGGCAGGCATCGGACTAATGTGCATCGAGACGGAACGGTTCCTCATGTGAAGATACGAGGCGAAACAATCTTGAGACGAAAAAGTTCAAGATGAAGCATCGACGAAGAAACGTCTTAGGTATCGTCTGTTGTAGCGCTTGTGATACTCGTCTATGGTAGTCGTCTGTGGTATTTGACTGATTACCACTCTGGAAACATTCCAAGGCTATCATGATTGATTACTATCCTGGAAGTGTTCCAATGTTATCGTCTGTGGTATTTGACTGATTACCACCCTGGAAGCATTTCAAGGCTATAGTCTGTATGCTATCGTCTGTAGTATCGTCTGTAATTCTATCGTCTGTAGGTATCGTCTGTAACGCTATTTTCTCACAAACACTCCTACACTTTGGTACAATTTACACACATAAAGGTCGCGCACTTATTCACTAAGCAAGACCCAAAAATTAAATGTTCTAAATCTAATTACAAGTTCAAATGATCCTAAGACTATTACAAGGTTTGTTGACCAAGAAGACTTGTTGACCTTCATCTTGTATTCTCTTGAGCATTGACCTTGTAATTCTTCTAGAATCATTGACTTCCATGTTTGTGGTAGATGGACCTCCATCAATATATGATCTGATCAAGATTATAACCAATGTATTCAATCCTTCACACACTCTTCATCTCTAGAAAAAATCTTTTTAAAATCTTGAAGAGAATTCTTAGAACTTGTGTTCTTTGTAAAAAATAGTTTTTCGCTCTTCCTTTCTTCTTGAAAAAACTCAAAGATCTCTCTTTTTGAAAATCATTTCAAAGAGGTTTCAATTTAAAGCAGTTCAAAAGCTTTTTGAGATGAATTCTGGTGTGGTAATCGATTACTAGAATGTGGTAATCGATTACTCCAGAGAGATTTTGCCTTCTCTGTTATCTCAAGCACGAAGTAATCGATTACTAGGATGTGGTAATCGATTACTCCAGAGTGTTTTGGGCTTCCCTTTTTTTCTCAACCTATTGGTAATCGATTACTGATATATGGTAATCGATTACTTCAGCTTAAGAACATTTTAAACAACAGTTTTCAACTTTTCAAAACAAAATAGGGTTCCCAAACTGCTCTAGCTTGATTCTCAGAGTAGATTCAACTTCTCTGTGAAGCGAGATTGAATAAAAACCACACTCAAAGCCTATTCTAAAACAATCAATACAATTAAGCTCCTATTTACAATCTATTATTAAAATGAAGATTACAAGTAGATCAAAACTAAAAAGAAGAGACGACTTCTTCAGCTTCAAGTCCAACAATCTCCCCCTTTTTGGTTTTGATGTACCAAATCATAGTTTAGTCGAGAATCTAATGAAGGAAAACAGCTTTGATGTGTCCTGCAATGTTATTATCTCTTTTCTTTTTTTCATATAGCTTATAAATGATATACAATCCATATCACTTTTCAATTTACAGAAATATTATGGCATCTAAGTAATCAATTGCAAAGAAATTAAATCTAGTGCTATTACAGTAATCCATAATTGTTCAAATTTTAATGATCTGCTCCCCCTAAGTAAAATACTTAAGAAATTACAGATTCAAACAGTTCAAAGATAATTCAAATAACATCAAATGAAAACATGAATGAAAACATATAATAATAACTACACTTCTACTACTCCCCCTATTTGGTATATCAAATAAGATTATGAGAGGTAGAGTTGAAGTTACTAATTTGAGTCATCTTGGTTAGTCTTTCCATGATTGTCTCCATCAGATCCTTCATCTCTAGGAAGTGCAAGTCTTGACGCTTTCCTAGATCATCTATCCTTTTGTTGACAGTTTCTTCTAATTCATCCAATCTGTCAATCATGATGGATTCAAATTGTGATTTTTGGAATGTACTCTCCAGATGCAAGGTTGTCTTCATCTTCATCTTCATTTTGTGCTTCTTCTTGTGGATTTGCTTGTTGTTCTTCTCTGGTGATCCATCCTGCATCAGTTTTGATCAGCCTCATCATCTTCAAGGCTCTGTCACTGATCATGTGGACATCTTTGACTAATTCTCTGGATTCATTAGTCGTATCAATCTGAAAATTTTCAATTAGTCTAGAAATAAACAGAGAATATGGACATTTATTATCTAAAAGTCTTCTAGTCTTCAACATGTTGTCCATTATGATGTGAGTCCAATCCACTTGAATTCCATTCTTTAGTGCTGCCATGAGTATCATGTCATCTTCACTGATTTGTGCATGATTTGCTCCTCTAGCGGCTAAGATCTAGCAAATGGTGTAGTGTAGTAGCCTATCATCAGCAGTTAGGCCTCCAATGTTGTATGTCACCTTTTTGCCTTGTGATCTCCTTGAATTCCTTTCGTCTTCCCAATTTTGTGGGTTCCTCAGCATGCTCATGTAGAAGGTGTCCTTTTGCAGATCAAATCCTTTCTCTCAGAGTTTGTCTACATGTGCCACGATTCCTTCTTTCCTGATACCAGCAATTTGAAGAAAATGTGCAGGGGTTAAGGTTATTTTAATACCCTTAATTTCAGAACTTACAGTCATTCGTTCCATGTTTGGTTTGAGATTTGAATAGAAGACTCGAACCAAATCCGGGTAGATAAAGCCTTTCATTCCCACAAATCTCTCCAAATGTTGTTGCCTCAGGTAGGTTTGGAAAGTAAAACTCTGACTATCTAGCCATTTTAGGTCTAGAATCTTTGGTGGAACAAGACCTTTATTTGCGAAATCCAGATTGAATCTTGTTTCTTGTCCTTTGGTAGTGAACCAACGGTTGACCGCAGATTCAGATGGAGGAGGTTGAGCTCTTTCCAGTTGAGCCGATGAAGTAGGTTTCTTCCTTTTGGAGGATTCTCCTACCTTCTTCTTGCCTTTTATCTCTTCTTGAGAGTATCTATTGGCTCTCATCTTGGTTCTTTTTCCCTTTCCTTGTTCTTCCATGGTTGCTGAGAGAGAGAGAGAGAGAGATTTCTAGGGTTTTTGGAGGAAGAAGATGAATAGTGAATTGTAGGGTTTCACCTGCACTTCTTATAAGAGAGAAAAAGCCCAAGAAATTAGTCCAAGAACAAGGTAATAGATTACCAGCAGTTGGAAATCGATTATCTCAGTTCCTTATATAGAGAGAAGAAGAAAATCAAGAAAAACAGTCGTGGTAATCGATTACTTCATTCTGGTAACCGATTACTCTAGAGCAATTTTCAAAAACTTTAAAAACTGGTTTCTGTGGTATTCGATTACGGGATCGTGGTAATCGATTACTACAGTGCCAAATCCTTCTCAGAATGAAATTGATTCGAAGTAATCGATTATCTTTCTTTGGTAATCGATTATTTCTATAAGAAAAAGGTTTTCTTTGAAAAATTTTCACAAAAACAATTTTATGGATGAGTGTAATCAAGTAGAAGGGTTTAGTTTAGATGTTCCTCACTCAAAATGTCGAGGTTTGATCTAAGTTTGTAAAACCTTTCTTTTGGTAATGCCTTGGTAAATATATCTGCTAACTGATTTTCTGTATCTATGAATTCGATGTCACAATCTCCTTTTTCGACATGATCTCTGATGAAATGATGTCTGACTTCAATGTGTTTTGTTCTTGAGTGTAGTACAGGATTTCTTGTGATACTTATAGTGCTTGTGTTGTCACATTTCAAGGGAATGTGATCTATCTTTAGCCCGAAATCTTCTAGTTGGTGCTTCAACCAAATTGCTTGAGCACAACCTGGCTTCTTCCACGACTACATATTCGGCTTCGCGTTGACAGTGCTACACAAGCTTGTTTCCTGCTATGCCAAGATATTAAGCATTCTCCAAAAATGTGACATGTGCCACTAGTGCTTTTCCTATCTGTTTTGCTACCTGCAAAATTAGAGTCACTAAAACCAACAAGTAATGGTGAGGTTCCTTTTGGATACCACAACCCACAACTTATAGTTCCTTTTAGGTATTTAAGAATCTTCTTTACTGTTAGTCAATGAGATTGCTTAGGTGTAGATTGAAATCTAGCACATAAGCATACATCATACATAATATCAGGTCTACTAGCTGTAAGATATAGTAAGGATCCTATAACTCCTCTGTATAAGGTAGTATCAACTTCATGACCTGCTTCATCAATCTCAAGATAAGTGTTAGTAGAAATAGGTATATTTGACACTTTACAGTTAATCATATCATATTTCCTGAGTAGTTCTTTAGTGTACTTAGCCTGGTGAATGAACGTGCCACCATCCATTTATTTGATTCGGAGTCCTAGAAAGAAACTTAGTTCTCCTATCATGGACATGTCAAATTCTTCCTGCATATTGCTCACAAAATCTTCACAAAGTTGTTGGTTAGATGATTCAAAGATAATGTCATCAACATAAATTTGAACCAATAGAATGTAGTTAGATTTGTTCTTAATAAACAAAGTCTTGTCTACTTTACCTCTGTGGAATCCTTTTGATATGAGAAACTTACTCAATCTATCATATCATTGCTTGGGGGCTTGCTTCAACCCATATAAGGCTTTATGAAGTTTGTAAACATGTGTAGGCCAAGTAGCGTCTGTGAAACCTGGTGGTTGTGCTACATAGACTTCTTCATTTATGTACCCATTTAGGAATGCACTCTTTACATCCATTTGGAATAACTTGAAGTTGTTGATGCATGCATAAGCTAGGAGTAGTGTTACTACTTCAAGTCTTGCAACAGGGGCAAAGGTTTCCTCAAAGTCAATTCCTTCCTGTTGATTGTAGCCTTTTGCCACAAGCCTTGCTTTGTTTCTGACCACAACTCCATCTTCACTCAGTTTATTCTTGAATACCCATTTTGTGCCAATTATATTCATGTTGTTTTTGTCTGGAACAAGTTCCCAAACTCCATTTCTTCTGAACTGGTTAAGTTCTTCTTACATAGCCATTATCCAAAATTCATTGCTCAAGGCTTCTTCTATGCTGGAGGGTTCAACCTGTGATACAAAAGCAGTATTATAGCAAAATAGATTCTGTGAGGATCTGGTAGTTTCCCCGTTGTGAATGTCACCAATGACATTGTCAAGTGATAGGTTCCTAGGTGTCCTCCATTCTTTTGCTTGATCAGACACTGGGGTTGTTTGAGTTTGCTGATGCATATGATCAACTTCTATGCTTTCTTCACCTGTTTCTGGGGTTGTTTGAGTTTGCTGATGCATATGATCATCTTCTATGCTTTCTTCACCTGTTTCATCATCATTACGTAGCAAGCTTTCCTTTTGGAAAGTGTTAGTTTCATCAAATCTAATATGGACAGATTCTTCAATGCACATTGTTCTTTTGTTAAAGATCCTATATGCTTTACTTGTATTTGAATAACCAAGGAAAATGGCTTTATCAGCCTTTGTATCAAATTTTCCACTAGGGTTCTTGCCATTGTTTAAAACATAGCATTTGCATCCAAAAACTTTAAAGTAAGAAATGTTTGGTTTTCTGCCATAGAGAAGCTCATAAGGGGTTTTCAACAAAATGGGTCTTATAGAGACTCTATTGAGAACATAACATGCAGTGTTCACAGCATCAGCCCAAAAGTGTTTAGGCATCCTGTGCTCATTCAGCATGGTTCTCCCTAGTTCTATAAGTGACCTGTTTTTCCTCTCCACTACTCCATTTTGCTGAGGAGTTATGGGAGCTAAAAAGCAGAGTGATATCCCATGTTTTTCACAAAAGCTTTCAAAATAGCTATTTTTAAATTCAATACCATTGTCACTTCTTAAAGCTTTAATTTTCAAATCCTTTTTGTTTTGAATTTTCTTGGCAAGTACCTTGAAAACTCCAAAGGCCTGATCCTTTTTCTTGATAAACAAAGCCCAAGTAAATCTTGAGTAGTCATCTACAATGACTATCCCATACAGATTACCTCCGAAACTAGCTATCCTAGATGAACCAAATAAGTCTAAATGCAAGAGTTCAAGCGGCTGAGTTGTAGAAACATGTTTAATATTTTTGAAAGATGTTTTTGCCTACTTGGACTTTTGACAAGCCTCACATAGTCCTTCTTTGGAAAACTTCAATTTAGGAAGTCCAAAAACTAACTCTTTAGATACAAGTTTATTTAAATGCAATATGTCAATATGTGCTATTCTCCTATGCCATAGCCAAGACAGATTATCATTAGAAGTTAAACATGTAGAGTAAGGGGATGAGTGATCTACTTCCAATATGTAGATGTTTTTTGATCTTTTGCCAACCATGAGAAGTTCATCTGAGTCTTTGTTGCTGATAAGACAATATCCATCATCAAATGCAATTCTGTAGTTCTTGTCACACAGTTAACTAATACTCAATAAGTTGAACTTCAATCCATCGACCAGCAATACATCTTCTATCACTGTATTAGCTTTGTATCCAACTATACCGTAGCCTAGTATTTTTCCTTTGTTGTTGTCTCCATATACAACTGATCCAGTTTCTCTTGGTGTGAAGGTGCTAAGATTCCTTCTATCACCTGTCATATGCCTTGAACAGCCACTGTCTAAGTACCATATTGAGTTTCTGTTGTTTAGGCTTTCTTGCAAGAGAAAAAGAACTTATTTTGCGATTGGTACCCAGCTTCTCTTGGGTCCATGCAAGTTAGTGCTACAGTTTTCTTTCTTAACCCATCTATATTTACCACTGGAAATACCTTTCTTTCTAATCATGCAATTAAAGGATTTATGTCCAGATTTCATGCAGTAGGTGCAAGTGAAATTAGCATGTTTAGAGTTTCCAGATTTCATGTTATCATACCTTCTTATGTGAACACAGTTTGTAGAGGTGTTGAGTTCTTTTCTTAGTTTTGAAATATCATTCTCTAAATCACATACTTTCTGTTTTAAAAAGGATATTTGCTTTTTCAAAACTATGTTTTCTTTTTCAAATGTTTCAGCTTGATTGTAAAGCTCACAAAAAGCAGAATATAGTTCATCATATTCATCCATGGTAGAGTTTGTATCACTTACCTCACTGGATGATTTGACCATTAAGCACAGATTTGCTTCCTCATTCTCACTCTCAGATGTTGAGGATGTGTAGCCTTCATCCCAAGCTATGTAGGCTTTCTTTTTCTTCTTTTCTTTTCTGACATTTCTTTCACTTTCAGATTTTCTTACTTCAGTGTTGTTGCTTCTTTTCAGGCTTGGACAATCTGATCTATAGTGCCCAATCTTTCCACATTCATAGCATGTTACTTTGACTAAAGTGTTGTCTTGCTTCTTGACTCCTTTTCTTGGTTGACCAAATTTCTTCTTCATGAATTTTCTGAACTTCTACACTATCAAGTTTACTTGGTCTTCCTGTGAGTCATTTCCGTCTTCAGAGGATTCAGATTCTGTTTCAGTATGCACCATTTTGAGAGAAATTCCTTTGGCTCTTTTGTCCTTCTGTTCCTCATTTTCCATGCGAGTCATATCCATTTCGTACTCTCTAAGTTTCCCAAACAGTTCGGCACTGGTAATAGCGGCAAGGTTCTTTGATTCAGTTATGACTGTCACAGTAGGTTGCCACTTTCTATTTAGCGATTTCAGAATCTTGACATTCACTTCTTCTTCAATGAAGTTCTTGCCAAGTCCTTTGAGATGGTTGATGATGTGTGTGAATCTCTTCTGCATTTCCATTATTGATTCTCCTTGGAACATTCTGAATGTTTCATATTCTTGAATGAGTGTGTTCTTTCTAGCTCTCCTGACTTCAGCAGTACCTTCATGAGTTACCATGATGAGCTCCCATGCCTCTTTTTGCTGTAGTACAGGCAGAGTGTATAATGTTCAAAGCTTTAGCGTCGTTTTCAGCCCTCTTAATCTCATCTATATCCCAATCCTCAAAAGGTTTTTCTATTTCATTTCCATTTTCTATTTTCATTGGAACTTTGTACTCATTTACCACAGCCTGCTAGATGCTTCTGTGAATAGATTCCATAAAGATTTTCATGCGAACTTTCCAGAACGGATAGTTATCACCGCAGAACAATGGAGGTCTATTTATAGAAGCTCCTTCGGCGAAGGGTAAAAGATTACAAGCCATCACAGGGAACTATGTAGGATTACTAGATTGATTTACTAGTTACAGCTCTTGATACCAATTGTTGGTCCCTATGTTGAATCTAGAGGGGGGGTGAATAGATTCTAATTCCCTACGTTCAATTTTATCTTTTCTCACTTTCTTTCCCGATTCAATTTTATCTGAGTTACAAATAACAATTCAGAGATTTAGCAGCGGACATAGAAGGAAATTGTAAAGCGAGAAATACAGAGAAAGATAAGAGATAAGGTAGAGAGAAAGCTTGGACAGAGATTTATCCTGGTTCGGCGTTCGGCCTACGTCCAGTCCCAACCCAACAACTGTTGCGATCGGTTTTTCCACTACAATGATTCCTTGGGTCTAATACAAACACACTGCACAAACACAAACAAAATCAAAATAACCAAAACATATGTTCTTCTCCAAAACATATGTTCTTCTCCTAAGAACATATCTCTCTAATTCTTGAATCCTTCAAGAATCACCTTTCAGAGCACCTCTCTCAAATTCCTTAACTCTTCTTCTAGAGAACAACTTTCTTTTAAGAGTCTTGAACCAAAAACGAAAAAAAAGATAAAGATCAGTAAAGATTACAACTGTTGTGTATGATCTGATCAAGATTATAACCAATGTATTCAATCCTTCTCACACTCTTCATCTCTAGAGAAAATCTTTTTAAAATCTTGAAGAGAATTCTTAGAACTTGTGTTCTTTGTAAAAAACAGTTTTTCGCTCTTCCTTTCTTCTTGAAAAAACTCAAAGATCTCTCTTTTTGAAAATTATTTCAAAGAGGTTTCAATTTAAAGCAGTTCAAAAGCTTTTTGAGATGAATTCTGATGTGGTAATCGATTACTAGAATGTGGTAATCGATTACTCCAGAGAGATTTTGCCTTCTCTATTATCTCAAACACGAAGTAATCGATTACTAGGATGTGGTAATCGATTACTCTAGAGTGTTTTGGGCTTCCCTGTTTTCTCAACCTATTGGTAATCGATTACTGATATATGGTAATCGATTACTTCAGCTTAAGAACATTTTAAACAACAGTTTTCAACTTTTCAAAACAAAATAGGGTTCCGAAACTGCTCTAGCTTGATTCTCAGAGTATATTCAACTTCTCTGTGAAGCGAGATTGAATAAAAACCACACTCAAAGCCTATTCTAAAACAATCAATACAATTAAGCTCCTGTTTACAATCTATTATTAAAATCAAGATTACAAGTAGATCAAAATTAAAAACAAGAGACGACTTCTTCAGCTTCAAGTCCAATAGATTAAACATGGGCTTCCTCCTGGATACAAGAAACCATAATAAGATTGTTGTTAATTCCTCTCAACCTTCTGTGAACTCTTTCTACTTTTTCTACTCTTGAGTGAAATCACCTTACAAGTTTGGTTTCTCCAAAGAAATGCCAAGCCATACTTGCCTTCCTTCAACAACCTCAAAGTTCTGCCTCACCTCTCACAAACAGTGTGTATTATATCACTATCAATACCTTTGGTATATCTTTATACATTTTCAATTCATATTGGATTTTAGATAGTGGCGTCACAGACCATATTTGTTCTTCCAAGTCTGTTTTTAAAACTCTTAAGTCTATTTCAATTAAGCTTGGAAATAACAATTCTATTCAAGCTCACTTTTCTAGTACAGTTGTTCTTGGTGATATCATTTTACATGATATACTCTTTATACCAGATTTTTCCATTCACTTAATTTCTATTCCTAAGATGACTTATATTACTGATGACTTATTTCACAAATCTCAATGCCTTCTTATGCAGATTCCTACCTTCCAGATAATTAGAGTAGCTAAGCAAGATTTTGGTTTGTTTCACGTGACCATTCTGTTTCGTTGAATAATGTTGGACCAAAAGCTTGAAGATGCTTAGAGTTTCTCTCTTGTTGTTTTGATTTTGATGATATGTAATTTTGGTTTTCTTAGATGGATTGTAATTAGGAGTTTTTCATGTATTAGATGTTTTAGTTTAGGCTTGTTTGTGTGCTTGTTCTTGGTTGATATGTCAGGGAAAACTAAGTTGATTTTGTGTGTTTTCTCATGATTCAAATTGTTGAAATCCCCTCTAAGTTTTCTTTTCAAATAAAATGAGGTAATCAATTACCAACCAAGGTAATAGATTAAATCAGTTTTTCAAGGTAACCAACTGAGGTAATAGATTATCTGAAAATGGTAATCAACTACCAAAAGTGGGTAACAAAGTATGATTTCACATTTGTCTCTGAGGTAATCGATTACCATCTCGCGTTAATCGATTAACATGGCTAAGAATCACCCAGAATTGATTTTGCTCTCTGGTATAATCGATTACTCCTCTGCTGTAATTGATTACCACCATCAGAAACTCAATGGATTGGCTAAAATGGGTTTTTGCTTTCAAATATAAATACCTCTCTTTTAAAATTCTTTTAACAATCTTGGAAATACACGTTTTGGAGCAATTCTAACACTTTCATATTCTCTCAAACTGAGTTTTATTTTTTCTCCGAGAAATTGATAAAGAACTTCAAAGTTCTTCAAGAAAAGTTTTATCAAAGGATAATCTTGATTAAATGTTTTGATTGGTTGCAATCATAGTTCTTATCTGTGATCAGAATCTACACACTCAAGTGTTTTCTAACTGATCTTTTTTCATTTCGTTTTGGGTTGATTACTCTAAGAGAGAAGTGTCTCTCTAGGAAATAGTAAGTTTCTTTGAGAAGGGTTTTCTCAAAGGTTTGATTCTAGGAGGTGCCAAGATCAAGGAGAACGGTTCTTTGGGTTAAAGAACTAGTTGTATTGGGTGTTTTAATTTCGTTTTGTGTTGCATGTGCGGAGTGAATGTAAAGGACACAAAGGGATCATAATGGAAAACCAATTGCAACAGTTGTTGTGTTAGGACTAGATGTAGGTCGTAAGCCGGACCAATATAAATCACCATGCAATCTTCTTCTCCCTTATTCTCTTTATCTTTTGCCTTACGTTGATTGGTAACATTGATTAATCGCTATTTTCGTTCGGTAATTGACTAAAATCTGGTACAATTAGATACTGATATTGAGTTCTCAAGTATATTCATTATTAACAAGTTTTTTATCTTTCTTTTGTTCTTTCTACTGTGCATCTTTGATCTATCTTGTTTTTCTATATTAAGAGTAGATAGTTAATTAAGACTAGTAATTGGTTGAATTAAAAAGAAAGTAGAAACGCGCAAATTTGGACTAACTAGGAACTAGAATATATTCACCCCCTCTAGATTCACCCGTAGGGACCAACAATTGGTACCAGAGCTGTATCTAGTAGGTTGTTCTAGATTTGATCCTAAATTCCTTAGAATGGTTGGTAATCAATTACCATTTGCTAAAGGTGCATCTATAAACAGACCTTCAATGTTTTGTGGTGATAACTACCCTTTTTGGAATGTTAGAATGAAAATCTTTATAAAGTTTGTACATAGAAGCATTTGGCAAGCGGTGGTAACTGATTTCAAAGTTCCCACATACATAAAGAATAAGAGTGAGGTCGAAAAATCATTTGAGAGGTGGGAACAAGATGAATTTAGGAGGGCTGGAAATGACGCAAAAACTTTAAATATTATACATTCTGCTTTGAATTCGATGAATTTTTCAGGGATATCAGCCTACACCACAACTAAAGAGGCTTGTGAGTTAATAAAGGTCACCCACGAAGGAACCACTAAAGTATAAAGGGCAAGGAAGAACACCTTAATCCAATAGTACGAAACATTTTGGATGACATGAGGAGAGTCTGTGATGGAAATGCAGAAACCCTTTACATACATAGTGAACCATCTAAAGGGACTTGGTAAGGTCTTCATAGAAGAAGAGGTAGACGTCAAAGTGTTGAAATCCCTAAGTAGGAAGTAGCAGTCACCGAATCCAAGAACCTAGCCTTGATGTCAAGTGCAGAATTGTTTGGTAAGTTAAGGGAGTATGAGATGGATATGTCCCGGATTGCACTGAAAATGGAGGATACAACAAGTGATAGTGATACATCCAACTATGCAAGTGAATCTGAACAAGAGAACATGAACCTTATGGTACAAAAGTTTAAGAAGTTCATGAGAAAAAAACAATGGCAAGAAGAGGTTCAACAGTTCAAAGAAAGGCTTCAAAAGGAGTGAGAGTTCATCTTCAAAGGTTACTTGCTATGAGTGTGGAAAGGACGGACACTACAAATCTAAGTGCCCTAACATGAATAAGTCAAACAGCAATGAACCTAGAAGAGTTGAGCATGAGGAACGGTCCAAGAAGGACAAATTTTGTAAGAAGAAAGTCTATATTGCGTGGGAAGATAACGATTCCCCTACCTTTAGCGAAAGTGAGAATGAAGAAGCAAACTTGTGCCTCATGCTAAAATCGACGTCAGATGAAGAGGTAAGTGATTTTGTTCATTTACTTGTGATTATGATGAGTTACAAACTGGTTTTTGTGATCTCTGCAAAGAAGCCGAAAAATTGAGCAAATTGAACAAGGTTTTTAAAAGCAATACTATAGATTTGGAAAATAATATTTGTGCTTTAAAAACTGATGTTCAAAGATTGAAAAAGGAGAATGAAGCTTTGAAGCAACCATGTTCAAAGTGTAACTCTTTTGATGCTTCTTTGAGAAAGAGAAACATGAAGTTCTTTGCATTTCAACAACCATGTAAAAACAAAACTTTCATTTGCAGTTATTGCATGAAACCTAGTCATAAGACTTATAGTTTCATGATTAGGAAGGAAGGTATATCTTATGGTTTGTTTAAATGGATTAGGAAAGGTGATCACAGCTCTAACACTGCTGGACCCAAAAAGATTTGGGGTACCAAAATCAAAGTGATATCTTTTCTATGTAGGTATGCTTAAGAGTCAAGCACTCAACATGGTACTTGGATAGTGGCTACTCAAGACATATGACTGGTGATAAGAACAACATTATCTCCTACAAATCAAAGGAATCCAGTTTGGTAGTCTATAGAGATAATAACAAAAGAAATATTTTGGGTATAGGTGTTGTTGGAGACAAATCCAACACCGTCATTGAAGATGTTCTGCTTGTGGAAGGTTTGAGATTCAACCTTCTGTGTATAAGCCAACTTTGCGACAAAGATTACAATGTATCTTTCGACAATGAATGTTGCATGATCAGTGGCAAAGAGTCGAATGAGTTATTAATGGTCAGTAAGAGACGTAACAACATTTATATTCTTGAACTTGATCATTCTTCATCTTATCAAGCATGTCTTACGTCAAACGATGATCTGTCATGGCTTTGGCATAGACGTATAGCTCATATAGATGTTCATCAGCTGAACAAGCTTTCATCTAAGAACCTAGTACAAGGGTTACCTAATCTAAGGTTCAATAGAGAAATCCTCTGTGATGCATGTCAAAAAGGCAAGCAGTCTAGAAACTCTTTTAAAACTAAAAATGTTGTTTCAACTTCTAGACCAGTTGAACTATTGCACATGGATCTCTTTGGACCCTCTAGGACTACAAGTTTGGGTGGAAACCTCTATGGACTAGTCTTAGTGGATGACTACTTTAGGTTTACTTGGGTTGCATTTATACCAAGCAAAGACAATGCCTTTAAAGTTTTCAAAATCATTGCCAAAAGGATATAAAAAGAAAAAGATTTGAAAATTAAATCTCTTAGAAGTGACATGGAGGTGAGTTTGAAATGAGCCTTTTGAAAAGTTTTGTCAAAAATTTGGTATCAATCGTAATTTATCTGCCCTTAGAACTCCACAACAAAATGGGGTTGTGGAGAGGAAAAATAGATTCTTGATAGAACTTGCTAGAACAATGTTGAGTGAGATTGCTTTGCCAAAATATTTTTGGCCCGATGCAGTTTCTACAACATGCTATGTTCTAAATAGGATAGTGATTAGGCCGATTTTGAAGAAAACCCGCTATGAACTTTATAAAGATAAAAAGCCGAATATATCTCATTTCAAGGTATTTGGCTACAAATGTTTTGTTTTGAATAATGGCAAGGAACCACTTGGTAAGTTTGATGCTAAGGCGGACGAGACTATCTTTATTGGATATTCTTTAACTAGTAAGGCTTATAGAGTTTTCAACAAAAGAACATTGTGCATTGAGGAATCTGTACATGTGAAGTTTGATGAATCTAACAATTACCAAAAAGGAAGTACACCTGTTGATGATAAGGAAGGTACAGGTGATCATGGCAGTGGCACACCAAAAGGACAGCAAAAACCACCATCCATTTCACACAATCTACCAAAGGAATGAAAGAAACCAAGAGACTTATCTCTAGACAACATTCTTGGTGACATCCAAAAGGGAGTATCCACTAGATCCTCCTATAATATGATCTGTGATGATTTTTCTTTTGTATCTCAATTTGAACCTTCTTGTGTTGATGATGCTTTGAATGATGAATTTTGGATGAATGTTATGCATGAGGAGTTAAATCAATTAAAAAGGAACAGTATGGAAACTAGTACTTTTTAATAGATATATGAATATTATTGGAACCAAATGGGTGTTTAAAAATAAATTAAATGAAAATGATATTACGATAATAAATAAAGTTAGGTTATAGCTAGAGGCTATAATCAACAAGAAGGAATTGATTTTAATGAAATATATATCCCTATTGCTAGATTAAAAGACGTAAGGTTGTTACTTCCATTTTCCTGTTTCACGATTTTAAGTTGTTTCAGATGAATGTAAAAAATGCATTTTTGAGTAGTTGCATCAATGAAAAGTCATAACTAGTTAAAAATATGTTTTGAGAAAAGATTTTAAATTTCCTATGTTTTTCAGATTTAATAGGTAAACAATTTTTTAAAAATGACTTAAGAAATGGGTTAAAACTAGTTAAAATTTTAGGGGTATTAATAATTTATTATAATTAAACTTGTGAATATTTTCTTCATTTATTTATAGACTTGTACAAGTAGACTTAAAACAATCAAATGCCCTGAACAAAGTTAAGAACTTTAATTAGCAAATAATTATGTGTTATCCTCTTACGAAATCTTAACATATTAATCATATGTAATTCAAAAGATAAAGACTATATGAAATAAAACTTTTTCTAAATTTGGTATCAATAAACATCTTTTAATCATTTCTTAAAATTTTATTTGTTAAAAAAATGTTGAGATGATGTAAAAAATACACTATAATAAATTATAAAATACAAAAATTCCAATGACTAATTTTTATTTAAAGACTAGTATTATACTTTATCTTTTAAAATATTCACGTCAATCTCACGGTAAAATATTTAGATCATAAAACAAATTTTATTTAACGGTAAGACCAGAGTAATACGTAAAACTGTTGAGGCACGTCATTGATAAAGTATTTCGCTTTTAAATTCTTTTTTCCTTTCTTTTACTGATGCTCAAATACCTTACATTTATTTATTAAATGTAACATATTTATTAGACTATTATTTAATTTTTAAAAAATTTATTAAACATTGACATTTCATAAAAATAAATTTGTAAGAATTTATTAATAATTTAACTAATTAATAAAAATCTAATGCAATATATATATATATATATATATATAAAATATGAATTTCATTATTGATTAAAATTATTAAATGTCGAATATTCAAGGAAACAAACTGTAAAATCATATTAATATAATTATAACGTTAACTAAAAATTTCTATATATGAAAATTATAATGTAAATATTAATTTCTTATACATATAATCAAATAAAAATCTAAGTTGCATGTCATAGTATTTGTTAAGAAGCAAATATAATAAAAACAACATCAAATTTAGTTTTTTTTTTTCCTTTATAATATGAAAAATAAAACAGGATTATTTTAAAGTATTCGAATAGGATTGTTTTAAAGTACTCGAACATGATTTTAAACTTTTTGATTAATTTGATTAAATTATCTTGTTCCCCATTTTAATAAAATATAATATAGTTTATAAATAAGGATAGATAAATTAGTTTAATAAGATCTCCTTTCTCCTCCATTAAAAACTCTACCCCTTCTTCCTTCATAATTTTACATTCTTTTAGTCAAATCTCCACATAGATTCTTGATCCCTTCTCAATCTTTTAGTCCAACACCGATTTTACCATTATGGTGTAATCTAACGAATTCCATCTCAAATTTGTTTTTGATGCAAAATATTCCTAACAAAGAAACAAATCAAAATTAAATAAAATAATCTCATTTCGATTTTAGAATAAACAAGAAACCAAGAACATAACCACAAAATCAAAAGTTTATCTAACATTCAAAGTAAATAACAACGCAAAATGGTATTTTACTCTAATTGAAAGGACAAAAGAAGAATAATGTTTTTAAAATTTATAAAAAATAATGGTCCAAGCAACTAAATTTTTGTCATGTCTGCATTTGATTATTGTAATCATTTCTCATATGTGAGAAATTTGTAGACAATAGATACAGAATTTAGATTGATCAACGAGATACTTTGGGTCTATCCACTATTATATTTTCTCATAACTTATGTAAAGAAACAACAAACAAAATAAAAGATCCGAATTTAATTATTAAAATTATTTTCTTGTTACATGTAAAGATATAATTTACAAGAAACTCGATCCATTAATCTGTTATTCTGGAAAATAGATACAAAATGACTTGTTACACATTTTTCTATTGTTAAATATTAGTTTTGTTGAAAAGTTACAGGCTTGATTCAAATTCATGATCACTACTTTTTTTTCATCCTTTTCTCCCTAAAGTCCTTTATATTACGAGACCAACCTTACATTTGACCTGTTACATATATGATAATGACCATTCGTAAAATATTACCTTTTCACATATGCCAAATTTATTTAAACAACAACTTATTTCTTAAGTTCTTGTTTGATTTAATTTTCTTTAAACCAATTGTGATTTAGTAATAATTAATGGATGATATAAATCTTCAAAAAATTAAAAAATAAATTTACAAGTCATGAGTTGTAATTATAAAATATTGTTTCACCAATAAATATTTATTGTTTATTTATATATTTTGTACCTCCACATATTAATCATGGGTACAATGTGAGTCAATAATCTGTATAACAACAACAAAAAAGCATATACAAACAAAAGCCCCCTCTTTTGTATCCCAGGTTATTACAGTTGAAGTTGCAATTTTCTTCGCTTACGCATGGACCTGCACAGTCTGTCGACTGACTTTCAACAATCAATTGCCCTGGAACAAATTTAAGAACTTTAATTAGTAAATAATGTTGTGTTGTCCTTCTCTAAAATCTTAACATATCATTCATATGGAATTCAAATAAAAGATTATTGAGTATGAAAAAATAAACTACTTGAGATTAATATATGTCTATTAATCAATTATTATAAATTTATTTATAAAACACGTTATTGAGATGATAATAACTAAAATACATATATGATAAATCATAAAATTACAAAAATTTTAAATACTCATTTTTTCTTAAAATTTATCATTGTGTATTATACGATGAAATAGACATATCAATCTCACTTTCGAAGATTTAAATCATATCTTCAAGAAATTAAACATTTTCTTCTTACCTGATGTCAAGATCAGAGCAATACACAAAATTGTCAAGGCAAATGGTTGATAAACTTTGAAAGTCATCTTGTAAAGATTTTACTTTTGAATTCTTCTTTTTCTCTCTTTTGGTGATGCTCATATACCTTATATATATTTATTAAATACAACACATTGAATAGATTATTAATTTTAGTTTTAAATGCATATTTTAAATATTTTGACTTTTTATACATATAGCATTTATTAAATGCATATTTTAAATATTTTGACTTTTTATACATATAGTATTTATTAAATGCATATTTTAAATATTTTGACTTTTTATACATATAGCATTTATTAAATGCATATTTTAATTATTTTGACTTTTTATACATATAGCATTTATTAAATGCATATTTTAACTATTTTGACTTTTTATTCATATATCATTTATTAGAATTCATTACTTCTTAAAACTAATTAATATAAAATTTAATGCCAAAATATATATAAAAAAATATGAGTTTTATTATTACTTAAATATTGATTGTAAATATTATTAAAAAACAAATTTTGTTGTAAACATTAATTGCACATCTACTTCAATTTTATACATTTAATTGAATTTATTTAATACAAATAAATAAAAAATTTAATTTTATATCTTAATATTTGTCGAGAGCTAATCAAACCCGGATAAACAATTAGTTTTATCTCTAAAGTCTAAAAATAAAAATAAAACACGAATGTTAGAGAGTTTGATTTTTTTTAATATACCACCTTGAAAGTCTTAGAAAATTTTTAAACTCATACTTTATTCAATGATTTCTTCACACGATTTTGTTGTTTAATAAAAAATTTAACTAATTTTAAAAAATATTTAAAATAGTGTGTTAAAAAAGTATATTCCTCATAATTCATATTTGCATAGTTTAATAGTCTCTATAAGGTTTGAACTTAAAACATGATGTCTTCATCCTTTAGCTCATTAGTGGATTTCAAGTTTTGATGATATCATATGTTAAATAATTATGATTTAAGTATGCTTTTATGTTACACTAATAAAGACACGTGTGTTGGAATAATTATTCCTAAATATTCAATAAAATAGAATGACTATTATCTAACATCTAATAAAGACATGGTCAAGCATTCAAAATGGATTTCATCCCATAACCAATTAAGTCTTTGTCCAGTGTAACCCTATGTTTTTTCTAGTGTTTTATGTTTTCGTTGGTATTTGTATAGTATATGGGTGTTTAAGTTTGTTAGTTATCAAAGTTAGAACTCATTTTTGGATATATTGGGTTATAGGTTATTGCTTACTAGTTTTAGCAAAATTCAACACCACATTTAGTAACGCTCACATTTAGTTAGACTTAATATCACATTTAATGACGGTCAACACCACCTAATTCTTAACGTCAAGGTAACCGTCAATCACGTTGAGCATGAGTTTGTGTGGCGCTGAATGTTAATCCACGTCAAATTTATCTATAAATAAGATTGAAGGTTGACTTTTTTTTTTCAAATTTTGAACCCATTTTGAACCCTTAGTGCGGAAGTCGCCTCTTTGTGAAACCTAGTATATTTTTTTAGGTGATCTTATCTTTTCCTTGATAATAAATATATAGTTAAATTTTAAAAATAATAATCATTTAATATCTCTTTTCTTCCCCAAGTATAAATTTAAGTAAATGAGTATTTGACCTCATTTTTAGTTTTTTATGTACCCCAAATCAAAATTCTCAATCGATTAAACTATTTTATGCTTTTTTCTCTTCATTTTAGACCAAACAAAATCTCATATGGAGCAGTCGTTGAAACAACGCAATTTTAATGTTTAACATGAAAGTTTAAACCTTTTTCTTGTGTTTTAATGTACGTTTTGTAGTAAGGGAGTTTATTTCTTGTTTATTTTATTTTGTTTGAATCCATGATCGAAGGAAGAGGACTCGATCATGAGAATATTTGTTTGCATCCGTGTGTGTTGGCTTTTAGATAAGAATAAATATATTGTGATTTCACAATGAGATATGAAAAATGATCATTTGATTGCACTATTTGATGGAATATGGATTGCTAGAATAAGTTGATTTGATTAATGTTCACAAGTTTTATTTAGGAATTATCCATATCAATGGAGAAATTACCCAAATTTCACAAAATCCTTTAAATATAAGAAAATTGACTAAGTTGTTTTGAAAGTTAAGATTCATATTCCTCTGTAAGCTAGATTATTCAAGTATGATGATTTGTCTTTATTCCTGATTAATATATAAGTATGTTTTTGGTTGTAGGTTAAGGGACATGAGGTGCATGTCTAGTGTTGTATATCCTTTGGGATGTGATTATGAGTAGACATGTAAGTTGAAGCTAACTTGAGTTGTAACTTAGAAGGTGTCTCCACTAGTGTTGGGGTTGCTAAGCAGGGCTACTAGATAGGCCTCGAAGATAGGTAAATGAACGAACTCTAAAGTAAGGCCAAGGAAATCATGAGCCTTGTGTTGTGATAAATCCAATACACATGTATATCTGTCCTAACTTACCCACTCTATATATCTCACAATATTAGTTATACAAGCTCCATAAATAACTAGTTTTCGACTGTTGTGTTAAAAGATATCTCATCGTAGTTGCTCATGATTGATGTAAACCTCAATAGACTATGTTTGTTGAAGCGGTAGAGTTGTAATCGTTGCTTCCAAATTTGTGTGTTATAAGCTATTGAAAATGAAATTTTGAATAATGTCTCTTCACATACCTTATACTTGCATCCTTTATAGTATATCTCATTTTATATAATTTCATCCTAACATTTCAACTTCAAAGTTTTACACTTTGAATAAGCAGACGATTTAGAAGGACAACATAGTGGTGATTGAGAGTCCAAAAAGGACAACACATGTCAGAAAAAGTAACATTTAACTCTATTACACATGACACTACGAGGATATCCATTTTCAAGCATCTACCTTGTTTTCCTCACCTCATATAACATGAGCTTCACAATAATGGCTACTTATCTTTTCCTATAAATATGGCCAACTTATCAGAGAAAAATGACGAGAGAATCAATCGAATTGTCAACACTTTGTTGGATAAAACACTTAATTTAAACGATTTTTTTCTAACCGTAAATTCTTGTATAAAATCCTTTGTTTAGCATAGTCGTACGCTTTCATACTTCATTGTATCCTCTCTTTTAGAGTATATGATATAAGCTTGCATTGGAAACTTGAATTATGCCTTTGTCTTCATTCAAGAAACGACATGGGTAAAGCTAGAATTTCAAGCTTTAAAGAAATGCAAATGGAACAGGCAAAGGATGGAAACGTTAAACAATGAGGCAAATGAAGAATCATAATAATGGAATTGCTACAATTAATAAGACTCAAAAGGTTTATGATGTGTTGTTAGCCACCACCGGTAATGTGTGAGCACACTAGTTGCCTGCTTATAGCAAGTATACCACAACCGTTAAGTAATAAGTATTTATAGATCAAGGTTGTCGATCCCACAAGGATAAGAAATCAAATTAATTTAATTTAATTCTATTATTCAGAAGGTTTTGGGAAGTTGATGAGAGAAAACAGTTATAATTTAAAAGAAATTTAACTATCAGGAAAACGATTGAGATCCCGATTTTACCACTAATTACCCTAATATTCTCATCTATGTTATTCAAATTATAATCTTTGGTTAGATCGGATTCCTACCCTCGTAATCGTCCCTCTCAGGATCACCTACGCCGCCTATAATAACCCGATTAATTAATCTCTTAAATTAAAATAAGTTAATTAGAGTTTTAGTTCTGTGAATCTAGTGATAATTGTTAGGTTATATCAACATTACTGTCTACTCCTATCTTTAGGACTCTTACTTAATAATGACTATTTTTCAAATACTACCTAAGTTTCTTTTCTCAAAATTCCCTTAGGTTTACTATCAATTCATTAATGACTAGTTAACAAATAACATTAAACATAGAAGAAATAAATATTCAATCATAAACTGAATAACATCGAGAATTATATTAGGAATAATTGAGGTTATATCGTTCTCCCAATCAAAGGGGAAGTTAGTTCATGCTAATAGGGGGAACAACACAAGAATAATATCCTTGAGTCTCCTTCGCTTAGGCTTGACGTTAAACTCCGAATGTCGCCTGAACCAAGTGTGATTCTGATTCCTCGTAGGAAAAAGATGATTTGTTGATAGTGACATGTGAATTTATAGCATTTTTCATGGACATAGGCTTTTCGCGAACCCAACTTGTGCGAGCTCAGTTGCAAATCGCGCGAGTTGAGGTTACAGAGAGTGAACTTGTGCTGAAAGGTAGGTCAACTCGCGCGAGCTCAACTGCAAATCGCGCGAGCTGAGTTGATAGAGATGAATGGTCCACCCCTAGAACTCTAAGTCGCGTGAGTTAAGTCCTTACTCGCGTGAGGTGTATTTTTGTGCATATTTTCTCCTGTTTTTGACTATTTTTAACACTTAAAACACTTAAACAAACCATCGACATATTCTAACTTAAAGTATTATAGTTTAAAGCATTTAACGATTATTTTAACTCACTTAAGAGTGTTTAATGGAAAATTTATGCATTAGAAAGTGTATGTCAATAACTCACTTTTGTGAATTATCAGCTTACACAATAAACCTAAAGATAACTCTAACTCTCAACATCTTATTTTTGTTATCACTTTGCCAAAAGTACTTAACAAACAAGTAAGCACGGTTTCTATAAAAGTGAGAAACATGTAAGCAAAAACTAACATTTGGCTCTAATATACTTAACAATACAAGGATATCCATTTCAAGATATCCACCTTGGTTTACTCATATCATATGATTTGAGTTTGATAACAACAACTATTCTCCTTTGTTTATATATAGAATCAACTTATCAAAGAAAAACAACGAGAAAATCAATCAAAGTGTCAAAACTTTATTGGACAAAACAATCAGTTTCATCAAAAAATTTCCAACAATAAATCATTGTATGAAATCTTTTTCTTAGCAAATTCATGCACTTGTATGTTTTATTGTATATTTTTTCCTTTGAGAATAGATATTGTATCTTTAAACAAACTTTGTTTGTAAAATGCAAAAGTAACTTAGTGAAAAAGAAAACTCTATTTAAAAAGCTTAGATTATAAGCTTGTTGAGTTTTAAATAAAAAATGACTTCATACAAAAGAATATTCAGGTATAATAAAGATTTAATTAGCAAAGAACCTTCAATATTTTGAAAATATGAGATATGTGTAAACTTACATTTATTTTTCTCTTTAAAACACGGATGCAAGTTATTTACTTGATTTTCTAGAATAAGTTTTCCCGTTTCCTCGTTTTAAAACGGTGAAAACCTTATTGTTTACCTAATTTGCAGAAGTTTTCTAAGTTTGTAAAAGGTTTTTAAAATATACAATTTAATTTCTCCACTTCATGTATTATTTATCTGTCATTGTTTTATGATGTCAATTATTAATATATTTCATACAATGAGATAGTTAGTTCAAGGTTAATCACAGCTTTGTTCGTTAGTAACTTTCTTTTTATTTACGATATTACTGATGATCTTCATTTTCAAAGAAAAAATACATATCAAAATCTTCAGTCTCCACGTAATCATTAATAAAATGTGAAGAGATATTTAATTTCTATATTTTTTATGTTAAATTTTAAAAGTGAGCAACAATTAGAAACAAATATATATTCATGTCATTAATTGATAGATCTAATCAGTTTTGCATTTTGTTGGTTCGTGATAATAAACATGATCCTTTGAAATAAAATCTTCTGTTCACATTCTTCCACATCTGCCACTAGCACAATTTACATCATACCATCTTATTAACCTGAAATATTGGTTTTCACTTAGAAATAAATTTAGGTTAGTTGTTGCAGCATTCACAAATTTTGAGTCCTAACATTAACATAAATTGATCAAATATTGATATAAAATTGACACATGACCCCTTTTCTATGTGATCATCAACACTTAATGGTTTAAATTTTATGACACATACTAAAAATATTGAAAAAATAAACAAATAATTAAAAGTTTATAAAATATTAATTATAAAATAACTAAAATCCAACATATGAGTAATGAAAAATTCAATTAACTATTTCTTTTATTATGAAAAATAATATAAAAGATAAGATATTGAAATTTTAAAAAGGAAATAGTGAATGATAAATGTAGGAGAAATTTTTTCGTCTATATATAGAAATTTAATTTTTTATTCTTTTCGCATTTGCGTTGCCGTTCTTGAAGAAAATGGATTCTTATAAAGCTATAGCTTAGAAATCTTCGTCAACATCATCAGTTTCCTAAACTTGAACCCATAAGATTTAAAGATATTATTTTTAGTTTTTTTTTTAAAAGCTGCTTTGTAGGTTTCTAATTGGATTTTCATTTACATGTTTAATTCATTATATGATTTTTTCATTTAATTTTACTCGCATCGTTTATCAACTATTTTAATAAAATAAATGATTTATAAAAGTACAGCTTGATTGTTTTGTCAGTACTCCTTTCTCCGTCAGAGCTTTCAAATTACAAATTTCTGAACTCTTTTAAAGATACTATTTTTCTTTTATCATTAAAACAAATTATATTTATGTTTACTCATAAAAGAAATAAATTTGTCTAAATCATAAATTAAAATTGATTATAAATCTCATCAAATAATAAATAAATAAAAAATATAAACTTAATTTTTGCATAATAAAAGTAAATAATTTGAAACTTTAATAAATACATTGGTTAAAAAAAATTATTCACTCTAAGAGTGAATACTATATTTCTATAATTCAATTATTTTATTTTCAATTTAATTAGATGACTTCAGGAGATTGGTTTGACAATTTTATATATCTTTAGAGTTTTCAATCACTTTAGAAAAATAATATTATATGAAAATGTATTGATAAGCTTTACTATTTTATTATGGTTGGAAAATAAAATTATTTATAACTATAATGTACATACAGACTAGGAAATTCATAAAATGATTCCTAACATAATTATGTCTTAATAATCCTTTAAAAAATTAATTTATTTTCGATAAGATATTTATAAATAATATAAACTTAACTCACTAGTTTATTACCTGTTCCATATATCACGAGCTATACATACTACGTACTAATTAATTTTAAATCAAACAAATTTTTCCTTAAATGTTTTATTATGAATTGAAATTTATTAAAATATATAACATTTGATAACTCACAACTCTAAAATATATATTACAAAATTTATGAGTACTCTAAGAGAATGATACTAAAATTTATCTAATTAAATATTCTGTTTCTATTTGAAACCAATTAAAGAAGCTCTTACGTTTGTGTCTTTTCCTCTTTGGTTAAATATCAAATTCATTTATATAACTAGTGGAGAAGGTCACCACCATTGTTTTGGATGTTTCTTCACTTTGCTAATTAAATTCCACCTTTTAGTTTCTTTATTTTTTCAGTGTTATTTTGATAAAAGGGTACACAAATTGGAGGTGCTATTTTATTTTTTTCTTCTTAACTGACTTGTTTAGATAATTTTCTAGAATTTCATATTAGCTATGTGGTGTTCTTTTTTAACTGAAGCATATTCATGTTGTTATTCACTTATACTAAATTTATATTTTTTAAAATAAAACAGAATAAATTTTAAGAAAGAATTGATTTATGTTTTGAAAAGTTTTTGCAAATTTTTTATTTTTGGATATAAAATATTTTTAACAAAAATATGTTTTATAATATAATCTCAATTAGAAAAAATTAATACTAAAGTAAGAGATAAAATGTAGATAATTTTTACATTTATTCGTTTTATGGAAATTATGTCCAATTTTTTAAGCAATAATTAAGATTTGACTATATTAGAGTCAATAAAAATACTTCTTACTAATTCATGGATTCTTTTGTCACAATCTCTTCAGGTTAAAATCTTTTATGTATTATTTTCACTCAGTCTCTTCAGCTAACTACCCTAAGTATTCTTTAGTCTTAGCCTACTCCAAGTATTCTTTGATTTAAGTCTCTTCATACTAATAAAGGCAAGTATTATTTAGTCTCAATCTCTCCAAGCTAAATTATCATTAAAGGTGTTAATTTACAAAGGGTTATCTAACTAAAAATTACTCAACCTCTACATACAGGAGCATATGTAATGAAGATTATTTCAGGAAGAAAAGGCCTTTTGCAAAGCAAAGTTTTAAAGTATTCCTACATTTTATACGCAACTTCAATTTCTTGTTCTTCAAGTATATATATATATATATATATATATATATAAAAGAGTTTAAAGTAATCATTAAATTCCACAATGTTAAACTCTTTACTCAACCTGACGAAAATATGATCAACATCATTTACATTAAATGCATTCTTAAGCCGTCAACTTTAGAATTATAAAACATTTTTACAATCCTAGAATTTCATACACAAACGTTATACTTCTTTCTGCAATAGATCTTCGTGTCAGAAAACATTTTTTTTTTACTCTAATAAGTCATGTTTTTTTTTAGAGATATAATTGACTTCCTCATATTTAATTAAAACGTGTGTTTGTTTGATAAGACTTTATATGAAATAACATTCTGATTAAAGTCTATCTATTATTCTTTTATCTTAAATTTTGAAGCTCATTTGTCACTTCATTAATTTGACTTGAACTTTGTTGAGATATAATATTTATCTTGCTAAGTGCTCATTCCATTTGATCATCCACCCCGGAGCTACTTTACCATATTCTAAATTTAATGGTTTCAATAAATCACCTACAACAGTTTGTCTTGGACCTGGTCTAGAATTATCTTCAACAATTTGCGTAGCCATAAATACGATTTTTCTTCATTGAGATATGTTAACTTAAAGTTTAAAAGTTTCAATTGTTTTATAAATCCAAATTTCCATCGTGTGTAATTATCAAAATTAAGGACTTAACACACTTTTAAATTATGACATCATTTATGTACAATAATTCATTGAATTGTAATTAATTAAATTAAAAAATAAAAAATATTATTTTTTATTTTTCATTTTTAATAGTTTTAATTTTTTAAATAAATTTAACACATCAAATTGAGAGGCAAAGAATAGAACTTTCTACCAATATAAAACTCATTTAACTTTCAACTTTTACTAACGATAGCGTAGAAACAAATTGAAATGCAGAAATATAATAAATAAATTGAAGAGTTTAAGAGGATAAAATTATTCTATAAAAATAGAAACCAAAAATAAAAAGGGTGGAATCCGTTTGTATACAGTTGTAATCATCATCTTTTTTACTTGAGATTAGATATAATTTTAGTAAAAAATTAAATTAATAATTAATTTAGACGGTAATTTACAATGAATTGTGAGAAAGTAAACAATTTTTTTATAAATTAATTTCAAAAGGCAAAGATATATAGTAAATGAAGTTAATTAATTTAATTTAATAAATTTTCTAAAAAATATAATTTATTTTAAAACTTAATTCTATCATGGTTATTAATTTTTTATATTTTCAATTACTTAAATACATATAATAAGTTTTTTCCTTAATATTTATGCATTAATATATTGATTCTTTAATTTGTAATTAAATAGTTGATTTAACATCCAAAATAATTTAAATTAATGCAGTCATTAGAATATTAAAACTAAAACTTATATAAGATAAGATTTAAAAAATAAAATAAAAATATTTTTTCCATCATGGGCTATGATATGGTTACAAAAGGACTATTATTTAAGAGGACATGCGATTTCAACAATTCGTTATTCTCTCCTCATCTTCTAATGTTTTTATTTTATCTTGTCTTCGGTTGTAATGGTTGGGTGTATATAAAGGATAAATAGGGATACGAGAAAAAAAAAATCTATGTATTATTATTTCTAATTGTAAATTTTTCTTTTCAAACTATTTTATTTTTTTTCTTTATTTTTTCTTTTTTCTAATTAGTTTATTCATTTTTTCTAAATATAGACATAAATGATAACAATAACAGTAGTAAAAACAATAAGTGGAATTTGAAGACAATGACACTTTACAATCAATTATGTCGTATCTATATTTATTCATTTTTTAAATTCTTGTATTTTATAACATCTTGAAAGGTCATTAAAATTTAATTGGTTTTTATAAAAAATATTGATGTTGTTTATGTAATATAGTTTTCTCTTAAAATAATTAATCGAATTTGTGAAATTCAATTTATGATTAAATAATGATAAATTAAATTTTGATTAATTGGTCTAATTCTTTTTTTGTACTATGTAGGAATTTAATTTAATTATTAATTTAAGTAATGATAATTTTAGTTAATAATTTTTTAAATAGAAAATATTTTAATATTCTTTAAATTAAATTAATATTATTTTTTAAGATGCCACTAATATTCAATTAAAGATTAAAATGTTTAAAATTCAACCTGACTCTTAAACACTAATCTTTGCTTTTAAATTAATATGTATTGTTCCTGAGCTTTCGTGTCTATGAAACTAATTTTCTTACCGTTTTATTGAGATAACAATAAATATTAACATGAAGTGTGATATATTAAATAAAGAAATATAGATTATTTTCATGAATTAATTAAATGAGAAAATATAGATTATTTCTTCAATAAGATTAAATTAAATAAAAAAATATGCATATATAATATTAATATTAATGTAACATTATATATAATATTACATTAGTAATAGAAATAGAAAAAATAAATTGGATGATTGATAACGTGAAATTAATGAATTATCAATCAAAAAGAAATTCTTTAGAGTTAATTAAATTTTCAATTTCTCTTTTTTTTCAATATTTTTAGTTCAACGTGAAATTGTCATTTTTCAATGTGACCACGTTCAATCCTCTACTGTTTGAATTTAATAGCATTGACTATATATATTGATAAAAAAATAAATAAGAAATAAAAGTTGACAAAAAAAATTAAAATAACTAAAATCTAAAACAGGTAATAGTTGAGTAATGAAAACCTTAATTAAAAATTTTTCATTATGAGAAATAATATATAAGATAGGGTATTGAAATTTTAAAAAAGAAATAGTGAATGATAAATGTAGGAGAAATTTTGTTGTCCATGTGTTAATACATGTAGGAGGTTATAAAGCTATAGCTTAGAAATCTTCAACAACATCAATTTCCCAAGCTTAGAAAGTTTTTGTTTTTTTTATTTTATTTTTTGTTGAAGCTGCTTTGTAATATTTCTAATTGGGTTTTCAATATGTTTTTTTAAAAATTTACTCGCATAGTTTATCAATTATTTTAATAAAATAAGTTATTTATAAAGTACAGCCTGATTTTTGGTCAATAAGCCTCTCTCCGTCATAACTGTCAAATAAAAATTTCGGAACTCTTTAAAAAATACAATTTTTTATCAATAAAACAAAACATATTTATGTTTATTGATTAAAAAAATAAAGTTTTCTAAATCATAAATCAAATTTGGTGATAAATCTCATTAAATAATAAATAAATAAAAATGTTAAACTAATTTTTGAATAATAAAAATAAATAACTTGAAATTTTAATAAATATATTGGTTCAAAATAATTTTGATTCAATTTAAGAGGTGAGTACTATATTTCTATAATTCAATTATTTTATTTTCAATTTAGATGGAATCGAAAGATTTGTTGAACCGTTTTATATATCTTTAGAGTTTTCAATCGCTTTAGAAAAATAATATTATATGAATATGTATCCATATGCTTTATTATTTTATTATTGTTAGAAAAAAATCATTTATTAATTATAATTTACATGCAGATTAGGAAATTTATAAAAATATTATTAACATAATTATGTCTTAATAATATATCCTTTTAAAAATTAATTTGTTTTCAATAAGATATTTATAAATGATATAAAACTAACTCATCTGTTATAATCTGTTCCCTATATCACAAGGTATACATATACTACTAATTAATTAATCTACAAACATTTTTTTTCCTTAAATTTTTCATTTGAAGAGAAATTATTAAAAAAATATAACATTTGATAACTCACAACTCTAAAATAAAAATTACAAGATATTTTAGTACTTTAAGAGATGATACTAAAATTTATCTAATTAAATATACTGTTTCCATTTGAAACCATTTAAAGAAGTTCTTACGTTAGTCTCTTAACTTTCTTCTTAGGCTAAATTTGAAATTTATTTATATAATTAGTGAGGAAGGTCACAGTACCATTGCTTTGGATGTTTGTTCACTTTGTTAATTAAATTCCTCCTTTTAGTTTCTTTATTTTTTTTCTGTGTTGTTTTGATAAAAGGGTACACAAATGGAGGTGCTATTTTATTTTTGTGGTCTTATAAATGACTTGTTTAGATAATTTTCTAGTATTTCATATTAGTTGTGTGTTTTTTTTCTTTACTGAAGCATATTAATGATCTTATTAACTTATACTAAATTTATATTTTTTTAAATAAAATAGAATAAAGTTTACTATTAATGACATTGCTAGAATGAGTTCTCAATTTAACTGTGTTGCTCAATTTGAGGGAAAGAGATATTATCGAATTCTTTTTAAAAATTAAAGAATTAAATTAAATTTCTTTCTTAATAATGGGTATAAATTGAAAATAAAATAAATAAACAAGTAGATAAAGACATAACTAATCCTACATTTTATTATAAATTTGAATTTATAATAAAATATTTTAAAATAAATTATATTAATTTAAAATCAATTCTATCAAAATTGATTTTATAGATTTGATTTTCTAAAATCAAATTTATTCAAGATAAATTTATTTGATATTTTTTTTAATACCACTATGTATCTATTAATCTATTTTTCTGCTCAATTTTTATTTACTAATATATCTTAGATGTCGTAAAAGAATATAGAATAGTGTTAGATTAGGATGACTTCAAATATAACCTTAACGAATTCTTAGAATACATCATATTTTATTTTTAAAATTCAAACCTATCCAAATCATTATGGGTATAATTGGACTAGAAGATGGATTAGGTCTTACTCACCCTTATTTTCAAACATAATTTAATTTTATCTTCTAACTATTAAAGTTATTTATAAAAAAAAATACCTAAAGCAAATTATAATATTTAAAGTCTTTTCAATATGTTAAAAATTATGTAATATTACTTTTGAAACATTAGAGATAATTTATAATATTCTTATACTTTAGAAATATTTAAGAGATGATAATAAATATTTATGGATTAAATTGATGTATTTTTTTGTTTTATTTTTATTTTTTTGCGTGGTCTTTTGGTTAGAGGGTACACAAAATTTAGGTGACAATTTATGTATTTATTGTTTAAAATGATTTATTTCGATAATTTCCTACTATGTTATATTGGTTAGGTTATTCACTCATATTACTAAAGATCATTTTTGAAGAAAGAAATAAAATGCTTCAACAACTAGTGACATGTTCCCTTCTTTCTCTCTTTTAATTCTTTTTTATCTTAATTCTTCTTACTTTTATTTCTCTAACTTTTTTTCAAATAGATCATATATAAGGATCATCGTGTTAACCATCTTCACTACAAGAGAAAAAATTTATACGAGCGTTCAAAGAAGTGAGATCTTACAAAATGGCTCTCCGCGTCAATCAACTTTTTTTCCTTGGAATTTTATGCATTGTTTTGGTCTTGACTTCAGGTAAATAAAGTTTAGTAATTTATTTCCATACTTCAAAATACTAATTATAATGTGGAAAAAAAATATATTATTTAATTTGCATCAGTTTAGTGTTGATTCTTAGTTAATCATCATTATCATTTTAAAAGGTTGATTTAACATAAGAATAAGACTCAAGGAAGAGGGAGAAAGGTCCTCGACGGAAACCTTATTATCAAAAAAAAATATTTAACAATTAATAATAATTAATATTTATCGATAAAAAATCAGTAAAACTTTTAATGTGATTTGTTCATGAATTTTTCTAAAAATATATGTATATACTTAATTAAATTTTATAAATTTGTTGAGTTATCGCAGGAACAGTAGTGGCACGTTTGAATGAGAAGACAGCTAATGTTTGTATCGGAGCATGCTCCCCAGGTTGCGCGGGACAATGCGTTATCCTTGGCTACCCAGGAGGAGACTGCCACAGTTATCTTTGTTGTTGTGCCTGATGATATTTCACTACCAACTTCAACCCAACCATCAATAATACATTAACCGTTCATGTGTATAACAAAACGTGCATCTGTATGGTTGTGTTATATTAATAAATATTTATTTCTACGGTGCTTCTCTCTCATGTAAACAACCATCTTTTAGGCTCATTTTATATCTCATTGTAAACAGTTTAAATAATTAATTAGACCCTTTTTCTAAATTATATGATTTTTTTTAGAAAAAAAAAATTGTTTTATATTATATATCACTCTAGAAGACCAATAAAACATTAATTATTTTTTTCCAAGAATATCCTTAATTAATATTAAAAATATTTCTTGCGGCTTCTTTTATCAATTTCATATTATTTATTTTTTATTAATTTTATTGATTTCTTCAATTAATCAATGAAATGAGAAAAAGGATATATTAGAAAATTACATTAATATTTATAAAAAATTTAAACATTAGTTACATATTTTGATATCTATTTTGAATCTTAAAATATTATATAATTTGGAAGAGATAGAGTATAATTACTTAACTTGACGTAGATAAGTCATTAAATAAGTCATGTTAGATCTTAAAATAATTATAAAAATTAAAAATCTTTAAACAAGTTATATTAGATCTTAAAATAATCATAAAAGATTAAATAGAAAATCATCTTTAAATTTTATAATTAATTGCTAAATTAAACCCAATCCTACTAATAAGGGCGGAATCACTTGATGGCAAAGGAGGTGATGGCCCTCCCTTTAAATTATTTATTTATTTATTTATATATATATATTTTAATTTTTTTTAGCCCCTAGCAAAAGAAAATTATTATGTATGACTAATGGGCTTGCTCTAACACATCATTACCTAAAAATGAAATAAAATTAAAATTGAAATGAAAAAACCTCTCAAGATTGTAGTTTGTCACGTGTGATGTCCACGTTGCAATTTGTCTGGCATGACGACATCCTTGCTTAATGCATAAGTATTCTATATTATTTTATTTGTTTGTCCCATGTGACCTCCATGTTGTAATTTACCTGGCGTGACGACATTCATGTTTAATGCATAATTACTCTTTACTATTTCTTCAATCTTATATTTTTTTTTCTCACAAATTAATATATATATATATATATATATATATATATTGAATGATCTAATAATTAATAAAATTAATTAAATTGTGTTTCTAATCAATAAGATCTAGTTAATGCTAATATATTTTATTTCTCATATCTTATTTCGTAGTTTTGTTTAATTGGATAAGAGTGTTATATCATATATTAAGTCTGAGAAAAAAATTGTTTCAAAATAATTTATCTTTATTTGCATCATATTTAGTTTATTATAAAACTATTTTTATGGATTGAGTTTATAGTATAAACCATTTTTTAAATTTTTGTTTAAATCTGGAATCCATATTCTTGTTGAAAATAGAAACAAATTTCTTCCATCTAGTTAATTTATACCATACCTATACCAAATTTAATATTTACACACATTCGTTTGTACTCTAACTATAACAATTTTGTAGAACTGAAATTGCATGTGATTTTCAGTATTTATTTTAATATCTTTATAAATCAAATTTGTCATTTACTTAAATGATATTTTGATATTTATTATTATATATATTAATTTTTCTTCTATTTATAATTTTTAAATAGATTAATTCACTTTAAAGTAAAATAATGTAACATTTTTATGTTGTTTATTTTATATTTTAATTTGAAATTAATTAATTTATTTTTGTTTGAAACTTATTTTAAACAAAAGAATATGTTTCAAAATAAATATTAAATAAAATAAATTAATCTTTTTTAATCTATTTGAAATTAATTTATTTATATATTTATTATAAAAATAATATTTATATAAATTTATCAATTAAAAATACGTCCCTACCAAATTTAATTTTTAGCTCCACCCCGGCCTACAAACACAAATCCATTTTGTTTCAGCCCAAGTGTTACTGCCATTTCTTTTATAGCAATGTCTCTTTTTTTTCTTAAATAGTATTAATGTTCACAATGGCTAGCAACCTTTACATGAACGTAATTACTAGCTTTTGAAAAATTACTCATTCTCACATGTGTAACACACGCAAATTATTCCCTCGGATGAGGTTAGAAGTCACTCACACGTCACACCCTCCGTGTTTAGTTTCACTTATGATAATAAATTCGGAAAAGATTTTAAATTGATTTTAAATCTGAAATTAATTTTAAGTTGGTGTGATTTCATATATCAATGTAAATTTCATGTTTTGTTTTCACACATTGGTTACAGTTAGTCCTTGAAACAAAATGGATTCTAGAAGTAGAAGAGTTCATAAAACTGTAGCTCATAAATCTTCATCAATATGCCCGTGTTTAACAGTTTCTCATGCCTGAACTCATAAGTTGTAGCGTTATTATTAATTTTAGTTTTTATTTAATTTATAATTGTTTTGTGTTTCTTATTGAAGCTGCTTTGTAGGTTTCTTATTGAGTTTTCATTTCCATGTTTAATTCACTATATAAGAACGACCATTTGTTTTTTGTGAATGTTTTAGAAAAAAATATTTTAATAACATAAATGATTTATATATAAAAGTACAATATGCTTTTTTATCAATAAGTCTCTCCGGCCGTGAGAGTTTTCAAATTACAAATTTTGGAACTCTTATAAAAATATATATTTTCTATCATTAGAACAAATCACATTTACGCTCATTAATAATTTTTTTTTTCTATATCAAATATTAAAATTAATGATAATTTTCTTCTAGTCATAAAATAAATAAAGAATTTTAATTAATTTTTGCATAGTAACAAAATAATTTGAAACTCGTAAATAAATTATTAAAAAATATTGTATTTATCCTTGTTAGAACCTTTTATGTACTTTTTTAGAGTTTTAAACCAGGAAAGTAATGTTACATCAGCATGAGCAAATCAAATTGAAGGAGGAGCAGAGTCAAAAAAATAAGAATGGGAGGGACAGATTTTTTTTTGTTTTTTTTTATTTTAACTCTATTTTTTTAGTAAAATTGATTGGATGCAAGACTATTAATTACACAATAATTTTTAATTTATGATTGGAGATTAAAATAAATTTGAAAGATATTAAAATTTATTATTAATATATAAATAAATTTATTATTAATATATATATATATATAAACTATATATATTTATATAAATTAATATATATATATATATAAATTTATTATTGATTTATACATATAAATTTCTTATACATATATATATATTAATAATAAATTTATATATATATATATATATATATATATATATATATATATTGAAAAAAAAAAAACAGAAAAAAGGCCATCGCACAACGTGGCTCCGCCAGCGAATTGAAACGTGTAGGATTTATAATTTAGTTATTTAAAGATGTAAAATAATAAAGTAATATATGAAAGGGTAATATATTTATTATTTTACTTTTCAAAAATTATTTATTTTTATTTTAATTTTTAAATTATATCATTTATAATTATTTTAGTATTTTAATTTAATCACTTATTTTTATTTTGGTTTCATAAATTATGGATAAAATATAATAAATAATATAGTTTAAGATAAAATATGATAGATATCATTAAGGGACAAAAATATAGATATATTATACTCTTAAGTATTATTTTACTATTTTTTATTTTTTGAATGAGTTGAATTGTTTGACCATGATAATTTACTCTCTGCTTTATTAATGTTAGAGTAAATTACACTTAAATCATGTATTTTTGCGAGATTTCACAAATATCTCCTTCTTCTTTTACCCAACGTAAAACTTCTCAATTGTTTGAAAAAATATTACATTAAAAACCTTTTTATGCACTACAACTACAACTGACAACCCGTTAATTATAAAAAATATTATACTAACATCTTTAGTTGGGTTGTAAAAGTAGCGGTGAAAAAATTATTATTGTTAAGGTACCAAGTATAGAAGTATAAAAATAATGTTAAAATATCTCAAGAATACCGCGTGTAATCTTGAAGAATAAACAGAGGTGTGGGTGTAATTTAATCTTAATTTTATTATGGTTGAAACACAAATTTGTTTATTAATTATAATTGACGTATCGAATCAATAAAAATATTAGTATGATAATTATGACTTAATATTTTTTAAAATATTAATTTATTTTTAATAAGATATCTTTTCAAATTTAACTCACCGGTTATATTCAAACACTTTTCATATTAAGTTTTTAATTATTAATTAAAATTTATTGAAAAAATTAAATTTTGGTAAGTCACTACTCTAAAATAAAAATGACAAAATTTATAAGTACTAAAATTTATCTAATTAAATATACTGTTTCCGTTTGAAACCATTTAAAGAAGTTCTTACGTCTGTGTCTTTTCTTCTTTGGTTAAATAACAAATATGTTCATATAACGGTTAAATATCAAATTTGTTCATATAACTAACGATGAAGGTAACAACACCATTGTTCTGGATGTTTGTGCATTTTGTTAATTAAATTCGACCTTTTAGTTTTTTTTTTTATTTTCACTGTGTTATTTTGATTAAAGGGTACACAAATTGGACGTGATATTATTTTTTAACTCTAATGACTTGTTTGGATAATTTTCTAGTATTTCATATTAGACATGTTATTTTCTTAAAATAAATATCATTCTTCAGGAAAATCAGTTCTAATAAATAATAAATAATAATAATAAATAATAATAATTTATATAAAAATATATATAATAATAATAATAAATAATAATAATTTATATATAAATAATAATTATAATATATATATAAATAATAACTATTTTAAATAAATAATTATAATTTTAGTTTTATAATTATAAATAAAATTATAATTATAATATTCCCAAAATAATTATTTTAAATAATAATTATAATATATATAAATAAATATTATATATATGAATGATAATTTATAATATAATAAATAATATATTATAATAATAATAATAATAATAATAATAATAATTTTTAATTTTTGATGGTTTTCCATTTTTAATTTATAATCTCATATCTAATTTTAAAAACATACATGTTTAAGACTTCTATTTAAATGATTTTTAATTTTAAAATTTTTAATATTCATCTCCTATTTAAATGAGTTTTATTTTTAAAATTTTTAATATTCATCTTCTTATTTAAATGATTTTTAATTTTAAAACTTTTAATATTCATCTTTAATTTTAAAATCTCACAGTCATATTATATATTTATTTAAGAAATAATTATTATAACAACAAACTTTAACCATTAATAATATATTTTTTATTATCTTACACAGAAATTATAAATAAATAAATTAAAATAATTTTAAATTACTTTTTAAAAGTACACTATCCCATTTTAAATAAATTAAATAAAAATATATAAAAAATAATAAATTAAAATGAAAAAAATAAATTCTAACTCCAGTTAAATATGGTTTTTAATTACATAAAACTTTAAAACTCATAAATATATATTAAAAATATTATTACATTGTTAATAAATTTGTATTTAACGTATTTTAAGGGAAAAATTAAAATTAAAATAATAAGAAAAAGAAATTTGACTCCTCTAACTCGATGGTCTGGCTCGCCCCTGACTCAATTGGTATTTACTCTTTTATCTTCCTCTCTATATATGCTATGCGACAATATTTCTTAATTTTATTAATCTAATTAATTTCTTTTCAAATGGATTATATATATATACATCGTCTTATAACACCATCTTGATTACAAAAGAAAAAAAAAATAACGACACGAGAGTTCAAAGGTAAACTCTTAAGTCTTGATAAAATGACTATTTGCGTCTCTCAACCTTTTTTTGTTGCAATTTTCAGCATGGATTTAGTCCAGATATCAGGTAATAAATTGAAAATAATTTAATTTCTTTAATTCTAACTATTTCTACAGAATAATTAATTAACGGAAATATGAAAACAGTATGTGGTATTCTTATAGTGTTTTTCTTCTTAATTAGTCTATTTATTCATGAAAAAAAATTCGTGTAAGGAGAATAAGATCCATAAACAAATTTTTTAATCATTTTCAGTGTCAATTATTAATTATTTTTTTTTAAAAAAATATGTTGAATAAGAATTTTATTACTATTTGACATTATAAGATTTTGAATACACTCTTATTCCAATCACAAATTCTTATTTTGTTAATATTATTATTTTTGCTAGAATTATTTTAAAAGTAATTTATACATAATAATTTCATTAATTAACAGTGTATTTTCATTGACAATAAATCAAAATTAGAATAATCAAATTCTTTTTATCATTTATCAATATGTTACTTATTCAAATATTTTTATTATTAAATGTGTCGCTTAAAAGGTTAATATATTAATTATGATATTAATCTTATATAAAGGTATAACTAGATACTATATTAACTTTTATATAAAAAATATTAACGTCGTAAAAAAATGCATAAATTTGATAACCTATTGCAGGAACAGTAACATGTGTGGGGGGTGCATCTGAGATATAGCCTGTGTAGGAACATGCACCGTTTAGTAAAACTGCACCGTTTAGTAGGTTAGTCGAAAATTTTCTATTGATAAAAGGGAGGCTAGGACGTTCAATAGCCTTTTCAAATAAAAAATCACGGAGCCATCGATCCATTGTTCTGTACTAAAACCACTGAAATTTTCCAAATTGAATGTTTCAACATTTCTTCTATAACTTTGCCACATAATTTAATATTTTGAAAATTAAGATATCAACTTTTACCTAATACTCTTTGTTAAGACACCTCCCAAAACTAAACTGATATGAATCCAATTCTTGGATATGCTATCGAATAGTAGGTTTAGGAAATATTATTGTTAGAAGTTGACATTTTTGTTTTAGTATTTTATTGTAACTGGTTATTGCTTGTAAAATTTACCTTTCATTGTTTGTCTTTGTAATGATTTTTTTTTTTGCTTTTCATGATTAGTTTAAAGGAGTTTTTTTTTTTTATTTTTTTTTTATTTTTATGTATATATAAACCTTTTAGGAGGTTACTTTTGTAAATTAATTTGATATAATCTTCAAAAGATATAAAATTTTGAACTCTCCTATTTAGTTTTCTCTTTGAGCATGAGTGTTTTTTGGTTTATAAAATTGAATACTTTTGCTTAGTCTATTATTACTTGTCTGATAATGTTTATTAGTATGATAGTAGTCATTAGTCTAATAGATTATTTTATTACATTTGCTCACTATCAACTTAATATCTTTTTTCATCCTATGACTTTATCTTTTTTGTAATATGGTATTTAAAGCTTTATAGATCTTTGAGGAAGTACATGGGACATTAAATCATAGTTTTGAGTGAGAGAACAGCATATCCGCTGGAAATATGGCTTCAAATACCAAAACTACCATAAACATAAAATGGCTTCAAACAATTCTTTACCTTCACCTCCTATGTTTGCAAGAGAAAACGTTCATCTATTAGCTAGAAAAATGAAGACTTATCTTAGATCTTAAAGTCTGTGGGAAATTATGGTAAATGGAAGTAATACACATCCATTGCCAGAAAATCAACTATGAATAAAATGTGGAGTCATAATGACAAAATGACAAAAAAAGGAAGAAACCTTGCCATTATACATGTAGTCCTACATGATGATGTGTTCATCAAAATTTTGACTATTGAGACACCTAAAGAAGCATAGAACTGGCTGACGAAAGAGTTCCACAGGAGTGAAAGAACTAAGAAAATGTTTGTACTCAACTTCAGAAGAGAGTTTGAAGAACTAAAAATGAAAGAAGACGAAACTGCCAAAGACTTTCTTGACAAGTTCTTGAAGATTATCATGCAAATAAATTGCATGGCAAAGAACACTCTGACTAGAAGGTTGTTGAGAAAATATTGGTAGTCTTCCTCAGAGGTTTGAGTGCAAAATCTCCTCTCTAGAAGGAAATAAAGACTTCTCCAAAATCACACTTGAAGAGCTCATTAATGCTCTACAAGCCATAGAACAGAGACGTGCCTTGAAGATGGAAAACAACGTTGAAGGAGCTCTTCTTACTATAAGAAAATGTCAGAGCATGAGCAACTTTAAGAAAAAGTCCTCTAACAAAAAAGAGAAATGGAAGATTGTTTATAAATGAGGTGGGAAAAACATGTTTCCACTTTGTTTACACTGCAAAAAGACCAACCATATTGAAAATTTCTATTGGTTCAAACTTGAAATTAGATGTAACGCTTGTAATAAACTAGGTCATGTGGAAAGAAAGTTTGCAAAAATAAGGCAAACAGGCAAACACAACATACTTAAGTCATTGAAGAGGACCAACAAACGAATGATCGATTGTTTGCGCTACTTCTACTTATCAAATAGTAGCAAAGAAGAATGGATAATAGATAGTGTATGCACAAATCAGATGACACACAATGCAAGTCTTTTCACAGGTCTCGCCGATTTTTTCTTCTCCAAAGTCCTAGTGATAAATGGAGAATTTGCTGAGGCGAAGGGGAAAGAAGTTGTTGTTGTTGAAATTTCTACAAGTACTAAGTGCATCTTAGATGTTTTATATGTACCTGGTATAAGCCACAAACACAATGCATGTCGGTCTCTATAAAGGACAAGAGCTTCCCTGTTGAGTGGAAGCAAAACACATGCATGCCTTTCCCTGTGCATCAAATGATCCTTACACCTTATACCTTTGTTGAGTCAAGTTTGCCTCTATCTTGATCTTCCATAATCCAAAGTCGCTACTTCCCTTAAACTTCTCAATATCAAACTTGGTTGTTATTTTTTATAATATTTATTCTTTTTAATCCTCATAGATAGTGCCACTTGTTGAGTATAGTATCAGAAATAAAGAGAAAACAATCAAAAATGAAAGAATAAAGAGGGAAAATAGAGAACGCGTAAAGATTAGTGAGAAAAAACTTTTAATGATATTTCTAAAAAATATACAGGTAATATGCATATTGTATATGAAAATTGTTAACACTAGTACAGAAATCACATATTAAAACGCGCGCACCACTACGGTTCATAGGTAACCGTCGTAGTTTGATGTTACAGACTAAGACGGTTCACATTGAAATCGTCGTAGTCTGTAACGTGGTGACATTTTTGTAATATTTATGATATAGACTAAGACAGTTCAAATTAAAATTGTCGTAGTCTGTATTATAAATCCTGTTGGGCACTTCTCCTTCTTCGCGTAAACCATGCACTCCCTACTCCTTCCTTCTCCCGCGAAACCCCAATTCCTCACTTCTCCCTCTTCCGTCACAAGCGAACTCTTCCGTCACAGGCGCTATCCCTTCCTCCTTCATCCTTGACGAAACCCCAAACTCCGGTGCCAATATCCTTCTTCCTTCAAGAAAGTCTAATCCCGCAATCCGTCAAGAGGCTTCATAAAGATGCACGCGTTTTCAATTAATTTTGGTTTATTGATTATTTTTGTTATTATGAATTTGTAATGTTGTTTAGGGTTGATTTTATTTGGATTGATTTCGCGTTTGGATTTGTTGTGTTGAATTGATTTTGTTTACGGTTAAATAAGCTGAACAATAAGCTCACGTGAACAGAGAAATGAAATGATTTGTAACAAATTAATTGATTGATCGATCAATTTATTACACTAAATAGAGATGTATTGTGTGCAGAAATTTATTAATCTGCCTGCAGAATCATAGTGATGTCAACATTACTGGGGATGATGTGGTTTTCATTCTCGGTATACTCATTAATCATATTGTTAATCAGTTCCCCATTAATTAATTACAAAGAAACTTCCTTTTAAATTTGGAAGCATTGTGAAGCACATATGCTGAGGTTGAAGGTACAACTAACTTATAATTTGTTTTAACTTTAGTGACCTTAATTAACTTATAAATTTATTCAATTTTCACAGGGTTTTCCATTTGTTATACATTCTTTATACCTGTTCCAGTTGGATCTTTGGTTGTTCTGATTAATGTCAACATCATATAAATTCTTTCTAGCAAAGATATGCTGTTGACAATTCTCCTCTTCTTATCTCCAAAGAACATAATCTTTAATTCATTATAGAATTCAGTAGTTGAGTCTTTTCAGCATATTGACACCTGTACTTGTTTAAGCAAGTATTTATATTTTAACATATATAAATACAAATATAATCAAATAATGTCAATATTTTGATTTTAGTGTAGCAAGTTCAATTAATCTTTATCTCCCTGTGACGCCATTCATGATTCCATATTCTGTATTCTATGTACCTTGATTGATTAGTCTCCTTTATATATAGCAAACGTAATCGAAAAATCGATCAAGAGAACAAATATATAGGAGCACCTTTTGCCTTTGGCATCATGCAGTGTCTACCCATGATGCTTCATTTTTCCTTTGATTTATTACATCAAAATATATTCTTTACCCATTCCATAAAAGCCTCACCACAGAGTAGAAATTCTCTCTAACTTTGATTCTTTCATTTCTTAATGTCACTTTCATTCGTACTGATTCATCGGTCGTGCTGACAAGTGATAAACCATCAATTTATGTACTTTAAATATGCACTTAATCATTGTTATGGGCCAATCCGTCTCAGATATCTCTCTGTTTGTTTTTTTTTTTTTTTTCTATTTTATTCTATTATACTCTTAATCGTGCATTAGCCACAAGTCCACGTAATTAGAGAGGGACATTATCACATTAGCCACTAGAAAAGAAAACAGCGGATTTTACACTATTATCATTTTTATAATATAAATTTTTAAATTATTGATTTAAGTTTATATTGACTCGGGTATATATTCACTTGTATCTAGATAGATTGTGAATGTAAGAACTAAATTAGTTCATTTTGGACTCCTCTGAACCTTGACTTGAAAAATCTAAGAGCCTTTTGACTTTAAATATAAATTTATATCATAAATTCAAATCATTCAAACCTTGTAAACGGTGCCAAATCCTCATTCCCTAATTTAGCTGTTTCTGAAAAGTTAGCACTATTCTTTAGAATTGTGATTAATGAGATGCAATTTTGGATGTAATTTTGGAGTATTTTTTTAATAACTTATAAAGTTTAGAATACTTAGGACATATATAAATAATAATTGTGTGAGAATTTGTTTTCATTACCTTTGGTGAATATTGATGTTTGTTGACTATACTTTTGATCAAGGTATGGATCGTAGTTGGATGAATGCAAGTCAAATTAGTACGGAGTATGAGACTGGTGTTGAAGAGTTTTTGGAATTTGCTAAGCAACATGATCGCTTTAGTATTGGTGAGAAGTTTTTTTGCCATTGTGTCAATTGTTTGAACGGTGTACGACTGAAAGAAGAAGAACTTCGAGAACACCTGCTGTGTGATGGGATTCTTAGAAGTTATACAACATGGACCTAGCATGGTGAGTTATTAGGCACATTGAAAACATCTAATGTGTCTACACCAAAGTTGGAAACAGAAATTGATGACAGACTTGAAGACATGATTCAAGATGTTGGTCCGAAAAACATTTTTAAAGCCCATGTATATGACACATTGCTTAGTGATGCGGAGACACCTTTGTACAAAGGATGCTCTACCTTCACTCGTATGTCTGCGGTGCTAAAATTGATTCATCTGAAGGCGGCAAATGCGTGGATTGATAAAAGCTTTACTCAATTGCTAGAGTTGTTGAGTGAAATGCTTGTAGAAGGTAACACATTGTCAACCCGCAATTATGACGCTAAGAAGATTCTTTGTCCAATGGGTATGGAGTATAAAAAAATTCATGCATGCCCAAATGACTGCGTCTTATATAGAAAAGAATTTGTAGTGATGCATAAGTGTCTTAGGTGTGGGCTCTCACGTTACAAAAAAGAAGAAGGGTGATTGTGATAGTGAAAAAGGAACAAAGCAGGGTGCTGTTGCGAAGGTGGTATGGTATCTTCCAATAATTCCAAGATTTAAGCGACTGTTTGCAAACGCCAACGACACTAAGAATCTTAGATGACATGCAGATGAAAGGATACATGATGGAAAGCTTCGACATGTGACTGATTCCTTGCAGTGGAAGAAGATTGATCTAGAGTTTTCTTCATTTAGCAGTGATTCAAGAAACCTCCGCCTTGGTCTGACTTAAGATGGAATGAATCTATTTGGTAATTTAGCCACTACTCATAATTCGTGGCCTGTGTTGTTGATAATTTACAACTTACCTCTATCATTGTGCATGAAGCGAAAGTATATGATGTTGTCTATGTTGATCTCGGGCCCAAAGCAGCCTGGAAATGACATTGATGTTTATCTTTCTCCCTTGATTGAAGACTTAAGATTATTATGGGATGAAGGTGTTGATGTGTATAACGGCTTCGCCAAAGAAACCTTCAAGTTACATGTCATGTTGTTTTGCACTATCAATGACTTCTCAGCATATGGAAACTTGTTTGGTTATAGTGTTAAGGGACATAAAGCTTGTTCGATATGTGAAGAAGGGACATGTTTCCAACAATTGCAGCATGGAAGAAAGACAATGTATCTTAGTCATAGGAGATTTCTAAGATAGTATCACCCTTATCGTAAACTGAAAAGGGCATTTATTGGTCATCTGGAGAATGAGGAAACACCTACCCCCTTAACTTGTAAACAAGTTTTTGAGCGGGTGAAAGACATCAACATTGGGTTCAGAAAGTCTTCAAAGAAGGCAACTGTGATAAACATGTGGAAGAAACGTTCTATATTATTTGATCTCCCATACTGGTGCAAGCTTGATGTTAGACATTGTTTAAACGTTATGCATGTTGAGAAGAATGTTTGTGATAGTTTGATAGGAACTTTGTTGAACATTAAAGGTAAGACAAAAGATGGTTTGAATGTGATGCAAACCTATGAAGCTATGATGGTATACTCCACGGATTCAACACCTTGAATGCCCAATCTTCAATTCACCAAGTGATCCTCACCAAAAACAAGACAAGCTTGCGGAATAGGCTATGTTCTAAGCTAGTGTTTCGGTTTGGAACCAAAGGAAGAAGAAATAAAAAATGGAAGGTGTTGGTCCCTATATGAATCTAGAGGGGAGGGGGTGAATAGATTCAAGTTCCCTTTTTTAATTTTACTTTTTCTCACTTTTTCCCGATTCAATTTTATCTTGAATTACAAGAACGTATCAGAGATATAATCAGCGGAAAACAAGGGAAAATTGTAAAGCAAGAAAACAATGAATTAAAAGAGATAAGATAGAGAAGAGAGTTTAGACAGAGATTTATACTAGTTCGGCTTTCGGCCTGCATCCAGTCCCAACCCAACAATCCGTTGCGATCGGTTTTCCATTATAATGATTCTGTGTTCAATACAATCGCACTGCACAAACACAAAAACAAATCAAATACTCAAAGCTATATGTTCTTCACCTAAGAACATATCATGATCCTTGATCCCTTCAAGAATCAACCTTTGAGAGTACCTCTCTCAAAAACTCATCAACTCTTCCAAGAGAATACCTTTCTCTTTAGAGTTCAAACCAAAAAGATTACAAAAGATAAAGATCAGATAAGATTACACCTGTTGTGTATGCATTGATCAATGAAATCATCTAAACAATTCAACCATTCACACAGCCTTCATCTCAAGAGAAATCTTTGAAACTTTGAAGAGAATTCTTGTAAAAACTAGTGTTTAGCTCTTTCTTTCTTTCTTTGAAAACTCAAAAAGATCTCTCTCTTGAAACAATTCAAAGAGGTTTCAATTTAAAGCAGTTTCAAAATCATTTGAGATGAAATTCTGGTGTGGTAATCGATTACTGGATTGTGGTAATCGATTACTCCAGAGAAATTTGTCTTCCCTTGTTTCTTCAAGCACGAAGTAATCGATTACTATGGAGTGGTAATCAATTACTCCAGAGCAGTTTGAGTTGCCCTGTTTTCTGAATCTGTTGGTAATCGATTACAGCTCGTGGTAATCGATTACTTCAGCTTAAAACCTTTTTAAACCAAAGTTTTTGATTCCTTTCAAATAAAATGGGGTTCCAAAACTTCTCTAGCTTAAATCAAAAGAGTAAAAACAAATTTTCTATGGAACGATTGAATAAAAACCACACTCAAAGCCTAAACTAAAACAATCAATACATTTTAAACTCCTATATACAATCTATCACAAAGATCAAAAGTACAAGTATATCAAAACTAAAACTAGGGATGACTTCTTCAACTTCAAGTCCAATAATCTCCCCCTTTTTGGTTTTGATGTACCAAAATGTGTGTAGTTGATCTTCAATGTAGATGATGGCTTTGATGTGTCCTGCAATGTTAGTGTTTTTCCTTTTCTATTCTTTCAATTTTCATCAATTTCATACAGCTATTTACATACAGCTTTATGAATCATCCAAAACATATCACTATATCAAATCACAGACATATAAAGACAATCATTTGCAAAGCAAATTAAGTCTAACTATTGCAGTCATCCAATAAAATGTTCAATTGTGTTAATCTGCTCCCCCTAAGTAGAATACTTAAGTAAAATAGATTCAAAAACTCCCAAAAACAGAACAAATAATAGTTCAAAAGCAATTACAGAGCAAAGCAAATTACAGAGCAGTCTAAATACTATGAACTATGAAGACTAATGACAATTAATAACTACACTACACTACTACTCCCCCTATTTGGTATATCAAATCAGAAAGTGAGAGGTAGAGATGGAGTTACTAATCTGAGTCATCATCCTGATTGAGTCTTTCCATGATGGTTTCTATCAAGTCCTTCATTTCCAGGAAATGCAGATCTTGTCGCTTTCCCAGGTCATCAAGTCGTTTGTTGACGGTTGCTTCCAGTTCATCCATCCTATCAATCATAATGGATTCGAAGCGCGATCGTGGAATGTACTCTCCAGAATTGTCTTCATCCTCATCTTCATGCTCAGGTAGTGCTTCCTCTTGTTCTTCTGGTGCTTCCTCATGTTCCTCTCTTGTGATCCATCCCGCATCGGTCTTGATAAGTCTCATCATCTTTAATGCTCTATCACCGATGACATGGACATCTTTGACTAACTCTCTAGCTTCATCAGTGGTGTCAATATGAAAAATTTCAATTAGTCGAGAGATAAAAAGAGAGTAAGGACACTTATTGTCTAGAAGTCTTCTAGTTTTCAACATGTTGTCCATGATGATGTGCGTCCATCCACTTGAATCCCGTTCTTCAGAGCAGCAATGAGAATCATGTCATCCTCACTCAGTTGGGCATGGTTTGCTCCCCTTGTAGCCAAGATCCAGCAAACAGTATAATGGAGTAGCCTATCATCCGCTGTCAAGCCACCAATGTTATATGTTACTTTCTTGCCCTATGCTTTCCTGGAATTCCTTTCCTCTTCCCAATGTTGGGGGTTTCTCAGAAGGCTCATGTAAAAAGAGTCTTTTTGTAAATCAAACCCTTTTTCTCTGAGTTTGTCTACATGTGCAATAATCCCTTCCTTCCTTATGCCAGAAATTTGCAAAAAGTGAGCAGGGGTTAGAGTAATTTTGATACCTTTAATCTCTGAACTTACTGTCATCCTTTCCATATTCGGTTTGAGGTTTGAGTAGAAAACCCGAACCAAGTCTGGATAGATGAAGCCTTTCATCCCTACGAACCTCTCTAGGTGCTATTGCCTCAGGAAGGTCTGGAACGTGAAACTCTGATTATCCAGCCATTGTAGGTCAAGAATCTTGGGTGGAACAAGACCTTTGTTAGCAAAGTCGAGGTTGAACCTAGTCTCTTGTCCTTTAGAGGTGAACCACCGGTTGACCCCTGATTCTTGTGGTTGAGGAGGAGGAGGAATTTCTGGTTGCTCTGAGGATGTAGGTTTCTTCCTCTTCGAAGATTCTCCTACCTATTTCTTTCCCTTGACTTCTTCTTGAGAGAATCGGTTTGCCCTCATTTTGATTCTTTTACCTTTACCTTGTTCTTCCATTGTTGAGAGAGAGTGAAGATCTAGGGTTTGGAGGAAGAAGATGAAGGGTTTTTCAGAGTAAGAAGTTGAATGGTGTGTTGAAGAGTCACACCTGCACTTCTTATAAGAGAGAACAAAGCCCAAAAGATTAGCCCAAGAACAAGGTAATAGATTACCAGCAGTTGGAAATCGATTATCTCTGTTCCTTATATAGAGGGAAGAAGAAAAACAAGAAAAACAGTCGTGGTAATCGATTACGGTAAACTGGTAATCAATTACTCTAGAGGATTTCTTCAAAACATTTGAAAACATGTTCTGTGGTAATCGATTACAGCTCGTGGTAATCGATTACTCCAGTACAAAAATCCTTCCTAGAGTGAATTTCACACGAAGTAATCGATTATCCTCCCTTGGTAATCGATTATTTCTATCAGAAGAAGGTTTTTTATTGAAAAATTTTCACAAAAACAGGGTTATGGATAAGTGTAATTGTTGACTTTAAAAATATATGTACGTGTCAATCTTTCGGCAAGTGTACCGGTCGTCACAAGTTTAGAAATAGTGAGAAAAGGATGTCGAACCACAGAGACTAGTTGTGAATTATCGAATGCTTAATATGCTTGCTATTAGGACGAACAGTTGAGTGAATCATGTGTGTGAACTAAGTAATTGTGTAAAAAGACAATTTACTGTAAAACAAGAAATGGAAAGCAATAAATGTTTAAGTTTCAGAGATGATGGAAATAGTTAGGGAATAGGTTCATTCAATTCCTTCTCTCAAGTAATTACTTCCTATGTCAATTCCACAGTTATCAATCAATTGGAGACTAGAATTTGTGATACCTTAGACTAATCCTATTCCTAGGTCATTAGTCACTTTGAATGACTTCTATAATCTCTAATTCCTTAGGTGAAAATAGAAACTCATTCAAGAAGCGAAACAGATAAATTCACAATGTCTCATAACATGCAAGTTCTATTCCTAGGCTCATGCAAAGGTATAATGATGCACTTCTTCTCCTAGTTCAACTATCAATCTTCCAATTGCATAATTGAAATGAGAAACAAAAACTCAAGGAACAGTTCAATCCAATTCAAGCAGTTAATATTCCTATCACTATTTGAACTTCATGATAAAACCTCAAGAAATTGCATTAATTAAGAAGAGATCAATCAATCAACTGAAATTACAATTGAATCAACATAGAAATTCATTACAAGTATTCTGGAATCGAAATCTCCTTCCCTAACCTAAGAATTTAGCCTAACATGGAAATAGAAAAAGAAAGAACAAAAATAGAAATCAAAACCGAGAGAAGCTCCATGAATCTTTAGATCTTGCTTCCACAAGCTCCAATTCTTCAAGAATCTTCAAGGATTTGATGGAGAGGGATGAAGAACAAAGGTGGAGAAGAGAGAAAAATGAGAGAATCGTGCACGAGAAGCAACAAGAAAAACTGAATTGTGAAGTCCCCTCTCATTTCGCGCCCAAGAATCCCTTTTATAGCAGAGAAAACGCGTCACCCACTTATGCAGAACGCGCCCTGGCACGTTTTGAACAAGGCGAGTATGAAAGCGCGCCACCCTGGCGCGCGCATGTTTCGCCGCAAGGGCCGAGAAACGCGTCATTTGAGCGCGCCCGGCGCGTTTCGCCGCAGGGCCGAGAAACGCGTCATTTGAGCGCGCCTTGCGCGCCGCGCAAAGCAAGGCTGAATCGTCAATGGAGCGTGCCCGCACGTTTTAACAGCTTTGTATGCTCAACTTGGCTTGCTTTGATATTGATTTGGGCTTCCATTCTTGCATTCAATTTGATGGCATCTTCATCTTATGATCATGGCTTTCATTCCAAACTTCTGTCTCCTCTTCAATCAACCTACAATTAACAAGAAAGAGGATAAAATGACTTAAAAACATAAGAAACACTTACAAAACTAACAAAACACTACATCAAGAACTAACACTAAACACACATGGTATTTTCAATGTTTTCTTGTCTAAACTACAACTAAACCTATTGAAAATGGATGAAAATGAACTGAAAACACCTAGGAAAACATGTATAATCTAGCACTTATCACAACCCCAAACTTAAAGCTTTGCTTGTCCTCAAGAAAACATAGAATCCATCTTTACAAGGGTCAATAGATATGGTATAACATTAAACTCAACAGCCACTGAAAATGCATTATGCAGTTCTTAACTCCTTAAGCCAACTCAATTTATCTATGAAAGTTGAACATGAGTTCAAAATGTTATCAAGCACTGCACAATTCATCAAGCATAGGCAAATAACATAGATTGGCATGAGAAAATGTACTTTAGCAACATCACACAGTCCTCTCCAGTTAAGTGTTTGCCCTCAAGCTCTCAAGTGTTTTGGGTTTGTGTTTCTCTCAATGTTACCAATTAGAAGGTCAGTTACCATAGGCTTGCAATAGCTCTAAAATCTCCACTGCCTTCAAGTAGACATTGGACAATCAAAAGGTCTTTTCAGGGTTGTAATGGGGCTTAGGTAAAGGTGGGATAAAAAGAAAGGTACTAACTGCATATTCACAGGAACTTAAAGAGTAAAAGTTATACCTATATGCTATGCATGAGTTAATGATGAATAGAAGAAAAAATTCAAAACAGAACAGAGACTAACACTAAGTAATATAAACAACTCATGAGACCACTCTGTTTTCCTTTTGTTTCTTTATCCTTATTGCTCTTAAACTTCATTTTCTTCTGTTTCTTTTTGTTTTCTTATAGCTCTTGCTATTTTCTTTTCTTTCTACTTTTCGTTTTCTTTTTCTTTTCTAAACATCCTTTTCTTGTAGCTTTTGTTATTTTGCTCTTTTCTTCTTCCTTTTTCTTTCTTTTCACTTTATTCTTGTACTTTACTTTTCTTAAGTAGTCTCATTCATTGCTATCACAAGAAAGAACAGAAAAAATTTGGTATGGTATGCATGAAAATAGAGAATGCACTATACACAACTAGAAAATGCACAAAAATTCCACCAATACAAGGTGATCCCTCAACCCCAAACTTAAAATTTTGACTTGTCCTCAAGTCAACAACTACACATGCACCCCAAAATTCAACCCCAAACTTAATCTTGAAACCTCTCACCTAAGTGCCAAAAATTACACAGTTCATTCTACTGAACTACAGAGTCAATGTTATACTAATGCAATTAACCTTCATATGATGGTGCAACAAAACAGGGCATATACTCTAAACAATCATGAATTAACAGTTAACATCAAAAGAGTATAAGAGTGCTCCCTGTTGAAGACCAGCCCAATTGTTCAAAGTTCTGGACCAAGTGCCAAAATTTTCCATGATTCTCCAGCAATGCTTCAGCGTCTAACACTTCACAAAAACAACACAAACTAAAAAGACAGCAAAATAACAGTCAAATTATATTCAACTGAAAGTCAAATAAAAGTCAAATACAGAACCTCAAACTAAAAAAAGACAGTAAAATAGACTAGTTAAGCTACATTAACCAAAAACTTAAACAGGAATATTAAAGCAAGAAATTAATCTTCATCTTCTGTCTCATCCTCTTCATTCTCACTCTCCTCAGTACTCTCCTCTGCATCTTCATTATGGCCACCATCAACCTCTTCACCATCATCATCTTGTCCCTCATTCGGTGCTTCACTTCCATAGTCCTCAGAAAACTCTTCAAACCTCATCAAGTCTTCAATCATTTCACTGCTGAGTGGTTTGAATGGTGTCAACTTCTCTACTTGGCGATTCATTTGGGCAATAAACTTCTCATGAGGGTTCAAGTGCAATGCAAGTTTTATTGGATTCATGAATCCTTCTCAAATTTTCTTGGACTACCCTCAGATGCCTTAATAACTTTTACTGGTCTGCAGCGGTAGCTGGAGCTTCTACCATTAGAGCTTTACCTTTGGACTTTGGAGTGGCTCTAGAAGTGGACGGTGCTTCTGGTGTGACTTCGGTTGTATTGGGCTCTCTTTTTGTGAATTTCACATCTAATGTGGCTCCCGGTCTCATAGGGATCAAACCCTCAGTTGAAACTCCAGCCTCAATACACAGCTGAGTGATGATGCTTGCATAAGGCAGGGATCCCTGTTTTTGCAAGTGCATTGTATGAATCTCATTGGCTATGGTCAGGCCTACATTCAGATACTCACCCTTCATTATTGTGTACAAGCACCAAATCCTCTTCTTTGTGATGGAAGACCTGTGCTGGATTGGCAATAGAATCCCAAAGATAAAAGCCCACCAAATTTTTGCCTTGAAACATAATGATGAAGCTTTAACCTGAGTAACTCCGTTGTTGCGCAATAGACTATCCTTCCAAGCTCCCTTACCTCCACATAATAACTGATCTACCTTGCTTGGTTCGGCTTTGCTATCGGTTCTGTACTGGAAGATACAATCCCTTCCTTCCGAGAAAGGGATTAATAACAGTCGGTTGATGGCTTGAGGTGAGAAAGAAATCTGCTTCCCCCGGACATAGGATGCATAGCGTTCTTCGTCATCATCACTTGTCAAATTGGCGTAGAACTCTAGCACTAACTCTTGATACGCCGGATATGCAATGTTGGTCAGTCCAGTCCACTTCCTTCCAGAAATCTCATTGCAAACTTCTCTGTAACTAGCACGCTGAGAAGCATCACCACTACTTTCATCAATGTATAAGTTCGGACTCATGTTGAATTTCCGCTCCACTAGCACTGCACGTGCCATAAAACGGGAGGCAAAGGCCTCTGCATGATCCTGTGATTTGAATCTATGAGTATCATATTCTTGAATTTCTAGAGTAGCCTTGACTTTCTTGGTGGTCTTCTTCTTCTCTTGACCTTGTCCTTTGGTAGCTCTTTGTTTGGTTCTTGGTTGCCTTGAATAGAAAGAACCAGCTGGTCTATTTCTTGAAAACATAATTTCTCACAATTGAACCTACACAATCCAAAGTATATATGAGAAAAACATGCATGTACTTAACTAACAATTATCACCCACAAGAGCATGCACTTTCATTTAAAATTATAATGTGGTTCAAAAAAGAAATTAAGTGGGAATTGCCAAAGGGAATACATAAGCTATTACAATGTGGTCATGCTTACTAGTGTTGCACATATAAAATATACCCAAAACTTCATTGAAGCATTTTAACAAACACTAAGTGTGCATGAATGAGCATATCATATTTCTTCCCAATTGATTCGCACAATGCATCTCCAAGACAATTATCACCATACATTCACAAGCAATCAATGTTATTCATCAACAATCATCAAAACAAGGCCATGCAACACATTTAATTGAGTCAATTTCAATTCGCCCAAAAGGGGGTCTAGGGTTCGAACTACCCATTTTTGAACACTCATCTCAAATAATCATGTGAAACATGCAATTGAAGCTTAAACAATGAAGGAAACAAGTTAAAATCAATGGATTGGACAACATACCTTGCTTAGGCCGAATGAGATTTGAGCACATCAAATGAAGATTCTTGAAAAATTTCAACAAAAATGAAAACCTAAGGTGAAAGGGATGAAGAATTCAACTCAAATCTACTTGCAAAATGAAGTGGTGGAGGTGAGAATGGATTGAAAGTGGAATTGCACTCTTTGGGAACCACAAGCACAAGGGGAGAAGAGGAAGAACAAAGGAACACGCCACTCTTTGTGCCAAGGCGCGAGCTCGTCACCCCTATTTGTGCCAAGGCGCGAGAAACGCGCCACCTTTTAAGTGAAAACGCGCTAGGGCGCGTTTTTGCCGAACCTAATTGCAGAGCGCGCCACTCTCTGAAATGAAAACGCGCCAGGGCGCGTTTTTGCCGAAAGCTAATTGCAAAACGCGCCCTCTAAGGGCGCGCGCGTTTAGGCGCAAAGAAGGCCTCAAACGCGCCCCTCTCTTCCAGGTAAGTGCGCCAAGGCACGTTTTCTGCTACCAATGGCACCTCTGCTAGCGCCAAGGCGCATTCTTCTACATTTTGGTTCAATTCTTCATGTGCTAAAGTGGGCTAAAGTGAGAACTAGTGACATTGCACCTTGACCCAACTTGTGCAAGCATTCTAAGTCATTTTGGCTCTAATTGATCTATTCTCTGCACAAGGAACCTATCAAACATAATCATGCATTGAGATCTCACAACTTTCCCATTAATGCTATTACACCTCACCTCTCTTATTTCTACCACTCAATTCAATGTAATTTCAATTGTTTATTCATATATCTACTTGTTTATCTATCAACACAAAAATCAGATTTATTCTACTGTATCTTATATTTACACTCCTACTCTAATCTTCAAATTCTATTTTATTTTTGTTTTCCTCAACTCTTAAGCTATTCACAAGTATATTACAATGAGAAGTTACAGAAAGCTTCTCTGAATTGGGTAGGTTGCCTCCCACCAAGCGCTTCTTTAATGTCATTAGCTTGACATTTACAGAAAATGGATAAACAGGAAATGAATGAAAATAGAACGGAAAAGAGTGGAGGGAGAAAAGAAAACTCCCTCGGCCGCTCAAAGCAGCAGGGTGGGTGCAAGTGGTACCAACTCTTGCTCTATGGCTGTTCAATGGTGCTTCCTTGATAATGCTGTAGCTGCCCATTCACCATGAATCTGCCTTTGGTACCTACCAGAACAAACATCCACCAGGATCAAATATCATCCAATCATCTACAACTATATGTAAGTCATTATTGATTAGTGCAAATGATTGATGGTGCAGATATGTTCTATGATTAGTGCATGGTGGTGGTAGGAAAAATTTGAATGCCATAATCATAATTTTCCATATGTTCATTTTAATCTTGGCATCCAATTTGAACAATTTAAATGTTTCACTTGATCTACAAGACAAAATTAAAGCATGTGGAATATCGAACATCAATATCAACAACACCATTTAAAAGAGAGAGTAAAGGTTTAGAGTGTTTGAAAGTATCAAGGTCATCCTCTACTCCATTTGCAATGTGTGTAGACATTGGTTCTCTACTAAGTATAGGAATTTGCATTTGGACCTCCATTGATGACTTCTCTAATGACCTAGAAAAATATGCATCATCATAAGAGCAAAAGGTATTAGGAACAACTAAGAGGTCTAAATTATCAAACTCAATTATAGTCCATGCTCTAATTCCATAAGTATCTAAAGCGAAACCATTAGTGTTGTTCATATTTTTGCAAGGAGAAAGAGTATGAAATGGTAAAGAAATCTTCCCTAGTGGCTGTTTTGATTCCTTGGGTGCTTCATCCTCTTCACAGTATGAGTCCCAAGGAAACTTGATGGACAATTCTCCACTAGGTACTAAGACATGAAGGTTTCTGTGAGGAGGAGGGTCTGAAACAACTTGCATTTCTTCTTTAGAAGTTACTCCTACATCACATATAAAATGAGAATCAGTATAAACAGAGGAAGGATTAGCAGAAACAATTAAATCACCAAATGTTTCCTTCTTTTGTCTATCCGTGACTCTTCTTTCTTCTATGTCTTGTTCTTTCAATTCTGGATCTTGTAGCTCTTTCTCTTTCATTTCTACAGTTTCATTTCCCAACACCTTACCACTCCTTGTGGTATTAGCTTTGCACTGCTCCATTGAAGTCACAATAGTATCACTTGGCAGATTTCCTTGGCTTCTTTCAGAGAGTTGCTTGGAAAGCTGGCCAATCTGTGATTCCAGATTCCTAATAGAAGCTTCTTGATTTGTGAACATAGATTCAGTCCTTTGCATAAAGGACATGAACATGTTTTCTAAAGTTAAAGATCCTTCTCTAGGAACAGGATTCATGTTACAGCTTACTGGAGCATTTCTAGGTTGGTTGGTTGGGAATTTAGAATGGTTTGAGTTGAAAGGTAGATTAAAATTCTGGTCATATGAGGAGGAGTTAGGTTGCAGAAAATTATTGCTCCTATATGACAGATTTGGATGGTTTCTGTGGTGAGGATTATAAGTGTTTGTGTTGGAATAGGTGTTACCTTGAGGATTTCCCATGTAATTCACTTGAGCTTGTTCCTCAATGTTCATACCTGAGCCATCACAATACTCTGCTTGATGTCCTCCTCCACAGTAATCACAGATGACTGGAGGTGTGATACTGTATCCACAGCCCATAGCATTGGAATTGTACCACTCCTCAAGTGTCATGCACCTTGTATTATCCATATTTTCTGGTATAGCCTCTTTATTTTCTTTATAGGCCTGCAAGTTTCTCCTGCAAAATCTCTCAATTTTTGGTTCAAACAAGAGATTAGTTTCCTTAACTCTTCGCATAAACCACAAATCAAAAGGATACAGGGAATAACAAATAGATTCAAAGAATAAAAAAAATTAATGAAATTAAAACAGAACAAGTATGATTATTAACAACAAACAAAATAAACAAAATGTCCTAAGTAGCAAGCACGTTAAGACTATCGATATTCAATCAATAGTCCCCGGCAACGACGCCATAAACTTGTTGACTTTAAAAATATATGTACGTGTCAATCTTTCGGCAAGTGTACCGGTCGTCACAAGTTTAGAAATAGTGAGAAAAGGATGTCGAACCACAGAGACTAGTTGTGAATTATCGAATGCTTAATATGCTTGCTATTAGGACGAACAGTTGAGTGAATCATGTGTGTGAACTAAGTAATTGTGTAAAAAGACAATTTACTGTAAAACAAGAAATGGAAAGCAATAAATGTTTAAGTTTCAGAGATGATGGAAACAGTTAGGGAATAGGTTCATTCAATTCCTTCTCTCAAGTAATTACTTCCTATGTCAATTCCACAGTTATCAATCAATTGGAGACTAGAATTTGTGATACCTTAGACTAATCCTATTCCTAGGTCATTAGTCACTTTGAATGACTTCTATAATCTCTAATTCCTTAGGTGAAAATAGAAACTCATTCAAGAAGCGAAACAGATAAATTCACAATGTCTCATAACATGCAAGTTCTATTCCTAGGCTCATGCAAAGGTATAATGATGCACTTCTTCTCCTAGTTCAACTATCAATCTTCCAATTGCATAATTGAAATGAGAAACAAAAACTCAAGGAACAGTTCAATCCAATTCAAGAAGTTAATATTCCTATCACTATTTGAACTTCATGAATAAAACCTTAAGAAATTGCATTAAGTAAGAAGAGATCAATCAATCAACTGAAATTACAATTGAATCAACATAGAAATTCATTACAAGTATTCTGGAATCGAAATCCCCTTCCCTAACCTAAGAATTTAGCCTAACATGGAAATAGAAAAAGAAAGAACAAAAATAGAAATCAAAACCGAGAGAAGCTCCATGAATCTTTAGATCTTGCTTCCACAAGCTCCAATTCTTCAAGAATCTTCAAGGATTTGATGGAGAGGGATGAAGAACAAAGGTGGAGAAGAGAGAAAAATGAGAGAATCGTGCACGAGAAGCAACAAGAAAAACTGAACTGTGAAGTCCCCTCTCGTTTCGCGCCCAAGAATCCCTTTTATAGTAGAGAAAACGCGTCACCCACTTATGCAGAACGCGCCCTGGCACGTTTTGAACAAGGTAGGAGCATGAGCGCGCCACCCTGGCGCGCCCTGGCACGTTTTCGCCGCAAGGGCCAGAGAAACGCGTCATTTGAGCGCGCCCTGGCGCGTTTTCGCCGCAAGGGCCAGAGAAACGCGTCATTTGAGAGCGCCTTGGCGCGTTTTCGCCGCAAGCAAGGCTGAATGCGTCAATGGAGCGTGCCCTGGCACGTTTTAACAGCTTTGTATGCTCAACTTGGCTTGCTTTGATCTTGATTTGGGCTTTCATTCTTGCATTCAATTTGATGGCATCTTCATCTTATGATCATGGCTTTCATTCCAAACTTCTGTCTCCTCTTCAATCAACCTAAAATTAACAAGAAAGAGGATAAAATGACTTAAAAACATAAGAAACACTTACAAAACTAACAAAACACTACATCAAGAACTAACACTAAATACACATGGTATTTTCAATGTTTTCTTGTCTAAACTACAACTAAACCTATTGAAAATGGATGAAAATGAACTGAAAACACCTAGGAAAACATGTATAATCTAGCACTTATCAGTAATCAATTAAAAAGGTTTAGTTTAGATGTTCCTCACTCAAAATGCCGAGATTTGATCTAAGTTTATACAACCTTTCTTTTGGTAATGCCTTTGTGAATATATCCGCTAATTGATTTTCCCTGTCTATGAATTCGATTTCACAGTCTCCTTTTTCGATGTGATCTCGAATGAAGTGGTGTCTGACTTCAATGTGTTTTGTTCTTGAGTGCAGTACAGGATTTCTTGTGATACTTATAGCGCTTGTGTTGTCGCATTTCAAGGGAATGTGATCTATCTTTAGCCCAAAGTCTTCAAGTTGGTGTTTCAACCAAATTGCTTGAGCACAGCAACTTCCCGCAGCTACATATTCAGCTTCTGCAGTTGATAGTGCTACGCAAGCTTGCTTTCTGCTATTCCACGATATCAAACATTCTCCAAAGATGTGACATGTTCCACTAGTGCTTTTCCTATCCGTTTTGCTACTTGCAAAATTAGAATCACTGAAACCAACAAGTAATGGTGAGGTTCCTTTTGGATACCATAGTCCACAACTTATTGTTCCTTTTAGGTATTTAAGAATCTTCTTCACTGTTTGCCAATGAGATTGCTTAGGTGCAGATTGAAATCTAGCACATAAACATACGTAAAACATAATATCGTCTCTTGGCTGTAAGATAAAGTAAAGATCCTATAACACCTCTGTATAAGGTAGTATCAACTTCATCACCTGCTTCATCAATCTCAAGATAAGTGTTAGTAGAAATAGGTGTATTTGACACTTTGCAATTAGTCATCTCATATTTCTTAAGCAGTTCTTTAGTGTACTTAGCCTGATGTATGAATGTGCCACCTTTCATTTGTTTGATTTGGAGTCCTAAAAAGAAACTCAGTTCTCCAATCATGGACATGTCAAATTCTTCCTGCATATCTTTCACAAACTCTTCACAAAGTTGTTGGTTAGATGATCCAAAGATAATGTCATCAACATAAATTTGAACCAATAGAATGTAGTCAGATTTATTCTTAATAAACAAAGTCTTGTCTACTTTACCTCTGTGGAATCCTTTTGATATGAGAAACTTACTCAGTCTATCATACCATTGCCTAGGAGCTTGCTTCAACCCATACAAGGCTTTATGAAGTTTGTAGACATGTGTAGGCCAAGTAGTATCTGTGAAACCGGGTGGTTGTGCTACATAGACTTCTTCATTGATATAACCATTCAAGAATGCACTCTTTACATCCATTTGGTATAATTTGAAATTGTTGATGCAAGCATAAGCCAGGAGTAGTCTAACAGCTTCAAGTCTTGCAACAGGGGCAAAGGTTTCTTCAAAGTCAATCCCTTCTTGTTGATTGTAGCCTTTTGCCACAAGTCTTGCTTTGTTTCTGACCACAACTCCTTCTTCACTCAGTTTGTTCTTGAATACCCACTTTGTACCAATAATGTTCATGTTGCCTTTGTTTGGAACAAGTTCCCAAACTCCATTCCTTTTGAACTGGTTAATTTCTTCTTGCATAGCCATGATCCAAAATTCATTGTTCAAGGCTTCCTCGATGCTGGATGGTTCTACCTGTGATAAAAAGGCAGTATTATAGCAAAACAAATTCTGTGAGGATCTAGTAGTTACCCCCTTGTGAATGTCACCAATGACATTGTCTAGTGATAGGTTCCTAGATGTCCTCCACTCTTTTGCTTGTTCTGGCACTGGGTTTGGTTGAGTTTGCTGATGCTTGTGATCAATGTCTATGTTTTCCTCACCTGTTTCATCATCATTACACAGCAGTCTTTCCTTTTGGAAAGTGTTAGTTTCATCAAATCTAATATGGACAGATTCTTCAATGCACATTGTTCTTTTATTAAAGATCCTATATGCTTTACTGGTATTTGAATAACCAAGGATAATGGCTTCATCAGCCTTTGCATCAAACTTTCCAATAGGGTCCTTGCCATTGTTTAAAACAAAGCATTTGCATCCAAAAACTTTAAAATAAGAAATGTTTGGTTTTCTTCCATAGAAAAGCTCATAAGGGGTTTTCTTCAAAATGGGTCTTATAGAGACTCTATTGAGAACATAACATGTAGTGTTCACAACATCTGCCCAAAAATGTTTAGGCATCATATGCTCATTCAGCATGGTTCTTCCAAGTTCTATAAGGGACCTGTTTTTCCTCTCCACCACTCCATTTTGCTGAGGAGTTCTAGGAGCTGAAAAGCAGTGTGATATCCCATGTTTTTCACAAAACCTTTCAAAAAAGCTATTCTTAAATTCAGTACCATTATCACTTCTTAAAGCTTTAATTTTCAAATCCTTTTTGTTTTGAATTTTCTTGGCAAGTACCTTGAAAACTTCAAAGGCTTGATCCTTTTTCTTGATAAACAAAACCCAAGTAAATCTTGAATAGTCATCTACTATGACTAGCCCATACAGATTTCCACCAATACTAGCTATCCTAGATGGACCAAATAAGTCTAAATGCAAGAGTTCAAGCGACTGAGTTGTAGAAACATGTTTAATATTTTTGAAAGATGTTTTTGCCTGCTTGTACTTTTGACAAGCCTCACATAGTCCTTTGGAAAATCTTAGTTTGGGGAGACCAAAAACTAACTCTTTAGAAACAAGCTTATTCAAATGCAATATGTCAATGTGTGCTATTCTCCTATGCCATAGCCAAGACAGATTATCATTAGAAGTTAAACATGTAGAGTAAGGAGAAGAGTGATCTACTTCCAATATGTAAATGTTGTTAGATCTCTTGCCAATCATGAGAAGTTCGTCTGAGTCTTTGTTGCTGATGAGACAATGTTCATCATCAAAAGCAATTCTGTAGTTCTTGTCACATAGTTGACTGATGCTCAGTAGATTGAACCTTAATCCATCGACCAACAGTACATCTTCTATCACTGTGTTTGCCTTATATCCAACAGTACTGTAGCCTAGTATTTTCCCTTTGTTGTTGTCTTCGTATACAACAGATCCAGTTTTTCTTGGTGTGAAGGTGCTCAGGTGATGCAATCCTCAAGGAGAATAGCATAGAAGTCACGGATCTTCATGCTTCAATGGAGACTTAGGTGTTTAGGAAGAAGAAGCTTGCGCCTCAAGGAGAAAAGAAATGGAGAAAACAGATTAGAAGAGAAATGGAAGCGCCATGGCAAGTGCCAATAAGCTTGAGGTGGAACCGCCACAATGGAGAAAGGAAGCCATTGATGAGATTCAAGGTTCTTCACAAGAACACAAGAGAGAAAACACTCTCAATTTTCTAAATTCAATTCTCAATTAATCAAAAAGTGTATGAATTACAAAGGAAATCCTATTTATACTACTAAGGTGTGGTGCTTAGCTTGCTATGGAAGGAACTAATGTCCACCCTTGGATTAGATTCTAATCTAATGGCTATGAAGGGAAGCTTGTGGTGGAAGCTTGATTAGCTTGGAGGACAAGGATCAATCCTCCACCCTTGGATGTAGATCCTCATCCAACGGTTATGGCATCAAGCTTGCACTCCAAGCTTTTAAGCTTAGCCCTTGGATTAGTATCCTCATCTAATGGTTATGGTGCCAAGCTTGCACTCCAAGCTTCTAAGCTTAACCCTTGGATTAGAATCCTATCTAAGGGTCACTAATTATTTGTTTATTACAAGTTTAGGCTCAAATTAAATCCTTAAAACAATTACATAATTGAAAGAAAACTACTAATAAGCCTAAACATTAAAACATTTCGCTGAAAATTCCTGGAAGCATTCCAACGCTAACTTCAAGCTCATTTTCCAACTAGTTTCAGTTCGATTTGGGTTTTCGTGTCTTCATAGCTTTTGTAGCCCTTGAAGTCTTCTTTAATTTGGCACCAAGATCACCTCAATTGGATTTTTGTAGCTCGAGTTATGATCGAAATACTGAAACAGGTCAGACAGTAAAAATCAGCAGGGAATTTTATTAGAAGCCCAAAATTGAAAAGTAAGGTTGGAGAGTTTGGTTGGGCTTTTGGAGATGGTCCTCCATCAAACCCTCCTTCTTATGGTCAACTTGTCCCCAAGTTGACTTAGGTTCTCACCTACAAAAAAAATTTCCACCCGGATCAAAGATTAAACACACTTTGTCAAGTTTTATATTTAATATCAAAGTGTATTTCCAACTCATTTTATTAACACAATCATGAGAATAAAGGAAAGCATATAAATGTTGTTTCTCGGTATGATAGAAATTCCAAATGATTCCTAATTTCTCATTAAGGTGTGGTGATATTCGGAAGCTTCCTTTAGGTGTAGGACTTTGTGATGGTCCCTCCTTCTTAGACTCCTCCTTCCACCTAAAAAAATACCCATGAGAATAATCAAACAAGGTACCTAACTTAGTATTTTCCCATACTTTCCAAGACCTAAGGTCTTGAGAACCTATTGTGTCACAATTATTTTTGTGCATAGTAGGAATAGCAAAAGGAGTAAGAGTTAAAGAAGTTTCCCTTTTTGATAATACACAATTCCCTTGTACTTCTCCTCCTCTATCCATGTTGTTCCAAGGTTCCTCCACACACAACACTTCATTTGGAATCACATCAAAAGGAAGTTTATAAAGATGATCATAAGAATCTTTGATTAAAGCATTAAGTACATTCCTTTCAACATCTTCACACAAGAGGTGATCAATTTGCTCTTTGGAATCCTCCTTTGGAACAACACCTACAACTTCCTCAAGGTAAGAATCAAAAATGTCAAATGAAGGGTTAGTATTAACAAGTAAAAATTCATTTTTCTCCTTCATTTGTTTTTCCATCAACTCTATTTCCTTAGCTTCTTTTTCTCTCAACTCATTTTTCTTTCTCACAAGCTCGGTATAAATCCTTTCATTTTGTTCTATCAACTTTCTTTCTTTTCTTTCCCTTCTCTCATGCTTTTCTCTTAAGGTTTTCTCCTTCCTCCCATGATGTTCATGATTTCTACTAGCCTTCTCAAGGATCCTCTTATCATGCTCCTTTCTCAACCTCCTTTCCTCCTTTTCTCTCCTTCTTTGGTCGAATCTCTCTTCCAAAGTTGTGTGAATCATGGTACTCATCAATCCCACCATCTTCTTTTCTTTAGGTGAGAGATCATTCCATACACTAGGAGAACTTTCCATGGCTGCACAAAGAAAGGTTAGATAACAAGTACAAGCATATAAAAGATCCTTGCCACTCTCTAAGTGTTTCACTCTAGTAGCACTCGTGTATCACACTTTCAAGACTCTTTCTCAAATGTTCACTCTTGTCTTTTTCCACTCAACCTTTCTTTATACTCTTGTTCAAACCTCTAATCAATCATTCAAGGTTCAAGTATCCAAAGTGAAAGAGGAACGGTTCTAGAGTCAAGCTTAGGAATTCCAAGAAATACAAACTCAAGACAAAACCTTAGGAATCCAATAGAGACAAGCAATAAAAGGTACTCAATGAAAGGAAAATTAGGCTACTCAAATGAAGAGTTTAGTATGAGACAATGACACCTAAACTACTGCACAAAATATGCTTTCAATTTAAGGCACAAATCTGGAAAAATTGGACAGCAACTCAAGTACACAATTCAAGCCAAATTAGAAGTAATTTGAAGCCGAAATAGAGACCGATTTTTGGGGTAAATTCCAAGTGATTTTGTGAAATGATTTTAGGCAATTAGGTGCAGTTTCTCACCACTGTACAATCAATAATAATGTTCAAAATACAGGGTAAAAACAGAGTTTCAAGTTACCAAGCACATCATACACCACAAGTTCAAGAATCTAGGCTACTAGCAAGCTAAACTCAAGTTTTGGTGATAATGCTTAGTCCTAAGTGTCTCTAGTGTTCTAAGTCCTTTGAACCACTAATTTTGGGAGTGTTTAGAGGTTTAATTAGTCAAGTTACTGCACTACACTTTAGGCTTGAAATTTCACTAAATTCACTTTTCAATTGCTCTTTTTCTACTCACTTAAATTTCACTTTTCTTGTTTTTCTTCTCTTTGAATTTTCTTGTGATTCTTTTTCTTGTAATCTTTCTTTTGATTTTCTTTTTCCTTTGACTTTTATACTTCTTTTCTTGACTTTCTTTTGCTGGACCGAGTTTAGAAAGACCTAAGACTAAGGCAAAATTAAGTCTAGAATTACTAGTAACCTAGATTAAGTAAGGTGATAGCTACTTGAACTTGTAATGCACAAATCTTAGCACTTAAAACATGTGAACAACACCTTGAACACATTCAAAACAGAGATTTATGGATTTAAGAAGATTTGGCACGGTTCATATGCAGCACATGAAGAACATATATGAAGAATTACAAAAAACAAGCTAAAGAAGAAAATTAAACGGTGAATTTGTCATAATTTTCTAGGAATTTTAGATCTAGGAATTTTTCAACATCAAAAATCAAATTCAAAATGAAGACAACTCAAGGAACATGTGAAGAACTCAAACAAGTTCAAACAACACGGATCTACAAGAAAAATTGAAGAGAAAACGAAAATTCAAAGCAAGAACTCAAACCGGATAGAAGAATGCTCCAATTGAAGTAGAACAAGCTCTGATACCAAATTTGATGCAATCCTCAAGGAGAATAGCATAGAAGTCACGGATCTTCATGCTTCAATGGAGACTTAGGTGTTTAGGAAGAAAAAGCTTGCGCCTCAAGGAGAAAAGAAATGGAGAAAACGGATTAGAAGAGAAATAGAAGCGCCATGGCAAGTGCCAATAAGCTTGAGGTGGAACCGCCACAATGGAGCAAGGAAGCCATTGATGAGATTCAAGGTTCTTCACAAGAACACAAGAGAGAAAACACTCTCAATTTTCTAAATTCAATTCTCAATTAATCAAAAAGTGTATGAATTACAAAGGAAATCCTATTTATACTACTAAGGTGTGGTGCTTAGCTTGCTATGGGAGGAACTAATGTCCACCCTTGGATTAGATTCTAATCTAATGGCTATGAAGGGAAGCTTGTGGTGGAAGCTTGATTAGCTTGGAGGACAAGGATCAATCCTCCACCCTTGGATGTAGATCCTTATCCAACGGTTATGTCATCAAGCTTGCACTCCAAGCTTTTAAGCTTAGCCCTTGGATTAGTATCTTCACCTAATGGTCATGGTGCCAAGCTTGCACTCCAAGCTTCTAAGCTTAACCCTTGGATTAGAATCCTATCTAAGGGTCACTAATTATTTGTTTATTACAAATTTAGGCTCAAATTAAATCCTTAAAACAATTACATAATTGAAAGAAAACTACTAATTAGCCTAAACATTAAAACATTTCGCTGAAAATTCCTGAAAGCATTCCAACGCTAACTTCAAGCTCATTTTCCAACTAGTTTCAATTCGAACTGGGTTTTGGTGTCTTCTTAGATTTTGTAGCCCTTGAAGTCTTCTTTAATTTCAAACCAAGATCACCTCAATTGGATATGTGTAGCTCGAGTTATGATCGAAATACTGAAACAGGTCAGACAGTAAAAATCAGCAGGGAATTTTATTAGAAGCCCAAAATTGAAAAGTAAGGTTGGAGAGTTTGGTTGGGCTTTTGGAGATGGTCCTCCATCATCAGGTTCCTTCTATCACCCGTCATATGCTTTGAGCAGCCACTGTCTAAGTACCAAATTGAGCTTCTGCTGTTCAGGCTTTCCTGCAAGAGAAAAAGAACTTATTTTGCAGTTGGTACCCACTTCCTCTTGGGTCTATGCATGTTAGTGCTACAGGTTTCTTTCTTAATCCATCTGTATTTGCCACTGGAAATCCCTTTCTTTCTAATCATGCAGTTATATGATTTATGTCCAGGTTTCATGCAATAAGTACAAGTGAATTTAGCATGCTTAGTGTTTCCAGATTTCATGTGAACATAGTTTGCAGAAATGTTGAGTTCCTTTAGCTTGGAAATATCATTTTCTAACTCACATATTTTCTGTTTTAACATGGATACTTCCTTTTTCAATACTATGTTTTCTTTTTCAAAATCTTCAGCTTGATTATAAAGCTCACAAAAGGCAGAATGCAATTCATCATATTCATCCATAATTGAGTTCGTATCACTTACCTCACTGGATGTTTTGGCCATTAAGCACAGATTCGCCTCCTCATCTTCACTTTCAGATGTTGAGGATGTGTAGCCTTCATCCCAAGCTATGTATGCTTTCTTTTTCTTCTTTTCTTTTCTGACATTTCTTTCATTCTCAGATTTTCTCACTTCAGTGTTGTTGCTTCTTTTCAAGGTTGGACAATCTGATCTGTAGTGCCCAATCTTCCCACATTCGTAGCATGTCACTTTGACTGAAGTATTGTCTTGCTTCTTGACTCCTTTTCTTGGTTGACCAAATTTCTTTTTAGTGTTGTTCTTCATGAATTTTCTGAACTTCTTTACCATCATGTTCACTTGGTCTTCTTGTGAATCATTTCCGTCTTCAGAGGATTCAGATTTTGTTTCAGTCCGGTCTACTTTGAGAGCGATTCCTTTGGCTCTTTTGTCTTTCTGCTCCTCATCTGCCATTCGAGTCATGTCCATTTCATATTCTCTAAGTTTCCCAAACAGTTCAGCACTTGTCATAGCAGCAAGGTTCTTGGATTCGCATGGGCATCACCGTAGGTTGCCACTTTCTATTCGGTGATTTCAGAATCTTGACATTCACTTCTTCTTCAATGAAGTTCTTGGCAAGTCCTTTGAGATGGTTGATGATGTGTGTGAATCTCTTTTGCATTTCCATTATAGATTCTCCTTGGAACATTTTGAATGTCTCATACTCTTGAATGAGTGTGTTCTTCCTAGCTCTCCTCACCTCAGCAGTACCTTCATGGGTTACCATGATAAGCTCCCATGCTTCTTTTGCTGTTGTGCAAGCTGATATCCTCAAAAACTCATCAGAATTCAAGGCAGAGTGTATGATATTCAAGGCCTTAGCATCATTTTCAGCCCTCCTAATCTCATCCATGTCCCAATCCTCAAAAGGTTTCTCTATCTCTTTTCCATTTTCTATTTTCATTGGAACTTTGTAGTCATTTACCACAGCCTGCCAGATGCTTCTGTGAATAGATTCCATAAAGATCTTCATGCGAACTTTCCAGAATGGATAGTTATCACTGCAGAATAATGGAGGTCTATTTATCGAAGCTCCTTCAGCGAAGGGTAAAAGATTACTAGCCATTACAGGGAACTAAGAACGATTACTAGATTGATTTACTAGTTAAAGCTCTTGATACCAATTGTTGGTCCCTATATGAATCTAGAAGGGGGGGGGTGAATAGATTCAAGTTCCCTTTCTTTAATTTTACTTTTTCTCACTTTTTCCCGGTTCAATTTTATTTTGAATTACAAAAACGTATCAGAGATATAATCAGCGGAAAACAAGGGAAAATTGTAAAGCAAGAAAACAATGAATTAAAAGAGATAAGATAGAGAAGAGAGTTTAGACAGAGATTTATACTAGTTCGGCTTTCGGCCTACATCCAGTCCCAACCCAACAATCCGTTGCGATCGGTTTTCCACTATAATGATTCTGTGTTCAATACAATCACACTGCACAAACACAAAAACAAATCAAATACTCAAAGCTATATGTTCTTCACCTAAGAACATATCATGATCCTTGATCCCTTCAAGAATCAACCTTTGAGAGTACCTCTCTCAAAAACTCATCAACTCTTCCAAGAGAATACCTTTCTCTTTAGAGTTCAAACCAAAAAGATTACAAAAGATAAAGATCAGATAAGATTACACCTGTTGTGTATGCACTGATCAATGAAATCATCCAAACAATTCAACCATTCACACAGCCTTCATCTCAAGAGAAATCTTTGAAACTTTGAAGAGAATTCTTGTAAAAACTAGTGTTTAGCTCTTTCTTTCTTTCTTTGAAAACTCAAAAAGATCTCTCTCTTGAAACAATTCAAAGAGGTTTCAATTTAAAGTAGTTTCAAAATCATTTGAGATGAAATTCTGGTGTGGTAATCGATTACTGGATTGTGGTAATCGATTACTCTAGAGAAATTTGTCTTCGCCTGTTTCTTCAAGCACGAAGTAATTGATTACTATGGAGTGATAATCGATTACTCCAGAGCAGTTTGAGTTCCCCTGTTTTCTGAATCTGTTGGTAATCGATTACAGCTCGTGGTAATCGATTACTTCAGCTTAAAACCTTTTTAAACCAAAGTTTTTGATTCCTTTCAAATAAAATGGGGTTCCAAAACTTCTCTAGCTTAAATCAAAAGAGTAAAAACAAATTTTCTATGGAACGATTGAATAAAAACCACACTCAAAGCCTAAACTAAAACAATCAATACATTTTAAACTCCTATATACAATCTATCACAAAGATCAAAAGTACAAGTATATCAAAACTAAAACTAGGGATGACTTCTTCAGCTTCAAGTCCAACAAAAGGAGAACTAGAAGGTTGGTAGCGCCATGATTCATTGAATCAATAAGCTATGTAGAGGAATCGCCACTTGAGTAATGGACCAAGATAAGGTTCAAGGTTCTTTGAAGAAACCCTATGAGAGCACTCCCTTTTCTCAAGACACAAGTTTTAGAAATTCTATTTCATTCAATATTCAAAAGTGAGTCTTACAATGAGAATTTGCCTAAGTTATATGGCCTAGTGTGATGACCGTGAGGCTCCCTAGCCATTTGATCCTTGATGAATTGATCAAGTGATGCTAGGCACCCCTCACTTGATCAATTCAAGAAGGATCTAGACTAAATGAGATCAAGAGGCTCAAAACTCATCTAAGCTTGTGATTATCATGGATTAATTAAGATTGAATTCTATGCCTTGGATTAGAAGTAAATCCAAAGGCTAGAATACCTTCTTAGATGAGAGTCAACACTTATAAACTTGACTTAAATTTGCACTTTTGATTATGGTATAATCAAGTGGTGAAAATTTAAATGAAGTTAGTGGAGTTTCCACTCATTCTCTTTCTTAATCCATCTACTCTCTTTTAAGAGAGTGTAATACACTTGCTTAGTTAGGTCATAAGACTCTTAAGCCCAATCTACGAGGCTTTGACCAATCACCATGAAAGTCAACATGTCCATTAGCTTAAGCTTGGCCGAAACATACAAAACAACCATGGTCCAAGCTTTATGCAAAACTAAGCCAAAACTAATTACAAACTAATAAGAAGATTACAAGGCTTCTTTTGCCCAATTTGTTGACTTTGAGGAGTTGACCATTGACTTTGACTTTGACCTTGACTTGTTGACTTTGACTTGGTCAACTCTTTCTTAACTTGAGCTTCTAGTCTTCTTTGCATAGCCTTTGTGATCCTCATGCTTGGAGATGGTCCTCCATTAGAATGCTCGGTTGGATATGGTTAAGATGAAAATTCGCGATCAATTAAAGCCATCTGTTGTAGGTAACCGCACATACCTCCCCCCGGCAGATTACACATTAAGTAAAAAAGAGAGAACCAGTTTTTGTCAATGTTTACACTGAATAAAAGTGTCACAAGGATACTATTCAAATGTCAAGAGCCTTGTCTCAATGAAAGATTTGAAATTAATTGGATTAAAATCAAATGATTGTCATGTGTTGATGCAACAATTCCTTCCTCTGGCAATCTATGACATCTTGCCTAAAAAGGTCAGAAATGCCATTACTCGATTGTGTCGATTCTTCAAACAAATTTGTTCCAAAGTGATTGACCCTAACATGCTAGATGACATGGAAGCTGAGTCTGCTATTATATTGTGTGAATTGGAAATGTTTTTTCCTCCATCTTTTTTTGACATTATGGTACCACTAGTAGAAAAATTACAAACCACTACGCGAACACCACTACGGTTCTAAGTAACCGTCGTGGTCTGTGCGCGGTGGAAATTTTGTAATATTTTCCTTACAGACTAAGACGGTTCAAATTAGAACCGTCGTAGTCTGTAAGTTGGTGGCATTTTTGTAATATTTTCCTTACAGACTACGACGGTTCTAATTAAAACCGTCGTAGTCTGTTAGGTACACATCTTCTTCTTCGCGAAGAACCCCTAGGCACACACACTTCTTTTGCATTCCTTCTCCCTCACTTTCCTTCGCGAAGAACCCTCGCGCGCACACTCAACCTTCTCCCTCCTTTAATCACTCAACCTTCTCGTCACCGGCGCAATCCCTAACTCCGGCGTAATCCCTACGCGAATCGCTTCTAAAAGGTACACTCCGCGAATCACTCCTCTCATTTGCATTGTTTAGGGCTCATTACGTTGGGTTATAGAGCTTAGTGAATTTTTTAGGGCTCATTACGTTTCACATTGTGTTAGTGGAGTAGTGTGTTAACGTTAGGTTATTGAGTTCGAAGCTCTTGCTGTTGTTGGGTGCTAATGTGTTGAATATGGTTTTGGGATTAAATTGTTTTGCTCTTGCTGTTTGATTAAATTGAAATTATATATTCTGATTAAATTGAAAGCTCTTGTTGTTTTACGTAGTTGTTGGCCTATGAGACCTTCTCTGTACATGGAAGCCCCTCTTGAGAATCCGCTACGTTTTCTGAATGAACAAAATTGATACATGTTATAAGTAAATTAGTTAATTATTATTTGATTAACATGATAGTTAATTATTATTTGGTTAACGTCACAGCTGAAATATGAAATGATTTCTGTCTTTAACTGTCTGGTTATAATCCAAACTCTAGAAATTTCAACTATTTAAAAAAAAGGATACTAAGAACCTAAAAAACCTTACCAAGATAAACTGAGATTCATAGTGTATTTGTGTGGCAGCTATTGTCCCACAGATGAGCTTCATATCTACTAGTCCACCTGATGTAGGCCTCCTTGGGGATGATCCAAAGAAGCTTCAATGTTGCCCAAATCTAGTCTTCAAACCGTGCTCATCAAGAAGAATCAAGACAAGTGCCTCGGTCATGAAGCTTTTTAGTGGTTTAGTGTTTAAGAAATCAAAGCAAAGCGGAATAGGTAAGAGATGGAAGGGTGGCGCCATGGAGGAACTCCAATAAGCCTAGGAGGAACCGCCACAATGGAAGCAAGATGCCATTGATAAGATTCAAGGATTTTCCCTAAGGGAACAAGAGAACATTTCTCTCAAAAGCTCAAAGCTTCTTTCATTCAAAATTTGTTAAAGATCCTTACATATTTCAGCCCAAGCTTTATATAGACTACCTAGCTTGGCCTCCAAGTCACCTAAACCATGATTAAGCTATCCTAATCCTAGTTAGATCCTAGCCAATCTGAAATCCTCCCTTGAATCCCAAGTAACTAGGCTAGTTAGTTGGTAGTTAAGGTTAGTTAGGATTGCACATGTCATCACATGGCCTTCACATGGGTGCACATGGGTTTGTCTCCCACTCTCACCCATGTGATTAGCCAAGTCATCAATCCTTTCCAATTAGTGATTAAGGGTGAGATCTTCTTAATCAAGTGAAGGCATGGATCCTTGACTTGATTAAGAGCTCCTCCTTAATCCTAAGTGTTTCAAGGTTCCAACAATAGATTTTTGTAAACTTAGTTTTGTTTTGAAAATATTTTTGAAAACTTTGTGTGACCCTTGATGCTGGGGATTTTATGGCTTGTCTAAACCTTATGAAAACCCGTGGGCTTTGGACCCTTTAGTCATACCCTAGGCTATTACAATAGGACCTAATCTTGTCCATACAAGTTATAATGTTTTTACAAGTCTTGAGTCCTATGCTAGGGTGCTTGTCTTGGAGCTTTTCCATTTCCTCTTCAACCTTCTTTCTCTTGCTTCTAGTACTTCTTCTTGTCCTAGATGTTCCTACATCACCACCTATGCCTGATACACAAACACAAAAAGGGACATAATCACAGTTTATTACATATTTTCCATAGTGCATTGAGGGAGTTTTCTGGAATAACTTCCCTCACAAAATCTGATTTGGCTTTGAAGTAAACATTATTAGTGGACTTTTGGAGCAAAACTTCAGGGGCTGTTCCATGAGGATAGCCAACAGTATAAAGCACAAATTTGATCCAACTAGTTTCCTCATGATGTGAATCTCTGCTGCATCATATATCTCAGTTTGAACTCATATGTCATATATCTCTGTTGCATCATATATCTCAGTTTTAAGTCATATATCATATATCTCTGCTGCATCATATATCTTAGTTATAATTTGTCTGTTTCTGTTAATTTATTCATGTCAATGATAATCTTATTTAGGAAGAAAGTAACAAGACTACTATAGTAGAGGACAGTTGTATGGTGAACTGTGACAGTGCACAATTGTTTATTTCTTTGTTATGGCTTGTAGTCTACTAGTTGAGAAGTTGTTTAAAAATAAAATTATTAACAGTATTAATTATTATGGCTTTCTTTAGTAAATGCTTTAATTACTGATATAAATAGAATTTAAACTTGCATCATGTGCCATAACCAATTACTTACATGAAGTTCTTAATTTTTTCATATATGAAAACAAAACCTTATGTAAGTTTTGGAATTGTTGACAGGTTTTCAGGCATTGGTTACTCATACCAACTCATACGATTTTTGCACTAAGCTTGATTTACCAGGTTTGTTAATTGGATCAATAATTGTCAAGGCTGTCGTTCTATTTAAATGAATTTTCATAAATCTTCATTTGTAACTGTTGTTCATTCTTCATTAAACACTCAACTTGGATTAGTGATAGTTTGCAAATGGTTCGTTCAAGTACTATTTTGCTTTTGCAAGTGATAGTTTGCTTTTTTCTCTGCCAGATTCTCAACCTCCCATACCAGTTTACAAAGTTAAATTGAGTCTAGGAGTTCCCAATTTCTACTCAAGAGGAACCACTATTGATCAATTTACCAGGTGTTGCTCATCTACCAAGTGTTGCTCATCTACGAGTATTGAATATTTGTTTGTGTTTTGATGCTTGAATTGAATATTCACATTGTAGATAAATATTCACTTTGTTTTTCTTCTTTCTCTCTCTGTTTTCTTTGCTTATTTCTTACTTATTTATTTTTTACAAGCACTTATACAAGACTAAGATGATCAATTCTCTAAAGAGGAACATATGTTTTTCTCTTCTTTTTCCCTATTCTGATACAAAAATAAAATAAAGATATAATATTGTGCTGTAAATCACAAGTCATCACAATTATTGTACTGTAAATTTGATTTGTGAAGCTTGGTTAGTAATGAATATCTGAAGACAGAATTGTTGCAAACTAACTTAATTGGCATCTAAACTAAACATACTAGCATCAACCCAGATTAAGAAATTCTGGGCCTTAAAGATTCTAAATCAAACCAGATTAAGAAACGAACTTTAAAATGGTCTTTTATGTGCTGACTAATAACCATGCAATGCATGGTTGGTTTGAATTGTGTACAACCTTTGTGTAGTTTGGCCTATAGGTGTTACAATTGTAGATGTTGATCTTGAAGTAGCATAGCCTGTTATGGATTTCATAGTGAAACTAATTTTTAGTTGTTTTCTAAGTGAAGTAATTATAGTCAGATGGTTTAGAAACTAGTTAATAATAAGAAATTACATGTCTTATAGCTACTTAGTCTTTGGTTGCAGCTGGTCTTGTTCTATGAAGCTTTCATAAAGAGCATAGACATATAAGTCATGTTTGCAACTAATAATAAAGCTAAACTTTTAAGTCATGTTTGAACATATAACACTACGTAGGCTGCATGTTTTGATATATGGTCATGGTGGATCTACTGTAGGCTTTTCCTGACCAGCACCAAATCCATCTCACCTGGAATAAATAAATTTAATTGTAAAATAAGTTTGGTATACATGATTGTGACTAACAAGGGTAGTTGTGTCATGATTGGTATACATGATTGGTATATCTATATTTTGGAATGTGGTTTTTAAGGATTGTGTCAGCAAGGGCAGCTGCAGTTGCATCTCACACATGGCCTCTTTTTTCTATAGCTTTAGATTTTAGTATGAATGTTAGAAGTTAAACTCCAAGCAGCAAACTAGCAATCAGTTGTGTAACAAGAATATGACCTATAGATCTGTCCAAACTCTAAAGACAAAGAAGGAAGTGTGGAACACTTTATATAAATTACATATTTTAACACTTTATATCAATTACAAATTTTAACACTTTATATCAATTATAGATTTAGGCTATTTTTTTAATCAAGTGTAGGTAGCTGATAGCATACTCTAAAGCTCTCTTGATTGAAAAATTTTGAGCATGTCATTTACATTCAATTGATTTTCTCTATGGAACTGATGCAGACCAGAGCTTATTGTTGCTGTAATTGCTGAGATAGTTCTTCTTGGTGGTGTTGAGTACTACAAAATTATCAATTGGCCTGGTATGTAACATTTCTTTTATTAACGGAAAGTTACTACTTATTCAAAAAATACTCACTTAATTCATACTTAAGTGCATAATGGGATGCATCTTAGTATGTTAGCATTGTATTCATATATTTTGAACATTTTTTTTAACAGAAATTAAGGACTTAATTTACTTGTAGACAAACTTCATCCAAGTGGTCCATTGGATCCATTGGGGCTAGCAAATTATCCAGATCAAGCGACACTGTTAAAGGTAAAGGAACATAAAGAAAAGTTGATGGGTTTTGAAATGATTGATATTTCTATATGCATTACATCACTTGAGCTGTTAACTTATTTAACTAATTAGCTCAGGAACAGTAGTAGTAATCAATGCAGTAAATTTTTAAATATTTTTAGTTTTGAAATTCTGGTGTCTGAGATTTTATTATCTTAAATAAGAAAACCTAGTTTTGTTTTCAATATCTTTGTTATGGGTTACAAACAATATCACTTCTCAATTCTTCTCCCATCTACTACACATTGGTGGTATTATTAAGTATTCAAACAGCAATAAAACACAACAACTGCAAGTAATCAGAACATTAAAAAGAAGTTTGATATCTGAATGCATTAGTGTTATGAATAACATAAAATGTCATGCATATTCTTTTTAACACAACCTTCAAAAGAGGTATCCAGCATGCAATCTCAAGTGCTTGAGCAGCTTCATCAAATGAAGTGTTGTGTAGTTTCTTAGAGAAAGCCCCAATCAAAGTAGTTTCTTATATTGAGCTTGAGCTTGGATTCAAAACTGGTAGCAGTTAGATTTGAGTGAATATACAAGATTTGACTCTAATAAACCTTATCTGGTTTTGGTTTTATTTGACTAGTTATAAGTTATAATATTGCATCTAATATTGATGTTTGCTGACCATACCTTGATTAAGGTATGGATTGTAGTTGGATGAATGCAAGTCAAATTAGTACAGAGTATAAGGTTGGATTTGAAGAGTTTTTGGAATTTGCTAAGCAACATGATCACTTCTCCAGTGATTGGACGTTTTGTTGCCCTTGCGTCAATTGTTTGAACGGTGTTAAATTTGAAAGAAGAAGAAATTCGAGAACACCTATTGTGTGATGGGATTCTTAGAAGTTAAACAACATGGACCTGGCATGGTGAGTTATTAGACACATTGACAACATCTAATGTGTCTGCACCGGAGTTGGAAACAGAAATTAATGACAGACTTGAAGACATGATTCAAGATGTTGGTTTGGAAATCTTTTTGAAAGCCCACGTATATGACACATTGCTTAGTGATGCAGAGACACCTTTGTACAAAGGGTGCTCTACCTTCACTCGTATGTCTGCGGTGTTAAAATTGGTTCATCTGAAGTCGGCAAATGCATGGACTGACAAAAGCTTTACTCAATTGCTAGAGTTGTTGAGTGAAATGCTTCCAGAAGGTAACACATTGCCAACCCACAATTATGACGCTAAGAAGATTCTTTGTCCAATGGGTATGGAGTATAAAAAAATTCATGCATGCCCAAATGACTGCATCTTATACAGAAAAGAATTTGAAGTGATGCACAAGTGTCCTAGGTGTGGGCTGTCACGTTACAAAAAAAAGAAGGGTGGTTGTGATAGTGAAGAAGGAACAAAGCAGGGTGCTGCTGCGAAGGTGGTATGGTATCTTCCAATAATTCCAAGATTTAAGCGACTGTTTGCAAATGCCAACGACGCTAAGAATCTTAGATGGCATGCAGATGAAAGGACACATGATGGAAAGCTTCGACATGTGGCTGATTTCTTGTAGTGGAAGAAGATTGATCTAGAATTTCCTTCGTTTGACAGTGATTCAAGAAACCTCCGACTTAGTCTGGCTTCAGATGGAATGAATCCGTTTGGTAATTTAGCCACTACTCATAGTTCGTGGCCTGTGTTGTTGATAATTTACAACTTACCTCCATCGTTGTGCATGAAGTGAAAGTATATGATGTTGTCTATGTTGATCTCGGGCCCAAAGCAACCTGGAAATGACATTGATGTTTATCTTTCTCCATTAATTGAAGAATTAAGATTATTATAGGATGAAGATGTTGATGTGTATGACGGCTTCGCCAATGAAACCTTCAAGTTACATGCCATGTTGTTTTGCACTATCAATGATTTTCCAGCCTATGGAAACTTGTCTGGTTATTGTGTTAAGGGACATAAAGCTTGTCCGATATGTGAAGAAGGGACATGTTTCCAACAATTGCAACATGGAAGAAAGACCGTGTATCTTGGTCATAGGAGATTTCTAAGACAATATCACCCATATCATAAATTGAAAAGGGCATTTAATGGTCATCCAGAGAATGAGGAAGCACATACCCCCTTAACTGGTAAACAAGTATTTGAGCGGGTGAAAGACATCAACATTGGGTTCGGAAAGTCTTCAAAGAAGGCAACTGTAACAAACCCTTGGAAGAAACGGTCTATATTCTTTGATCTCCCATACTGGTGCAAGCTTGATGTTAGACATTGTTTAGATGTTATGCATGTTGAGAAGAATGTTTGTGACAGTTTGATAGGAATTCTGTTGAACATTAAAGGTAAGACAAAAGATGGTTTGAATGCTTGGTTGGATATGGTTGAGATGAAAATTTGAGATCAATTAAAGCCATGTGTTGTAGGTAACCGCACATACCTCCCCCCGGCAGGTTACACATTAAGTAAAAAAGAGAGAACCAGTTTTTGTCAATGTTTACAAGGAATAAAAGGATACTGTTCAAATGTCAAGAGCCTTGTCTCAATGAAAGATTTGAAATTAATTGGATTAAAATCCCATGATTATCATGTGTTGATGCAACAATTCCTTCTTGTGGCAATCCATGACATCTTGCCTAAAAAGTTGAGAAATGCCATTACCCGATTGTGTCAGTTCTTCAAACAAATCTGTTCCAAAGTGATTGACCCTAACATGCTAGATGACATGGAAGCTGAGTCTGCTATTATATTGTGTGAATTGGAAATGTTTTTTCCTCCAGCCTTTTTAGACATTATGGTACACTTGATTGTCCATCTTGTCCGAGAGATTAGATTATGTAGGCCTGTATACTTAAGATGGATGTACCCCACCGAACGTTACATGAAAATCTTAAAAGGGTATGTCAAGAATCAGTATCATCCTGAAGGGTCAATTATTGAGAGGTACATTGCTGAAGAAGCGGTTGAGTTTTGTTCAGAATATATGTCTACTACCTTTCCTGTCGGGGTTCCTAGGCCATGTCCTGAGGGTAGACATTTTGGCCAATGTATCCGAGATGGACAATGTGTGGAAAAACCTTAGGATTTAGTGCAACAAGCTGATTTGTATGTTTTGAACAACACTAAAGAAGTTCAACCATACTTGGCTGCTCATAAGGCCCATTGTAAGGCATGCAAAACCCAAGACAATCAGAGAAGTGATTGTTGAAAGAACATAACTATACTTTCAGGAAGTGGTTTAAAAATCAAATCTTGAGTGATGAAACAGTTTCAGAGACCTTAAAATGGCTTGCATGTGCCCTTAAGAAATATGTTATTGTATGTAATGGGTACTATATAAATAATTATTCATTCTACACAAAGTCACTGGATGATAGAAGTGTGGTACAAAATAGTGGCGTTATGGTAGAAGGTGAGTCTATGCATTTCTCCACCTCCAAAGACAACAATTCGTTGTTAGGATGCATGCCTTATTATGGAATCATTGAAGAAATTTGGGAGGTTGTGTGTTGTAAATTTCATATGCCTCTTTTTAAATGTAAATGGGTTGATAATAGGACGGGTGCACTTTGATGATTCAGGTCAAAACCTTGTTAACTTTAGTAGAGTTGGTTACCAGGATGAACCTTTCATAATGGCACAACAGGTTAGACAAGTTTTCTATGTCAAAGATCCTTCAAATGAGATGTTATCTGTCGTATTGCACGAGAAAAGCAGCGAACCTGAACTTAACAATCTTAACATTGATCACATTCCTGGTTTTTCATCTCATATCCCAATTATATCCGAGGAAATTGATGTTGATGATGTACACGCAGTTCGTCATGATCATAATGAAGGAATATATATTTGACTGTTTAAGGTGGTAATAAATAAATAATGTAATTTTTTTGTACAATTTTAATTTTATTCTTTATGTAAATTTGATGATTATCCAGTTATTGACTTTCAATTGAGTTTTAAACAGGCACATGGCTGATCAGTCACCTGACCCTAACAGAGTATATAGAAAGACCACACGCTTGAAGGAATTAACAGTTAGACGTGGCAAAAGTCAACAAACTCACGTTGATATAGTTGTTCGCACGGGCATTGCTACTGGTGATAATGGGCCCATATTCAGGAGTTATTTGGGCTTCCTTGTCCGTGAGCACATATCTATCCTAACCCCTACTTGGGATGATGTTCCGATGACTCAACGGAACATGCTATGGTAGGATATTCTGGTAATTTCTTTGCTGATAATTATTTGGTATTCAGTTCAGTATATTATTCTTTATTGTATTGGTAAATAATAACAATTTTATTCTTTTTTATAGGTCACTTTCGATATTCCTAATGTGGAGTCCTTGAGATTGAAGGTCATGTCATCCATGGCTACTATGTTTAGGCAATGGAAGTCTCAACTGACCCGATATATAATAAAGAAGATGGCAACATTTCTATGCCTAATTATAGGGGCAAAGATGAAGAAACATAGGAGAAGTTTGTTTAGATACGTTTGTCTCCTAAGTGGCAGGTTAGTAAATGTTGAAATGGAAGTCTCAACTGACCCAGTACATATATTTTCCAACATTGAACAATTACTAAATGTTTATTTTATGTTCCAGGCAAAGAGGAATAAGGCAAAGGAGTGTCAAGCAACAAATGATTATCCCCATATTTTGTCTCGAGGGGGTTATAAAGTGTTGGAGGAAAGGATCTTGACATAGAAGCAAAGGATGCGAGAAGAAGCAATTGCAGCAGATCCTTCTTTATCATTTGACGGTCCCCCATCCCCATCAAAGAGGCATGAAAAATGGAAGTTAGCTAGGATGAAGAAGTCAGGCGACTTCACATCATCATCTTCCAATTGTATTGCTGAAAAGAGTGTAAGTTTATTTTTGTTCTTAATTGATGATATTATTTTTTGAAAATACTGCATGTTTTAATTAAAGTAACAACAACAACTATTCCTTACTTGTAGGATTCCCTAGTTGAGCAGAGCAGTCAGGGATCATTTGTGGCACAGGGAAGGGATGACATACTTTCATCTACCATTGGCAAACCCGAACACCCAGGGCGTGTTCGTGGCGTTGGTCAAGGTGTGGGGATTGTTTCATACTTTGGAAAATCTTCACACCATCGATGTTTTGACCATGCAATCAACCAACAAACAATAGAGTCCTTGAGGCAAAGTATCACTAAAAATGTTGCTGTCAGGATGAGGGAACAAATAACAGAAAAGCTGGTTGCAAAAGTTTCACAGAATATCAGCAATTAGGCCTACAAGGTCAGTGCCTAGGAACTGCTACAGAGGTGAGGCAGACTGTTCGTGTTAGCATGAAATTTAGTTGCTCACCAGACGGGGACATCCCTGAAGACGCTTTTCAATGTGGGTTGTATGTTGAAGAAAACCCAATTAGATTGGTGGCCATTGGAAGAGTTGTAGGGGGCGGAGCAACCACACATGGTAAGCCCATGCGAGATCATGAGTTGAGGGTCACCGTTGACGACGCACATGATCCTGATGCTCCACTACCCTTGCCCACTGAAGAGGTGCAGGTGGTAGGACAAGCTCTTGGTACTTTCATTGCATGGCCAAAACATCTTATTAAGCAATTGGGTGCAAATGTGTGTATTGCTTTTATATTTATTATTAACTTATAATATATTGATCATGTTTCTAACAATTTATTTTATTAGATAAAATCCCCAAAGAATAAACTTACACCCAGGAAACCATGATCAAAGCCAGAGCCAATTGATGATCCTCTGCAGTACTTGTTGGAGTTGGCTAATATGATTAGGAGCAAAAGTTTGGAGCTCTATTGGGATAAAAAAATCTTTGGTAGAGAAAACAACATGCCTCTGTACATTCACATGTCAGATTGCATGGAGATGTATTCAGGCATGGACGAGATGAACCTAACTCACGTGCAATTTTGGATCATGTAAGTACTTTAATTATTAATTAAATATGTCAATTTTCAAATTTATTACATTTTCTAACATGAATTTCAATATGATTCAGGTATTTGAATAATATATCAATTGAAATGGGCAACAAGAATGTCTATGGATTCATTGAACCACAATCCATATTGGGCTTGATAGATAATTCACCTGATGCCAAGTCTTATATCATGGATTGGATGGGCCAATCGAACAAGAGGATCTACCTTGCACCATACCTTCACAAGTAAGTATAATTTATATTGATATACTCAAATTTAAACAAAAAGTATAAAAAAACATTTATGTTACATGTAGTGGCCATTGACAACTTATTGTTCTTTGCCCGATGGATCATCTCGCGGTCTTTTTTTGTTCCTTGCACAAACCTCTCCCTCCGAAGTTGAAGAAATTGCTTGAAGGGTATGTAAATGTTATTTAATTGTTATCTTTCATTTGACTTATATTTAATTATTATAGTGTGACATTAATGTATAATTTAATTTAACCAGTATTCATGTTGGACATCATATGCTCACGAGCAATAGTCGTGCTAGACCAAGACTTAATTTTGTAATAACAAAGGTAAAAATGTTTCTCTTAGGAAACACAAATACAACATTATGTACACTTATAATACAAATAAGGTGTTATGATAAATCATTCAAATCTTTGTAGGCTAATAAACAAACGACTCGACTGCAATGTGGTTTTTATGTCATGCAGTGGATGGAAAGCATAATTCGGATGGGGATAACAGACCATTAGTTAGAAGTACATACTTTTTACCTACAACCATTTGTGAATTTAATTAATGATACTTACATGTTAATAATTATTCATTATTTTCCAGACCTTTAGTGACTCAATGCCATTTGCTGAAGAAGCTATTGACTACACTTGCAAGCAATGGGCGACATTTTTAGTGTATTGTAGTAAGAAACAGAACATAGATGTGTTTTTTGAAGCTGATAATTAGAAATATACATGTAAAGTTTTGATTTTAATAGATTTTAGTTAAGTATTTGGATTATATCATCATTTCAATGAGTAGTAGTTAATTACAGCCCTATTAGATAAAAATTTGTTATTTAGAATAGTTTCTAAGTTAAAGTATGACTTTTGGTTTATGAATCATCTTATTTATTGTCAATTGTTAAATTATTGGGAAATATATATGTATGGATTGTTTTGTCGACTGTCTGAGTATTAAACAGGTACAAAAATTATGGGAAAACTGTTAAAAACAAACAACATATTTTAAAAAAAAATTAAGCATACTACGATAATTTTTCCTATACCCGCCGTAGTCTGCTTAATTACCCTTGCAGAATACGACGGGTTAAACTAAAATCGTCGTAGTCTGATAAAACAGACTACGACGATTTCAAACTACGATAATTTTAAATTTAACCGTCGTAGTCTGTTTTAACAGACTAAGACGGTTTTAGACTACGACGGTTTTAAAGAGAACCGTCGTAGTCTACAAAAACAGACTACGACACCAGATGCTACTACGGTTCATGAATCGTCGTAGACTGTATGTTTAAACCATTAAAGTATGTGTTTTCTGTACTAGTGTACCCTTGGTTGTTCATCTTGTCCGAAAGATTAGATTATGTGGGCCCGTATACTTAATATGGATGTACCCCATCGAGCGTTACATGAAAATCTTAAAAGGGTATGTCAAGAATCAGTATCATCCTGAAGGGACAATTATTGAGAGGTACATTGCTGAAGAAGCGGTTGAGTTTTGTTCAAAATATATGTCTACTACCTTTCCTGTCGGGGTTCCTAGGCCATGTCCTAAGGGTAGACGTTTTGGCCAATGCATCCGAGGTGGACAATGTGTGGAAAAACCTTGAGATTTAGTGCAGCAAGCTGGTTTGTATGTTTTGAACAACACTGAAGAAGTTCAACAATACTTGGCTGCTCATAAGGCCATTGTAAGGAAGCAAAACCCAAGACAATCAGAGAAGTGGTTGTTGAAAGAACATAACAGTACATTCAGGAAGTGGTTTAAAAATCAAATCTTGAGTGATGAAACAATTTCAGAGACCTTAAAATGGCTTGCATGTGCCCTTAAGAAAGATGTTATTGTATGTAATGGGTACTATATAAATAATTATTCATTCTACACAATGTCACTGGATGATAGAAGTGTGGTACAAAATAGTGGAGTTATGGTAGAAGCTGAGTCTATGCATTTCTCCACCTCCAAAGACAACAATCTGTTGTTGGGATGTATGCCTTATTATGGAATCATTGAGGAAGTTTGGGAGGTTGTGTATTGTAAATTTGTTGTGCCTCTTTTTAAATGGCAATATTCATATGCCTAATTATAGGGGCATAGATGAAGAAACATGGGAGAAGCTTGTTCAGATACGTTTGTCTCCTGAGTGGCAGGTATTTTGGTTAGTTTGAAATGATATTTTCCAGCATTGAACTATTATTAAATGTTTATTTTATGTTACAAGCAAAGAGGAATAAGGCAAAGGAGTGTCAAGCAACAAATGATTATCCCCATATTTTGTCTCGAGAGGGTTATAAAGTGTTGGAGGAAAAGATCTTGACTCAGAAGCAAAAGATGCAAGGAAAAGAAACTGCAGCAGATCCTTCTTTATCATTTGATAGTCCCCCATCCCCACCAAAGAGGCATAAAAAATGGAAGTTAGCGAGGATGAAGAAGTCAGGCGAGTTCACATCATCATCTTCCAAGTGTATTGCTGAAAAGATTGTAAGTTTATTTACATTCTTAATTGATGATATTCTTTTTTGAAAATTTTGCATGTTTTAATTAAAGTAACAATAACAACTATTCCTTAGTTGGAGGATTCCCTAGTTGAGCAGAGTGTTGGACTTAAAACTTGAAGATGCTTGGGTGTCTCTCTTGTTGTTTTAATTTTGATGCAATGTAATTTTGGTTTTCTTAGATGATTTGTAACTAGGTGTTTCCTATGTATTGATTGTTTAGTTTAGGCTTGCATGTAGTTATTCTTGGTTGGAATTCCCTAGAGAACTAAGTTGATCTTGTGTGATTTCTCATGATTCAAATGTTTGGATTTCCCTATAAAAATGTTTTTTAAAAGGTTTTAAATACCAACTGAGGTAATAAATTACCAACAGAAGGTAATCAACTACCAAAAGTGGGTAACAGAGTAGGAACCAACATTTGGCTCTGGAGTAATCAATTACCCCATTGGGTTAATCGATTACCATGAGCAAAATCACCTCGAAATGCTTTGTTTCTCTGGTTCAATTGATTACCAATTCGAGGTAGTCGATTACCACTATCAGAAATTCATTGAATTGCCTAAATTGGGTTTTTAAATGAAACTATAAATACCCCTCTTTTGAAAATCTTTTAGAACACAATTACAATTCTTGGAAATACACGTTTTTGAATCATTCTAACACTTTCATATTCTTTCTATCTTTTCTCCAAGAAATTCATAAAGAGCTTCAAGGTTCTTCAAAGAACTGGTTTCCAAAAGGTAATCTTGATAGAATGTTCTGATTGGTTGACATCCTTAGTACTCGTATGTGATCAGAATCTACACACAGAGGTGTTTTCTATATGATCTTTTTGTTTCCTTTTCGGAATTGGGTTGATTAATCTAGGAGAGAGGTATCTCTAGATATAGTAAGGTTCTTTAAGAAGGGTTTTCTCAAAGGTTTGATCTTGAAGGTGCCAAGGTCAAGGAGAACGGTTCTTTGGGAAAAGAACTGGTTGATTGTGTGTCTGTGATTTCGTTTTTATGTTGCTTGTGCAGAGTGAATATAAAAGAATGAAAAAGGGAACATTGTAGTGGAAAACCAATCGCAACAGTTGTTGGGTTGGGACTAGATGTAGGTAGTAGGCCGAACCAGTATAAATCACCGTGCAATATTCTTCTCCCTTATACTCTTTATCTTTTTCCTTACGTTGATCTTTAATATCAGTTAATCTCTGTTATACGTTCGGTAATTGAATCGATAATCAACTAAAACTGGAACAATTAGATACTAAAATTTATTACGCATGCCTATTGGTTACTGACGTGTTTCTTGATCTTTCTTTGGTGCTTTCCGCTGTGCATCTTTGATCTATCTTGTTTCTCTGTCTTAAGATTAGATAGTTAATTAAGAATATTTTTGATTGAATTAAAAGAAAGTAAAAACGCACGAAATTGGGCTATCTTGGAACTAGAATCTATTCACCCCCCCTCTAGATTCACCCGTAGGGACCATCAATTGGTACTGGAGCTTTATCTAGTAGGTTGTTCTAGATTTTGATCCATAGTTCCTTAGAATGGTCGGTAATCAATTACCATTCGGTGAAGGTGCCTCTATTAACAGACCTCCATTGTTTTGTGGTGACAACTATCCTTTTTAGAAAGTTTGGATGAAAATCTTTATGGAGTCTGTGCATAGAAGCATTTGGCAAGCGATTGTGACTGATTTCAAGGCCCCTACATACATAGGGAATGTGAGTGAGATGCAAAAACCATTTGAGAGGTGGGAACAAGATGAAATTAGGAGGGCTGAAAACGATGCAAAAGCTTTAAATATTATACATTCTGCTTTGAATTCTGATGAATTTTTCAGAATTTCAGCCTGCACCACAGCCAAAGAAGCTTGGGAGTTAATAAAGGTCACACACGAAGGAACCGCTGAAGTACGAAGGGCAAGGAAGAACACCTTGATCCAAGAGTATGAAACTTTTCAAATGATGCAAGGAGAGTCCGTATTGGAAATGCAGAAACGCTTTACATAAATTGTGAACCATCTCAAGGGACTAGGTAAGGTCTTCATTGAAGAAGAGGTAAACGTCAAAGTGCTGAAATCCCTTAGTAGGAAGTGGCAACGGACAGACACATCGATCAATGAATCCAAGAATCTCGCCTTGATGTAAAGCGCAGAATTGTTTGGTAAGCTACGTGAGTATAAGATGGACATGTCGCGGATAGCTGACAAAGAGCAAAAAGACAAGAAAGCAAAGGGCCTAGCACTGAAAATGGAAGATACAGTTAGTGAGAGTGATACATCCAGCTGCGCAAGTGAATCAGAACAAGAGAACATGAACCTTATGGTAAGAAAGTTTAAGAAGTTCATGAGAAGGAACAATGATAAGAAGAGGTTCAACAGTTCAAAGAAAGGCTTCAAGAGGAATGAGAGTTCATCTTCAAAGGTTAATTGCTAAAGATAGGACACTACAAATCTGAGTGCCCCAACATGAAGAAGTCAAACAACAGTGAGCCTAGAAGAGTTGAGCATGAGGAACGGTCCAAGAAGGACAGATTTCACAAGAAAAAGGCTTACATAGCGTGGGAAGACAATGATTTCTCTATCTCTAGCGAAAGCGAGAATGAAGAAGCAAATTTGTGCCTCATAACATCTGATGAAGAGGTAAGTGACTCTGATTCATCTACTTGTGATTATAATGAGTTGCAAAATGCTTTTTGTGAACTTTACAAGGAAGCCGAAAAACTAGGCAAGTTGAACAAGGTTTTGAAAAGCAAAATTATAGATTTGGAAAACAATATTTCTGCTTTAGAAACTGATGTTCAAAGTTTGAAAAAGGAAAATGAAGCTTTAAAGCAACCATGTTCAAAGTTTAAGTCTTTTGATGCTTCTTTGAGAAAGAGTAACATGAAGTTCTTTGCATTTAAAAAACCTAATAAAAATAGAACCTTCACATGTAGTTATTGCATGAAACCTAGTCATAACTCTTATAATTGTATGATTAGGAAAGAAGGTATATCTTGTGGTATGTTTAAATGGATTAGGAAAGATGATCACAGTTCTAACATTAATGGACTCAAAAAGTCTTGGGGTACCAAAAACAAAGTGATATCTTTTTCTGTGTAGGTATACTTGAGAGCCAAGCACTCAACTTGGTATTTGGATAGCGGCTGCTCAAGACATATGATTGGTGACAAGAGCAATTTTATCTCCTACAAATCAAAGGAATCTGATTCGGTAGTTTATGGAGATAACAACAAAGGTAAAATTTTGGGTATAGGTGTTGTTGGAGACAAATCCAACACTGTTATTGAGGATGTTCTGCTTGTAGAAGGTTTGAGATTCAATCTTCTTAGTATTAGCCAACTTTGTGACAAGACCTACAAGGTATCTTTCGACAATGGGTGTTGCACGATTAGTGGCAACGAGTCGAATGAGGTATTAATGGTCGGTAAGAGACACAATAACATCTATATTCTTGAACTTGATCATTCATCATCATATCATGCATGTCTTACGTCAAACGATGATTTATCATGGCTTTGGTATAGATGTATAGCTCATATAGATGTTCATCAGTTGAACAAGCTTTCATCTAAGAACCTAATACAAGGGTTACCTAACTTAAGGTTTAATAGAGAAGGCCTTTGTGATGCATGTCAAAAGGGTAAGCAATCTAGAAACTCTTTTAAAACTAAAAATGTTGTTTCTATTTCTAGACCACTTGAACTATTGCACGTGGATCTATTTGGACCCTATAGGACTACGAGTTTGGGTGGAAACCTGTATGGACTGGTCTTAGTAGATGATTACTCTCGGTTTACTTGGGTTGCATTTATACCAAGTAAAGACAATGTCTTCAAAGTTTTCAAAATTATTGCCAAAATGATACAAAACGAAAAGGATTTGAAAATTAAATCTCTTAGAAGTGATCATGGAGGTGAATTTGAAAATGAATCTTTTGAAAAATTTTGTGAAAAGTTTGGTATCGATCACAATTTTTCCGCTCAGAGAACTCCACAACAAAATGGGGTTGTTGAGAGGAAAAATAGATCCTTGATAGAACTTGCTAGAGTAATGTTGAGTGAGAATGCGTTGCCTAAGTACTTTTGGGCTGATGCAGTTTCTACAGCTTGCTATGTTCTAAATAGGATAGTGATTCAACCTATTTTGAAGAAAACCCCTTATGAGCTTTATAGAGATAAAAAGCCGAATATTTCTCATTTCAAGGTATTTGGTTGCAAATGTTTTGTTCTAAATAATGGCAAAGAGCCTCTTGGTAAGTTTGATGCCAAGGGAGACGAGGCTATCTTTATTGGGTATTCATCAACTAGTAAGGCTTATAGATTTTTCAACAAAAGAACAATGTGCATTGAGGAATCTGTACATGTAAAGTTTGATGAATCTAACAATCACCAAAAGGGAAGTGTATTTGTTAACGATGAGGAAAGTATAGGTGAAGATGGCAATAGCACACCAAAAAGACAGCAAGAATCACCAACCATTTCACACGATCTACCAAGAAAATGGAGGAAACCTAGGAACCTATCTCTTGACAACATTATTGGTGACATCCAAAAGGGAGTATCCACTAGATCTTCCTATAATATGTTCTGTGATGATTTTGCATTTGTATCTCAAATTGAACCCTCTTATGTTGATAATGCTTTGAATGATGAATTTTGGATGAATGTTATGCATAAGGAGTTAAATCAATTTAAAAGGAATGATGTTTGGGAACTAGTACATTTTAATAGAGATATGAATATAATTGGAACAAAATGAGTGTTTAAGAACAAGTTAGATGAGAATGGTATTATGGTAAGAAATAAGGCTAGATTAGTAGCTAAAGGTTATAATCAACAAGAAGGAATAGATTTTGATGAAACTTATGCCCCTGTTGCTAGACTAGAAGCCGTAAGGCTACTACTTGCTTTTGCCTGCATTCACGATTTCAAGTTGTTTCAGATGGATGTGAAAAGCGCATTCTTAAATGGCTACATCAACAAAGAAGTATTTGTTTCACAACCACCCGATTTCACTGATTTCAGTTTCCCCTAAGCATGTTGACAAACTAAAGAAGGCTCTTTATGGCCTAAAGCAAGCCCCTAGACAATGGTACGAAAGGCTAAGTAAGTTTCTTTTGTCTAATGGGTTCGACAGAGGTAATGTTGACAAAATTCTTTTCATTTGGAGGAAGTCTAACAATATTTTATTGGTCCAAGTGATGAATCATTATTTTGATCAATTTCTTTGCATTTAATACATCATATTACAACATTATTAATGGTCAATTAGCATGATTTAGTGCATTTATGAGTTTGGGCTCATTTGGGCCTTAAGTGCTTATTTTTGTTCTAATTCGCTAAAATTTCTAGTTTTGACAAGGTTCACTAAAAAAGGCATAACTCTCACTACAGAACTCTATTTGAGCTCCATTATATGTCAAATTAAAGAGGACTGAAAGAGCTACCAAATCTATGAGACATGAAGAGCCAATTCGGACCGCATCTGGGGTGAAAATTGCCTAGAAAGTGACGCACGGAATTGATGCGGGAATTCCAGCGTGAAGAATTAATGTAGGCCCATTTCAAATCATGTAATTGGACCATTTAAATGTTTGCATTGAGTGGACTTTGAACCCTGCACCCTAAGTCACTTAAAGTCATGTGACTAGCACATGACTCACTTATTATAAATACCCCAATTCAGAAATTTGTAACACACTTTTTGCCTTTCAATCAATTTCAATTTTCAGCATTACTCTTTTCCTTTCAAGTAGCTCTGCTAGGGTTTACAGGTTTGCCATTCCAATTCTCGTTCTCTCTCCTTTCTTGCAATTTAATTCTTCTAATATGCAATCCCAATCTATGCTTAGTCTAATTTCAATTATGCGCAACTAATTTGTTCAACCAATTCGATCTCAATAGGATCCCTAATTTCCTTAGGTTCTCCGTTTTCAATTGCATGAGTACTTGTTTTGGATTCTATAATTTTAATTCCATTATGTTGATTAATATTTTGGATTTAGATTGTTGATTCTGTCATTGTTGATTGATAATGAATGCAGAGAACTAATTATATGATTCGAAACCATGTTGTGTGCTCTTATGCAATTGTGTGAGTTTAAAGGCCACCAAGTGTTCGATGATAATTCTCTATGATCTTAGAGTGTTAGTTCAGTGTTGACATGGAAAGATCTCGGTTTCAATGCACTACATAGATGAGTGCCTTTATTTTATTGAACCAATGAGGGAAATTGGGATCTGACAGAGATCGGATTGGTGCCTCTTAATAATCTATTAATTACTTTTTAATTATTGTTTAATTACTGTCATTAGTTAATTTTTATTATTTAATTGCCTTTAATTTTTCCTCTACACAAAAACCCTAAAAATTGCATTTAAAATTTCGGCTACAGAGAAGTAACAAAGTAATCCGTAGGGAAACGATCCGAGTCCACTATTACTATAAAGTAGTAGCTAGACTTTGATATTATTTGACGCACGTTCGGCGCGTGTGTCAAATTTGGCGCCGTTGCCGGAGATTTCCTTGTTAATTCTCATTGTTTATATGCATTTTTTTTATTATTTTTTTTATTATTTTTTTTATTATTAGACTTAGGATAGGTTAGTTTACATTCAATAAGTTCAATAAATTTTAAAAAATCATTTGATACTGTTTTGCAATTTATTTTGGTCATTTGGTGCATATTGACAACAATTTAGAGCTGAGTGCTGTGAGATACTACTGTTAGTGCTATTGATGCTGTTTTTACTATTATTGTTAGCTTTTGATGCATGAACACTAGAAGTAGAAGTACTGATTTTAATGCATTAAATCCTGAACCTGAGAGAATCATTCGTAATAGTAGGAGTGCACGTAACAGGAATATTATACCTACTAAAAATATTGCAAATATGGATAATAGAACTCTTAAGGAATTGACTACTCCTGATGTCAATTACCAGCCCTTGTGCATTGAATATCCTGAACTTGATGCTGACTTTGAGTTAAAATCTGGATTAATCCACCTGTTGCCTAAGTTTCATGACCTAGCAGGTGAAGATCCCCATAAGCATCTGAAGGAGTTCCATGTAGTGTGTAGCACTATGAAGCCCCACGGACCAAGTTTATGTTGATGATATCATTTTTGGATCAACTAATCAATCCCTTTGTGAGAAATTTGTGGCTAGCATGCAGGGTGAATTTGATATGTCCATGATGGGGGAACTCAAATTCTTCCTAGGACTTCAAGTTAAGCAACTGAAAGAAGGAACTTTCATACACCAAGCAAAGTATACAAGGGAACTTCTGAAGAAATTCGATATGGAGAGTTGTAAGGTTTCTAACATTCCAATGTCTACTAATCTCTATTTAGATAATGATGCAACAAGACAGGGTGTGGATCAAACAAAATATAGAGGGATCATTAGATCGCTCTTATATCTCACAGCGAGTAGACCGGATATAATGTTCAGTGTTTGTGTTTGTGCGCGATTTCAAGCTACACCAAAACAATCCCACATGACAGCTGTGAAGAAGATTCTGAAGTATCTCAAAGGAACAACGAACTGCGGTTTGTGGTATCCCAAAGGTACGTCTCCTACCCTAGTTGGTTTTAGTGATTCAGATTTTGCAGGTTGCAAGACAAATAGGAAACGCACGAGTGGTATCTGTCACTTGTTTGGGGAGTGTTCAGTCTCATGGCACAACAAGAAACAAGCATGTGTCGCTTTGTCAACGGCGGAAGCAGAATATGTCGTTGCTGGTAGCTGTTGTGCTCAAACCATTTGGTTGAAGCAACAACTTGAAGATTTTGGACTAAAGCTTGACCATATTCCTATCAAGTGTGATAATACAAGTGCCATCAATATCATGAAGAACCCAGTTTTGCACTCAATAACTGAGCATATTGAAAGTGTGCCATCATTTTATAAGAGACCACATCGAGAAGGGTGACTGTGACATGGAGTTTGTTGAAACGGAGAACCAACTCGCGGATATCTTCACAAAACCTCTACCAAAGGAGAGATTCTTGAAACTAAGAACCAATCTTGGTATTCTAAGTGAGGAACATCTCTCTTGAACTCTTTACATATGGTAAGATTGATCATTCATGGTGCTCCAATAAGGTATGTATTCGTAACATTGCATGAACATGACAAAAGCTCTTTCAAAACATGAAAAATCAAGTGTTTTTAGCCTTTCTGATATAGATAATCGATTTCCATTTCATTTCAATCAATTACCAAACTTGATTTTAAGATTTTTGAGCCATTACTCTCTGGAGTAATCGATTACCACGATTGGGTAATCGATTACCACGAGCTTCAAAGGTTTTTTTCAAGAAAATGGGCCACTGGAGTAATCGGTTACCGTTTTTGGTTAATCGATTACCGCGACCCCTGTTTTAGCATTGCATTTGATTACTCACTAGAGTAATCGATTACCATGTTTGGGTAATCGATTACCTCCGCTGTTGAAGCTATTTCACATGGTTTTAATGGACTTGGGCCTAGTCGATTACAATTTCTTGTGAGTCCAATACTTTGTTCATTGTATCTAACCTCAATTTTGGAGTTTTTATAAGTGATTTTCAGGTTTTGGGCCCCATTCTACACATCTCACAAACCCTAGAAATCCCTTTCTCTCTCTAACCCTAAACCCCCCTTTCATCTTTTTCATCTTCTCCACCACCATCAACCATGGAAGATCAAGGAAGAGGCAAACGGATCAAGCATGTGGCACACAAGCTCAAGCCTAGGACTTCCCCCCGTTCGAAAAAGGGTGAATCTTCCAAAAGGAAGAACCCATCATCTTCGAGAGAAGTGGAACGTCCAATCAATCCTTGGTTTACCTATGCTGCTCAAGAGTCTCGTTTCTATGGTGATTTTGCCAACAAGGAACTCGTTCCGGCGAAGATTCTTGATTTTCGTTGGCTCGATGCTCAAGGGTTCACGCTCCATTCACTGCTCAAGGAACAAAACCTAGAGAAGTTTGTTGGTCTGAAGGGTTTCATCTACCCCGATTTAGTGAGAGTTTTCTACTCCAATCTCTGACCACACCATGCCACGGGAACGGTAATCTCCGCGGTAAAAGGCAAGACTATGATTTTGACTCATGATATCTTTTTCCTTTTTGTTGGCTTTAAACATGAAGGAATCCGTCCTATGATTGATCGACTGTGTGCAAGTGGATTCTACCTCCACAAAGACTCCTTTTTCATGAGCCTGCTCAAGAACCCCGAATCGTGGGAGGCGGAAAAGGCTTCACGAAAGGAGCGAGGGAAGAAGATCATGTACAACACCAGCGGGTTGAACGCCGATGATTGACTTCTCCATTACACTATTTGTTGGATCCTTGCTGCAAGAGGAGCAAACCATGCTGAGATCAATGAGGAGGATATGGTAATGATGGCTGCATTAAAGAACGACATTCAAATCAATTGGGCAAATGTTGTGATGGATAACATGCTCAAGACGAGAAGGTTGTTTGATAACAAATGCCCTTACTCTCTTTTTATCTCACGTTTAATTGAGCATTTTCAGGTGGATACAACAAATGAGAACAGGGACTTGGTGAAGGGCATTCACATCATTGGAGACAAAGTGTTAAAGATGATGCGTTTAACCAAAACCGATGCTGGATGGGTGCCTAGGGAGGAAGCCCCTCCACCTCAAGAAGCTCCAGCTCATCCTCTTTTTGATGATGATTCTGATTCAGCGGCTGGAGAGTATATCCCTAAGTCTCACTTTGAGTCGATTGTTATTGATCGGTTGGATGAGATTGAATCAACTACCGCCAAACGCTTGGACGAGATGGAGTCTGCTCAAAGTGCTTGATTCATGGATCTCAAGGAGCTGATCGAGTCTCTCCACACTCGCTTAGATACTCTCTAATATTTCCTTTCTATCACATCTCTCTTTTTTCTTATTGATATACCAAATAAGGGGAGAAGTGTTTAGAGTAGGATATCGTTGATAGGGGGAGTATTTGATAATTTGATTTGGCTTGGGTAGTAATTTGGTTAGCTTATGATTAGTTTATTTTAATTGCATTTTATTCTCTACTGCAGTGAACATTTGAACAATTGGGTTGTAATATTTTTAACTATCCTTTAATCATTTTTAATTTCTTATATTCCGTGTTTATAACGATTTGGTCTTGATTTGTGATTTTATTTTTAATCATGACTTACATTCTTGTATGAATGATCTTATGATGCTCTGATGTATATTGGACTGAATTGTGAATCTGCAATGCATATACTCTATACTTGGAAGTTTTAACAATTGCAGGATTCTTAGAAGATCAACACACATCCTAAACTCCTAGGAAAACCTTGGTTCAGATTTGGTACATCAAAACCAAAAAGGGGGAGATTGTTGGACTTAAAGCTTGAAGATGGTTGGGTGTCTCTCTTGTTGTTTTGATTTTGATGTAATGTAATTTTGGTTTTCTTAGATGATTTGTAACTAGGTGTTTCCTATGTATTGATTGTTTAGTTTTGGCTTGCATGTGGTTGTTCTTGGTTGGAATGCCCTAGAGAACTAAGTTGATCTTGTGTGATTTCTCATGATTCAAATTTTGGATTTCCCTCTAAAAATGTTTTGAAAAAGGTTTTAAATACCAACTGAGGTAATAGATTACCAACAAAAGGTAATCAACTGCCAAAAGTGGGTAACAGAGTGGGAACCAACATTTGGCTCTAGAGTAATCGATTACCCTCTCGGGTTAATCGATTACCATGAGCAAAATCTCCTCGAAATGCTTTGTTTCTCTGGTTCAATCGATTACCAATTTGGGGTAGTCGATTACCACTATCAGAAATTCATTGAATTGCCTAAATTGGGTTTTTAAATGAAACTATAAATACCCCCCTTTTGAAAATCTTTTAGAACACAATTACAATTCTTAGAAATACATGTCTTTGAATCATTCTAACACTTCAAGGTTCTTCAAAGAACTGGTTTTCAAAAGGCAATCTTGATAGAATGTTCTGATTGGTTGTAATCCTTAATACTCATATGTGATCAGAATCTACACACACGTGTTTTCTATCTGATCTTTCTGTTTTCTTTTCGGAATTGGGTTGATTACTCTAGGAGAGAGGTCTCTCTAGATAGAGTAAGGTTCTTTGAGAAGGGTTTTCTTAAAGGTTTGATCTTGGAGGTGCTAAGGTCAAAAAAACGGTTCTTTGGGTAAAGAACTGGTTGATTGGGTGTCTTTGATTTTGTTTTTGTGTTGTTTATGCAGAGTGAATGTAAAGAACGCAAAATGGATCATTGTAGTGGAAAACCGATTGCAACAGTTGTTCGGTTGGGACTGGATGTAGATAGTGGGCCGAACCAGTATAAATCACTGTGCAATCTTCTTCTTCCTTATACTCTTTATCTTTTGCCTTACAATGATCTTTAATATCGATTAATCTCTGTTTTACTTTCGGTAATTGAATCGGTAATCAACTAAAACTGGAACAGTTATATACTGGAATTTATTATGCATGCCTATTGGTTACTAACGTGGTTCTTGATCTTTCTTTTGTGTTTTCCGTTGTGCATCTTTGATCTATCTTGTTTCTCTGTCTTAAGACTAGATAGTTAATTAAGAATAGTTTTGATTGAATTAAAAGAAAGTAGAAATGCATGAAATTGGGCTATTGATAAGTGCTAGATTATACATGTTTTCCTAGGTTTAGTTGTAGTTTAGACAAGAAAACATTGAAAATACCATGATTGTTTAGTGTTAGTGCTTGATGTAGTGTTTTGTTAGTTTTATAAGTGTTTCTTGTGTTTTTAAGTCATTTTATCCTCTTTCTTGTTAATTGTAGGTTGATTGAAGAGGAGATAGAAGTTTGGAATGAAAGCCATGGACCTAAGAGAAAGACTTGGGGTGCAAGCCATCAAGAAGAAGAAGATGAAGCTCAAGTCAAGGAAACACCTACATTTGAGCCTAACTTTCACTCAATTTGCACTCCGAATTGGCTTTTCGTGTCTTCATGAGAGTTGTAGCTCTATCTAACCTCTTTCATTTGCAAAAAACCAGAGCTCAAAACGATATCAAGCAGTTGCGAAATCACTATTCACATGCTGTCAAAACGCGCCAGGGCGCGCCAGGGTGGCGCGTTTCAGCCCAGCTCTCGGCCAAAACGCGCCAGGGCGCGTTTTAGGACCTTTAAGTGGCGCGAGCGCGCCAGGGAGCGCGCCTAGGCGCGTTTCACTGCCCTTTTGCGGCAAAAACGCGCCAGGGCGCGTTTCTACTTAGTGGGTGGCGCGTTTCTACTGCTATATATGGCTGTTTGGGCGCGAAAATGTGGGGAAAAAACTGCAGAATTCAATTTCTTCCTCTGCACACTTGTGCTCTACGATTCTCTCTTCTCCATTTTTCGTTTTCCTTCCTCCTCCATCAAACCTAGGAGATTTCTTGAAGATTTGGAGCTTGTGGAAGCAAGATCTAAGGCTTCATGGAGCGCCTCATGTGTTTGATTTCTATTTTCCTTCTTTCTTTTCTCATTTCCATGTTAGGTTAGATTTCTAGGTTAGGAAAGGGGATTTTGATTCTGTAACTCTTGTAATGAATTTCTTATGTTAATTCAAGTGTAATTTCACCGAATTGATTGATCTCTTCCCTGCTTAATGCTTATTCTTGAGATTTAATTCATGAAATTCAAATAGAGATAGGAATATTAATGTTTGATTGAATTGAACTATTTCTTAAGGATTTGTATCTCGTGTCAGCTATGCCTTCGGAAGATTGATAGTTGAAGTAGGAGAGGAAGTGTATCACTATAGTAATGCATGAGTCTAGGGATAGAACTTGCATATTATGAGATGTTATAACGAATTCATCTGTTCGCTTCTTGAATGAATTTCTGTTTTCACCTAAGGGATTAGGGATTATAGAAGTCATTCAAAGGGACTAACGACCTAGGAATAGGATTAGTCTACGGTATCACAAATTCTAGTCTCCAATTGAGTGATATTTGCTGAATTGACATAAGAAGTAGTTACTTGAGAGAAGAATCAATTGAACCAATTCCCTAACTGTTTTTATCATCTTTGAAACTTAAACATTTACTTGCTTTCTTTACTTTTTGATTCCAGAACTCTTGTAATGACTTTCTCATGTTAATTCAAGTATAATTTCACCGAATTGATTGATCTCTTCCTTGCTTAATGCTTATTCTTGAGATTTAATTCATGAAATTCAAATAGAGATAGGAATATTAATGTTTGACTGAATTGAACTATTTTTTTAAGGATTTGTATCTCGTGTCAGCTATGCCTTCGGAAGATTGATAGTTGAATTAGGAGAGGAAGTGCATCACTATAGTAATGCATGAGTCTAGGGATAGAACTTGCATGCTATGAGATGTTGTAACGAATTTATCTGTTTCGCTTCTTGAATGAATTTCTATTTTCACCTAAGGGATTAGGGATTATAGAAGTCATTCAAAGGGACTAACGACCTAGGAATAGGATTAGTCTACAGTATCACAAATTCTAGTCTCCAATTGAGTGATATTTGCTGAATTGACATAAGAAGTAGTTACTTGAGAGAAGAATCAATTGAACCAATTCCCTAACTGTTCCCATCATCTCTGAAACTTAAACATTTGTTGCTTTCCAATTCTTGTTTTACAGTAAACTGTCTTTTTACATAATTACTTAGTTCACAGACATGATTCACTCAACTGTTCGTCCTAATAGCAAGCATATTAAGCATTCGATAATTCACAACTAGTCTCTGTGGTTCGACATCCTTTTCTCACTATTTCTAAACTTGTGACGACCGGTACACTTGCCGAAAGATTGACACACACATATTAATAAGTCAACAAGTTTATGGCGCCGTTGCCGGGGACTATTGGTTGAATATCGATAATCTTGACGTGCTTGCTACTTAGGACATTTTTTATTTTTTTTAGTGAGTTCTTTCGTTCTTTGAGTCTGTTTTCTATAGTTGTTCTGTTTTCATTGATTCCTTTATTTTCTTTGTTTTCATTGATTTCTTTGATTTCTTTATTTTCTTTGTTTTATTTGTTTTCCTTGTTTTCTTTATTTTCATTGATTTCTTTGTTTCCATTGATTTCTTTGTTTTCTTTGCTTTCTTTGTTTTCTTTGTCTTCCTTGTTTTCTTTGTCTTTTTTGCTTTCTTTGTTTTCCTTGCTTTCTTTGTTTTCTTTGTCTTCCTTGTTTTCTTTGTTTTCTTTGATTTCTTTGTTTTCTTTGCTTTCTTTGTTTTCTTTGTCTTCCTTGTTTTCTTTGTCTTCTTTACTTTCTTTGTCTTCTTTGATTTCTTTGTTTTCTTTGCTTTCTTTGTTTTCTTTGTCTTCCTTGTTTTCTTTGTCTTCTTTACTTTCTTTGTCTTCTTTGATTTCTTTGTTTTCTTTGCTTTCTTTGTTTTCTTTATCTTCCTTGTTTTCTTTGTCTTCTTTGCTTTCTTTGTCTTCTTTGATTTCTTTGTTTTCTTTGCTTTCTTTGTTTTCTTTGTCTTCCTTGTTTTCTTTGTCTTCTTTGCTTTCTTTATTTTCTTTGCTTTCTTTGTTTTCATTGTTTTCATTGTTTTCATTGATTTCTTTGATTTCTTTGTTTTCATTGGTTTCTTTATTTTCTTTGTTCTTTGTTTTCATTGTTTTCTGTGTTTGCATTGAATAGTTGAAAAGTTTAGAAAAATAAAAATAAAATAAAAGTTACAGATTAGAGTAGAAGTGTAAATACATTTGATGCTTGTGTTGTTAATAAGTAATAGATATATGAATAAACAGTTGAAATTACAGTGTCTTGAGTGATAGAAATCAGAGAGGTGTGAGGTGCAATCCCATTTTTAATCCATTTTCATCTCCACCACTTCACATTGCAAGTAGTTTGAATTAAATTCTTCATCCCCTTCACCTTAGATTTTCATTTTTGTTGTAAAATTTCCAAGATCTTACTGTCCTGTTAGTTTGTTTTGTTGATGTGAATTTTTAGATGCTGAGCACTGCTGGAAGAACATGGAATTGCTGGCACTTGGTGCAGAACCCTTGAGTATCATGGCTTGTCTTCAACAGGGAGCATTCTTATACTCTATTACTTTAACTGTTAATTCATGTTTGTTTAGAGTATATGCCCTGTTTTGTTGCATCATCTTATGAAGGTTAATTGCATTAGTATAACATTGACTCTGTAGTCCAGTAGAATGAACTGTGTAATTTTTGGCACTTAGGTTCAATTTGAGGTTCTATGACAAAGTTGCATGTTTCTCAAATGTTTGAAGAGATGTTGTATGAGAATTCTAGCATGACAATTTTCTAGATTGTAACATGATTAGTGGACTTAGCAATGTTATGCAATGATTAATCCTGGATAAGAATTTGAGCCTCCAACATGATTTATTCTTGAGTGTTCTATTTTACCATGTGATGTGTTTGTTCCAGAACTTGCTTTAGCTCTTGGTCAAAATTGCATACATTTAGATTTGGACACAAATGATAAAGGCATTTCTTTCTTGTAGCCTTGAGCCAAAATAAGCCTGAACCTTAACATTATCCATTGCTAGCCCCTTTGAGCCTGATTTGACCCTTTCTTTCTTGGTTACTTAAGCTCATTATAAGCCTAATTAAGTGAAAAACCAATGGTCCTATCACTGGAACTTTAAGTGTATTGGTTTCTTTACTTAAATGATAGGTTTCAAGATTAAGTTTGGGGTTGAGATTTTGGGGTGCATGAGTAGGCATGACTTGAGGACAAGTCAAATTCTAAGTTTGGGGTTGTTGGGTCACCTTGGTGAAGTTTGTGAATAATAGATAGTTTTATATAGTGCATTCTCTATTATTTTTTTTTCATGCATACAGTATAGTGCATTGTTCTTCATGCATACCATGCAAAATTTTTTCTGTTCTTTCTTGTGATAGCAATGAATGAGACTACTTAAGAAAAGCAAAGTACAAGAATAAAGTGAAAAGAAAGAAAAAGGAAGAAGAAAAGAGCAAAATAACAAAAGCTACAGGAAAAAGATGTTTAGAAAAGAAAAAGAAAACAAAAAGTAGAAAGAAAAGAAAATAGCAAGAGCTATAAGAAAACAAAAAGAAACAGAAGAAAATGAAGTTTAAGAGCAATAAGGATAAAGGAACAAAAGGAAAACAGAGTGGTCTCATGAGTTGTTTATGTTACTTAGTGTTAGTCTCTGTTCTGTTTTGAATTTTTCTTCTGTTCATCATTAACTCATGCATAGCATATAGGTATAACTTTTACTCTTTAAGTTCCTGTGAATATGCAGTTAGTACCTTTCTTTTTATCCCACCTTTACCTAAGCCCCATTACAACCCTGAAAAGACCTTTTGAGTGTCCAATGTCTACTTGAAGGCAGTGGAGATTTTAGAGCTATTGCAAGCCTATGGTAACTGACCTTCTAATTGGTAACATTGAGAGAAACACAAACCCAAAACACTTGAGAGATTGAGGGCAAACACTTAACTGGAGAGGACTTTGCTGATGTTGACTAAAATACATTTGTTCATGCCAATCTATGTTTGTTGCCTATGCTTGATGAATTGTTCAGTGCTTGATAACATTTTGAACTCATGTTCAACTTTCATAGATAAATTGAGTTGGCTTAAGGAGTTAAGAACTGCATAATGCATTTTCAGTGGCTGTTGAGCTCAATGTTACACCATATCTATTGACCCTTGTAATGATGGATTCTATGTTTGCTTGAGGACAAGCAAAGCTTTAAGTTTGGGGCAACTAAAACTGGAACAGTTATATACTGGAATTTATTACGCATGCCTATTGGTTACTAACGTGGTTCTTGATCTTTCTTTTGTGTTTTCCGTTGTGCATCTTTGATCTATCTTGTTTCTCTGTCTTAAGACTAGATAGTTAATTAAGAATAGTTTTGATTGAATTAAAAGAAAGTAGAAATGCATGAAATTGGGCTATCTTGGAACTAGAATCTATTCACCCCCCCTCTAGATTCACCCGTAGGGACCATCACAGAGCAGTCAGGGATCATTTGTGGCACAGGGAAGGGATGACATACTCTCATCTGCCATTGGCGAACCCGAACACCCAGGGCGTGTTCGTGGCGTTGGTCAGGTGTGGGGATTGTTTCATACTTTGGAAAATCTTCACACCATCGATGTTTTGACTCTGTAATCAACCAATAAACAATAGAGTTCTTAAGGCAAAGTATTACTGAAGAGATTACCGCTAGGATGAGGGAACAAATAACAGAAGAGTTGGCTACAAAAGTTTCACAGAATATCATGCAACAATTAGGCCTACAAGGTCAGTGTCTAGGAACTGCTACAAAGGTGAGGCAGACTGTTCGTGTTAGTACGGAATTTAGTTGCTCACCAGACGGGGGCATCCCCAAAGATGCTTGTCAATGTGGGTTGTATGTTGAAGAAAACCCAATTAGATTGGTGGCCATTGGAAGAGTTGTAGGGGGCGAAGCAACCATACATGGTAAGCCCATGCGAGATGATGAAGTGAGGGTCACCGTTGACGACACACATGACCCTGGTGCTCCACTACCCTTGCCCACTGAAGAGGTGCAGGTGGTAGGACAAGCTCTTGGTACTTTCGTTGCATGGCCAAAACATCTTGTTAAGCAATTGGGTGCAAAAGTGTGTATTGTTTTTATATTTATTATTAACTTATAATATATTTATCGTATTTCTAAGAATTTATTTTATTAGATCAAATCCCCAAAGAAGAAACTTACACCCAGGAAACCACCACCAGAGCCAGAGCCAATTAATGATCCTCTATAGTGCTTCATGAAGTTGGCTAATAAGATTAGGAGCAAAAGTTTGGAGCTCTATTGGGATCCAAAAGTCTTTGGTAGAGCCAACAACATGTCTGTAAAAGATAGAACACAAGAAGGGGGGGTTGAATTGTGTTTTATATAAAAATTTTCCCTTTCGTCTGTGGGTTTAAATATATTCAGACGAAGTATTACTTAATCTTCAAGGATTGTTTTTAAGTAAGATACGTTATAGGTTGATTATCCCCGTTAGTCAAACACTTAAGAAGATAAGTACACAACTATTTTTATACTGGTTCGTCTATACAAGACTACGTCTAGTTACCCAGCTACCACTGAGTTTTCACTACTAACTGTGAAATGGTTACAAGTATTATTTGCACCCAGCCACTTCTGGCTATAACAAGATATTCTTTGAACACAGCCTTCGCAGGCTAAACAATAGAGGTATTCTTTGAACAACCAGCCTCCTCAGGCTAAACTACCACACAAGTGGATTTCAAAAAGATGTTTTAGAAATCAGAAAGATTCCTCTTCGCAGAAAGGGTTTTACAGTGAAGTACAATCAGATGTATTGAGCGAAATCACACAAGATAGAATAATAGAAGCGTTTTCGCCAACTAAACTCTGATGAAGTGAAGTCTTTAAATAGGCACCATCTTCAGATAACCGTTAGACACATGAGAATGCCGTTGAATATTTTCTTGAGAGCTTTCCAAAATGTGTCAGATAGTACTTGAGTGATTGATGGCGTGTGCAGCGGATTTAGATTGCGTGCGTAGTACCTTTTCTGACTTGTACAGAGACTTTGACAAAAAGGTGAAGACCTTTTTGAGTTGCATGTGTAAGCACGATCCCTATACTGATCTTGGATGCTTCTAATGAGTACTTCTTAAGATTTGAAATCTTGGCGCGAGTTACTCAAACTTTGCTTCACTTCTTGGACAGATGATATACTTCTTCAATCTTTAAGAGGTTTCGTCTTATCCTATCGTTTGATGACTTTGACTTGAGACAGAAAAATGACTTCAGTCTGATGAGTCATCTTTCGTCTGTGCTTGTTTCGTCTGACTTGCTCGCTGATGTTCCGTCTGAGAAAGTTTCGTCTGTCTTGTAGAAATCAAAATCTTAGATGTGTTAATCATATTGATCTAACAATCTCCCCCTTTTTGATGATTACAGACCATACTGATAACTTTTCTCAAGAAGACATCTGCATAAGTTAAGGTTAGTGATCACAGATAAAACACAAGTCAGATTTACATCAAGACGATGTTTACTGAAATAATACCTCTTTATAAAAAGAATTGTTACATCAATGTGATGTAAACCTTATACAATGTTACAAAGGTATACAGAAAACTAAAGTTCTAAATAAAATACATGTATGTGCTATACAAATTAATAAAGAATCAATACAATACAAATTTTTTTTTGCTCTTTTGCTCCCCCTCAGACGAAATAGGCTCCCCCTCAGACGATGCACTCCCCCTTAGCATAGCAACTTCTCCCTTTCTTCCTTTTTTAGATACTCTCCCCCTTGGGCTGAGAATCATCAAAAACATGATCAAGAAGAAGGCTTAGGCCTCTTTTGAACAAGACTCATGACAATCTCCTTCAGCTGCTGCATCTCAGATGTAAGAGAGGCTTGATTATCCTCAAGCTCTTTGTTCTTTTGCTTCAGATGCTCGTAGTTCTCTTCTAAGGCATCATATTTACGCTTTAGAGTATTATACTCATCAGCGTCCCTTGCGTCATCCGCAGTAACCTTCACCCTATCATCAATCTCCACAAGCGGTGTTTGAGGCTCTTCCATGATAGGTATAAAGTCATCTATGATGAACATTGTTAGAGTCCTATTCAGACGCAGAGTGAAGAGTGGAAGAGTGAGGTACGCAGTGAAGTTTCTTTCCCATTTCCAAGTGAACATCTTAGTGGGAGTAGAGAGCTCAAGATCTAGATGCTCCTGTGATGGATGTGTATAAGCAAAGGCTTCTCCAGGAAACACCCTGCCACAGATTGTGGAATCTTCATCAAATGAAGTTCCAGAGCAGAACTCAGAGGTGGCTTCATGATCTTCTATCATCCTTTGAATCTTCGGATTGATAGGTCTTGAGGCATAGGTTTGAAGAGATTTGAGATGCGAGTATGCAGCAGACGGAAGTCTCCGGGGGATGTGCCTTGCAAACTTGAAGGATCTGGAGACAGACGGAGTCTTCTTCTCTTTTCCTTTAGCCAAAAACTTGACCAAGCAAGGTCGTTTTCGGTCTAAGACGATTGAAAACTTGGTTTCGTCTGAAACCAGAGAAGAGAATTGGGATCCTACCATGAATGGACAGTCTCTCCTCTCCTTCTTTGCTCTCCTTTCAATGTGATAGAAGGAAGTTGATCTAGCTTTTTCTTCCCTTCTATAAGCATTGGCCATCAGTTTGAATGCCATGTTGTAGTCTTCAGGAAGAGCATGAGCAAACTCTTCGGGGTCTTCAAATTCGTTGAGGAGGATGGAGTAGCGAGGGCAGATGCCTGAACAGTGAGGTCTTGTCCAGGGAAGAACAATTCCAAGAGTATGTCCTAGACCTACATACTCTGTTTGATTCATGGGAATTGTGAAGGGTACAGGATCATGACGGTCAATGGCGTCCAGATGCCAGTGTGAGCAATCCTTTGGCTCATAGATGGTGGAGCTAGGATCTCCATATCTGCAGTGGTGAAATGCAGGAGCGTTGATTTCATGTTGAACCTTCCACTTGATGTTTTCTCTGAAAGGGATGTGGGGTTCATAGGCAAGAGCTGGTCCTTCAATCACCGACTCAGCTAGATGATCCTTGTACCTGTTTATTCCTTATAAACCTTTGATGTCTAAGGAGTCCAGTTTATCTCAAGGCAGACGCTTCATCCATTCGCGTTGCTCTTGAGGAGTGTAGATGAAATCTTCTTTGAAATCTACTGGCTTCAGGGGTTTGTGATAGACGATGGGGTTGACAAATCTCCCAAGTTGAAATCCCTTTTTGCCTCTGTACCGATAGGGATTCCTCAACTCAATGTAAGGAGTGTCCTTTATAAAGCAGTCTTCATCGTCGCAAGTAACCATCTTTAGCGGACTCGGACGGTTCACCATCGTTGGAGATATCTTCAATCTTCTCTCCAAGAATCCGATCGGGCTTGATACGGTCTTTCAAAGACAAAAAGCTTTCGAAAGAAAACGTCTCATGACTAATTCGTTGAGGAACGAATAGTCCGTCTTGTGCTTGGGTGGTAGATCTTCAGGATTGATGACTTCGGCGTGAGATCTCACCCATGATGCATCCACCTTTATTATATCCATATGTTCTTCATCAGACGAAGAATTTATGTCTTCAATAAGTATTTCTTCAGACGGAATCTCCATCGTCTGTTGGTGGGATGCTTCTTCAGACGCAGCACGTATCGTCTGATCAAAGGCAGCGTTGAGAGGAGACGCAACAATAGGATCAGACACATTTGTCCCATGTTCGTCTTGGAGTGTTGATGTAGAACCCTCCATAGTTGAGACTTCATCATTAAGCATGGTCTCCAATTCCTCTGCCAACTGAGCATTATCCTTTTGGATCTGGGCAGTTTCTTCACTATTCATGCCCTCTAAAGTTGCTGGAGCAGACACACCTTCAGACGATTCAATGCCCTTAACGCTTTCAAGAAAAATTCTTTCTCTTTCAGCTTGAAGCAGTATGAAATGGTAATATCCAGCGCAGTGAGTCCATTCAATATCGTTTGGAATCTACCAAACATCATATCGATAGATTCTCTTTTCTTCATTGAGAACATCTCATATTCTCTTTGAAGAGTAGCAGCTTTCCTCATTCGCACATCCTCAGTCCCTTCATAGGAAATTTTGAGGGCATCCTAGAGTTCTTTAGCAGTTTTGTATGCACAGAATCTGTTGTATTCTGTCCTAGATAATGCACACATGATGGCATATCAGGCTTTGTTGTTGAGTTCCATAAGCGAGAGTTCTTCATTTCCCCATTCAACCTCAGGTTTGAAAATAGGGATGTTTCCTTGAGTTATGATGTTCCACAGTCTGTACTGTGTGGATTTGATGCACATCTCCATCCGATCCGCCCAGTAAGGGTAGTCATCACCAGAGAACGCCGGTGGCTTGTTCATGGATGACCCTCCAGATAAGAACGAAGGTCCTTGAGACTCCATCCAGGATCTTTTCCTCTAGCAACTGTAAAGCGCTAAACCCTTAAAGGCTGAGCTCTGATACCAAACTGTAAAAGATAGAACACAAGAAGGGGGGGTTGAATTGTGTTTTATATAAAAAATTTCCCTTTCGTATGTGGGTTTAAATATGTTCAGACGAAGTATTACTTAATCTTTTAAGGATTGTTTTTAAGTAAGATACGTTATAGCTTGATTATCCCCGTTAGTCAAACACTTAAGAAGATAAGTACACAACTATTTTTATACTGGTTCGTCTATACAAGACTAGGTCCAGTTACCCAGCAACCACTGAGTTTTCACTACTAACCGTGAAATGGTTACAAGTATTATTTGCACCCAGCCACTTCTGGCTATAACAAGATATTCTTTGAACACAGCCTTCGCAGGCTAAACAACAGAGGTATTCTTTGAACAACCAGCCTCCTCAGGCTAAACTACCACACAAGTGGATTTTAAAAAGATGTTTTAGAAATCAGAAAGATTCCTCTTCGCAGAGAGGGTTTTAGATTGCGTGCGCAGTACCTTTTTTGACTTGTACAAAGACTTTGACAAAAAGGTGAAGACCTTTTTGAGTTGCATGTGTAAGCACGAATCCCTATACTGATCTTGGATGCTTCTAATGAGTACTTCTTAAGATTTGAAATCTTGGCACGAGTTACTCAAACTTTGCTTCACTTCTTGGACAAACGATATATTTAATTGTTATCTTTCATTTGACTTATATTTAATTATTATAGTGTGACATTAATGTATAATTTAATTTAACCAGTATTCATGTTGGACATCATATGCTCACGAGCAATAGTCGTTCCAGACCAAGACTTGATTTTGTAATAACAAAGGTAAAAATGTTTCTCTTAGGAAACATAATTACAACATTATGCACACTTCTAATACAATTAAGGTGTTATGATAAATCATTCAATTCTTTGTAGGCTAATAAACAAATAGATCGACCGCAATGTGGTTTCTATGTCATGCAGTGGATGGAAAACATAATTTAGATGGGGATAATAGACCATTGGGTAGAGGTACATACTTTGTACCTACATTCGTTTGGTAATTTAATAAATGATACATATTTGTTAATAATTATTCATTATTTTCCAGACCTTTAGTGACTCAATGTCATTTGCTGAAGAAGCCATCGACTACACTCGCAAGCAATGGACAACATTTTTAGTGTATTGTAGTAAGAAACAGAACACAAATGAGTCTTCTGAAGCTGATAATTAGAAATATACATGTAAAGTTTTGAATTTAATAATTTTTAGTTAAGTATGCGGATTATATCATCATTCCAGTGAGTAGTAGATAATTACAGCCCTATTAAATACAAATTTGTTATTTAGAATAGTTTCTAAGTTAAAGTATAACTTTTGGTTTATTTTGAAGTTGGAATTATGAACCATTTTATTTATATTGTCAATTGTTAAATTATTGGAAAATATATGTATGACTGTCTGTGTGGACTGGATAAACAGGTACAACAAATGTGGGAAAACCGTAAAAAAACAAACAACATATTATAAAACAATTAAGCAGACAACGACGGTTTCAGACTATAACCATCTTAGTCTGAAAACACAGACTACGACGGTTTCAAATTACGACGGTTTTAGGTAGAACCGTCGTAGTCTGCAACAACAGACTACGAAAGTTTCAATTTATGACGGTTTTTGCAGACTACGACACCAAATGCAACAACGGTTCGTGAACCGTCATAGACTGTCTGTTTTAACCGTCATAGTATGTACATTTTGCACTAGTGTAAAGGATATTATATATATATATATATATATATATATATATATATATATATATATATATATATATAATCAAATACACATATGATAACATTAGGTTGTTACCAAATAATTTAGCTAATACATCTGATACCCTTATTATGTTACCATATGATTCGTCTGATATCTTTAGCCTGTTACCAAACGATTTTTCTAATAACTATAATCTATTGTCAAATGACATATTGAATAACTAGTGTTAACACAAGGCAAAACAAAATAAAAATAATGTTGTGTATATTTGTTACGGACCTCAACAATGAACAATATTAATTGGCAGAGAACAAATATATGAAAAGGGAATTGAGGGAATAATATTTGATTGTTGTAATTGGATAAGATTATACAAAATGGGAGTAATGTTCCCAAATTGTACAAAGCTATGCTCCTACAGAGATCCTAGAAGATCTCTATTCTAACAAACAATGGATTATCCCCTATTCCCCTCCCTCACTCACACAAGTATATAGCTCCAATCCCCAGCCTAACTAACTTTTGTCCAGCTCAACGCTCTCTATCCTCCTCCACTGACCTTTTCTATAGACCTTCCACTCTTTGGGCCCTTGCTCTCCATCTTGGGCCAAAACCTCCTTCAGCCCATTAGCATCTTGCAAGTGGGGCGTAACAATACCCCCTTCTTCAGAATCAGGCTTGTACTCAAGCTGGAATTTGGGAAATTGACTTCTCATAAGGGCCGCATCCTCCCAAGTAGCCTGATCTGCCAACTGTCCTGCCCACTGAACCAGCACTTGCTTAATTTTCTCCCCTTGCTTCAGTGTCACACGTTCTCCCAGCTTGGCCACTGGTAACAATTCTTTTGTACCATCATCTTCCAATTCCACAGGCAGTGCCACTTCCTCCTCATAATCCCTGCTCGCTTTCTTCACAAGGGATACATTAAAAACAGGATGTACCTTGGAGGATTCAGGTAAACGTAACTTGTAAGCCACTGGTCCAATGTGTTGTAGTACCTGATAGGGACCATAATACCTTGCCGCGAGTTTTGGATTGATCTTGGAGACCACTGAATGTTGTCAATGTGGTCGAAGCTTTAGAAAAACCCAGTCTCCGATGTCAAAGCTCCTCTCAGTTCTCTTACCACCAATAATCACCCTCATGCGTTCCTGAGCACGAGCCAAATGAGCTTGCAATTGCTTCAACGTGTCATTCCTCTCAGTGATCTCCCTCTGCACAACTTCCACACAAATTTCAGCAATTCCCACGCGAATTAATGTAGGAGGCTTCCTCCCATAAACTATCTCAAAGGGCATGGCCTGAGAAGCTTCATGGAAACTGATATTGAACCAATATTCTGCCCATGATAAACAACGAGCCCAAACCTTGGGCTGATGAGCAATAAAACATCGTAGATAAGTTTCAAGGCATCTATTCACTACCTCTGTTTGCCCGTCCGACTGAGGATGGTAAGCGGTGCTCATATGCAACTTAGTACTTTGAAACTTCAAAAACTCTTGCCAGAACTGACTCATAAACAGGGGGTCACGATCACTGACTAAGGAGTTAGGGACTCCATGCAATCGAACAATTTCCTTTACAAATAATTCAGCAACAGACTTGGTCGTGAAAGGGTGCTTAAGAAAGATGAAATGGACATATTTAGATAACTTGTCAACCACCACCAGTATAGCCTCAAAGCCCTGTGACCTAGGTAATCATGTAATAAAGTCTAGGGATAAATCATCCCAAATTCTCTCTAAGATAGGAAGAGGTTGGAGTAATCCTCCTGGATAGGTAATGACATACTTTTGACGTTGGCAAACATCGCAGCTCCTGACAAACCTTTGCATTGTCCCTTTCATTCCTCTCTAGTACAAATTCTCAGCTAGGCGATGGTATGTTTTGTAAAAACCTGAATGACCTCCCTGTGGTGACGCATGGTATTCTTGCAGTAATTTACGAATCCACCCAGATGTCTCCACCACCAATAAACGATTTCCATAGAAGAGAGTTCCATGGTGATATGTGTAACCTGGATGTGATCTTGGGATCCACCGCAATTCCACCACAATCTTTTTGAGCTTTTCATCCTCATGTGCCTCTGCGGCAATTGCTTGCCAATCAGCCCAAAAAGGAAGATAGACCAAAGTATTGATCTCACCTTCATTATCCTGCCTGGATAGAGAGTTGGCCCCATGATTCTACTTGCCCGACTTATAGACTATATCAAAATCATAGCCTAGAAGTTTCGCCAGCCAATCTTGTTGATTCCCGTTCACCACCTTTTGTTGTAACAATTGCTTCAGACTCTTGTTATCTGTTTGAACCACAAAGTGCTTGCGTAGTAAATAGGGTCGCCAATGCTGAACAGCTAGGACCACTACCATCAACTCTTTCTCATAAGTGGATTTAGTCAAGTTCCTTCCACTCAAGGATTCTTGAAATACGCCACGGGACGATTATTTTGAACTAGAATGGCCCTAATTCCCGAGCCAGAAGCATCAAATTCTAAACGAAACTCCTCTTCAAAACGAGGTAAAGCCAGCACTGGGGCAGTTGTCAAACAACTTTTCAAAGCCTCAAATGCCTTCTGCGCTTCATCTGTCCACTTAAAATTGTTCTTCATTGTCAGATCAGTCAATGGTTTCTCTATCTTCCCAGAGTCTTTCACAAATTTTCGATAATAATCGGTTAACCCCAAGAACCCTCTTACCCCCTTGACATTGGTCGAAACAGGCCAAATTAGCACACTCTCCACTTTGGAGGGATCTACTGCCACTCCTTGTGATGAAATAACATGCCCCAAGTACTCAATCGTTGTTCTCCCAAAGTTACACTTTTTTCGATTAGCATAAAGTTGTTTGGTAGCCATGATGGACAGAACTCGTTCCAGATGCTGCAGATGATTCTCCCATGTTCTCGAGTACACCAATATGTCATCAAAGAAGACCAGAACATATTGGCGAAGTAAATCTCGAAATGTTTCATTCATCAGTGCTTGGAATGTAGAAGGAGCATTCATGAGGCCAAAAGACATTACAAGGAACTCGTAATGCCCTTCGTGGGTCCTAAAAGCCATTTTGGGTATATCAGATTCTCGCATCCTAACCTGGTGGTAACCGGATTTCAAGTCTAATTTTGAGAAGAAGCAGGCTCTGTGAAGTTCATCCAACAGTTCTTCAATCACTGGGATTAGAAACTTGTCCAGAATGGTGGCTTTGTTCAACGCTCTGTAATCGACACATATTCTCCACGAGTTATCTTTCTTCTTGACCAACAGAACAGGACTGGAGTATGGGCTAGTGCTACGTCGTATTACTCTGTTTCCCAAAAGCTCCTTGACTTGCCTCTCTATCTCATCTTTGTGGTCCCATTCCAGGAAGGAGAATAATCACATGCTCTGATCGACAGATGGGTGGCAAACCACGCAGTTCTTGGAACACACTTGCGAATTGCTCTAACAGGCCCTTCAATGTCTCATGTTGACTCTTAGATAGCTTTTCCCCCATCTGCGGTTTAGAATCCCCTGCTGTATCTAGCAACAATATTATTTGTTCTGGGAAAGAACTCCAATTTGTGGGAAAGAACTCCAGTTTGTAACCATCTCCTGTAAAGCCAATCTCCTCTTTCCTCCTGTCTTGATTCCCACCAGCTCTATTGGTATGCCTTGGTGAGCGAACTTCATTTTTTTCTTCTTCCAATCAACAATCATCTCCCCCACCGTGGTTAACCACGACATCCCTAACACCACATCGAACCTAGAGGGTAATTCGAAGAAATACGCATTTAGGATGAACTCCGCCCCTCTCAGAATCACGCGAAGATTACAACATATTCCCTTAGTATAGGCCTGACCACCATCACCCAGGCGGATGCGAAGCTCCTCAGGGGCTTCATACCCCCAAGCCATCGACTCTACTAATTCTCTCGATATGAAATTATGCGTCGTGCCACTGTCCACCAACAAACTCATTGGGTAACCATAACTAGTTCCTTCAAGCTTTATCGTTTTTGTGAGAGAGGAACAATGTTCAGTCAGCAAGAGAAGACTGATAATGGAACACTCCCCATCAACCATCTCATATTCCCCAAGCTCCTCATTGTTGGCACCCTCACCGCACTCACCCTCGTCTTCATCCATCAGCATGACTCTGATTGCTTGATCTGGGCAGCGATGTAGAGGATGATAAGGGCCTCCACACTTGAAGCATAGCCCTTTTTGTTTACGGTCCAGCAGTTCCTGATAGGAAAGATGTCTCACACCACGATCTTTGGGCCCAGATGCGTATTCTTGGAGGCGTCATTCGTATTGGTCGTACCACCTGTACTAACATTGCTACCTACACTACCCCCTTTTAACTTCTTATTATTTGCACCACCATGACTAACACCATGTCTGGCCATAGTAGTAAAATGATTGGGCCTTCTATTAAGGTTGGGCCTAAATCCCATGCACGAATCCCCTCGTCCTTGTCCTCCAGCTTGTCTTCCCTTACCACCCATCTCTTTCTCCACCGCCCTTGTGACATTCATGAGCCTTCCTCGCGACAGTGGTCCCATGGATTTAAAACTTCGAATTCGCTCTTTCAACTCCTCTTCGAATTCAAATTCCTTGATGTATTGATCAAAGTCACCCTCCTGACGCAACGCTTGCAGTTGCTCGTAGATGCTCCCTTCGCCAGTTCCTTCGTACCTTTCCATCAATGCTTCTTTAAAATGCTCCCACGTCTGTTCCTATTCCTCATTTGCCCACGCATTAAAGAAATGGATGGTTCCCCCATCCATACAGAGGTGGGAAAGCTTAACGCGAACCGTGTCACTCGTGTCCTGGACCTCAAAATACACTTCCACACGCGTTATCCACCCCGTTGGGTCCTCTCCGTAAAACATTGAAAGCTCCACCTTTTTCATAGATTGCCTGAACTCACTGAGTTCTTCGCCGTTCAACTCCGTAGTACCGATCCTTTTGTCTTTTGATTTGTTGTTCACCGAAAGTTCCTCTTCCTCATCCGAAGACGATCCTCTTCCCTTGGAAAAAAGGGATACCAGTTTCGAGTGGTTCGCTGCATTTTCTCTTCGAATCTCCTCGTTTTGCAGACGCATCGCAGTCAACGATGCCTTGATAGACATCACCTCTTTTTCGATCTCACCGACCCTATCCTCCATGGCTTCAGTTAACGTCGATTCCCTTTTTTTGTTGCTTCTTGTGACCGGTGGCATTCACCTTTGATCTGTATCCGGCAGGTCGGACCAAATTGTTACAGACCTCAACAATGAACAATATTAATTGGTAGAGAACAGATATATGAAAAGGGAATTGAGGGAATAATATTTAATTGGTGTAATTGGATAAGATTATACAAAATGGGAGTAATGTTCCCAAATTTCCCAGAGCTATGCTCCTACATAGATTCTAGAAGATCTCTATTCTAACAAACAATGGATTATCCCCATACCCCTCCTTCACTCACACGCACTGGTATATAGCTCCAATCCCCAGCCTAACTAACGTTTATCCAGCTCAATGCTCTCTCTCCTCCTCCACGGACCTCTTCTATAGACTTTTCACTCTTTGGGCCATTGCTCTCCATCTTGGGCCAAAACCTCCTTAAGCCCACCAGCATCTTGCAAGTGGGGCGTAACAATATTGTTGAAAAAATAGAATAAATATGCAATTTTGACAACATGTTGGTCGAACTGAACCTGATTGAACCTTCAGTTTAAGTTCCAATTGAAAGACACCATCAGATATGTCGGTTAGTCTCTCGTTTGAAAATGCATCTCTAAGGCCCTGGTCCACTAAATGAAGAGGGGATGGAAATACAAAGAAAATAAATATTAGTCCCATCTTTTTATGTTTATTTTATTTTAAGTATTTGTTTTTTGTATTCTTAATGTCGTCTTTTAAATTTTGATTGATATTATCTCTGGCTAATTTCGACTGAAGGGAACTGGACTTGTTTCTGAAATTATCTATTGATTGGTAAGATCAGCTTCTGAATTCTTATCACTATACTTTGAGTACTTGTCCGGAAGCTGATTTTCCATTCACTCTAAACCTCCTTGTTCCTGAAAGTTAGCTGATTAATCAAATACTACAGAAGTCCAATCTAGAAACAATATACTGCAACCTAAAAAAAAATAACAAAATTATTAATAGATTTTTCTGAATTCCACCCAAGGTTAGAAGGATCCCCTTACTTTATTTTTTAGCAAACAGTGAAAAGCAAATCTGAATCATAAAAGATCTTAATAAATAGTAATTAGAAAATCTGAATTGAAGAAAAATATACAAAATTTGAAATTGATGAGACAAGACAAGTATATACTCACTAAGGTCAAATAACCTCACTTGGCAAACTTTTGCAGTAGAGGTGAACAATTAACCCTCAAAGATATATGCCAGCGTAGTAAATTGGAAAGCAAGAAATCTCAATGGGTAAAATATTATTCTAAAATATTTTGTACCTTGTGCTGCTTCATCTAACTAGCTTGCTTAAGAAAGGTGTGGTTCTCTGTTTCCATTTCCCTGCTTTGGCAATCTCAGTGCAGCTATCACATAACACTAAATCAGCGACAATCACACAACTATAACTATGATCTGAAATCAAATAAAAAAGAAAACAAATTTCGCAATCTATAACTGTCTCAACTATTGCTTCAAATTTAGTCAACATTATGCAGTTATACGAATGAGAGGTACTGAACAAAATTATTGACTCTGGAACATAGCATGAAATCTTACAATATCATTTTTCAAATCTAAGAGCAGTAAGAAAAGAATAAAATCATAGAAAAGCAGCTAATAAAACAACAATATAGTGCCCTAACGCTTGAATACCCTTTGAATATTAAAAACATCAAGAATAGTACCAAATCAGTAATGGTTTTTATCACTGCACAGACCGAAAGCAGCAGTGGCATCGCTCTCAACCCTCTCTGCAATGTTATCCTCCACGATTTCAAATGAAGGAAAAAGACATGAAAAGGAAAAAGAAAATAACTTGGCAGTACCTGTAGCAATAGTCACGAACCCTTTGACAGCTCCAACAACTCTCACAAATTTCTATTTGGGTTAATAATTTAACAGATATAGAAAATAACATCTATTTTGGTAATTTAACAACCGATGTATATAACTTTAATATAGCTTACTAAGCGTCAGAAATCCTTAATCTCCTCCGGGGGACACGTTTTCTTCGTTATTTCACAAATTGCAGCCATCCCTTCCCGTGTTCAGGTTCTTTCTCATAGAGAATGACAAAAAAATTATTACTTAAACAAATTACAAATTTCAAATAACGGCTAGTTTCACAAAAAAAAAAAAAAGTATAAAAGTATAATATATGTTAGAAAATAATATATAAAAGAGAAGAGAAAATGAAAATATGAGATTATACTATGATTTTATGTTTCTCTTCGTTCATCTGTATATACCTTATTTATGTGATTATAAAGTGTATCCAAAAAAATTGAGTCATAAAGCATACTCGTATTTAATAACATTGTCCTTAATGAGATTCTCATTGATTTTAAAGATTTTGGGAGTACAAAAGATATTCACAATATTTACAACACCCCTTGTGTTTGAATCTAGAGGGGGTGAATAGATTCTCGTTTCCTATATCAACAATTTTCTTTTATCACTTTCTTTCCCGATTCAATTTTATTTGAGTTACAAATACAGTTCAGAGATCTACAGCGGATAACAAAGGAAAGAGTAAAGCAAGAAATACAGAGAAATATAAGAGATAAGGTAGAGAAAAGAGTTTAGACAGAAATTTATCCTGGTTCGGCGTTCGGCCTACATCCAGTCTCAACCCAACAACTGTTGCGATCGGTTTTCCACTATAATGATTCTTTGTGTTCAATAAAATCACTCTACACAACACACAAACCAAATCAAAATACTCAAAACATATGTTCTACACCTAAGAACATATCCTCCTGATTCTTGAATCCTTCAAGAATCAACTTTGAGAGCACCTCTCTCAAAAACTCCTTAACTCTTCTAGAGAACACCTTTTCTCTTAAGAGTCTTAAACCAAAACGAAATACAAAAAGATAAAGACCAGCTAAGAGTACACCTGATTGTGTATGCACTGATCAAGATAATATCCAAAAGAATTCAATCATTCACACAGCCTTCATCTCAAGAGAAAATCTTAAAAAAAACTTGAAGAGAATTCTTATGTTCTTTGTAAAAACTGATTTTCGCTCTTCCTTTCCTTCTTGAAACTCAAAAGATCTCTCTTCTTTTTTTTCTTCCTTCTTTTTTTTTTTGAAACAAATCAAAGAGGTTTCTATTTAAAGCAATTTCAAAAACTATTTGAGATGAATTCTGGTGCGGTAATCGATCACAGGATAGAGGTAATCGATTACTCCAGAGAGATTTTGCCTTCTCTGATCTTTCAAGCACGAAGTAATCGATTACTATGGAGTGGTAATCGATTACACCAGAGTGTTTTGGGTTCCCCTGTTTTCTCAAACTGTTGGTAATCGATTACTGTTATATGGTAATCGATTACTTCAGCTTAAAATTATTTTAAACCAAAGTTTTTCAACTATTTCAAAACAAAATGGGGTTCCAAAACTGCTCTAGCTTGAATCTTCAGAGTAGATCCAACTTCTCTGTGAAAAAGATTGAATAAAACCACACTCAAAGCCTATTCTAAAAACAAATAATACAATTAAGCTCCTATTTACAATCTATCATTAAAATCAAAATTACAAGTAGATCAAAACTAAAAACGAGAGACGACTTCTTCAACTTCAAGTCCAACAATCTCCCCCTTTTTGGTTTTGATGTACCAAATCATAGTGTAGAGATCTTAATGTAGAAAACGGCTTTGATGTGTCCTACAAAGTTAGTATCTCCTTTCCTTTTTTTTTTCATACAGCTTTATAGATGATATTCAATCCATATCACATTTTCAAAATACAGAAATATTATGGCATCTAAGTAAACATTTGCAAAGAAATTAAATCTAGTGCTATTACAGTAATCCATAATTGTTCAAATTTTACTAATCTGCTCCCCCTAAGTAAAATACTTAAGAAAATACAGATTCAAAACAGTTTAAAGACAATCCAAATAGCATCAAATGAAAACAGCATATATGAAAAACTAATAACTACACTTCTACTACTCCCCCTGTTTGGTATATCAAATAAGAATATGAGAGGTAGAGTTGAAGTTACTAATCTGAGTCATCTTGGTTGAGTCTTTCCATGATTGTTTCCATCAGATCCTTCATCTCTAGGAAGTGTAAGTCTTGACGCTTTCCTAGGTCATTTATTCTCTTGTTGACAGTTGCTTCCAATTCATCCAATCTGTCAATCATGATGGATTCAAAACGTGATTGTGGAATGTACTCTCCAGATGCCAGATTGTCTTCATCATCGTCTTCATTTTGTGCTTCTCCTTGATCTTCTTGTGGATTTGCTTGTTGTTCTTCTCTGGTGATCCAGCCTGCATCAGTTTTGATTAGCCTCATCATCTTCAAGGCTCTATCACTGATCATATGGACATCTTTGACTAATTCTCTTGATTCCTCAGTTGTGTCAATCTGAAAAATTTCAATTAGTCTAGAAATAAACAGAGAATATGGACATTTATTATCTAGAAGTCTTCTAGTCTTCAGCATGTTGTCCATTATGAGGTGAGTCCAATCCACTTGAATTCCATTCTTCAGAGCTGCCATGAGTATCATGTCATCTTCACTGATTTGTGCATGATTTGCTCCTCTAGCGGCTAAAATCCAAAGAAACGGTGTAGTGTAATAGCCTATCATCGCCAGCTTAGGCCTCCAATGTTGTATGTCACCTTTTTGCCTTGTGCTCTTTTTGAATTCCTTTCGTCTTCCCAATTCTGTGGGTTCCTCAGCATGCTCATGTAGAAGGTGTCCTTTTGAAGATCAAATCCTTTCTCTCGGAGTTTGTCCACATGTGCCACGATCCCTTCTTTCTTTCCGATACCAAGAATTTGAAGAAAATGTGCAGGGGTTAAGGTTATCTTAATACCTTTAATTTCAGAACTTACAGTCATTCTTTCCATGTTTGGTTTGAGATTTGAATAGAAGACTCGAACCAAATCGGGGTAGATGAAACCTTTCATGCCCACAAATCTCTCCAAATGTTGTTGCCTCAGGTAGGTTTGGAAAGTAAAACTCTGACTATCTAGCCATTGAAGGTCTAGAATCTTTGGCAGAACAAGACCTTTATTTGCAAAGTCAAGATTGAATCTTGTTTCTTGTCCTTTGGTGGTGAACCAACGGTTGACCGCAGATTCTGGTGGAGGAGGTTGAGTTCTTTCCTGTTGAGCCGGTGAAGTAGGTTTCTTCCTTTTGGAGGATTCTCCTACTTTCTTCTTACCTTTTATCTCTTCTTGAGAGAATCTATTTGCTCTCATCTTGATTCTTTTTCCTTTTCCTTGTTCTTCCATGGTTGCTGAGAGAGAGAGAGAGAGAGATTTCTAGGGTTTTGGAGGAAGAAGATGAATAGTGAATCGTAGGCTTTTACCTGCACTTCTTATAAGAAAAAAAAAAACCCAAGAAGTTAGCCCAAGAATGAGGTAATAGATTACCAACAGTTGGGAATTGATTATCTTAGTTCCTTATATAGAGAGAAGAAGAAAAACAAGAAAAACAGTCGTGGTAATCGATTACTGTATTCTGGTAATCAATTACTCTAGAGGGTTTTTCAAAAATTTTGAAAACTGGTTCTATGGTAATCGATTACGAGATCGTGGTAATCGATTACTACAATGCCAAATCCTTCTCAGAATGAAATTGGTTTCGAATTAATCGATTATCTTCCCTTGGTAATCGATTATTTCTATCAGAAGAAGGTTTTCTTTGAAAAATTTTCACAAAAATTGTTTTATGGATGAGTGTAATCAAGTAAAAAGGGTTTAGTTTAGATGTTCCTCACTCAAAATGCCGAGGTTTGATCTAATTTTGTAAAACCTTTCTTTTGGTAATGCCTTGGTAAAGATATCTGCTAATTGATTTTCTGTGTCTATGAATTCGATGTCACAATCTCCTTTTTCGACGTGATCTCTGATGAAATGATGTCTGACTTCAATGTGTTTTGTTCTAGAGTGTAGCACCGGATTTCTTGTGATACTTATAGCGCTTGTGTTGTCGCATTTCAAGGGAATGTGATCTATCTTCAGCCCAAAATCTTCTAGTTGGTGCTTCAACCAAACTGCTTGAGCACAACAGCTTCCCGCAACTACATATTCAAACTTGCGATTGATAGTGCTACGCAAGCTTGTTTCCTGCTATGCCAAGATATTAAGCATTCTCCAAAAATGTGACATGTTCCACTAGTGCTTTTCCTGTCTGTTTTGCTACCTGCAAAATCAGAGTCACTGAAACCAACAAGTAATGGTGAGGTTCCTTTTGGAAACCACAATCCACAACTTATAGTTCCTTTTAGGTATTTAAGAATCTTCTTTACTGTTAGCCAATGAGATTTCTTGGGTGCAGATTGAAATCTAGCACACAAACATACAGAGTACATGATATCAAGTCTACTGGCTGTAAGATAAAGTAAAGATCCTATAACACCTCTGTATAAGGTAGTATCAACTTCATCACCTGCTTCATCTATCTCAAGATAAGTGTTAGTAGAAATAGGTATATTTGACACTTTACAGTTAGTCATATCATATTTTCTAAGTAGTTCTTTAGTATACTTAGCCTGGTGAATGAATATGTCACCTTCCATTTGTTTGATCCGGAGTCCTAAAAAGAAACTTAGTTCTCCTATCATGGACATGTCAAATTCTTCCTGCATATTGCTCACAAACTCTTCACAAAGTTGTTGGTTAGATGATCCAAAGATAATGTCATCAACATAGATTTGAACCAATAGAATGTAGTTAAACTTGTTTTTAATAAACAAAGTCTTGTCTATTTTACCTCTATGGAATCCTTTTGATATGAGAAACTTACTCAATCTATCATACCATTGTCTGGGGGCTTGCTTCAACCCATATAAGGCTTTATGAAGTTTGTAAACATGTGTAGGCCAAGTAGCGTCTGTGAAACCAGGTGGTTGTGCTACATAGACTTCTTCATTTATATACCCATTTAGGAATGCACTCTTTACATCCATTTGGAATAATTTGAAGTTGTTGATGCAAGCATAAGCTAGGAGTAGTCTAACAGCTTCAAGTCTCGCAACAGGAGCAAAGGTTTCCTCAAAGTCAATTCCTTCCTGTTGATTGTAGCCTTTTGCCACAAGCCTTGCTTTGTTTCTGACCACAACTCCATCTTCATTCAGTTTATTCTTGAATACCCATTTCGTTCCAATTATATTCATGTTGCCTTTGTCTGGAACAAGTTCCCAAACTCCATTTCTTCTGAACTGGTTAAGTTCTTCTTGCATAGCCATGATCCAAAATTCATTGTTCAAAGCTTCTTCTATGCTGGAGGGTTCAACCTGTGATACAAAAGCAGTATTATAGCAAAGTAAATTCTGTGAAGATCTGGTAGTTACCCCCTTGTGAATGTCACCAATGACATTGTCAAGTGATAGGTTCCTAGGTGTCCTCCATTCCTTTGCTTGATTTAACACTGGGTTTGGTTGAGTTTGCTTATGCATATGATCAACTTCTATGCTTTCACCTGTTTCATCATCATTACGTAGCAAGCTTTCCTTTTGGAAAGTGTTAGTTTCATCAAATCTAATATGGACAGATTCTTCAATGCACATTGTTCTTTTGTTAAAGATCCTATATGCTTTACTTGTATTTGAATAACTAAGGAAAATGGCTTCATCAGCCTTTGTATCAAACTTTCCAATAGGGTCCTTGCCATTGTTTAAAACATAGCATTTGCATCCAAAAACTTTAAAGTAAGAAATGTTTGGTTTTCTGCCATAGAAAAGCTCATAAGGGGTTTTCAACAAAATGGGTCTTATAAAGACTCTATTGAGAACATAACATGCAGTGTTCACAGCATCAGCCCAAAAGTGTTTAGGCATCCTATGCTCATTCAGCATGGTTCTTCCTAGTTCTATAAGTGACCTGTTTTTCCTCTCCACTACTCCATTTTGCTGAGGAGTTCTAGGAGCTGAAAAGCAGTGTGATATCCCATGTTTTTCACAAAAGCTTTCAAAACAGCTATTCTTAAATTCAGTACCATTATCACTTCTTAAAGCTTTAATTTTCAAATCCTTTTTGTTTTGAATTTTCTTGGCAAGTACTTTGAAAACTCCAAAGGCCTGATCCTTTTTTTTGATAAACAAAACCCAAGTAAATCGTGAGTAGTCATCTACAATGACTAGCCCATACAGATTTCCACCGAAACTAGCTATCCTAGATGGACCAAATAAGTCTAAATGCAAGAGTACAAGCGGCTGAGTTGTAGAAACATGTTTAATGTTTTTGAAAGATGTTTTTGCCTGCTTGGACTTTTGACAAGCTTCACATAGTCCTTCTTTGGAAAACTTTAATTTGGGGAGACTAAAAACTAGCTCTTTAGATACGAGTTTATTTAAATGCAGTATGTCAATATGTGTTATTCTTCTATGCCATAGCCAAGACAGATTATCATTAGAAGTTAAACATGTGGAGTAAGGGGATGAGTGATCTACTTCCAATATGTAGATGTTATTTGATCTTTTGCCAACCATGAGAAGTTCATCTGAGTCTTTGTTGCTGATAAGACAATGTTCATCATCAAAAGCAATTCTGTAGTTCTTGTCACACAGTTGACTAATGCTTAGAAGGTTGAACTTCAATCCATCCGCCAGCAATACATCTTCTATCACTGTATTGGCTTTATATCCAACAGTACCTTAGCCTAGTATTTTTCCTTTGTTGTTGTCTCCATATACGACTGATCCAGTTTCTCTTGGTGTGAAGGTGCTAAGATTCATTCTATCACCTGTCATATGCCTTGAGCAGCCACTGTCTAAGTACCATATTGAGTTTACTGTGTTGGGCTTTCTAAGAAGAAAAAGAACTTATTTTGCGGTTGGTACCCAGCTTCTCTTGGGTCCATGCAAGTTAGTGTTACAGTTTTCTTTCTTAACCCATCTATATTTACCACTGGAAATACCTTTCTTTTTAATCATGCAATTAAAAGATTTATGTCCAGATTTCATGCAGTAGGTACAAGTGAAATCAGCATGTTTAGTGTTTCCAGATTTCATGTAATCATGCCTTCTTATGTGAACATAGTTTGTAGAAGTGTTGAGTTCCTTTCTTAGTTTTGATACATCATTTTCTAACTCACATACTTTCTGTTTTAACATGGATACTTGCTTTTTCAAAACTATGTTTTCTTTTTCAAACGTTTCAGCTTGATTGTAAAGCTCACAAAAAGCAAAATGCAGTTCATCATATTCATCCATAATAGAGTTTTATCACTTACCTCACTGGATGATTTGGCCATTAAGCACAGATTTGCTTCCTCATTCTCACTTTCAGATGTTGAGGATGTGTAGCCTTCATCCCAAGCTATGTAGGCTTTCTTTTTCTTCTTTTCTTTTCAAATATTTCTTTCATTTTCAGATTTTCTTACTTCAGTGTTGTTGCTTCTTTTCAGGCTTGGACAATCTGATCTATAGTGCCCAATCTTTCCACATTCGTAGCATGTTATTTTGACTGAAGTGTTGTCTTGCTTCCTGACTCCTCTTCTTGGTTGACCAAATTTCTTCTTAGAATTGTTCTTCATGAATTTTCTGAATTTCTTCACCATCAAGTTCACTTGGTCTTCCCGAGTCATTTCGTCTTGAGGAGGATTCAGATTCTGTTTCAGTATGCTCCATTTTGAGAGCAATTCCTTTGGCTCTTTTGTCCTTCTGTTCCTCATCTGCCATTCGAGTCATATCCATTTCGTACTCTCTAAGTTTCCCAAACAATTCAGCACTGATAATAGCGGCAAGATTCTTTGATTCAGTTATAGCTGTTATAGTAGGTTGCCACTTTCTATTCAGCGATTTCAGAATCTTGACATTCACTTCTTCTTCAACGAAGTTCTTGCCAAGTCCTTTGACATGGTTGATGATGTGTGTGAATCTCTTTTGCATTTCCATTATTGATTCTCCTTGGAACATTCTGAATGTTTCATATTCTTGAAACAAGGTGTTCTTTCTAGCCCTCCTGACTTTGGCAGTACCTTCATGGGTTACCATGATGAGCTCTCGTGCCTCTTTTGCTGTTGTACATGCAGAAATCCTGAAAAACTCATCAGAATTCAGGGCAGAGTGTATAATATTCAAGGCTTTAGCATCGTTTTCAGCCCGCCTAATCTCATCTATATCCCAATCCTCAAATGGTTTTTCTATTTCATTTCCATTTTCTATTTTCATTGGAACTTTGTACTCATTTACCACACCCGCTGATGCTTCTGTGAATAGATTCCATAAAGATCTTCATGCGAACTTTCCAGAACGGATAGTTATCACCGCAGAACAATGGAGGTCTATTTATAGAAGCTCCTTCAGCGAAGGGCAAAAGATTACTAGCCATCACAGGGAACTATGTAGGATTACTAGATTGATTTACTAGTTAAGGCTCTTGATACCAATTGTTGGTCCCTATGTGAATCTAGAGGGGGGTGAATAGATTCTCGTTCCCTATATCAACAATTTTCTTTTATCACTTTCTTTCCCGATTCAATTTTATCTGAGTTACAAATACAGTTCAGAGATCTACAGCGGATAACAAAGGAAATAGTAAAGCAAGAAATACAGAGAAATATAAGAGATAAGGTAGAGAAAAGAGTTTAGACAGAGATTTATCCTGGTTCGGCGTTCGGCCTACATCCAGTCCCAACCCAACAACTGTTGCGATCGGTTTTCCACTATAATGATTCTTTATGTTCAATACAATCACTCTGCACAAACACAAACCAAATCAAAATACTCAAAACATATGTTCTACACCTAAGAACATATCCTCCTGATTCTTGAATCCTTCAAGAATCAACTTTGAGAGCACCTCTCTCAAAAACTCCTTAACTCTTCTAGAGAACACCTTTCTCTTAAGAGTCTTAAACCAAAACGAAATACAAAAAGATAAAGACCAGCTAAGAGTACACCTGATTGTGTATGCACTGATCAAGATAATATCCAAAAGAATTCAATCATTCACACAGCCTTCATCTCAAGAGAAAATCTTAAAAAAAACTTGAAGAGAATTCTTATGTTCTTTATAAAAACTGATTTTCGCTCTTCCTTTCCTTCTCGAAACTGAAAAGATCTCTCTTCTTTTTTTTCTTCCTTCTTTTTTTTTTGAAACAAATCAAAGAGGTTTCTATTTAAAGCAATTTCAAAAACTATTTGAGATGAATTCTGGTGCGGTAATCGATCACAGGATAGAGGTAATCGATTACTCCAGAGAGATTTTGCCTTCTCTGATCTTTCAAGCACGAAGTAATCGATTACTATGGAGTGGTAATCGATTACACCAGAGTGTTTTGGGTTCCCCTGTTTTCTCAAACTGTTGGTAACCGATTACTGCTATATGGTAATCGATTACTTCAGCTTAAAACTATTTTAAACCAAAGTTTTTCAACTATTTCAAAACAAAATGGGGTTCCAAAACTACTCTAGCTTGAATCTTCAGAGTAGATCCAACTTCTCTGTGAAAAAGATTGAATAAAACCACACTCAAAGCCTATTCTAAAAACAAACAATACAATTAAGCTCCTATTTACAATCTATCATTAAAATCAAAATTACAAGTAGATCAAAACTAAAAACGAGAGACGACTTCTTCAGCTTCAAGTCCAACACCTTGGATGTCTCAAAATCAAAATCTTAATAAGAAAAATGTCTCAAAATCAAAATCTTATTAAGAAAAAGAGTATATCATTTCAATAATATTTTCATTATTAGTTGTCTAATTAAAAACCTTTACCAGAAAACTAGTGGGATAAAACCATGGTAAAGGAAAAAAAGAGTGCAACATGTATCTCTCCTCATTGTATCATCATTGAAGGTCTCTTAATCGATATATTCCAATTTTGTGAATCAACTTCTCAAATGTTGAGGTTGGTAATGCTTTAGTGAACAAATCTGCTAGATTATCACTTGAATGAATTTGTTGAACATCAATCTTACCATCTTTGTGCAGATCATAAGTAAAGAAGAACTTTAACGAGATATGCTTAGTCTTGTCTCATTTTATGTATCCACCCTTTAGTTGAGTTATACATGGAATATTGTCTTCATAGAAAGTCATAGGAGCTCTTTCACTAAATGATAAACCACATGATTCATGAATATGTTGAGTCATGGATCTCAACCATACACATTCATGACTAGTTTCATGAATTGCAAGTAACTCTAGATTTGATGAAGTAGCTGCTACAATTTGTTTAGTTGAGCGCCAAGATATGGAAGTATCACCAAATGAAAACAAGTAGTCAGTTTGAGATCGACCTTTATGCTGATCCAAAAAATATCCAGCATCTGCATATCCAATGAATGAAGATTTTGATTCACTTAAATAAAACAACCCCATGTCAAGTGTGCCTTAGAGATATCTGAGTATATGTTTAATTTTATTCCAATGTCTTTTAGTTAGAGTAGAACTAAATCTTGCTAATAAACTTATTGCAAATGCTATATCAGGTCAAGTATTGTTAGCAAGATACATTAGTGCCTCTATTGCATTAAGATATGGTACTTCTGGACAAAGAAGTTTTTATCATTATCACAAGGGCGAAATGGGTATTTTGTCATTTCAGGTGATCTAATCATCATAGGGTACTTAATGGGTGCACCTTGTCCATGTAAAATCGCTCTAAGATCCTTTTCCCATATGTTGATTGATGAACAAGTAGCCCAAGACAATATTTTGTCTGTTAGATCAAGATGATTAACGTCTCTAAGTTTTGATAATTACAAGACAGACAGAATATTTCCAGACGGAACATCAACAAGCAAAGTCAGACGCAACAAGCACAGACGGAAGATGACTCCTCAAAGTTGAAGTCATTCGTCTGTCTCAAGTCAAGTCATCAGACGAAAGGCTAAGACGAAAACTCTTAAGAATAAAGAAGTTCATCGTCTGCCAAAGAAGTGAAGCAAAGTATGAGTCACTCACGCCAAGATTTCAAATCTTAAGAAGTACTCATTAGAAGCATCCAAGATTAGTATGGGGATTCGCGCTTACATATGCAACTCGAAAAGGTCTTCACCATTTTGCCAAAGTCTCTGTACAAGTTAGAAAAAGTACTACGCACGCTACCTAATCCGCTGCACATGCCGTCAATCACTCAAGTACACTTTGACACCTTTTCGGACTTCACTTGGAAAATGCTCAACGGCATTCTTCTGTGTCTAACGGATATTTGAAGACTTTGCCTATTTAAAGACTTCGCTTCTTCAAAGTTTAGTTGGCGAACACGCTTCAAGTATTCAAACTATTGTGAATTCGCTCACTGTTACTTCTGCTCTTTATTGTAAAACCCTCTCTGCGAAGAGGAAACTTTCTTTTTAGAAAACTCTTTCAAATCCATTTGTGTGGTGTTTTAGCCTGAGGAGGCTGGTTGTTCAAAGAATACCCAAGTTGTTTAGCCTGCGAAGGCTGTGTTCAAAGAATATCGTGTAATAGCCAGAAGTGGCTGGACGCAAATAATACTTGTAACCATTTCACGGTTTGTAATGAAAACTCAGTTGTTGCTGGGTAACTGGACGTAATCTTGAATAGACGAACTAGTATAAAAATACTTGTGTATTTGTCTTCTTAAGTGTTTGACTAACGGGGATAATCAAACTATAACGTCTGTTCATTAAAATCAACTTTTGAAGATTAAGACTGTTTCGTCTGAACACTTTTAAACTCACAGACGAAAGGAACAAACTTTTTTAAAGTAACACAATTCAACCCCCCTTATTGTATTCTATTTTTTACAGTTTGGTATCAGAGCTCAGCCTCTAAGGGTTGAGTGTTTTACAGCTACTAGAGGAAAAGATCCAAAATGGAGTCACAAGGACCTTCGTTCTTGTTTGGAGGGTCATCCATGAACAAGCCGCCGACGTTCTCTAGTGATGACTATCCTTACTGGGCTGATTGGATGGAAATGTACATCAAATCCACCTAGTATAGACTATGGAACAATATAACTCAAGGAAATATCCCTATTGTCAACCCGAGGTTGAATGGGGAAATGAAGAATACTCGCTTATGGAACTCAACAACAAAGCCAGATATGTCATCATGAATGCATTATCAAGGACAGAATACAACAGATTATGTGCCTACAAAATCGCTAAAGAGCTTTGGGATGCCCTCAAGATTTCGTATAAAGGAACTGAGGATGTGCGTATGAGGAAAGCTGCCACTCTTCAAAGAGAATATGAGATGTTCTCAATGAAGAAAAGAGAATCCATTGACATGATGTTTGGAAGATTCCAAACAATATTGAATGGACTCACTGCACTGTACATTACATTCACCAAGGCCCAGAACAACATGAAGATATTGGATAGTCTTCCTCCTCCATGGGAAGCTATGTCTACTGCCATCTCAGTTGGGTGTGATATGAAGATATTAATTCTTGATGAGTTAATAGGAGCCTTGAGAGTACATGAGGTACTTCTATGTAAAAGAGACAAGATCAAAGTTCAAGAGCCCATAGCTCTTCCGTCTGTCAACACCATGCCAAAGGAGGAAACTTCTAAAAGGGAAAGAAAAAAGAAGCACAAAGTTTTGAAAGCTGACACCACTGAGTCTGATTCGTCTGACGGATCGTCTGATGATGAGATTTCTCTCATGGCCAGGCGCTTTAAAAAGATGATGATGAAGAAGGGTAGAGGTCAATGCTTCTTCAAGAAGAAGGAAAAGAAGTTCACTGAAAAACCTTCAAGCAAGGAGGAGAGCTCAGAAGTTATCTGCTACGAATGCAGAAAACCTGGACACATGAGATCAGAGTGTCCAAGATGGAATCCTCACAAAGACAAGGGTAAGAAGAGTCTGGTGACTTGGGAAGACCTTGATAGGGAAAATTCGGAGGAATCCACTGAAGAAGAAGAAACTGCAAATATCTGCCTCATGGCTGGAGACACTGTCTCATCAGAGGTAATTGAATCTAAAACTTCTTCATCCTCTTCATCTGAGTCTGAGTCAGAATCAGAAGAAATTTCATACGATACACTTTTGGCTAACTCACATTTTATTGCTGAGCAATACAAAGTATGCAAAGCCAAATTGAAACAAAATTTGGAAGAAAATGCTATTTTGAGAACTGAAAATGAATTGTTGCAAAAGGAAGTATTAGATGAAAAATCATCTGAGTCTGAAAAGGATACTTTTATTTCTGAAATCGAAAGATTGAAGAAAGAAAATGAATCCTTACTCAAAGACTTAACAAAGTTCACTAAGGGATCCTCAATGCTAGAAAATATTTTAAAATATGGGAGGTCTCCGTCTGATAAAAGTGGACTTGGTTATGTTGAAGAGTCAGACAAAAAGAAAAACAAATTTGTTTCGTCTGCTCATAAGAAGAAGAACAAAAATTACAATAAGGTTCCAAATGACTATAGAAAAGAAAAAAGAACCTTAAACAAAAAGAAATCTTCTTCCACTAACAAAGGAGGACCCAAAAAGATTTGGGTACCAAAGTCACTTATTATTCCTGTTGCAGATATCCTTAATAGGAAGAGAGAGGAATTCAAGTAGGTACGGTACAGACGGTGGGTGCTCACGACACATGACGGGAGACCTGTCTATGTTCCAAGATCTCAGACCAAGTAAAGGGTCTGTATCATATGGTTCAGGGAAAGGTAAAATCCTAGGTATTGGAACTGTTGGTAAAACAACCAATCCTCTTATCCAAAATGTGTCTTATGTTAAAGGTCTCAACTTCAATCTGCTTAGCATAAGTCAATTTTGTGACAGTGGATATGAAGTAGCTTTTAACTCTGATGAATGTATATTCAAGAACAAGGACAAATCCATTCTGTTTGTTAGGAAAAGAAAGAATAATCTTTATGAGGTTTGTCTTTCTGACCTTAGTGATCAGAATGTGACATGTTTGATTTCAGCAGATGATGAACGAGATATTTGGCACAAAAAGCTTGGACATTTGAGTCTCAAGTATATTTCAAAAATTTCTAAAAAGGATCTTGTGAAAGGTTTGCCAAAAAATATCTTGGAAATCCAATCGTCTGTGTGAATCTTGTCAGCATGGGAAACAGCTCAAAGCCTCTTTTAAATCAAAAAATGTTGTTTCCAGGACAAGACCACTAGAACTGTTACATATTGATCTCTTTGGACCTACTCAGACTGAAAGTCTTGGAGGAAAGAGATATGGATTTGTAATTATGGATGACTATACTAGATTCACATGGGTATACCTCCTAGCACATAAACATGAGTCATTCAGTGTCTTTGAAATATTCTGCAAACGTGTTCAAAAAGAAAAAGGAATATGTATTGCGTCTGTTAGGAGCGATCATGGAATAGAATTTGAAAATTTTGAGTTCAATGCCTTCTGTTTTGAAAATGGTATTTTTCACAATTTTTCGTCTCCAAAAACTCCTCAACAAAATGGGGTTGTTGAAAGGAAAAATTGCACCTTACAAGAAATGGCTAGAACTTTGTTGCATGAAAGCTCTCTTCCAAAATATTATTGGGCAGAAGCAATTAATACTTCCTGTTATATTCAAAACAGAATATTGATAAGGCCAATATTGAATAAGACTCCATATGAACTATGGAAAGGAAGAAGACCCAACATTTCTTACTTCCATCCTTTTGGATGTGAATGTTTCATCTTAAACACTAAGGATCTTCTTGGCAAGTTTGATTGAAAAGTGGAGAAGGGATTCTTACTTGGATATTCCAATACGTCTAAGGCCTATAGAGTATTTAACTCTAAGACGCAAGTTGTAGAGGAATCAATTCATGTAAAATTCCAAGATAACTCAAAGGCTGAAAAGGAAATATCAGACCTAGAAAATTTATTTGATAATTTGCAGATTAACCCTTCGGGTCAAAGCTTAAGTCCAAATGGTCAACCTGGGTCAGACGCAAGGACAGACACAAGAGCAGACGATAGAATTACAGATGAACCCTCTTCGTCTGATGCTCACCAACATGATGATCAAGCTCCTATAAGAACGTGAAAGTTTGTCTCAAACCACACAGAAGATCTTATCATTGGAGATAGACATCAATGTGTTCAAACAAGATCAAGACTTAAAGAATCGTTTGGCTATGCTCTCGTGTCAAATATAGAGCCCAAGAACATTGAGGAAGCTCTACAAGATAATGACTTGATTTTAGCTATGGAAGAAGAGCTAAACCAGTTTACCAGAAATGATGTTTGGACTTTGGTAGAAAGACCAAGAAGCAAAAGCATCGTTGGAACGTGATGGGTGTTCAAAAATAAACTTGATGAAGATGGGAAAGTGGTAAGAAACAAAGCAAGGTTAGTAGCTCAAGGCTATAACCAACAGGAAGGTATAGATTTCACTGAAACTTTCGCTTCTGTAGCTAGATTAGAAGCCATTAGAATTCCACTTGCCTTTGCTGCTCATAAGAATATCATCCTATATCAAATGGACATAAAAAGCGCTTTTCTAAATGGTTTTATTGAATAGAAAGTATATGTAAAACAACCTCCTGGATTTGAGAGTTCATCTCAACCAGATCATGTTTTTAAACTGAAAAAAGCACTATATGGTCTTAAACAAGCTCCTCGAGCTTGGTATGATAGACTAAGTTCTTTTCTTCTTCAAAATGGTTTTTCAAGAGGAAAGGTTGATACTACACTCTTCAAGAAAAGTGTTTCAAAAGACTTTATTATTGTCCAAATATATGTAGATGATATAGTCTTTGGAGCAACTAACGAATCCTTGTGCAAGGATTTCTCTAAGTTAATATAGGATGAGTTCGAGATGAGCATGATGGGAGAGTTGAAGTTTTTCCTTGGACTTCAAATCAAGCAGACGAAACAAGGCATATACATCCATCAACAGAAGAATACTAAGGAACTTCTAAAGAAATTCAAAATGGAATATGTCAAACCAATGAAAACTCTCATGCATTCGTCTGGAGCCAGTCTGTAAAGAATAAAACACAAGAAAGGGGGTTGAATTGTGATTTTGATAAAATTTTATCCTATCATCTGTTGTTTTGAAATCAGTACAGACGATTCAAACTTATCTTTGAAACGCTTGATTTAAGATATTAAGTTATTCTTTAATTATCCCCATTAGTCACAAGATAAAATCCAGAGAACACAAAGTTTATATATTGGTTCGTCTATATCAGACTACGTCCAGTTACTCAGCAAAAAACTGAGTTTTCACTATCAACCGTGAAAAGGTTACAAGTATTGTTTGAACACAGCCACTTCTAGCTAATACAAGATATTCTTTGATCACTTCCTTCTCAGGCTAACCCACCAAGTATTGTTTGAAACACAGCCTCTTCAGGTTAAAGACAAAGGGTATTCTTTGCAAGCACAACCTCCTCAGGCTAAAATACCACAGATGTGGATTTGAAAAATTCTAAAGAAGTTAAAATTTCCTCTTCGCAGAGAGGGTTTATACAATGAAGAATAATATCAAGAGCAAATTCAAATAATCAGCTTGTAATAGCGTTTTTTGCCAACTTGAAATGGTAAGGTGAAGACCTTTATATAAGCAACAGTCTGAAGAGATCCGTTAGACTCAAGAGATATGACCGTTGTCCTTTTTCTTGAAACTTTCCATCAGTGGCAGAGATCAATCAGAATAATTAATTATTCACAGCGGAGTCAGCGCATGTTCAGCACTTTTTTCTGACTTGATCAGTTTGGATAACGAAAGTGTGATTTACTTTTCGTGTAGCAGAGGTTTTGCACAGTATCTAATAGCCTTTTTGGAAGCTTCTATGAGTAACGACTGAAAGATACATTTTGCACTTGTTACTTCGTCTGTCTTCACTTTCTGTGACGTCTATCTTCATTCTACTTCTAGTAGACGATGGGTCTTTAACAGAGCACAAGACGTTCAGCTAACGCTCTAGATTGATGTCGTCTTCACTTGTTATTACATCGTCTGTTCTTTGTGATGAGACATCTTTGAGGAAGCATGGAATAAGTCTTATCAGATTGAGGAGTCTCCTTTCGTCTGTAGTCCTCACATCGTCTACACTTGCATCGTCTGTTCGTATTGTCTGTCTTGTAATTATCAAAACTTAAGAGTGTTAATCCCCTTGATCTAACAATCTCCCCCTTTTTGATGATTACAGACCATACCAATACACATGAAAGACGAAGATATCTGCATAAACAAAAGTTAGTGAAATAATACTAGTTATGTCAAATTTACATCAAGACGATGTTTTCTGAAGAATGCTTCTTTATAAGTTTGTTACATCACAAAGATGTAATCCATTTCATAAATACAATTTACAAAGTAAGCTAAAAAAAATCACAAAAAAGAATAAAAAATACAAGACTCTCCCCTTAAGTCTAATACCCATTGTACAAGAGCTCTCCCCAAAGCTCACAATAAACGACGCTCGTCTTCAGATGCTCCCCCTTAGTAGATACTTTTACCTTCTCCCCCTTGGGCTGAAATCAACTGAATAGAATCACGGAGGTGGCTGCTGCTGCTTCAACAAAGCAAATACAAGACCTTGAAGATGTTCAACTTTGGCATTAGTGGTCTGTTGAAACTCTTCTAGCTCCCTGTTCTTCTTCTTTAAGTGGTCGTAGTTATCTGCAAGATCATCATACTTCCGCTTCAAAGCATTGTACTTACCAGCAGAGTCTTCTGATATTGAGGTGATCGTGGTTCAGATGATGGACCTCCAGCTTCAATCAACAGAGGTTGGCTAGAAGTAGGCATGCATCACTACTTCTTCATCTGAATCAGCCTCTATCACAATAGGTTCTACTTCTGTTGCTTTCAAAATTAAGGTGAACAGGGGAAAGTCCCTCTTAGAATTGAAGTTTTCTTCCCACTGCCATTTGTAGATTCTGTTGAAGGTTGTTAGTTGATAGTGCTGAGGCATATGAGGTGGAAGAGTGTACGCATAGGCTCCACCAGGGTAAACTCTGCCACATATGACAGACTCTTCATCAAAAACAGTACTGGAGCAGAATCTAGACGTGTTCTCATGTTCTTCTGTCATCCTCTGAATCTTAGGATTGATAGGCCTTGTAGAGTATGTCTGAAAGGCTTTCAGATGATCATAGACAACCTGGGGTAGACGCTTAACAATGTGTCTAGCATACTTGAATTCCATGGGGGAAGGATATTCTTTCTTCTCTTTGCCTTTTGCAAGCATTCTTATAAGGCATGGTCTTGAGCGGTCCATCCTTACAAAGAATTTTTTTTCATTGGTTGCAAGCGCAGAGAATTGAGAGCCCATGAGAAAGGGGAGAAAACGATTTTCTTTCTCGGCTCTGTTTTGATAAGACTAAGGATCGGGGCAATACCTCATCCTTGATCTCATTTTTGTAGGCTCTTGACATTGCATTTTATGCCACATCATAATCAACTGGAAAGCAATGATAGCACTCTTCAGGAGCTTCATACTCGTTGAAGTTGAGGAAGTAAGTTGGTTGAATGACAGAGCAATGAGGTTTTAGCCACGGAAGCGTTAGGCCAATAGTGTAGTCTAATCCAATGAACTCTGTTTTGTTCATTGGAATGGATCATGCTTGTCCATTGCGTCTAGATGCCAGTGAGAGAAGCATTCTAGAATAGATATTTAAGACATAAAGTCACCAAATACACAGTGATGATGTACAGGTGCTTTCTCAGCATGATAACGAATGGATCTTCTAGACTCAGGTCTAGGAATAATGTTGGGTTTATATCCCAACGCAGGTCTTTCTTCAAGCAGACCATCAAGATGGCGCTTGTAATCGTCTATACCTTCTAAGCCCTTAATCTTCAGATCAGCAAGGGCGTCCCAAGGCAGACGCTTCAACCATTCCTTCTGCTCTTCAACACTATATTTCTTTGAGAGATCAAGATCAGCAGGCTTCAATGGTTGGAAGTAGTTGATTGGATTAACGAATCTTCCCAATTGGAACCCTTTCTTCCCTTTTTAATTGTAAGGGTTGTCCAATTCGATGAAAGGAGATTCTTGCTCTTCAACAGACGAATCTTCATTGTATGCACATTAGCCGTCATAGCTAGACTCAGATCCATCAGAGTCAGAAAGATCAGAGGCTTCCATAGCATGATCTGTAATAATCCAATCAGGCATCTTAAGCCTCTCAGCACACCCAATAATATTGTACCTTTGCATAACAAGGTCGTTGAGAAAGGAGTAGCCCATTATGCGTTTGGGTGGTAGGTCTTCTTCATTTAAGACCACTGCTGAAATCTTTAAGTTAGGTGCCACATGTCTTGTAACAAGACATTCTTCATCGTCTGATGATGATGATTCTACACTGTAGAAGACAGACAAAGGCTGTATAGAATGTAGGCATCTTCTTTCCTCAGACTCAACACTTATCGTCTGAAGAGGGATGACATGGATAGGAGACGAAGTCAAGACTACAACGTCTTGTCTTGATTCGTCTATTGGAGTTGAAGATTCAAACTCCATAGGAGGCACATCTTCACTGAGCATAGTAGACAGTTGCTCAGCAAGGATTGCATTGTCTTTTTGAATCTGGGCATTTTCTTCAGTGTCTATGCCCTGAACTTGAGAAGTTCTAGACGATCCAATACCTCTTGCGCTATCTCTGAATCTTTACACTTTATCAGCTTCAGAGAGAATGGATGTTTTTCTTGCTTTTTCTAGTTCCCTTTTCTCATCCAAGATTGTAGAGGCTCAGCAATTCCTTTTCTTGCGCCATTATCATAAGCATTGCGCATCTCTTTATCAGCCATATAGGCATCGTCTAGCTTTGCCTTTTTGCGCTTGTCTGCTTGCTCCCCAGCAGACTCAGCATCCTTGGATGCTTCTTTGGGAGATGGATTGTCTTGGGTAGACGAATCCTTTCTTGGCATTCTTAAATTGATAGACCTTGATTTTTGTCTAACAAGAGGCACTTCTTCAGCTGTCTCAAAAGGAACCTCTGTCACTTGTACAGAAGGTTCAGACAGAGCATGGGGTTTGGATGGAGGAGGGTTAGGTGTTTGGGCTTGTGTTTGAGCTTGAGTGGGTGTATTTCTGGGTCTTTTTATGAGAGTTTTGTGTTTTGGGAAAGTTTGTTGAGGTGCGGGTTGCGGTTGTGAGGTTTGTGTATGTGATGTAGGCACACCAAGGAGGATCACTAGAAGCATGCAAAGAAGGCTAGAAGAGGAAGCTAGGAAACTCCAAGACCAAGAAGTTGATAGCATAGGATATGTCGCTTGTAACCTTCTTGTAAACATGTATGAACAAAGTCCTATGGCATAGGTTAGGTACTTGTGTGCTAAGGGGTCCAAAGCCCTCGGTTGTCCCTAGGCTAATAGGAAGGGAAATCCTAAAGAGTTCACACAAAGACCTTTTTGTGAAGTCTTAACTAGTTATAATTAAGGGAGGACTTCTAAACAAGCTTAGGATCCATGCCTTCACTTGATTAGAAGATCTCCTCCCTTAATCCTAATTAGGCACGGGTTAGTGACATGGAGCATCACATGGCTCGGATCAAGGGGGCAAGACCATGTGCCACCATGTGAAGCCCATGTGCTCACTTCCTTCCCATTGGCTCAAGGCTAACAACCTAGGATTTATGGTTAGCCTTAGTTAGTTGACGGTTAGAGTTAGGACTAGGCTTAACCTTGGTTAGTGTAGCTTGGAGGCCAAGTAAGGCTATCCTATATAAGCCTAGGCCGAAACACTTGTAAACACTTTTGATCAAATTTGAATGCAAAAGCTTTAAGCTTTCTAGAGAGTTTTCTCTTGTTCCCTTAGGGAAGTTCCTTGAATCTTATCAATGGCTTCTTACAACTATTGTGGCGGTTCCTCCTAGGCTTATAGGACTCTCTTCCTTGGCGCCACCACCTTCTCCACCTTAACCATCTTCCACCTTTGTTTCCTAAACAACAAAACCAATAAAACCTCCCACGGCCGAGACAACCTTGATTCGGCTTCTATGGTGATGCTCACGGTGAAGGCTAGATTGGGGCATTCCGAGGTGGCTTTGGATCTTCCTCCAAGAGCACCTACATCAGTATGGGTCAGTGTTTGTGGTTGAGAGGGTTGAGTTTGAGAAGAAGAGGATTGAGAACCCTTAGGATTAAGGTACTTCTCATGCATTTCATTTATCGTCCATGGAGCAAGGTCCAGACGCATTCTTGCAAAAGTGTCTTGCTTGATTGCAGGGCCACTTGTGTACCATTCACATCCTCTGATTTCAAACTCTTGGTTTTGGATGATCTTGGCAAACACAGCAGGGTAAGGAACACTTGATTTCTTGCGAAGGTTCCTTCTCCTCAAGCAGTCCATCCAGTGATCCATGATCACGTGGGGTAAGCTAATCTTCTCCTTCTCAAGAAGATAGAAGAGATAGAATCGTTCTTTGTTGCTAACATTATCGCGAGAATCGATTCTTGGTGCAAAGATGTTGAAAAGAAGATTATGCAATACTCTTCCTTCAGCATTGAGGTTTCCAGCTCTCAGGTACTTGACACGGTCAGACGTTATGGGCTTCCCGTAGAGCGTCTGGTCGATGAAGGCTTCATCAATACCTTCATGCCATTTGGGAGTGTAGACGATACCCTCATTTTTACACTTCCCAATTGCAGCCACAGCTTCAGCATTGACAAGGTACTCCTTGTCACCGATTGTTCCCACAATGTTGTCTTCTACGATTTTGGCCTCGGACCAAAACTCAGCATAAGGCTCCATCATCCATGGTCCTTCCCAGGTAGCGAACTTCATCCATCCAGTTTTTTCCAAGAAGTCACAGGTGTGACCGGAGAAATCAGCGAGGGTGATTGTCTTCACCCATTTGCTAGGTAGGAAAAGGTCTTGAGCAAAGAATCCTTCTTCTTCAGGGGTAGTTTATTGCACATTCTTGGCGGCCATTTTTATAGGTTTAAAAAAGTGAGAGTTCGTAGAGAGATGATAGATTTGAATGCTTAGAAATGTAAATAATAAAAGAGGTAACTTTGACTCTTTTATAGTGTAAAAGATTGAACGGTTATTTTCAGTAGACGAAAGAATGTAAATCGTCCCTGATTTAACGTTTTCTCCCATGATTGCCCTTTCAATGATTGATTTGACTTCTGTCAGTTACGGCACATGCTCTTGGACTTCCTAGAATAGAGTAATAAATGTCAAACACATTTAATGCTGCATTTATTGTCTTCCTGCACACTCAACTTTAAATTTATTAAATAAAAACATTGCGTCTGTTGAATGACTTTTTACTTATTCAACTTGATCAGACGCAAAGCTTCGTCTTAACACGAATTAACAGACGATAACTATAGACGATAACTTTAATCTTCTAAAGAAATAATTCCCAAATTTTCTTTAATGAAATTAAAGCGTGTTTCGTCTAAAGCTTTTGTAAAGATGTCTGCCCATTGGAAATCAGTTTGAACAAACTGTATATCGAAAACACCTTTTTGAACATAATCTCTTATAAAATGAAATCTAATTTCAATGTATTTAGCTTTTGAATGTTGAATAGGGATTTTGCTGAGATTGATTGCACTAGTGTTATCACAGAAAACTGGGATTTGGGTTTCAAACCTGGAGTAATCTTCAAGTTAATGTTTTACCCAATGAAGTTGTGAACAACATCCAGCAAGCCTATGTATTCTGCTTTTATGGTAAAGAGGACTATAGAGTTTTGTTTCTTGCTAGACCAAGAAATGAGTGACTTGCCAAGAAATTGACATCCACCACTTGTACTTTTTCTCTCCACTTTGTCTCCAGCATAATCAGCATCACAATAGTCATTCAAACTAAAATAACTATTTTTCTTATAAAACAAAGAGAGATTAGTGGTTCCAATAAGGTATCTGAGAATACGTTTAACAGCTTGTAAATAAGATTCTCTAGGATCAGACTGAAAACGTGCACATAGACAGACACTAAACATAATGTCTGGTCTACTTGCAGTGAGCCAATCATACCTCGATATATCGTCTGATCAACGGTCTTACCTGATTCGTCTTTGTTGAGACTAGCACCAGACGAATGCATGGGCGTCTTCATTGGCTTTGCGTTGTCCATCTTGAATTCCTTGAGAAGTTCTTTTGTGTACTTCTGTTGAAGAATATAGATTCCTTCTTTCGTTTGTTTGACTTGAAGTCCTAGGAAGAATTTTAATTCTCCCATCATACTCATTTCGAATTCATCCTGAATTAACTTAGAAAAATCCTTACACAAGGATTCATTAGTGGCTCCGAAGACTATATCGTCTACATATATTTGGACAATAATGAAGTCTTTTAAAACACTTTTCTTGAAGAGGGTGGTATCAACTTTTCCTCTAGAAAAACCGATTTTAAAAAGAAAGGAACTTAGTCTATCATACCAAGCTCTAGGAGCTTGCTTAAGACCATAAAGTGTTTTCTTTAATTTGAAAACATGATCTGGTTGAGATGAGCTCTCAAAACCAGGAGGTTATTTTACGAAAACTTCCTCTTCGATAAAGCCATTTAAAAAAGCACTTTTTACATCCATTTGATATAAGACGATGTTCTTATGAGCAGCAAAAGCAAGTAGGATTCTAATAGCTTCTAATCTAGCTATTGTAGCAAAGGTTTCAGTGAAATCAATGCCTTCTTGTTGATTACAACCTTGAGCTACCAACCTCGTTTCTGAACACCCATCTTGTTCTGATGATGCTTTTATTCCTTGGTCTTTCTACTAAGGTGGTCCAAACATCATTTCTGGTGAACTGGTTTAGTTCTTCTTCCATAACTAAAATCCAGTCATTGTCTAGTAGAGCTTCTTCAATGTTCTTGGGATCTATATTTGACACAAGAGCGCACCCAAACGATTCTCTAACTCTTGATCTTGTTTGAACACCTTGATGTCTATCTCTAATGATAAGATCTTCTGTGTGGTTTGAGGCAAACTTCCAACTTCTGACAGGAGCTTGAACATCATGATGATGAGTTTTAGACGAAGAGGGTTCGTCTGTACCTCTATCGTCTACTCTTGCGTCTGTACTTGTATCGTCTACTCTTGCGTCTATACCAGAGGGTTTAATCTGTAAACTATCAAACAGATTTTCTAGGTCTGATATTTCCTTATCAGCCTTTGAGTTATCTTGAAATTTTACATGAATAGATTCTTCTACAACTTGCGTCTTAGAGTTGAACACTCTATAGGCCTTAGATGTATTAGAATATCCAAGTAAAAAAATTTTAATTACCTTTGAATCAAACTTTCTAAGTTGATCTCTGGTGTTAAGAATAAAGCACTCACATCCAAAAGGATGAAAGTAGGATATGTTGGGTCTTCTTCCTTTCCATAGTTCATAAGGAGTCTTGTTTAATATGGGTCTTATCAATATTTTGTTTTGAATATAACAGGAAGTGTTTATTGCTTCTGCCCAATAGTACTTTGGAAGAGAGCTTTCATGCAACATTGTTCTAGCCATTTCTTGTAAAGTACGATTTTTTCTTTCCACAACTCCATTTTGTTGAGGAGTTCTTGGAGATGAAAAATTGTGAAAGATACCGTTTTCAAAACAAAAGGCTTTAAACTCAGAGTTTTCAAATTTTGTTCCATGATCACTTCTTACAGACGCAATACATATTCCTTTTTCTTTTTGAACACGTTTACAGAATATTTCAAAGGTATTAAAAGACTTGTGTTTATGGGTTAGGAAGTATACCCAAGTAAATCTAGTATAGTCGTCTATAATGACAAACCCATATCTCTTTCCTCCAAGACTTTCAGTCTGAGTGGGTCCAAAGAGATCAATATGTAACAATTCTAAGGGTCTTGTCGTGGAAACAACATTTTTTGATTTAAAATAAGCTTTGAGTTGTTTCCCATGCTGACAAGATTCGCACAGACGATTAGACTTCCAAGATATTTTTGGCAAACCTTTTACAAGATCCTTTTTTAGAAATTTTTGAAATATACTTGAGACTCAAATGTCCAAGCTTTTTATGCCAAATATCTCGTTCATCGTCTGCTGAAATTAAACATGTTACATTCTGATCACTAAGGTCCGAAAGACAAACTTCATAGAGATTGTTCCTTCTTTTCCCAACAAACAGAACAAATTTATCTTTATTTTTGACTATACATTCATCAGCATTAAAGGCTACTTCATATCCCCTATCACAAAATTGACTTATGCTAAGTAGATTGAAGTTCAGACCCTTAACGTAAGACACATTTTGAATGAGAGGGTTGGGTGACTTACCAACAGTCCCAATCCCTAGGATTTTACCTTTCCCTGCACCATAAGACACAGACCCTTTACTTGGTCTTAGGTCTTGGAACATAGACAGGTCTCCCGTCATGTGTCGTGAGCATCCACTGTCCAGGTACCAGCTTGAAGTCTTCTCTCTTCCTATTAAGGATATCTACAACAGGAATAATGAGTGACTTTGGTACCCAAATTCTTTTGGGTCCTCCTTTGTTAGTAGAAGAAGACTTCTTTTTGTTCAAGGTCTTAGTGTTATACTTATAATTTTTTTGAACCTTGTTGTAACTTTTGTTCTTCTTCTTAGACAAAACAAAGCTTGTCTTCTTTTCATTTGTCTGCTCAACATAACTTAATCCACTTTTATCTGAAGGGACCCTTCCATATTTTAAAATATTTTCAAGCATAGAGGATCCTTTTGTGAACTGAGTTATATCCTTGAGTAAAGAATCATTTTCTTTCTTTAATCTCTCGATTTCAAGAATTAAAATGTTCTTTTCAGAGTTCGACGATATATCGTCTAATACATTCTTCTTGAGCAACTCTTTTTCAGATTTTAGAGCAATATTTTCTGCCAAAATTTATTTCAATTTTGCTTTGTAGGTTTTGTATTGCTCAGCGATAAAATGAGAGTTTGCTAGAAGAGTATCGTATGATATTTCTTCTAATTTTGATTCAGACTCAGATGAAATAGAAGAAACAGAAGAATCATTTACGTTAGAGGAAGTGTTGTCTCCAGCCATGAGACATATATTTGTGGTTTCCTCTACCTCTGTGAAATCATCTGAACTGTTGTTGTCAAGTTCTTCCCAAGTCAGCAAACTCTTCTTTCCTTTTTCTCTACAAGGATTCCACCTTATCTTGAGCTTTGGACATTCAGATCTCATATGCTCAGGCTTTCTGCATTCATAGCAGACGATCTCAGATCCTTCCTCTTTATTTGAAGATTTTTCAGGAAACTTTTTCTCCTTCTTTTTGAAGAATCGTTGACCTCTTCCTTTCTTCATCATCATCTTCTTGAATCGTTTAGCCATGAGAGATATCTCATCTTCAGACGATCCATCAGACGAATCTAATTCAGACGTTTTAGCCTTGAGAATCTTAGTCTTCTTCTTTCTCTTTTTCTTGACAGTTTCTTCTTTTGGAACTTCATCTGTGGACGGAAGAGCTATAGTATCTTGAACTTTTATCTTGTCTCTTTTACATAGGAGTACCTCATGTACCCTTAAAGCACCTATTAACTCATCAAGAGTTAATGTTTTCATGTCACGTCCCACGGAAATAGCAGTAGACATTGCTTCCCATGGAGTAGGAGGACTATCCAGAATCTTCATGTTATTTTGAGCTTTTGTGAAAGTGATTCCCAGCAAATTGAGACCATTTAATATTGTTTGAAATCTTCCTAATATCATTTCAATGGATTCACCTTTCTTCATAGAGAACATCTCATATTCTCTTTGCAATGTAGCAGCCTTTCTCATTCTAACGTCTTCAGTTCCTTCAAAGGAAATCTTCAGAGCGTCCTAGAGTTCTTTAGTTGTTTTATAGGCACAGAATATGTTGTATTCTGTCCTTGACATAACACATGTGAGTGCATACCTAGCTTTGTTGTTCAGCTCCATGAGGGTATATTCCTCATTTCCCCATTCAGTTTCTGGTTTAACAATGGGAATATCTCCCTGAGTAATAATCTTCCAAAGTCTATATTGAGTAGACTTTATTAATACCTCACTCGAATCATTGCTATTGATCTTGCAGCAACCATTATCGAATGATACTTGATAACCTTTGTCGCATAGTTGGCTAATACTCAGAAGATTGAATTTCAAACCTTCCACAAGCAGTACATCTTCAATCACAGTGTTGGATTTGTCTCCAACAGCACCTATACCCAATATTTTTCCTTTCTTGTTATCTCCATACACTACTGAACCAGATTCTTTTGATTTGAAGGAGAAAAAATTGCTCTTGTCGCCAGTCATATGTCTTGAGCAGTCGCTATCCAAGTACCAAGTTGAGTGTTTGGCTCTCAAGCATACCTACACAGAAAAAGATATCACTTTGTTTTTGGTACCCAAGTCTTGTTAGGTCCATTAGTGTTAGAGCTGTGACTATCTTTCCTAATCCATTTAAACAATCCACTAGTTATACCTTCCTTCCTAATCATGCAATTATAAGAATTATGTCCAGGTTTCATACAATAACTACATGAGAAAGTTCTGTTTTTGCTGGTTTGTTTAAATGCAAAGAACATCATGTTATTCTTTTTCAAAGAGGCATCAAAAGACTTACACTTTGAACATGGTAGTTTCAAGGCATCATTTTCCTTTTTCAAACTTTGAACATCAGTTTTCAAAACAGAAATCTCATTTTCCAAATCAGTAATTTTGTTTTTCAAAACCTTGTTCAACTTACCTAGTTTTTCAGCTTCCTTGTAAAGATCACAAAAAGCAGTTTGCAGCTCATCATAGTCAAAAGTAGATGAATCGGAATCACTTACCTCATCATCGGATGTTGGATTAGCCATGAGACACAAATTTTCTTCTTCATTATCACTCCCACTAGAGGTTGAGGAATCATTCTCTTCCCAAGCTATGTATGCCTTTTTCTTGCGAAATCTGTCCTTCTTGGGTCGTTCCTCATGTTCTACTCTTCTAGGCTCACTGCTGTTACTTTTCTTCATGTTGGGGCACTCCGATTTGTAGTGACCCACCTTTCCACACTCATAACAATTGACCTTTGAAGATGAACTCTCATACCTCTTGAAGCCTTTTCTGGAATTGTTGAATCTCCTTTTATCGTTGTTCCTTTTCATGAACTTTTTGTATTTCCTTACCATGAGATTCATATTTTCCTGTTCAGATTCACTACCACAGCTTGATGCATCGCTCTCACTAGCTTTGTCTTCCATCTTGAGTGCTAGACCTTTGGCTTTCTTATCTTTTTGTTCCTCATCAGCAATACGGGACATATCCATTTCATACTCCCTCAACTTACCAAATAACTCTGCACTTGTCATCAAGGCTAGGTTCTTTGATTCAGTGATTGTCTTGTGGGATGTTAGGTTGCCATTTTCTGCTCAAGGATTTCAGCACCTTCACATTGACTTCTTCCTCAATGAAAATCTTACCAAGTCCTTTGAGATGATTCACGATGTGTGTGAAACGTTTCTACATATCCATCACGGACTCACCTTGTGCCATTCTTAACGTCTCGTATTCTTGGATCAAGGTATTCTTCCTTGCCCTTCGTACTTCAGCGGTTCCTTCGTGTGTGACCCTTATTAGATCCCAAGCTTCTTTGGTTGTGTTTCAAGCTGAAATTCTGAAAAATTCATCTGAATTCAAAGCAGAATGTATAATATTTAAAGCTTTTGCATCATTTTTAGCTCTCCTAATTTCCTCTTGTTCCCATCTCTCAAATGGTTATTCAATCTCATTCCCATTTTCTATGTAAGTGGGGACCTTGAAATCAGTCACAATCGCTTGCCAAATGCTTCTATGTACAGACTCCATAAAGATTTTCATCCTCACTTTCCAAAAAGGATAGTTATCACCACAAAACAGAGGAGGTCTGTTAATAGAGGCACCTCCAGCGAATGGTAATTGATTACCGGCCATTCTAAGGAACTATGGATCAAAATCTAGAGCAACCTACTAGATAAAGCTCTGATACCAATTGATGGTCCCTATGTGTGAATCTAGAGGGGGTGAATAGATTCTAGTTCCACTATAGCCCAATTTTGCGAGTTTCTAATTCCTTTTAATTCAAACAACACTATTCTTGATTACCTATCAATAGATGAGACAGATAAACAGGAAATATCAAAGATACACAGCGGAAATACCAAAAGGAATAAACAGAAACACGTTAGTAATCAATATGCGTCGTAATCAATATCAGTATCTAACTGTTCCAGTTTTAGTTGATTACCGAGTCAATTACCGAGTCAGTTACCAAACAAATTACAGAAGATAAATCGTGATAACAACAATGTAAGGTAAACGGTAAAGAGAATAAAGAAGAAGAAGAGTGCACAGTGATTTATACTGGTTCGGCCCACTGCCTACATCCAGTCCCAACCCAACAACTATTGCGATCGATCTTCCACTATCAAATGATCCCTTTTGTGTTCTTTTACATTCACTCTGCAACAAGCAACACAAAAACGAAATCAAAACACCCAAAACCTGTCCTTTAACCCAAAGAACAGTTCTTCCCTTGACCTTGGAACACCCAAGATCAAACCTTTAAGAACACACTTCTCAAAGACCTTTACTCTATCCAGAGAGACCTCTCTCCTAGAGTAATAACCTAGAGACCAAAAAGGTAAACAAAAGATCAGTTTAGAAAACACCTGGAGTGTAGATCTGATCACAAAAGAAACACTATGAATGCCACCCAGTCAGAGAAAAGATCAAGATTGCCTTTTCTTTATGAAAACTTGATGAACTCTTGAAGTTCTTTATGGGTTTCTTGGAAAAGATGATGAACTCAGTTTTTAGAGAATATGAAAGTGTATGAACTTTTCTAAAACTTATGTTCCAAGATCTTATGTTAATTTTTGAGAAAAGAGTATTTATATGTTCATTTAAAAACTCAATTTAGGCAACTTAATGATTTTCTGATAAGGGTAATCGACTGCCAGAAGCTGGTAATCGATTAAACCAGTGAGCAATGGTTTCCAGGGTGATTTTGGCTCATGGTAATCGATTAACCCGAGGGGGTAATCGATTACTCCAGTGACAAATGAATTCCCACACTCTGTTACCTACTGTTGGTAGTTGATTATCTGCTGTTGGTAGTTAACTACCTTCTGTTGGTAATCTATTACCTCAGTTGGTTACCAAAGATATTTTCAAAACATTTTAGAGAGGGAAAACAAAACATTTGACACATGAGAAATCACACAAGATTGCCAAGCTCTCCAGGGCATTCAAACAAAGAACAACCACATACATGCCTAAACTAAACAATCAATACATAGGAAACTCCTAATTACATTTCATCTAAGAAAACCAAAATTACATATCATCAAAAGCAAAACACCAAGAGAGACACCAAAGCATCTTCAAGCTTTAAGTCCAAAAATCTCCCCCTTTTTGGTTTTGATGTACCAAATCTCAACCAAGGTTTTCCTAGAGGTTTAGGATGTGTGTTGATCTTCTAAGAATCCTGCAATTGTTAGAGATATCCAAATACGCAGTATAGGCATTGCAGATTCACTGTACAAACTATCTTAAACAGAGCATTATACTATCAATCATCAAGTTAAAATCATCCATTCAGAAATATAAGACATGATTCAATTCACAATCATAAACCAAGACCGAGAAAAAAAATTTAAAAAAGAGAATCTAATATAAAACATAACGTGATTAACAAAACAAAATATTACAACCATATCGAATTGTTCAAGTTCAAATATCCAAAAAGGTAAATTGTTCAGAGCTAAAGAGAAATCAATAGTTCAAACATAAAGCGCAAAACAAAACAAAATGCTACTCAGCTCTACTCAAAACTCCAAAATGCTACTCAACTCTACTCCCCCTATCTAGGATAACCTATAACCATCTCCCCCTATTTGGTATATCAATAAGCAAAAGAGAGAGAAGTGATAAGAAGGGAATACTAGAGTGCATCAAAGCGAGTATGAAAGGACTCCAGCAGCTCCTTGAGATCCAAGAAGCGGGCATTGTTCGCAGCCTCCATCTCGTCCAACCTTTTGGCTGTTGTAGCTTCCAGTTCATCCATCCGATCAATGACAATTGACTCAAAACGGGATTTAGGGATGTACTCCCCAGCCGCCGAATCATCATCATCATCAGAAGGTGGATTTGTTGCAGCTTCTGTTTGTTGTTGTTGTGGTGCTTCTTCCCTTGCACCCATCCAAAGATCGGTCTTTTGTCAATCGCATCATTTTCAACGCTTTGTCTCCAATGATGTGAATGTCCTTCACCAAGTCTCTGCTTTCATTTGTAGTATCAACCTGAAAATGCTCAAGCAAATGTGAAATAAACAGAGAATAGGGGCATTTTTTATCAAATAGCCTTCTTGTCTTGAGCATGTTGTCCATCACAACATGTGCCAAGTCGACTTGAATGTCATTTTTCAATGCTGCCATCATCACCATATCCTCCTCATTGATCTGAGCATGATTGGCTCCTCTTGCAGCTAGGATCCAGCAAATTGTGTAGTGGAGAAGACGATCATCGGCGTTCAGCCCGCCGGTGTTGTAGGTTATCTTCTTCCCACGCTCCTTCCTTGCAGCCTTTTCAGCTTCCCACATTTCGGGATTTTTGAGCAGGCTCATGAAGAAAGAGTCCTTGTGAAGCTCGATTCCTTGTGCTTGCAAGTTCTCAATCGTAGGACGTATACCTTCATTCTTAAATCCAGCAAAACGAAAGAATATATCACGAGTCAAAATCATAGGTTGGCCTTTTACCTCGGAGATTACCGTTCCGGTGGCTTGGTGTGGTCGAAGGTTGGAGTAGAAAACTCTCACCAGATCGGGGTATATGAAACCCTTCAGACCAACAAACTTCTCAAGGTTCTGATCTCGGAGCAAAGAGTGAAATATGAACCCTTGTGCATCCAGCCATCAGAGGTCCAAAATCTTTGCCGGAACGAGTTCCTTGTTGGCAAAATCTCCATAGAAATGTGATTCTTGTGCAGTAGAGGTAAACCACGGGTTGATTGCGCGTGCCACGGCCTCTCCCGGAGATGTGGGTTCCTTCCTCTTGGAGGAGGATTCACCCTTCTTTGATCGGGGCGAAACTCTTGGCTTAGGTTTGTGACCCACGTGCTTGACCCACTTGCCTCGTCCTTGCTCTTCCATTGATGGTGGTGGTGGAGAAGATGAAGAAGATGAAAAGGGGGTTTTAGGGTTAGAGAGAGAAAGAGATTTTTAGGGTTTGTGAGATGTGTAGAATGAAACCCAAAACCTGAAAATCACTTATAAAAACTCCACAATTGAGGTTAGATTCAATGAAAAAAGTATTGGACTCAAAGAAATTGTAATCGATTAGGCCCAAATCCATGAAAAACACTTCCAGCAACGAAGGTAATCGATTAACCTTACGTGGTAATCGATTACTCCCGAGAGTAACAAAAAAACTTTGAAAACAGGGGACATGGTAATCGATTAACCAGGCATGGTAATCGATTACTCCAGAGGCCCACAAACTGGAAAACCCATTTTTGAAATCGTGGTAATCGATTACCAAGTGGGGTAATCGATTACTCCAGAGAGTAATTCACCAAAAACTTTGAAATCAAGCTAGGTAATCGATTGAAATGAAATGGTAATCGATTATCTATATCAGAAAGATTGAAAACACTTGATTTTACATGTTTTGAAAGAGAATTGGTCATGGCTATGTAATGTAATGAACTCATACCTTGTTGGGGCACCATGAATGATCCAACTTACCATACTTAGAGAAATCATGAGAGATGTTCCTCACTTAGTATACCAAGGTTGGTTCTAAGTTTGAAGAATCTCTCCTTAGGTAGGGGCTTTGTGAAGTTATCCGCGAGTTGGTTCTCCGTTTCAATGAACTCCACTTCACAGTCACCTTTCTCAACATGATCCCTTATGAAATGATGACGCACCTCAATATGCTTCGTTCTTGAGTGCAAAACCGGTTCTTCGTGATACTTGATTGCACTTGTATTGTCACACTTGATAGGAATGTGATCAAGCTTTAGTCCAAAATCCTCAAGTTGTTGCTTCAACCAAATGGTTTGAGCACAACAGCTGCCCGCAGCCACATACTCTACTTCTGCTGTTGATAGAGCAACACATGCTTGTTTTTTGTTGTACCATGAGACTAAGCTTCCTCCAAATAAGTGACATACACCACTCGTGCTCTTTCTATCTGTTTTGCAACCTGCAAAATCTGAATCACTAAAACCGACTAGAGTAGGGGACGTACCTTTGGGATACCACAAACCACAGCTCATTGTTCCTTTGAGGTACTTCAGAATTTTCTTTACAGCAGTCATGTGTGATTGTTTTGGTGCAGATTGAAATCGTGCACAAACACAAACACTGAGCATTATATCCGATCTTCATTTGTGAGATACAAGAGTGATCCAATGATCCCTCTGTACTTTGTTTGGTCTACTCCTAGTCCTGTAGCATCATTATCTAAAGAGAGATTAGTTGACATAGGTATATTAGAGATCTTACAACTCTCCATGTCGAATTTCTTCAGCAATCCTTTTGTGTACTTCGCTTGATGTATAAAGATTCCTTCTTTCAGTTGCTTGACTTGCAGTCCTAGGAAGAATTTGAGTTCTCCCATCATAGACATGTCAAACTCTCCCTGCATGCTAGCCACAAATTCTTCACACAGTGATTGATTAGTTGATCCAAAAATGATATCATCAACACTTGGACCAATAACATACTGTTAGACTTCCTCCTAATAAAAAGAGTTTTGTCAACATTACCTCTGTTGAACCCTTTTGACAAAAGGAAATTACTTAACTTTCATACCATTGTCTGGGGGCTTGCTTCAGACCATAGAGGGCCTTCTTTAGCTTGTACACATGCTCAGGGTAACTGAAGTCAGTGAAACTAGGAGGTTGTGAAACAAAGACTTCCTCGTTGATATAGTCATTTAAGAACGCACTTTTAACATCCATCTGAAACAACTTAAAATCATGAATGCAGGCAAAAGCAAGTAAGACTCTTACAGCTTCTAATCTAGCAATAGGGGCATATGTTTCATCAAAGTCTATTCCTTCTTGTTGATTATATCCCTTAGCTACTAATCTTGCCTTATTCCTAACCACAACTCCATTCTCATCTAGCTTATTCTTAAACATCCATTTTGTTCCAATTAGATTCATATCTCTATTAAAAGGTACTAATTCCCAAACGTCATTCCTTTTAAATTGGTTTAACTCCTCATGCATAGCATTCATCCAAAATTCATCATTTATAGCATCATCAACACAAGAGGGTTCAAATTGAGATACAAATGCATAATCATTACAGAACATATTATGGGAGGATCTAGTGGATACTCCCTTATGGATGTCACCAATGATGTTGTCAAGAGATAAATCTCTTGGTTTCCTCCATTCTTTTGGCATATCATGAGAAGTGGTTGATGGATCTTGCTGTAATTGTGGTTTGCTGTTGCTATCTTCACCTGTATTCTCATCATCATCAACAAAAACACTTCCCTTTTAGGGATTGTTAGATTCATCAAACTTTACATGCACAGATTCCTCAATGCACATTCTTCTTTTATTGAAAACTCTGTATGCTTTACTTGTTGATGAATACCCAATAAACACACCCTCACCCGCCTTGGCGTCAAACTTACCAAGAGGCTCTTTGCCATTATTCAGTGCAAAACACTTGCACCCGAATACCCTAAAATAAGAGATATTGGGCTTCTTGTCCTTATAGAGTTCATAGGGGGTTTTCTTTAAAAAGGAACGAATCACAATTCTGTTTAGAACATAGCAAGAGTGGAAACTGCATCAGCCCAAAAGTGTTTAGGCAGTGCACTCTCACTTAACATAGCTCTAGCTAGTTCTATTAAAGATCTGTTTTTCCTCTCAACAACCCTGTTTTGTTGCGGAGTTCTTGGAGCGGAAAAGTTGTGATCGATTCCATATTTTTCACAAAACTTTTCAAAAGGTTCATTTTCAAATTCACCTCCATGATCACTCCTAAGGGACTTGATTTTCAAATCTTTTTCGTTTTGTATCCTTTTGGCAAGAATTTTAAAAACTTTGAATGTGTTGTCTTTATTTGGTATAAATGCAACCCAAGCAAAACGAGAGTAGTCATCTACTAAAACCAGTCCATATAGGTTTCCACCCAAACTAGTAGTTCTAGATGGACCAAAGAGATCCATGTGCAGTAGTTCAAGTGGTCTAGAAGTTGAAACAACATTTTTGGGTTTAAAGGAGCTTCTAGACTGCTTGCCCTTCTGGCATACATCACATAGGCCTTCTCTTTTGAACCTCAAGTCAAGTAACCCTTGTACTAGGTTCTTAGATGAAAGCTTATTCAGCTGATGAACATTAATATGAGCTATACGTCTATGCCAAAGCCATGATAAATCATCGTTTGACGTAAGACATGCATGATATGATGATGAATGATCAAGTTCAAGGATGTAGATGTTACCATGTCTCTTACCGACCATTAATACCTCACTCGAATCATTGCTATTGATCTTGTAAAGAACCATTATCGAATGATACTTGATAACCTTTGTCGCATAGTTGGCTAATACTCAGAAGATTGAATTTCAAACCTTCCACAAGCAGTACATCTTCAATCACAGTGTTGGATTTGTCTCCAACAGCACCTATACCTAGTATTTTTCCTTTGTTGTTATCTCCATACACTACTGAACCAGATTCTTTTGATTTGAAGGAGAAAAAATTGCTCTTTGTCGCTATCATATGTCTTGAAAGTACCGCTATCCAAGTACCAAGTTGAGTGTTTGGCTCTCAAGCATACCTACAGAAAAGATATCACTTTGTTTTTGGTACCCAAGTCTTGTTGGGTCCATTAGTGTTAGAGCTGTGACTATCTTTCCTAATCCATTTAAACAATCCACTAGTTATACCTTCCTTCCTAATCATGCAATTATAAGAATTATGTCCAGGTTTCATACAATAACTACATGAGAAAGTTCTGTTTTTGCTGGTTTGTTTAAATGCAAAGAACTTCATGTTATTCTTTTTCAAAGAGGCATCAAAAGACTTACACTTTGAACATGGTAGTTTCAAGGCATCATTTTCCTTTTTTCAAACTTTTGAACATCGGTTTTCAAAACAAAATCTCATTTTCCAAATCGAATTTTGTTTTTCAAAACCTTGTTCAACTTGCCTAGTTTTTCACTTCCTTGTAAAGATCACAAAAAGCAGGTTTTGCAGGCTCATCATAGTCAAAAGTAGATGAATCGGAATCACTTACCTCATCATCGGATGTTGGATTAGCCATGAGACACAAATTTGCTTCTTCATCATCACTCCCACTAGAGGTTGAGGAATCATTCTCTTCCCAAGCTATGTATGCCTTTTTCTTGCGAAATCTGTCCTTCTTGGGTCGTTCCTCATGTTCTACTCTTCTAGGCTCACTTCTTTATTTACTTTTTTCTTCATGTTGGGGCACTCCGATTTGTAGTGACCCACCTTTCCACACTCATAACAAGTGACCTTTGAAGATGAACTCTCATACCTCTTGAAGACTTTTCTGGAATTGTTGAATCTCCTTTTATCGTTGTTCCTCTTCATGAACTTTTTGAATTTCCTTACCATGAGATTCATATTTTCCTGTTCAGATTCACTACCACAACTTGATGCATCGCTCTCACTAGCTGTGTCTTCCATCTTGAGTGCTAGACCTTTGGCTTTCTTATCTTTTTGTTCCTCATCAGCAATACGGGACATATCCATTTCATACTCCCTCAACTTACCAAATAACTCTGCACTTGTCATCAAGGCTAGGTTCTTTGATTCCGGTGATTGCTGTGGACAGCTTGGTTGCCATTTTCTCGCTCAAGGATTTCAAAGACCTTCACATTGACTTTTTCCTCAACGAAGATCTTACCAAGTCCTTTGAGATGATTCACGATGTGTGTGAAACGTTTCTGCATATCCATCACGGACTCACCTTGTGCCATTCTGAACGTCTCGTATTCTTGGATCAAGGTATTCTTCCTTGCCCTTCGTACTTCAGCGGTTCCTTCGTGTGTGACCCTTATTAGATCCCAAGCTTCTTTGTTGTGTTTCAATCTGAAATTCGAAAAATTCATCCTAATTCAAAGCGAATGTATAATATTTAAAGCTTTTGCATCATTTTCACTTCTCCTAATTTCCTCTTGTTCCCATCTCTCAAATGGTTTTTCAATCTCATTCCCATTTTCTATGTAAGTGGGGACCTTGAAATCAGTCACAACCGCTTGCCAAATGCTTCTATGTACAGACTCCATAAAGATTTTCATCCTCACTTTCCAAAAAGGATAGTTATCACCACAAAACAGAGGAGGTCTGTTAATAGAGGCACCTCCAAATAATGGTAATTGATTACCGCCATTCTAAGGAACTATGGATCAAAATCTAGAGCAACCTACTAGATAAAGCTCGATACCAATTGATGGTCCCTATGTGTGAATCTAGAGGGGGTGAATAGATTCTAGTTCCACTATAGCCCAATTTTGCGAGTTTCTAATTCCTTTTAATTCAAACAACACTATTCTTGATTACCTATCAATAGATGAGACAGATAAACAGGAAATATCAAAGATACACAAATGGAAATACCAAAAGGAATAAAACAAACACGTTAGTAATCAATATGCGTCGTAATCAATATCGATCTAACTGTTCAGCTTTTAGTTGATTATCGAGTCAATTACCGAGTCGGTTACCAAACAAATTGCGAAAGATAAATCGTGATAACAAAGAATGTAAGGTAAACGGTAAAAGAGAATAAGGAAGAAGAAGAGTGCACAAGGATTTATACTGGTTCGCCCACTACCTACATCCAAATCCAACCCAACAACCGTTGCAATCGGTCTTCCACTATCAAATGATCCCTTTTGTGTTCTTTTACATTCACTCGCAACAAGCAACACAAAAACGAAATCAAAATACCCAAAACCCGTCCTTTAACCCAAAGAACGCTTCTTCCCTTGACCTTGGAACACCCAAGATCAAACCTTTGAGAACACACTTCAAAGACCTTTACTCTATCCAGAGAGACCTCTCTCCTAGAGTAATAACCCAGAGACCAAAAAGGTAAACAAAAGATCAGTTTAGAAAACACCTGGAGTGTAGATCTGATCACAAAAGAAAACACTATGAATGCCACCCAGTCAGAGAAAAGATCAAGATTGCCTTTTCTTTATGAAAACTTGATGAACTCTTGAAGTTCTTTATGGGTTTCTTGGAAAAGATGATGAACTCAGTTTTTAGAGAATATGAAAGTGTATGAACTTTTCTAAAACTTATGTTCCAAGATCTTATGTTAATTTTTGAGAAAAGAGTATTTATATGTTCATTTAAAAACTCAATTTAGGCAACTTAATGATTTTCTGATAAGGGTAATCGACTGCCAGAAGCTGGTAATCGATTAAACCAGTGAGCAATGGTTTCCAGGGTGATTTTGGCTCATGGTAATCGATTAACCCGAGGGGGTAATCGATTACTCCAGTGACAAATGAATTCCCACACTCTGTTACCTACTGTTGGTAGTTGATTACCTGTTGGTAGTTGATTACCTGTTGTTAGTAGTTAACTACCTTCTGTTGGTAATCTATTACCTCAGTTAGTTACCGAAGATATTTTCAAAACATTTTAGAGAGGGAAAACAAAACATTTGACACATGAGAAATCACACAAGATTGTCAAGCTCTCCAGGGCATTCAAACAAAGAACAACCACATACATGCCTAAACTAAACAATCAATACATAGGAAACTCCTAATTACATTTAATTTAAGAAAACCAAAATTACATATCATCAAAAGCAAAACACCAAGAGAGACACCAAAGCATCTTCAAGCTTTAAGTCCAACAATTCTTTGATCACAGCCTTCTCAGGATAACCCACCAAGTATTGTTTGAAACACAGCCTCTTCAGGCTAAAGACAAAGGGTATTCTTTGCAAGCACAGCCTCCTCAGGCTAAAATACCACAGACGTGGATTTGAAAAAGTCTAAAAAAGTTAAACTTTCCTCTTCGCAAAGAGGGTTTATACAATGAACAATAATATCAAGAGCGAATTCAAATAATCAGCTTGTAATAGCATTTTTCGCCAACTTGAAATGGTGAGGTGAAGACCTTTATATTGGCAACAGTCTGAAGAGACCCGTTAAGCTCAAGAGATATGACCGTTGTCCTTTTTCTTGAAACTTTCCATCAGTGGCAGAGATCAATCAGAATAATTAATTATTCGCAGCGGAGTCAGCGCATGTTCAACACCTTTTTCTGACTTGATCAGTTTGGATAACGAAAGTGTGATCTACATTTCGTGTAGCAGAGGTTTTGCATAGTATCTGATGGAGGACCATCTCCAAAAGCCCAACCAAACTCTCCAACCTTACTTTTCTATTTTGGGCTTCTAATAAAGTTCGCTGCTAATTTTGGTATTTGACCAGTTTCAGTATTCGGAAACAAAATCTTCTTGGTGGCAAAATAAAGAAGACTTCAAGGGCAACAAAATCTATGAAGACACCAAAGCCCAGTTCGGACTGGATCCAGTAGGAAAATAAGCTTGAAGTTTGCATTGGAATGCTTCCAGGAATTTTCAGCGAAATGTTTCAATGTTTAGGCTTATTAGTAGTTTTCTTTCAATTATGTAATTGTTTTAAGGATTTAATTTGGGCCTAAACTTGTAATAAACAAAGAATTAGTGACCCTTAGATAGGATTCTAATACAAGGGTTAAGCTTAGAAGCTTGGAGTGCAAGCTTGGCGCCGTGACCATTGGATGAGGATCTACATCCAAGGGTGGAGGATTGATCCTCGTTCTCCAAGTTAATCAAACTTGCACCACAAGCTTCCTCCCGTGGCCATTAGATTAGAATCTAATTCAAGGGTGGACATTAGTTCCTTGCATAGCAAGCTAGCACCCCATCTTAGTAGTATAAATAGGATTTCATTTGTAATTCAAACACTTTTGGATAAAATTTCTGAATATTGAATTAAGTTAAGAGCTTATTCTTCCTTACACCATGAGCTTCTTCTTCATTTTCTTCCAAGCCTCCATTGAAGCATGAAGATCCGAGCACATGAAGCTATTCTCCTTGAAGATTGCATCAGTATCCAATAGCCTTTTTGGAAGCTTCTAAAAGTAACGACTGAAAAAGACATTTTGCACGCGTTACTTCGTCTGTCTTCACTTTCTGTGACGTTTGTCTTCATTCTACTTCTAGTAGACGAAAGGTCTTTAACAGAGCACAAGACGTTCAGCTAACGCTCTAGATTGATGTCGTCTTCACTCGTGCTTACATCGTCTGTTCTTTGTGATGAGACATCTTTGAGGAAGCATGGAATAAGTCTTATCAAATTGAGGAGTCTCCTTTCGTCTGTAGTCCTCACATCGTCTACACTTGCATCGTCTGTTCGTATCATCTGTCTTGTAATTATCAAAACTTAAGAGTGTTAATCCCCTTGATCTAACACAGTCTCAACAAAGACGAATCAGGTAAGATCGTTGATCAGACGGTATACAAAGGTATGATTAGATCTCTTCTCTATCTCACTGCTAGTAGATCTGACATTATGTTTAGTGTATGTCTATGTGCACGTTTTCAATCTGATCCTAGAGAATCACATTTACAAGCTGTTAAACGCATTTTAAGATATCTTATTGGAACCACTAATCTCTCTTTGTTTTATAAGAAAAATAGTGATTTCAATCTTAGTGGCTATTGTGATGCTAATTATGCTGGAGATAAAGTGGAGAGGACAAGCACAAGTGGTGGATGTCAATTCTTTGGTTCATCACTAATATCTTGGTCAAGCAAGAAGCAAAACTCCATTGCACTTTCAACCACTGAAGCAGAATATATTGCTGCAGCTGGGTGTTGCTCACAACTACTTTGGGTAAAACATCAACTTGAGGATTACTTCAGGCTTGAGACCCAAATACCAGTATTATGTGATAATACAAGTGCAATTGATCTCAGCAAAAATCCTATTCAACATTCAAAATCCAAACATATTGAAATCAAATTTCACTTTATAAGAGATTATGTTCAAAAAGGTATTTTTGGTATACAGTTTGTTCAAACTGATTTTCAATGGGCAGATATTTTTACAAAAGCTTTACATGAAACTCGCTTTAATTTCATTAAAGAAAATTTGGGAATTGTTTCTTTAATTGATTAACCTTTTCCGTCTGAGCATTTCATTTCATCTGTACATTTTAACTGCCTTCGTCTGTGATATTTTACTTTCGTGTTAAGACGAAACATTGCGTCTGATCAAGTTGAATCAGTCTGAGAAAATTCAACAGACGCAAGGTTATTATTTAATTAATTTAAAGTTAAGTGTGCGGGGACAAATTAAAGGCAGCATTAAATGTGTCTGTCATTTATTGCACTATTCTAGGACATTGAGAAGCACGCGTTGTGAATTGCAGAAGTCAAATCAATCATTAAAAGGGTAATGATGAGGCAACGTCAAATCAGGGGCGGTTTTAACTTCTTTCGTCTAATGAATTATAACCGTTTTGTCTTTGACTATAAATACTCTCAAAGTTTACTCCTTTATTCTTTACTGTATTCTAAAGTTCTTACTATCTCTGAGTATTCTATTCACACACTTTCTCTCTCTTTTCAAACTTAGAACAATGGCCGCCAAGAACATCAAAGCAACCGAAGCAACTTTCTTTGTGCAAGATCTCTTCTTGCCTAGCAAGTGGGTCTCAAGGACCATCATTGAAGGCATCTCTAACAGAGTATCAAAGATGTTGATACACAATGGTTGGATGGACTACGCTGAGATGAGAGGCCCATGATTGATGGAGGCCTACGCGGAGTTCTGGAGTGACGCGAAGGAGTTTGATGATGGTATTGTGGGTACCATTGACAACAAGGAGTATATTATCACAATAGACTCCATTACTGAAGCTGGGAGTTGCAAAGCTGAAGGGCGCTTCTATAGCGCTGATTGGATGAGGTTAGAGTCTAAGGAGCATGTTGTCAAGATGCTCTATGGAAAGGCTCGTGACCCTGAAGATCCCAAGTTTCTGAGATCTGGGAATCTCTATCCCACATGCAGAGTCATCCACAACCTTCTCTACAACATCTTCACACCCAGAACAGGCTCACGAGACAATGTGAGTACTCGTGACAGATACTGCATCTTCTACTGTCTGAGGAAAGCAAGGATGAGTCTTCCTCACATCATTCTTGACCATTGGATAAATGCGTTAAGGAATAGGTACATTCGTAGGAAGAGTAGTATCCCCTACGCCACTCTCTTCTCCAAAATCATCATAAACCAAGGGTTTGATGCCACTGGTGTAGTATGGCATGATGAAGGAAAGGAGGTCAAAGGAAGCACCTTTGCCAAGATACGTATGAGCCCTAGCTTTCTTCATCACAATAGGAGTGAAGATGAAATTCCTCTTTCTCCTATCACCAAAGATCCTCCTGATGCAAACCCATGAAGCTAGGATATAGACTCCACGGATCAACACCTTGTTTGCCCCATCTTCAATTCACCAAGTGATCCTCACTCACAAATTAAGACAAGCTTGCGAAATAGGCTACGAAATGGACAGTGTTTCGGTTTGGCACCAAAGAAGAATGAAATCAAAAATGGATGAAGAACTAGAAGGGTGGTAGCGCCATGATTCTAGGAATCAATAAGCTAAGTGATGAATCGCCACTTGAGTCATGGATCAAGATAAGATTCAAGGTTTTCTTGAAGAAACCCTAGGAGAGCACTCCTTTCTAAAGACACAAGTCTTAGAATTCTATTTCATTCAATATTCAAAAGTGAGTCTTACAATGAAATTTGCCTAAGTTATATGACTAGAGGTGTGTGTTGGTCGTGAGCTTCTCTAGGCCTTAGGATCCTTGATGGATTGATCAAGTGATGCTAGGCACCCCTCACTTGATCAATTCAAGAAGGATCTAGAGTTAATGAGATCAAGAGGCTCAAAACTCTCCTAAGCATGTGGTGATCATGGACTAATTAAGATGGAATTCTAGTCCTTAGATTAGAAGCTAATCTAAAGGCTAGAATGCCTTCTTAGATGAGAGTCAACACTTTATAACTTGACTTAAATTTACACCTTTGATTATGGTATAATCAAGTGGTGGAAATTTAAATGAAGTTAGTGGAATTTCCACTCATTCTCTCATATAATCCATCTACTCTCTTTTAAGAGAGTGTAACACACTTGCTTATTTGGGTCATAAGACTCTTAAGCCCACAATTAGAGGCTTTGACCAATCAAAACACAAGTCAACATGTCCATTACTTAGCTTGGCCGAAACTCATTAAACAACCATGGTCCAAGCTTTATACAAAATTAAGCCTAAACTAATTACAAGCTAATAAGAAGATTACAAGGCTTCTTTTGCCCAATTTGTTGACTTTGAGGAGTTGACCATTGACTTTGACTTTGACCTTGATTTGTTGACTTTGACTTGGTCAACTCTTCCTCAAAATGAGCTTCTAATCTTCTTTGCATAGCTCTTGTTATCCTCATGCTTGGAGATGGTCCTCCATCACCTCCTCACAGAGACCGCATCAAACGCGCCAAACCCCAAACATAAGCTCAAACACAAACCCAAACACCTATCCCTCATCCACCTGTGACCATATCTGAAGTCCCTTTCGAAGATACTCAAGAAGAGCCTCTTAGAAAGAAGAAGAGGACTATCAGAATAAAACATGTTGCGTCTAAGACGCAGGAGAATGAGATATCCCTTGATGAAGATGAAGGGGTTGAAAAATCACCTAAGGGTGTACCGTTTGTAAAGATCCTTACAGACGAAGAAAAACAGAAGAAAGCAGCCGAAGAGGAAGCAAGAGCTAGAGAGATTGCTCTTCAAAAGGCTGCCAAAGGCAAAGAGAAAATGAAGCAGAAGCTTGCGTCTGTGATAGTTGGAGAAACAAATGAAGCAAGGCAACTAAAAGAGGCTAAGAGGGTCTCTATGCTTCTTCAAGTTGAAAGAGAAAGAATTTTTCTCGAGAACGTTAAGGGCATTGGATCGTCTGAAGCTGCGCCTGCACCAGCAACTTCAGAGGGCATGAATAGTGAAGAGACTGCCCAGATCCAAAAGGACAATGCTCAGTTAGCAGAGGAATTAGAGACTATGCTAAATGAAGAAGCTCCAACTATGGAGGTTTCTACGCCAACACTCTAAGACGAACATAGGATAACTGTCTCTAATCCTATTGTTGTGTCTCCTCTCAACGCTGTCTTTGATCAGACGATACCTGCTGCGTTTGAATAAGCATCCTGCCTACAGACGATGGAGATTCCGTCTGAGGTAATAATTATTGAGGACACATGTTCTTCGTCTGATGAAGAACATGTTGATATAAAGAGGATGGATGCACCATAGGTGAGATCTCACGCTGAAGTTATAAATCCAGAAGATCTTCCACCCAAGCACAAGACTGACTATTAGTTCCTTAACGAATTAGTCATGAGGAGATTTGATGAAAGCTCTTGTGCTGAAAGACCAGTCAATCCTAACTGGATTCTTGGAGATGAACTTGAAGATATCTCCGATGATGGTGAACCGTCTGAGTCTGCTAAAGATGGTTACTTAGCACACGATGAAGACTGCTTTGTAAAGGACACTCCCTATATTGAGTTGAAGAACCCTTATCAGTACAGAGGTAAAAAAGGATTCCAACTTGGGAGATTTGTCAACCCCATCATTTATCACAAACCCTTGAAGCCAGCGGACTTCAAAGAAGATTTCATTTTTACCCCTGAAGAGCAACGCGAATGGCTGAAGCGTTTGCCTTGGGAAAAACTGGCCTCTTTAGACATCAAGGGTTTAGAAGAAATAAACAAGTACAACGATCATCTAGCTGAGTCGGTGATTGAAGGACCAGCTCTTGGCTATGAACCCCACATTCCTTTCAAAGAAAACATCAAGTGGAAGGTTCAGCATGAACTCAATGCACCTGCATTTCACCATTGCAGATGTGGAGATCCCAGCTCCACCATCTATGAGCCAAAAGATTGCTTTCATTGGCATCTGGATGCCATTGATTACCATGACCCTGTACCCTTCACAATTTCAATGAACCAAACAGAGTATGTAGGTCTAGGACATACTCTTAGAATTGTTCTTCCTTGGACAAGACCACATTGTTCAAGAATCTTTCCTCGCTACTCCATCCTCCTTAACGAATATGAAGACCCTGAAGAATTTTCTCATGCGCTTCCTGAATATTACAACATAGCATTCAAACTGATGGTTAATGCTTATAAAAGGGAAGAAAAAGCTAGATTGTCTTCCCTCTATCACATTACAAGAAGAGCAAAGAAGGAGTTGAGAAACTGTCCCTTCATGTTGGGATCTCAATTCTCTTCTCTCATTATAGACGAAACCAAGTTCTTCATCGTCTTAGACCGAAAAGGACCTTGCTTGGTCAAGCTTTTGGCTAAAGGGAAAGAGAAGAAGACTCATTCTGTCCCCAAAACCTTCAAGTTTGCAAGGCACATTCCCAAGCGACTTCCGTCTGCTGCATACTGGCATCTCAAATCAATCCAAGCCAAAGCCTCAAGGCCTATCAATCCTAAGATTCAAAGGATGATAGAAGATCATGAAGCCACTTCTGTTTTTTGCTCTAGGACTTCATTTGATGAAGATTCTACGATCTGTGGCAAGGTTTATCCTAGAGAAGCTTTCGCTTATACACATCCTTCTCAGGAACATCCAGATCTTGAGCTCTCTATACCCAACAAAGTTTTTACTTGGCAATGGGAGAGGGACTTCACTGCGTATCTCACACTTCCACTTTTTACTCTGCGTCTGAAAAGGACTCCAACCGTGCTCATTGAAGATGATTATGTACCAATAGTAGAAGAGCCTCAAACTCCATTTCTTGAGACTTTAACTGTGGTCATAAAAGAAGAGTCTGATCCTATTGTTGAAGAGCCTCAATCGCCTCTTGTGGAGAACGCTGATAAAGTGAAGGTTATGATTATTGAGGATGAAGTCGGGAATGCTGATGAGTATCACACTCTGAAGCGTAAATATGATGCCTTGGAGGAAAATTGCAAGCATCTTAGGAAGAAGAACAAAGAGCTTGAGAATAATCAAGTTTCACTAACAACTGAGATGCAGCAGCTGAGGGAGATTGTCATGGGTCTTGTCCAACAGAAGCCTAAACCTCCTACTTGATGAAGTTTTTGATAATTCTCAGCCCAAGGGGGAAAATAACTTAGAAGGAAGGAAAGGTTGTGCTAAGGGGGAGCCATCGTCTAAAAGGGAATTATTCGTCTGAGGGGGAGTTAGCAGAAAAATGTTTTTTATTTTTTTTGTATCTTTTTGCTCTGTTTTAAATGATTCTTTATTAGTTTGTGTAGCTTTATACATATATACTTCTAGACTTAGAGCATTTGTTTTATGTATACCTTGTAACATTGTATATGGTTTACATCACATTGATGTAACGATTCTTATAAATAGGTATTTTTCAGAAAACATCGTCTTGATGTAAATCTAACTTGTGCTTAAACTGTTCTTAGCTAACTTTGTCTTGTGCAGATGCTTCCTTGAGAAAGTTATCAGTATGGTTTGTAATCATCAAAAAGGGGGAGATTGTTAGATCAAGATGATTAACGTCTCTAAGTTTTGATAATTACAACACAGACAGAATATTTCCAGACGGAACATCAACAAGCAAAGTCAGACGTAACAAGCACAGACGAAAGATGACTCCTCAAAGTTGAAGTCATTCGTCTGTCTCAAGTCAAGTCATCAGATGAAAGGCTAAGACGAAAACTCTTAAGACTGAAGAAGTTCATCGTCTGCCAAAGAAGTGAAGCAAAGTATGAGTCACTCACGCCAAGATTTCAAATCTGAAGAAGTACTCATTAGAAGCATCCAAGATCAGTATGGGGTTTCGCGCTTACATATGCAACTTAGAGACGCTATATGCAACTCAAAAAGGTCAGTATTGTGCACGCTACCTAATCCGCTGCACACGCCATCAATCACTCAATTACACTCGAACCCCTTTTTGGACTTCACTTGGAAAATGCTCAATGGCATTCTTCTGTGTCTAACGGATATTTGAAGACTTTGCCTATTTAAAGACTTCACTTCTTCAAAGTTCAGTTGGCGAACACGCTTCAAGTATTCAAACTATTGTGAATTCGCTCACTGTTACTTCTGCTCTTTATTGTAAAACCCTCTAAGCGAAGAGGAAACTTTCTTTTTAGAAAACTCTTTCAAATCCATTTGTGTGGTGTTTTAGCCTGAGGAGGCTGGTTGTTCAAAGAATACCCAAGTTGTTTAGCCTGCAAAGGCTATGTTCAAAGAATATCGTGTAATAGCCAGAAGTGGCTGGGCGCAAATAATACTTGTAACCATTTCACGGTTTGTAATGAAAACTCAGTTGTTGTTGGGTAACTGGACGTAGTCTTGAATAGATGAACCAGTATAAAACTACTTGTATATTTGTCTTCTTAAGTGTTTGACTAACGGGGATAATCAAACTATAACGTCTGTTCATTAAAATCAACTTTTAAAGATTAAGATTATTTTGTCTGAACACCTTTGAACTCACAGACGAAAGGAACAAAAATTTTTAAAGGAACAAAATTTTTTAAAGTAACACAATTCAACTCCCCTTCTTGTGTTCTATCTTTTACATTGTCTTTCCAAGATCTTTCATCTCAAACTCTCTAAAGGACATTTAAGGACTTCCAATTATATTCAGATCATTAACATATACTGCAATGGTGACAAACACGCATCTTGGTCTTTTTATAAAAACACATGGACTAATACTATTATTTTTGTTACCCTTTTGTAGTAGATATTCATTAAGGCGATAATACCACATGCGCTCAGATTGTTTTAATCCATATCATGACCTTTGTAATTGAGTATATTCTCTGGTCACTCAAATTATGTGTTCCAAGTATCTTAAATCCTTCAGGGAACTTCATGTATATATCACTATCAAGTGATCCATATAAGTAGGCTACAACAACATCCATTAGACACATATCAAGCCTTTTATGAACAGTCAAACTTATCAAATATCTAAAAATGGTTGCATCCACAACAAGAGAGTAAATTTCCTCATAATCAACTCCTGATATTTGTGAAAAACCTTGTGCTACAAGTCGAGCTTTGTATCACACAATTTTATTTTTTTATCATTTCTTTTTCACACAAAAACCCATTTGTATCCAACTGATTTTACACCATTAGGTGTTCAGACTATAGGTCCAAAAACTCTACGCCTTTCAAATGAGTTTCACTCAGCTTGGATCACATCTTTCCAATTTGGCCAATCTTTCTACGTTGACACTCTTCAACGGATTTCGGTTCATAATCCTCATTTACATTTACAATTTCTAGCGCTATATTGTATGCAAAAACATTGTCGACAATAATTTTACATTGTTCCATATTTTTCTAGTATTGACATAACTATTTGAGATTTCATTATTTTCAATTACCTGAATCTTTTCAAAGATTCTTTATCAGTTATGTCTTCCTTATCATTCAAAATATCTATTTCCTCAGTTTGACCATCTTGTCTATCTGCATATTTCTATTTTCAAGGATTTTTATCTTTGGAACTGATTGGTCTACCACGCTTCAGGCTTGTTTTAGATTCATTTGCATTTAGTTGCCTTTCTGGGATCTCAATGCGAATTGAAGCATTTTTAGCTAGAATATGTGACTTTGTCACTTTCTTTAGGTCAGTGAATGCATCTGGTAATTGATTTACAATGTTTTGCAAATGAATCATTCTTTGAACTTCAAGTTCAAATTGCTTTGTATGAGGGTCAAACTAATGCAATAATTGTACATTCCATGTCATTTGTTTCTCCAACTGTTCCTTTTCCCCTCCTAATATTGGGAAATTATTTTAATCATAATGATAATCGGCAAATCTTGCCGTAAATATATCTCCTATCTGGGGTTCTAAATATTTAATTATTGAAGGTGATTCATACCCTACATATATTCTCAACCTTCTTTGAGGACCCATTTTGGTACGTTGTGGTGGAGCAGTTGGAACATAAATCGTGCACCCGAAAATCCTTAAGTGGAAAATATTTAGCTCCTGACCTAAAGCCAATTTCATAGGGGTGATCTTGTGATACATTATTGGTCGAATATGTATCAATGTTGCAGCATGCAAAATGGCATGTCCCTATGCATTAGAAGGGAGTTTTATTCTCATAAGTAATGGTCTAGCAATTGATTGAAGATGTTTAATAAGTGATTTTGCCAGACCATTTTTGTGTGTTCATGTGCAACTAGATGCTCCACACTAATCCCAATTGACATACAATAGTCTTTAAAAGCTTGGGATGTAAATTCACCAGCATTATCAAGACAAATTGTCATGATAGGATAATCTGAAAGTTGTGCTCACATTCTTATTATTTGAGCAAGTAATCTTGCAAATGCCACATTACGTATTGATAATAGACAAACATGTGACCATCTATTAGAGACATCTATCTACACCATAAAGTACCGAAATGGTCCATAAGGTGAAACAAGAGGTCCACATATGTCTCCCTGAATGTGTCCAAGAAATGCAGGGGATTCAATCCCAACTTTTGTTGGTGATGGTCTTATAATTAATTTCCCGTGAGAATATGTAGCATAAGAGAACTCATTAAATAAAAGAATATTCTAGTTCTTTAATGGATGCTCATTTGTTTTCTCTATAATTAATTTTCCCTAAGAACATGCAGTATAAGAGAACTCAGTAGATAAAAGAAGCTTCTGGTTCTTTAATGAACGCTCATTTGTGTTCTCTATAATTCTTCACATCATTATTGACCCGAGATGGCCTAACCGGTCATGTCAAATAATAAAATTATTTGGATTATTAAACTTCTTGTTTACTATAGCATGCATCTCAATCATGCTAATTTTTGTGCAGTACAAGCCAAAAGAAAAAGTGGCAAATATTTCTAAAATGCATTTTATACCTTTCACAATTGCAGTGATATAAAAACATTCCATATTTTCATCAGTTATAATCTGAATATGATAACCATTTTGGCAAATGTCTTTGAAACTTAATAAGTTTCTTTGGGACTTACTGCAAAATAATGTTTTATTTGTCGCCAATTTAGTTCCTCTAGGTAATAATAGAGTAGTATTTCCATATCCTTTAATTAATTTTGTACTGCCAGATATTGTGGTAACATTTGCTTCTTTCATAACTAAAGTAGAAAAATATGTTTTATCTTTTAGTATAGTGTGCGTTTTAGCACAATCGATAAGGAATATATCAACCATATTCTTCATTGGAAAATAGAAACAAATATATTATAAGAGATGTAGAAAATTAAAAAGGAATACGAGGAGAAGAAAAGAAAATAAAAACATAATTAAAACATTCTTAAATAAAACATAGGTGAATATTTCATTCTTCAATCATAATGTTAAAAGAAATCAGCAACATCTAAATGTGTAATGTCAATAAAACCTTCATAGTCATCCTCGTTATGGGCAAAATTGGTTTCACTATTATGCTTATTTGTTCATCATCTTTATGAGCAACATTTGTTTCATTGTCATCATTTTGAAGGATTAAATTCACTTCAATATTTTTTTCTTTATTGAAGCTTGATAAAGCTTTACAAAATGTTGACGTGTGCGACACACGCGTGACTAATGACCTTTCATGTCACACCGATAATAGATATTATCTTTTCTCGTGGTAGAGTTATCATGAGAAAGTTTATTGTTCTCCCTTTTATTATCATCATCATGATTATGATAATTCTTTTATCCTCTACCACACCCACATCCACGACCATTGCCACGACCACGAAAATTATTTCTTTTTCCAAACTTATCATATTTTGCATCATTCACTTCAGGGAACGAAGCAAATCCGGTAGGACAAGCTTCATGATTTCTTATCAATAGCTCATTATTTTTTTAATGGTCATACATTTCTTTTAGGTTGTTCCACGGTTTGAGGGGATCCTTAACAATTAGATGTTCAACTTTTAGCCCCTCATGCAGATGATGACGAAGAGATATTATGGCTTTGGCCTTATTTTGACTAGATGTGTTGTTTCCAATTTTTATTGTATCATCTAGAACTTTAGTGTCTACGTGAATTTCAGCATCTAGTACCATGACAAATAATTCTTGTCAAATATGTCAAGTGCTACAAATTTGAGTTTAGTAAAGTTTGACATGATGCAAGCTAATAGAAAAACAATAACAATAATTGGAGATTAGATGAACAAATTATAAGGTCTATATAATAATTCATATCAAATTAACAAAAACTAATTCTTGATATATTGAATTTTCATTTGTAAAGCAATACAAAACAAACACATTATTATATAATTAACAACAAAATAATTTGATAACTTATGAAAGAAAGAAAGCATAAGAATATATGAATAAAACTATAATATATGTTGCATAAATAAAAATAACATAGAGAATTTCTATCCCCATCAAAACAAGAACTATAAATCAGGAATATGAAATTCTATAACTCTCAAATAGAATATTAGAAACATTACTTTAGAGTGTGCTGATAACGTGTTATAAAATAATATGTAAAGGAGAAGAGAGAAGGAATAATCTGAGATTATACTAATTCTATGTTTTTCTTCGTTCATCTTTGTTCATCCGTATATATCTCTATTTACATTATTACAAAGTGTATCTTAAAACGATTGAGTCATAAAGAATAATTACTCTTATTCAATGACATTATCTCCAACTTTTTAACCTGCCACACACATAAGAAAAATATTATTAATTATGAATGAAAATAAGTTCCGTAAAAATCAATTATTAGTTAATTTTTTTAAAAAAAATAAATGGATGATTTTAAATAAATTTTAATAATAATAAAATATAAAAAAATTACTATTAAAAAAATTTATTAGTATTTTTCGTATCTCTATGTCTTATTTTGTCTTAGTTGATCTGATTCAATATTAGAAATATATTGATTTTTTTTCCTAATAACTAAATACTTTTGACTATAAATACTATATTTTATACCATTCACAAATCTATTTTCTTCTACACCAATTATAGTCTCACTTAAAATACTAGCTTTTACTGTTCACGTGTTATGATTTGAATATACAACACCAATTCGTTATTTATGGATGATGAGATTTCAATGATACAGAATTGCTTGTCCTTTTCTCTCTGAAGGAAGAGTATGTCCATTTGAATTATCAAAATCTAGCTACTCAAGAAAGAACGAATTCTAATACCAAAAAAAAAAAAAAACCTGAGGAGAGTGGCCTATAAGAGTAAGTGAATGGTTAATTCACTAAGTCTTTCTTGGAAGTGGAAAACTAAAAGATGTTATGTTGTTGACCAAAAATGCAAGTATAAATTGACTCATCTAAGACTTAGACAGATAGACTTGTTACCGATGAGGACAGGCAGGCGCAAGCCCAAGATCCACTCCAAGGTTTAAGTAGACCAATAACTTAAGCTAAGACTAAGAAGGCCCAAGAAACACTCAAATATGTCATATCCAATTTGGTAGAGGCCCAAGATAAGAAGAAAGTCCAATTTATTGAAGTGGCAAGATACTTGAATGTCAAGCCCATGGTACTTGGATGTCAAGCTCAATTCTTGCTTGATGATGGCTAAAGTTGATGGAATCAAACCCAAAGGCCCAAATTGAGTGACAAGTTTAATTTTTGTAATTAAATGTAAAAAACCTAGGTACTTGTAGCCAATATAATTCTGCCTACCATCTTGGTTGCTTGTACTAATGCTAGTTTTATTTTTATTTGGTTAAAACATAACTCAATGAGAAATGAATAGACAAACATAAGATTATCTAGGCTTTCTCCACTAGGGTTTTTCCTACCTTCAGATGATCTTATCAAGAACGTTGTTTCTCATGGCAGTCATTGGCTTATCAATCCTCTAGGTTTGTGGCGCCAACTTAATATTATTGTTTGTCTATGTTTCATCTTTAATCAAAGTAAAATCTTTGCTATCCTAATCATAAACTTGAATCAATTTCATTTACATCCTTTGAAGTTCTTTTTCTGTTTGTTTTCTCCTTCTAGGATTTAAGGCTAAATTGAAACCCTAAATATTTCTATAATTTGGGTGATCTTAGTCATAGTTAAGTCCTTTTCTTAAAAGATTCAAAGTGATCATCATCATCTGGTATTCAGAGCTAGTCATTAGGGCTAATCTTTTGGAATTTGGATAACGTGTTTGTTGTTTCTAGATTGCATTTGTGAATCTTATACAAGCAGTGCTTACTTGTGATTTAGGAGTAGCAAAAGGGGTTGTTGTGCTTAGGTGCAGAATTTGGCTAGTGAGTTGGTTGAGTTGTTGTCCATTTGGTGACCAAGTAGGTGTTTTTCATACCATGAGTTGTGATTTTGTTTTGGACTTGTGATTTGATTGATTGCAAATTATCTAATTCATTGTAGAAGAATTTTGGGTCTGACTGTTTAAAAAAAGATGAAAAAAACCAAAAAAAAAAATAGAAAGATTTGGATGTTTTGTTAAGTTTAAGTGGTTGTCAGAAAACCTGGATTGGAGCTTTGTTTGTTGAACTAAAAAAAACAGAAAACAGAAAGAGAAAGAGAAAAGAATAGAGAAAGGTACTAATTTGCTTATGTAATTTCTTAATAATTGAAATTGAATAGGAACAAGATCACACTCACTTCACATCCTTATCCTTCTACAAAATTTGTCTTTCCCGGTTTCCTATCCTATAATTTTGTGTTCTTTACTTCTCTTTACAATTTAATCTTTATTTCTTTTGAGTCTTGTTTCTTTGTTTCTTATCTTTTCATTCCCATCTTTGTTTACTCTTGTTTTCCTTTTCAATTAATGTGTCCTTGATTAAATCCTATAGTAGAATTGTTCTTTATTACTTGTTTGTTTTGGCTGCCATATACAATTTTTACTTGTCACAAGTTCTCGATTATTCTTGATAGTTGATTCGTGAGAACTTCAATTTAGAGAATGAGTAGAAAAAGGCTAGAGCGTATCATTAGAGAAAAATCCTAGAAAGAGTGAAACACTTGACAAGAAAATAAAATACTTTCTGAGGCACAATATATTAGCTTAAAATTGATAGCATGGAGGGACATGGAGAGGGAGATAAAGCAGCATCACCAAATGGGAGGGAGAGGTTGATATTAGATGCTATAACCCAAAGGTTTGAGAGAACAAAGTGATGAATTTCATGAAAGGATAGACAACATGAAAAATCAAAATAGAGAAAGGAGGGAGAATGAGAGAAGAGAGGAAGGGGGGAGAAATGAAAGGATAAATGATAGATATGGGGAAAAAAGATAGCGAGAAAATGAGAGGGAGCATAGGAGGAACACAAAGGAAAATGTGAGAGTACATATACCACCATTTAAAGGAATGAGTGATCCTGAAACTTATATGAGTGGAGTTGAAAGTGGAACAAATTTTCTCTTACTATGACATCCATGAAGAGAGAAAAGTGAGAATGGCAACATTGGAATTTACTGGCTATGTTTTGATTTTGTGGGACCAATTCCAAAGGGAGAGAATGAGGTATGGGTAGCCTATGTTGGAAAATTGGGAAGAGCTTAAAATAATTATGAGGAGACGATATGTTCCTCAATATTATCATAGAAAACTTCATTCAAAATTGCAATAAATAACCCACGGAACTAAGAGTGTGGATGAGTATCATAAGGACCTTGAGATAGTCATGATAAAAGCAAATGTAGTGGAGTACATAGAGGTAACTATGACTCATTTTCTTAATGGGTTGAATGGTGATATAAGGGATGTAGTTGAGCTGCAAAATTATGCTGAAATGGAAGATCTAGTCCACCATGCCATGAAAGTGGAACAACAAATCAGAAGAAAAAAGGAACTAGTTCTACCTATGAGAGACCTAAATGGAAGGAAGGGTTTAGGAAGGAGGGATCTTCATCCAAACAAAACCAACCCATTCCTAAACAAAACAAAAAATGAGGAAAGGAGGTGATGAATAAGCCTAGAACTACAAACGTTAAGTATTTTAAATGCTTAGAGAGAGGACATATATCATCTGAATGCCCTACTAAGAAGGTGATGGCTCTGAAAGAGAGAGGAGAAATAATGAGTGAATCTTTTCAATCAAAGTACTCAACTAGGTGATGGTTCTGAAAGAGAGTGGAGAATTAGTGAATGAATCTTCTCAATCACAGCACTCAATTGCGAAAGTGGGTGAGGAAGAAAAGGAGGAGGAAATTCTTAAAAGGAATTTGTTCATAATAAGAAGAATGTTAGGAAGGGTGACTAAGCAGGGTGATGACAGCCAAAGAGAAAACATCTTTCATACAAGGTGTAAAATTCAAGGGAAGTGTTCTTTGATAATTGATGAAGGGAGTTGGACCAATGTGACTAGTGATAGGCTAGTCACCAAAATGAATATGAAAACTACATCTCATCCAAAATCACACAAATTACAGTGGTTGAGTGAGAAAGGAGAATTAAAAGTGGATAAATAGATGAGATTGAGTTTACCATAGGAATATATACAAATCAAGTGTTATGTGATGTGGTGTCAATGGAAGCAAGTCATGTGCTACTTGGGAGACCTTGGCAGTGTGATAGAGAGGTGCACCATGATGGAAAAACCAATAATTACTCTTTTACATTTAATAATCAAAAAGTGATTTTGGCATCTTTATCTCTAAAAGAAGTGTGTGAAGATTAGATCATAATGAGAAAGAAAAGAGTGCAAGAGAGAAATGAGAAAGAAAAAGAGAAAAAATACCAAAGAAAGAAAGAAAAGAAAGAAAAGACGGTGAGGAAAAAAAAAGAGGAGAAATGCGTTATTTGTAAAAAGTGGAGAGGTGAGAAGAGTCCTTCTAGCAAAGAAGCATGTGTACATACTCTATAGTAAGGAAATTTCTTCTCCAATCCTAAATTCTTTTTCTGACCTTGATATTCCTTTAGAAGTTAAACCTGTTTTGCAGGAATATAAAGATGTTTTTCTTAAAGATGGGCCACCGGGACTACAACCTTTGAGGGGAATTGATACATTTTTTTTAATTTTAGTGATTAAACGTAAAAAAATGTTGTCAATGAGAATTAAACTTGGATACCTGTAGCTAATATGATTCTAATTACCAACAAGACATCTTAGTTGCTTGTACTAATGCTAGTTTTATTTTTATTTGGTTAAAACATAACTCTTAAGTTGCATTGTAATAAAAATAGTTGAATCAGGAATGAATAGATAGACATAAGATTATGCAGGATTTTAAGAGAGACTTTCTCTACTAGGGTTTTTTCTACCTTCAAATGATCTTACCAATAACATCATTTCTTATGGTGATCATTAGTTTATCAATCCTTTAGATTTGTAACGCTAATTTAATATTACTATTTATTTATGTTCATCTTTTCTCAAAATAAAATCTATGTTTTCCTAATCATAAACTTAAATCAATTTCGTTTATTTTCATTGAAATTCTTTTTCTGTCTATTTATCCCTTCTAAGATTTAAAATGCTGAAATAAAATTTTAAATATTTATCTAATTTAATTTAAGTGATCTTAATTTCAATTAAATTCTTTTCTCAAGAAATTGAGAGTGATCATCATCACTTAAACACACTATTAATATTATAAGATGGGCCCATGGACAATTAGTTCCTTTGTGCCCAATACTCTTCACTCTTTGTCCAGCATTAGAAGGGGCTTTTTAAGCTTAAGTCTTATTTGAAAAACTTGATCACGGGCATGAAAACGTTAATTTGATTGAATTCCTTTTTGGTCAACTTGCATGATATATATTAATTTTATATATTTTTAGCTTATTTTTAATTTACTATTAATTTTAGTATCGCATAAAAAAATAGAAATAAAGAAAAGAAAAGAAAAGAATTTGACACGTAAAAATAGATGATAAAAAATAGTAAAGTTTTGTAATTTAATTTTGCTTCCTTAATTAATATGAATTTTATAAATTAATATCTTTTGCTCGAAAGAATTAATTTTTTTGTATTGATTAATTGTTACAATGATATAAAAAAAGAAATAAAACGTAAGAGGTATGATATTATTAGTTAAACACATACGTATATAATATTTATATTTGATTCTTACAAATTAAAAAAGTGTATATAATAAAAATAATTATTTTTATTTAAAATTTTATAATGATTTTTTATTCTATTCTTTCTTATTTGATTTATTCTTTCAAGTCAAACACTCCAAAAATTTATTTATTTTCAACTCTTAAAATTTATTTATTTTCAATTATTTCACTTTTATTCTTGCGTATGCATAATATGTGTGATAATTCTTACAATGAATACTTTTAAAATCTTACTATAATTAATTCTATCTTTTATAATTGGTCTAACCATTTTAGGTTAATATTCTATATATAATAGAGAGAGATGAGTTTAAAATTATGGATCACATTTTGTACTCCATGTTGGTTTTGGATTTTTTTATTGAGTAGAAGGGTGCTTTATTAATATTAATCAAACTATAGACATACACTGGGAGTCATACTTTATATTGTAGTTATAAGAAAATGTTGTTGTGGATACAAAAGAAAACTAAAATTGATTTTTTTAGTTATACAAAGTTTAAATTTTTTTTTACAATGAAAATATTTGTTTATAATTGATATGAGTCGGGTTAAACTTGGTTAAGAAAAATGACGAAGATGTCTTGAAAATAAATATTCTTGTAATGTTAGATACAACAAGGTTAAAAAGGTGTTTTTTGTGTGACTTATCTTTTTTAGTAGTTTAAAGTTATTACTCTATACCATTAAGTTGTCTATATTATAAAATCTCAAATTTAAGATGTTAAATATGAACATAAATGTGTTAGCTTATAGTGACAAAAAAAAAATATAAGAAGTAAGAGAATTTAAAATAAATGAGTCACTTATACTTTATTTAATTTTTCTAACAAAAAATGTTTGACAAAATATCCGATAAGAAAGTGAAAAACTCATTCAATGATGAATCAAATTTCTAATTAATGTTGATCGACAATATCCATAGTTAAACAGTAAGTATAATATGCTTTGAATGATTAGTCACACTTATTCATATTAGTATTTCTTTTGTTTAACAACAAATTAAGCTTAATTATCATTAAATCTTGAATCTATATAAGATCAAGAGATCATATATTTGATATTCTAGATTCTAACAAAACTTTACTTTTAACAGTATATATCATATAATTATACTAATACTCCATATATTTTTCTCATATTACACTTCATACCTTTTCAATATTTTAACATTATTTTTACCTCCTCTAAAAGGAGTGTTAGTGTAATATTTTTTAAATTTACATGGAATCAATTATATAAGAGTAAAAGAAGTAGAGTATTTGCGAAATTTAAAAAAAAAAAACACATAGTGTCAATATAATTTACTTTATAAAATATTATAAATATACCATAGTTAGTGGCGGAGCTACGTTAAAAGCTGTGGCCCTCAAAATTTTTCATTTTTCTTTTTTTTTTCATATATATATATATATATATATATATATATATATATATATATATATATATATATATATATATATTTTAAATAAATAATTATGATTTTAGTTTTATAATTTTAAATAAATATTATAATATTCTTAAAATAATAATTATATATATAAATAATAATTTTATAATAGTAAATAATATATATTTATATATAATAGTAATAATAAATTTTTATTTTTGATTTATAATTTTATATTTAATTTTAAAAACATATATGTTTAAGCCTCTATTTAAATTATTTTTAATTTTAAAAATTTTAATATTATCTTTAATTTTAAAATCTCATCTAAATATTTTTTATTTTAAAATTTTAATATTCATCTTTAGTTTTAAAATTTTACTGTCATGTTATATATTTATTTAAAAAATTCTAGATCATAATAATTTTTAATTATTAATATATTTTTTATTATTTTACTCAGAAATTATAATTAAAATTTTTAATATTTATCTTTAATTTTAAAATTTTACTGTCATATTATATATTTATTTAAGAAATTCTTGATTAGAACAATAATTTTTAACCATTAATGATGTATTTTTTTATTACCTTATCTAGAAATTATAATTAAATAAACTAAAATAATTTAAATTTATTTTTCGCAAGCAAATTATATCATTCCAAAAAAAATAAATAAATAATATAAAAAATAATAAATTAAAATGAAAAAAGTAAAATGAAAAAATAAAAAAAAAAAAAAATTGACCCCTCCCATCCTAAAATTATGGCTCCGCCGTTATAAATATATAAATATGTGGTTTTAATTATGTTTAATATCTGCAAAATCTTATAATTTTTTAAGGGTGTTTGTTAAAGTTATATTTCTCTTACTTGATAGAGATAATGCATAAATAATGTTTGATATCTTGTATTCTTAGGAGATGGTATATTTATGTTCTATACACTTTTATTTTTGTGATAAGAAACTAGGAACGTGATATTCTTGTGAAAATAAACATATTCTTGGAAATGTTTGACTGTTGTCAAATAATGATTTTTCAATTTATCCAAGAATATCATTTATACAAAGGAGTTTGTTCCCTGGCATGTCAAAGTATTCTCCATGTGAGAATATTACATGCTCTTACCATTGATTAATGTCTTAGAATACAAATTACTCATTTTCTTCCTTATTTTTATTCACATAATACAAGGTGAATATATTTTATCCTTAGATAATGAACATAATATTCTCTGAAATCGCCCTAGTATATATTTTTGTGAATATCATCCCCACTCATGTTACTAAATTACACATGAAACAAACTTCCCTTACTTTAGTTTTTCGAAAAATTTCTTACAAATTGTATATAGTTATGTAATTTTTATCTCTACATAGAAAATAGTTATCATTAAAATATTTTGTGATAAATTTTTTCTTTAATTATTGTAATTAAAATATTTTTTTATATTATTATAAATGTGATAATTTTTTAATAAAAATATAAAATTTGTGAGATTATAAAATCACGGAATAAAATTATATAAATAATTACAAATTTGTAGATATAAAATGCAATTAAAACCAAGGCCTTGATTGGAAATAGGAAGAAAACGTAAGGAAAGAGAAAATAATTTTAAATTTAAATTTAAAAGAAATAAAATTTTAAATTATGTCTCTATATATTAAAAAAAACATATTTTCTTTTTAAAAAAATACATTATTATTTTTTCTTTCTGTCCATTTTGTATACTTCCCACCACCAAAGGTTCAATACAGGATAACCGTAACCTATTCAGCCATTACATCAGTGGGTTTTCTTTTTCTTTAACAACATATAATATATTTTCTCACTCACTGTTACCCTTTGCATTGAAGTTGCCATCTTTTGAGCCTCTCAACTCTGCAACTCTACCCCTCCATCCATCACACTCTATGCAGAGCCTCCATAACAAACCTGAGAGGTACCAAGTCACTCTCACATAACTCCCTTTCTCTATCTTTCATTAATGACTTTTGGAGCCAATTATAACATGCTTAATTAACAACCATTTCAACCTATTCACTTTGGAACCAAACAAGTTCTTACGTCTGTGTCTTTTTTCCTTTGGTCAAATGTCAAATTTATACCTCTTATGTCAAATGTCCATGCCTTTGGTTTGGTGTTTGCACACTTTGTTACTAAAAATTTGACTTTTATTTATTTTGTGTCGTTTTTGTCAGAGAAGGGTACGCAATCTGGTGGTGATGCATCTTTGTCTGAAGTGACACACTTGTTTGGACAATTTCTTTATACTTTCTTTCAGGGTGTGTCTCCATTCACTTCCACTCCTTCATTTCATTCAGCAAAAACCACAGTAATGGCTCAACAGGTTCTTGTTCTACCTTCCCTTTTCTCTTTCTCTCTCTCACACAAAAATACATTAACTTATGGTGCATACACATTGATGTTATGTGAAGTTTTTTCATAAAGGATGTTGCTTTTGAATAATTTTAAGGGTTTCTAATGATGGGGTTGTTGTTGATGTAGGAAGAAGGGTGGCCTTTGGGATTGAGATTCTTGAATTCTAGAATTGGGTTGGTGAGAAATGGTTCTGGCTCAGCCTCATTCAGTACTGTGCTTACTGCTTCTCATACCCCTTCAACTGATTCTTACTCAGATCTTGACACTGAGGTTAGGAATTTTTCTTTCAACAAAAAAGTCAAAAACAGAATCATTTTTATTATTATTTTATATCAATGTATGATTAAAGTTTGTGTTGTGATGACCACTTTGTTTCTTTGATACCAATGCTACTTACTGCTTCCTGCTCCTTTGTCTTAAGCTGATATGACCTTCCTTGCATCTTGTTATGTCATTGTTTTTTTTTCTTTTATGTTTCATTTTTTTTATTTTTACTACATTGGTTTAATTGTTTTGACTATTATTGCGAACAAATGCATTCGATGCAGCCACAACTACAATCTGGTTCTAAAACTCTTGATGTTGTGGTCACATACAGGATTTTTAAAATATTATTATTATTGTTAATATTATTAATGTCAGAAGTGTTGTGACGACTACTTTGTTTCATTGATACCATTGCTACTTACTGCTACCTGTTCCTTTGTCCGAAGCTGCTATGACCTTCCTTGCATCTTGTTATGCTATTGTACTTTTTGGTTTGTTTCATTTTGTAATTTTATTACAATGATGGCACCATTTTAATTGTTTTGGGTATTATTTATCAAAGTGATTAGTCACAGAAAGAGACATGTCAAATATTTTGTATGTATATGTATACATAATGATGTAACTTTTTTGGTACAAAATAATGACTCTTTCACATACCTGCAATGGTTAATCAAGTTTGATTGTGACTCTCGCACTTCTTATACACACACAGCAATGTACCCTTTTCGGTTATTGAACCATTTCTTATGCATCTCTTCTTAAATTAATAGACATGCTTTACTCTTTCATGCTGGTTAGAACAATGGCTTTTGACTATGTAATTAGTTTGTGTCTATCTCTCTGACAAAGGTGAAACCTTTTTAATATTTTGAACGAGTCCAAACCGCAAATGAATAGGAAAAGGAAGCTTCATGTAATGAACACGCCCATAAAGCCTTCGATCTCCTCTCCTGTCGGTTTCTTTTGGATCCTTCACTTCTTTGTGTGTAAATAATTGTTTGGTTCTAATGGGGTCCATAGCATGGCCTAGCACATAATTGTTTGACAGGGAGTGACGTTGATTTCACTTTAATTTCCATTTCGTTGGTATATTGTTTGTCATTTTGAGATCAGTTGAAAGCATGCTTTGTTGAAATTTGTGTCATTTATTAGATGGATTTGGAAAAACGATTTTAAAATGTTGAAAACTACCCTTGAGCCGTGCGACAGGGACAATCATATTGGATAACAGATCAAACACAGAAGGTTATATGAGTAACATTTTTCAAAGATACTTCTTTAGTAATGATTGGAAAGGAGCCTTAGCATCATGATAAGGTTTCTACCTTCTGACTTGGTCAAGGATTCAAATCTTGGAATAGTATTTTACTCTCATTGCTTGAGGGAATCAAATTGTGTACATTTACCCTCCCTAAATTCAACTAGATTGGAGTCATAAAATTAAGATGTGTTATTGATACAACAACTCATGTAGTAACTTATAAAACAATACTTTTTGTTTTTATCTCTCCGGTTTTTATCACATCATTTATAATACCTCATACTTCTCTTTCTCTTAATTGTAAAATTTGTTGTAGATATAATATTTTTCTTCTGTCTGGAAGTGTTTTCTTTTCTGCAATCATATTAATGAATGTGAAATGAAATTTGGCATGTGTTTTACTTATTTATAGCAGTATGAATGAGCCATTTTGCCTAACTCAGTTGAAATGGCTTGATGTAGTCCACTGGATCATTCTTCCATGACAAGAGCATTACACTTGGCAGCCTCATTGGTATTTCTAGCTTCTTAGAATTCTCAAGGAGATCAACCAGGGGAAGAATGGTCGAACCCTCTAAGGACAACAAAAAGATCCACAAACTGAAGCCTTGGTTGTTTTCACTTTGTTCAAGGCTAACTACTGATGCAGTGAGTGGGAATGATGCTCCCTCTCTTGCTCACTACCTACAAGCTGAGAGAAGAGCTGCAAGTATTTACAGAAGGAACCAATTTCCTGCCACTTATGGACCCAATGGTTTCTCCCCTATTCAAGACCCAACCTCACTATTAGTTGGGAGCCAAATTGGTCATTGGTCATCTGCTTCATTTGGTGATGATGGTGGACAAAATTTCTAACAGAAATGAAAGAGTGATAGACATGGAACACCAATAGTTTTCTCTAGTTTGTGTGGATAGCTCATCTAGTGATGATCCCTTGTTATTATTCATTTATATTTCAATGAGAGGTCATGGAGTTCTTTATCTGTTTCAGGAGATTCTCCTGTATGGTAATTAAATTTTAAGGCGTCATGATGTTATATTCCGTACTCCATTCTGTCCCACATAGTCTGAAGTTCTTTATGATAGTAATAAAAAACAAATACATGCTGCAGACAATAAATTTGAACTATTGAAGCCGTGCAAAATTTAATACACTAGCATAACATTCTTGTGAGGATTAAGTTATTGCATACTGGCTTGTTTACTTGTTTCTATATTGGTGGTGACTGGTGATCAATAGAGGTGATAAGTATGTCAGTTCCTTTTTCCTTTTTTATCTAAGGGGTACAGTCATCACACTGAGGCTTATGTAGTGCCTAAGCAAACTAACTTGATTAAAAATACAAACACTTTAGTCTATGAAACACCAAGGATTCCAGTAGCACAAACTGAAAGCTTCCTGGTTGAGTATGTGTCTAGACTAGAGTCAAATCGTTTGAGATTAATCATGTCTAATTTTCCTTTTCCATCAGATGTTCAGTTTTCCATTATTCAAATTATGTGAAACCAAGTAGTCTCTAGCCTAAAGAAATGAACACCTGACATTTTAATAAGGTAAAACATTTCCTTCTTATAGTGGTGATGAAGGAAAAATACCACAGGTAAAGCAATAATGAAAATTACCCTTGACTCATGCATACTATATTTTATATTTGGGGAAAAAATATGTATATAACTGTTCTGATGCTCAAATTCCAAAGAGAATCAGATTACAGAAGTAAAGAAAAAACTCAAACCGATGACAAACTGTTGTCTCGTGATCTTAGTGATCTTTGGACAATTGTGACAAAATGAATACAAATAAGATACCAATATAGGCAGCGATTCAACAGAAATTAAAACCACCATTCATATAAGTTTCCTGCTGGCTGAAATCAAAATCACCACCAAGAATTATCAAGCTTCAAGAAACTTCCCATTGCTTTTCATCTGTAATTTTCCCTGAATTGCGGCCAGAAATCTTTCCAAATGAGCCCATGGCCGACAAGCTCTTGAAGCTGCTGCTCCCTTCACTGAAATTAGATTTTCGTGATCTCCTTGGCTTCACAGGACTAGATTCCACTTCGGTATCACTGCTCTTGTTAATCTTAGCAACCAGTAATTGAAGAATGGCACCACGGCAAAATGGACAAGCTGGTCCGGAAAGGCCAGCAGTAGCAGGATCAGGCTTCTTGTGACAGCATAGTGATAAGGTGCAATGAGCACACATTTGATGACCACAGGGTCTGACCTCAATTGTGCACACTTGGTCAAAGCATATGCAGCATAACTCCATATCGCTGGCCTGTACAAAGGAAAATAACCAGAAAAAAAAAATTATCATATTTTCTAGACCAAATGTTTCATTCCACATATTCCAGATAAACACCAAACCACACTCATGCATTGACAACAACATGACATATTGATGAGGCTATTGCATTCTAAATCCTGAAAGACTGAATAATGTGACAAACCTACTGAAGACAATGCTGCAAATGACATAGTATTTGTTGTTCATGTGTCCCAAAGAACATTCTGGGAACCTCTACCAAAGTATTATCTTACCCAAATAAACAACAAAACACACAATTAATGTAAAACTTACAAATCTCAACTCTAAAGCAGTCAAGAAAGGAAGATGTTGTACCTCTGACGCAATATTATCATCTTCACTCTCAGAATGTAGTGGGGATGGAGGCATGTCAGCTTCCTTTAGTATGGTCTTCTCCCTCTCCCTGTTAGCTTCTAGTAAAGCCTTTTCCAGTAAAGCCTTTGCCTCTTGATTGAGCTCAGTGATGAACTTCAATGGAGATGGCCAAACAAGTGGTGCTGCGGCTGAGGGATCCAGTAGCGCAGCACATGCCTTATGCTTGTGCTTAAGGGCAACAGAGAATGGTATTTTTCTGAAAAGAATTATTTAAGCCAAATCTTATAAGATTTGTTTGTGGGCTACAGAATCCAGGAAATTTCTAAGAATTATGGAAAAGACAGGGCTGAAGAAGGAAATATTTACTGGTTTCAAGTGTTATTACTACCAAAACATCTACCATTCTAATATGTAATATGTTAATGGTGAAACCCAATACATAAGAGATATTATGATTATAACTAAGTCAAATATTGGAACAAACCAATCAAGGAAGTTTTTTTTTTCCTAGGCCTTATTTTAAGATATTTAGGAGCACAATATTAGATATACAGCACAAGTTATAGTCAAAAAAGTCCCCAAAGTCTAAGATTAAGTTTTCATTTATGAATTTGTTTCTTAGGCTAATAAACTTCAGTTTTAAAGTTCAAGAATACCATATTGAAGTTATAAAAGTATTTCTTAACCAACAAGCAAATTTCAACGTTTCAGACAGTTAGCAAATTCACTTAAGGGGGGAAAATGAAGCTTGTCAATTGCTTTTTCCTTTTATAAGGAGAAATTAGTTAAAAATTTAAAAATTAGATATGCATATTTAGCAAAATAGCATCTATATACTGATAATTGATGACGGAACCTGCAAAGTCTTTTCCTTATTTATAATGGTGATCCACACTGACAGCGATACATCTTGAAACTGTAAATGACATTTACTTACCCAGAAGAATCTAATTGAAGTCTATCTGCTCCCCAAGCCAGCAACATCCGGACACAATCCAAAGAACCACCACGGGCAGCCATATGAAGTGGTGTGCTTCCCGGAAAACTGCACATGTTACTTTCGTCAATATGAATGAAAAGCCACAAAAAATCAAACAAAACTAACTCGTGCATAATTTCCAAGACAATTACCCAAATCCACCAGTTGAAGCACAAACAAGAGCACCGTTGTCCAAGAGAGCATGAAGACATTCAGACCGTCTATGGCGGGCTGCAAGATGCAGTGGGGTGGCACCATTTCCATCTCTTATGTTGACAAATCTAGCAAATCCCCTGAAAATTCAAACAATTAAACTAGGTATCCCCGTTGACCCTTGTATGTGCTTGGATCCATAATAGTGGAGAGTGGAGCGTGAGAGAGAGTCTTACCAGGAATCTGCAACAGGTGTGGAATGTGCAGCAGAAAGAATGGCCTTAAGGCAGTCTATATGTCCATAATATGCGGCATAGTGCAAGCAAGTTCTCCGACGTATAGAGTCAAACATTAATATCTGAAACATTAAAATCACTTAACAGTCAACACTATCACTGCCCCGACTAGGAGAAACCCATATGACAAATTTACCACCCAAAACCATTCATTTTGAAAAACAAACAACATAAAAAGCATAACATACATTTGCTCCAGCATGAATAAGCTTCTCAACACAACCAGTCTTTCCATGCATCACAGCTAACATCAACGGCGTCTACACAAAAACAAAAGGCCTTTAGAAATCAATAAAAAAAACATATGCAAAACAGAGAACTAAACAGAGATATATAGCCTATAGTGCAAAACTCAAAAGAATAGGGACTTAGACCCTGTTTCAATAAACTTCTCCATAAATACTTGCAGAAAAAGAAAACAAAAGTCTGTTTGAATAAACTTCTCCATACAAACATAAGAAAAAATGAAATAAGCTTCTCTATAAGCTAAAATTAGCTTATGCATGACTTAGAAATCAACTTTTGAAAAGCTAATAAGAGAGTGCTTCTATAAACTAGCTTAAAAATGAACAAAAATTAGCTTATAGAGAAGCTGATTCCATTTTTCATTTGTACTTTCTTCTCCATTTAGTACTTACAGAGAAGTACATCCAAAAATACCCTTAGAAGATAAAATGAACTAAGTTAAACAAGAAAACTTGAACAAAAGTTAAGTGCTCAAGTTAAATTTAAACAGAAAAAGTGAATCCATTTTATATTCTTATTTTCTTCACTAACAAATCCTTACCGAAAAATTCATCAAAACATAACCTGAAAATTAAACAACAAGAGAGTCACCTGTTTTTGGCGATTCAATACATCAACATTGAAAGACCTCTCTAACAACAAAGAAAGAACCTGCCAAATTATTATTTCAAAAACACCACCACGATCAAAAACACATAACAACAAAAACACCATTCAAATCCAAGAGACAAGACAAGACAAAACAAAAGAAACAATAATCACATAAAAACAAAGAACAACCTCGATCCGACCATTGGCAGCAGCTACATGAAGCGGCGAGAGTCTATCATAACCAATGGTGTGTTCCAACACACTGGAATCTTCCTCCACCATAGCCTCCACGAGCTCCAATTCCCCACTCGCCAGTGCAGGGAACAAACCGTGGTCCTCATGCTGTTGCACGCAGCTTAGCCTCTGACCCATTTTCTCGCCGGAAACCGCCTCACGCGCCACCTTCCACGGTGGTGGTGATGACGTGGAAGTGCGTTTTGTTTAACTCTGAGGCTGATAGATAGATAATCTAAGTATTGGACTCTTCTTGGAGTTTGGACCTGCCCGTCAGGATTTCGGGCAGCTTGACCAACCGCGTTTCAATGTTTCGGGCAGCTGCCGGATATTTAGGCAATTGGAACAAATTATTAATATTAAAATGTTTGGTTTACTTTCTTCGCCCAATATTCTTCTTTGGTAAGCTACTAAGCGTGTCAATTTGTTAGCATTAGATACTTTATGTTTTAACATGTTAATCCTGATTAGACTTTAGAGTCTTTTGTTCTGTATTAAAATAAATAAGTTGTTAGAGCAGTGAAAATTTACTTTAATAACTTTTTACTTTCCTTAAAAAAAATGAAAAATATCTTCAACCACTAGTTCGTGATTAGATTATTTAAATTTAATTCCTTAAATATATTCAATTGCATTGAATGAAGAAAAAACTATTGCTTATATACTCGATATAAAATATATATGGTCAACACTAAATTAAATAAACAATATCTTTGATAAGTATGTACAGAGAAATTAAAATACTAAGTTATGAAAAATGTCTAACTCGTGTTTATTATTCACATTGATCCTATTGTCTTTGTTGAATGATGCCTATGATCTTTAAAAATAATCGTTAACATGAGATTAAAATTTATTTTAGTAAGTAATTTGAATATTTATATTAAATAAATAAGAAATAGTGGTTGTATTAAGTATGACACCTGTATAAATTTAGCCTGATCTAATAATTTTCTAATGGATCTTTTTAATTGTTTTCTTAATTAATGACCTGATTACATAAAAATCAAAGTAGCTTCCTTTATTTTTGTTTTAAGTAACTAGAAAGATGACGGCGGGTTTATTATGCTAGTGTTTATTTATTTAAAAATAATGGATGCATAAGTTAGGAGTCTAGACTATAGAATTAATATTTACAACATTAAAAATAATATTATTTACAAATGCATGGACTTGTGAGGTTTCATGGGTTGAAACTTGATTCTACTTATTTTGTGATGTTACAGAAAATTTTAAAAACTTCCATGTGTGATGCTGTGATTTTAATTATGATAAATGGGGAGAAAATTAGATTGACTTTGCCCAGATCAAATTGAGAGAAGTTGAAATAGGAGATGAAAATTATTTATGGTATGTTTGGTTAGTAAATGGAAATTGAAAAATTTAGAGATCTACATAATTTTTTTCTTAAATATAATTTTTTTGAAGCTAAATTTTATTTATATTATATTAATTTTATTTTCTTAAAATTATATAAAAAAATTAGAATGAACACATTTTATAAATGTTATTTACTTCTTTTACCTCTTTACAAAATCTCTTCGCTCTTATATAGATCACATTTATTTTCTTTAATTTTGAAAAATAACTTTCTGTTAGAGGTGTAAAAATTATATCAAGTAATTGTATTTAATTAAAAAGTTAATATCCCCTTAAAAATAAAAGATGTTATATTTCTTGAATATACAGAGAAAATTTTTTTAGTTTTATTTGTTTCAAAAATAAAATAAACTTAGAAATAAATTAAAAATATCTTATTTTTATACTAATGTAAAAGCATATTTAATATTTAATGGCGGAAATTTGTCGGTGTAGGTTTTTTGATGAATAACGTGCATCATTATAATAATTTCAAATAGTGTCTAATCAATTCAAATATTTTAGGGATAGAGTTCAATCAAAGTAGTTGAACATTTTATTCTAAATTAACATTTTAAATATTACATGAAGTCTTTAAAATATATCAACACAAGTGCTTTGCTGTCTGAAAAAAATAAAAAATTCACAAAAACTTTTTTTTTATGATACTGTTTCTTCGAATAGACATATTAATTATTCACACACACATGAGAGAAAGCAAAGGATAAACAGCAAGCAATCATGATACTTCAATTCTTTTATTTTTCCTTTGGTTGTTAATGATGATACTTGATTTGATACTTAATAATAATCAATATAAAAGTCTTCAAAGTCTTCCGTAGTATTTGACTATTGGGTATTTAGTAAAGTAGATATTTTTGTTTGTTGAATATTTAATAAGCTTTCACTATCACAATTATATATCATATCGGAGCAAATTTTTTAGGTCAGATCTCGATATATAAATGATAATTTTAGCATGAAAATTGTGTAAAAGCTATCATTAATGTGTCGTGATAATGAAAAAATATTATTCATCAAATACTGATTTAATGTAACAAGTTTCAATTGTCATATATGAACTTGATCTCAAGATCAAATCATGTTTTCCTCTCATACATTTTCCCTAATTTTCGCCTAGAGTATACAAAAAGTGATTTATATGTTAAACTTTCTTTCATTCCACCGAAATCCTTGCACTTTTTTGGTATGGATATCCTTGAACATCTTTTGTAGAAAAGAAATAGCTTTGCCTTTCGGCTTGATTTCACGACTATTATTTCATTTTAAGAATTTATGTGTGAAAAGTATTTCATCTACCGTATAAATGTTTGTGTTCATTGGCTAGTTAAGAATAAGGTTGGAAAAAATAATTTGAGAGAATTAAATTGAACTGGGAAAATAGTTTAGACAAACTGTAAACTAAACTAAATTGTAGTTTGAAGTAGCTATGTACTAATATACATGCCTAAATTGCTTCAATAATATGTATAATTCTTTCAATAATATAAATATATTAAATTACAAAAACTCCATATTTAATTTAAAATTAATAAATTTTATATTGATATAGGAATGCATCAAACTTGTGCAACTCTAACTTTTATTGGTGTGTGGGCAACTTGTGCAACTGTAAACTAATTAATTATTTGGTCAATAACTTGTACCATGCTGTAGATCCATACCACCTTACCGCGTTTGGCAGACCTAAAAGAATGCAAGAAATGCAACATTAAAAAAGAAAAACATACACAAAAGAAAACAAAGAAAAAAAAACGCGTTTAGATTCACCTGTGCAACGAAACGAAAGCGAAATTTACACAAAAAATAATTTGTTATAGACCAAGATGTTTCAAATTTATGAAGGAGAAGGTCAATTGTACACATCAGTTGTGTTTTATAAGATTATGGAAAAGTGAAAAGGACAAAACGTAAATGGAGCCTCTCCAACTATAGTTAAGAGTAATTGTGATTTTGATTATAAATTCATTTACGTAACTTGTACCCAAACGTGCATAGGTCACCTGTTGTTACTTGTTATTGCTTTGTCCTGTACCAACAGAACACTCATGCATGTGACCACTTAATTCACTAAATTTTTGCTTCTAATAGATTCCTTTTTCTTTGCTGAATTCTCGAATAGATTCTTGTTATTTCTTCTCGTATTCTTTTTTTATTTTTTGAAAAATCATTATGTTAATAGTTATTTTTGCCAATTTCAAAATCTCATGAAAAAAATATCATTACACTTATAATTTGTGGCAGTTAAAAATCAACTCAAATGTCAATTTTAACAATTAAAATAAATCATCAATTTTATAAATGTCAAACAGTTTATGATAACTTTTAAAGGATATATGAATACAAATTCTAAGTCATCGGAGTATGGTTAATAGAAAATTAAAGCATGTACTAATATGTTTAAATCTAAATAAATCAAAATCTAATATATATATATATATATATATATATATCCATCAAATAATATATACCCACTGTAGTTATTATGCCCAAACTCGATTTTGTGACTAAACTCTAGTGACCATTGTGTGTCAAGTCAACTTATAGATACCTTCCTTGTAATATGCCTGTTATGAAAATGTTGGGCTTGTAGAGTCCAAAGTCAAGTAAGGGTAAGCATGAACTGGTTTTTTTTTTTTAATAATTCAATTCCTATCTAAATTACATCCACTTTTTGAATTGGATTTGGAATCCAAATCCAATTTTTATTTTCTTAAGCCAAAATGAATTTCTTAAAATTGGTTTTAAGATCAGTTTAAAATCAATATTTGGTTTAAAACCAGTTTTAAAAGATGAATAAATTTTATATTTATGAATTTTTATTTAAATTAAAAATAGGTTTTATACAATATGAAAAGGCTTTTTGTTGAACATTAATTTTAAAATCTATTTTTATTTCTGAAACTAATTTAGAACCAATAATTAGTTATTGTAATATTAGTTTAAACAAAAAGAAAATTATTCTTTATATTAAATTTTTGTACGAAACTAACGATGTATCCAAATCTTTTGTTTTTCAAAATGGTTTTGTTTTAATTATCTAGTTTCATAACATGTGTAAAAAATTGAGAAAAAAAATTTAAAACCAACTTTTTTCCTTTTTAGACAAGTTTCAAAACATTTTTTTTCTAAAATTAGTTTTAAAATATTAGTTTCATCTTGGATATAGTAATTTTGGTGCTTAATATAATAATCTATTTTTTCAATAAAATTAATTTTATAAATAAAATTGATAATGATTTAATTCTTAAGAAAATTTATACAATATAATATTAATCATTCAGTATTTAAGAAATAAAATTTATAATTAAATTATTATAACTTATTATTTTATAATAATTTTTATAATTAATTTAAAAAATAATATGTTTAAACATACATGAAACAGTCATTGAAATACATTATTGAAATATATCACTGGTACATGTAATCTAGATATTGGATTATCCAGTTTTCATTTGGAAAGTCTACCGTTTTCATTTGGAAAATCTAAATAATAAAAGACTAAATTGCTAGATCCAGTTTTTATTTGGAAAATCTAAATAATAAAAGACTAAATTGCTAGATCCAGTTTTTATTTGGAAAGTCTAAATAATAAAAGAATAAATTATTTGATTAGTTTTCATTTGAAAAGTCCAAATGATAGAAAAATGCATCACTGGATCCATTGTCAATTCAAAATATGGTTATGGATAATTCATACTTCACTAGTAACTGGATTTAAAACAATCAGAATATAATGGATATGGAATTTAGAAAGAACCGGTTATTTTGCTTCACTTTAAAGTGAAGCATTGAGTCCCTGCCAAAATGAACAAAGTATCATTCCATAGACGATAAATTGCACATTTATTTCTAATATATTTATTATTTATATTCTACAATTAATCGTCTTGACAAGAATATTAATAGAATTGTCATAATTATCCTTGAACTAAGAACTAAATAAGTTGATACCTGTTATAGGAAAATTAATGTAAGTCGAGCATATTAACTTAATTAGTTTGCTCCTATCTTCAATTATTTAAAAAGAAATTTCCATAAAATTAGATGTAGTTCTCGACCAAACAATTAAAGAAAAAGAAAATGGTATAAAATGAAAAGACTAGAAATTAAAGAAGCATCAAGTTAATCAATAAGCTCGTGTAGAATCACTACAATAGATTAGGAGTCATTACTAAGATCTAAATATTCTACTCAAGAAATTTAAGAGAGAAACCTCTCGTGAAGAAATGAATTCTTATTTAAATTCGCCAAAAGATTCAGTCATCTTAATATGAGTCATAAATTCAAGACTAAGTTACATGTCACTCTCAAGAGTATTACAAGTCACTTTCAATGTTAAATGTCATTATCTCATTGATTCTCATCTCTTGGATGAGTTACTCTTATTAAGGATTGTAATTCTATCTTAGGTTAAGCATGGATCGTAACCCAAATGAGAATCTCACTTAAGCTTAATCTATTGAATTCAAAATTTGAAATTCAAACTTGACTAAAATCAAATTTTAATTTTAAATGTAAATTTAATGTAAACTTAGCTTAAATCCATTCACACCTACTTAAGTTTTACTCTATTAGTTTACTATCCTTTAAGCGCAAAGTTAAGTAAACAAGTAAAACTTTACATCACTTGGCTAAAAGGGCCAAAGACTCTGACAACTTAGTTAAGACTACTACAAGTGCTACAAGTATTATTCACAAATTATTTATATCTAATAGAAGGTTACAAAGCTTCAACTCAATGTAAAAAAGAACTTAATTTTAGCTTGAACAATTCTCTCTCTACTTCTTCTATTGTTTTAAACATTTCTCTTTTAATCCTTCTATTTTGAGGAACTTGGGATGAACATCCATCAAAAGTAATATTACATATTCTCATCCACACATAACTATCATAACCTGCCTTTCTTTTTACTAATATTTCCAATCAACCATGCTTCTTCAAATCCTTTATCCACCCTTAATGACACACTAAGATTCAACTACCATTGAGAAAATGAATAAGTGAACTCTTCAAAATTGCCTCTAAGCTATGACCATGTTGTGAAGAAGGCATACTGTTGGATCGAATTCCTATCAAAAGGTATCTCATTGAAATACAATTGTTTCTATACTTCTAAATAATCCAACACTGTGCTCCTTAAACAATTAACCATTTATCCCCAATGGTATTATTTTTGCATGACAAACTATGTTGTAGCAAATGTTTTCTTGGATTCATAGGTAACACCACATACAAATTAAGTTGTTAATAACAACAATTTCATATTTCAGTTACCTTTAAGCATGAAAAGATGACATATTCTATTGACTCCATTTCCAAAAACAAAAATGACATAATTTATTGTCTTTGGATATTTGTATGTTCCTCTGCATGAAGTTATCCTTCAAAGACAATTTTTTAATCAACATTATCCACAAAATTATTCAGATATTTGGTAGTACCTTCATGTTCCAGACCATTAACAAGACTGTATCCTACTGTAAGTGTCACTTGGAATCTAATAAAATCTTTTAGACACCCTCTCATTGTTCTCTCCCACCCAAGCCCACTTATTATTAACCACCCTGTAAGGTTGAGCATGAATTGAATTTATGAAAATCCAATCCATATCCAAATTAGACCCATTTATATAAAATAGATTTCAAATCCATATCTATATTTTGTGTGAAAAATGATTTGGATATTTTCAGAATCAGTTTTTAAATTAGTTTATAATTCAAAATTGGTTTATAGTTCAAATTCAAATTTTTATGCCTGAACTAATTTTAAGTTATAAATTAGTTTTAAAATAAGTGTAATGTACATTTTTCATTTATTTTAATAATATAATTCTAAAACATTATTTTTTTATTTATGATTAAGAGAATAAATTAAAATATTATTTAAGACAAGTAAAAATATTATAGGGCTAAAATACTAATTTAGTCTATTTATTTGATTCAATTAAATTCATTTATTATTTGAAATTGTAATTTAATATCTAAATTTTGAAAACTACTCCCATTATTCTATTTTCTTTAGTTCTGTTTAAATTATTATAAAAAATGTGTCTTACATAATATCTTTAATGTAACATTTTCTCTTGGTGAATATAAAATTAAAAAAAATGAATAAAAGTCTATAAGGAACAAAATTTTCCTAGCCTTAAAAAATACTAGAAACTCTTAAGAAAGCAAACAACAACATTAACCTTAACTTGAAACAGTGACTTCTCAATGGCTACTCCAATCAAAATTTTATTTAGTCCAAATAAAAAAAGAAAATATAGGTTAATTTAATTGGTTCACTTTTTTTATTTAAGGTAAAAAGGCTAATAAATGAGTCAAAATTGCTTAAATCGAATTATGTTTGTTGGAAAAAAAGAAATATTGTAGGGGTATCATTTTCAAAATTTTTAGCCACATATTTATAATCAGGATAACATCTTGACTACAAAAATGTAATCACATTCTCAAAGAGGTAACTTTCCCGTGACCTTTAAAAGACCAATTTTGACCAATTAAAAGCTAAAACGATGTCAATATAGGTAGTTACTCACTAAGAATAATATTTGTGTATAACTTCTGATTACTCAAAAATAGCCATTGATCAGTAGAATCACTTCCTCAAACTCAGAAACACCAAAACGTTCAATGAATCTTGAAAACATTTGGTTGAATTTCTTAAAAACAAGGCTAGATCAATGTAGGTTAAAGTTTTTGGGAGAAAAAGGTGAAAATAGTGTGTTTGAGTAGAAAGAGCGAAAAGGTTTCGGTGAGAAAAAAGTTTGAAAGCTATCAGACACCTCCTTCTTATTTATAGACATCTAACTCTCGCTTGAGTGAAATGGGTTAGGCTATCTTGGTTAGTTTCTCGTTTGAGCCAGACAATCTCGCTTGAGTGAGAGAAGTTGTTATCTCATGATGAAGAAACCTCTCTTGTTTGAACGAAGTATCCTCGAGTGAGACTCTCTCTTAAGCAAGAAAACTCTAGCCAAAATACTTTAAAAAAAATCCAAACTTTCTAAATCCTAACTCTAAACATACATATGCACACATAAATACACAAATACCAAGAAAACAAGAAAGATTTCAAATCTAAAATTTTAGGATGTTATAGATTTTAACTGCATTCTTCCTTATGAAAAAGCGAAGAATACTTTAGTGCAACAAGAGTTTGGTTAATAGAAATATTTCAAGTGTTTTAAACGTATTGAAAGTAATTCAGTTTGAGTGAACCGACATAAATCCTTGTGTTTATTTTCTCTTCCTTTCTATCATTTTACCTTCATATGCTCATTTAAACTTGATTTTATAGGTTAAGTTCCCTCATTTTAAAATTATGCTTTTTAATAATTTAAATTATCTTTCATTTGAAAAAAGTTTTTATGTTTTAAAGGTTTTTAAAATATTACAATTTAGTCCCCTCTCATTATTGTATTATTTATTATTCTCTCATCCACAAATGTACTATGTAGAAAATGTCTCCAAGATAGAAATGTTCTTTGTCCCTTGTCAATTACGATTGGTAACATTTTCTTTAACATCTTAGCTAAAATCTTTGTAACTATCTATAGAGAGAGAGAAAAAAATATGGTTTTCAAAGCAGTTGAGAAGTAAAGAAAGTGAAGTTGTTGACGATTTTCTGGGGCTGAGCCTTGACTAATTCTACACTTTAGCTAACATTTTGCAAATTGGTTACTCCATTTGTTGGCTATGAAATAGTTGTTTGGGCTGCTTCGTGGGCTTTTCTCATTTCTTTCTTTTTGTAATTGGGTAAGGGGCATCATTTGTGTGTGTTTGTCTAGGAACTTGTTACATTCCTCATTTCACACATCCCAAGACAATTTCCTACTTTTTCAAGTACAAAAATGACTGAATAAAATGTACATGATACTAGTAACTAGTAAGAACCTATGAGATTCGTAAATATACACTTGCAAATAATGTGTAATATAATATCTAAGAAAAAAGTGTAATATATAATTACCCCAGGGGTATGAACTCTTGGCACCTATACAGTAGTAGGTGTAATGCATGCAAATGACAAGAATAAGAAACATGATGTATTATTAATATTAATATATTAATGTACAAATTAACAAGTACACAAAAGCTTAATGCATGCAAATGATATAATAAAGAAACATAATATATTAACTTATTAATAATAAAGTAATGCAATATTGTAAATATAACGGTTATGAAGAGGATAAGCATAATAGCATTAGCATATGGTTTGGCGTGAGTATTGTAGCAAAGTACTTGAAGGGTGAGAAGACGCAAAAAGCAGCGTCTTGATTGTGGCATGAATGTAGAGAGAGTATCAATAATATCAAAAATGGCATCGGAAACGGACCATTCTCGGGCCATACGGTACCTGACGAAAATCGCGGCCCAAATCTCAAACCTCACCGGCTTCAAGCCACTTCTCAAACACGAATGTAGCGACCTCGCTCGCCGCATAAGGTTCGTCTCTCCCTTCTTCCACGAGTTCCAAAACGACATCGTTTTAACCCACGCGGTTCCCTACGAAGCTCTCGCTTCTCTCCAACACGCTCTCTCCGATTCCAAGGAATTGCTCCTGTTCGCCACCCGCGCTAGCCAGCTCTTCATGGTGCGTCGTTCGTTTCCTCTCAAACGACGTAGTTTTTGTCGATCGTATTCACATTGCTCGTTTTATTTGTTTTTGTAATGTCGTTTTGTTGTGAATTTGAATCTTGTGTGGTTGTTGCTTGCGATTGATTGCAGATACTTGATAGAGAGGAGGTTAAGCTTAAGTTCGTTGATGTTGCTGTTCGTTTTGAACATGCTATAAGCTTGATCTCATTTGACGAGCTTGATATTTCTGAAGAAATTAAGGAGCAGGTGAATAATGTTTCTGAACGAATTGCATTTTCTATTGTGAATTTGATACTTTTACACCAATGTGAACGTTAAGAGTTCGAAATTTTGTCATGTACATTCTAAATCTTCGTAACTAAGTTTGTGGTTTCGTTTTCTTTATGTTATAAGAGTTGCTAATTGCTAAGGATGTAAGGTCACGTTTGGGTGAATAGTTTAATGTGCGATTAGGTCAACTTATTGTTGCTTATTTTTGACAGCTTAAGGAGTGCTTATAAAAAATAAGTTGTTGCATGCTATCTCAATTAGAACTTGTCACTTGTTTTGATGAGCTTCACTTCAAATTTTATTCAAATAAGCTAAAAGGAGCTAATAGAATAGAAAAGTCACGAGTCTCTTTAATAAACAGGTCTTGTTTGGATAAATTTTTCCATCAGTACTTATAGGAAAAGAAAATAAGAATGTAAAATGAATTGAACTTCTCCCACAAAATGTCATTAACCTTTATGAAGTTGGTTCATTTAACTTCTTGGAAAACTGAAGTTTATAAGTTGATTTGAGCTTGTAAGAGAAGTCTAATTCAATTTACCTTTATATTTTTTTCCCTTATTGTTGCTTGTGAACTAATTTTTCCAACTAGGGCCTTAGTTAGATAAGTGAGTAAGTGTTTATATGGTAAAAAGCTTTGTAATAGATCCTCCAAACATACCCTAAGAAATGTTGTTCTCTTTGGTTGTTTTGTCTGCTCAGAGTCCTTTAATTTCTCATTTGTCTGTTGCTACTTCTTCTCTTTCTGTACTCATTTTTAAGGTCTTATTTTTCTGCTTCTATTGTTGTCATCAGGTTGCGCTTGTGACCACTCAGTTTAGAAGGGCCAAAGAGCAGTTTGATCCACCTGGTCTTCAGCTTTATGAGTACTTGTTGTCTGTTTGCAACAAGAGTTATGATGTGAATACTGAAACTGCTGAACTGCGTTTAATATGTGAAAAGCTACAACTTCTCAATGTGTGTGACATCAAGCAAGAGTCACTTGCTCTGCAAAGGATGGTTGTAGACAGGGCCGGGCATTCTCAGAAAAGCATACATGATATGTCATTAGTAGTGCTGAAAAAAATCCAAGATTTCTTGGTGATGGAATATGGAAACAATGTAATGTCGTCAAGTGAGGATTTCCCTCATACTGATGAACCATATGCAAGACTATACCCACAATCACTATTCATACCTGATGAGTTTCGCTGCCCAATATCTCTAGAGCTAATGAAGGATCCTGTTATCATTTGCACTGGGCAGGTTTGTACTTACTATCATTGTTTATTGTCTTTATGTATGGTAAAAGTTTAGAAGTTATTATGACTAACTGGTATATTTAGTTTATTGATATGTAAAAATAAAAACCAGGTTTCTCCTTTAATGACACCTTTACTATGTATGTATATCATATAGTTTATAGTTTCTATTTTGAGTTTCCCTAAATGGTAACCTATGGGCATTGTTCTGGTTCTGTACTTTTTTATATCATTATTCAAAATGTGATCCTTATGTGTTTACAATATAAGATTTTTAACATAATGGATAAACATACTTGAGAAAGTTGTGTTCCTTATGTATTGGATGAACATACATTGGAAACCAGGAGATCTTCCTGTTTTATGTACTAAGGAACTTATAAGTTATCCCTGCAAACACTAGGGGAAAAAGCATTTCTTTTTTTCATTTCCCTTTGAGAGTATGAGCAATATGATGCTACTCTGAAGTAATGTCTTGAAATATGTAAAAGTTGTTCATTTTTTAAACAATAGTTTGATTAAAGTAATTCATTTTTAAATTATACAGTCAGGTTATGAAATTTAAACTTCATGGAGTTGTTATATTTGTTCGTGTTACATGATATTCAAGAGGAAAGTAATTCTAGTCAAGCTTCAAAATGATGGAACTCTTTCCCATCCTCCTCCCTATTTACGATACGAGTAGGGTGTGATGGGTGTTTTCTTTTCTCTTTGTGGGTGGTGGTGAGTTTTGGTCAGTGGCAGAGCTTGCCATTGATTTGATTATGGTTTTGAAGGTGGATGGGATGCACAAAGAAAAAAACTATACAGGAAATAGTCGATTTTAAGTAAGTAAAAAAAAAAAAAATCCACGTAATCTAGGGTAAGTTGATAGCACTACACTTAAAATTTAGAAATTTAGAGAATACAGACAAGTAACATATTATTTAAAATTCATCCAAGTTTAGAACCTAGCTAATTCTGTTATCTTGACTCTTTGCAGACATATGAGCGATCTTGCATAATGAAATGGCTTGAAGCAGGTCATGGAACATGTCCCAAGACTCAACAAATTCTTTCCAGCCCCATCCTCATACCCAACCATGCTCTATATGGCCTGATATCAAGTTGGTGTGAGGCAAATGGAGTGGAATCACCTAAAAGGCCGGGAAATATATGGCTCTGTAAGACAACATCAGATGGCTCTTCTGAGCTAATAGATCTTAATATGTTAGTGCACAAACTTTCTTCCAGTGATGTTGAGGATCGACGATGTGCAGCAGGTGAGCATTGTATACATTTCTGCACTACCTCTATCTCTCATGCACGTGTGTGTGTGTGTCTGTGTGTGTGAAGATGAATGCACTCAACCAATATTGTTATTGATTCCAATTAAATATTTTTTGACTGATTAATGGTAGAAATTGAAATAGGTATATGGAAGGGATTGTGTGTACTTTTAGTTATTAATAGCCTTAGAGGCAGGAGGGATTTGCAAAAATTATATTATGGTTTAAGAGGCAAGATTGCTAGCTGTTTGAGTGCTGGGACTGGGAACAGAACTGATGAAATTAGTAATTTTTGGATTGGCTTTAGGGCTAATTTGCTGTGTCAAGTCAACTAAAGATTTGGCTTGACATTTTTTTTATGACACATACCAATAAAAACTGATCTTTGATGTTGGTAAAAACTAAAATTGATAAAAATATGAAGTAGAAGATAAGATGAGAAAAATAATCTATGACTTCAAAGCCATAATCATAGTATTTGCATGTAGGGTAAGAGTGTGGTTGAAACATGCAATCAGGGTTCAATAGAATTGCATTATCTATTGCTTCTCTTGGAAAGAAAGTATTTCAACATCTTAAACAGACCTATAACTTATTCTGCATTAATAAGGAATAACTGAATAAGTTATAATCCTTTAAGGATTAAGACTACTACTGTTGAAGCTATAAAGCAAATACAGAAATATGACAATACCATGAGGATTGGAAGTTTGGCATTAAATAAATATGGCTTACCACATACTAATACTTGTTTTTTACCACAGAATAATTATTGTTGGGTATGGTCTTTGGAATATTACAACCACCCCTCACTCATCTAAATGAAAACATTAAATAAGGGGTAGTTCAGTTGGTAGAACAGGGTGTGTGAGTTGTTGTGAACTCCTGGTACCAATCTTCGATTCTTATTGATCAAAAAGATAAAAATGAAAACATTAATATGATTTTGATCATAAGGCTCATGCTTTCCTGTGTTCAGTAATCCTGAGCACTGGACAAATTTTGGTAGTGTGAAATTCCTGCCGCTGTAAAGTGTACTATTATAAATAATGCACATATTTTAAAAGAGCTACTGAAATGGAAAAAAGTCAATGAAGGATAAAGAATTATCAGGTTATAATACAAAACCAAACTTTTAATAAATTCAAGTAGTGGTTTAAGCAAGATATTTTCAATGGTTTCTCTAAATGTTTTCTTAGATATTTGATGTTTCTCTATCCTTAAAAGTTGTATCATCTTACATTTGATTCACTTTTTTATCTCACTGGATCTTCCATTGGTGTGTAGCTCACACCACCAGACCTTAGGCAAGTTTCAATTATCTTCTTTTCAGCAAGTGTTAGTCCAACATTCTATTGGATAAATTTGTTCCTGATCTTACCTTTTTGTATCTTATCTTATTTGCATTTCCACTCAGCTTCAGGATTCTAATCTTCAATACATTAATCATTTTGCACTAGTTGGCACTCTATTACCCAGAATTCATTACTGTCCCACTGATCCTGTAGCTCTCTGGTATAAAATTGGTTTGGCCAGATATGATTATAAAACTAAATTGGTTCCTTGTTATGCTGGTATGTGTTAATCTACCATAATTTCTTAATGTGGGTCACAACACAAGTTTAGCTTGTCTACAGGTTCCACAATTTTGTAGTTGTATGTCTCGTTTATTTTTTTAAATAGGGTTCAAATTTCTCTTTGGTACTCGTTTTACATTTTCTTAGGACCCATTGTACATTGAACAACTTTCAATATAGTCATATCTTAAACATTAATTTCCATCCTTTGATTGTTCAATAAATAGCTCATCTATCTTTCCTTGATATCCTACTTAACAAAACTTTTCCATCTTTGTCCTTGTATTTTACTCTTTTTCCTTCCTCTTCATGTTTGTATACCCGTGCCTCTTTTTTTGTGCAAGATTGATATCACCTCAAAAGTGAAGGGAACATAAACTTGTTTCCTAGGGATTTTTTGTAGCCTTTTCACATCTTTCTAATTTGAGAACAATGCTTTCTTAAGGATCTCTCAGATCCCCACCCTTGTATTTCCCATTGATTTTATATGTTGATAGACTGCCTTTATCCTCATTTTGCTCCAGGGGAACTTCGACTTCTTGCCAAGCAAAATGGTCAGAATCGAATACTGATTGCTGAAGCTGGTGCTATACCCTACCTTGTTGATCTCCTTTATGCACCTGATGCTGGCATCCAAGAGCATGCAGTTACTGCTCTTCTGAACTTGTCTATCCATGTGGATAATAAAGAGCGCATCATGGCATCTGAGGCAGTGCCAGGCATCCTTCATGTGCTAGAAAATGGTAGTATGGAAGCTCGGGAAAATGCAGCAGCCACCTTTTTTAGCCTATCAGCTGTGTATAACAACCGAGTGGCAATTGGTGCATCTGGAGCAGTCCAGTCATTAGTTACTCTATTCTGTGAGGGAAGTCAAAGAGGGAAGGTGGATGCCGCAAAAGCACTATTCAATCTGTGTTTATCTCAAGGGAACAAAGCACGGGCAATTAGGGCTGGTATTGTGCCTAAGTTGATAGAAATGCTAACAGAACCTGGCGGGGAGATGGTGGACGAGGCATTGGCAATAATGGCTATAATAGTTAGCCACCCTGATGGAAACGCAGCAATTCGATCTATGAATGCTGAGTACATTTTGGTGGAATTAATCATTAATGGATCTCCTATGAACAAAGAGAATGCAACTTCAGTGTTGGTGCTAGTCTGTAATGGAGACCCTCTACATTTGTCAACTATCAGTTCACCTTGGGTGATCGATTCTCTTATGGACCTGGTAGAAAATGGTTCAGAAAGGGGCAAGCGGAAAGCTTTCCAGCTTCTTGAGTTGATAGGAAACCATTGTGAATTTATTAGGAGAACTATTAACTAGATTCTGGGTGAATCTGTTACCATTTTAAATAACAGCAGCAGGCATGAATATAAAAACACCATATACAATAGATTACTAGTATAGGATCCCAATATTTCCTTTTTATTTTTTGTATAAAGGAAATATCCATTTTACTATACCAATCATTTTGTTGAATTGAACCACTTAGTTGAAATATAGTGTTTAGGTGTCTGTTCATCACAATTGAAATACAGAAATTCTTTATAAGAACAAAAAAATAGTATATTTTTTCATCTCAAACTGCTACTGGCATTTCAGTTTTGCAATGAAATATCTGTATTAGTTGTGTACCCTCATGGTTCAGCTTGTGATCAAGATTCTTGTCTTTCGGTGGTGAGTCTCAATCACACATATCTTGGACCAAATGGGTGCAATATTATATCATTATATGTTTCCCTTTATTTGTGGGAGTGCAAATTTTTTATGCTGGTCATCTCAGGAAAGAGACAGGTCTCGATGTCGATTTCCACAAAGATATAGTAAAATCGTTGTTGATAATGGGGACATGGTTACGTGATTCATTATTCCTGGTTAGGATACCCGAGTAACACTCTTTTTCTGTTTTGGCTGATGACATTATTCTTAGAAAAATGTATTTTTTAAAAAAGAGAGAAAGATATGCATGATGTAGAAATTCCAAAAGGAAGCTATTGCGTAATGTCAAATAACACTTCCATATTTTAGATGCTTGGGACCATGAAGGATCCACTTTCAAATAATACATTGTGATCATGAAAAACAGTTAACCCAGTATGCGAGATTGTTAAAGCCATGTCAAGGGCAAACAAAGGTTGCCATGTTATCAATAAAGGTTACGTAGTGTCAGAAAGGTGAATCGTCATCTTGCAGAAATTAGTGTTCATGAGTTCGATATCTCGTGCATTCGAATGGGACTAATTACATTGATTCGGATTTTGTTCGTGTTCAGGTAGAATTTGATTTAATCAGTTCAATCATGATGCACTTAAGTTTTTTAACAAAAAAACAAAAATTGATGTACATGAGTTTTCATTTTTAATTTTTGTAAATCTAATGATCTAATCCGTTGATGTTACTTTAAGAATATTGTTTGAAGAATTAAAAAGAGAAAATGTTGAATATATAAATTATAGATGAATGTAAGAATTTTGAGCATTGTAATTCTTTGGATCCGCATAAAAATCTTTCTAGTATGCGTCTTGTTTCTTTTTTTTTAACTTAAATTTGTTTATGAAATTTATGATTTCAAAAGAATTTCAGGAAATAGAAAAGAAAGTGTGGGAAGAGAGTAAATGCGGGAGTAATATTAGCATTTTTATGAGTTTTATATAAAATTACTACAATTTTAAAAATAAAAACTATTTGAGAAAAAATGCATGCATGAATACTCTAACTTTTTTCTTACCTAAAATTCATATAGTCTTTAAATATCATACAAAATTTTATTTATAATTGACTTGATCTTGTAAAATTATTTGTTAGTATATAATCTCTGTACTTAATTTTAGTTCATCTATAAATTTATATTATATGGTATATAGCCTTTAAACTCATTGAAATATTTTAATGTTTTATTATCCAATTTACTTTACACTGTGTCCACTCGAAATTCATGGTTAATATTGCTTTTAAAATATGTAAAAATTAACCGATACACAATAAATAATGAATTGTTTTAGATAATTATATAAAAAAAAATTATATTGTTAAAGTGTACCGATTAAATCCTTTCTTTTTAAAGTTTGTGATCACATACCTCAAATTGAACATCTATCATTAACGAAATTGATTTGTTTCACTGTCTGACAAAAAAAAAATGGAGAAATCAACCCAATCTAAATTTACTCGTGTACATTTCTAAGAGAAAGAGACACACTACCACTACAACCACATGAAATCAACAAGACAATAACTCGATGGGAACGGGTTGCAACATGATTAGTGTGCCAAATTTGTGGCTGCTATCTCAAACTAATTTCATTTTCCACAAACCATAATGCGTGCATGATCTCACTAACAAAGCCATCACTCTTCCATTTTCATGACTTTTTGGCTTTATGATCAATAGCCACTTCAAAGAACGTGTCACAGGCATCTCCAGAAAGTTTTCCTTTTCTTTTTCGTCACCATATTCTAAAGGATAAAACATCAAATTAGTCTATGGGTGTTTTTTTTTATTATTATTATTTCTTAAATAATTATTAAAATAATAAAATTATTTAAGTAATTTTAAAGTGTTAACTATTTACCAATTAAATCCCTAATTTTACATACAGATTTGTCGTGTATATAATTTCCGGTAGAACTAGAAATTTGGTAGCTCAGTTTAGTCCTATACAAACTTCATGGGTCATTGCCTTCTATATTTTGAAATTTTAAAACAAACTTTTATTGATAAAGAAAAAGGAAAAATCTTGTATTTCAATATCTTAATTAAATCCAAATTCCAGCTTCGCAATTGCTAAACATATCCAATTTTATTAATAACTTCACTTAAATATCATTTATCTTTTTCTCTACGTTTAAATATTTCCCCATTCCTTCTTCCTTTCACTTCTCCACATTGTTACCTCTAATTCATTTTTTTAATCCTCTCACGATGCCCTTAGTTTCCCTTCTTGTGACCCTAATAACATACTAATTTTGTCCTACTCAAACTTTTCCTACTTGTTTTTATCATTACATATGCTGCAGGTCCTCATGATGCACCATTCTATATATGTGTTGCAAGAAAGTTCATAAATGCTTACAAGTGAGACATGACTGTAATATATGTTTTACTCCATGCTCTTTAATCTTGAAAACTAGAATTATTGGCAACGTCTGTAACCACAGTTTCGAAAATCATTGCACATAATGATGGATGCCTTTTAAATAATATTTCGTGAGACAAATTTTCAAACTTTGCAACCGTGTTGGGTGGGTGTTGGGATGTTTAGCACTTGGAAAGGTATTTTGGATAATAAAGAATACAAAATAGAATAGGTACATCTGAAGATTGAAGAGGGGGGGTACAGTTAGCAACTACGTTGAAGTTTCTAACTCATCTTTTATTCATTTTACCCCAATCCTATAGGTGAAGCCCAAGAAAATTAGGCTGGTGGGATAATTGACAAGTAAATAATAATGTAAATATAAAAAATGAAAATGAAAAATAAAAATTGGGTTATTCACAATTCAAACTGCTCTCGTTTTTTTTGTTAAAAAACACCTTTGATAAAAACTAGTTTCCATTTTGTATCTTGTATCATACACAATGAAAAATAATTTTTTGAAGGGTATTTGGTAAAATAATTACAAAATATTTAGAAAAGTATGAACAGCATCATCCTATTCTACTATTAATCAACTCACATCAGCGATGAAAATTAAGGTCAGGTGGACAAGGCCAAAATTTAATTTAGATTTTTTTTTTCAACACACCCTACTTTTTGGTACGTTGGATTTCAAGACATTGAGCTTAAGATAGCAAGTGTGTGTCTGTTTTTTTTTTATTTAAAGAAAAGAAATAAAATATAGATAAAATAAATGTCAAGAAATCCTTAGAAGATAGTTTTCAAAATTAAAAAAGAAAGGCAAAAATAGAGCTTTTACAAGAATTAAGAAAAGATATGTCACTTTTGGGAAAGGGGAAAAAATGAGAAAAATTATGCCAAATATTACCTTTAAAGTTTTAGAGGCGTATAACATTTCCTAACTCACTCCCACTATACCACTCTTTTTCTCAACCTACATATATATCTGTATGAAATAGTGGCTACACTTTTCAATATTGATTTATACACTACTTTTAATTTGATTAGGAAATAAAAGCAAGAAAAAGTGAGAAGAATAAAATCTAATAATTTGTTTTTATCATTGTCTGCATTTATGGATGAATTTCATTTTCGGTTTTACTATCTTTCTGTTTTCCACATTAACGTTAAGAAAACAAATAAACAACAAAAGAGAAACGAAAGGTGTACACTGTTGAGTTCGTTATTATCCATTTATAAACGAGAAGGCCAAGTTATATTGTCCATTAGTAAAGCACCTATTCGATGCAATTTGAAAATTGAAAAAAATAAAATAAAATGCTGCTTGCTTCACAACTTAAACAGTTTCAATTTAATTAAAATAAGATTTCTGGTTACAATTAAATTAAGATTTTAACTGAGAGAATATTATTATAATCCGTCTGCGAAAAAATATTTGTTACGTAAAAATTAATTTTACTATTTATTTATTATATACAAAGAATTAAAAGAAAAAAATAATATAATTAAGATATTAGGACGTTATATTAGATTAAATCAATAGACCTTTTCTGTAATAAATCTAGCTAACTGTTAGAGCACTAGTTTATAAACACTTAAGTTGAAATTGGGTATAAGACTAATTTACATGAATCATTTACTTGATTTGATATTTTTATTAATAAAATATGAATTTTTATATAATTTAAAATTTTATAATATATTATCTAATTTCCAAGTCTATATATTAAAATATTATATTATATTTTCAAATAGAGTTTGTTAAACTATCAAACTAAATAATTTTAAAATTATATAAAATTATATGTACATGACATGAATAAAAATTTTGAATTTAATAATTGAATTGTTCAAATTTAATTTATATTAAAAATTATGAAAAGATATAAATTAATATAACTTACACATGTTATATATATATATATATATATATATATATATATATATATATATATATATATGATATTATTGCACAATTCTACTAACTATTTTATTATATATGTCAATCCTATAGAAAATATTGTGTAAGAAGTTTAGTCTAATTTTATTTATTTCCTAAATTATACATAACTAATATATTATACAGGATAAATGGATATCCTGTGAGATTTTTATCTATATTTTAGAAATAATTTAAGTATTACATATTATTAATACAAATTTTTTCATATAGTTAATAATCACAAATTTATAATATACACGAGTTTTAAAATACTTAGGATAACAGTAATTATTTTAAAAGATATATCATTTTGTAATTAGTTAAACAATATATATCCTTTTAGATTCTCAATTTACATACAATTAAATTAAAAATATCAATGACATACTTATGTTAATTGTGTGTGTTGTATAAATGTTTTGAGTACATGAAATAGTTTTGACTCTGGATTGAATGAGTGAGTGATGATTCATTATTGCGGTCCATATCTTAATGTACGGAAAGGATAAATATTCCATTGGATAATATTCAGAGAGGAAGTGCTTGCTCACGCAAGCATCCATTTCCATAATATTCCATGCAAAAGCAAATTGTAACAACAAAATTTAAACTCCCAAATCCACATCAAACACACTCAACTATTTCCCATTACATCTCTTAGGTCATCCATATATAATTGAATGACTGACAGAGCCACAACAAAATAATGTTTCATTGGTTTATTCTATTGAAAAGGAACGGAAATAATTGAGTTCTATGTATTTGTTTTGCATGAGGAACACGACACCGCACTTCGCAAAAGTAGGGTCACACGTATGCATGCAAATTCCTATCTCTTATATGAACCCTATTTTGTTATATGGTTTAAAAGTCGGTCAACACCTTAATTTGAATCCATTACGGAACAATTTTATTTGGTTAAGATGTATCCAATTTCACTTTTTTTCGACATTAACTATTAATGTGTCTGATTTGACTAGACGGTTTTTCTACCTAAAATTAAACCCTTTTTTGTAGCTCTTGTTTGTTCATAAAAAAGAAAATAAATTTCCTCTTTGTTTCTAGTTCTTTTTGTGCTCTTCTCTATCTGGTTACGACGAATCACTGATCGATCAATAAAAGTTATGACGAATTACAACCACGTACCATTTTGAACTTTTAAATGGGGTGCGCTGAGTAAGATAATGAAGAATTATTTTATAACAATCAAGAAATATTTTCTTTTTTAAATTAAGTTGGTCATGTTTGAAGCCTAAATCACTTCATTCTATATAACATTTTAAAATTTATATCTAAAATTCAATTTCATTCAGTCAAATTCATGCTTATGCCGAGAATAAGTGACGACATTCTTACTTTTTATTTTTTAATTTCTACACTCACAACGTGCTTATAATGTCTTTAATTTTTTTTAAAAGCAAATTAAGTATACATGCGTTCCAAAGTTAATCCAATCATCCCATGTTTGTTGAATGAATTAATGATGTATTAATTAGAAAATATTCTCACACTATAACTTTCAGTGCGTATATATGTTTTTTTTTTCCAGTTTGATGAAGGGATACTGAAATCAAGCCGTTAGATGCTTCATTGGATGCTTATGCATATGCTTACATAAAAAGGAGAAATGTGACAAAGAATCTCTTTGGTCAATAATTTCTCCCCCTTTTTAGTCTATGCATCTATTTCTCTATCATACAGTGCCTAAGGACCATTCAACAACATGCAATTTGATACAGTTAGTTAGTTATAAAAAAATAATTTTTCTAATTTGTTTTAATTACTAGCTACGACATATAGTTATTGCACAAAATTGGTTTTGTTTTGAAAAATAATAAGATACCTAATTAAGTAACTTCTTTTTTTTCCGTGTAACATTTATCTCATACATGCATGTTGTGGATTTGTTTTCTCTTATCCTATCTTTTTTTTGTTCTTTTCAATTACATGTTTCATTTGGTGTTGCTCTAGGAAAGTAATAACAAGATGTGTAGTGGACCTCATGCCTTGATCAATTAAGGAAAGCACCTATGAGGAGGCTATGGCGTATGTTATATTTCCCTTAAGAAATGGGGCCCATTAATTATAGTGGGGTCATGTTCTCAATTATTTTCTTTTGTGTAAGAAGAAATGTGTGTATTCAATTAATTAACTAATGATAATAAGGGCCAGGGAATAATCATAATTTTGGGTTCATGTTTATGATTGAGAACATGTGGGGGAACGTGAGTACTCTCAGAACAGCTTGGAATCTTGGTGCCTTTCCTTCTTTTGCCACGATCTCTTGATGAAGATCACTATGATATGTTCTTCCACACATAAGAGTAGAGAGAGAGAGAAGAGAAATATTTATAACAAGGACGTTATTAAAGTGAAAGCTGCAATACATATATAGAGAAAACGAAAGAGAAAGAAGCACCATATATCTAGATACCCAAAACTTGTGCATGTGGGTATCACATATCAACAACTTGAGTGCCAATATTGCCCACGCAGACAGACACAAAACACAAACATACATACATTAGAAAGAGAGATAAAGAGCAATGATGGATTTATGGCTTGGAATTCCGAGCCCTACAATTCCTTTTTTAAAAAATAATTTTTTTTTTTCAAGTTCCTATTAATTTTTTAGAAGATCCAACAACACACTTTTTATCCAACACTCTATGTCATTAATCAAAATTTTATTTGGAATGAATGGAATTTATCATACATGAACGAGATTTATAAAATTTGTAACTTTTAATAAATTTTAACTTATAGCTAGAACTTGTATTTAAAAGAACATGTTAAGAAGTGTATTATTTATATATCTCTTAATTTACTTTATAAGCTTCCTATTAATTTGTTTAGTTGTAAAATAAAATAATTTAATGAAATTTTATATAAAAAACAAAAAATATTATACTATTAACATACGGAATAGAATTTAGTAATTATGTACGGATAGCATAAGAAGGTTTACGCTGCAAAAAAAAAAAAAAATCATAATTTATATGATTATTGCAATATTTAATTAGTGTATAAGTCAATAGGGTCGTGTTTAAGGAATTTGGGGCATAAGGTAAATAATCTTTTTGTACTAAACTTAGAGTAAAAAATTTAAAGATATTCACATAATATTAATCATCGGATGTTTATATTAAGTTTTGAATTTTTTGATTGCAAAATTATTTATTAGTGTTTAATTATCTAGCAATTCTAATATTTTACACCCAATAGACAAGCTGGTTAATTAATTCATTGAATCTATCTTATAACATTGTTGATTTTAATTAAGGTTTAAGTAATTTTAATTTTGAGAAATTTTTTTAGCAGTAATATATTTATAAGTATTGTTAGTAATATTTTATAAGTAAACATGTATTTAGAAAAGAATCTAATTATTTTATATAATTTAATACCTCTAATGATTGGATAATTTCTTTTTCAACACTTCTTCCAGTAATTTTAATTCCAAAAATTAGCTAAGGCCATAAATATCAGAATGTTCATTAAATCTTAAAAAAATTTAAAATTAATACAATATACTTTCAATTCATCCTTAGTTTTAAATTTTTTGAATTCAAATACAAAAAAGTCAAATGTGATTTTGTGTTATAAAAATTGTAACGCCATACGCAGTTTTCATGATCTTGTGTGTGTGTATATATATATATATATATATATATATATATATATATATATATATATATATATATATGAGATATTTTCTGGCTTTTATTATTAGGATCTAAACTATTAATTCTGAATTTTTAAATAAATTAAATATTAATATAAAAAAATAATTAAATATCATATAATTAATAGGCATTAGAGGATAGCTTTACTGTAAACACGGCCATAAAGTCAATAACATAGCATATATATGATAATTGATATTGATATTTTATAACTGATGAAATATATTCAATTTTTATTCAACATTTTCCCATAAAATAATAAAAATTATAAAAACATACTAAATATTGCAAATGTATTTTTTTTGTAAGTCATATATCTAACAGTCTTTGATTTGGTACTAGATTTTATACTTTCATATCAGTTACTTGATAGAGTTTTCGTAGTACAATAGAATATAGAAAATTGATGGAGAATGATACCCGAATTTCAAGTCGAAAATTTCGGGATCAACTTGTACGTCCAAGTTGTTGTAATCCCATTATATTGATTGTTCTGCAAGTCCACATTGAAACAGTGAAGAAAAAATGCAGTTGATATCACTAACAAACAAAATAATATATACTTAATTTATAAGGTACTGACTCATGGACCGACCAACCGTGGGTGAGTGAGAGTGAGAGTTTTTATGACTTTGGTGGTTTTGAATGTGCTTTATTCCTTCTTGGTAAGACCTCCTTGGTCCTATCAAAAGCGAATCCAAACACCCTAACAAAGATTCCTTTCTTTCAGCGTGGCCAATCCCATTTTCAAATTTCATATGCACAGAAAGTGCATTGTACTACTATTTCTTTTACATACATACACATTATGCTAAGAATATATCTCTATATATAATATCTCTTTATTAGTCTTTAATTACAAATTATGGATGTTTCTAAGAGATTGATCATGCACCCTGCAGCCACCATTTTATATATTTATTTCCAATTGTTGTCAAGGATTAGTTAATAATATTCCATGATTATATATTACAATAAATCCAACTCAATGTATCATACTTTCCTCCTACGTACATCTTTGTCATAGGTAATTATTAAATAAATGAAAAAGCAAAGTATATAAGCTGTTTTGATGCTTCTCCATACATCAAATAAAGTTTCAAATCCAGAAACCAACCCACCAGGGCCACCAGCCCACCACCATATATTCTGTGAGATTTTGCTATATATGGAAAAGCACCATGCTAAGGCGCAAGTTTGCATATAATATATATAGCACGTAAAGTCTTTGCTAAATATTTTTAAATAGTTTATAAACTTATGTTTTATTTAATATTTATATTGTGTTTATATGTGTGTTGGGGGGCCTATATATCTTTGATTTAGTTATTTCGTAATTGAGTACAATTTTGTCCGGCTTTGGAATTAATATTGCTATTTATACGAGTACATATAGGTAAAAGTATTTCTTATATACTTCCCTAATAAAAATGGAGAAAAATATAAAATATAACCGATCACCATCTATCATGGATATCATGTATTTGATAAGTTTATTGATGATAATTTTTTTTCAAAATTATATAAAAGCTAATTTATAATTAATTAACTATTTAAAATTATTTCATAGTATCAATTAAATTCATTCATGTGTCAATGTGTATCTTCTAAATTCATATAAGTTTATACTATGTTTATATATCAAATTTCTTCTTGAAATATTTTATGTTCGAACTTCACTCTAAGCTCAATTAAACCTAAAGCTATAAGATTTTGCACCGATAAAAAGCTAGTAAATAATTCATATTTGAGCATGCATGTCTGTAAGGATTTTTTTCCCCACTTATCATTAATCTCTTAAACTTGGTTTTAAATACATGAGTTAAGTTTAAGTAATTCTTTCTTTTATAAATCAAACTTAAATTTCAAGCACCCAATGTAGATTACGAGTCTTAGGTACACTGCTTTATTTGATTAATAGAATAAAAATATCATTATTTTATTTAAAAAAAATGCGGCCTTATAAATTTTCATCTTAAAAGTATATTTAGCATTTTTTGTTCATTAATAGTAATTAAAATTTTTGGTGATTTACTTGTAAAATAAACAAATAAGTTAAAAACAATTGTATTAGTAATATTTCTATAGTATTATTCTATATTTTCAAATAATAAAATTTTTAAGTTTTGACCCCTTTGCTCCTTGACATGCAATTTCTTTTTGAATTTAATGATCGTTCATGAAAAATCATTTTATACCGTCAATAATTAGATTTAACGTAAGTTTCTAAAGTGAATGTGATCGAAATCAACAAAATCTCTGATTAAATGAAAATAAACAATTTTCCCCAAACACAATATGTTTTTTCTCTTTCTTCCTTCCCTTAACCTTTATTTATATTGTGTGATCACAACAGTAATTTGTTTGACATGTCTTTTAATATAGATACGATATTCGCAATTTTTTTATACAAAATTTTTCTTCTATTTTATTGCCTTAGAATTATACTAATCAATTCACATTCATTTTAAAAAGTAGGTGCATGCATGTTTGGTCACGTACGGAGAGAAGCTTTGCATTTCAATACAAACTTTCCTTTTTAAGTGATAATTTTTAGTTGAAAATCAGTCAACATTGATTGAACTCATCTACATCCAAACTTTTTTAACTTTAAAATATGATATAATAAAATGATAAAAATTGAGTAAATTTAGAAATAGTAAAAAAAAAAAAAAGGAAAAAAACAGTGAGATTTGCAGAAGAGTAAAGAGTTAGCATGCATGGAGGTGCAGTGAGATCCATCCATCCATTCATCCCAGGAAGAAAGAGATGATGAAAAATGAAACATTAAAACAAAACAAAAAAAGAGAGTGAGAGAAGCAAAGCAGGCTCGCATGCAATCGTCCTCGTTAAGAATGAATGTTGAAAGCCACAAATATCAATGTTACTGATACATTGAAGGGCGTGCAAACAGATCCATTAACTGCTTCTCAGGTCCCCTCTCCATAATACGGTCCAACTTACAGTCTGACAAGCAGTTCCTTGTTCGTCTTTTTCAAAGAAAAAAATATTGTATGTTAATTATTTTTTATTAATAATATCCTAATCATTTGATTTAAGATCTAATTATATTTAAGGTTTCATCTTTCTTTAAATGTGTATAATATAAAAATCAAATACAGATTTTCTCCACAAATTTAATATGTATTGTCAATTGTGCTACACCGGTTATATCATTGTATTTTAATTGTAAGTTTTAGTACATAATTTGTCTTGTGAAAATACAATTTTCATATTATCTCTAATGATGAAATAATATATCACAAAATTTTAATTTTTTCTAATTAATTTAAATTTTATGTTAATGGGTCGTTAATTATGACCTATATATTTATTGCTGTGACGGTAAAGTATTATATATAAGAGTTTATGATTAATTAAATTTTGTTGTCATCGAGTATATATGTAAAAAGAAATTATATTTATAATTTTTTAAATGATTGATAGTGTAAATTTATATGGAAAAAATAGAAATTATATGTTAGGATGTTGTTAATAATTCTCATTACAAAAATTTTAGTCTAAATAATAATTAAATAAATTTCTTTTGTTAAAATTATGTATATGCTACGATTGTACTAAAATCATAACTTTGAGTGTACATGCAAATAGTAAAAACTTAATTTTTTAAACCAATTATTTAATGGTCTACCATTAAAGATTCAACTATGATTACATTAATCATATTTTTTTATTTTTTATATTCTCAAATTTTTTTTTTATTTATTACTTTATAATATGAACTTACAGATTTTCATAAAATTTTCATTAATAAAATCATAACAATCTAATAAATTAAAAGGAATTTTAAATTAAAAATCAATGTGTTTATAGAATTAAGTATTTATATTTTAGTTTTTATAAAATAGAAAACTAATGGTATTTTAAAATATCAGAATATAATTAAATGTAAAGAACAGATAAAATTATTGTGGTATTAATCAACGTTATCAATGGGACAATTTCATATTTTTAAAAAATTGTATTATGAAACTAAAATTTATTGTGTTTCATAAAATCAGGTAAATTTAAATTTCTTTCTGAAAAATCAGATAAGACCACTTGGCTAAAAAACTCTCCCTTTTTAAAATTTCTCAAAGAAATTTATAATAATATTAAAAAAAACAAAAAATATGTCAGTTATATTCTCATGAAAAAAATAATTTTGATTAAACCTGATGTACCACGCGTTTAGCGCGTAAGAAAGTGCGAATTGGTCAGATTCTGCAGACATTCTATTACCATTCATCAGCTTGTGTCGCTGAGTTTGTGGTAATAACAACGCATCAAATTAGAGATTGCTAAAATCTTTGCGCTTTTTGACTCTGCTAGTTCGTGGGACAGAGACAGACATTCTTTTACAACGTTATGTTTATGTTAGCTAACTTCTCTATATCTTGGGTACTATATATTGGGAAATGGGAAATGTTGCATGAAGAATTCATGTTTTTTCAAATATGCCAGAGGATTGTTTTTCAATCAATTTATAGATTCCGGTTAATTATATATTATTGTAATTAATGAGTAAAGTTTAGATTCTTAATATGCTTAATAAATAAATTAATGTCATGCTGGAACCAAATCTTAGAGAATCTAACCACACATGTTTAGAGAACGTGGTACATATGAATTAAATTCAATTGTTTACAAATAAAAATGTCATGTGGTAAAAATTAGAGAATTAATATCAGTATTGTGGTTCGATAGTAATAGTAATAATATGATAAATCATATTCATAGACAATTTTATTAATATAAAAATTTTATTTATTCTATTGATTATACATACTCAAGTTAATGCTTTATATTGTCAACTGTAGAATTAGAACTATAATATTGACAGTGATATTTAAATTTTTATAGGGATAAAATCCTATTAATAAAAGAAAATTTTAATGAGTAAAACCTTTTTCACTAATTAACATTTCACTGCATGATTTAGACCGATATATATTACCAACATATTTAAAGACAAAACTATTAATTAGTGTTGAAAAATTACTATGATATGTGTAAAGAAAATGAGAAATTAAAACTCTAAATAAATAATTCAATTTTGATACATTAATATTACTAGCATAAATTTTTTTTATATTATCAATTTAATTAAAAAAATCGCATCAACTAGATATGACCGACTATAAAAAATAAAAAAATGAATCAATATATGATTAAATAATAACATAAAAAATGAAAAGAGTTAATCCCTCATAGACGAATCAAAATCTAGATCTCTTGAGAAAAATATTCATAGATGTTCAACCAAATCTCAAATGAAATTATCAAAAGAGATACAAATTACCTAACAGAAAAATAATAGCATAAAATTTACACACGACAATTTGTTTGGTTAAATCAATTAGTGGGAATATATTTGGTGGAACTATGGACGGTGAAATTTAACGGTCTTTTATTAGGTTTAACAGAAGTTGAATATTTTTCACACACCTAAAATAGCATTAAATGTCCATCATACATAAACATAGAGATGATTCTGATCTCGAAGAATATTACTATATGATTTTAAGGTTTCTATGTTTGTGGTTCGGTGTGTCCATTTTGTCGTCTTTTGATGCACTTTCTCCGCGTCTCTGCCACCAAAACCGCAAAATAATTAGACAAAGTTAACACTTTACACAGTCCATTCTCATAATATTAAGTACATTTCTACACATTATCACAAAATCATTAATTTTCTCTCTCTTACCTGACCAACGTTTGTCGTTGGTGAAATCAATTACAATTAAGAAAAGTACATGCCTCGTTCACATGCAAAAATATCATCATTTTTTAATTATATAACAACTAATAGATTCTCTATAGAGAGTTGGAAGTCACTAAACTCAAGGAGGATTTGTTTAACTTATAGTATTCAAAATTTTATTATAAATTTTGAAGCTGAGATTTGAATCTCTATTGGGAATATATATTTAATCATTCGTGAATTATATATAACCGCTGCAATTTCTTGATGTACTAAATTTGTTCAGTGAAGCTATCTCTAGCTAGCTTTGGCTGCGCAAGGTGAAACATCAAAAACATTTTTTTTCTAAAAAGAAAAAAAAATCTAAAACATTGATCGTCTTGTTAAGTGAGAACCATCTCTAGGTTTGGCTGCGCAAGATGAGACATCACAATCATATTTTTTTTTTATAAAAATTAAAATAAAAGAAATTAAAACAAATTCTTGGTTTTGGAGAATAGGAACTGCCCTAGAATATTTAACCTGTTTATAATGGAATAGAAAATTCCAAATTCGAATCATGTTTTCAAGAATATGACAAGCGCCAACTTTATAGTTTTGGGAAGTCGTTAGAGTTTGTCTCAAACTGGGGTCTCTGAATAGTTCTACCATTGGTTGGTCAAATTATTTCATCAGTATAATTAACTTTCAAGTAATCATTATAATCAAGCAACGCCTAATTGAATTTTTTTTTTCTATGGTTGTTGGAATAAGAGAATATAGGTTTGCTATTCAAATCCTAGAGCTACTGTTTAAATTATTCTTCGTTCACACTCCAAATATGGTAAAAACAGTACGTGCAATTTGTCATATGCATGTCAATTGTCATGTACATTACTCAACAAATTAAGTGCCTTACTTTGTGTTGGTTTAAGAGTTTTTTGCAATTGGAATGTTCAGTGTATTTCGTACAAACTAATTTTTGAATTGGATTCTTTTCATACATGCTCAAGTCACAATAAATACTAACAAGTGATTGAATCTTAGAAGGGGTAACAATCTCACGAGCCTCACATTGATCTATTAGAATAAAAAGATCAAGTAGGACTTTAACACATACTGTGTGTCTAGAGAAGCTTTTCTTTTTTTTTTTAAAAAAAAAAAAGAATCATTTATCTCCAGGGTTTTAGTTAGGTGAGAAAGTAAACATTGTTCACAGTTCTTGAAGCAAAATAAAAGCTTCCAAAGTTGCTGTAATCTTGGATGATGAGAATTAAGAAAAGCTTTCAAAGTAAACATTAATTAAACACACATCAATGAATATAAAAATTAAAGTTCAATAGGACTTGAACATTAAACTCTCACTGTGTTTTTAGAGAAGCTTTTTTCTTTTCATTTATCTAAGGTTTAGCTGTGTGAGAAAGTAAACATTGTCCGTAGTCTGTTTAACAAAGTAAAGCTTTCAAAGTTGCTATGCTCTTGGATATTGATAAAAGTGTTTATGAGAGCCAAAATTTACACAAAACAAAACGTGAGAAAGAGAAATGTGGTTTTACATTATGAATAAAATAACCACGTTAAGTTGCAAGATAAATCTTTTTAGATACATATATTAAAAGGCATAGTGGTATTAACATCAAGGAAAAGTTCCTGTAGTCGTTACAAGAACTTTCTAAAAGGAAATAAAAATAACGGAAAATCTAATTTTTAAAGGAAGAAAATCACACTTTTCCACTACAAAACATATATGAGGAATGTATACAATTTAAAAGACAACTTATTCTTTTATTAATCTTTCTTTGACCATCATTCTTGCTTTACTATCCATTCACAAGGAAATTCCAGAATCTCTAAAAGACTAGTACAAATGAGCTCAATTTAACTATATAACCGAATTGTTCACAATCTATGGCGGCCAAATTAACTATAGTTTAAAATGATGGCCAAATCAAATTTGATTCATATAAAACGCACTTAGATCAATCATTCAGAATCTACGATTTGGTGAATTTTCTATTAAGATCACCCAACATTTTCCTCCAAATCGTTAATTGAGTGAAGATCATACCTTAGTCAATTAGCACTCTTCAACATCAGAAAAAAAATGATCACATTTTCCATAGATATGCGGCAATCAAGTGGTAACCAATGATATACATCATTGATAATTAAGCTACTGCAATATTCATTCTTTAGAACTCATATAATTTTACCATAGTAAACCTTCCCATACAAACCAACCTAAACCTAATTAAAAGGGGGGGGGAAAGAAATAACAACATATAAAGATTAAAAGTAGGAGAAAATAGAAAAACTAACATCCCTAGGGTTTTCATTTGATCTTAAAAAAGAAAGAAAATTAAGTACTTAACCATCCTCGGAGCTTTTCATCATCACGTGGGGCTAATTATAACCAAGTTGGTTGAAACTTTGTGAAAGGAAACAGAAGAACCAAAAGCCATAAACTTCACAAGAGTGCAGAAATTCTACAGTGGGTTATTGCTAGTTGTGGAAGAAGAGCTAAAAGCAGAAAGATCAGTCCAAGCAGAAGTAACACCACCACCACCACCATTCCAATATTGCTCATTTGTATTAGGATTAGGGTTATTGATTCCCAAGAACTGTCTAGGTAAACCAAGTTCTTGATGCTGATTATTCTCTTCCATTTTAACAGAAGCAAGTTGAGACATCACTCCAGAAGTTGAAACCTTAATGTTAGTGCCACCATAGCCATGATCGCTTCCACTATTACCTTCAAATGAGTACAATCCATGTGAAGAAGAAGCTTCCAAACCAGACAAGAAGGGGAATTGGTGAGTTTGTGGCACCCTCCATTGTTCCAAACCAGAAAGGACAGAACCTCCACTCAAAGCATTTCCTATATGAAAATTCAAGTCTCCTATTCCTCCCACTGGACCCGAAATTCCGCCATAGCTCAAACCATAGTTTAACCCTATTTCTCCCCCTCCACCACCACCAAGGTGGTGATGATCACCAAGTTGATGCAATGGAGCCATGAATCGAAGAGACGGTGGCACTCCGGTGCCACCAAGCCCGGCCACCATGTCAGCAGAGGAGGAACCACTAGTGGTGGAAGCTGAGCCGGCACTCGCAGTCTGACGATCCGAGTTTGCCGGCGACCTGGCGCTGCTGCCGGATGTTCCTCTGCTCCTCTTGTTCCTCCGGCAGCCACCGCCAACAGGGACGTTCCTCAACGCCCCACCACGTGTCCAGTACCTTCTACAGGCCTTGCAGAAGTGGCGAGGCTGAGAGAGGCTATAGTTGTTGAAGTAGCAAAACTTTGTGTTGGCGGAGTCACATCTTGGACACTTTTGTGGAGCTTCTTGCATGGGTATGTTTGCCATCCTAGCCCTGTCCGCCATCGACCCTGGCCTAATGGACCCGGTAGTAGTGCTGTTACCGCCGAGTCCATGTTGGTTCGATGACGGAGGTGGTGGTGGTGGCTGTATTGGTGGTGGAAGAATAAGGTGTGAGCTTGGAGCAGTGTTGTTCCCTTGTTGCTGGTGATTTGGTTGCTGTAGTAACATAAAGTGTGAGGAACAAAAAATTATCAAACAAATGGTATATTCAAGAGAAGGGTATAAACAAAAGTGCAAGGTAGAATATCTATATCTTTTGAAAATTTGCCTTTTGGACAGAAATTAAATGAGAAAGATCCAAATTGAAGAACCCTTGAATTTTTTTTACCTGTTGTTGCCAGTTGGCTGGATCAATATATGCTGGGATGGAAGTATAAACCATGGTTCCTTCTTGGAGCTTTCTCTTTTGTAAAGGTTGATGGCTTAATTTTTTGGGAGCTAATAGTGAAGAGAATCACATCAAACAGTTAGAGAGTGGGTGAGGGAGTGAGTGAGTGTGTGTGTGGTTGAGTTGAGAGCATAGAGGGTGAGAAAGAAAAAGAGAGAAAGCAAAAAAGAGAGAAAGAAAGAAGAGAGGGGAATGAAGGGTTTGGGAGAGGAAGTAATGAGAAGCAAAAATAAAGGAGGTGCTTTTGAGTATTTATATATAATTTTTAAGTTTCTTGTTCATTTCCCCCCATATAGCACTCTTTTTGTTTTATTGCTTTTCAGGATTTTGAGAAGGCGATGTTTCTTAACCCATAAGCTTCTTTTTGATGCTCTGTAAGTACTGTGCTTAGAAAAAAGAGATAATATACATTGTTAGTGCCTCTCTATCTCTCTCTTCCTCCATCTGCATGAAAAAAGCTAAGTATTGAGTATGATATGTCATGTTATATAATAGAGAGAGAAAGGGTGTGCTGACCAGCCTAGCTATACATATATGCTAGCAATTTGGTGTAGAATGACCAAAGCTAACTTTAATTATGATTCTATTATTATAAAATATAACATTAATAATTTATTGGTGAATGAATGATAGGTTATAGTGAAGAATAATGTGGTTCATATGTTAATTTAATATTTTTAAGATTGGGTTAAAAAGAAAGAAAAGGTGTCCATTTGTGCTTTAGTGTGTCCCGACCGAGTGAACCTTTTCTTGGTCAGGTCTGTTCCCTTCCCCACTCCTCTTTCTTTTTTGCATGGAAACATTTAATCTTGCAACTCACGCGCCACAAAATGAGTTTATGAGTCAAACTTATGTGTGGAATGTGGCATATGTTGGGTTACATAGTTATAGGGAAGGGAAGAAGGGACCCCCAAAGTTACTATTTACAAAGTGTACATTTCTAATGGATAATAAATGATTGCTCCAAATGTTGTCCAAAGAAAAGAAAACACGTATAGTTTGTTAAAAGAGTTTGTGAAATGAATTGTGTAATATATATGGATATGGGTCATATATACTGAATATGTGTCAGATCATGTTGCAAAAATATGTGACTTTTGCTTAGGTATCAATGTCTCTAATTAAAGAGTTCATGAAGCTCCTTCCTGGTATTTCTTTTGGGACATGAAGATCTTGATATGACAAATCATGGATGCTCTATAGGAATTCCGAATTTTAACCATGAATAATGTCTCATTTCCTCATTTGTTATTGTGAGAGTTAGGGAGTTTAATTAGTGACCCGGATCGGAAAGGTGGTGCTGAAATCAATTTAATGGCAAAGAAATACTATTTTGAGAATAATTTTGGTGGTTTGTGGTGTATGCAGTTTTGTGTCTTTTTGTTTCTGAGCTAGGGTTTTATTACATGCATTGATACAAGTGTTGTTAATTACAACTCTTCTATTAATTTGTATCTCTTGTTATATAAATTATCAATAAAGTGTGTTGTTTCTTCTCTATCCAGGATTTCTTTCCTGTTAAAAGTTTAGTTTCTATATTAAATTAAATTCGTGTGTTCATTCTTCTACTATTTCTTGCTTTTTTGTTCTTCTACTATTTCTTGCTTTTTTGTTGAGTATTATTTCTTTCAGTTGTGAAATAAGTTTATTCTACTTTAATGAGAGGTATCAAATTAAAGTGATGGATATACAGCTGTTTTAAATACTTGATGGAATTTTACCATCCCTAATTTATTCAACTTGAACCAAAATACCTCAAATAGAAGTTATATTTGCTCTTTAAAAAAAAAAACAGGTAATGAAATGAGCCTAGGCATATGAAACTTTTCCTTCTTTTTTTTTTTTATAGATAGAGAAGCAAATCTCTCTTTTTTATTTTTTTTATATGGTAGTCAAGAACCTATTTTACCTCTCATCCTCTGAGCTAGAAAAAAGAAAATGTAAATATATACCTAGCTGATTATTTTTGTTTTCGTAAATGAAAATTCAACTAGAGGATAATTAATAAAAAAAATTAGTGCTTTAAGGATTTTAAAAATACAATAGGTGAAAGCTCTCTTTCCAACAGAAGTGATTTCTTTCAAAAACAAAATGTTATTTAACATTTTTTTGTGTTATATAAAATATTATCCAACAAATATGATTACATGTACAAATTTGAGTTTTAAATAGCTATAGCTTTTGATGTGTCAAACCCTTTAACCACGAGAATGTGTTTACTAGGGGAGTAATATACGATTCTATACAATACGAATACCTATCTCCCTTTCTTTACTCTTTATCGATTGTTTATGAACTAAGATTTTAAGTTAAACCGTCTTAATGTATTGGTGTCAAAAAGCCCATAGACTTAACATTTGGGGTATCTGTCTAAACATCTCCAAGCCCAATTTTATGTTTGACCCATCATCATTAGGGATTAAGCCATAACCGAATATAGACTTTTTGGTAAGAAGTCAAGGTCCAAACTTAAACAGTAGTATCGAATCTAAGAGATGTTTGGGCCCAAGATAAAAGACCAACAGAAGTTGAGGAAAAAATAATAATAAAGAGGTGTTTTCTCTAGTCGAATTCAAATTTTATTATAATTATTATTATTATTTGTATAATATTTGTGGGCGAATCTTTGTCCCTTCTATGACACTTCCTCACTTAGGGAAGATTCCTCTCAAGATTGGTTCATGCTCTTAATCATTTGTCCTATTTAAGATGACCAGTCATATACTTTTAAACATTATATTTTCAAAGAAAATCATTAGTAACTTAAAGTTCAAAACACCAGGAGTTTGCTTCTTTATAGTTTCTAATTATAAACACTTCATCATGAGAAACACTAGGCCTCATTATGCTTAACATATATACTTTTTCTTGTGAAAAATGTTTGGTAGCCAACTGCAATACGCAGACAATCAGTTATAAAATGTGAAGAGTGAGAAATACGTATGTGTATAAAATATAAAAAGAGAGAAATACGTATATATTCTGTGAGTGAATTAGCTGCGTATCGCACTTGTTAGCATAGTAAAATTGTTTTCTGAATGTCTACATCTACAAGAATTGTTGTTTGATTATTGTATGTATGTCCTCTTATAGTATACAGCCATGAAAAAATAAATTGCTTTCAAATAGTTGGAAAATAGGAACACATGAATGCAAGTTGATACTTAATTTGCCTTTCAAAAGTTTACATGGTACTATATTCATGTTCAGACTTGTGTATTTTGGACATACTAAAATCTCATAAATAATTAAAGACAAGAAAACAAAAACGAATGAGAAAACAAAGTTAATTCAAAGAAAAAAAAAGTGGTAGCATGATGAAGTATTTATTAATGCCTCTTGACATTTAAATTATCAAATTTTTATATAGTTTTGTTACTTTAGCCTATTTACAAAGATTATGAATTATTTTATATTTTTAAATAAATATAAAAGGTTGCTAGTAAAGTCATTTGATTTCAAACTACAATCATTTATAACTTTTAAGATGAGAATAAATATGATTTCAGAGATTAAATTATAAATAAAATTATAATATTTTTTATTAAAGTTAATTAACTCGTTGTTATTATTATTTGTATAAAATGTTTTATATTATTAATGTATAAATTCTTTCTCATAAAATATTATAAAAAATACTAAAAAGAAAAAAATGGTCAATATATTATCTAAAAATATATATATATAATAAAGACTACAGAATAATACAATTATAAAATATTATTATAAAAAATAGAAAAGATGAATGGTAGTTAATGATATTATTTATATAATTAAATCTACAGGCAAAATAATTACTTGATATATACTATATATTTTTTAAAAAAATTGAAAATAGGGGCAACGGAGAAGGCCCTATATGCTGCACGCATAGCTTCGTGCTTGATTACAATTAATTCAATTCTTAAATTTAATGCTGCATGTAAAAATACAATTATTAGAAAAAGTAATATATTAGCTAAGAATAGTAACAGTATCTGTAGAATTGATTTGAATATTTTTTAAAATTATTGAAGAAAAATATTTTTGTTTGTAGTAATATAAAAGTTAAAATTTGTGTAAAAAAATCGAAAGTAAAAACTTAAAAGTCTAACAATTTATCTTTTAATTCGAGAGTTTAAATTTAATGCATTATTGGCGTAAAAATCTTTACACTTAGTTGGGTAGAAATCATCTTATTTATTTTAAAATAATTATAAAAACTAATAACTATTTACCTTATGTATTTCAATCAAAATTCATGATCCTCAAAATAAATTAATTTATTATTAGTTAAATCAAATAAATTTCCACTTACAATTAATATAAAATTTTATATTGTCATCTAATAAAAATTAATTAAATATATTTTAAAAATAAATATTAGTAATTAATAAATATTAGACCTCCCTCTTTATCCAACCTTACATTTCCTATTTTGGTTACACGTGTGATTAGAAAATTAAGAATCATTCAAAATGTCGTAAAGATATAATATTGTGATACAATTGACAATTTAAGAATATTATACCTATAGTATATATCAATAAAATTTGCATATTTAAATTTGATGGAGAAGTGTCTTGTGCTATTAATTATAAACTAAAGTTGCAGAGTAGAATTTGACGAGTATTTCTTGGGTGTGTGTCATGCATTGGATGTAAATTATAAGCAATAGTGACGAAAGGCTTTCACAGACCACAAGCTGTGTGTACATGCGTGTGATGTGTGTTGGTGGTTAGTGCACATGGGCCGGTAAAGACTTGCGTGCCTCCTGTCTCTCATAATAGGTCAAATATAACTCAATACTACTTCATTTCACAACTTTAAACACTCACCAATTTCACCATCATTATTACTCACCATTTGTTTTTTTTCTTAACAATTTTTAGAATGCCATAATTTGCAATTTCTTTCTGGCTATATATGTATTTGCTTACATTTCGTTACTTTCCCAATCAGTTAATCTTTTTTTTTTATTTTGTTTTATTTTATTCCAATTTAAGTTTATGGGCAACCTTTATTAGTGTGTCACGTACACTTGATGTTTAAATTGATAATAATTTTAAATCTTATAATATATAGGTAATTTAAATTTAAAATTTCGAGTTCAATTTTAAAATTGGAGAGTTTTCGCTCTAATCAGAATAAGATAAAATGTATGTGTTAGAGAAATATGACTTAGTAATGAGAATGGTAAGATATGTTGTACCATAGGTTTTTAAATTTTATATATGGGATCAATATAATACAAAATGTTTCAAAATAGTATTAAACTTAAAGACGAGTTTTGTTATATTGCCATACGACCGACTGTATTATTTAATAGAGAATACACATGAGATAAAGGTAGAAAAAACAAAGGTGAGAATCTTAAAGATAAATAGTGTTTAATGAAGAATAGGATTCAAAAGGATTATCTATCAAGAAAATATTAGTGTAATATTAATTAAAGAAGAGATGACATAAAATTAACTAAGGAGATTTTAACATGTACAAAGGTTAAGAGAGAGACCAATAAAAAAAATTGATTACATGCTTTTTATTTTTTCCAAAAGAGGAAAAGGGGCGAACCAAGAAAAACTTTGGAAGAAGTTGTGATGAAAGATTTTATTCTAAATGATATTTTTGAAGTTTTGTCTATCAATCTTAAGTAATAATTTTTTTTTTTTGAAAAAATAATTTGTAAACTATCAACATTCAATCAATTTTAACTCAATTCTAATTCTTGTATGAGAAGTATATTTTTTTTTAATTCAATTTAATAAAAGGTTGTCAAACATTACTCTCTCTGCTGTTTAATATATAAGGCCATTTAAAAAAAAATACACAAACAAGTAGTTATTTTAATTAATTATTTTAAAAAATATATTGTATGGTAACGGTTATACTCTTTTAAATATTAATTAATTTGTTATGAGTAATATTTTTTTTTATACAAATTTACCTGAAATTGAAAAGAATAATATTATGCATAATATAGTTCAAGATATGTTATTATATACTATATTGAATGATGAATGTTAATTAACATAAATATTTAATAAGAAAAAAATGAAAAAAGTAAATAAATATTCCATAAAAATTGCAAATGACCTTATAAAAAATCATCAAAATTGATATTTATAAAAAAAAATCGGAAGATAAAACACCTTACGAAACTATTCAAATCAAATTCAAATTACTCAGATCCTCTCTCATTAACTTGATTTAGTGGGTTCTTTAAACTGATTAAACATTTTCCAGCATAAATTCTTCAAGATACTAAACTTTATCTAAAAAGTTTACGTCTCAATAGATATATTTTTTTCCCATTTATTTTGGAAAACTAGGATAAAACTAAAATCATAAAAAATTCATCACAAAACAGTTATTTATTGCTTTTAAAAATCGTGATGATTTGAACTTAGTATCAATCCAATCATGCAATTTACCATACTATATCAATAACGACATTTAAAAAGTAATCTGTCGTGCAAATTATATCTTTAGGTATATGTGACTGTTACCTCTAACATTTTCACGCGCGGTAAGAAAAACAAAATCTAAAAAATTGCACTAAATTTACGACTATTGTGACTAAATCTAGCTAAACTTTTATTTTACCTTTATTTTTGGAGGAGTTGTTTAAACTCTCTTTTCTTTCGTACATTATTTAAACTCTTGAAGTCATAAGAAGAAGTGAAGAACATACATTTACATAAAAACATCCTATTAAAACTGTTCCCTTTGGCCACTAAATGCTAGAAAACTCTGGCACAAAAACACTCGATAGTAAGATGGCTCAAACTACTTAGGAAAAACTTTAACTGATTTGCCAGATTAGGACAATGGTCGTGTCCCAAAGGAAACTTCACAGCTACCTTCATCCCATTAGTCCAAATCATGAACAATAATATCATCATTCATTACATTATAATTCAAGTCTTCAATTCAACCACAGAAGTTCAATGCCACCTATCCTCCTCAGAATGTAAAAACCCCTTCTCTTAAAGCAAACATTCTTAATTCAAGTACAATACAACCTTCTGCAGTAGAAACTAACTTACTTTTTTTGATTGGTAACAAAACTAAAACTTGCAGATACTATCTAATTCCTCTTTGCCCCTTTCTAGCACATTCAATTATGCACACTCTATTTACTTATCCAACAATAATTGGATTTTTTTTTATATATATATAAAAACTAAAAAGTTGGTACTTAAAAAAAGGACTAAAATTTAAAAAATCAAACCAAATTGGATGGATCGCCTTCACGGTTGCTCTGTTGAGAATCAACATCTCCGGTCGGAGTTGAACGCTTAGTAGTGGTGGCGGCAATGATAACAGTGCGACAAATCGGGCAATTATCGTGGTTACTGAGCCACAAGTTAATACAAGAAGCATGAAAAGAGTGGTTACACGCACTTAGCTGCCGGATTTCTTCACCGTCGGCGAACACCGACAAACACACCGGGCACTCGCCGCCGATTTCCTTTGCATGCGATTCCTTCAGGTACTTAACGTTGGCGTCGGGGACCGTGATCTCGACGGCGTCGTGCTGGGATACCTCCGACGCGACGGATGAGTCGCCGGCCGAGAGTTCCTGGCGGCGGCGCGGTGGGCACCGGAAGGCAAAGATGAAGGTGTAGATTAGCGCGGGGATTGTGATGACGGCGAGGAGGCCGAGGAGGAATTCGAGGGGTGAGAGATCGACAGAGCTCGGAGCTCCGGCAAATGGCGGCGGCGGCGGGAAGGGGAGGACGGTGATCTGGAAGTCGGAGTTGGGAGCTCCTGTGAATGGTACCGGCGGCGGGAACGGCAGCACGGTTATTTGGCCGGCGGGGCGCGGCGGCGGAGCCGCAAAGACTGTGGGTGAGTTTTGCATTGTGACAGAGAAAAGAGGGAAAGGGATTATTAATATTATTAATATTATGAATTATTAATGTCAATTATGTCATGTGGTTTTTGTTTATGAACTTTTTCAGTTCTTGACTTTTCCTGCTGTTTTTTTTTTTTTTTTTTTTTTTTTTTTTTTTTTTAGGTTTGTGTTTTTGGTTGGTATTATTTATTTACTGGGAGAAAAGGTAGTTGGAAATAGTTGTTAGGAGAAAGAGAGGTATTGGGGTGGGAGTTTTGTTGTGAATTCTTGGATGCAATAATTGGTTTGGGTGAGTGAGAGTGATGAGGATTGGAATGGAGAAATTTTCGGTTGAATAATATCAGGACAAACAACTTGTAGCTGGACCCGTTTGTCACACTAGTTAGTATGTTTCTTTTTTAAATTCAGTTTGTTTCTTTCTTTTGATTTATCACTTTCTTTTTCTTTTTGCTTTTCTGAATACTAGCTGAAAAAATTTATGTTTATAAATTATATATATATATATATATATATATATATATATATATATATATATATACATATATTATTGATATTAAATTTCACAAATAAACTATTATCATATTCCCGCTTTTGCCTTCAATACATGATACATGTATGTTAATGTCATTATTCCTGAAAATTTTCATGGACAGTTCTATTGTAGCCGTTAATACGTGGTTCGTGACAAACGGTAAAGTTTTATCATGGATAAAAGATAATGGAATAAATTAGAAAAAGAATATTTAATTTTAAAAAAAATATATAATTTACTTTTAATTTCTTCTTATTTTTTTCCTTTTCCGACTGTCATACATGATATATATTTATTTAGTTAAAAATCTAGTTTTATTTATTAAATAGTACGTCACATGATAAAAGTTATTTATTCAACGAGCATAACTTAGATTTTCATTAGTTATTATTATTAATTTTTGTTGTTATTATTCCAATAAGTGAACATCAAAGTAGTGTCGGAGAAGAAATGAATTTTATTTATTTAATAAACTCTCACATTATCGATACATAAATAATTATATATATATATATAAGTCACGTATAATTATTGTCAATAATCACAATTAATTTTAACATAAAGGAATTAATTTCTTTAATTAATAATAAAATTTTATTAAATCCTTTAAATTAGAAGGTAGAAATCTAACATTCCTAATTTGCGAGTTAAATTATAAGATTTAGGTAGAAAATTTATTACTTAATCCACAAATTTCACATGGATGAGTTTGAGGAGTCTAAATTGAACATGTGTGAAGAAAATGACAATTAATATTAATATGTTTTGTTTTCTCTGAAAGCTTGAATTAGATGTTATATGAATGGTCGAACGGTTCTTGCACAAATTTCACATTATCAATGGTAATATGGAAGTCTTGCAACAACTCAATAATGCTATGTGCATGGCTAATAGGTTGTCACACATGAATTTCACACTATCAATGATAATATGGAAGTCTTGCAACAACTTAATAAGTCATAGAACTTCACTTGTAGCAGTAGTCATTACACGATACCATGCTTATGTAGATGAACGAACAAACAATGTTGGTTTGTTTCTTTGATTTCCATGAAATCAATGAGTTTTCGAGGAACATGCAGTAGCCTAAGGTAAATTTCCTTGAATCAGGATAATTTCCCCAATATGCATTAGCATAGGCAGAAAGCATGAAGGAATTCTTTGCAGTAAAGAAAATTCCTTTTCAGGGTTTCCTTTATGTATCTTAACAAATGATGTACAACAGTGAGATGAAAAGTGCAAGACTTAGTTACAACCTGACTTTGCTTATTCAATGCATAGGTAATATCCAGTGTAGTTATATGGAAGAAGACAAACAACTAATCAATCTTCTATAAGCAGTGGAATCATCCAATGGTTTTCCATCTGTAGAGATCAGTCTGAGGTGAGGGTCCATTGGGAGTTTAATGGGCTTGCAGGCCAAAACACGTATATCATCCAACCAGGACAATGCATATTTCTTTTAATTCAAGGTTATCCCTTTAGAATTTCTGGCAATTTCAAGACCGAGGAAATACTTCAAAGATCCCAAATCCTTGAGTTTGAATAAAGCTACTAGGAATGTTTTTCCTTGTTGCAACTAATCAGAATTTGATCTAGCTAGAATGATACCATCCACATATACCAGAGTCATTACAAAGGATGCTCCTTCACCTTTATTGAGCAAAGAGTAATCATTCTTTAATTGAGTGAACCTAAGTGAAAGTAAAACTATTGAGAACTTTGTAAACTATTGCCCAAAATATTGTTTGAGACCATAGATAAACTTTTGCGGTTTACAAACTAAGTTCTCCTTTGCATGCCATCGTGCAATATCCTAGGGGAAGTTTCATATAAACCTCTTCATTTTGAGAAGAACATTGTGCACATCTAATTGGAGCAATGTCCAATTCGTTACAACAGCTAAAGGTAATAACATTCTCATAGTTGTTAATTTTGCCACAGGTGAGAAGTTCTCGAGATAATCAATATCTGCTTGTTGAGTGAATGATTGTGCCACAAGCCTTGCCTTGTGTCTAGCAATAGAACAATCTTAATGATATTTGACTTTATAGATCCCGTGCAACTAGTGAGAGTTTTCCTCTGTGGAAGAGGTGTGACTATCCAAGTATTGTTATCTTCTATGACTGCAACTCCATGTTTAATGCAAAATAGGATCTTCTATTACATTGGATTATAGATAAAAACCATTTATCATAGAAAATTTGTTCTTCATAACGAGTATAATCAGCGTGAAACGACTCCACTTAGAATAAATCTTTTTAGTGAGAATATAAAATATAAATAATTGACCAGTACATCTAATTAATGCATGCAAAAATATTCACATTATACATGAAGAATAAAAAAGGAAAGAATAAAAGCTATCAAAGAATTTAAATATTCTAAAAAACATTAATATATCTACGTCATGTCAAAATTCAGAAGGAATTTACATCGAGAAAAAATAATATAACTCTGTTCATTTATAAAACTCTCACACAATCTATATACAATGATAATTTACAGTGAAAAAAAACAATATAACTTATGATGAAAAAATAAATTTCATTTATTTATAAAACTCTCACCCAATCTATATACAACGATAAATTACATAGAGAAAAAATAATATAACTTATAATGAATTTTTTCATTTATAAAACTCTCATACAATCTATATACAATAATCTGCCTATACAAGTCTGAACATGTAATATTGTTAACTACCATGCCTCATTCTAACAAAGAAAAAAACTAATTCTACTGAGTAATAACGAAATTCTGTAACAAGATGTAATTTTATGCTTACTAGTTGACGTGGCCACGCTTTTGTTGTTTATTCACCCATGAATATTATACTTTTATTAATTACAACGTCTTTTCTTACTGTATGGTTGTTAACCCATGGAATAATCTTAGTCACAATGTAAATGGGAAGATATACACATATTTACTGTATGTTATCTTTCCAAATACACATATTTACTGTGCAGGTTATAGAGACGATTTTCGCGGTGACTCATTTTGTAACGTTAATTTTTTTTTTAATAGCAGTTAAGAAATCTGTTTCAGGAAATAGATTTCGTAATTGCAATTTTTTTCTTGAAAAAAGAAAATCTAGCTATGAAATCTGTTCCTTTCGTATTTGATTATTATTTTTTTAAAAATAAAATCTGTAGTTACGAAATTGGATTTCGTAATTGCAATTTTTTCTTGAAAAAAAAAAATCTACCTATGAAATCTATTCCTTTCGTATTTGATTATTATTTTTTTTAAAATAAAATCTATAGTTACAAAATTGGTTGTCCACTCCCACAAAGTTAGACTTTAAAGGTGTGAGGGATTAACATTTAATTTAATTGATAAATTTATATAAAATTTACCATTACAATAAATATATAAAATATATGTATTTTATAATATGAAATGATATATAATTTTTATATATATTTATTATAATGTTAAATTTTATGTAAGTATTTTATAATGTAAATTTAATTTACTTTAAAATATTATATAAAATACTTTTTTGTATAGAAAGAATAACAATAAGTACTTTTATATTAAGAATAGTAAGAAGTATTCTTGTATTGAATAAGATTTTTATTTTATTTTTCTTTTCTTTTTTTTTTGACTAGGAACTTGCTGCATTGGTAATGTAATAATATTTTTTGAACTTGAGCTATAAAAAAATTAGAAAAAATTTAAATTTATACAAAAAAATTTAAACTTATTAATATATAATAATAATAATAATAATAATAATAATAATAATAATAATAATAAAAATTTTGGGGCCGGGGACGATTACCCCTAGTACACAACATGTCTCCGCCTTTGATTGTCCAAGAATTCATTTCATAATTTAAAATGAAAATTTTTAAAATTATTTTTAAAATGATTTTTAAAATGATTTTTTAAGTAATTATTAATTTTCTTGTTAATTAGAGGTCTATGAATTACTCTACATCCTTTAAAAATCATAGATGGTAACTACAAAAAAAAAAAAATACAAATATAAATGAAAGCCATGTTTAGATAAATATTTAACTAAAAAATTGACATGGAAAATAAAATGCTAAAATTTGACATTAATTGCAAATAAAGATTGACATTGCACATAAATATTTTAAGTGCATAGTCGTGTGGTCTAATTGGCTTTCGCTTCAATTTTTATTTTAAGTGTATGGTGAGGTGGTCTACACAACTTTGGGTTATTATTATTATTTTTATATCAATATTTTCAGTGCATAGTTTTGTGGCCCATTTGACTTTGCCTTCATTTTTTTTTATATTTTAATTTAAAAAATTAGAAACATCATTTATAATAATCTTAATTTGTAAATTTCGTATTTTTGAATTTAACTTATTAAAATAAAATTAATTTACTAATTTTAATTTATTAAACAAAATTACTATTTAATTATACAAATAAAATATATTAAATTAACTACTTATATAAACAACTTTAATTTAAAGTCGTAAAATCACGTGAATAGAAATATAGACTTTTGCATGATAGAAACATTAATGGGATATTCTTTGCATAGTAGAACAATTTGAATCTAATAGAATTCTTGATAAAGTTCAACCACATGTAACTTGCATAATAATTGTTAATTTAACGAGCTGCAACTTGCACAATATCGGTAAATATTAATTGTTAATAATGATCAATTTATTTTGTTTATAGAAGATGAAAATTCGTGATTTTTTCTTTCCTCTTTTCTAAACTTCCTTCTATCATCACTAAACTAACTTTATAATTCCCTAAATCTTAGGAAATGTCACGTACACATTTATTAAGTCGCATGTCATTATAAATGATATCTTGTAAAGATTATAGTTTTAGATACTAAACAATTACTAAGGTATGATGTCTCAATAATCTTTCTTTTATATAAATTTATTTAAAATCCTCCAATTCATAAAATAATTTCTTACCAAAATAACTATGCAACATTGATTTTGCAGTGCAAAAATAATACATTATTTTGGATTTCCTTTTGTTAATTATTTTGACTTTTAAATAACTCTAGCCATCGAACACTAAATATTTGCATAATATTAGCGGCCGAAAAGTTTGGTTACCAAAATGTTACATTTTAATGGTAACTAGTAACAACAAGCCAAATACATGCGTAATATTAAATACCGAAAAGTTTGGTTGCCGAATATTACATTTTAATGGCAACTACAGGTTTCAGTTGCAAAATATTATCATTATGGATTAAATATGTGTTTTGTTCTTAAGTTTTTTTTTAAATGAATGTTTTTAATTTTATAATTTTTTTCTATTATTATTTTTATTTCTAATGTATTTTTTATAACGATCTTACACTTCAGAATTATGATGACATTTATTATAATTTTATTTAAGCTTATAAAAAATCAGTTTGTATTGGTTCTAAAATATTATAAATTTAAAACTTGTTCACAATTATGATTATATGCTTAACATAATCTCTAAATATGATACTGATGTATGATGTTATAAGTCAGTTAAATCTTTTCTTAGTAAGATTAATACAATAAATTTGTTTAACTAATGCATAATGAATAATTCACATAAAATTATATATATATATATATATATATATATATATATATATATATATATATAATATTTAGATGGAGATACAAGTTTTAGAAATTAACAAAATATAGGTTCAAAAGATTACACACATAAAAACGAGTCAAAGTATTGACTCGAGTCTATCTTTTTACGAAATATACATCAATTGGAAAGATAAATTTATATGTCAAAGTGAGCCTTTCTTACTCAATATTTAACATCCACATAGCTATTGGTAAAACAAAGACTACTGTTGAGCAGGATCACCAAAATTACTAAAAGAACTCTAAGAAAGATCCTTTACATTGCTAGTATCTATCAGCTGACTATCCACAATTAAGTGTTATCGTAGCCGTAGAAGGAATTTTCATCGAAGGAGTCCAAAACTATCAACTCCATGTGGCAGACACTCCTTAGCTAGCAGCTTATCCACAAATGCTATCAGCGGTTGTCAGCGTGAGATCTGTCTTTGACTTGATTCGCTCAGAGATTTCACTGCAAACGTACAATTGCTTTTCGTGTTGTAGAGGTTTATTTTAAAATCCATTTCCACCTATAGAATATTCTGAATAATAGTTGAATTGAAATGAGTGCACAAGTTACTCAGAGTCTTGAACTTCATAAAAGGATATTTGAATGAATAATTATAAGGAGTTATGTGTTGAATTCATTCGTCTGTCTTCATTCTTCGTCTTTAACTCTAGTCTTCAAATCTTCACACTTGAGCTCATGACTTGAAGTTGAGACGCGCTCTCCGTTTGATCTTAAAAGTTCTTCGTCTGATGAAAATACTTTATAGCATGACGACTTGAACTTTGCGTCTAGAACTTTTAATGTTTTGAGTGTGCATCTTTCATCTATGCGAGTAATGATCCGTCTGATCATTGTTCCCTCTACGTCTGTAGATGTTTTTGTCTGTCTTGTAATTATCAAAATTAAGATGCTAGGTCATTTTGACTTAAAAATCTCCCCCTTTTTGATGATTACAGACCATACAAGCAAATCCATCTTCTTCTTGTAAGATAAGATCTTCATGGATGTATCAGAGAAAAGTAGAAGACACATCTTAATCTTGAGTTCTTCAGACGATAGATCATTCTTGATATATTGTGTAGATGTCAGATCAAAATCTGCATAAAACATGTTAGCTTAAACACATAAAATATATCAAAGCAAAAATATACATTGAGATGATGTTCATAGTCATTTTTCTTTCATAAAGAGTTATTACATCCAAGAGATGTAATTTTGTATAATCAGAGCAAGAAAGAAAACAAAAATATAATAGAGCCACATGCTCTAGAACAAATAATAAGGACATAAAATAGCTCACCCTAAGCTTGATCTTGTTCTTCATTTTTAGCATCTTCTTCTTTTTCGTCTGGCTCCCCTTAAGACTTATCATTTTTCTCTTTTAGCTCCCTGAGCTTGATATCTCTTTTTGAACTCATCTCCTCTTTACTCTTTTCTTCAACCTTCGTCTGATCCCTTTCTTTTCTCCCCCTTGGGCTGCAATCATCAAAACATCAAAATGATAGAATCATTTAGTTTTGGACGAAGACGATGTGCTAGGATTCTGTTGAGCAAGAATTGCCTTCATCAATCCCTCTAAAGATTCAATTCTGCTAACAAGAATATTCTGAGTGGATTTGAATTCCAAATTTTCTTGTTCAAGAGCATAACACTTTCGCTTGAGAGAATTGTAGGCTTCAAAAGTAAGAACTTCAGCCTCTAAAAAGTGAATAGTTAAAAATGGAAGAACTACAGTAATAGCCTGAGGTTCATTCCATCTCCAACTGAATTCTCTCGTTGAATGATAGAGACTTGAAGATTTTGGAGAGATTCACCATTTCCATAGGAAAATCCATCTCTAAGATAGACGCTTCCACAAACAACTGCGTCTTGAATTCCAAGCGTCTTGCCAGAAGAGTTAGCCAATGTGGCCTTGTGAGCGTCAAGCTTGGCAATGGTCCTACTGCCAAAAGGACTGTACTTGAGAAGATAATCATGTTCAGACTGAGACAACAACTTTGGTATATGGCGTGCCCATAGAAACTTCTTTGGCTTAGAGTAAACTTTCTTTTCTTTTCCTTTTGCTAAGAACTTGATTCTGCAGGGACGAAGCCTGTCCAATTGAATGAAAAACTTAGTTGATAAAGAAGAAATTGAAGAGAATTGAGTGTCAAGAAATTGAGGCAAAGGTCGTTGTTCTTTTAAGGCATTGCGTCTAATATGATTGAGAGAGTTAGCTTGAGCTTTTCCTTCCTTGCGATATGCGATTGCCATGTTATCAAAAGCATGATCGTGATCAATGGGCAATGCATGTGGAAGATCTTCAGGAGTTTCAAGATCTTTAAGAATCAGCTCCTGAGTAATAGGAATTCCCGAACAATCTGGTATTGTCCAGGGGAGAGTAATTCCTAGTAAGTATCCAAGTCCAAGATACTCAGTCTTGTTCATGAGAATAGAGAAGGTAATGGGGTCATGTCCATCAATAGCATCTAATGACCACCATTTGCAGCAGTTGGGCACAAAGGGACTCTATTTGGTTGGATCAAACAACGAGTGAAAGAAGATGGTCGAACCACGCTTCTTTGGAGTTTCCCATTGACGAGCTTTTCTTGATCTAATGAAGGGCTCGAATCCAAGAGCAGGACCTTCAATTGGAGAATCTTTGAGATAGTCTTTGTAAGCGTAAGCTCCTTTTAGACCTTTGATGTTGGTTTTTATCAAACCATCCTAATCAAGATTCTTTAGCCACTCTCTTTGTTGATTTACAAAATAGATTGCTTCAGTATTCAGTTGAGTTGGCTTGAGAGGATGATAGAAGAGAAAAGGATTTGGACTTCTTTTCTTTGAAAATCCTCGTTTTCCTCTGTACACATAAGGATCAACAGTCTTAAAAAAAGTTGATTGGGCATTGTCGGATGAGGAAGAGGTGGAAGACTGAGAATATCTATCATCGAGAATCCAATCTGGCCTGGTTGGTTCTTCTTCCATATGCTCTGTTGAGGAGAGACTCTTCATGTACAGTTCATCAAGGAAGGAATAATCCATCTTACTTGGAGGTGTGAGCTCAACAATTTCAGAGTACAACAATGGTTCTGTTCGTGTGTATGTCTTTATTGTTGGCACATCAAATGTTGATGCATCAACGGATGTAGACTGTACATCACAATGGACTTCATCCATTTGTACAGGTTTGACGTCTTCAAACGCAAATGCTTCTGTCTGAGAGTGAGCAGGATCAGCAGACACAACATCTTTAGTCTGGTGATTCTTTGGTGAAACAGACTCAAAAGGTACTGTTATAGGTTCAGCTTCAGCTTCTGGTCTATTCTCCATTCTATCTTCAACAATGTCCAAATGCATAAATGTGTGTAAGTTATCATCTAGCATAGTGGACAATTGTTCTGACAACAGTTCATTATCTCTTAAGATCTGAGCAGACTCAACAGTTTCTGGCTCAGTCTGTTTGGGTTCAGGTACTGTTGCAGATGATACAATTTCTATTTCAATAGAAGGTTGAGCAGTCTCAATTGCATCTGTCATGATGACATCGTCCGCTTCAACTCTATTTCTTGCAGACTCAGATTTTTCAGCCTTCCTCTTAACTCTTCGTTCATGGTGTGCGTCTGATCTCTTATTCCTTTTCTTGTGTCCCTTTTTTCTGATTGATTTGGGTTAATGATGACAGAGCAAATTTTCTTTGGTGTAGGTGGTTGTTCAGGTAAATGATCAGTGAGTGATTCATTTACATGGTCTACTGTTTGGGGTTGTGTTTGGGATGATTTAACGAGTTTGATGGATGGATGTGGTTTTCTTTTTGGAGAGGATGGAGTTGGTTGATCTGCTTGGGCTTTTCTGATGGGAAGTTTAATTCTTTTACTTTGTTTGGATGGAGAAGGGTGTAGAGATTCTGAAGTAGACGCATCCTAGAAAATGTGCTTTGTTTGACCTCTTGGCCACCAGGATACCACTTCTCATTGTTAACCTTGAACCCTAGGTTAATAATAATATTTATGAAGAGAGTAGGGTATGGAACACCTGAGTTCCTTTTCAGATTTCTATTTCTTAGAGCACTCAGCCATTGATCTAAGATAATGTGAGGGAGACTTATCTTCTCTATCTTCAGCAAATGATAGAGACAGAATCTGTCTCTATTGCTCACATTGTCCCTAGACCCAGTCCCAGGGGTGAAGACGTTGAAGAGAAGATTGTGCAAGATTCTGCACACAGGAAGTAGTTTCTAGCTCTTAGAAACTTACTATCTTCAGGGATACAAACCCTTCCATACAAGGTTCTGTCTATGGTTTCTTCATCTAAATCTTCATTCCGGTTGGAATGAAAGATAATTCATTCAGCTTTGCATCTTCCTCCGGTAGCAATGACACCAACATTTATCAGAAACTCCTTTTCTGATACAAACCTACAGATGGTGCCATTAACATCCTGAGCCTCGCTTCAGAATTCAGCATATGGTTCCATCAACCATGCTCCTTGCCATTCTGCAAAGTCCATCCATCCTGCAACTTCAAGCAGTTCAAGGATATTTTCAGATAGATCCTTGAGTGTTTCTCTCTGAACCCATTTGCAAGGAAGAAACATTTCTTTAGCACAGACGATCTCTGTGGTATCAACAATCTTCATGTTCTTGGCTACCATTTTAGATTTTGAAAATAAGAGAATGCAGAAAATATGAGAATGCTTGTTGCGTAGTTAAGATTTTTGAGAGTAGAAAGTAATCAAAAGAGTTGACAGTTTCTTGTATATATATGAAGACAAAATAGTTTTAGGTTAGAGAGTAGACGAAAGAAAAGTAACCGTCCCTGATTTAACGTTTCCCATCATTGTCTCTCTAATGATTGATTTGACTCTGTAAATTCTGCGTTGTCTTGTTTCTTCAAGAATTTTTGCCATAAATTCCTGACACAGTTAATGCTACATTAAATGCTATATCCTACACACTTGATTGAAATATTAATATATAATATAACATTACGTCTGTTGAAGAGTCAGACAGACTAATTCAACTATGGATCAGACGCAGCGTTTCGTCTTAAAACGAAATAATTCAGATGAAATATATGCAGACGAAAGCAATGATCAAACTGAAAATGTATTAGACGAAAGTATTTATTCATGCAAGGGAACAATTCCCAAATTCTCTTTTATGAAATTAAAACGAGTTTCGTCCAAAGTTTTTATAAAAATATTAGCATATTGGAAATCTGTTTATACAAATTGCATATTAAAGACACCTTTTTGAACATAATCTCTAATGAAATGAAATATGATTTCAATATGCTTGGCCTTTGAATGCTGAATTGGATTCTTGCTAAGATTAATTGCACTAGTGTTGTCACAAAATACATGTATATGATTTTCAAACCTGTAATAATCTTCCAGTTGATGTTTTACCCATAATAGTTGTGAACAACATCCAATAGCAGAAACATACTCTGCTTCTGTTGATTAAAGTGCTATGGAGTTTTGTTTCTTGCTAGACCAAGAAATAAGTGATGATCACAAACTGACATCTCCACTTGTGCTCTTTCTCTCCACTTTATCACCAGCATAATCAGCATCACAAAACTCACTCAAATTGAAATTATCATTTCTTTTGTAAAACAAAGAGAGATTAGTGGATCCAACAAGATATCTTAATATGCGCTTTACAACTTGTAAATGAAATTCTTTTGGATCAAACTGAAATCTAGCACAAAGACAGACGTTAAACATAATGTCTGGTCTGCTAGCAGTTAAGTAAAGTAGAGATCCAATCATACCACGGTATATAGTCTGATCAACAGACTTACCAGACTCATCTTTACTTAAACTAGCTCTAGATGAATGCATGAGAGTTTTCATAGGCTTAGCATTATCCATTTTGAACTTCTTTAAGAGTTCTTTTGTATATTTTTGTTGATGGATATATATGCCTTGCTTCGTCTGCTTAATTTGCAGACCTAAGAAAAATTTTAACTCTCTCATCATGCTCATCTCGAACTCATTTTGCATAAGCTTAGAGAGGTCTTTGCACAAAGATTCATTAGTTGCACCAAAAACAATGTCATCTACATATATTTGTATCAAATTTTCCTCTTGAAAAACCATTTTCAAGTATAAAGGAGCTTAGTCTGTCATACCATGCTCTAGGAACTTGTTTCAGACCATACAAAGCTTTCTTCAACTTAAAAATATGATTTGGCAAAGATGGATGTTCAAAACCAGGAGGTTGTTTTACAAAAACTTCTTCTTCAGTAAAACCATTTTAAAATGCACTTTTTACATCCATTTGATATAAAACAATATTTTTTTGAGCAGCAAATGCAAGTAATATGCGAATGACTTCTAATCTAGCAACAGGAGCAACGGTTTCAGCAAAATCAATACCTTCTTGCTGATTATACCCTTGAGCTACTAACCTTACTTTGTTTCGGACAACTTTTCCATCTTCATCCAGCTTGTTTCTGAAGACCCATCTTATTTCAATGATGCTTTTATCTTTAAGCCTTTCAACTAGAGTCCATACATCATTTCTTGTGAACTAGTTGAGTTCTTCTTCCATGGCAATTATCCAGTCATCTTCTTTAAGTGTTTTCTCAATGCTTTTGGGTTCAATTTTTGACACAAGATGATGTAGGCCTCCTTGGTGGTGATCCAAAGAAGCTCTAATGTTGCCCAAATCTAGTCTTCAACCACCATCATCATGAAGAAGCTAATGCAAGTGCCTCGGTCATGAAGCTTTTTTGGTGTTTTAGTGTTTAAGAAATCAAAGCAAAGCGGAATAGGTAAGAGATGGAAGGGTGGCGCCATGGAGAAACTCCAATAAGCCTAGGAGGAACCGCCACAATGGAAGCAAGATGCCATTGATAAGATTCAAGGATTTTTCCTAAGGGAACAAGAGAACTCTCTCTCAAAAAGCTTAAAGCTCATTCATTCAAAATTTCATCAAAAATCCTTTACAATGGTTTGGCTAAGGGTATTTATAAGCCACCCTAGCTTGGCCTCCAAGGCACCTAAACTATGATTAAAACTAAGCTAATCCTAGTTAATATCTAAGCCAAACTGAAATCCTACTTAACTATCAAGTAACCAAGTGGGTTAGTTGGTAGTTAGCTTTCACATGGCTTTCACATGGCCTTCACATGGGTGCACATGGGTTTGTCTCCCCTTAGTACCCATGTGATTAGCCATGTCATCAATCCTAATCACTTCCTAATCAAGGGTGGAGATCCTTGATTAAGTGTTGGCATGGATCCAATGCTTAATCAAGGTTTCCTTCCTAATTAGCAAGTGTTTCAAGGTTCACACAATTTTGTAGCCGAAAATGTTTTTGGCTGATTTTGAAAACTTGTGTGACCTTGACTTAGGAATGCATGACATGCTTTAGGCTTTATGAAACCCAAGGGCTTTGGACTTTGGACCCTTAAGCCATACCCTAGAGCTATTACAATAGGACCTAATCTTGTCCTATACAAGTTTACAAAGATTTTACAAGATTTTTGTCCTAAGCTAGAATACAACTCTTGGAGCTTTTCCACTTCCTCTTCAAGTTTCCTTCTCTTGCTTCTAGTACTCCTTCTTGTCCTAGATGTGCCTACATCAAATCCTCCTTCTTTGCTTGAACTTGTCCTCAAGTTAATGTATTTATTTGCACCTACATCAAACAAAGAAGATTAGAAATATTTAAAGAAGTTACTACCACAATACTCACTTGGAAGTTCTAGCTTGTATGCATTTGGATCCAATCTTTCAATGACTTTGAAAGGTCCATCTCCTTTTGGAAGAGTTTGGAGATAACTTTTCGGTTTAAGATAAGCAATAGAATGATGAAGATACAACCACTAACAAGGCTAAAGAACCAAGATAAATCCAAGGCAAGATAGCAAAGGTTAGCAAGAGATAATAGAAATCGATTTTTTTTTAAAACCCAATTTTCGGAAACCGAAACTATGAGCAAGTTATAAGGTCCGATTTTACGTGAGCAAGAATCTACACTAGAGGCGTTTAAAATGCACTTTGGTGCTGCAAGCAAACCGGATATTAAAGTCCAAAGTCCAATTATAATACCAAAGCAAAATTTACAAGTCTTATTTCTTAACAAGTATGAATTTTCAAAGATAAGGTGTGTGTAAACAAAGGTTGATATAGCCTCCTTTGTTCTTTTCTTTCCCATACTTGAAACTCCTTCATTTCCTTATTAACCTCAAGGTCCATATCTGCAAACATTCCAAGAATTTAGATAAGATCCAAGTGACACACAAAATAATACAAAAGTAGAAGAAAACAAGTTAGAAACTCCTATAGTCTCTTCTCTTGATCCCTCTTCTTCTTGTTTCTTTTCTTCTCTCCACTTGGTTCACTTAGACATGAAATTATGCACATGAAACTATGTGAATGCAGAGGTATAATGCAACAAAGAAATCAAGAAAAAACCAAATCACTAAGACACCCCAATTCACACTAACGGTTAAGGCAAATTCAAGTGTTCATAATTTTCAGCATGTGTTCATCATGGAATGCATGGACATGGTATGTTAATTTCTTATCCACTAGGTGCAGCAAGACAGCAACTAAAAGCATGAAAAGCAATTCAAAACTCAAGGTTACAATACAAGGAAATTCATGTGACAAGTTGGAAACCTCACAACAATCATGAAAATCAAACAAAAGCTATGAATTAAGATGATCCTAATCTAATAAAAATAGAAAATAGAATGCAAGATTCAAAAAAAAAGGTAATGATGCATCAACAAATACATTCCACCCGGATCAAATACTAAACAAGGTTCCACAAATGGATTATTATATGATATAACACATAGGTAAACTTTATAGTGATTGCATAGGTGTAAAAGTAAATGATACCTTCTATTCAAACACCTTTTAAATTTGTTAGTTTTACCTAAGTTATTTATATACCAATCATATAACAACAAGATAATTTGCTTTCTAATATCACTAACACAATCTAAGGAAGTAAAAGAAGAATTTAGTCCATATGTCAAAGTATAACCAAAGCTCTTTGGAGCTTGTACTTCAAGTTGTGTTGATAGTAGCATTTTCTCAAGTTTGGACATGTTTGGGTTGGAACTCTCCATCAAGATTCCTCCTCTAGGTGTAGAACCTTCCAAAGTACCCTCCTTCTTAAAATCTTCCATCAACCTAGAAGGACATTCAACATTATGAAGATAAAGATCATTAGGTTCAATTAAGAATTCCAAACTATCAAATTCTAGAATTGTCCAAGGTCTAATACCATAATACTCAAGTGTATAACATGAAAAATCATATTTATTAGAAGTAAAAGGAATACTAAGTGGTAAAGAAACTGTTTCAAAGGGAAGTTCAAACTCTATGGGTACTTCCTTTTCTTTACAATGTTTATTCCAAGGCTCCATTAGGAACAACTCTTCACTTGGCACCAAAACAAAAGGTGGTTTGTAAAGTTGTCCACAAGCATCTTTACAAACGTTTTCAAGTGCTTTTCCTTCTACATCTTTACACAAGAGAATTTTAATTTCTTCTTGATAATCATCCTTTGGAACCATACCTAAAATATTTTCCAAACAAGAATCAAAAGAATCAAATGAAGGGTTAGTATAATCAAGTAAAGAATCACTTTTCTCCCTCATTTATTTTTCCCTCAACTCTAATTCTTTAAATTCTAATTCTTTAAATTCTTTTTCTCTCAATTCTTTTTCTCTCAATTCCTTTATCATTCTCTCTTTTTCGCTTCTCCAATACTCTTCATAATTCCTTTCTTTTTCTTCTGACGACCTTCGTTGTTTTCTTTCTCTCATTTCCCTCTTATAGTCATAATAATCTCTATCACTTCTTCCATGTGAGGGATGGTACCTCTCTTGTTCTTCCCAATGGTGCCTTCTATACTCATGGTTCCCCCTCACTCCCTCACGGCCAGCCCCTCTCACACCTCTTCTCTCAAAGTTTAAAGGGTCATGTCCATGGAAATCATCTCTATAGGGGTTCCCAACATCATTACCAATGGAGGTCATATGTTCCCTTCTTCTACCACTTCTCCTTTCTCCCTCTTCCCCATTTCTTCTCTCATTTTCACTTCTCCTTTCCCTCCTTTCTCTTTCCCTTCTATCACTACCTCTATGGTTATCAAAAATTTCATTCAAGTCCTTGTGAATATTTGTTTCAAATTTGTCCATTGCTTTCATAAAGCATTTCATCAATTTCACATCACTAGGACGTAATTGATCTTCACTATTGGGGAAATTTTCTCCCATGGCTGCAAAGAACAAAAGGTTAGTATACAAGGAAAATATAGAGCAAATAAACCTCACAATCTCACTAAGTGTATCCACTCAATCAACTCGTGTATCGCACAAATCAATGGCTTTTTCTCTAATGATTGTCTCTTGTCTTTTACCACTCTTTTCTCTTATACTCACTTAGAAATTATCCTCTAATCAATTATCAAGGTCTTATCAATCCATTATGAAAGAGGAATAGTAACCAAGCTAGGCTTAAGAGGCCAAGAAAGACAAAGACTCTAAGACAAAGCCAAGGATTCCAAAGGAGACAAGCAATAAAAGCTAAAAAATGAAATGAATGGCTACTCAAATTGTGGAGAAATTTTAATGAGACAATGGCACACTCTAGGGTAGCAAAATATCATAAAATTGCCCAAGGAAACACATCAAAATAGAGGCATATGTGAAGGCATTCAAAACTGTACAGCAAGCTCAAAATCCAATTAATAACCGAAACTTAGAAACTGATTCCAAAAATTTCAGCAATTTTAGAAACCGATTTTTTTTTTCTTAGCTTCTAGAAATGGCTAGCTATCATGCTTCTCATGCTCAATTTAATATCAAATCAAACTATGCAGTACCTAACATATCCAGCAAGGTGCAATAACTTGAAGAAATGAAAAATTACAAGGATAGCATCAAAAGATACACAAATCACTAGGAAGCTCAAAACTAGAATTTCAGCTAGAATGGTGTAGGCTCTTTCCTAGGTCCAATGGTGTTTCTTTTGTGTAACTCTTTTCTTTTTCACTTTCTTTTGTTCTTATATTGCAGTACCTTTCTTTTCTTTTCACTTCTCTATGGTTCTCAATTTTCACTTATTTCTAGAACCACTACTTTTCAATACTAGTTTTTCTTTTCACTTGTTTTTCTTTCTCTTCTCTTTTCTTTCTTTTAATTTTGATTCTTTTCTTTTGTAATTGGATGGCTGGACCGAAATCTTTAGGGAACTAAAAGCCTCTTCTAGGTTCAAATCCTAGCTTATCATAGCAATTACAAAGTCTACTCAAAATTTCAAAGCAAATGGTAATCTAAAAATTACTAAAAACTCAAAATCATGCAAGCATACACTAGTAATTGTTCCTAACACTTAGAAATCATGTGATACATGTAATTGAACCTCAAGTGCAGTACAATCCAGCAAGCATGCCTCACAATATAGTAAAGATACAAGACTAAACAAAAATCCTAATGGCATACATGAATCATAACTTGCAAGAAGAGAAACTAGAAAATCATGAAATCAAAATTGCAAGCTAGTAAATCATGCATTCAAGAATCAAAGGAAGAACATGCCAAGGTGAGTCATGGCCTAAGGCTATAACCAAAAGAAGAAAAGCATGCTCCAACTCAAGACTATGAACAAGACAACTCAAAGGAATCAAAACTAGCAACTCAATGAAAGAAAGACTCTAGAGAGGGAAGAAACTCAAAGAAAACTAAAGACTCGTGGAGACACAATTACTAACCGGTGGTGATGACTCAAGGTTGAAGACAACAAGCTCTGATGCCACTTGATGTAGGCCTCCTTGGTGGTGATCCAAAGAAGCTCTAATGTTTCCCAAATCTAGTTTTCAACCACCATCATCATGAAGAAGCTAATGCAAGTGCCTCGGCCATGAAGCTTTTTTGGTGTTTTAGTGTTTAAGAAATCAAAGCAAAGCGGAATAGGTAAGAGATGGAAGGGTGGCGCCATGGAGAAACTCCAATAAACCTAGGAGGAACCGCCACAATGGAAGCAAGATGCCATTGATAAGATTCAAGGATTTTCCCTAAGGGAACAAGAGAACTCTCTCTCAAAAAGCTTAAAGCTCATTCATTCAAAATTTCATCAAAGATCCTTTAAAATGGTTTGGCCAAGGGTATTTATAAGCCACCCTAGCTTGGCCTCCAAGGCTCCTAAACTATGATTAAAACTAAGCTAATCCTAGTTAATATCTAAGCCAAACCGAAATCCTACTTAACTATCAAGTAACCAAGTGGGTTAGTTGGTAGTTAGCTTTCACATGGCCTTCACATGGGTGCACATGGGTTTGTCTCCCCTTAGTACCCATGTGATTATCCATGTCATCAATCCTAATCACTTCCTAATCAAGGGTGGAGATCCTTGATTAAGTGTTGGCATGGATCCAATGCTTAATCAAGGTTTCCTCCCTAATTAGCAAGTGTTTCAAGGTTCACACAATTTTGTAGCCGAAAATGTTTTTGGCCGATTTTGAAAACTTGTGTGACCTTGACTTAGGAATGCATGGCATGCTTTAGGCTTTATGAAACCCATGGGCTTTGGGCTTTGGACCCTTAAGCCATACCCTAGAGCTATTACAATAGGACCTAATCTTGTCCCATACAAGTTTACAAAGATTTTACAAGATTTTTGTCCTAAGCTAGAGTACAACTCTTGGAGCTTTTCCACTTCCTCTTCAAGTTTCCTTCTCTTGCTTCTAGTACTCCTTCTTGTCCTAGATGTGCCTACATCACAAGAGCATATCCAGAAAGGTCTCTAAAATTTGACCTGGTTTGCACTCCTTGATGCTTGTCTCCTATAATCAGATCTTGGGAGTGATTTGAGGGAAATTTCCATGTTCTTATTGGAGTCTGAATATTGTCAGGTTGAAGAGTAGATGATGAGGGTTCGTTTGAACCAGCAGATGCAGTTTCGTCTGATTTGGCTTCTGCGTCTGTTCTGACGATAACATCATTTGGTTGACTTGATGAGTTGACCTGCACATTATCAAAGATGTTTCTAGGTGTGACATTTCTTTGTCAGCCTTTGAATTGTCTTGGAATTTGACATGTATTGATTCTTCTACAACTTGAGTATTAAAGTTAAAAACTCTATAAGCTTTAGATGTATCCGAATATCTGAGAAGAAAACCTTTATAGATTTTAGAGTCAAATTTTCAAAGATGATCTTTAGTATTAAGGATGAAACATTCATATCCAAAAGGATGGAAATAGGATATGTTGGATTTTCTTCCTCTCTATAATTCATAAGGAGTCTTATTCAATATGGGTCTTATCGAAATTCTGTTTTGTAAATAACATGAGGTATTTATTACTTCTGCCTAAAAATATTTTGGAAGTAAACTTTCATTTAGAAGAGTTTTAGTCATCTCTTGTAAAGTCCTATTTTTCCTTTCCACAACTCCATTCTGTTGAGGAGTTCTTGGAGATGAAAATTTATGGAATATACCATTTTCAAAACAAAAGGCTTTAAACTCAGAATTTTTGAAATTCAGTTCCATGATCACTTCTCATAGATGCAATACATGCTCCTTTCTCATTTTGAACACATTTAAAGAAAATTTCAAAGACATTGAATGACTTGTGTTTATGAGCTAGGAAGTATACCCATGTCATATAGACAAGTTACATTCTGATCACTAAGGTCAGAGAGACACACTTCATATAGATTGTGCTGTCTTCTACCCTTAAACATAATAGATTTATCATTGTTTCTAACTATACACTCATCAGAGTTAAAGGAAACTTCATACACAAAATTAACTTATGCTAAGTAGATTGAAATTTAATCCTTCAACATAAGAAACATTTTATATAAGTGGGTTGGGTGCTTTAGTAACAGTCACAATCCCAAGAATCTTACCTTTTCCAGACCCATATGAGACAGATCCTTTACTTGTTCTAAGGTCTTGGAACATAGACAAACTTCCTGTTATATGTCGCGAGCATCCACTGTCCAGGATACCACTTGAATCCTTCTTTCTTTCTATTGAGGATATCTGCAAAAGGAATAATTTGTGATTTTGGTACCCAAATATTCTTGGGTTCTGCTTTGTTAATGGAGGGTTTTCTTGTGTTAAAAGTCTTCGGGTGACCTTTATAAACATTTGAAACCCTGTTATAATTTGCATGCATACTCTTACGTACAAACGGAATAGTTGATGACTTTGTTTCGTCTGTACTTTGATTATACCCAAGTCCACTTTTATTAGAAGGAGGTCTTCCATAAGTTAAGATATTTTTAAGTTTGGAAGAGCTCGATTTGAACTTGATTAAATCCTTTTTCATAGAATCATTTTCTTCTCTTAGTTTTTTGATTTCAAGACGAAGATGATTCTTTTCAGATTCATCTTGAGAGGATGCTTCATCTGAGGTTCCTTTTTGTGACAAACTTTCATTTATAGCTTTTAGTCTTGAGACTTCTTCCACAGCTGTTTTCAACTTGGTTTTGTAAGATTTTTATTCTTGAGCTATAAACTGAGATTTTGCAAGAAGAACATCATATGAAATATCTTCTTCTTCTGAATCTAAATCTGAGGAAGATGAAAGAAATTTGTTTAGAATTTTTACCTCAGAAGATGTTAAGTCTCTTGTCATGAGACATATATTTGCATTTTCTTCTTTCCCAGAATTATCTAAGCTTTCTATATCAAGGTCTTCCCATGTAAGAAGGTCTTTCTTCTTGTTATCTCTTTTAGGATTCCACCTTTTCTTCAACCTTGGACAATCAGTTTTTATATGCCCAGGTTTTCTGTATTCATAGCAGACAACTTAAGATTCTTCTTCTTTGTTGGATGATTTTTCAGGGAATCGTCTATCCTTTCTCTTGAAGAATCGTTGGCCACGACCTTTCTTCATCATCATTCTTTTGAATCTTCTGGCCATCAAAGAGATCTCATCATCTGTTGATTCTTCTGAATCATCAGATTCAGTTGAGTCAGCTTTAAGAATTTTAAGTTTCTTTTTATCTATTTTGCTGGACTCTCATTTTTTAGCTTTATCAACCGAGGTTAAAGCAATAGGCTCTTTGACTTTGATTTTCTCCCGCTTACTTAGGTGAACTTCATGTACTCTTAGAGCACCAATAAGTTCATTTAGAGTTAAGGTTTTCATGTCTCTTACAACAGATATAGCAGTTGACATGGCTTCCCAAGGAGCAGGAAGACTATCAATAATTTTAATATTGTTTTAGGCTTTGGAGAAGGTGATGCCCATAGCTGTCAATCCATTTAGAATGGTTTGGAATCTTCCAAACATTCCATCTATGGATTCTTCTTTCTGCATGGAGAAAATTTCATATTCTCGTTGAAAGGTGTCTGTCTTTCTGAGTCTGACATCCTCAGTTCCTTCATGAGATATCTTGAGAGCATCCTAGAGCTCCTTAGCGGTTTTGTAGGCACAAAATCTATTGTACTTTGTTATAGATAAATCACATGTTATAGTATAACGTGCTTTGTTGTTAAATTCCATTATGGCGTATTCTTCATTTCCCCATTGTGCTTCGGGTTTAGTTAGGGGAATATCTCCTTCTATGATGATCTTCCATAGTCTGTATTGGGTGGACTTGATGTACATTTCCATTTTATCTGCCTAGTAAGGATAATCATCTTCAGATAAGGTTGGAGGTTTGTTCATAGAGGATCCTTCTGCGATCAACATCGTCTTGGAGGTCTCCATCCCGGATCTTTTCCTCTAGTAGTTGTCAGGCGCTCAACCCTTAGAGGCTGAGCTCTGATACCAAACTGTAAAATAAAAATACACAAGAAGGGGGGTTGAATTGTGTTTATTAATTAAAACTTTTTCAGACGATGCGTTTTGCGTTTGTATAAAAATGTTTAGTTCAGACGCAAACTTAAACTTGTTCTTCAAAGATTGATTTTAATTAAATTTGCAGTTTAAGTTATTATCCCTTGTTAGTAAGCAGTTAAAATAATTAAAGCAATAATATTTTTATATTAGTTCGTCTTATGAAAGACTACGTCCGTTACCCAAGCAACTTACTGAGGTTCCACTAAGAGTATTCTTTGAACCCAACCACTCCTGACTAACAATACAAATATTCTTTGAACACAGCCTTCTTAGGCTAAAGCGGTATTCTTTGACCCCAACCTCCACAGGCTAAACCCAGTTATTCTTTGAACATAGCCTCCACAGGCTAACAAAGGTATTCTTTCAATACTTAGTCTCCTCAGGCTAAAAAAGTTATTATTTAGACTTCAGCCTCCACAGGCTAGACTCACGGTATTTTTTGGACTACCAGCCTCCGCAGGCTTAATGAAAGGTATTCTTTAAACACTTAGCCTCCTCAGGCTACAAGATTACCACAACAGTGGCTTACAATAAGTTCAAATAGAAAATATCCTCTACGTAAAGAGGGAATTTACAATGAAGTTTCTATTCTAAGTTTGTGGCGAACAAACTTGTTTTCTTGAGAGCTTGAGCGAGTATGTGAATATAGTCTTGATTAGAGTAGTTCACCAAATTGAACTCGCAGGGATGAAGTCCTTTTATAGGTGATTGCGTGAAGTAACCGTTAGACTATAGATATTAACGTTAGTCCTTGTCTTGGCTACTTTTGCATTTGGTAGAGTGAGCAATTAGAAAATTTAATGGAAAGTCAGTGGTTGTCAACATGAAATCTGCCTTTGACTTGATTCGCTCAGAGATTTCACTGAAACGTACAACTGCTTGTCCACCTATAGAACATTTTGAGTAACAGTTGAATTGAAATGAGTGCATAAGTTACTCTACGTCTGTAGATGTTTTTGTTTGTCTTGTAATTATCAAAATTATGATGCTAAGTCATTTTGACTTAACACCAACATCTCCCCTCAAACAAAAGACCACTAAACCTTCTCCCCTTCTCCGCTACAACAGGGTATCTGACCTCTGACCTTCACTAGGTCCAATCCAAACCATCGACTCTGATACTACTATTGGGCTACAAGGGGAGGACTTCACACACATATCTCCACAATAGTAAGATATTGTCCGCTTTGGGCCTAAGCCCACACAGTTTTGTTTTTGGACTTCCTCCAAAGGGCCTCTTACTAATGGAGTTACATATGTGTGTTGATAAACTCATGTGACATCCTTTGTTTTTCTGATGTGGGACATTGTTTACATCCCAACACATATGTCGTACACAATGTCGTCCTTTTCCTAACATTTGCACAAATAAACAAACAACACAAAGGTGAACTCTTTCACCTGCATCGCAGGTATACACCAAACACACACAACATAACACTCAACCTAAGAACCACTGATGTATTTAACTAACAACACTCACATAGATAAACTTTAACCTAAGCATGACTACACTTATCAAAACTTTACTAGCTAGTTGTCACATAAGTCACCATTTATTTTGTGGACTAATAAATGTTTCTTAGTTAAGTGTTAGGAGTACCCAAATAGGCACATCAATGGGCTCTCACTAGTTATTGGTGTGATGTGATCATTATCGGATTTTGTCAAGTTTTATCCAAGCTTGCCCTACACTACGCAATAAGTACAACTTTATGGTTAATTAATACGTAAGAAACTAACTCTTCTCTTAGTCTCTCATAGGGTTTTTAACACATGGAGTAGGGCTTATATGTTAAGTCTTGGGTTAATTCAAAGTCCCACATCGGAGAGCATTAGAAATTACATGTGAGGAGGGGTTTGTAGTTTTTCCGTTCAAAAATTACAAATAATGAATTTTATCTCAGTGGGATCGTGGACTAGGTCTTGAGGCTACAAACCACGTTAATATTTTTTGTATGCTCTTTTTCTTTCCACCTTATACTTGTTTTAGGAGGTTGAGTTCCCAACATTATACACGTGACACTAGACAACAACCGGGATAGATGTTGATTGATTATATTCCATGACTCAACTTTGACATACCTAACACTTTTCGAAATATTTGTCCCACTCACTAATTTCCCATTGGAAGGGTAAAACTATCACATATCTTAGTCCATAATCATCTATCTCTAAAAGTAGCATAAACACAATAACTAATGGTTCTTAAAATGAGTTCTCTCTACCATGTCCACGTCACTGGGACCATCTTGAGCCTTCCACCATGTCCAGTCTTGGAGCATGTTGCTTAAGACGACTCTATCTGGCTCACGAATTATGCTTCAAACCATGCTCCATCACATTATATACACAACTCCTTCGATTTTCATATATGCATCTATTTCTCACAAAGCATCACAAAACCACTTAAAAATTCATTACAAAAGTCCTAACCCTTTCATAAGTTCCTCAAGTTATATGTTTACTACATATGTATAGATATACATTAAACAAGAATATCCATAACACCTCTCACAAACCTATCTAGAATACTCGTGACCAAACAAAATAAATATATATATATATATATATATATATATATATATATATATATATATATATATATATATATATATATATATATATATATATATATATATATATACATATATATATATATATATATATATATATATATATATATATATATATACCAAGGTATTCTCGTCATATAACACACTAGGGATATCTCGAAGCATAAGCTACACTATCCATCTGTGTTTGGGCAACACCTTAATGATAAATAAATGCATAAGAAGATAGAGTTTTCAAAAGAAACAAGACATAAAGCATGAGATAAACTGCTTAGCACTTAGCAGAATGTTCTCCAAAGACCTTCGTCGCTTAGTACCAACCATGGTTCTTGCAAAATATTGCAAAGATTAACATTCTTGTCATGAATTCATTTAACGAGTGGATTCTAGAGCGCTTAACAACTTTTTTTTTAAGATTTTGCCTTTCAGCGCGACATTGGACATTGAATGGCAAAAATGAAAAACTGTGATTTGTCCAACTAATGCCCGATTGCTAAGCAAATGTAAGTCAAAGAGCAATCCCTATCTTATATGATATCATCCAGCAGTAGAGACGACACTTAGCAAATATCATATTTTCTTTTAATTAAAAAATACTCCTTTCTAATATAAATGTAAGAAAAAAATATTTCACACTAGTTAAGAAATTAATTATCTTCATTAATTTTTTGTTTCAAATTTTATCTCTAAACTACTATTTTTACTCTTATTTATTGGACATAAAATAAAGAGTTCAAGGATTAAGCATTAAATAATAGCATTAATTGATGTGTATTTAAGAAATAAGGATAAAAGTTGTTAAAACTTACTTATATTTGTGACAAAAGAGTGGAACTTTCGTTGCTGACATCATCTTCGAAAGATTTTTTTTGCTCTTCGTACACTTAGCTTCTCTTTCACTCCATTCCCTTTGTTGAAAGAGACATTATTTGCTGGATCGATCTTTGTCTCTCATTACCAACTATGTACTAACTAGTTGGGGCCAACTTTGCGGCTACATCATGGGACAACAATGGATCAACCAAATGTCAAGGACTAAAACCCATAATAAGAAAAAATGGATTTGGGCCTTGATCGATAAAAAAAAATGTCTTCAAGAACTAAAACACACGTAATAAAGTTTAGGGAATAAGAAAAGACATTTGACAAAAAAAAGGCTATTTGAGCAATTCAATTTTTATAGAAAAAAAGGAAAACGGGCGCAAATAATAATTATGGGACACATATTCTTACGTGAGTTAATGGATTAAAAGAGAAAAAAAAATTTGGACAAAAACACCGCCAACAAAAAGTAAATTGATTAAAAACTTCTATTTGAAAAATTTTACGAGGTAAATATATTTAATATCTTAAATTATATATCAACACATATTCTTAACAAATATTTATGTTATTAAAGTATTTGATTTCATTTTATTATTTCAATATCAGTCTCTAATCCCATCATTAGACTCACTTTAGTCGTACTTTTATAAGGAAATTGGAGCAATGGCTTAGTCGGTCACTTATAGCTACGGATGGATTTTTATGGAAAAAGTTAGTTGCTTACTGGGAGTGTTTCTTGCCGTATTTGAAGATACATAAGAGCACAGGTAACACATTAAAAAAAAAATTATTTTAAAAATATACCGAACTTTATTAACAAATTATCAAAACATGAACATACAAAATGTGCATTAAAATAACTTAAACAAATTTGTAATAATGAAAAGAATGAGCAATGTTATTAGGAATTTGATAAAGTTTTGGTACTAAAAAAGCCAAGAAGATTAATCTAAAATTTAGGGTAAAGGTAAATGATAATAATCTCATATCATTTTATCTAAAATTATAAGTATTAATAAGAGTCAATATAATAGAAAAACAACACAACCAATAAGAAAAATAAACTTTTAAAACTAAAATAAATAACTCATTTCCCATAATCACTGCGCCACAATGATTAGGCCTAGATTATTAGTAGTTGTGATTGGGTTGGTGAGCCCATTAATATTTTCCTTCGATGAAGATAAAACTTGGTCTTCCAGGTTGGATCAATCATGTAAACACCCATATTGTGCTTATTGCATAGGGCTAAGATGTAATCTTAGAGTTATTAGGGGATCAAACAGCTCATGTATCTTGTGCAAGGTTACACCAATTAGATAAAAGCACACAAATTATGCTTCTTAACAACAACTTGGATGCAAGGACGGCTGAATCAATGAGATCTGATGGAAACAATGAACACTAGGAAACATGCTCTTAAAACATTCTAGAATAGACGTGTTAACACACGTTGGAGTGTACTTTTACCTAGCACTTAAGTTTGCACATGGTTTACATATTTTGAACTCCCATTCAATAACGCACCTAAATGAGTTGGATGAGAACGGAAGGAGATTAAACTTGCAACATTGCACTTGAGCCAACCTAATGTGAAATGGATTAATGTGAGGGCATCGTGGTTCCCGTGTGGAGGCAAGATCATTTGGTTCCGTTGCTGCCGTAGAGGGTTGGTTTATAGTAGAACCCACCATAAATGATGAAAGTTGTAAAAACAAAAATCCAAAGAGGGGGAATAAATTATGTTAACTACAATTTCTCACAGTCAATTTATTGTAAAGACAAATGTTGCGTCTGTATCAATAGATGAGACTCTTAGAAGGGTTATAAAAAGATATCTTAGATGAAACATTTAATAAAGAACCCCTAGAGATGCATAAATATAAGTAATGTTATACTGACTCATTTTATTCAAATATTATATATAGTTCTTTAGTAATTACTAAGGTTCTATTATTATATACCAACATATAAGTATTTATTGATCACTGTCTACCAGATTAATAAACTAAATATTATTTGATAAACAATTTTTTCAAGCTAATCCATTAAATATTCTTTGATACTCAACTTCTGGCTATGCTTAACCGTAAAAGTTTAGATTTACAAAAGGTTTTTCTAACTTTGACAAGATAATCTCTACATAAAGAAGAATTTACAATCTAGAACAAAACAAAAGGTATAACAAAGAGTTTCTAGATTTCATAATTCAATAGTTTTGGTTTATTCAAAGTATTCTCTTCTTTTGGACTTCAATCTCTAGCCTTTATTTAGATAAGAACTTGAGTTACCCATTAGACTTAAAAACTTTAAACTTCATTCATCTGGAAGAAGTCTGATGAAGACTATCAACGAGCATTTAATGTATCTACATGGGATGTCCTATCAAAGATAAAAATTGTATTCTTTGATAGTTGGAAATGTTAAAAAGGTGCAACATTCTTTTTGCTGCAGATCTTCGAGTCAGAGAAATTCTTTTTTTATTGTTAAGTCAAGATGATTCAACATCTTAAGTATTTTGATGATCACAATATAGATGATACTAATGTAAGACGAAGGATTGAGCAAGTTAGTCTCAGACAAATAAGCATCTCCAATACAGACGCAAGAAGTCTCAGAATATCAAGTCGAAGAGTTCGTACATAGCATCAAGATGACACTCATCTATCAGATGAAGAACCTTAGAGTGAAGACTTAAAATGAAGTTATGAAGCTCAAACTCATTTTCAGATGAAAAAGAACAGATGCAAGTTTCAGCTTGATGAGTCAAAGCTAAAAGACGCATAGTTAAAGATGAAGAAGAAAAGGACAGACGAAGTAATCAGTACAGTTCAGTTCTTCTTTTACTGAAGTTTTAGTAAGTCCTTTCAAGAACAAAGTAACTCGGGCCAAAATCAAAATCAAGTCGTTACTTAGGAGCTTCTAAAGGGGGAAAGAAATTTTGACCCAAACCTCTACAACACGAAAAGTAAAAGGTACTTTTCAGTGAAATCTCTGAGCAAATCAGTCAAAGCCATGATCTGCGCTGACTTCCGTTGTGATTGCATTAATTATTTTGATTGCTCAAGTCTGTTATTTCTGAAGTGTCAAGAAAGAGGACAATGTTCAAATATTCTCTGTCTAACGGCTACTTCAAGAAGCTCTCTATAAAAGGACTTCAACGTCAACGATTTAGAGTTGGCGAAATCACTCTATCAAAGCTATCAACTTGAGTTTTGCTTTCTTCATCTCTAAACTTCATTTGTAAAACCCTTTCTTCGTAGAGTGTAAACTCTTTATCTTTCAAACCCTTTTAAAATCCATTGTTGTGGTGTTTAGCTTGTGGAGATTGTGTTCAAAGAATAACTTGTTTTATCTTGTGGAGGTTGGGTCCGAAGAATACCTTAGTTGTAGCCTAAGAAGGTTGAGTTCAAAGAATATCTTTGTATAGCCAGAAGTGGCCGGGTTAAAAAAATACTTGTAAGGGTGTTTCACTAGAGATAGTGAAAACTTAACAAATCGCTAAGTAACTGGACGTAGTATTTTAAGACGAATCAGTATAAAAATCCTTTCGTTTTATTAGTTTTTGTTATTGATTAGCTGATAATAATTACTTTAACTAAGCTTTTATTAAAATCAATCTTTATAATGAAAACCTTTTGTATTTGCTTCTACTTTGAAACATCAGACACAAACTTAACAAATCGCTAAGTAACTGGACGTAGTATTTTAAGACGAATCAGTATAAAAGTCCTTTCGTTTTATTAGTTTTTGTTATTGATTAGCTGATAATAATTACTTTAACTAAGCTTTTATTAAAATCAATCTTTATAATGAAAACCTTTTGTATTTGCTTCTACTTTGAAACATCAGACACAAACTCACATTATCTAAATTTTTTTATTAACACAATTCAACTCCCTTTTTGTGTTTTGTATTTTACAATTGTCATTTACCTTGTTTTTTATGGAAGAGTAGGTACTTACTTCATTCTTGATTTTAGCAAACCAAGCATTTATCAACCTCTGCACGGGAAAACAATCTCGATAAGTAACTTAACGTTTAAAAGTAACTGTTAGGAGAGATACTTATCTTTTTGAAGATATGTTAAGTTCATCTGTGCTCCATTTGATGTAATCATTAGTTTGTCTCATAGACTATTCTTTCGTCTAATGCATCCAATTCCTTGCATTCATTTGTTTATGAAGATAAGCTTCATTTTTTATGCATATAAAAATGTTCATTTATAAGATATTTACAAGATAAATTGTAATTAACAAAATTAAGGATCTTGATTTGTCTTTAATCATTTTAGACTTAACAATTTCTCTCTTTTGGATGATTACAGACCATCTTTATAAAAGTTAGCCTTGTTACAGACTTGTCTTAGACATAAGCCTTTTTACATACTTAGTTGTTAAAACATTGATCACTTTTGTAGGTATTAAACTTTGCTTTAACTACAAAACAAATGTTAGTTTATTGAATAGACTAATATATCAAAGCAAAATCTAAAAGAATTAATGCACAGAAAATTGAAGACTCAATTGATTAATGTGATCAATTTTTTCTATTATGATACTTCAAAGAAAATTTTTCGCATCAAGATATTGTGTGTAAACTTACAATGATAAAGAATAGAAAAAGTAAAAGAATTTTATTGGCCCTCTAAACTAATGCTTTTCTTCTTTAAAGACTCCCTCTCAATAAAAGATTCAACTTCTTGTTCTTCAGACATAAAATGCAACTCCTCTTAAACTTTTATCAACAACAACTCTCCCCCTGGGTTGAATCATCAAAGTAGAATAGAGAGGACCCTAAGACGCTAGATAAGAAGAAGGTTGCTTTCTCAAGAGGCTTCATCAATACGTCTTTAGGTTTTGATCCTTGGCCTTTAACGCTTGATGCTTAGATTCTAGAGTGTTATATTTTGTCTTCAAAGTTGAGTACTTGCCCTTCAAGTTTCTATACTCTAGTCCAAAAGGCCCAAACAAATGTTCCAATAAGGGTATGGTTATGAAAGGAAGCCTAACCTCAAAGGTGACCTCAGAGTCTCATTGATTATTAAATCAGTGTATTGGCTTTATCAGTTTCAGCTTCCTTAGACCTTTAAATTCTTTGTAGGTTAAAGTTGGACCAGGAAAGATGCGACCAAATGGAGTGATAGACTTTGGAAGTGGACACTCTTTAGACTAAGAACAATTGTTTAGGTTTTCAAAACATTATTTAAGACAAAGGCCTTTAGACTATATCAATTGAGGAGATGCCAACAACTCAGCAAACCTAACTCTGGTGAGAAAATTTTTATGAGTAGGCTATTGTTGTGGGAGATCGACTTTATCTATTGGTTTCTTTTTCCTTTTAGCAAGAAATCTGATTTGACATAGACAAGGTTTATCCAAAGCCACAAAGATTTGAGTCTCTGGAGTAACAAAACATGTGAATTGTGACCTAAGAAACTTATACACTTTTCTGTTTTCTTTTTTGGCCCTACATTTGATGAAATCCCATAAAGCCCGTTGATTTCTAATCTCTTTTTGATAAATATTTATCGTCATTACAAAAGCATACACTTTTTGCTAACCCACTAAATATTCTTTAATACCCATCCTCTTCAAGCTATGCATAATCACTAAGGTTTGAATTTATAAAAGATTTGTCTAACTTTGAGAAGAGAACCTCGCACATAGAGAGATTTACAGTCTAGAATAGAACAAAGGCTATTACAAAGAATTTTGAAATTTCAAATTTCAATAGTTTTAGCTTGTTTAGAGTATTCTCTACTTTTGGACTTCGATCTCTATCCATTATATGGATGAAGAACTGGAGGTAACCTTTAGGCTCATAAAAAGATAAAAACACAAGAAGGGGTTGAATTGTGTTTTAAAACAATTTTCGCAAGCTTTTTCTTTTTCGTTTAAGGTTTCATCTAATAAACTTCAAACATAGATTTTCATAGACTTCAAATTTTTTTAATAATAGCTTTATGAAACAACACAGTCCTAGTTAGTGAACAAAAGCAAGTAACCAAGAAAGAAAACACAGGGTATTTTTATAATTGTTCGTCTTAACAATACTACATCTAGTTTTTAGCAACTGTTGAGATTTTACTAACTTAGAGTGATTACAAGTGTTATTTAAACCAACAAATTTTGGCTAACCCAAGTATTGTTTGACCATAGTCTCTTTAGGCTAACACAATTCAAGTATTGTTTGAACCTAACATCTTCAGGCTAACAACTCGAAGTATTTCTTGATCCTAGCCTCTTTAGGCTAACAAGCATAATTACCATTAATGATTATGGTTTAACATAATGGTTGTGTAAGTAAAGAAAAATAAACCTCTACGTAGAGAAAGATATACAATAAAGAATAAGCCTTATTACAAGAAGGATTATAAAATTAAACAAAGGAGATTTCCAGAGTAGTCTCCAATTCAAATCTTTGTTCTTCATCCTTTATATAGATGGAGAAATTGAACTAATTGTTAGAGTTGGCAACTTTAAAATATTTACTTCACCAGTTGTAAGCGTGTCCAATATTCCTTTGCATTAAATATATTCTTGAGTTGTCAACTTCAGAGTTGTAAAGTTCTTCTTAATATGAGGATTTGGTATTGGAAAGTTATATTTTTTTCTCCAACAAATCTTCAATTACAAACATCATCTTTAACTTTGATTTGATACGTCTTATTACAATGAGTTACCTGACTTCTTTGTACTTGATTAGAGTAAGAGATTTTCTGTTATGACTATGTAGAAAACAAATTTCTGATAGTTAGAGTTTGTATGAGTAAAGAAGATAACCGATAGAATTGATACTAATCTTTGATTTTTAGACTCTAATTGTCACTTCGTTAATTGATATGAGTTTCATCTGATTCATCAGTTAAGTAGTACATCATTTGTTAATATGTTATCCATTTGATAGCTATAATAGTTTCAATCGTCTTATAAATACAGACTTTTATCATAACAGTTTGTGATTATCAAAATTAAGGGATATAATTTACATTTAGACAAATTTGACTTAACACTTAGTAACTTCACACTTCATTCATTCGACAAAGGTGTGTTGAGGACTATCCACGAGCACTTGATGTCTTTGAATGGGAAGTCTTATCAGAGACGAAAACTTTGTGTTTTGATAGTTGGAAATGCCGAAAAGGTGTAACATTCTTTTTACAATAAATCTTCAAGTTAGAGAAGTTCCTTTCTATTTTAATTTGCCTCGTCTTTTTATGTGAGGAGTAGGTAGATACTTCATATTTGATTTTAGTAAACCTAGTGTTTGTCGCCTCTGTACAATAAACAATCTTTAATAAGTAACTTAAAATTTAAAAATAATTGTTAGGAGAGATGCTTATTTTTTTAAAATAATAAATTAAGTTTAGTTATGCTCCGTCTAATGTAATTATTAGTCTGACTTATAGATTACTCTTCTATCTGATGGATGCAATTTCAAGAATTCATTTGATGATATTGACAAATTCGAAACTTAACCATATTAACAAAGTTTAAGAAGTTTAAGTTGATGATTTCATACGATGAAGGTCCAAACCTAAGTTCTAAAACCCTTGTAAAATGCACCTAATTAGAAAGCAAATTATCCTGAAATAACCACTTACACCAACTTAACGAATCACCTCTCATATAAAAAGAACCATAGTAAACTGTTGCTCATTGGTACCTGGGAAAAAGAGAAAAATTGACCAGCCTAAAATAGCTAATCTAAAGGATCACTACCATCAAATGCTACTAATTGGAGTATGGGTAAATGGGGCTTGTTATGGGAAAAAATTAAAAGAAGGTGGATAAAGGATAAAATTGAAATGAGACTGCTTTATGTTGGGGAAAAGGAAAAAGATGATGAAGTGGTGTGGATGAAAGGGTAGGGATAGAGTAATTGACATAAGTGGGGAGCAAGAGAAATAAGAATGATTAGAATACTGGGGTCCTACAACTGAAGAGACCGATAATGATCTTATGGGTTATGAAGAAGGTAATGAGATTGAAGCAAAGAAGTTGTCAACACTTTGTACATGAGGTGGTAAGGAAGGGGAATAGGGTTCAGATGGCGGTTGAGTGTGGATTTGAGCAAGGAGGGCTAGTTGTTCCATAACCTTAGAAGTATTGTGGTAATGGAATCTTGTTTGGAATTAAACTCCAATTGATGCCGAAGGTGCCTTGAATTTTAAAGTTTTTCCAATTAGGTTTGTAAAGCACTCAACTTCTCACCAATGGCCTTTAAGGCTACGTCTTGTTCCTTTGATGAAGGCTTGGGAGTTATGAGAAGTAGATGAAAGCACCAAAATCTTAAGGTTTTGCTACTAAAGAAATAAAAAAGATTAAGCTAAAATATAGTGTAAAGAAAAATGGTAACAATCTTATGCCATTTCATTATAAATTAAAGTATTAATAAGAGTTAATAGGTAGGGAAAATAAACTTTTAAGATTAAGATAAATAACTATTATTTCTCATAACCTCTGAGCTATATAGGCTTAATTATGTTTCTCTTGAGCGTAGAATGATTAGTAGTTGTAATTGGATTGGTGAGTCCACTAACAAAATTGATAGAGTAAAATTATTTAGTAATGACATTTGTTGAGTGCTAACTGTTTACATTATTGCTAATACGTTTCTTATGAATAATTAATCGTATCCTTTTCTTGGTTTAAGACATATAGGGCTCTATATGTTTTCTCTGAGTAAATATTTAATAGAGACAACGTCTTTGAATTCTATATTTTTCGGCCATATTGCATGATCTAGGTTGTGACATTGTTTTAGGATTAAGGTGATAATCGCTAATCTTGTTTTCGAGTGAAGGAGTTGGGAATGAGCGGTATATGTTAGGGAAAAGAAGATGAAATGTTTATTTTTGTTGGTGAATATTTTAGGCGAACATTTTTTATACTTATATATATATATATATATATATATATATATATATATATATATATATATATATATATTGGTTTTACTACTTTTTGTTTTTAATTCTTACTAGTTTTTTTTTGTTCGATGCTAATTCTATAATTTTTAAATATATTATTTTCTGTTTATGTTGTCTACCTTCGATAAGAAAAAAGAAGTTGAATTTGAAAAATAAAATATGTTAGTTGTGACCGTTATTGGCCATCATAAAAATGTGAAATCATCTCTAAATATTTTATCTGATTTATGCGGTTGACATTTTATTTTGTGAAGTTTTTAACCACCAAAAATAACTAAGAAGTCTAAGCACTACACAAAACAACATTCAACCTAACGATTCCTTGTCCATCCATTACACTAACCCAAGTATTTCATCAATTAAGAGTACATATGTTTGGATAGAGAAAGAAAAACAGAAAAAAAAAAGAGAATGAAATGGAAAAGAGTAAAATAAAATATCACAAAAATTAAGGTTGTTTGAATGGAGTAAAACACGATAGAATGGAAGAGAAATATTATTAAAATGTACGTATGATTTAATGAAAATATGAAAATTATAAAATAAAAATAAATTACTAAATTACATTATTTCCTTTTTATTATATAGTTATATTTTACATTATAGATTAAATTTTAATGTCGTATTTTGAGTACCAAAAGTTTAATGCATTAAGCCAGAAAAAATAATTATTAAAAACCATAAGAGATAATAGATTTGTGATCAAATTATTATTTTAATTATTATTACATTTAAAACTAATCGCTTGAAGTTGAGTTATTATTTCTAACTAATTTTGATACATTCCCATTATCAAGACAATGATAATACTTGATAGTTGACTTATTTGGCTGAACCAATTAAGCTAAATTGCCTTTGACAAACACTAATTTTTTTTTAAAAAACTATGGGATATATTAAATGTTATATATATATATATATATATATATATTAAAAGAAATAATGTATTCAAATGGAGTCAATAATATGGTGTGAAAGAGAATATGCAGTCTATATCATAAAAATTTAGCTTGAGAAAAGTCATGAGACCCTTTAAATTAAACTTTTTGACAAATAAAATGCATCTTTTTGACCAGAAAAAGTATTAAAAAGATTAAAAGATTAAAATATTCAATATATTAAATGTTATACTTTTTAAGAAATGATTTTATTTAATTTTTAAGGGCTATAAATAGAGCAACAAGCGAATACTTCAAATATTCACACATCAACCTTATAAAATTAAGCATCTGAGGTGAAAATCACTGCATAATGACTATTGGCATCAATCAAGTTATTCTTTGGGTAGTTTTATGCTTTGCTTTGCTTTTGGCTTCAGGTAAAGAGAAATACTAAATTTTATCTATGAAGTTGTATTTCTAATTTAGAATTAACTAAGAAGAAGTGAAAATTGATCGTATTTGTTCCATATACCTGAATGATAATTTATTTTGTTAAACTTTTGGTTGTGAATGCAGGAGTACAAGGGGATTTTGGTCTTCCAGATAGACACTGCATAGGACGATGCAGCAATACTGATGAGTGCGATGTGACCTGTCAAAACAATGGCTATGCTAAAGGAGGCTCTTGCGTAGGATATGTTCCGGGGACTATCCTGTGTTGTTGTTTCACATAAGTTGTGTTTTATCCATTCAATGTATGAAAATAAAATATAGCATGTGCAAAAGGCTTGAACTTGGTTATCAATAATATGTGCATGCAATTCTATACTAAACAGTTGTTCACATTGTCTCTTCTGTTTTAAATTATAAATTATCTTGCAAAACTCTGCTTAAATTTATCTAAAGACTCCAAAATTTAAGTTGTATCATATGTAAACAAATCTTATGATATTCAAATTTATTAATGTGGAATAACTGGCAATAACATTTTAAATATTTGACTATCTATTGAATTCAAAAGATAACAAATATTAAAATTATATTAACACCATATTATTATATATTACAAGATATATTAAAAAAAATTATTTTGGCTTGTGAACAGTACATAATAATTATTTATTATTACAAAAATTATATTATAATGAAAATTTAATAACAATGAATATTTTTAATATAAATTATCTTTTGGATTTAAAATAAATAATTCACATTGTGATGTAAAATTTCTTTTATCCATTAATAATTTATTTTAAAAAAATTAAATAAAAAATTTAAAATAAATCTTAGATAATATTAAAATTGAAAAGCAGTTAAAAGTAAAACTTCTTAAAAAACATTTTTATAGAAGAAAAATAATTAAAAGTACCCAAATTAAAAAATATCCTTAAAAATATTATTCTAATTCATATATTCATTATAATTTATTCATCTGGAATCAATATCACTAGCAAGTTGCAACTTTTCACTTCACTAAATTGGCACATTTACTAAACATTTTTTTGGGTAAGGAAGGTACTCATCTGTTGGAAGTCAATTATGAGAAATGTTATTATTATTCTTTGAGATACTTTTTACTCTTGTTAAAATTTATTAAAAATTAATAAAATTTGGTGATTTAACATAGCTTAATAACTTTCTTTTTTATTTAAGTTTATATAAATTTATTAATTTAGATTTACATTATTAATTATTTGTCATTATAATTATTAATTATATTTATCTAACATCTAAATTATACACATTATTTAGTTTATAAAATATTAAGATCTCTTTTGATATTTGACTGTGATGGGTTGGATCATTTACTAAAGTTTATTGTGTTCCTGGTCTCATTTGTTAAGTTATATCAATGATGTCCATTATCATTAACCTAGTTTACTCTAAGCACTCACAAGATTGAGAGTAATTACTCGTCACATAGAATAAAACACAAGGAATAAGTTCTCATGAACGGTTCAGGTACGCTCCTTTTATGATTCAACAATGACCAATTTAATATTTCATTATCATGTATTGAGAGAGTGGGTTTCATCCAATTATTTAATTTATCAATTCGTATCATAGCCGTGTAAGTACATATTATGGCTGTTAAATTTCATTAATCACGTGAATCTCAACGGGTTTTTTGTGTTTGGAAATGTTCCTAAAACTTTCTTGAGGGTTTTTGTTGATAGTAATATCGAGAATGAACACCTTGAGTTTGGTAACATTTTGTGGTCTGTACAGTGAGGAATTGATGTTTTCTTAATCCTTGAAAGTTATTCTTTTAATTTAAAAAGATTAGGTTTTATTTAATGAAAACTAAAATTACTTTAGGGCTTTTGTAGAGCTTGAAATTGAAAAAAAAACAAATCATTGTTAAAAGGATTAAAATTATAGGAAAAAAATCGGGTCGAAAAATGAACCTTTTCAGACCCGTTTCACAAAAAATAGGTTAAGAAAGTGACTGGTGCGTGCAACGCATGAAGAGTGAAGAAGGTGTGGCGCGTGGAATCCACGCGTGAGAAGCATAGGCGCATTCGACACGTGTGGGAGAAAGTCCATGGTGAGTATAGCTTGTGGCGTGTGGAGATCACGCACAGGAGACGCACCAGGCGCGTGCAACACGTGGTGTGACACATGGCTCGCTTTGGGCTTGCCACATGACCTTTCTCTATTGTGTCACGTGTCACAAAAAAACTCTTTCTCGTTGTTTTTTTTTCCTCATGCTTTGTATAGTACGTGCATAAGTTTTTTATTCTTTCTTTCCAAAATTATTGTAATTTCTTATATTGTATATTGTGTTTCCGCCTATCGTGAGATACAATTATAAAAAATTTGCATAGTTGATGAAATGAATATTGCATTAATATTAATAATATCCTATCAATATTTTACTATTAATATGATTTTCTCGATTGATATAATGTGTTATTAATATATATATATATATATATATATATATATATATATTATAATTAATATAATGTGCTTCTGATTTCTTTTTATGTTAATTTCATTCTTCCAAGTACCCTAATCGGTCTGGACTTCTAGTGACATAAATTGCACATTATGTTATTTGTTATTATAATTCTCTAATTGTTGTGGTTCTGGTTTCTTTTTATGTCAACTTCATTTTTTCAAGTACGCTATCGGTATTGGATATCTAGTGACATAAATTTCACATTATGTTATTTGTTATTATAATTCTCTTATGGATATAATATGCTTCTATTTTCTTTTATGTCAACCTTATCCTTCCAAATACCCTATCGATGTTGAATTTCTAGAAACATAAAATGCATATTATGTTATCTGTTATTTGTTAATTCAATAATTTTTTATTTATTTTGATTCGGGTCCTTTAGGCGGGATTGTGCTAAATAAGAAATTTTGCACATAGGCCAATTTTTTTGTACACGAGGAATCATTTAACACTCTTATTATGCAATGACACTACACATGTTAAATGTTTTCTCTTTGAGTAATATCAGCTTATCTGCCTATGCAATTGACTACTGTCAAGACTTTAAATGAAACCAATTTTGAGGATTGGAGTGAATCTTTGGATCTCTATTTATCTATCTCTAACGTGGACTTGACGCTGTGAGAAGAAGAGCCTCTTGCTCTTATTGATACATTTATCACTGCTGAAAGGTCTTATTGTGAAAAATGGGACCATTTTAACAGGGTATGTCTCAAAGTGATGAAGTACACCATGGAGAAATCTATCAGATAGAGCACTCTAAATAACAGATTGGCAAAGGAATTTCTGAAATCAGTGGGTGATAAATTCACTAACTTTGACAAGGCCCAGAAGAGTCATTATCTCTCATTTCTTGAAAAGATTAAATATGATGGCGTCAGTGGGGTCTGTGAGCACATTATGACTGATGCGGAAAATATGCGAGTGATAATTACACCAAACGCATACCCTTGCTATGACAAGTATACCACAACCGTCAAGTAATAAGTATTTTTTACAACGGAGTTGTCGTACCCCAGAGGATAAGCAATTTGAAAACTGTATTCTTATTTAATGATTTTATTAATTTCCCAAAGGGTGTGAAAATAGTGATTGTTTGAGAGAGTAATTACTGTAGAAGAAAAACTGAATGATAATTTAGAGCAAGGAATAAGAAGAAGATGAGAAGTGAGTGAGATCCCGATTTCACCACTAATTCCCCCTTATATTCCCCTCTTTTGTTATTCAAATATAATCATGGTTGGATCGGATTCCTATCCTCGTGATCATCCCTCTCAGGACCGTCCACACCGCCTAAGTTAACTAGATTAATTAATCTCTTAAGTTAATACTAAGTTAATTAGGGTTTTAGTTCTATGAATCCTGGGGCAGACTTAACTGTTGTCCATATTACTATCTACTAGGATCCTAGCGTAATAATGGTTATTTCTCTAGTACCTCCTAGGTTTCTTTTCTCAAAGTTCCCATAGGGTCACAATCAATTTATTAGTGATCAGTTAACAAGTAGCTTTAAGCATAGAAGAAATAAACGCCTAAACATATACTGAATAACATCAAGAATCATATAAAGGGATAGATTAGGGTTACATCGTTCTCCCAATCAAAGAGGGATTTTGTTCATAGAAGCACGAAAAACAATACAAGAATAATAAGAAAGAGAATACATAGATGATCGAACTCCTGGGAAGCTGAATGATCCTTGCATCTCCTTCACTTAGGCTTGAGGTTGAAATTCTTTCTCGTCTATGAACCGAGAGTGAAAAGGTCTGGTGGCTGTCAGTCTCCAAAGCCTCGGCCAAATTAGGTCAAGTATTATGAGAGCGGTCGGTCGCTGAACCCTTTTGTTAATCGTAACTTGTTATATTTATAGCCTTTAGATTTGGACTTGTGCTTCCGTTAATAAGATCTTAAAAGATAATATGAGATCTTTATTTTTAAAATAAGATAATATAAGATAATATCTTCAACCTCCTTTGCATAAGATAAGATAGGATCTTAAAAGATAAGATAAAATCTTGGGCCTTTTATGAGTCCAACTCGCACGAGATATTGAATAACTCACGCGAGATAATGTTCCAGAGAGCAAACGTGTTATACAAGTTAAGAAATCTTGCGCGAGATGGGTTGATGAGCGCGAGATGATCCTCCAGAGAGTACTTGTTCTTCACTAAAGCTTCAATTCGCGCGAGTTGAATTCCAACTCGCGTGAGATGCATGAAAACACACGTTTTTCTCCTGTTTTTGGCTATTTTTACCCTGAAACACTTAAACACACCATCAACAAGCTCTAACACAAACTATTATTAATTAAGAGCAACTAGAGTCATTTTAGGTGGTGTAAGAGTATGAAAAGGACAATTTATTATATAAAAAGAGTACAAAAATAACTCACTTTTGTGAGTTATCAATGATGTTGTGTTAGATCAAGATGATTAACGTCTCAAGTTTTGATTAATTACAAGACAGACAAAACACATCAGACGGAAGCATTGCAAGCAAAGTCAGACTGAACAAGCACAGACAGAAGATGACCCCTCAAAGTTGAAGTCATTCGTCTGTCTCAAAGCCAAGTCATCAGACGAAAGATAAAAACAATACTCTTTAGACGAAGCATTCAGGGCAACTCCTAGGACTGAAGAAATACATCGTCTGTCAAGGAAGTGAAGCTCAGACAGAGTAACTTGCGCCAATTTCAAGATCCAAGTGTTACTCTCAAGTGTTTCCAAAATCACATGGGGATTCAAGATAACCTCTTCAACACGAAAAGGCAACACCCTTTTTGATAAGATCTCTGTACAAGTTAGAAAAAGGTTTTGAGCGGGCCATTAAATCCGTTGTGCAAGCCATCATGTCATTGATTGCACTCTGACACCTTTTTGAGGACTTCACTTGGAAAGCTCAACGACATTCTTCATGTCTCTAACGGATCTTTGAAGACTTGCCTATATAAGAACTTCACTCCTTCAAGTTTCAGTTGGTGAACACGCTACATTTGCTAAGACTTTGTGATTTCGCTCACTGTTATCTTTACACTTCATTGTATACCCCTCTTTGCGAAGAGGAACTTTTCTTTCTAGAAAACACTTTAAATCCACTTGTGTGGTGCTTTAGCCTGAGAAGGTTGTGTGTTCAAAGAATACCTTGCTTTAGCCTGAGGAGGTTGAGTTTCAAAGAATACCTTGTTGTTTAGCCTGGGAAGGCTGTGTTCAAAGAATATCTTGTATCAACCAGAAGTGTCTGGGTTCAAACAATACTTGTAACCATTTCACAGTTTGTAGTGAAAACACAGTAGTAGCTGGTTAACTGGGCACAGTCTTGAATAGACGAATCAGTATAAAAATAACTGTGTTTATCTTCTTTGAACTTGTGACTAACGGGGATAATCAAAGTACAACGTCTGTCCTTAAAATCAATCTTTAAAGATAAGAACTGTTTCGTCTGACTCTGTTTAAAACCAACATACGAAAGGAATTAAATTTTTGATTAACACAATTCAACCCCCTTCTTGTGTTTTATCTTTTACAGTTTGGTATTAGAGCTCAACCTCTAAGGGTTGAGCGCTTAACAGCTGCTAGAGGAAAAGATCCATGATGGAGTCTCAAGGACCTTCGTTCTTGTCTGGTGGGTCATCCATGAACAAACCTCCAGCGTTCTCTGGAGATGACTACCCTTACTAGGCTGACCGCATGGAGATGTATATCAAGTCAACCCAATACAGACTCTGGAAGATTATCACCCAAGGAGATATCCCCATTGTCAAGCCTGAAACTGAGTGGGGAAATAAAGAATACTCCCTCATGGAGCTCAACAACAAAGCTAGATATGCCCTCACGTGCACACTCTCAATTCTGTGCCTATAAAACTGCCAAGGAGATCTAGGACGCCCTCAAAATTTCCTATGAAGGGACTGAAGATGTTAGAATGAGGAAAGCTACCACCCTTTAAAGAGAATATAAGATGTTTTCTATGAAGAAAGGTGAATTTATTGATATGATGTTTGGAAGATTCCAAACCATATTAAATGGACTCACTTCGTTGGGAATAACGTTCACCAAGGCCGAAAACAACATGAAAATTCTGGACAGTCTTCCTACTCTATGGAAAGCAATGTCTATTGCAATCTCTGTTGGACGTGACATGAAGACATTGTCTCTTGATGAGTTAATAGGTGCTTTGAGAGTACATGAGGTACTTCTCTGTAAAAGGGACAAAATCAAAGTTCAAGAGCCCATAGCTCTTCCGTCCGTAAATGATGTTCCTAAGGAGGACTCTGCCAAGAAGGAAAGAAAGAAGAAGAATAAGATTCTAAAGGCTGAAACCACTGAATCTGATTTGTCTGATGGATCGTCTGAAGATAAGATCTCTCTCATGGCTAGACGCTTCAAGAAGATGATGATGAAGAAGGGAAGAGGTCAACGCTTCTTCAAGAAAAAGGAGAGGAAGTTCCCTGAGAAGCCTTCAAGCAAGGAGGAGAGCTCAGAGATAGTCTACTATGAATGCAGAAAGCCTAGGCATATGAGATCAGAATGTCCAAGGTTGATTAAAAGGTGGAACCCTCGTAGAGACAAGGGTAAGAAGAGCTTGCTAACTTGGGAAGATCTTGACAGGAAAGCTCAGAAGAGTCCACAGAAGAAGAAGAAACAACAAATATTTGCTTCATAGCTGGAGACGCTGTCTCATATGAGGTAATAGAAGTTCACACTACTTCATCTTCTTCGTCTGAGTCTGAGTCAAAATCAGAAGAAATGTCATATGATACACTTTTGGCAAACTCACATTTTATTGCTGAGCAAAGTCAAAAATAGAAGAAATGTCATATGATACACTTTTGACAAACTCACATTTTATTGCTGAGCAATACAAAGTATGCTAAACCAAGTTGAAACAAACTTTGGAAGAAAATGCTACTTTGAGAACTGAAAAAGAGTTTCTTCAAAAGAAAGTATTAGATGAAGTATCATCTAAATCTGAAAAGAACATTTTCATTCTTGAAATTGAAAGACTAAAGAAAAAAATGAATCTTTGCTCAAGGACCTAACAAAGTTCACAAAAGGATCATCCATGCTTGAAAATATTTTAAAATATGGGAGGTCTCCGTTTGATAAAAGTGGACTTGGTTATGTTAAAAAGACAGACGAAAAGAAAACCAAATTTGTTTCGTCTGTTCACAAGAAGAAGAACAAAAGCTATAATAAGGTTCCAAATGATTATAGAAAGAATACAAGAACCTTAAACAAAAGGAAACCTTCTTTTACGAACAAAGGAAGACCCAAAAAGATTTGGGTACCAAAGTCACTCATTATTCCTGTTGTAGATATCTTTAATAGGAAGAGAGAAGACTTCAAGTTGGTACCTGGACAGTGGGTGCTCACGACACAAGATGGGAGACCTGTCTATGTTCCAAGATCTCAGACCAAGTAAAGGGTTTGTATCTTATGGTTCATGGAAAGGTTAAATCCTAGGAATTGGGGCTGTTGGTACGACATCCAATCCTCTTATCCAAAATGTGTCTTACGTTAAAGGTCTTAACTTCAATCTACTTAGCATAAGTCAATTTTGTGACAATGGATATGAAGTAGCTTTTAACGCTGATGAATGTATAGTCAAGAACAAGGACAAATCCATTCTGTTTATTGGGAAAAGAAAGAATAATTGTTGGTCCCTATGTGTGAATCTAGAGGGGGGGTGAATAGATTCTTGTTAAACTTTACCCCAAATTCGCGTGTTTCTAATTCCTTTTAATTACCTATCAATTACCTTTCAATTACAGATTCAATTACAAGTTCAATTACTGATTCTATTCCTAAATCAATTAATGAGTTGATTATCAATGCAGTTTCCAAATACAAAGCAGAATATGATCAATAACAATATAGTGAAAACTGTAAAGAGAGTAAGGAAGAAGATGAGTGCACAACGATGTATACTGGTTCGGCCAACTGCCTACATCCAGTCCCAATCCAACAACTGTTGCAATTGGCTTTCCACTATCAAATGATTCCTTTTGTATCCTTTTACATTCACTCTGCAACAAGCAATACAAACAGAAATCAAAACACCCAAATCTGTTCTCCAACCTGAAGAACAGAACTTCCAAGACCTTGGCACCTCCAAGATCAAACTTTGAGAATCACTTCTCAACCACAATGCTCTATCTAGAGAGACCTCTCTCCTAGAGCAACAACCCAGAAATTGGAAATATAAAGATCAAGAAAGAGTACACCTTATGTGTAGAATCGATCACAAATGAGCACTATGAAATCCACCCAATCAATGGAAAGAATCAAGTTTCCCCTTTGTCTTTGAAAACCTTGATGAACTCTAGATTTAGAGCATATGAAAGTGTAAGAATTGTTTTAAGAAGCTAGGTTTTCAGCCACTTCATATGTTTCATCAAGATTATACTTATAGAGCAAATTTGGAGGGAGAAAACGTGCAAAATTGAGCTACAACGGTCAATGTAATTGATCCCAAATGAATGTAATCGATTACACTAGCCGTTAGAACCCTCCAATTTGAATTTTCCGCATGTAATCGATTACAACGAGATGTAATCGATTACATCATTTTTTCCAGGCCATGTAATCGATTACATGAATGATGTAATCGATTACACCAGAGGGCCAAAAACATGTAATCGATTACATTAATCATGTAATCGATTACACCAGAGGGGAAGATCAATGTAATCGATTACATTAGGCCTGTAATCGATTACATCAGTGAAAAATGGATTTCCAGAATTTTCAAAGTTGTTTTTCACAATTGGAAATCAAACATTAGTCACTTGATCAACCATACACAAGTTTAAAACATCTCTGGGGCCTCAATACAAAGAACTCAACACATATATGCCTATACTCAACAATCAATACATAGATATATCCTACTTACACTTCATCTATGGAAAACCGAAAATACATTCATCAAAACCAAAACACATAAGAGAGACACAACAGCATTCTTCAAGCTTCAAGTCCAACAATCTCCCCCTTTTTGGTTTTGATATACCAAATCACATATGAGGTTTTCCTAGAGCTTTTAGGATATGTGTTGTTCTTTGAAAGTCCTGCATATGTTAGAAATCTCCAGAAAATACCATATGCATATGCACTACTAATCAACCATTCATTCAAGTATATATGACATGATTCAAATACAAATATAGATCAAGACCAATGAATCATAAACAAACCAAATTTTATTTAATATCAAAGACAAACACTTAACATAGTTCAAAACCAATAAAACAAGTAAAAACTTCAAAAACATAAGTTCTCCTAAACAATATCAGCTAAATAAAACCAGAAACAACCTATCAAAGCAGAAACAACCTATCAAAGCTACTCTCAACTCAACTCCCCCTTACTAGAGTAATCTATACTCCTTACTAGAATAATCTATACTATTCTCCCCCTATTTGGTATATCAAACCAAAAAGAGAGATACAGAAAAAGGGTTCACTGATCATCGCCATCATCATCATCTTGGTTGAGGCGCTCCATGATGGTTTCCATCAAGGACCTCATATCAAGGAAATGCAGATTTTGATTCCTTTCCAATTCTTTGATTTGCTTTCCTAGATCCTCCTGTCGTTTATCCATCTCCTCTAACCTATCTAGGACAATGGACTCAAAGCGAGACTTAGGGATGTACTCCCCAGCCGCTGAATCCTCATTCTCATCATAAGGAGGATGCTCTTCTGGTTGTTGTTCTCCTTGTTGCTCTTCTTGTTGTTGCCGTGGTGGTTGTTGTTGTGGTTGTTGATGAATTTCCTCTCTAGGTACCCAACCCTCAGCTGTCTTGGTCAACCTCATCTTTTTCAGCATCATATCACCAAGAACATGGATATCCCTGACCAATTCTCTGTGCTCGTTGGAGACATCCACTTGACACCTCTCAAGAACACGTGATATGAACAAACCATATGGGCACTTATATTCATGGAATTTCTTTACCTTGGTCATGTTGTCCAAGACAACATGAGCCCAATCAATCTGAATTCCATTTTTCAGGGCAGCCATCAAAATCATATCTTCTTCCATGAGTTGTGCATGATTGGTTCCTCTAGCAGCCAAAACCCAGCAAATAGCATAATGAAGAAGACGATCGTCAATGTTGAGACCACCAATGTCAAAGGTCTTCCTCATACCTCTTTCTCTTCTTCTTGTCATTTCAAATTTCTCCCAAGACTCAGGATTTCTCAACATGCTCATATAAAATGCATCCTTCTGCAGTTCAAAGCCTTCCTCTTCCCAGATTCTCCAGAGAAGGGACTATCCCCTCATTTGTTATTCCACCAAGTTCGAAGAACATGTTATGAGTCAGAACAACGCTCACTCCTTTAACTTCAGACATAACTTTTCCAGATTCAGAGTGATATTTCAGATTGGAATAAAATACCCTTACCAAATCTGGGTATATGCAACCCCTCAGTCCAACAAATTTCTCCAGGTTCTGATCCCGGAGTGCTGATTGAAATGTAAACCCTTCATGGTCCAGCCATCTGAAGTCCACAATCTTTGGGGGTACGAGTTCCCTGTTTGCGAAATCAGTGAAGAAACGAGTTTCTTGTTCCTTCGTGGTGAACCAAGGGTTGTGATGCACAGCTTCTGCTGGAGCCTTCCTCTTGGAAGATGATTCCTGTCGCTTTTTCGTACGTCTTTCTTCTTGTACGTTCCTATGAGCACTTGTTTTCGTCCTCTTGCTGCTTCCTTGTCCTTCCATTGCTTAATGTTGGTGGTGAAGAAGAAGATGAAGAAGGTTGAAGATGAATGTGGGATAGAGAGAATGGAGGCCGTGAGAGATTAGGGTTTGGAAGGGAATGTGAATATGAAAGAAAAACCCTAACACAGCACTAATAAAGATCACAGAAGACTAGGTTCAGTGAATGTGTGCAAATGGGCTTCCAAAAACATAGAACACAAAGCCCAGAAACGAAGAACAAAGCTCTGAAAAACACTTTCAGAGCGCATGTAATCGATTACATTCGTGATGTAATCGATTACATCAGAACCAAAAACCCCATGTAATCGATTACATTGTTATTGTAATCGATTACATCAGAACCAAAATATCATGTAATCGATTACATACATGTTGTAATCGATTACATCCTATAGAAAACCAGAAAACAAGTTGAAATAAAGCTATGAACTGCAATGTTAATGATTTTCACATATAGGATGATTGAAAAGCATTTGATTCATCATATAAAATGTCAAGATCATGTTATGCAATGAATTCATATCAAGTTTAAGCACAAATGAATGATTAAACTAACATACTTACAACACTTTATGTGAGATGTTCTTCACTTAGAATACCAAGATTGGTTCTAAGTTTGAAGAACCTCTCCTTGGGCAGAGGTTTGGTGAAGATATCCGCGAGTTGATTCTCTGTGTCAATGAATTCCACCTCAACATCTCCCTTCTCAACATGATCTCTAATGAAGTGATGACGCACCTCAATGTGCTTCGTTCTTGAGTGTAAGACCGGGTTCTTTGTGATACTGATGGCACTTGTGTTGTCACACTTGATTGGAATATGATCAAGCTTAAGTCCAAAATCCTCCAGTTGTTGCTTCAGCCAAATGGTCTGAGCACAACAGCTACCTGCAGCTACATACTCTGCCTCTGCAGTTGAAAGAGCTACACAGGCTTGCTTCTTGCTATACCATGAGACCAAGCTTTTGGATACCACAAACCACAGTTCGTAGTTCCTTTGAGATACTTCAAGATTTTCTTCACAGCTGCCATGTGTGATTCCTTTGGTGCAGATTGGAATCTTGCACAAACACACACACTGAATATGATGTCTGGCCTACTTGCTGTGAGGTACAAGAGTGATCCAATGATCCCTCTATATCTTGATTGGTCTACACTTTGTCCAGCTGCATCATTATCCAAGTAGAGATTAGTTGACATAGGAATGTTTGAGATCTTACAACTCTCCATGTCGAATTTCTTCAACAATTCCTTGGTGTACTTTGCTTGATGTATGAAGATTCCATCTTTCAGTTGTTTGACTTGCAATCCTAGGAAGAATTTGAGTTCTCCCATCATAGACATGTCAAACTCCCCTTGCATGCTATTCACAAACTCTTCACACAGAGATTTATTAGTTGATCCAAATATAATATCATCAACATAAACTTGAACCAACAAAATACAGTTTGACTTCCTCCTTATGAAAAGAGTTTTGTCAACATTACCTCTGCAGAACCCTTTTGACAGAAGAAATTTACTTAGCCTTTCATACCATCGTCTAGGGGCTTGTTTAAGACCATATAGGGCCTTCTTGAGTTTGTACACATGTTCAGAAATCTGAAATCAAGTGAATCCGGAGGTTGTGAAACAAAAACTTCTTCATTGATATAGCCATTCAAGAAAGCACTTTTAACATCCATTTGAAACAACTTGAAATCATGTATGCAGGCAAAAGCAAGTAAAACTCTAACAGCTTCTAGTCTAGCAACAGGAGCATATGTTTCACCAAAATCTATTCCTTCTTGTTGATTATATCCCTTAGCTACTAGTCTAGCCTTATTCCTAACCACAACTCCATTCTCATCTAACTTATTCTTAAACACCCATTTTGTTCCAATTACATTCATATCTCTTTTAAAAGGTACTAACTCCCATACGTTATTCCTTTTAAACTGATTCAATTCTTCTTGCATAGCATTCATCCAATATTCATCATTTATAGCATCATCAACACAAGAAGGTTCAAATTGAGATACAAATGCATAATCATCACAGAACATGTTATGAGTAGATCTAGTAGATACTCCCTTATGGATGTCTCCAATGATGTTGTCAAGAGATAAATCTCTTGGTTTCCTCCATTCTTTTGGAAGCTCATGAGAGGTAGTTGGTGGTTCTTGCTGTTCTTCTTTGCTTGTGCTTTCTTCACCTACATGCTCATCATCATCAACAAACACACTTCCCTTTTGGGAATTGTTAGTTTCATCAAACTTGACATGCACAGATTCCTCAATGCACATTCTCCTTTTATTAAAAACTCTATATGCTTTACTTGATGATGAATACCCAATAAACACACCTCATCACCTTGGCATCAAACTTACCAAGAGGCTCTTTGCTATTATTCAAAACAAAACACTTACACCCAAATACCCGAAAATGAGATATATTGGGTTTCTTGCCTTTATAGAGTTCATAAGGGGGTTTTCTTTAAAAGAGGTCGAATCACAATTCTATTTAGAACATAGCACGCAAAATGGGAAACCGCATCACCCAAAATATTTAGGCAAATCACTTTCATTCAACATAGTTCTTGCTAGTTCTACTAAAGATCTGTTTTTCCTCTCAACAACCCCATTTTGTTGTGGAGTTCTTGGAGCGGAAAAATTGTGATCGATTCCATATTTTTCGCAAAACTTTTCAAAATGTTCATTTTCAAATTCCCCTCCATGATCACTTCTAATGGACTTGATTTTCAAATCTCTTTCGTTTTGAATCTTTTTAGCAAGTATTTTGAAAACTTTGAAAGTGGTGTCTTTACTTGGTATAAAAGCCACCCAAGCAAAACGAGAGTAGTCATCTACAACAACTAATTCATATAGATTTCCACCTAAACTAGCAGTTCTAGATGGACCAAAGAGATCCATGTGCAGCAATTCAAGCGGTCTAGAAGTTGAAACAACATTTTTAGATTTGAAAGAGTTTCTAGATTGCTTGCCTTTCTGACATGCATCACATAGGCCTTCTCTTTTGAACTTTAATTCAGGTAGTCCTTCTACTAAGTTCTTAGATGACAGTTTATTAAGTTGATGAACATCAATATGTGCTATACGTCTATGCCAAAGCCAAGATAGATCATCATTAGACGTAAGACGTGCATGATATGATGATGAATGATCAAGTTCAAGTATATAGATGTTACCTCTTCTCTTACCTACCATCAATACCTCATTCGATTCGCTGTTATTGATCTTGCAGCAGCCTTTGTCGAATGAAACTTGATAGTCTTTGTCGCACAATTGGCTAATACTCAGAAGATTGAACTTCAAACCTTCTACAAGCAGTACATCTTCAATCACGGAGTTGGATTTGTCTCCAACATCACCAATACCTTAATTTTGCCTTTGTTATTATCTCCATATACTAACAACCAGATTCTTTGGATTTGAAGGAGATAAAGTTACTCTTGTCACCCGTCATATGTCTTGAGCAGCCACTATCCAAATACCATGTTGAGTGTTTGACTCTCAAGAACACCTACACAAAGAAAGATATCATTTGGTTTTTGGTACCCAAATCTTGTTGGGTCCTTTCATGTTAGAACTGTGACTATCTTTCTTTATCCATTTAAACAATCCATTATCTAAGCCTTTCTTTCTAATCATGCGCTTATAATAATTATGTCCGATTGCATACAATAACTACATGAGAAGTTTCTATACTTGCTAGTTTGTTTAAATGTATGGAACTTCTTTTTATTCCTTTTTAAAGGGGCAGTAAAAGATTTACACTTTGAACAGGGCAATTTCAACTTATCATTTTCATCTTTCAATTCTTGAATATTGGTTTTCAAAACAGAAATTTCATTCTCTAAATCTGCAACTCTGTTTTTCAAAACCTTACTTAGTTTTTCAAATTTTTCTCGCTTCTTTAAATAACTCACAAAAAGCAAGATATAGTTCATCATAATCATTATCATTTTTAGAAGAGTCGAATCACTTACCTCATTATTCGATTCTGGTTTAGCCATAAGACATAAGTTGGCTTCCTCATTTTCGCTTTCACCTGGAGGATGAGCGTCATTTTCTTCCCAAGCAATGTAGGCCTTTTTCTTCCGATACCGGTCCTTCTTGGGTTTTTCTTCTTGCTCCACTCTTCTAGGCTCACTGCTGTTTGATTTCTTCAAGTTAGGACACTCTGATCTATAGTGTCCAGCCTTGCCACATTCATAGCATGTGACCTTTGAAGATGAGCCTTTTCTAGCATTCTTTGAATCTCCTTTTGTTCTTTGTTCTTCTTCATGAACCTTTTGAACTTTCTCGACCATGAGATTCATTTCTTGCTCGACTCATTTCCACACTTGATGATGCATCACTATCACTAGCTGTTTCCTCCATTTTGAGTGCCAAACTCTTAGCCTTCTTGTCCTTTTACTCTTCATCAGCCATACGTGACATATCCATCTCATATTCTCTCAGCTTACCAAACAACTCAGCACTTGTCATTAAGGCCAAGTTCTTTGATTCTGTAATGGTTGTGACTGTTGGTTGCCATTTTCTGCTTAGAGACTTCAGCACCTTTATGTTTACCTCTTCCTCAACAAAGACCTTACCGAGTCCTTTGAGGTGATTCACAATGTGTGTGAATCGCTTCTGCATGTCCATGATAGACTCACCTTGTGCCATTCTGAACATTTCATACTCTTGGATGAGTGTGTTCTTTCTAGCTCTTCTCACCTCAGGAGTACCTTCATGAGTCACCATGATAAGATCCCATGCCTCTTTCGTTTGTTGTACAAGCTTCTAAATTCTAAAAAATTCATCAGAGTTTAATGCGGAATGTATTATATTTAAAGCTTTAGCATCATTTTCAGCTCTCCTAATTTCTTCAGGTTCCCATTTCTCAAATGGTTTTTCAACCTCATTTCCATCTACTGTGTGTGTTGGAACCTTGTAATCAGTTACTACAGCTTGCCAGATGTTTCTATTTACAGACTCCATAAAAATTTTCATTCTAACTTTCCAGAAGGGATAGTTATCTCCACAAAACAGAGGAGGTCTATTAATAGAGGCACCTTCAGCAAATGGTAATTGATTACTGGCCATTATGGATCAAATTCTAGAGCAACTTACTAGAAGTAGCTCTGATACCAATTGTTGGTCCCTATGTGTGAATCTAGAGGGGGGGGGTAAATAGATTCTTGTTAAACTTTACCCCAAATTCGCGTGTTTCTAATTCCTTTTAATTACCTATCAATTACCTTTCAATTACAGATTCAATTACAAGTTCAATTACTGATTCTATTCCTAAATCAATTAATGAGTTGATTATCAATGTAGTTTCCAAATACAAAGCAGAATATGATCAATAACAATATAGTGAAAACTGTAAAAGAGAGTAAGGAAGAAGATGAGTGCACAAATGATGTATCTTGTTCGCTAATCACTTACATCCAGTCCCAATCCAACAACTGTTGCAATTGGCTTTCCACTATCAAATGATTCCTTTTGTATCCTTTTACATTCACTCTACAACAAGCAATACAAACAGAAATCAAAACACCCAAATCTGTTCTCCAACCTGAAGAACAGAACTTCCAAGACCTTGGCACCTCCAAGATCAAACTTTGAGAATCACTTCTCAACCACAATGCTCTATCTAGAGACACCTCTCTCCTAGAGCAACAACCCAGAAATTGGAAATATAAAGATCAGTAAAGAGTACACCTTATGTGTAGAACCTGATCACAAATGAGCACTATGAAATCCACCCAATCAATGGAAAGAATCAAGTTTCCCCTTTGTCTTTGAAAACCTTGATGAACTCTAGATTTAGAGCATATGAAAGTGTAAGAATTGTTTTAAGAAGCTAGGTTTTCAGCCACTTCATATGTTTCATCAAGATTATACTTATAGAGCAAATTTGGAGGGAGAAAACGTGCAAAATTGAGCTACAACGGTCAATGTAATTGATCCCAAATGAATGTAATCGATTACACTAGCCGTTAGAACCCTCCAATTTGAATTTTCCAGGCATGTAATCGATTACATCAGTATTTCCGGCCATGTAATCGATTACATGAATGATGTAATCGATTACACCAGAGGGCCAAAAACATGTAATCGATTACATTAATCATGTAATCGATTACACCAGAGGGGAAGATCAATGTAATCGATTACATTAGGCCTGTAATCGATTACATCAGTGAAAAATGGATTTCCAGAATTTTCAAAGTTGTTTTTCACAATTGGAAATCAAACATTAGTCACTTGATCAACCATACACAAGTTTAAAACATCTTTGGGGCCTCAATACAAAGAACTCAACACATATATGCCTATACTCAACAATCAATACATAGATATATCCTACTTACACTTCATCTATGGAAAACCGAAAATACATTCATCAAAACCAAAACACATAAGAGAGACACAACAACATTCTTCAAGCTTCAAGTCCAACAATAATCTCTATGAGGTTTGTCTTTCTAACCTTAGTGATCAAAATGTAACATGTTTGATTTCAGCAGACGATGAACGAGATATTTGGCACAAAAAGCTTAGACATTTGAGTCTCAAGTATATTTCAAAAATTTCTAAAAAGGATCTTGTGAAAGGTTTTCCAAAAATATCTTGGAAATCTAATCGTCTGTGTGAATCTTGTCAGCATGGGAAACAACTTAAAGCTTCTTTCAAATCTAAAAATGTTGTTTCCATGACAAGATCCCTAGAACTGTTACATATTGATCTCTTTAGACCTACTCAGACTGAAAGTCTTGGAGGAAAGATATATGGATTTGTAATTGTGGATGATTATACTAGATTCACATGGGTATAATTCCTAGCCCATAAACATGAGTCATTAAGTATCTTTGAAATATTCTGCAAACGTATTCAAAAAGAAAAAAGAATATGTATTGCGTCTGTTAGGAGTAATCATGGAACAGAATTTGAAAATTCTGAGTTCAATGCCTATTATTTTGAAAATGGTATCTTTAACAATTTTTTGTCTCCAATAACTCCTCAACATAATGGGGTTGTGGAAAGGAAAAATCGTACCTTAGAAGAAATGGCTAGAACTTTGTTGAATGAAAGCTCTCTTCCAAAATATTATTGGGTAGAAGCAATTAATACTTCCTGTTATATTCAAAATAGAATATTGATAAGACCAGTATTGAATAAGACTCCATATGAACTACGGAAAGGAAGAAGACCCAACATTTCTTAGTTTCATCCCATTGGATGTCAGTGCTTTATCTTAAACACTAAGGATCAACTTGGAAAGTTTGATTCAAAAGTGGTTAAGGGATTTTTACTTGGATACTCTAATACATCTAAAGCATATAGAGTTTTTAACTCTAAGACGCAAGTTGTAGAGGAATCTATTCATGTAAAATTCCAAGATAACTCAAAGGTTGATAAAGAAATATCAGACCTAGAATATTTGTTTAATAATTTGCAGAATAAACCCTCTGGTCAAGTAGCTGATCCGTCTGTCTAACCTTGCACAGACAAAAGAACATCTCCCAGCACAGACGAACCCTCCTCGTCTGCTCCTAAAAAATAAGATGATCAAGCTCCTACCAGAACTTGGAGGTTTGCCTTAAACCACATCGAGGATCTGATCATTGGAGATAGACATCAAGGAGTTCAAACTAGATCAGAACTGAGAGATGTATCTGGATATGCTCTTATGTCTGATATAGAGCCCAAAGATATTGAAGAAGCTCTACAAGAGAATGACTGGATTTTAGCTATGGAAGAAGAGCTAAACCAAATCACAAGGAATGATGTATGGACTCTAGTTGAAAGACCAAGGAATAAAAGCATCATTGGAACAAGATGGGTGTTTAGAAACAAGCTAGATGAAGCTGGTAAAGTGGTAAGAAACAAGACAAGGTTAGTAGCTCAAGGCTATAACCAACAATAAGGTATTGACTTTACAGAAACCTTTTCTCCAGTAGCTAGATTAGAAGCAATTAGAATTTTACTTGCTTTTGTTGCTCATAAGAATATCGTCTAATATCAAATGGATGTGAAAAGTGCATTTCTTAATGGTTTTATTGAAGAAGAAGTGTGTGTCAAACAACCTCTTGGCTTTGAGAGTCAATCTCAACAAGATCATGTTTTAAATTGAAGAAAGCACTTTATGTTCTTAACAAGCTCCTAGAGCTTGGTATGACAGACTGAGTTCTTTTCTTCTTAAAAATGATTTTTCAAGAGGAAAGGTTGATACAACTCTCTTCAAGAAAAGTGTTTCGAAAAACTTTATCATTGTTCAAATATATGTAGACGATATAGTCTTTGGAACAACTAATGAATCCTTGTGTAAGGATTTCTCTAAGTTAATGCAGGATGAGTTTGAGATGAGTATGGTGGGAGAATTAATGTTCTTCCTAGGACTTCAAATCAAACAGACAGAACAAGGAATCTACATTCATCAATAGAAGTACACCAAGGAGCTTCTCAAAAAGTTCAAAATGGAGAATGAAAAGCCCATGAAGACACCAATGCATTCGTCTGGTGCTAGTCTCAACAAGGATGAATCAGGTAAGACCGTTGATCAGATGATATACCAAGGTATGATTGGTTCACTTCTTTATCTAACTACAAGTAGACCTGACATTATGTTTAGTGTCTATCTATGTGCACACTTTCAGTATGATCATAGAGAATCACATTTACAAGCTGTAAAACGCATTCTTAGAAGCAAAACTCCATTGCACTCTCAACCATTGAAGCGGAGTACATCGCTGCAATTGGGTGTTGTTCACAACTGCTTTAGGTAAAACATCAACTTAAGGATTACTCCAGGTTTGAAACCCAAATACCAGTATTTTGTTATAATACTAGTGCAATTAATCTCAACAAAAACCCTATTCAACATTCAAAAGCTAAACATATTGAAATCAAATTTCATTTTATAAGAGATTATGTTCAAAATGATATTTTTGATATACAGTTTGTTCAAACTGATTTTCAATGGGCAGATATTTTTACAAAGGCTTTAGTGTAAAAGATAAAACACAAGAAGGGGGGTTGAATTGTGTTAATAAAAACTTTAATTCCTTTCGTCTGTTGGTTTAAAAACGGTCAGACGAAACAATTCTTATCTTCAACTGTTGATTTTAATGAACAGACGTTACAAGTTGATTATCCCCGTTAGTCACAAGTTCAGTAAGAGAAAACACAAATAATTTTTTATTGGTTCGTCTATTCAAGACTACGTCCAGTTACCCAGTAACTACTGAGTTTTCACTACAAACCGTGAAATGGTTACAAGTATTGTTTGAGCCCAGCCACTTCTGGCTAATACAAAATATTCTTTGAACACAGCCTTCTCAGGCTAAACAACCAGGTATTCTTTGAACACACAGTCTCCTCAGGCTAAAGCACCACACAAGTGGATTTGAGATAGTTTTCTATAAAGAAAAGTTTCCTCTTCGCAAAGAGGGATATATAGTAAAGCGTAAGAGTAGCAGTGAGCGAAATCACAAACACTTACAAATTAAAGCGTGTTCGCCAACTGAAACTTGGATGAGTGAAGTCCTTTATATAGGCAGAGTCTTCAGATATCCGTTAGAGATAGAAGAATATCGTTGAGCTTTCTCCAAGTGAAGTCTAAAAAGGTGTCAGAGTGCAATCAAGTGATAGATAGCGTGTGCAGCGGATTTGATGGCGCGCTCAGTCCTTTTTCTGACTTGTACAAAGATTTTCTTGGAAAAGAGAGAAACCTTTTTGTGTTGCATATGTAAGCTCGAATCCACATACTGATCTTGGAAGCTCTAATGAGTACTCTTAGAAGATTTAAAATTAGCGTGAGTTACTCAGACTGTACTTCACTTTTCTTGACAGACGAGTCTTAAGGTTGGCTTGTAAGCTTCGTCTGAAGAGTTTCGTCTATCCTTTTGTCTGATGACTTGGCTTTCAGACAGATGAATGACTTTAACTTTGAGGAGTCATATTCCGTCTATGTTTGTTTCGTCTGAATTTGCTTGTAATGTTTTGTCTGAGATGTTCCGTCTATCTTGTAATTAATCAAAACTTAGAGACGTTAATCACCTTGATCTAACATTTAGACAAAACTCGCTTTAATTTTACTAAATAAAATTTGAGAATTGTTTCTTTAATTGATCAAGTTATTTCGTCTGTACCTTTCGTCTCTATATTTCATCTGATTATACTCTCGTTAACACGAAACATTGCGCTGATCAAATTGAATCAGTTTGAGGAAAATTCAACAAACGCAAGGTTATTATTTAATTAATTTAAAGTTGAGTGTGCAGGGATACAATAAATGCAACATTAAATGTGTCTGTCATTTATTGCACTATTCTAGGACCTTGAAAGACACACGCTGTAAAAATCAGAAGTCAAATCAATCATCAAAGGGGCAATCATGAGATAACGTCAAATCAGGGGCGGTTTCAATTCTTTCGTATGTTAAATTATAATCGTTTCACCTTTTGACTATAAATACTGCAAAGTTACCATTTTATTCTTTATAGTATTCATTATTCTCAAATCTTAACTTCTCTCTAAGAACTCTTACTCTCAAACTCTTTTTGTTTTCAAAACTCATAAAATGGCCGCCAAGAAATCAAAGTCCTCTGGAGAGACTTTCTTCACTCAAGATCTTTTCTTGCCAAGCAAGTGGATTGCCAAATCCACTCTAGAAGGAGTTTCTAATCGGGTTGTGAGGATGCTTACTCACACTGAATGGATGGACTTTGCTGAGTGGAAAGGTCAATGGCTGGTGGAAGCATATGCTGAGTTCTGAAGCGATGCTAAGGAATTTGAAGATGATATTGTTGGTACCATTGACAACAAAGAATACATCATCACCGCTGATGCCATTGTTGCCACTAGGAAGTGTAAGGCGGAAGGACCCTTTTACAAACCCAACTGGGCTGATAATGAATATGAAGAGCATGTAGACAAGTTGTTGTATACTAAGGTTCATAAGGAAGATGATCCTAAGTTTAACAGATCCGGGAATCTTGCTCCTACATGCAGAGTACTCCACAACCTCCTATTCAACATATTCACCCCTCGGTCTGGTTCAAGGGACAACGTGAACAATCGAGACCGTTTCTGCATTTTCTACCTTCTCAAGAAAGGAAGGATGAGTCTACCCCACATTATCATGGATTACTAGAGGAGCGCGTTGAAGGCAAAGAATATTAGGAAAAAGAGTAGTATTCCCTATGTTATACTCTTTTCCCAAATAATCCTTAACCAAGGTTTTGATGTCACTGGAGTTGTGTGGCACCATGAGAATGTTGAAGTTAAAGCCAGCACCTTTGCGAAGATACGTCTGCCTCTTAACTTTCTTCATTTTAGGAGTGGAAAAGATGAACCACTCTCTCTCATCACTCAAGATTCTCCTCACAAAGCTCGCATCAAACGCGTAAGGACGAGTGACTCTAAAACCCAAACACAAGCCCAAACACAAACCCAAACACCAACCCAAACACCTCAACCCCCCATAACCATAACTGAAGTTCCCTTCGAGGATGTTCCAGTTGAACCCCTCAGAAAAAGGAAGAGGAACATAAGAATCAAGCATGGTGCGTCTAAGACAAGAGATAGAGACGCTACCCCTAGTGAAGATGAAGGGCAAGGAAAGCATCTGAGGATGCTGCGTCTGCTAGAGCAAGAGCAGATGATGAAATGAAGAAGAAAGAAGCTAGAGAGAAAGAAAGTGTAAGGGATATTGCTCTTCAAAAGACTGCTAAGGAAAAAAGAGAATTACGTCTGTCATTATTGGTGAGACAGACGAAGCAAGGCAGATGAAAGTGTTGATCCCATTGTTGTGTCTCCTCTGAATGCTGCCTTCAATCAGACGGTACAAGCTGCGTCTGAAGAAGTTACTTGCCCACAGACGATGGAGGTTGCATCTGAAGAAACTGCTTGCTCATAGTCGATGGAGATTCCATCTGTTGTTGTTGTTGCTGTTACTGACTAGGACACATGTGCTTCGCTTGATGAAGAATGTGTTATTATTGAGAACCAAGTGGCACCAGTTGTGAGATCTCAAGCTATTGTGTTGAATCCAGAAGATCTCCCTCCAAAGCACAAGATGGACTATTCATTTCTCAACGAATTAGTCATGAAGAGATTTGAAGAAAGCTCTTGTGCAGAAAGGCCAATAAAGCCAGATTAGTTATTGTCAGATCAAGCTGATGAAGCCTCTGATCTAAGTGATAGTGAACCGTTTGAGTCTGTCAATGATGGTTATTGTGCAGATGATGAAGACTGCTTTATTCGAGACACTCCCTTCATTGAGTTGAAGAACCTTCACCACTACAGAAGGAAGAAGGGATTCCAACTTGGGAGGTTTGTCAATCCCATCATATACAACCAACCCTTAAAGCTAGAAGACTTCGATATGAAGGAAAAGTATACCCTAGAAGAGCAACGCGAATGGCTGAAGCGTCTGCCTTGGGATGAATTGGCTTTGCTCAACATTAAGGGTTTGGAGAAGATTCAAGAGTACAGGGATCATCTTGCTGGGCTGTTGATTGAAGGACCAGTACTTGGCTATGAACCTCATATTCGATTAAGAGGAAAATAAAAATGAAAGGTTCATCTTGAGTTGAATGCCCCCACATTTCACCACTGTAGATTTGGGGATAACATCTCTACAATATATGAGCCAAGAGACTGTGATCATTGGCATTTGGATGCCCTTAATAGTCATGATCCCTTCACTTTCACTATTCCTATGAATCAGACTAAGTATGTGGGACTAGGCCATACTCTGGGGATTGTTCTTCCTTGGACAAGGTCTCACTATTCTGGGATTCGTCCGCGCTACTCCCTTTACGTTCATGAATTCGAAGACCTTGAATAATTTTCTCTCACTCTCTACTAGAAGATTACAGCATTGCCTTTAGAGCAATGAAAAGTGCTTATAGGAAAGAAGAGAAAGGTAGGCTAGCCTCCTTTCGTCTTATCCAGAGGAAAGCAGAGAAAGAACTCAAATATCTTCCTTTCATGATGGGCTCTCAGTTCTCATCACTTGTCACGAATGAAACCAAGTTCTTTGTGGTTATGGATCGTTCGAGACCATGCTTGGTGAAGTTTTTGGCAAAAGGAAAAAAGAAGAAGTCACCATCTACCCCCAAGACCTTCAAGTACGCAAGTTATATTGCTAAGCGTCTACCCACTGCTGCTTACAACCATCTGAAAGTTGTTCAAGCTCAAGCATCAAAGCCTATCAATCCTAAGATGCTAAGGATGATAGAGGAACATGAAGCTACCTCAACTTATTGCTTAGGGACCACATTTGATGATGAGTCTATCACTTGTGGAAAAGTCTACCATGGTGGAGCATACGCCTATACCCTTCCTCTTTATGAGCCTCAATATCTCTAACTTGTGGCCTTCAACAAAAGCTACTCTTGGTAATGGAAAAGAACATTCAGCTCTCAAATAGAGTTGCCCTTGTTCTCGTTGCGTCTGAAGGGGACCCAAGTTGAGCCTATCATGGAGGAAGTGGACTCTGATATAGACGAAACTCAGCTTTCTTCTTAGCCTCAACAGACTGTGCCTCAATCACCTGAATCATCATCTGAAGATTTCGTTGAAAAGTATAATGCTTTGAAGCGCAGGTATGATGCTTTAGAGGAGAATTGTGAGCACTTGAAGAAGAAGAATAAGGAGCTTGAGGAGAATCAAGTGTCTATAACCGCTAAGATGCAGCAGCTGTGATGCATTGTCATGGGTCTTGTACAACATCAACCTCAGCCTTCACCATCATAGTTTTGATGATTCTCAGCCCAAGAGGGGGAATAATTTGAGGGGGAGTTCTGGTAAGCTTTTGGAGCTTTGATCAAGAAGAGAAGAGCATCGTCTGAGGGGGACCCAAAGACGAATAAAGGATGAAGACTTTGTAACTTAGTCTATTTTTTTTAGAATGCTCTAATTCTTTTATTTGTTTATTTGAATTAATACTCTGATTATTTGTAATTCTTTACTCTGTGTAAACCTTGTAAATTGTACAAATGGATTACATTACATTGATGTAACAATTCTTATAAAGAGGAATATTCAAAGAACATCATCTTGATGTAATTCTGGCTTATTATAAATGTTATTTGCCTAACTTTGTCTTTTGCAGATGTCTTCTTGAGTGTTTTTTCTGTATGGTCTGTAATCATCAAAAATGGGGAGATTGTTAGATCAAGATCATTAACGTCTCAAGTTTTGATTAATTATAAGACAGACGGAACACATCAGACGGAAGTATTGCAAGCAACACCTTTTTGATAAGATCTATGTACAAGTCAGAAAAAGGTTCTGAGTGCGCCATCAAATCCGCTGTGCTAGCCATTATTTCAATAATTGCACTCTGACATCTTTTTGAGGACTTCACTTGGAAAGTTCAACGGCATTCTTCATGTCTCAAACGGATCTTTGAAGACTTACCTATATAAGGACTTCACTCCTTCAAGTTTCAGTTGGCAAACACGCTACATTTGCTAAGACTTTGTGATTTCGCTCACTGTTATCTTTGCACTTCATTGTATACCCCTTTCTGCGAAGAGGAACTTTTCTTTCTAGAAAACTTTTAAAATCCACTTGTGTGGTGCTTTAGCCTGAGGAGGCTGGGTTTCAAAGAAGACCTTGTTGTTTAACCTAGGAAGGTTGTGTTCAAAGAATATCTTGTATTAGCCAGAAGTGGCTGGGTTCAAACAATACTTGTAACCATTTCACGGTTTGTAGTGAAAACTTAGTAGTTGCTGGGTAACTGGACGTAGTCTTAAATAGACGAACCAGTATAAAAATAACTATGTTTATCTTCTTTGAACTTTTGACTAACGAGGATAATCAAAGTACAACGTCTGTCCTTAAAATCAATCTTTAAAAATAAGAATTGTTTCGACTGACTCTGTTTAAAACCAACATACAAAAGGAATTAAATTTTTAATTAACACAATTCAACTCCCCTTCTTGTGTTTTATCTTTTACACGTTGGTACATCACTTTCACAAGTTACCTGATTTGGAAGGTTCTTGAGTCTCTTCCTTCCCAATTTGATGTTCTGAGAACTTCTTACAACACTCATAAACACGAGTGGACCATTGATGAAATGATTGTTATTGTCTCTCAAGAAGAGAATTCTGTTAAGAAGAGAGGAAAATCTCACTCTGTCAACTTTGCAGCCTCCACCTCTGGTAAAAAAAATTACAAAGTCAAGGGTCATTTTGATAAAAAAATAGTAGGTAAAGCGCCTCAATCCTTACAACCGAAGAAGAAGTTGTTTAAGGGGACTTGTAAGTGAACATGGCCACAAGATGGATGATTGTTACGCCCTGAAGAACAAAGAGGAGAAACGAGAGGATCACAAGCCTGAGGAAGCCAAGTAATGCTGAATCCAAGATCATTGTGAGAGACTAAAGTTCAGGCAGAAGATATTGGCGAAGTTATTTTACATTTGTTTTCTGGAAACCTTTTATTATTGAAAAACGTTGTTTATGTAACTTCAATTAGAAGGAATTGAATTTCAATTTCAGTTCTAGATAGATGTGATTATATTTTTATTTTTGTAATTTAATTTGATCAACATGTCGTTAATTCTGATCAAAAGGGCGATAAATTATCTAACGCTCAATGTCCACAAAATGATAGAGAAATAGATAAGACCAGAAAGGTTCTTTATGCTTCCGCTATTGGTAGTGTGATGTATGCTCAGGTTTGTACTCGTCCTAATATCGCTTTAGCAATTAATGATTTAGGGAGATACTTGAGCAACCCAGATTTTGGTCATTGGAAAGCCGTGAAAAAGGTCGTATATTATTTGCAGGGAACCAAGGATCACTTACTGACCTATAGGAAGTCTGATTAACTTCAGGTCATTAGTTATTCTGATTCTGATTTTGTAGGTTTCCCTGACAACTGAAAGTATACTTCCGCACTTCTTTCATGATATTAGGAGGGGCTATCTCTTGGAAGAGTGTAAAGAAAACTCTTACAGCCACTGCTACCATGGAAGTAGAGTATGTTGCTTGTTATGAAGCTACCTATTAGACTATGTGACTCAAGAATCTAATATCTGACTTTCACATTGTTGAAAGTATATCTAGGCCACTTGTTATATACTACGACTGCTGCTGTATATTTCTCTTTGTTAGAGAGAAAATTCTGGAGTTTCAGACTTGCATTGAACATCTTGCTACAGAAAATATGTTGGTTGATCCACTAACTAAAGGCTTAACTGTAGGGGCTTTTGGAAGTCATGTAACCCTTATGGGTTTAGTTGAGTCTCTTGATTATCAAGTTAGTGGGAGTCTGAAATTTTATATTCTTGTATTGAGATATTTTAAGACGACGTTGTTATGATTTATATTTCTTGTAGCATCTTGGATGTTGGGACCATTGATGAGTTATCCATTATTACGAGCATTTAACATGTATGATTTACTTCTGTATCGAATGTTATTTCTGTAATGGTAAGACTTATGATAATTGACTCCTTAATTGATGTGTATTGCCTTCATAATTAATATTACTTTTATAATAACTTTTACATTAATGATTAATCAATATTATTCAAGTAGGAGATTGTTAGATTTAATTTTATATAAATCTATTAATTTGGATTTACATTATTAATCATTTGTCATTATAATTATTAATTATATTTATACTGGGATCTCTTTTAGTATTTGACCCGTGATGGATTAGATCATTTATTAAAGCTCATTGTACGGTCTTTAGTCTTATCTGATAAGTTATATTAATGATGTCTATCATCATTAACCTAATTTACTCTGAACACTCACCAAATTGAGAGTAATTATTCCTCATAATAAAAGGAACAAGTTCTCATATACTATTCAGCTACACCCCTTTTATAATTAAATAATAATTAATTTAATATGTTATTATCATGGATATATACATCTATACCTTTTAATAAATTCAACTATTCATATAACTTAATCTTCTAGAAAATATTATATACTATTTTCATTCATTTCACACCATACTATTGTATTAAATGTTTTCCAAACTCTTGTTGACAATTTGCATTTGAAAAGGTGTAAAAAAATAATAAGTTATATGTATATATGTGTTTATATTAAATAGTTGTTCACATTGTCTCTTCGGTCTCAAATTATAAATTATCTTGCATAACTCTGCTTAAATTTGTCTAAAGACTCCAAAATTTAAGTTGTATCATACGTAATTAATTCTTACGATATTCAAATTTATTAATGTTGAATAACTAGTAATAATAACATTTTTAAGATTTCACTATTTATTGAATTAAAAATTTATTCAAAAGATAAAAAAAATATGAAAATTATATTTACACCATATTATTATTATACATATTCTTATATATTAAAAGTATATATTAAAAAAATAATTTTAGCTTGTGAACTACACATAATAATTATTTATTTTATTACAAAAATTATATTATAATGAAATTTAATAACAATAAATATTTTTTAATATAAATTATCTTTTGGATTTCAAATAAATAACTCACATTGTGATATAAAATTAATTTTATCCATTAATAATTTATTTTTTAAAAAATTAATAAAAGATTAAAAATAAATATTAAATAATATTAAAATAGAAAAGCAGTTAAAATTAAAAATTCTTAAAAACATTTTTATAGAAGAAAAATAATTAAAAGTACCCAAATTAAAAAATATCCTTAAAATATTATTCTAATTTTTATATTCATTAAAATTTATTCATCTGGGATCAATATCACTTGCAAGTTGCAACTTTTCACTTCACTAACTTGAGAAAAGTAATGCCATCCTTTAAATTGGCACATTTATTAAACATTTTTTTGGGTAAGGAAGGTACTCATCATTTGGAAGTCAATTAAGGATGAGAAATGTTATTATTATTCTTTAAAATACTTTTTACTCTTGTTAAAATTTATTAAAAATTAATAAAATTTGGTGATTTAACATAGCTTAATAACTATCTTTTTTTTATTTAAATGAGATCCTCTAAAATTTGTAATTCAAAATAAATTAATTCTAATTAATAGTAAAGGCAGTATCAGAAAGAGATTATTTGAGATTATAATGCTAATATTTATCATTTAGAATTAATCATTAATGTGCTAAAATTCATTTAAAAATTTGCCATTTATTTACAAATGCTTTTTTAATGTAAAAATTAAAAATAAATATTGAATAATATTAAAATAGAAAAGAAGTTAAAAGTAAAAATTCTTAAAATAATTTTTACAAAAGAAACATAATTGAAAGTTCCCAAATTAAAAAATATGCTTAAAAATATTATTTTAATTTATATATTCATTATAATGTATTCATCTGGAATCAATATCACCCGCAAGTTGCAACTTTTCACTTCACTAACTTGAGAAAAGTAATGGCATCCTTTAAATTGGCACATTTACGAAACATATTTTTGGGTAAGGAAGGTACTCATCAGTTGGAAGTCAATTAAGGATTAGAAATATTACTGTTATTCTTTGAAATACTTTTTACTCTTGTTAAAATTTATTAAAAATTAATAAAATTTGGTGATTTAACATAGCTTAATAACTATCTTTTTTTATTTAAATGAGATCCTCTAAAATTTGTAATTCAAAATAAATTAATTCTAATTAATAGTAAATGCAGTATCAGAAAGAGATTATTTGAGATTATAATGCTAATATTTATCATTTAGAATTAATCATTAATGTGCTAAAATTCATTTAAAAATTTGCCATTTATTTACAAATGCTTTTTTAAACATACAAAAATGTTTATCAACTCTTGCACAAGGTAATGTTTATACACCGTTCACTTGACAAAATTAACGACATTCTTTTTTATTTATTTCGCCATTTTATTTATTCATCAATGGCATCTTTTAAATTGGAATATTTTATTAAATTTTATACCTATAACAAATAATTTATTTAATTTTAAAAAGTATATTATATATATATATAGCAGTTAATAAATTCAAATATTCATATAGATTAATCTTCTAGAAAATATTATATACTATTTTCATTCATTTCACACCATACTATTGTTTAAATGTTTTCCAAACTCTTTTTGACTATTTGTATTTGAAAAGGTATAAAAAATTAATAAGTTATATGTATATGTGTATATATATAGCTTGGGTCATCTAGTTTTAATAATCTCCTTAAAAGTGAGTAAAAGAGGTGAAGTTCATTGAAAATGGCTTTGCGCATCAATCAAACTTTTGTTTTGGGGCTGGTATGCATTGCTTTGCTTTTCGTTTCAGGTAAAGAAGAAAGACTAATTTTACTCTTCAAGTTGTTTATTTCTAATGTAGAATTAACCGATTTAAAGTGAAAAGTGATGATGTCTATATTGTTAATTTTTTTCTAGTCTGATTTCTAATATAGATTGGAAAAAAAAAGTCCATGAGTTGTTATGATTCAACAAGTTATTCTTTTTAATGAATTTTAACTTTTCTTTTTCAATTAATAAAATTAGATGGTAGTGTGATCTAGATCTATTAAAATTGAGTAATAATTTATTTTGATGGAGTCAAATTAGGTGGTTTAATGTATAATGTTGCGGTGAACACAGGACTAGGAGATTATGGTCTTCCGGGATATAGTTGCCAAAAAGGAGCATGCAGAGGTAATACACAGTGCAGCCAGGACTGTGTTAACAGAGGCTTTAACAAAGGGGGCACTTGCATAGGACTCATTCCGGGGGTTATCGTGTGCTGCTGTTACAAATGAGTTATATTTATGCCTTCAAATATGTATGAAAATAAAATAAATTATGCGTACACCCCAACTTAGCTTAGTATGAATTTTGTGTAAAAGGCTTGAACTTGGTTATCCATCCATGCCATTTCAAATAAAATAATAATTATTTACATTTGTCTCGTATTTCAAAATATAAAATGAATTTGATTGACAAAGTTAAGAAGTTTATGATAATCAATTAAGTTTAGGGCCATTAAATGGATTAATCTAGTCCAATCAATCGAGTCAAAGAATAAAAAATGGGTTCGTATGATTTGATCCAACTTAAGATAATAAAAAATGGCTTTATCTCAATCAATAGTTTACTTTTATTTTTATTTACAATTTATTGAGAAAATAATCGAGCTAAATAAATTTGTTTTTATTTTGTGCCTTGTTTTAAGACCGTTAGGTCAAGCTGTTTTTGGTCCAATTCGAGGTCGGTTAGTTTCGATTGGTCTGATTAGATGTAATAACATAATCAGAATGTTGTTCATTCTTCAAAAGTTATGTTTAAAAAATCTTTCTTACATAAACTCTCTGGTTAAATTTCTCTATAAACTCCAAATTAGAATAGTTCAGTTATTGAGTTAAAAAGTTTATAGTTTATAACTAACAATTTTATAATCATAAAATTAGTAATAACACTCCCTACCAACAACCAAAGTCATCCATGATTGAGAATGTTATTTCACTGTCCCGAAATTTACTCCCCCTTCCAAATTATATGATTTCTTTCGAGAAAAAAATTTGATTCATATTATATATGTCACTTTAGAAAAATAATAAATTATTAATTATTTTATTCTAAGAATACCTATAATTTATATAAAAATATTAATCTTATTTTTCATAAATTCACTTTCTTATATCATATGTATTTCCTTTTTCATTTATTTTATTAATATTTATAATTAACTAATGAAGTAAGAGAAAGAATATACTCAGAAATTACATTAATATTTATATAAAATTTAAAATATTAATTACATTCTTATTACTTATACCCAACCCTAATATCATAAAATGAGGGAGTACTTAAGAGTTATTATTTAATATTTTTCTTTAAATATTCATACATTAAATTAATAATAAGGTTTGGAAAGTCAGAGATGCAGTGAAGTGAATGGGTAAATATGTTAGTGGAAGATTTATCGTTTCAAGTAAGTTTAAATGTGATTAAATTAATTTAATAAATTATTAGTAATAATAATATAATACTTAAATAATATTAAACGAAATATACTATTATGATGTTAAAAATTAAAATGATGTTATTTTATACATTTTCACATTCAATGTAAATATGAAGTTCAAATCAATATTTATTTTTTTAACTAGGTTTAAATGGGATTCAATTGGTTTTGATAAATTATTAATAATAATTATATAATACTTTAAAAATATAATATTATAATACTAAAAATTAAAATAATATTATTTAATACATTTTCATAGTCAATGTGAATATGAAGTTTAAATCAAGATATTGTTGTACTTTGTTTTCTTATTGTATTATATTATAATGAGAGGCGCAATTTTTTTATACTTCAAGTTTTAACAAATTTCTTTTTCTAAATCTTGAAAGTTACTTGTTATATATATATATATATATATATATATATATACTCGTTACTGAGATATAAATATAAGTAAACAATTATAAATTCCAGTTCCTCTAATACATAAAAAGTAACACATTATTTTGTTTATCTTTAGTTTGCTTTATATACTTGTAAATAGATTTAATAATCAAAGTTATAAAACTTTTAATTATTAAAATTAAGTATCTTCATTTATCTTATTCAAATTTTGAATATAAAAGAAAAAATTCATCTGAGAAATATATATATTCTGGACTCATTTACTTAAATGAATTTACTTAAATGAATTGCATTAAATTGAATTGCATTATTAGATTGAATTATACAGAATTTAGGGAAACTTAAACTCACCACATTTAAACAACCTTACATTAATTGATTAATCAAACCTTCATCCATGGTTAAATACATTCACAAAATCAATTATAAAGAATTTTAGGTTAATCAATTTTCAACGTATCATAAATCAAATCATAATGTTTAATTGACACTCACACGAAACTCAGACAAACATAAGTGAATAGATAGAATAATCAACACTTTATAATACAACATTATAGTCTTTATTTATCTTAATCACTAGTATAAAAATAGCTTTTAGCATAAGTTAAAAAAAGTCTATAACTTCAGTTAAAAATCGACATATATAGTTAATGATGTTAAAAGTATTAATTTTTTACGTTGGGTTTACAACCGATGTAAAAACTGGTTCTCACGTCGTTTATTTGGGTGAATTGGCGTAGAAATGATATACTTTCTACGTCGATTATTTTAACAACTGACATAAAAAGTGTTTCGGAATTTCAAAAAAATGGACACTCCACATCAGTTATGTTTACAACAGATGTATAAAAGTCTTTTTTTTAATTCAAATAAATCACTACAAATGCAAATGCATCATATTTTTTTCTTTCTTTGTTTTTTTAAAAAATAAAACACTCTAAATTCTATTTTTATCCATATCTTTATTAATAGTTTATCTACATATAAGATCATGGATCATGGATAGCACTTAAGTGTAATTTAAAGCATAAGAAAGGAACTTCATTTTAGCTAACATGTTATAGTTTCTGTGTCATGTTTTAGTAGCAATAGATATACAATTAAAAGACATTATTGATGACTATTTGGACTATATCGATATGCCATAATTTCCCTACTAATTGATGCCACAACATGCATGAATCATTACTTTTCAACTAAACTTTCAACTCTTGGAGGTACATATAATCTCTATATTGATTTCCCTCAACAAAAAATAACAATAATTAGGTGGACAGAACCTGAAAAATTTGTCAAAGCAATTAAGAAAATAAAGAAGATGACCACCATTTACAACATTGAACCAATTGAGTCTACATCTCAAGCAAAACAACCATAATCTCAACCAACAGAACTAAACCCTGAAGAAAATGTTGCACAAGCCCCTGAAGAAGCACAACCTAAATGTGATGCTTGTTAATATCTACAAAAGAATGAGAAAATATAATCTCAAATGCAATAATAGCTTCAGCAAAAGTAGTAAATTCAATGCAAAAGTGACTATTAGGAAAATGTTGATAATCTCACCTAAGCAGTAGCACCAAAGCTTTAGAGTGTGATGTTTGGAACGGAAAAAGGAATGTGTGAATGCTACTAGAAAGTGTCCAAGCTCATGCACATCACAATACCTATCAGGTAGAATATATACAAAGAACTTAGAAGTGACAGAGGTTATTTAGATTATTTAGATCCCACATTTTTATCGCAATTACATTTAAACATGCCAGGAAAAAAATACAGTATGAATGAATGCTTACATGAAACAACACAACCCCCAAGACACCATATGTTAAAGGTAAAGTTGATTCAACAAATGGAAATAATAGCTCCATATTTAGAGCTTCAATAAGTTCGGCCAGTTTTGGCCTTCGAAACTCTCCTTAGATTCTCGAAGAAAGGACTAAAGTGAAGTTAAGTTTGAGAACAAAAGTGGCCACTTAGTACTTACTCCACATCAGTCACTGGGTTTTATCCACATATGCATTATTAAATGTCAATTTTTTTAACAAACTTTAGGAGTTGTCATCAAAGAAGAAACCAATTGAATTTTATACCACAAAGATGTTACTTACGAATGAGATATTGCGAGGCTAGGGTGAAGACGAAGTTAAACAGAAAAATATAACCAATCAAACCTCCTATTCTAATCCAATACCAATAAGTTTCTGGGAAAAGTCCTCAAGCATAGACACACAAATACTAGACGAAGTGTTCAAGTCATTAAGCTTCTAAACAACTACATCAGATGAAGAACCTTCAAAGATCAAGATGAAATATTTATTCAACTTTAAGTCATGAATTCAAATGTGAATATATGAAGATTGAAGTTAAAGACGAAGAAAAAGATAGAAGACAGACGAATGACTGGAATGAAAGTTTAGTCTATACATTCATTCGTCAAAGAGAAGTTTAATGAAGTTTAGACGGAGGAGTAACACATGTTTCATCTTAAATCAAATCATTACTCAAAAGTTTCTAAACGTGGAAAGAGATTTGGTCTAAACCTCTGTAACACGAAAAGTAATCTGCACTTGTCGGTGAAATCTCTTAGCACATCAGTCAAAGCCTAATCTCGCGCTGACATCCGCTGCTGAATCATTAACTGTTCTGATTGTTCACTATGCCAGATGTTGAAGTACCCAAGGGAAAGAAAGGACTAACGTTCAAATCTACAATCTAAAGGATGCTTCAAGAAGCTGCCTATATAAAGACTTCATTGCAACGAGTTGAAGTTGGCGAACTACACTGCAAAGACATCATATACAACTTTCGCCCAAGCTTAGAAAATATAGTTCACTCGCCCTGAACTCAAATATGTTCTTATTGTAAAATACCTTTCTACATAGAGGATAATTCTCTTTGTTTTGAAGCTTTGTAAACCATTATGGTGTTGTAACCTAAGGAGACTAAGTGTTTAAAGAATACTTGTTTAGCATGAGGAGTTTGAGGTCCAAAGAATACTTGTTTAGCCTGAGGAGGCTAAGGTCCAAAAATACTTTATTTTAGCTTGAGGAGACTAAGCGTTGAAAGAATACCTAGTTTAGCCTGTGGAGGTTGTGTTCAAAAAATACATTGTTTAGCCTGCGGAGGCTGGGTCTAAAGCATATCATGTTTAGCCTGTGAAGGCTGGGTCTAAACAATATTTGTAAGTCAGCCAGGAGTGGTTGGGTTCAAAGAATACTCTTCATGAAACTTAGCAAGTTGCTAAGTAACTGGACATATTCTTCATAATAGACGAAACAATATAAAAATATTATTGCATTACTTATTCTTTTGTTGACTAACTAGGGATAAATAACTTAGACGAAAATTTTATTAAAATTAATCTTTTAAATAAAAAGTATTTTGTGTTTGTCCAAAGTTTCAGTTAACAAACGCAAAACGCATTGTCTGAAAATATTTCAATTAATTAACATAATTCAACACTTTTCTTGTGTGTTTATATTTTACAAATACTCTCGATGTTTCATTGGAATTAAAACTATCTTGCAAAACATCTCAGCTAATTTTCTAAAATAAATATTTATTTCAAAATATCATTCTTCTTCATAGAATTTTTTACCATTAAAAACAAGGAGGATTCACCTTTATCCAACCATGGCCAAGAAATTCATTGACCGTTATAACATTCTGCCCATACATCAAAGGTGAGGACTAGTAACCTTACAGAAACCATTTATGCACACCTTCTGATAAAAATAACAGTTTCATCAAAAGAATGATTCCTTATCTTGACCAACTTTAAAGTTACAATGTTGTCACTCTCTCACCTCTTAAAAACAACTAATCTCTTTGCTTGTAGAAAATAGGAAATTTCATAATGGTTATATTCAATTATGATATTCCATTTAACATTGTAATAGTAACTATGAAAAAATATCTCTATACATGAACCATCAATCTAGTTATAGTTTTATTTACGCGACTTCTTATATGTCAAATTTACTATTCTGAGTTCAAACATTATATGAAAGATTAAAAAATTAGTTAAAAAAATTAAGAACCAAGAACCAAAGTAAAATTAGAAAAAATTATGATACCTTTCTCAAAGAAGGAGTAGGTTTATTTAATAATCAACGTAGAAAATCAATTTCACGTTAATTATTTTTAAAATAAACGTTAAATTATCAGTGACGTCAACTCCACTCATTCTCTTCCATCATTTAATGACTTTCTTTAAAACCTCATTCAATGAATAAGATAAATTTAAAGTTTCATAAATTTAAAGTTTCAATGAATAAGATAAGTTATCCGAGTATGAATATATTTATTACATTAATTTGATAAAATATAATTTAACTATTTGATATTGACAATTTTTTTAGTATTTGAAATTTAATATTTATCATATAATATTCAACATGTCATTTCAAAATAACTTTTAATAAATAAATTTTATATTAATAATCATATATATATGTATAATTTTTGAAGTATACATATTCCTCTCATGGAAAGAAAGGAAAAAAAAAGAAACTAGAAGTTAAAAGTTAAGATATTTTTAAAATGACTTTTTATTTCAATCATATTTTTTTCTTAGGTATTTTGTTTATTATGTTGGTTCTATTCTAACTTCGGGTGATTAAAAGAAAGAAAATAGTTTCACTTCTTTAATTTAGTTTTTATTTTATGTTGCAATTCTCTAATTTAATTTTGATATATAGTTTGCATAGAAAAATTATAATTTCATATGGCATTGTATAATTTTATTCTTTTGTCAATTGTATTTTAGGCTCCAAAACAACTTCCCCACGACAATAAAATCCTTAAGCATTTTTTTTCTATACAATCTCTTAACTCTATTTCAAATCTTGTAACTACCTTTTATCTTTCATCAATGCCAGATTAGATAATTTCTTGAACATTTATTTAGATACCTATTGAAAGAAGAAACACTTCTTCAATCCACATTGAGCACGCCTTTAACCAAGAGTACTATAAATGTAAAAACACAAGATAGAGACCGAATTGTGTTTTAAAAATAATTTTGCAAGCCTTTTCAGTTTAGACGAAGTTAAGTCAAATAAAATTTCAAATGCAGTTTTTCTCAGACGACATAAATTGTTTTCTAAACAAGAAAAAGGAATACAATACAACTACAGTTAGTCAATAAGCAACAAATTAAAGAAAGAACACAAATAATTTTAATATTTATTCGTCTTATCAAAACTATGTACAATTTCTTAGTAACTGGTAAGATTTCATTATTACCGAGCCAATACAACTATTATTTGACTCCAACCACTTCTGACTCATCCAAGTATTATTTTGACATAGTCTCTTCAAGCTAACAATACTCAAGTATGTTTTGAACTCAGCTTCTTTAGACTAACTACTCCAAGTATTTTTTGGACCCAGTCTGTTCAGGCTACAATAAGTATTGTTGGATCGTAACTTCTTCACGCTAACTACAACTAATGGTAGATTTACAGGAAGAGTTGTCTAACTTAAGATAATTCAACCTCTACAAAGAGGGATATACAATGAGGTATATAAGTAAAGGCTTCATAGAAAGAAAGAAGTTACACAGAACCCATTATCAGAGCTTTCAACTTCCGAATTGTTCATCAACTTCAATTTTTCGTTCTTCAGCCTTTATATAGAGGGATGTCTTGAAATAGACGTTAGACTTAGCAACTCCAAAAACTTCACTTCATTTTACAAAAGCATACCAAAGCATACCCAATTCTTCTAAAGTAAATGCATTCCAAACTTGTCAACATCAAAGTAGAAAATAATCTTCATGGTTCGAGGATTTCATACAAAATTTATACTTCTTTCTACAACAAATCTTTGTGTCAGAAAACATTCCCTAGACTTTATTAAGGCTCGTCTTTTGATGAAGATCTAGTTGACTTCCTCGTATTCAAGTGGAATGTGTGTTTGCTCTAAAAGACTCCATATGAAATAATAATTTTATTAGAGTATATGTGTATGAAAATAATAAAAAGAACAGATACTTATCTTAGTTCTTTGAAGTGCTTCTATTATTTCATTAGTCTGATATGAGCTTCATCTGAGACACAACATTTCATCTGTTGAGTACTCGCTTCATCTGATTGTTCCAAAAATATGAAAGCTTCATTCATCTTACAAATTCAGACTTTTATCTTGACAGTTTGTAATTATCAAAATTAAAGGATGTAATTTTACTTCAAAACAAATTTGACTTAGCAAGTATCTTGTAAGCATCATAGTAGATGTTCGCCCTCAAATCATAGCTTGTGAAATAAGAAGTTATTTCAACCTGAAAGACCAAAACATCATAGTTGAGATGGTCCACATTTTCTAAAAAAAACTCATACAAGTCTAGAGTTAGTTTCATTAGCAAAGTGTTGGGCATTATGGTTATCATGATTGTTGGTTTTATAGCCATTACTATTGGAACTGAATAGAAAGGCTAACTTCCTATCTTGGGTGGGATTCAGATATGCCAAAGGACTCCATTTTTGCTGCTATTACGGGCCATGATAGTCCAAAAGAGTTGGTTTATTAAAACTTTCTAAAAGAAACGAAACCATACAAACAGTTTTTTAGCAAAGGGATTCTTTGTAAGGTTGATTCTAAACATTTCTAAATTCCATCATTTTGCTTTGTACCACGTAATGACCAGTATGCCCTTCAACCTTCCAAGCTTGTTGCTTCAGAATCTCCTAAGAAACATGAAAGGTGGAGAAACCTATGGGAACCTGTACCACATTATTCTGATTAACAAGATTATGATTTATCATGAAATCTATAAAGAACTTTACACGTACCTAGTGTTAAAAAAGGAGAATATCTTATTAGTTAAGATTATAAATATTATCTGATTAGTCAAGATATAAAGAATATCGCATAATCAGATATAGTTAGAGGGAGATTATCTGATTAGATAAGACTCTATCTTTTCCTATCTGATTAGATAAGATTCTATATTTTTCCTTATCTTTTCATTATCTAGCCCTTGATTTGTAATACTATAAATATAGTATCCTGTATACAAGAATGAATGAATGAAATAGTAAATTATATTAGTTTTTCAATTTTCAACTTGGTATCAGAGTTTCCGATCTTGGGAGACTATGCTTCCGCATTTTATTCCGAGTTGATGGTTCGACTTGGTGAGAGATGAATCCATGAAGGTTAGGTGGACCTATCTTATGATGATTCTCTCTGTCGAAAGTATTCCGCTACAAGGAGAGAGAAAGTATAGTGGTCCTTTGTTTGAAGGGAGGATTGTTGGGATGCAATCAAAGTCACATATTACAAGAACAATGCAAGGCTTGAAGGAGGAGAAGAATTTTACCAATCAGAAAATTCTGCTGCAAGTGAGAAGTGCTCCAAAAGTTAAAAGATTTTGTTGCTGCAAGAGAAGATCGCTCTAGAAGATTTTTGCTAGTTTTTTATGTAAGTAAGGATCATTGTAGAAGTGTAGGACTTTGAATTAAGGGGAGATTTGTTGTGTGTTGTGTTAATTCAAAGTCTTAGAGAGTATCAGAAAAAGAGAGGGGTCAATGACTTATATATATGGTAGAGTGATAGGTTTTTCACTTGTACCACATTCTTGAATCTGTAATGGATGTTTTAGATTTTAGGTAGTGTTTGTCAAACACTTTGAGGAGGGTTTATAATTTTTACCAGGAAAATTATATATAAGAAGGGTTTGTAATTTTTTTCCAGAAAAATTACATCATAATGAAGGGTTTGTAATTTTTTCCAGAAAAATTACATCATAATAAAGGGTTTGTAATTTTTCCACAAAAATTACATCATATTGAAGGGTTTGTAATTTTTTCCAAAAAATTACATCATAATAAAGGGTTTGTAATTTTTTTCCACAAAAATTATATCATAATGAAGGGTTTGTAATTTTTCCAAAAAAAAAAATTACATCATATCGAATGGTTTGTAATTTTTGTCATAAAAAATTACTTCATATTGAAGGGTTTGTAATTTTTTCCAGGAAAATTACACATTGAAAGGTTTGTAATTTTTTGCCAGAAAAAATTACACGTGTAAGGTTTTATAATTTTTTATTTCCAAAAAAAATTATATGTAAGGAGGGTTTGTAATTTTTTCGTTCAAAAATTACAAGTGGTGAATTTTATCCTAATGGGATCGTGGACTAAAAAAAAAAAGGGAGAAAATTGGGATGACATTATGCAAACTAACAAATTCTCCAATCGAAAGGGGATTGCAGTTGTGTATTGAAGAAGATCAAATTCCGGCCAACAAAGGAAGATATCAGAGACTTGTAGGGAGATTGATGTATCTCGCACACACCAGACCAGACTTATTGTTTTTAATGTGGTGAGTCAGTTCATGCACAATCCTGGTGCACAATACATGGATGCAGTCATGTGAATCTTAAGATGCTCTTGATGATATGAGATCAACTTCTGGATACTTTACATTTGTAGGAGGTAATCTCGTCACATGGAGAAACAATAAGTAGAATGTTGTAGCTCGTTCCAGCGCTGAAGTTGAACTTAGAGGAATGGTTTTTGGACTCTGTGTATGTGACTTAGACTACTTCTCCAGGACTTAGGATATATACATACACGTCCCAATCGGTTGTATTGTGATAACAAAGTTGCGCGCGACATTGCTCGCAACCCTATCAAACATGATCGTATAAAACATGTAGAAGTTGAAGATCAATTAGCAGTATTATTAACAAGGCTATTACAAGTCAGATTTTTGAGAAACTATTGGACAAGTTGGGAATGGATGACATCCATTTACCAACTTGAGAGGGAGTGTTGAAAAAGGAGAATATCTTATTAGTTAAGATTATAGATATTATCTGATTAGTCAAGATATAAAGAATATCGCATAATCAGATATAGTTAAAGGGAGATTATCTGATTAGATAAGACTCTATCTTTTCCTATCTGATTAGATAAGATTCTATCTTTTTCCTTATCTTTTCATTATCTAGTCCTTGATTTGTAATACTATAAATGTAATGTCTTGTATACAAGAATAAATGAATGAAATAGTAAATTATATTAATTTTTCAATTTTCAATTCCTAAAAGAGTTTTAGAAGGATATATTTTGTCATGACCTTTCATCGCAGTACATTACAAACTCATTCCTCAACCACCCGAGCAAACTAGAACCTCCAAATAGTAAAATTTAATTTCAAATTCTATATAAACGTATAAGTTAACTTTCTTTGATAACTACTCTAAACATATGTTTATTTTGTTGTTATAAATTAATATATTTATTACATTTATATCTCTAATGTTTGTTTTCTAAACAACATAGATATCCTCACAAAAAATAGTCAAAAACACTAACGGTGTAGTTTTCAATACTCACAGGTCAGACTGTGCAGTTTAGAAATTATTATGTGTGATAAAATTAATTAAAGCTTCTAAAGTTTAGAATTTTTCTCAATGGATATTTTTTACAAGTATAAAAAGAACAACTTATCATAACAAATTAAAGAAGAAAAAAGCAAAAGAAATTCACTACATGTAAGAGAAGTGTATGAAAAAGAAAAAGACATGAGAAAACGAAAACAAAGTTCTTAAAACCTTTGTAACCTAAAACACTTTGTGTATGATTTAGTATATTTCATTTTATATTCTTTAGTTAATAAAATTAATATCTCTTGATCTGAATATAATATTTGCTCTTTGGAGAAATATTTTATCTTTAAATTATTATTGTTTGAGAAAGTTAGGAAAGATTTAATAACAATTAATAGTTAGTTACTAAATTTATGTAAAATTTTATTAGGTTGTAAGTTAAGAATAATTTTATAAAATAGAATACTAATTAAATTTAAAATAAAATATTTATAAATAAGTTAATTACAGTGAAAATCATTTAAAATTTTAAAGATACTGAACATAAAATCTCTTGTCTATTTTTTTTTTATCTTTATCTAATACATTAGACTTTTGTTTTTTAAACTTTTTAAACTCTGCTTTCTCGAATCCAGTGAACAATTGTTTTCAAAGTAAAAAAAAAACATTTTTATTGAAGATCCTTCCTGCGTCTTCTTTACTTTTTCAAAATTGAAACTATTAAGTGAAGATTGTAAGAAAGGTCACGTCACGTTTAGATATTAATATTTAATTCTTTCATATAAACCCAGAATTAAAAATGTTATGGAGAATAAACAAGGACTAAAAATTAATAATATAACTTTAGATGGAGAAAAATTAAGATTTAAAATAATTGAGAGACTACAATTTTAATTAACTCTTTATTAAATTAGAATTAATGTATTTTAATCTTTTCATTTAATCATTGTGTATATGGTTAGTATTAATTTAAATATTATTATTAAAGTGATTAAAATATATACACACTTTAATAAAAATATAATCTTGATAAAAATTATCTTCCAAGTAAAAAATATTAATAGAAAAATAAAATATTAATTTTTTATAAATTATTCAATATTACCTTTTTATACATGTTATCACAATTCTTAATTCAAATTATTTATTCATTCCAAGTACATGATATAAATAATTTTTCAAGAAATTTTACATAACAAATCTATTCACATGTACAAAGCGATATGTTCTGTAATTTGTACTTGTACTTAAATTCTTTTTTACCTGCTTCTCCAGTTAATTCCATAGATTTTATCATTGCTTTACGAAATAACACTTGGAGACAGATTTTTTATTTAATTTTTTTAGAATAACAATATACTTATAGAAAGTAAGTTAAAGTTAATTTAATTTATTTAATTATAATTTTTAGATAAAATAATAAAAAATATATCATCAATTATTAAAAATTATTATTTTGATAATAATTTCTTAAATAAATATATAATATAAAATAATATTTTAAAACAAAACATGAATATTAAAAATTTTAGTTATAATTTATGAATAAAGTAATAAAAAATACATTATCAATAGTTAAAATTTATTATTATAAAAAATTTCTTAAATAAATATATGATATGATAATAAAATTTTAAAATTAAAAATTATTTTGATGAGATTTTAAAATTAAAAATAAATATTAAAAATTATTTAAATAGTGTCTTAGACATGTATATTTTTAAGATTAGATATAAAATTATAAATCAAAAATATAAAATAATCAAAAATTAAAATTTATTATTATTATATATAATATATATTATTTATTATTATAAAATTATTTTTATATATAATTATTATTTAAAATAATTATTTTAACAATATTATAATTATTTATTTAAAATTATAAAACTAAAATCATAATTATTTATTTAAAATAATTATATATATATAAAGAAAAAAATTCTTGAGAGGGGCCATTACCACCTTTCTTCCGCCACTGCATATACAGTACACAAGAAAAATATTAGTTAACATAAAAAGATAAAGTAGATGGCAAAAATTACAAAATAACATTTCTAACTCATGCTAATTATAGTTTAAAATCTTGTGTAAATAAAATAAGACTGAATTTGTGAAATGCTGGAAAATTTCTAGACTTGACGGTGTTCTTATTTGAATGCCTATCTTTCAATGTAGTATAAAACTAGAATTATTACTTTTACATTTAAAAGGTTGTTTATATTTTTATAAAATTTAATTTTATTATCTTAAAACTAGAATATAATTTTATTATTCAAACAAAATCAAATTTTTCATATTTTTATTATTCTTCTATTATTTTTATTGTTTGAATTATTATTATTTAATTGATCTAAAAAATAAATATTTTAAATAAAATTATTTTAGATAAAAAAAATTCAATTCACACATAATAATATTAAATATAATGTAGAATGTTAGATATATTTTAATACATATTGTAACAATATCTCGTGTACATAATTTTCCATTCATTTTAAAAACACAATATAAATATATTTTCGCAAATAGCAGGTAGCATCTTTCCCTGTACACACTGTTAACTTTGCATGAACAATGCAAAGCAAAGGTAAATGTTCTCATTCCTGATTTGTCCTCTCTTCTTGAATCTTTCCTGCAAATGAATAAAAATATTTCAAGTGAATAAACTTTAATTAAAAATTAAGAAAATATTTATTATTATCTTAAATTTATTTAATTATAAAATATTTTAGTTAAAATTATAAAATTATAAATAAATATGTTCTTATGTTGTTATTTATTTTCAAAGTAGAAGTGTTATTTTTTTTTCTTTAGTTTAATTTTATTATTTAATTCATGTTAATATTTTTTGTATTTTTTCATTATTAAAAGTAAATAAATATTTCAATAAAGTTCATTTTGAACAATATTTCTCTTTAATAAAAATAAAATTGATAAATCTTATATAACTTTTGAAAACATTAATATGCATTTTTACAATATTATTTTATATATAAAATTTATTTAATTTAATTAAGACCAGTTAGTGGTATATTATTTTTTTCCTATATACACGTGGTATTTATTCTCTCACAATGTAAATATTATCATTGCTAGATCATGATAAAACTTTTTGGTAATTTCCTTTTATATTCTTCTTTAACAGTTGTTGTTTTTATTTTTTTTACTAATTTAATATTTAATATAAAAATATTCTTATAACAAATAAAAGCTATGAATATATTTACTTTTGACTGAAATTTATAAATTAGAAAATACTTAATGCTGCATTCTGCTCCCATCTAAATAGTCTTAACTACGTGGCCCACCAGTAGTATGTATTCAGTTTTCCTTCTCTCGTAAATGTATAAATTTGTTTACGAATAAAAGTTAAATTTCTGTCTCAACTTCCATTGGAGAAGCATTGTTTAATTATCTTTTGTGCATGTTATAAAACTTGCTTTCTAATAAAGACTGTGACGCCGTTTAGTTGCACCACTCATATTAGAACTAATGTCTACAGGCACAAAATCCGGAGGTGAGACTGAGAAACAAGCGGCACGAGGTTTTGTTTTATTGATATGCCTTCATTTTCATACCAAAACTGCCTTTCTCTCACTCTACAAACCCACCCATTTCTCTCTCTTACTTAATGGTTTGTTTTCTGCCGTGGGAAACCTCCCAAACTAGTTTGAACTTATCTAAGAAGAGTTGAATAAAAAAAATAAAAAATAAAAAATATACTTTTAGACAAAAGCACAGGAAAAATGAAACTTCCCAGAACAAACCAGAACTCACACATGAGGGTTTTCCTAGGATAAAGTTTTCTCCAGTGATCAATTTAAGCATATTTGGTGTCTGAAAATTTTTCATGTTCCTGTGTTAAGGCCTTTGATTGGTTTCTGGGTTTGGACAAGAATCTTTGCTTTGCACTCTTCCTTTCTGTGTAACATTCACCAGTAATTTCTTTCTCTCTGTGGAATTTAATCAGTGTGTTTAGTACTCTAATTTTCTTCTTTCTACACATTTTGGTAATTTAATAGTGGTGTATTGTTGTTTCATCTTTTTTGTGTTGTTGTATAGAATTTTTTAGTTGGTGTGATAATGACACAAATGGGGAATAAAAAATTAATTAAAACTCTCTCATGAACAGTTCTAGTTTTCTTTCAAGGTAAGGGAGGGTTTTATTATATAGGATAAGAAATCCAACTTCTTGTGATGTTTTTTATGTGAAGGTTTATGGATAGAAGAACCAGATGTTTTATGTTGCAACTTGCATCTCTTCATAGGATTTGAGATTCCGTTATCCTTTTGCTTCCTTAATTGGAAACGCACACAATAGCAGATCTTTCCCCCTTTTTCACTAGTGAACTACAACCACAAAAATTAAAAAAAAATTATCATACCCATCTTTTCTCTCACCCTGTACCCAAGTACTTCTAATTGTACGTCTTTATCTACTTTCTCTCTCCTCTCTCTCTCTCACTTCAAACACCCCATACCTGCACCATACTTGAAGCCAACAGAATTCTCAAAAGGGTTTTTAAAGTTTCAACCTTGAGGGTGGTTTTTTCATCTTTTTTTTTTCTGGTATTGTTTTTTTGTTGTTTTTGTTTCTTCTTTGAAAGATCTTGAACTTGTTATAGAAAATGGAGTGTGAAGTGGAATTACAAGGGGTAGATCTGCATGCAGGGGTGGTAACAGAGCAAAACCCTGTCTGTTTTGGGAACATGGAAGATCATGCACACTCTTTGGCGGTTGAAAGAGATATGTGGCTGAACAGTGACCATGATGAGTTCCTAGGAGTCAATGATACTTCCATGTTCTACGCCGATTTCCCTCCTCTTCCTGATTTTCCTTGCATGTCGTCATCGTCGTCTTCTAACTCTTCAGCTGCACCACTTCCTTTGAAAACCATGACATGTTCAAACACCACAACAACTACAACCACTATCACAACTTCTTCTTCTTCTTCTTCGTCTTCTTGGGTTGTGTTGAAGTCAGATGCTGAAGAAGATGTGGAGAAAAAGCATGGCAAACGTTACATGCAGGAGCATCTTGATGCAACTGCTCTGTCTTCAACTGCTTCTATGGAAATTTCTCAGCAGCAAATCCCCGATCCTGGTCTTGGTGGCGCTATTGGAGAGTGCATGGATGATGTTATGGATACTTTTGGGTACATGGATCTCTTAGAAGCCAATGAATTCTTTGACCCTGCCTCTATCTTTCAGGAAAATGAGAGCAACCCTTTGGGTGAGTTTGCATCATTTCAGGAACAGGTTCCACTCATAGATGACCAACACACTATGATACTGCATCAAGAAGAGAAGGATGATTATCAGGTTCCTGTGTGTGGAGAGATCCAAGGAGAAGAAGGTAGTGATATTGGTGGTGGATTAGATGATGAAATGAGTACGGTTTTCTTGGAGTGGCTTAAGTCTAATAAGGATAGTGTCTCTGCTAATGATTTGAGGAATGTGAAGCTCAAAAAGTCCACGATTGAAAGCGCTGCCAGGCGATTAGGGGGAGGCAAAGAAGCCATGAAACAATTGCTGAAACTCATTCTTGAGTGGGTTCAAACTAGCCATCTTCAGAACAAAAGGCGCAAAGACAATAGTGGTAACATTAACAGTGCAATTCAGGCACAGTTTCAGGATCCTATTAGCCAGAGCAACCAGAACAACCAGACCACACAATCTGGTTCATTTGCACCTGAAACAAAATCTTGTTTCAACAATAACCAAACACCTTTTTTGTCTCCACAACCCCTTGGAACAGATCAGAGTCCACTTATGGTTCCTCCACAGCCTTTTCCACAACCCGTGGTTGGGTATGGGGGTGACCCTTATAGTGGTGGTGCTGCTTCAAACAACATCACTGCCACTACTCATAACCATAACAACAACAACAGCAACAACAACAACAACAACAACCCTTATCAACATGGTGCAGATCAATATAACTTGTTGGAATCAGCACCTTCATGGCCTCATTCTCCGTACAATGTTGCTTCTCAGTATGGCCAATCTTTTGGGGATAATGGTCTTTTCCCTAATGGAGGCTTTGGTAGCTATGGAAATAACCAATACCCTTACCAGTTTTTTCATGGCCCTGGTGATAGGTTGATTAGGTTAGGGCCATCAGCGACAAAGGAAGCAAGGAAGAAGAGAATGGCAAGGCAGAGAAGGTTTATGTCTCATCATAGGCATCACAATGGAAATCAAGGGTCGGACCCACATGCAAGATTGGTCAATGATAATTGCACCACTGTTGTGGGTGCAACTCATGCAAATCCTGCTGCCAATTGGATGTACTGGCAGGCTATGGCGGGTGGTGCTGCCGCAGCTTCTTTGTCACCGGTGGTTCCTGCCGAGCTTCCCACCGGACCACCGGTGTTGGACCGGTCCGCCGGGCAGACACAGAATTGTCATCAGGGTAGGACTGCATCAGATAGGAGACAGGTTGGTGGACCTTAATTTGATCATATGTTGATGTTACATGATATGTTTTCGGTTAATGTGTGCTATATGCGACAATATAAATATATTTTACACTACTAACTAAGAGAAAAAGGGTTGCATTGTCTATGTATGGAGAATAGTTTACACCATTAGCTAACTACAATTCATTATTTACTATGAATTTGATATTAAAATTTCTGAAAGATGGTAAAACCGATTTACATCATTAACTAATGACAAACTCATCATATGATCTATTTTTTAGCTTATAATAAGTTTGACTAGTTAACTAATCACACAATATAACATTCTTATAAAGTTTGACTATTATTTTAACTACTTTAGAAGCTATGTTGGTTATATGAAAAAATTATACAGTAAACAAACTCTATGAAGATTATCCTGGATTTGTTGAGATAGGGGCATATAGTTTTCTACTTTATGAACAATGAGTGACTTGTTTTGTGATGATGTGTTTGATTGATAGGGTTGGAAGCCTGAGAAGAACTTGAGGTTCCTTCTGCAGAAGGTGTTGAAGCAAAGTGATGTGGGAAGTTTAGGGAGAATTGTTTTGCCAAAGGTGAACTATTTATATATACTTGCTGGTACATAGATTAGTTTATAATTTGAAAAGTTCTTCATTTGTTTTGGTTAATTTGAATCATAATGTTGATGAAAAAAATTGGTCAGAAAGAGGCAGAAACCCATTTGCCAGAACTGGAAGCAAGAGATGGAATTTCCATAAACATGGAAGATATTGGAACTTCACGTGTTTGGAACATGCGCTATAGGTATTCCAAGTTTCATTGACAAATTTTCTGTTCTGCATTTTTGCATTTTACCTTCTGTGATGCGTTGAGACTAAAATGTGTTCTCTCTTGAATTATTTCTTCTTGGAGCACCAGATACTGGCCAAACAACAAAAGCAGAATGTATTTGCTTGAGAACACTGGTGAGTTTCTTGCTTTGGATTTGCCTCACATAATGAACTTCTGTTTTTCTTTCATTTTCCTTTTCAAGGAATTTGGTTTTTCATGTATTTATATTTTTCCGATGATATTTAGATATTTCTAAATATTAAACATCCTATTAATATTTATTGTTTTTTCTATCTCTTCTTGACAAATTATACCACTTATTATATTCATAAATTTTTCTATTTTTTCAATCTTTTTCTTTGTGTATAATATTAAAATTCATTTTTCTATTTCGTTTGTGTAGGTGACTTTGTGAGAGCCAATGGACTTCAAGAGGGAGATTTCATTGTGATATATTCAGATGTGAAGTGTGGCAAATATGTAAGGGTCTTTTTCTTATTTTCTATTTTTCATTTTTTTCATTATTTTCTAAATTTTATAAAATGATTGAGTACTTATTTTAGTCTATATAAAAAATTTCTTTGTTTTCATTCCTATAAAATTTAAAATCATTTTTACTAATAAAATGACTGAATTTTGATCTAAAACAAGTAGAAAATTTTTGGTCATTTGACCTTTCATTTAACATATAATTAGTTAACAAAGTGTAACATAGCAGGAAAGATTGCTAAAATTATAATTTCAAATTTTACAGAAATGAAAAATAAATATCTGAGAGGGATCAAAACTGAAATTTACTCATTATATAGAGAATAAAAAATATTTAAGTTAATTTTTTATCACACATTTCTACATGTACTATTTATACAGTTGTAAACAATTTTATTTTTTTTCTTCACCTAAAATGTTGTGAATTAATTATTTTCTTTCAACAGATGATAAGAGGAGTGAAAGTGAGGCAACAAGGTGGGAAAGCAGAGACCAAAAAAGCAGGAAAATCACAGAAAAATCAGCATGGGACTAACGCAGCAAGTACAGCTGGTACTGTTGCTAATAATGGCACGCCATCGTCACCAAAGCCAAGAGCTGAAAGAGCTAGTAAATTAATATAATAATATATAATAGTTTTAGTATCTATGTACAATATACATATATAAATATATATAAATATATAGATATATAATAAAATAAGAGACTCTAAAGTCTGAACACGGTGTTCACACAGAATGCTGTGGGGGTTGATCATTCCCTGCAATGGAGGCTGTCAATTTAGGATTTGTTTGTGTAACACTATTTTGTGTTATATTTCTTTTCGTATTTAAAATTGCAATTGTTAATTATTATGTGAAAATGTTGCATGTGCTAACGTGGATGTATATGTTATACTTTGTTAATGATGTATGTGATGTCCATTTATGACTTGAGTTTCACATTAAAGATCAGAGAATCATGGTAGCTACGTGTGTTCATGTCACGTAAATTCTCAGGTCGATGAAGCTACGTTTGTTGTGCTGGTCGAAACGCTAGCTGTAAATATTTATATACTATTAACATGATGAATTTTGATTTTTCTTTAATTATATAGTAGCTTTATCTTATGTTTATAATTCATCATCAGAGTTTTTTTTTTTTTTTTTGAAATGAATTGTGTTAATTTTGTATATTTGTTTTCTGGTTTTCTATTAATGCTAAATTTTTCAGTTTTAAAATAATAGAATAATTTAAAGTAAATTATGTAAAAATAAAATAATTTAGTTTCTAAAATATAGAAAATAATGAAATAATTCTAAAAATGTATATATTTATCATTATAATTTTGTAAAATATACATATTGTTAATCTCTTTAGAATATATATTATTATTTTAATTCCTATTATTATAATTAAAATTTAGAGATAAAATAACCATATTTCAGTATTTTTAGTTTTAATAGACTAACTTATACCACTCTTACACGTAAGAACTATGATTATTTTGATTTAATTGATTTTTTTTCTACAAAAAATCGGTTTTCTATAATAAAAAAAAAGATCATTTAGCTCTTTCTAATTGTAAAAGACTCTTAAGAATTGGTTTTTACTTTGAGAGCTAGATAATTAAGAATTAACATTCCACTAGTTTCTTTCTGTAAATAATTAATCCGGATTAATATTAACTGTCATGTCATCTAGATAAGAATTTTACTAACTTTTCTATTCAAATGGTATAATTTAAGTTCTTAAGTTCTGGTTTTTTTTTTTTTTTTTTTGCTATTATATCTTTTTTTATTTATACAGTAAATTTTTATCTCAAAAAATAATAATTGAGCAACTTCGACGATAATTTTTTTATATGATCAACTTTGATAAAAATTTCATAGAATTTGTACTCTCGAGATATTATTAGGAAATTAACTCAATTATTTTCATCTTCTTTATTTCATTCTCTTGATCAAACACCTTGAAATTAACTTAGCTAAAATATCACATATATAACATAGTAACAGTTACATTTTGAAAGAGATATTTTCTTTTTCCCCTTCTTGGTGGATAAATAGGATTAGATTATCAACGGGTGTAAATGGAATTCACATAAAACCTTACGTCAAGGTTGTGGAAATCTTCTCGTGCTAGAAAAATAATAATTATGTAACAAAATAATAATAATAATAATAATAATAATAATAATAATAATATAATAAATATAAATATAAAGAAAGAAAAAGTGAAAAAAAAGTGGAAACTGGTGTATGTGACGTAGAGAAGTAGATATAGTTTGACTTTTGATGGGGTTAAGGAGGAAGAAGCCGTGTACGGTCATTTCGGTGGTGATACATGAATGTGATGTGACATCTCTTGCTTTCGATAAAGGAAATAATGATATCAATGTCTTCGATGGATTTTTTATTTATTTATTTATTTTTTGGCTTATTCCTCTTTGAAATTTTATTTGATGTATTTCAAAATTTTGAATAAAATTTGTTGCATACGGTCAAATACTAATTTTTTAAAACCTTTCTTACCTTTTGTTTGGGTGATAACTTTTAAGAGGTTAATTTACATTTTACTAAATATAAAAGCTAAATTATACTCTTTCTTTTGTCCTCTTATTATTTCTATCTATAATTTTGATTCTTCTGTTTTTAATTTTCTAATTTTATGCCTCCTATAGTATCTGGTTTAGATTTTAAAAGAAATTAAAATCCTTAATATTAGTGAGGATTTTTAATAGTTAAAATTTTAAAAATTTAAATTTCACCGAAAAAGTAAATATTGAAATTCTCCATGCTCACTCATATTTTGTATTAATATTATAATTAACAAATAATAATAATAATAATAATAATAATAATAATAATAAAGCTATATCACTCAACTTTAACCAAATTTTTATATTTATAAAATTTTTCCTTCAAATATTATAAAATTACAAATTTTATCATAACACTATTTCTATCCAAAAATTAACTATTTGTTAAAATGTTTTGTTATTAGAATGAGCTAATTAAATAAGGTGTGATATTATTGGGTAATTGACTTAAGTGATACTGTTACAAAAACAATTTACTGGAAGGAGCTGATTTGAAAACAAATTATATATATAATATAATACGGACAAGTAAAGCGTATTATGATCCAAAATACAGTTGGATCTGGCCGCATTTTAAGTGCAGAAAGTCTAAGGGGTAAAATGTGATCAGAATAAACCGCATTTTATAAGGAGTCGACACGTGACACAATGGCACGAAATGCGGATAGTGGAGGCTGCATTTTACATGGTGGCGATACCTAGCGATAACATAATTTTCAAATTCTAATTTAACAACAATTTACTACACTACAACTTTCAAATTAAAAAAATATAACATATAAAAAATTAAATACATATAATACAAGCAAAATTTAAAATTAATAAAATGTAACAAATTTTATATACAGTTTAATTCTTTTTAACAAATATTTTCCTACATTGTTTATATAAATAACTACATTTTCCTAACTAAAAGCTCTAACATTTTCCTAACAACAAAAAATTACAACATTTTTTTCTAACTAAAAAATTACTATAAGATATTAAATTTATCATTTTCCTAATAACCATAAATTACTACAATTTTTTAACTAATAAATTACTACATTTTATTAAATCTACTATGTTAGATCAAGATGATTAACGTCTCAAGTTTTGATTAATTACAGAACAGACGAAACTTATCAGATTGAAGCATTGTAAGCCAAAGTCAGACGGAAGATGACCCCTCAAAGATCATCTCAATTCAAGTCATGCCTTAAGACGAAAGCAAAAGACGATATGCAAATGACGAAGTCTTCAGTTCAAGCTCACAAAGTCAATTCAAGACGAAGTATCAGACTGAAGTTCATGAAGACCAAATCATCTATGAAGATTGAAGAAGTCCAAGCCTTTTCATCTAAGTAACGCGCGCCAAATTCAAATGTTTACGTTACTCAAGAAGCTTTCAAAGTTAGAATGGGAACTCGTGCTTAACCTCTGCAACACGAAAAGTAAATCGACTTTTAGCTATTATCTCTGCTTAGTCAGAAAAAGGTTCTGACTCCGCTGTGCAACTTGTCAAATTCATGATTATACTCTGATACAATTGAAGACTTCAAGGAAGGAAAGGACAACGGTTAGATTTATGGGTCTAATGGATCTATCAAATCACCGCCTATATAAAGGAATTCTCATGCACCTATTCAGGTTGGCGAACACGCTGCAAAAGCTATTCATTTGTGATTTCGCTCACTTGCTCTGTACTTAATTTGTATACCCAAGAGGAACTTGTTTCTTAGAAACTTTCTTTTAAATCCACTTTTGTGGTGCCTTAGCCTGAAGAGGCTGCGTTCCAAAGAATACCTCTTGTATTAGCTTGGGGAGGCTGCTTTCCAAAAAGTACCTAGTGGTTTAGCCTAGGAAGGCTGTGGACAATGAATATCTTGTTTAGCCAGAAGTTACTGGGTTCAAAGAATACTTGTAATCATTTTATGATTTGTAGTGAAAACTCAGTAGTTACTAGGTAACTGGACGTAATCTTGAATAGACGAACCAGTATAAAAATAACTGTGTTTATTTTTATTCTTCTTGTTGACTAACGGGGATAATTAAAGTTAAACATCTGTTATTAAAATCAACATTTAAAGAAGAACAAAGTTTCGCTGACCCCTTTTAAACCAACAGACGAAAGGACCAAATTTTTAATTAACACAATTCAACCCCCCTTCTTGTGTTTTGTCTTTTATAGTTTGGTATCAGAGCTCAGCCTCTAAGGGTTGAGCGCTTAACAGCTGCTAGAGGAAAAGATCCAAGATGGAGTCTCAAGGGCTAACATTTCTCTCTGGCGGTTCCTCCATGAACAAGCCTCTAGCGTTCTCTAGAGATGATTATCCCTATTGGACTGATCGGATGGAGATGTATATCAAGTCTACGCAGTATAGACTTTGGAGAATCATCACGCAAAGAGATACTCCCATTGTTAAACCCGAAGTTGAATGGGGAATGAGGAATATTCTGCAATGGAGCTGAACAACAAGGCTAGATATGCTCTCACCTGCGCGCTCTCAAGGACAAAATACAACAAATTCTATGCCTACAAATCTGCGAAAGAGTTCTGGGATGCTCTCAAGATTTCTTATGAAGGGACTAAAGATGTCAGACATCGTAAAGCTGCCACTTTTCAAAGAGAAAATGAGATATTCTCTATGAAGAAAGGAGAATCTATTGATATGATATTTGGAAGATTTCAAACTATATTGAATGGACTCACCTCCTTGGGAACCACGTTCACAAAGTCACAAAATAACATGAAGATTCTGGATAGCTTGCCTCCTCCTTGGGGAGCTATGTCCACTGCCATTTCTATGAGACGTGATATGAAGACATTAACTCTGGACGAGTTAATAGGTGCACTTAGAGTGCATGAAGTCCATCTGTGCAAGAGGGACAAAATTAAATGTCAAGAGCCTATAGCTCTTCCGTCTGTTGACGATGTCCCCAAAGAAGATTCTAGCAAAAAGGAGAAAAAGAAGAATAAGATTTTGAAAGCTGAGACTACAGAATCTGATTCATCATGACTAGACGCTTCAAAAAGATGATGTTAAAGAAAGGAAGAGGTCAACACTTCTTCAAAAAGAAGGAGAAAAGGTTTCCTGAGAAACCTGTGAACAAGAAAGAAGGAGGAGATATCGTTTGCTATGAATGCAGAAAGTCTGGGCACATGAGATCTGAGTGTCCCAAGCTTAAAAGAAGATGGAATCCCAAAAAAGAGAAAGGAAAGAAAAGCTTGCTAACATGGGAAGACCTTGACAACGAAAGCTTTGACGATTCTAGGGAAGAACAAGCTGCCAACATATGTCTCATGGCGGGAGACAATGTTTCATCTGAGGTAAATGAATCTTCTCTCTCATCTTCTTCGTCTTCGTCTGATTCAGAATCAGAAGATATTCCATATGATACACTTTTGGCAAACTCTCATTTTATTGTTGAACAATATAAAGCATGTAAAGCCAAGTTAAAGTAAACTTTAGAAGAAAATGCTGCTTTAAGAACTGAAAAAGAGTTGTCTCAAAAGAAAGTATCAGATGAAACATCATCTGAGTCTGAGAAGAATCTTTTTCTTCTTGAAATCGAAAGATTAAAGAAAGAAAATGAATCTTTGCTCAAAGACTTAACCAAGTTCACTAAAGGATCCTCTATGCTTGAAAATATTTTAAAATATGGGAGGTCTTCGTCTGATAAAAGTGGACTAGGTTACATTGAGAAAACAGACGAAAAGAAAGTTAAGTTTGTTTCGTCTGCTCATAAGAAGAAGAACAAAAGCTATAATAAGGTTCCAAATAATTACAAGAAAAATCCTAGAACCTTAAACAAAAAGAAACCTTCTTCTACTAACAAAGTAGGACCCAAAAAGATTTGGGTACCAAAGTCACTCATTATTCTTGTTGCAGATATCCTTAATAGGAGAAGAGAGGACTTCAAGCTGGTACCTAGACAGTGGGTGCTCACGACACATAACAGGAAACCTATCTATGTTCCAAGATCTTAGACCAAGTAAAGGGTCTGTATCTTATGGTGCAAGGAAAGGTAAAATTCTAGGGATTAGGACTGTTAGTAAGACACCCAACTCTCTCATTCAAAATGTGTCTTACGTTAAAGGTCTGAACTTCAATCTACTTAGCAGAAGTCAATTTTGTGATAGTGGATATGAAGTTGTTTTTAACACTGATGAGTGTATAGTCAAAAACAAGGACAAATTCATTTTGTTTATAGGGAAAAGAAAGAATAATCTCTATGAAGTTTGCCTTTCTGACCTTAGTGATTAGAATGTAACATGTTTGACTTTAGCAGACAATGAACGAGATATTTGGCACAAAAAGCTTGGATATTTAAATCTAAAGTATATTTCAAAAATTTCAAAAAAGTATCTTGTTAAAGGTCTGCCAAAGATATCTTGGAAATCCAATCGTCTGTGTGAATCTTATCAGCATGGGAAACAACTCAAAGCTTCTTTTAAATCTAAAAATGTTGTTTCCACGACAAGACCATTAGAACTGTTACATATTGATCTCTTTGGACCCACTCAGACTGAAAGTCTTGGAGGAAAGAGATATGGATTTGTAATTGTAGACGATTATACTAGATTCACATGGGTATACTTCCTAGCCCATAAACATAAGTCATTCAGTGTCTTTGAAATATTCTATAAACGTGTTCAAAAATAAAAAGGAATATGTATTGCGTTTGTAAGGAGCGATCATGGAACTGAATTTGAAAACTCTGAGTTCAAAGTTTTTTGTTTTGAAAATGGTATATTTCACATTTTTTCGTCTCCAAGAACTCCTCAATAAAATGGGGTTGTGGAAAGGAAAAATCATACTTTGCAAGAAATGGCTAGAACTCTTTTGCTTGAAAGCTCCCTTCCAAAATATTATTGAGCAGAAGCAATTAATACTTCCTGTTATATTCAAAACAGAATATTGATAAGACCAATATTGAATAAGACTTCATATGAACTATGAAAAGGAAGAAGACCCAACATTTCTTACTTTCATCCTTTTGGATGTGAGTTTTTCATCTTAAACACCAAAGATCAACTTGGAAAGTTTGATTCAAAGGTGGTTAAGGGATTTTTGCTTGGATATTTTAATACGTCTAAGGCCTCCAGAGTTTTTAACTCTAAGACGCAAGTTGTAGAGGAATTAATTCATGTCAAATTTCAAGATAACTCAAAGGTTGATAAAGAAATATAAGACCTAGAAAATTTATTTGATAATTTTCAAATTAACCCCTCTGGTTAAAGACGCTGTCCATCCGTCCGAACTAGCACAGACGCAAGAACAGACGAAAAAACATCTGCCAACATAGACGAACCCTCTCCTCAACAACAAGATGATCAAACTCCTGTCAGAACTGGAAGGTTCGCCTCAAACCATGCTGAGGATCTGATCATTGGAGATAGACATCAAGGAGTGCAAACAAGATCACGGCTTAGAGATGTGTCTGGATATGCTCTTGTGTCTAATATAGAGTCCAAGAACATTAAAGAAGCTCTACAAGAGAATGACTGGATCTTAGTTATGGAAGAAGAATTAAACCAGTTTACAAGGAATGATATATGGACCCTAGTGGAAAGACCAAGGAACAAAATGATGGAGGACCATCTCCAAGCATGAGGATTACAAGAGCAATGCAAAGAAGAATTGAAGAACAAGTTGAAGAAGAGTTGACCAAGTCAAAGTCAACTAGTCAAAGTCAATGGTCAACTCTTGGAAGTCAACAAAATGGGCTTATGAAGCCTTGTAATTTTCTATGCATTTTGTAATTAGTTTAGCTTTAGTTTTGTGAAGCATGGACCTTATGTTTTACATGTAATTTACGGCCAAGCTTCCTTTTGGACATGACTTTAATTGTGTTGGTCAAAGCCTCTTAAGATACGCTTAAGAGTCTTATGACCCAACTAAGCAAGTGTATTACACTCTCTTAAAAAAGAGTAGATGGATTAGGAGAGAGAATTAGTGGAATTGCCACTAACTTCATTTAAATTTCCACCACTTGATCATACCATAATCAAGGGTGCAAATTTAAGTCAAGTTTCTAAAGTGTTGACTCTCTTCTAAGAAGGTATTCTAGCCTTTGGATTGCTTCTAATCCAAGGTCTAGAATTCCCTCTTAATCATTCCATGATCATCAAAAGTTTAGATGGGTTTTGAGCCTCTTGATTTCATTAACTCTAGATCCTTCTTGAATTGATCAAGTGAAGGGTGCCTAGCATCACTTGATCAATCCATCAAGGATCAAGTGGCCTAAAAGGCTCACGGTCAACACACACAATTGCCATATAAATTAGGAAAATTTGATTATAAGACTCACTTTTGAATTTGAATGAAATTAGTGAATTTATAAGACAAGTGTCTTGAGAAAAGGAGAGAGCTTTCCTAGGGTTTCTTCCAAGAACCTTGAATCTTATCATGGATCCATGATCCAAGTGGCGATTATTCTACCTAGCTTATTTAACTCCATTGTTCATGGTGCTACCATTCTCTTAAACACCTTCCACTTTCATTTTCTTCCTATTTGATCTTTGACCGAGAGGTTCTTACTTTATATCCTTGAGTTTGCCTTGATTCTTTGAAGTGTTGAATGATTTGATGAATGAGGATGGGGCACACATTGTGAATCCGTGGAGTCTTCTTCAAATACCTCATGGGTTTGCATCAAATTTGATATCAGAGCTTGTTCTTCACCTAGTTGTTTTTCACTTGTGGTATTGAGTCTAGCTCCTATCTTTTTTATTTCAATTTTTTATTCAATTGAAATTTTGTTAAGTTTATTTTTTGTGTCTTGGCTATCCAATACATTGAGAAGATGTTCTGACACTCATGGTAGATCATACATGGCTTATTTTACATGCTAGACACATTCTAGTTCATAGTCCCCATGTGTTTGATGAATTTTCTCATTGTATATTTTGAGTTCTCTTTGTTGGAAATTGAATCCCCTACATTATATTTGGCTTAATTAGTGTTTATATATTTCATTACTATGTGCATTGCTCATTATAAGTTCAAGTTACCACTGTCATGCATTATCTTGCTTGTTAGCAAAGTTTGACTTGACTTGCTTGAGTTTTTGAGCCTATACTTGGACTGTCCAGCAAAGAATAGCCATGATAAAAATATTGAAAAACAAAAGAAAGGAAAAGAGCAAGATAAAATACTCAAAAGAAAGAGTCAAAGAAAAATTCAAGAAAAGAAAAATACAAAAAAAGAAGTTTGAAGAAAATAGAGTGACAAAAATAGTAGCTCTTGTGAGTAGAAAAAAAAAATTGGAAAAATTAAGTGCAGTACCTTGATTGTTTGGGCTCCTAAAACCCCCACAAATTTAGTGTCCAAACTCAATTTTGCATTTGGTTCATTAGGCTCAAGCATCAATCATCACAAATGGGATCAAATTTGCTAATAGCATGATAATTGAACTTTTGGTGTGCTTTGCATGTGCCTAGACATATATGCCCTGTTTTTGGACCCCTATTTGTGGCTGACCTGCACCTTAAATTGAGCTTAATTCATGCATTAATTTCATCAAAATCATTTCCCAAATTTTTGTGACAAATTGGACAAGTTTGCAAGCAATTTTCCAGCTTAGTGACAATTTCCAGTAATTCCGTGACAGCTTTATGCTTGCTTCTTGTTCAACGACTTTTTCTGGGTTTTGATGGCTGCTGGGCACTTTATTTGAATTTTTACACATATATAAGCTCAACTGGAAGGTTTCATAATTTTCCAATACCATTTCATATGTTTTTGAGTGCTTAAAAGTTTGAAAAATTGTGGTGACGGTTGTGCTGAAAATTCCAGCATTTGGTACTTGTTTGTGTGATTCTCTTTGAGTTTTATTTTCAAATTTTTTCCAGTTTTTAAATATTAGTTTTCTTTAATTTTTAGTGCAGTGAATACTATAGTCTTTGTCTTCATCATTAATTTCCATTTGAGTAGCCAATTTATTCATTGAGTAGTGTTTTTATTGCTTGTCTTCATTGATTCCTACTTAGTTTTGTCTTCTTTGATCTCCTGAGCTTTGTAGCTGAATTGTTCCTCTTTCACTTGGATTAATTGTACATTGATAATTGATAGAGGTTTCTCAAGAAACTCTAAGTGAGAGTGAGAGGAAAAAGGCTAGAGAGTAACTTCTAGAAAAAGCCAAACAAGAGTGTGAGTGCAAACACTTAGTGAGTGAGAAAGGACTTTTAATTCTCTTATATTATTTTTGTTCTAACATCTTCCTTGCAGCAATGGATAGTTCTCCAAGTGTTGGAAATGAATTGTCTCCTAGAACCCAAAGGGTGATGGATGCCATGATGGAGAAGTTCATGCATTTGCAACATGACCTCAAAAATGAGCTTAAAGAGAGTGTCACTAAGGTGAGGGATGAGAACCATAGGAAAATGAGGGAGGAAGAGGATAGAAGTAGGGAAATGGAAAGAACATTAAGAGAAGAAATGGAGAGAAGGGAAAGAGAGGCATATCTTAAAGAAGTGTGGAGAGAAAAGGAAGTAGTAGGAGGAGGGAGTATGGATCTCCTAGAGGTAGTGAGGAGGGAAGTAATATTAATGAGGATGATGCATTCCATGCCTATGAGGATGAAAGGAGAACTAGAGGAAGAGAGACTCCCTAAGAGAGGTACCACTTACAACCCCAAGCCTTTCCATATGGAGGTGGAGCAAGGCAAGGTGGCCTAAATGCAAAGATTAAACCTCCACCATTTGTTGGAGATGGAGAGGTCGAATAGATGGAGAGGTCGAATCCTACTTGGATTGGGTGATGAAGGTGGACCAAGTTTACTCATGCCATACTCACTTGAGGGAGGAGGAGAAATTGAACCTAACCATCCTACAATTTGAAGGATATGCCTTAGTATGGTGGAACCAAGTGTTGGTGGATTCCTTTGCAAGAAGAAGGCCTCATGTCACCTCATGGACTCAACTCAAAGATGTCATGAGAGAAAGGTTTGCGCCTCATTCTTATATTAGAGATTTACATATTAAATTGTAAAGACTAACACAAACTAACCATGCTTAGGGCGGAATACCAAGAAAAAAGGGAGGCTACTCTTGCAAGATTCATCCATGGGTTGAACCATGAGATCCAAGATGTGCTTGAACTCCAACACTTTGTGACCCTTGGAGATGCTCTTCACAAAGCCGAGAAGATAGAGAATCAATTGAAGAGGAAAGGCACATTCAAGAAGAGCTACACACCATACAAGTCATCATGGAAGGACAAAGGGAAGAAGGAGTACCATTCTTCATCAAAGAGCAAGCTTGGCCGTGAGGACTCCAAAGATAAGAAGGTAAAATCTTCCACTTCCAAGCCTAGCTCAATTAAATGATTTAAGTGTTTAGCGCATGGCCACATTGCCTCCCAATGCCCTAACAAGAAAGCTATGGTTGTGAGAGTTGATGGTGCTACCACTAGTGAGGATTCTCAATCTTCATCTAGGGAGAGTTAAGAGTCAAGGGAGAGCACAAGTGGAGAAGAAGAGCAACCCGAAGATGGAGATCTCCTCATGGTGAGGAAGATGCTTGGGAGTACTCTCAAAGAGTTGGATGACTCACAAAGGGAGAAAATCTTCCACTCTAGGTGCTTGGTTGAAGGGAAGGTATGCTCTATCATTGTAGATAGTGGTAGTTGTACTAATGTAGTTAGCACTAGGCTAGTAGATAAATTAGGACTTAGGACATCTTCACACCCTAAACCTTATAAGTTGCAATGGTTGAATGATAAGGGTGAAATGGTGGTTAATAAACAAGTTCTTATTAGCTTTTCCATAGACAAATATAGAGATGATGTGTTGTGTGATGTAGTGCCTATGGAAGCCACTCACCTTTTACTTGGGAGACCTTGACAATATGACAAACATGTCATTCATGATGGTGTTTCCAACACCTATATCTTCTCTCATATGAGCAAGAAGGTCACCCTAAAACCTTTGTCACCTAAGGAAGTATGTGAAGATCAAATAAAGATGAAATTAAAGAGGGAAAGTGAGAAAAAGAGTGAGAACTCATGTGCTAAGACATCCTTGGCCGAGAGCTCCTCCAAGAAAAAGCAAAAAGAAACCAAATCACCTAGAAACCTAGCTTTGGCCGAGACTTGTAAAATAATTACCAAACATGCCACTAAGGATTCTAGGTTGAAAGGGAAGTGTAAAGCCACCCATGATGATAGGCAAATCGAGACTAAAGCAAAAGGGAAACTTAGTGAGAGTTTGCTTATGGAGAGAGGTGAGATTAAGAGGGAATATCTAGCTAGGAAGAGTATGTTCCTATGTTTGCCTACACCTCTAGTTTTGAGCACTAACTTGGTAGGCAAGCAAGAGGACCTTGAGTCATTGTTGATGGAGTTTGAGGATGTTTTCCCCAAGGAGATCCCCCAAGGTCTCCCCCACTTAGAGGGATTGAGCACCAAATAGATTTAATTCTGGGAGCCCCCTTACCCAATCGACCTACATATAGGAGTTCTCCCCAAGAGACCCATGAAATGTAAAGGCAAGTAGAGGAGTTGATGAGTAAGGGGTGGGTCAAGGAGAGCTTGTCTCCTTGTGCTTCACCGGTTATATTAGTGCCTAAGAAGGAGGGGACTTGGAGAATGTGTACGGATTGTAGAGCCATTAACAATATAACTATAAGGTATAGACACCCAATCCCTAGGCTAGATGATTTACTTGATGAGCTACATGGAGCTAAGGTATTCTCCAAAGTTGACCTTAAAAGTGGATATCACCAAATTAGGATGAAGGAAGGTGATGAGTGGAAAACCTCTTTTAAGACCAAGTTTGGACTATATGAGTGGCTTGTCATGCCCTTTGGCTTATCAAATGCCCCTAGCACTTTTATGAGGTTGATGAACCATGTGTTGAGAGAGTTCCTAAGGAATTTTGTTGCGGTATATTTTGATGATATTTTGATTTATAGCAAATCTTTCCTAGAACATCTAATACACTTGAAGCTTGTTTTGAAAGTGCTTAGGGAATAACATTTGTATGCCAACAAGGAGAAGTGCAACTTTGCCACCAATCAAGTCATATTTCTCGGTTTTGTGGTGAGTGAGCAAGGTGTGCAAGTAGATGAAAGCAAGATCAAGGCCATCCAAGAGTGGCCGAGACCCACCAATGTAAGGGAAGTAAGAAGTTTTCATGGTTTGGCTAGTTTTTATAGGAGGTTTGTTAAGGATTTTAGTACTATTGCTTCACCTCTTAATGAACTAGTTAAAAAGGATTCTTCTTTTAATTGGGGTCAAGCTGAAGAACATGCTTTCAATCTACTTAAAGAGAAGCTTACACATGCACCTATACTTGTTTTACCTAACTTTGCATGTTCTTTTGAATTAGAGTGTGATGCTTCTAACTTAGGTGTTAGAGCCGTGTTGATGCAAGAGGGGCATCCCATTACCTACTTTAGTGAGAAGCTCAAGGGTGCTCAACTCAACTACTCCACCTATGATAAGGAGATGTATGCACTTGTGAAGGCCACTAAGTGTGGCAACATTACCTTCTTCCTAAGGAGTTTGTGGTGCACACGGATCATGAAACACTCAAGCATATCAAGAGCCAAGGCAAGCTAAGTAAGAGGCATGCAAGATGGGTAAAATTCGTTGAAACCTTTCCTTACATGATTAAGTATAAGAAAGGTAGTACTAATGTGGTAGCTGATGCTCTTAGTAGAAGATTTACATTGATATGCATGCTAGAAACTAAGATGCTAGGATTTGATCACATTAAAGAATTGTATGAACATGATCATGATTTCAGCCAAGTGTTTATGATGTGTGCTCAAAGTGCTTATAAGGATTTCTTTAGGGTGGATGCCTATCTTTTTAAAGGAAAATGTTTGTGTATCCCTAAGACATCCTTAAGAGAACTTTTAGTTTGTGAAGCACATAAAGGAGACATCATGGGACACTTTGGAATTGATAAGACATTAGTCATATTATATGAAAATTTTCATTGGCCACACATGAAAAATGATATGGACTGATTTGTGCATAAATGCATAACATGTCATAAGGCTAAATCTAGAAGCATGAATCATGGATTGTATACTCCTTTACCTATTCTCATTTCTCCTTGGATTGATATATCAATAGATTTTGTGCTTGGATTGCCGAGAATCAAGAGAGGAATGGATTCCATTTTTGTGGTTGTGTGTAGGTTTTCTAAAATGGCTCATTTTATTCCTTGTCACAAGGTTGATGATGCTACACACATTGCAAATTTGTTCTTTAAAGAAGTGGTTAGATTGCATGGTTTGCCTAAGACAATTGTTAGTGATAGGGACTTAAAATTTTTGAGTCACTTTTGGAGAACTGTATGGGTAAGTTAGGAACCAAGCTTTTATTTTCAACAACTTGCCATCCACAAACAGATGGCCAAACCGAAGTGGTCAATAGAACCTTAGGTCAATTTTTGAGATGCTTTGTTAAAGGGAATACTAGGACATGGGAATAACATTTACCTTATGTTGAATTTGCATATAATAGTGTTGTGAATGCTTCTACTTCTCATTCTCCATTTGAAATTGTGTATGACTTTAACCCTCTAACACCTCTTGACCTTGTGCCTTTGCCACTTGAGTTTGCTTTAAATGTAGATGGAGTTGCCAAGGCCGAATTAGTGAAGTCCCTTCATGCCAAAATCAAAGAGCACCTTGAGAAGAGGTACTCCAAGGTGGCGGCCCAAGCTAACAAACACAAGAAAAATGTGGAGTTCAAAGAAGGAGATTTGGTGTAGCTTCATCTAAAGAGAGATTTCCTAACCTTAGGAAATCTAAGCTTTTACTAAGAGGGGATGGACCTTTCAAGATCTTAAAGAGACTTGGACCTAATGCTTACTCTCTTGATCTTCCTACTTCTTATATAGGTAGTAACTCATTTAATGTAAGTGACTTATCTATTTGTGATGTAGGTGGTGATGGAAGCAACTGGGGGTCAAGTTCGCCTCAAGAAGGAGGGATTGATGGAGGACCATCTCCAAGCATGAGGATTACAAGGGCAATGCGAAGAAGAATTGAAGCACAAGTTGAAGAAGAGTTGACCAAGTCAAAGTCAATGGTCAACTCTTGGAAGTCAACAAAATGGGCTTATGAAGCCTTGTAATTTTCTATGCACTTTGTAATTAGTTTAGCTTTAGTTTTGTGAAGTTTGGACCTTATGTTTTACATATAATTTTTGGCCAAGCTTCCCTTTGGACATTTTGACTTTAATTGTGTTGGTCAAAGCCTTTTAGGATGAGCTTAAGAGTCTTATGATCCAACTAAGCAAGTGTATTACACTCTCTTAAAAGAGAGTGGATGGATTACGAGAGAGAATGAGCAGAATTGTCACTAACTTCATTTAAATTTCACCACTTGATCATACCATAATCAAGGGTGCAAATTTAAGTCAAGTTTCTAAAGTGTTGACTCTCTTCTAAGAAGGTATTCTAGCCTTTGGATTGCTTCTAATCCAAGGTCTAGAATTCCCTCTAAATTAATCCATGATCATCACAAGTTTAGATGGGTTTTGAGCCTCTTGATTTCATTAAATCTAGATCCTTCTTGAATTGATGAAGTGAAGAGTTCCTAGCATCACTTGATCAATCCATCAAGGATCAAGTGGCCTAGAAGGCTCACGGTCAACACACACAATTGCCATATAACTTAGGCAAATTTGATTGTAAGACTCACTTTTGAATTTGAATGAAATTAGTGAATTTCTAAGACAAGTGTCTTGAGAAAAGGAGAGAGCTCTCATAGGTTTTCTTCCAAGAACCTTGAATCTTATCATGGATCCATGATCCAAGTGGCGATTCTTCTACCTAGCTTATTGAACTCCATTGTCCATGGCACTACCATTCTCTTAAACACCTTCCACTTTCATTTTCTTCCTATTTGGTCTTTGACCGAGAGGTTCTTACCTCATATCCTTGAGTTTGCCTTGATTCTTTGAAGTGTTGAATGATTTGGTAAATGAAGATGGGGCACACATTGTGAATCCGTGGAATCTTCTTCAAATATCTCATGGACTTGCATCACAAAAACATCATCGGAATAAGATGGGTGTTTGAAACAAGCTAGACGAAGCTGGTAAATTGGTAAGAAATAAAGCAAAGTTAGTAGCTCAAGTCTATAACCAACAAGAAGGTATCGACTTTACTGAAACATTTGCACCAGTAGCTAGATTAGAAGCAATTAGAATTTTATTTGCTTTTGTTGCTTATAAGGATATCGTCTTATATCAAATGGACGTAAAAAGTGCTTTTCTAAACGGTTTTATTTAAGAAGAAGTTTATATCAAACAATCTCCTAGTTTTGAGAGTCAATCTCAACCAGATCATGTTTTCAAATTGAAGAAAGCTCTTTATGGTCTTAAACAAGCTCCTAGAGCTTGGTATGATAGATTGAGTTCTTTTCTTCTTAAAAAAGGTTTTTGAAGAGGAAAGGTTGACACAACTCTCTATAAGAAAAATATTTCAAAAGACTTTATTATTGTTCAAATATATGTAGACAATATAGTCTTTGGAGCCACTAACAAATCCTTGTGTAAGGATTTCTCTAAGTTAATGCATGATGAGTTTGAAATGAGTATGATGGGAGAATTAAAGTTCTTCCTAGGACTTCAAATCAAACAGACGAAAGAAGGGATCTACATCCATTAACAAAAGTACACTAAGGAGCTTCTCAAGAAGTTTAAGATGGAGAATGCTAAACTAATGAAGACACATATGCATTCGTCTGGTGCCAGTCTTAGCAAAGATGAATCAGGTAAGACCGTTGGTCAGACAGTTATCGGGGTATGATTGGTTCTCTTCTTTACCTCACCGCAAATAAACCTAACATTATGTTTAGCGTCTGTCTTTGCAAGCTGTTAAACGTATTCTTAGATATCTTATACTTTAACAACTAGAGAATCACATTTACAAGCTGTTAAACGTATTCTTTGATATCTTATTAGAACCGCTAATCTCTCTCTCTTTTATAAGAAATATAGTGATTTCAATTTGAGTGGTTATTATGATGCTGATTATGCTGGAGATAAAGTGGAGAAGAAAAGCACAAGTGGTGGATGTCAATTCTTGGGTACATCACTTGTATCTTGGTCAAGCAAGAAGCAAAATTCCATAGCACTCTCAACCACTGAAGTTGAATACATCGCTGCAGCTGATTGTTGTTCACAACTACTTTCGGTAAAACATCAACTTGAGGATTACTCCAAGTTTGAAACCCAAATACCAGTATACTATGATGATACTAGTGCCATTAATCTCAGCAAAAACCCTATTCAGCATTCAAAAACTAAGCATATTGAAATTAAATTTCATTTTATAAGAGATTTGTTGGACTTGAAGCTGAAGAAGTCTTTCCTAGTTTTAGTTTTGATATACTTGTAATTTTGATCTTTATGATAGAATGTATATAGGAGTTTAAATGTATTGATTGTTATAGTTTAGGCTTTGAGTGTGGTTTTTATTCAATCTTTCCACAGAGAATTTGTTTTAACTCTTGTAAGATGAGCTAGAGTAGTTGTGAACCCCATTTTGTCTTGAAAAGAACTCAAAAACTTTGGTTTTAAAGTTTAAAGTTTGAAATGTCGATTACCACTGAAATCGTCCGATTACCAACAGATTTAGAAAACGGGGAACTCAATCGCTCTGAGTAATCGATTACCACTCCATAGTAATCGATTACTTCGTGCTTGAAATGCAAGGGAAGATAAAATCTCTCTGGAGTAATCGATTACCAACATCTGTAATCGATTACCACACCAGAATTCATCTCAAAATGGTTTTGAAACTGCTTTGAATAGATCTTCTTCATTTTGTTTTCAAGAGAGAGATCTTTTAATGTTTTAGAAAGAAAAAAAAAGAGAAAAACATTGGTTTACAAGTTCTGGAAACTCTCTTCAAAGATTTCAAAAAGAATTTCTCAAAGAGATGAATATTGTGTGAAGGAAGGATTGGATACATTTGGTTATCATTGTGATCAGAGCATACACACAGGTGTAATCTTTACTGATCTTTATCTTTTGTTTGATAGTTTTGTTTTGGGTTGAAAACTCTTAAGAGAAGGTGTTCTCTAGAAGAAGAGTTAAAGGTTGAGAGAGGGACTCTCAAAGGAGATTCTTGAAGGATTCAAGAATTGGAGAGATATGTTCTTAGGTGAAGAACATAGAGAGTTTTGAGTATTTGATTTGTTTTGTGTTTGTGCAGAAGTGATTGTATTGAACACAAGATTATAGTTGAATACCAATTGCAACAGATTGTTGGGTTGGTACTGGATGTAGGCCGAAAGCCAAACCAGTATAAATCTCTGTCTACTCTCTTCTCTATACCTTGACTTTACTTTCCATTGATTTCTTACATTATATTTTCCTGTATCTTTCCGCTGTTATATCTCTGGTACATTGCTTATAATATAGATAAAATTGAATCGGGAAAAAGCGAGAAAAAGATTGGTAGTATTAGGGAACTTGAATCTATTCACCCCCTCCCCCCTCTAGATTCATATAGGGACCAATAATTGGTATCAAGAGCTTTAACTAGTAAATCAATCTAGTAATCCTTGTTAGTTCCCTGGAATGACTAGTAATCTTTTACCCTTCGCTGAAGGAGCTTCGATAAATAGACCTCCATTGTTCTGCGGTGATAACTATCCATTTTGGAAAGTTTGCATGAAGATCTTTATGGAATCTATTCACAGAAGTATCTGCAAATTTGTGGTAAATGACTACAAAGTTCCAATAAAAATAGAAAATGGAAAAGAAATAGAGAAACCTTTTGAGGAATGGGACATGGATGAGATTAGAAGGGCTAAAAATGACGCTAAGGCCTTGAATATCATACACTCTGCTTTGAATTCTGATGAGTTTTTCAGGATATCAGCTTGCACAACAGCAAAAGAAGCATGGGAGCTTATCATGGTAACCCATGAAGGTACTGCTGAGGTGAGGAGAGCTAGGAAAAACACACTCATTCAGGAGTATGAGACATTCAAAATGTTCCAAGGAGAGTCAATCATGGAAATGCAAAAGAGATTCACACATATCATCAACCATCTCAAAGGACTTGGCAAGAACTTCATTGAAGAAGAGGTGAATGTCAAGATTCTGAAATCATTTAACAGAAAGTGGCAACCTACGGTGAATGGCCATAAATCAATCAAAGAACCTTGCTTGCTATGACAAGTCTTTGAACTGTTTGGAAAACTTAGAGAATATGAAATGGACATGACTCGAATGGCGGATGAGGAGCGAAAGACAAAATAGCCAAAGGAATTGCTCTCAAGATAGATCATCTTGGCCAATCAATCCTCGAAGACGAAAATGATTCACAAGAAGACCAAGTGAACTTAATGGTGAAGAAGTTCAGAAAGTTTATGAAGAACAACACTAAGAAGAAATTTGGTCAACCCAGAAAAGGAGTCAAGAAGCAGGATAACACTTCAGTCAAAATAACTTGCTATGAATGTGGAAAGATTGCGCACTATAGGTCAGATTGTCCAACCTTGAAGAGAAGCAACAACACTGAAGTGAGAAAAGCTGAGAGTGAAAGAAATGCAAGAAAAGAAAAGAAGAAAAAGAAGGCATACATAGCTTGGGATGAAGGCTACACATCCTCAACATCTGAAAGTGAAGATGAGGAGGCAAATCTGGGCTTGATGACCAAAACATCCAATGAGGTATGTGATATGAACTCAATTATGGATGATTATGATGAATTGCATTCTGCCTTTTGTGAGCTTTATAATCAAGCTGAAACCTTTGAAAAAGAAAACATAACTCTAAAAAAGGAAATATCCATGCTAAAACAGAAAATATGTGAACTAGAAAATGATATTTCAAAGTTAAAAGAACTCAACATCTCTGCAAACTGTGTTCATATGAAACCTGGAAATACAAAGCATGCTAAATACACTTGCACATATTGCATGAAACCTGGACATAAATCATATAACTGCATGATTAGGAAGAAAGGGATTTCCAGTGGCAAATACAAATGGATTAAGAAAGTAACCAGTAGCACTAACATGTATGGACCCAAGAGAAACTGGGTACCACCAACAAAATAAGTTCTTTTTCCCTTGCAGGAAAGCCTAAACAGCAGAAGTTCAACTTGATACTTAGACAGTGGCTGCTCAAGGCATATGACGGGTGATAGAATGAACCTGAGCACCTTCACACCAAGAGAATCAAGATCTGTTGTATACGGAGACAACAACAAAGGAAAAATCCTAGGCTACGGTATTGTTGGATATAAGGCAAACACAGTGATAGAAGATATATTGCTGGTCGATGGATTGAGGTTCAATCTGCTGAGCATAAGCCAACTATGTGACAAGAACTACAGAATTGCTTTTGATGATGAACATTGTCTCATCAGCAACAAAGACTCAGATGAACTTCTAATGATTGGCAAGAGATCTAACAACATTTACATACTGGAAGTAGATCATTCTTCTCCTTACTCTACATGTTTAACTTCTAATGATAATCTGTCTTGGCTATGGCATAGGAGAATAACACACATTAACACATTGCATTTGAATAAGCTTGTTTCTAAAGAGTTAGTTTTTGGTCTCCCCAAGATTAGATTTTCCAAAGAAGGACTATGTGAGGCTTGTCAAAAGTCTAAGCAGGCAAAAACATCTTTCAAAAATGTAAAACATGTTTCTACAAATCAGCCGCTTGAACTCTTGCATTTAGACTTATTTGGTCCATCTAGGATAGCTAGTATTGGTGGAAATCTGTATGGACTAGTCATATTCAAGATTTACTTGGGTTTTGTTTATCAAGAAAAAGGATCAAGCCTTTGGAGTTTTCAAGGTACTTGCCAAAAAGATTCAAAACAAAAAGGATTTGAAAATCAAAGCTTTAAGAAGTGATAATGGAACTGAATTTAAGAATTGCTTTTTTGAAAGGTTTTGTGAAAAACATGGGATATCACACTTGCTTTTTCAGCTCCTAGAACTCCACAAAGAAAATGGAGTGGTGGAGAGGAAAACAGGTCCCTTATAGAACTTGGGAGAACCATGCTAAATGAGCATATGATGCCTAAACATTTTTGGGCGAGATCTTTGTGTGAACACCGCATGTTATGTTCTCAATAGAGTCTCTATAAGACCCATTTTGAAGAAAACCCTTATGAAGCTTTTCTATGGAAGAAAACCAAACATTTCTTACTTCAAAGTTTTTGGATGCGAGATGTTTTGTTTTAAATAATGGCAAAGACCCTATTGGAAAGTTTGATGCAAAGGTCGATGAAGCCATTTTCCTTGGTTATTCAAACACCAAAAGAAAGCATATAGGATCTTTAATAAAAGAACAATGTGCATTGAAGAATCATCCATATTAGATTTGATGAAACTAACACTTTCCGTAAGGAAAGATTGTTGCATGATGATGAAAGCAATGAAGAAAACATAGACATCGATAACAAGCATCAAGAAACTCAACCCGACCAGATCGAACAAGCAAAAGGGTGGAGGACACCTATGAACCTATCACTTGACAATGTCATTGGTGACATCCACAAGGGGGTAACTACTAGATCCTCAAAGAATCTGTTTTGCTATAATACTGCTTTTGTATCTCAGGTAGAACCATCCTCCATAGAAGAAGCCTTGAACAATGAATTTTGGATCATGGTTATGCAAGAAGAACTCAACCAGTTCAAAAGGAATGGAGTTTGGGAACTTGTTCCAGACAAGGGCAATATGAACATCATAGGTACAAAATGGGTTTACAAGAACAAACTGAGTGAAGACGGAGTTGTGGTCAGAAACAAAGCAAGACTTGTGGCAAAAGGATACAATCAACAAGAAGGGATTGAGTTTGAAGAAACCTTTGCTCATGTCGCAAGACTTGAAGCTGTTAGACTACTCCTGGCATATGCTTGCATCAACAATTTCAAGTTATACCAGATGGATGTAAAAAGTGCATTCTTGAATGGTTATATCAATGAAGAAGTCTATGTAGCTCAACCACCTGGTTTCATAAATGTTACTTGGCCTACACATGTCTACAAACTTCATAAAGCCTTGTATGGGTTGAAGCAGGCCCCTAGGCAATGGTATGACAGACTGAGTAAGTTTCTCATATCTAAAGGATTCCACAGAGGTAAAGTAGATAAGACTTTGTTTATTAAGGACAAGTTTGACTACATTCTATTGGTTCAAATTTATGTTGATGACATTATCTTTGGATCTTCTAACCAACAACTTTGTGAAGAGTTTGTTAAAGACATGCAGGAAGAATTTGATATGTCTATGATTGGAGAACTGAGCTTCTTCTTAGGACTTCAAATCAAGCAAATGGAAGGTGGCACTTTCATACATCAGGCTAAGTACACTAAAAAATTACTTAAGAAATATGATATGATAAATTGCAAAATGTCTAACACACCTATTTCTACTAACACTTACCTTGAGACTGATGAAACAGGTGATGAAGTTGATACTACCCTATACAGAGATGTTATAGGATCTTTACTCTACCTTACAGCCAGTAGACCTGATATCATGTTTTCTGTATGTTTATGTGCTAGATTTCAATCTGCACCTAAGCAATCTCATTGGCTAACAGTAAAGAAGATTCTTAAATATCTAAAAGGAACAATAAGTTGTGGACTATGGTATCCGAAAGGAACCTCACCACTATTTGTTGATTTCAGTGACTCTGATTTTGCAGGTAACAAAACAAATAGGAAAAGCACTAGTGGCACATGTCACATCTTTGGAGAATGCTTGATATCTGGGAATAGCATAAAGCAAGCTTGTGTAGCACTATCAACTGCAGAAGCAGAATATGTAGCTGCGGGAAGTTGCTGTGCTCAAGCAATTTGGTTGAAACACCAACTTGAGGACTTTGGGCTAAGGATAGATCACATTCCCTTGAAATGCGACAACACAAGCGCCATAAGTATCATAAGAAATTTTGTACTACACTCAAGGACAAAACACATTGAAGTCAGACATCACTTTATCAAAGATCACATCGAGAAAGGAGATTGTAACATCGAATTCATAGACACGGAGAATCAATTAGCGGATATATTCACAAAAGCATTACCAAAGGAAAGGTTTTACAAACTTAGATCAAACCTCGGCATATTGAGTGAGGAACATCTAAACTAAACCTTCTTACTTGATTACACTTATCCATAACTTTGTTTTTGTGAAAAATTTTCAAGAAAAACCTTCTTCTGATAGAAATAATCGATTACCAAGGAAGGATAATCGATTACTTCGTGTGAAATTCACTCTGAGAAGGATTTTGGGACTAAGATAATTGATTACCACGACCTGTAATCGATTACCAAAGCACCAGTTTTCAATATTTTTGTGAAACACCCCTGGAGTAATCGATTACCACGAGCAGTAATCGATTACCACAGAACATGCTTTTTATGTTTTAAGAGAAATCCACTGGAGTAATCGATTACCATTTTACAGTAATCGATTACCACGACTGTTTTCACGTTTTTCTTTCTTCCCTCTATATAAGGAACTGAGATAATCAATTTCCAACTGCTGGTAATCAATTACCTCGTTCTTGGGCTAATCTTTTGGGCTTTGTTCTCTCTTATAAGAAGTGCAGGAGTGACTCTTCATTCACCACTCAACCTCTTACTCCGAAAAACCCTTCATCTTCTTCCTCCAAACCCTAGGTTTTCATTCTCTCTCAAACAATGGAAGGACAAGGAAAAGGTAAGAGAATCAAAATGAGGGCAAGCCGCTACACTCAAGAAGAGATTAAAGGAAAGAAAAAGGTGGGAGAATCCTCCAAGAGGAAGAAACCAACCACCTTGAGCAAAGAACCGGAAAATCCTCCTCCTCCACAACCACAAGTATCGAAATCAACCTGGTTCACTTCAAAGGGACAAGAAACGCGGTTCAATCTGGACTTTGCAAACAAAGGTCTAGTTCCTCCAAAGATACTTGACCTTGGATGGCTTGACGCTCAGAGTTTCACATTCTAGACCTTCCTCAGGCAACAACATTTGGAAAGGTTTGTAGGGATAAAAGGATTCATCTATCCAGATTTGGTTTTAGTTTTCTACTCCAACCTCAAACCGAATATGGAGAGGATGACTGTGACATCTGAAATCAAAGGTATCAAAATTTCTCTAACCCCTGCACACTTTATGGATATTGCTGGGATTCAAAAGGAATGGATTATAGCACATACAGACAAACTCAGAGAGAAAGGGTTTGATTTGCAAAAAGATTCCTTCTTTTTGAGCCTTCTGAGGAACCCTCAACACTGGGAAGAGGACGGAAATTCTAAAAGGGCTTTGGGCAAGAAAGTTACCTATAACATTGGTGGCCTCACAGCAGATGACCGGCTACTTCACTACACCGTTTGCTGGATCTTGGCTGCAAGAGGAGCAAACCATGCCCAGTTGACTGAGGATGACATGATCCTCATTCTTTGCCGCTCAAGAACAACATTCAAGTGGATTGGACTCACGTGATCATGGATAACATGCTGAAAACAAGGAGACTACTTGATAATAAGTGTCCTTACTCTCTTTTTATTTCTAGACTAATTGAAATTTTTCAGATAGACACTACTGATGAAGCAAGAGAATTAGTCAAGGATGTTCATGTCATCGGCGATGGAGCACTGAAAAAGATGAGACTCATCAAAATCAATGCTGGATGGATCACAAGAGAAGAGGCACAACAAGAGCATGACGTACCACAACAAGAGCATGAGGAAGCAGAACAAGAGCAAGAGGAAGCACATCATGAAGATATGGATGAAGACAATCCTGAAGAGTACATTCCAAGATCTCGCTTCGAATCCATTATGATAGACCGATTGGATGAATTAGAAGCAACTGTCAACAAGCTCATTGATGCTCTAGGAAAGCGACAGGATCTGCATTTCCTAGAAATGAAGGACTTGATGGAAACTATCATGGAACGACTCAATCAGGATGATGACGACTCAGATTAGTAACTTCATTTACTTCTCTCTTTTGATTTGATATACCAAATAGGGGGAGTATATGTAGTTAGTGATTTTAGTTGTTTAGTCTTTAGCTTTTAGTATTTGATTTGCTCTGCTTTTACTCTGTTTTGAACTATTCTGTTTTGAAAAGTTTTAAAATATGTTTGTACCTAGGCACCTGACTTAGGGGGAGCAGGTTAACACATTTGAAACTATTATTGGATGACTGTAATAGATAGATTTAAATTTCTGCAAATGATTGTCTTTATATATCGCTGAATATTGATATTTTTGACATGAGTTGGATGATACACATAACTGTATGTGAATTGCTGAATAGAATTGGAAAAAAAAAAAAACACACTAACATTGCAGGACACATCAAAGTCATCATCTACATAAAGGATCAACTACACAAGATTTGGTACATCAAAACCAAAAAGGGGGAGATTGTTGGACTTGAAGCTGAAGAAGTCTTTCCTAGTTTTAGTTTTGATATACTTGTAATTTTGATCTTTATGGTAGAATGTATATAGGAGTTTAAATGTATTGATTGTTATAGTTTAGGCTTTGAGTGTGGTTTTTATTCAATCTTTCCGCAGAGAATTTGTTTTAACTCTTGTAAGATGAGCTAGAGTAGTTGTGAACCCCATTTTGTCTTGAAAAGAACTCAAAAACTTTGGTTTTAAAGTTTAAGCTGAAGTAATCGATTACCCTGAAGCTGTACTCGATTACCAACAGATTTAGAAAATAGGGGAACTCAACTGGCTCTGGAGTAATCGATTACCACTCCATAGTAATCGATTACTTCGTGCTTGAAATGCAAGGGAAGATAAAATCTCTCTGGAGTAATCGGTTACCAACATCTGTAATCGATTACCACACCAGAATTCATCTCAAAATGGTTTTGAAACTGCTTTGAATAGATCTTCTTCATTCTGTTTTCAAGAGAGAGATCTTTTAATGTTTTAGAAAGAAAAAAAAAGAAGAGAAAAACATTGGTTTACAAGTTCTGGAAACTCTCTTCAAAGATTTCAAAAAGAATTTCTCAAAGAGATGAATATTGTGTGAAGGAAGGATTGGATACATTTGGTTATCATTGTGATCAGAGCATACACACAGGTGTAATCTTTACTGATCTTTATCTTTTGTTTGATAGTTTTGTTTTGGGTTGAAAACTCTTAAGAGAAGGTGTTCTCTAGAAGAAGAGTTAAAGGTTGAGAGAGGGACTCTCAAAGGAGATTCTTGAAGGATTCAAGAATTGGAGAGATATGTTCTTAGGTGAAGAACATAGAGAGTTTTGAGTATTTGATTTGTTTTGTGTTTGTGCAGAAGTGATTGTATTGAACACAAGATTATAGTGGAATACCAATTGCAACAGATTGTTGGGTTGGGACTGGATGTATGCCGAAAGCCGAACCAATATAAATCTCTGTCTACTCTCTTCTCTATACCTTGACTTTACTTTCCATTGATTTCTTGCACTATATTTTCCTGTATCTTCCCGTTGTTATATTTCTGGTACATTGCTTATAATATAGATAAAATTGAATCGGGAAAAAGCGAGAAAAAGATTGGTAGTATTAGGGAACTTGAATCTATTCACCCCCCCTCCTCTAGATTCATATAGGGACCAACAAGATTATGTTCAAAAAGGTATTTTCGATATACAGTTTGTTTAAACTGATTTTAAATGGATAGATATCTTTACTAAAACTTTAGACGAAACTCGTTTTAATTTCATTAAGGAAAATTTAGGAATTGTTTCTTTAAAAGATTAAGTTTTTCGTCTGATCCTTTCGTTTATACATTTCGTCTATTTGAATCGTCTGATATATATTTCGTGTTAAGATGAAGCATTGCGTCTGATCAAGTTGAATCAATCTATAACAATTTAACAGATGCATTCTTATTATTTAATCAATTCAAATTGAGTGTGCAGGGACACAATAAATGCGACATTAGATGTGTCTGACATTTATTACGCTATTTTAGGACATTGAGAGGCACGCACAGTAAATCTCAGAGGTCAAATCAATCATTAAAAGGGCAATCATGAGATAATGTCAAATTAGGGACAGTTTCCATTCTTTCGTCTAATAAATATAATTCTTTCACTTTTTGACTATAAATACTGCAAAGTTATCATTTTTATCCTTTGCAGTATTCAATACTATTGCATTTGACTCTCTATCTTTCTAAGAACTCTCACTCTCGTAACTTCTTTCTTTTCAAAACTAGAAAAATGGCCGCCAAGAATATCAAGAATTTTGTAGAAACAATCTCTGTTGAAGATTTGTTTCTACCAAGCAAATGGGTCTCAAGATATACACTGGGAAACCTTGCTGACAGGATTGTGAACAGGTTGATTCATACCGGATGGATTGACTTCGCTGAGTGGAGAGGTCAATGGCTGATGGAGGTATATGTTGAGTTGTGGAGCAATGCTAAGGAGGTAGAAGATGGTATTATTGGTACCATCGACAACAAGCAATACTTGATCAACATTGATGCCATTGTTGCAACTGGTAAATGCAAGGTTGAAGGTCGCTTCTACAAACTCAACTGGGCTATTCAAGAAACTGAAAAACATGTAGACAAGTTCCTGTATGGGAAGGTTCGTTCCACAGACGATCCAAAGTTCTTAAAGGCTGGAAATTTGCTCCCAACATGCAGAGTCTTTCATAACTTATTGTTCAACATCTTCACACCTCGAGTTAGGTCAAAAGAAATGTCAGCAACCGAGAAAGATTTTGCCTCTACTTTCTAATCAAGAAAGGTAGAATAAGTCTTCCCCACATCATTATGGATCATTGGGTGAGTGCTCTAAAGGGGAGAGACATAAGGAGAAAGAGTAGTATTCCTTATCCTACACTATTTTTTCAAATCATTCTGAATTAAGGCTTCGATGTCTCTGGAGTTCTTTGGTACAATAAAGGTCCAGAAATTAGGGTCAGCACCTTTGCAAGAATGCGTCTACCCATAAGTTCTTTACAGTTAAAAAAAAGATGGAGAAGAACCACAAACACCAACCCAAACACCATCCCAAACAGAAGCTCAAACACAAAACCAAACACCTCAACAACCTAGACCATCTATTCCTCCACCTATAACAATCTCAGAGGTTCCCTTGGAAGATGTTCCTGTGAAACCTCTCCAGAAAAAGAAAAGAATCTTCAGAATCAAACACATGGCGTCTAAGGTTCAAGAGACAAACACAACTCCTAGTGAAGATGAAGGAGTAACGAAAGCATCTGAGGATGCTAAGTCTACTAGTAGGCGAGCAAACGAATCCAAGAAGGCTGAAGAAGAAGAAGCAAAGGCCTTAGAAGTTGCTTTGAAAAAGGCAACGCTGAAAGGAAAAAGGAAGGTGATTGCTGAAACTATTGTACCCTTTGTTCCATCAGAGGAAGAACAATTGAAAATGGCAAGGAAAGTGTCTATCCTCCTTGAAGCGAAAGGGAACGTCTGGTCCAGGGAAAGTACTAAGAGCATTGGGTCGTCTGAAACTGCACCTACTCCAGTAACTTCAGAGGGCATGAACAATGAAGAAATCGCCCAGATCCAGAAGAACAACGCCATCCTCGCTAAGCAGCTTGAGACAATGCTCAGTGAAGAAGTACCTTCTATGGAGTTGGATTCATCCACTCGACTAGACGAACAGAGGGAAGATGTGGAACCCTTGGTTATGTCTCCTATCAGCACAGTACCACTACAGACGGTACCTGTTGCGTTTGATACTTTTGAAGTCCACTCGCGCTCTTCGTCTGATGAAGAGTGCTACGAAGTGAAGAGGCATGTTGTGCCTAGTTCAAGATCCCGTGTTGAATTGTTGAATCCAGAGGACTTTCCCCCCCAAGCACAAGACTGACTACTCATTCCTCAATAAGTTAGTCATGAAGAGGGTTGAAGAATCTTCTTGTGCTGAAACGTTTGAGTTTGCCAACGCTGATTATTTTGCAGAAGATGAAGATATTTTCATCCATGACACTCCCTACATCGAGTTGAAGAACCCTTATAGATACAGAGGGAAGAAAAGGTTTCAACTTGGGAGATTTGTCAATCCCATCAATTATTACTATCCTTTGAAGCCCGCGAAGTTCGATTTGAAGAAGAAGTATTGACACACGCGTCGAACGTGCGTCAAATAATACCAAAGCCTAGCTACTACTTTGCAGTAATAGTGGACTCGGATCGTTTCCCTACGGATTACTTTGTTACTTCTCTATAGCCGAAATTTTAAATGCAATTTTGGGGGTTTTTGTGTAGAGGAAAAATTAAAGGCAATTAAATAGTAAAAATTAACCAATGACAGTAATTAAACAATAATTAAAAAGCAATTAATAGATTATTAAAAGGCACCAATCCGATCTCTGTCAGATCCCAATTTCCCTCATTGGTTCAACAAAATAAAGACACTCATCTATGCAGTGCATTGAAACCGAGATCTCTGCATGTCAACACTGAACTAGCGCTCTAAGATCTTAGAGAATTATCATCGAACACTTGGTGGCCTTTAAACTCACACAATCGCATGAGAGCACACAACTTGGTTCCGAATCATATAATTAGTTCTCTGCATTCATTATCAATCAACAATGACAGAATCAACAATCTAAATCCAAAATATTAATCAACATAATGGAATTAAAATTATAGAATCCAAAACGAGTACTTATGCAATTGAAAACGGAGAACCTAAGGAAATTAGGGATCCTATTGAGATCGAATTGGTTGAAGAAATTAGTTGCGCATAATTGAAATTAGACTAAGCATAAATTGGGATTGCATATTAGAAGAATTAAATTGCAAGAAGGGAGAGAGAACGAGAATTGGAATGGCAAACCTGAAAACCCTAGCAAAGCGACTTGAAAGGAAAAAAAGCAATGCCGAAAATTGAAATTGATTGAAAGGTAAAAAGTGTCTACAATTTTCTGAATTGGGGTATTTATAATAAGTGAGTCATGTGCTAGTCACATGACTTTAAGTGACTTAGGGTGCAGGGTTCAAAGCCCACCCAATGCAAATATTTAAATGGTACAATTATATGATTTGAAATGGGCCTACACTAATTCTTCACGCTGGAATTCCCGCATCAATTTCGTGCGTCACTTTCAAGGCAATTTTCACCCCAGATGCGGTCCGAATTGGCTCTTCATGTCTTCATAGCTTTTGTAGCTCTTTCAGTCCTCTTTAAGTTGACATAAAATGGAGCTCAAACAGAGTTCTGTAGTGAGAGTTATGCCTTTTTTAGTGAACCTTGTCAAAATTGGAAATTTTCACGAATTAGAACAAAAATAAGCACTTAAGGCCCAAATGAGCCCAAACTCTTAAATGCACTAATCATGCTAATTTACCATTAATAATGTTGTAATATGATGTATTAAATGTAGAGAAATTAATCAAAATAATGATTCATCAAGTATTATTCTGATGAACAACGCGATGGGCTCAAACATGTTCCTTGGAACGCATTGGCAGAGTTGAAAATCAAAGGTTTGGAAGGGATAGATGATTATAAGAATCATCTTAATGGTATGTTGATTGAAGGACCAACTATGGGTTATAAACCCAATATCGTCTCCAAGACTCCAACAAAAGAATTTATTCGACCTCAACCACACAAGTCAATAATATTCCACCATTGTATATATGGAGATTATATGTCTGGAGTTTTCGAGCCTCAAGCAGAAAGACACTAGCATCTATGGATTGTCACGACCCTCAACCATTCAATATTCCAATGAATAAGATGGAATACATTGGTTTGGGTTACACTATTGGCTTGACGCTTCCATGGATCAGGCCTCATTGCTCAGGAGTTCACCCAACGCAGTTTCTAAATTTTGCTGAGTATGAAACGCCAGACGAATGCGTTCATTCTTTGCCAATAGACAATAATGTGTCTTATGTCTTGATGGAGAAGGCATATGGAGACGAAATAAAAGGACGACTCCAATCCTTTCATCTACTTTAGAGAAGGGCGGAAAAAGAAGGAAGATTTCTACCTTTTCTGATAGACTCTCAGTTCTCCTCTCTTGCCACAGAAGTTCTTCGTTAGGCTAGATCGTCCGCGACCTTGCTTGGTGAAGTATTTGGCTAAAGTCAAAGGGAAGAAAGTTTATGATGCTCCTAAGGTCTTCAAGTTTGCAAGGCACATCACCAAACGTATACCAGAAGATACCTATGCACATATGAAGATGGTTCAGGCTCAAGCCTCTAAACCCATTCACCCCAAGATGCTTCAGATGATTGAAGATCATGAAGCAACCATGGCTCACTACTCAGGATCAAGTACTGATGAAGACTCAATCACTTCTGGAAGAGTCTTCCTGGTGTAGCGTCTACTGACATCTTCTACCACGACCAGACTAAACTTCAACTAGTTTCCTTCAGAAGGAACTATTACTGGAAATGGTCTCAATCCTTCAACGCTAGGATTGATCTACCTCTACTTTCATTGCGTCTACTGGGGACTCTAGTGGAACCCATCATTGAGGAGGTAGATTTTAAAATAGACGAATCCCAACAATCTGATCAGTCTGTTGATAAGTATAACGCTTTGAAGAAGAAATATGATGTGTTGGAAGAAAGTCACGAGTCTCTAAAGAAGAAGGACAAGCAACTTTAGGAAACTCAGTAAGCTATTAATACTCGTATGGAGCAACTTTAGAATCTTGTGATGACTCTGGTGAAGCAGTAGCCTCAGCCTCCGCCTAGTTGGTTTTGATGATTCTCAACCCAAGGGGGAGAATTTTTAAGATAAGAGAGATAAGCTGAAAGGAGATTGAATTGAGGGGGAGCTTTAAATAATGGAGTTTGCCTAAGGGAAAGCATCGTCTGAGGGGGAGCTCAAGACGGAAGATGAAGAATAAAGAATGCGTCCAAGAGTTTTTGTACTTGTATTGTAAATTTTTTTATGTTTTGCTCTGATACAATTATATATTCTTTATTGTTTCATTGTATTCTTTTGAATTGCTTTGATTTGTTCACTTTGTTAAACCTTGTAATTGTACAAACGGATTACATCGCATTGATGTAACAATCTTATAAAGAGGTATTTCAGAGAACATCGTCTTGATGTAATTCTGGCATGATAAACTACTTTTTGACTAACTTTATCTTGTGCAGATGCATTCTTCAGTATCATCCTTTGTATGGTCTGTAATCATCAAAAAGGGGGAGATTGTTAGATCAAGATGATTAATGTCTCAAGTTTTGATTAATTATAGAACAAACGAAACTTTCAGACTAAAGCATTGCAAGCCAAAGTCAGACGGAACAAGCATAGACGAAAGATGACCCCTTAAAGATCATCTCAGTTCAAGTCTTTCGTCTATCACAAGCCATGCCTTAAGAAGAAAGCATAAGATGATATGCTTAAGACGAAGTGTTCAGTTTAAGCTCACAAAGTCAATTCAAGACGAAGTATCAGACTGAAGCTCATGAAGACCAAATCTTCTATGAAGATTGAAGAAGTCCAAGCCTTTTCATCCAAGTAACGCGCGACAAATTCAAATGTTTACGTTACTCAAAAAGCTTCCAAAGTCAGAATGGGAACTCGTGCTTAACCTCTGCAACACGAAAAGTAAATCTACTTTTCGCTGTTATCTCTACTCAGTCAGAAAAAGGTTCTGACTCCGTTGTGCAACATGTCAAATTCATGATTATACTCTGACACAATTGAAAACTTCAAGAAAGGAAAGGACAACAATTAGATTTATGGGTATAATGGATCTATCAAATCACCGCCTATATAAAAGACTTCTCATGCACCTATTCAAGTTGGCGAACACGCTGCAAAAACTATTCTTTTGTGATTTCGCTCACTTGCTCTGTACTTAATTTGTATACCCCTCTCTGCGAAGAGGAACTTGTTTCTTAGAAACTTTCTTTTAAATCCACTTTTGTGGTGCCTTAGCCTGAGGAGGCAGCGTTCCAAATAATACCTCTTGTATTAGCCTGGGGAGGCTGCGTTCTAAAGAATACCTAGTGGTTTAGCCTAGGAAGGCTGTGGACAAATAATATCTTGTTTAACCAGAAACTTCTGGCTGGGTTCAAAGAATACTTGTAATCATTTCATGGTTTTTAGTGAAAACTCAGTAGTTGCTGGGTAACTGGACGTAGTCTCGAATAGATGAACCAGTATAAAAATAAATGTGTTTATTTTTATTCTTCTTGTTAACTAACTAGGATAATCAAAGTTAAAAGTCTGTTATTAAAATCAACATTTAAAGAAAAACAAAGTTTCCTCTAACCCCTTTTAAACCAACAGACGAAAGGATAAATTTTTTAATTAACACAATTCAACCCCTTTCTTGTGTTTTGTCTTTTACATACTATTTTTCTAACCATTAATTTCTACATTTTCCTAATGGAGTTATTAACATAAACAATATAATAAAATATTAGTTAAAAAGAACTAAATTGTATGTAAAATTTTGTTACAATTTCTTAATTTTAAATTTTGCTTGTAATGTATGTATTTAATTTTTTATATTTTCTTAATTTGAAAGTTACAGTGCAGTAAATTGTTGTTAAATTAGAATTTGAAAATTATGCTACCGCCACGTGTCGCCACCCTGTAAAATGCGGTCTCTGCTGTCTACATTTCATCTGATTGCGTCATGTGTCATACTCCCTGTAAAATGCTGCTTGTTCTGGCCGCATTTTACTTCGTAGGCTTTTTGCACCTAAAATATGGCCAGATCTGACCATATTTTGCGCCTTTACCTGTCCGCATTTTACTTCGTAAGGCTTTTGCGCCTTTACTTATCCGCATTATATCATATGTGTAATTTGTTTTCAAATCAATTCATTTTCATAAATGGTTCTAGTAACAGTACCATTCAAGTCAATTATCCCATATTATTATTTATTTATTTTTATAAGTGAATAAATCATAAATAAAGTTATACTTTTTCATTGAATATTTTTTTACCCTAGCATTTCAAATAATTTTAAATTTAGTGGAAAAATTTAATTTCATGAACTTTTGAGATTTCTTTTATTATACTCATGAAAAATGAAGATGAAATCTTCATAAAATGCATCAAATATAATGTTAAATAATTAACTAATATTGAAGATAATGACAAATTTATAATTTTATAGTAATTTATATTTAGATTTGAATTAATTAACTTGCATTTATGATTACGAATATGATTTTTTTAATTTAAATTTATGTTATAATCTGAATTGATTATAAAAAATTGATTTTTGAATTGAATTTAAATAATTAATTAGATAATCAAATTTTAATTATATTAATTACAGTGAGAAAATAAATAAATAGTATACAATAGTATAATAATAATAATAATAAGAAGAAGAAGAATAGTAAACTACAATTATAATATTATAATCTATATTTACAAATAAACTAATTTCATGCTTGAGGTCACATCTTCACATAGTTCCTCAAAAGTCGAATGACGTATATCGTCTTAATAACAAATTTACAAATCCTTGGAAGACTAGTGACACTTCTAAAGAAGTTACAAAAGTTCATATGATATTTGTCAACCATATTATGCTTCAAAGTCATTTGGTTCCGTGCCAAACTAAAATTTTGATTTTGAATTTAAAATAATCATATATTATAAAATATGGGTACAATAGTTAAATGAGTAAAATATTTAAATTTTATATTAAAATTTTCTATAACATGTGACTTTTTATTAAAAATAAATAGTTTTTCAAATTTTTTGAATTTCTAAATAAATTCATCCTCTTAATTTCTCGTGTTTAATTTTCATTTTAAATAAAAACACTTTTTAGACATTATTTTTTCAGAATTATTTTTATTTCACTATTTATTTCATAAAAATATAATCAGTTCGTATTAAATATTATAAACGAATAGTCTCAAATAATTTTACATAATTATCAAATAATTTTACATAATCATCTGATTGCAATCTATTATGTATAATAAATTTATTAATTTTTATAAATTTATCTTAGAATATACGTATAAAATATTATTTCTATTAATATAAAATTTGTCTTATACTTCTATTTTACATTCTTCATGTGTCATCATGAAACTTTATTTTTTATTGATGTAAAAGATATCACTTTTAATTTTATTAAGCCATTTATTCTTTATTTAAGATCGCTTTTAAAAGATATCACTTTTATCATGAAAATCTATTTAATAAATTTCTATTTATAGAAATTCGTATGGATAATTTATTCTTTATAATTTACTAAAATAAATTATAAATATCTTATAAATATTCTTACGATATTTTATTTAATTCTTCCAAACATCTTTGTAAACTCTAAAAATATAAGATAAATATAATAAGAAAATTCTTTGTAAAAAATTTAAATATGATGCCTACTGTTAGAGTTACATAAAAAAAATATTGTACTAAAATATAAGAAAAATTAAAAATGAGATATCAATACTAAAAGAGATACCAATAATAAATAAAAAAATAATTGTCTAAAATAAAAGAAATGAGCTCATAAAAAACTACCATCTTTATTTTGTTTCTATCACTGAAGAAATCTTTATTTAGTTTCTATTCTAAAGTTCTATTTTTATTTTACATTTAATTTTATTTAAATATTCTTTTTATAAACTAAGATATTTGCATGCTACCTGCTAGGACCCATGATCAAACTCATTTAATCTATAAGGTTAAACGGATTGGGCTACGAAAAAAAAAAAAAAAAAAAAAAAAAATAATAATAAATCATACACATGAACCCTATAGATCCAAACCCAAATAGCCTATTCTAGTCACATATTTCAAATGTACATTGTAATATTATTTGGGGTACAGAATGAATAGAATATATCCAATACCTTCAATGCATATATATTAATACCTTATATGAATATTTAAATAGGTAGAATATATTTAATTAATATATTTTTTTTAATAATCAATGCATATATTTAATACCTTTTTCAATGTGATATATTTAATTCAATAACTTTAATGCAAGTTAAATACGAGGAGTATAACTGATATCATCTGATTTTTTTATTTTGACCAGAATATTTTTTTTTATTTTGTCAGTTTAAAATATGAGATGCCAAGTAGTATATATAATACTCATCTCACAAGAAATAGACATCAGGATTCACAAGTAAAATTCTTATAATGGCTTTTCGTTTCAATCAGCCTTTTCTCTTGGGAATTTTACTCATTGCTTTGGTTCTAACACCAGGTAATTGAAAAGTGTAAATATTTTCATTTTTCTAATTTACTTTTTAAAATATAGTTTGCATGTTAAAATGTTTCTTTTCATTAATACTTGGTCTTTTCAAAGTCGACAATTCCTATCAATTTTATGCTGAAATTTCATACAGTAAAAAGTAGATAAATTTGTTCATAAAATTAAGAACTTTAATCTCTCATTGCAGAACCAACAACAGGATCGGGGGAACTAGACCTTAGCTGCATAGGGGAGTGTATCAATCCTCAAAAGTGCCACCAAGATTGCATTAACAAAAATTTTAAGAATGGATTCTGTGTGAAACAAGGGGGTGTTAATGATTGTTGTTGCACATGACTAGATTAAGTTGTTCATCTGGTCATTTTATGAAATTACAATAAAACTTGTGTTTGAGCTATGGTTTATCTATGATTGAAGTTCATATTTAACTAATTCAATATTAAAAGAGTCTAACAAATTTATATAATCATCTAATTATAAAAAAAAATTATATATAATTTTTTTAAAAAAATTTATTGTCAAATCCAACAAGTTTATTACGTGTAATAAATTTTGATTAATTAATTATATAACAAAATTTATATTATCAACAAACTATTTTATCGTTTAGTTAAATAATTAAATAACATTAACAAAAGTGAACTTCTCACATTTTAACAAACTTTTGCTGCTATCGGTGAGAGTGGAATTTTTGGTGCAGAATTTTAAAAGTGTCTGCAATTCTTTTTAACTTCTTGACATCTCTTTTAACACGTGTTACTTGTACTATTTCTTTTCATGGTGTTAATAATATATTTATAATATTTTTTGGCCATTAGAAAAATAATATACTAAAAAGGGTATATTATAAATTATTAAATGACTTAATAAAGAAAATAAAGTATATCTTTGGTATAAGTAAAATAAAAATTGGATTATAAATATTTCAATTAAGAATGTTTTCGTGAGAACTATATTTTTATGCTTTTTAATCGTGACATTTCCATTAAACTGAAATCGATTGATCCGTTTGCTTTTCTCTAAACACGAGATCACGTATCGGTTTTTACTGTGACTATACCAACATTGTATTATACTTCATCCGGTCTAAATATTAATAATATTTTAAATTTTATACAAATAGTAATATAATATTGTAATATATTATTTCTCTTATTCATTGATCAGTTCAAATAATCAATTAAGGTTAATATTTTTAATATTAATTAAAGATATTCGTAGAATGAAATAATTAATGTTTTATTATTTATTTATAATAATATAAAATATAAAATAATTTTTTCTCTACAGACTACAAAGTCATATAATTTAAAACAAAATGGAGTATAGCTTGCTGTTACCAAAACTCTTAAAACAAAAATTGTTAAGTTCATATCTACGTTTTCTGTATCAATTAAAATTTCCACGTTATTTATGTTACTAGTAAAAGTATAAATAATAATTTAAGTTTAGGAAACCTTAATCTTGGATGAGTTTAAAAATTGTTACAATATGAAAGAATTTGCGTTGAATTTCAAGTGTTTATAAGCCTTTTCTACTGTTTATTTTGACTACATTAATGAGGACTAAATCAGTTTCAAATATTGCCATTGTTACAGTTCTTTTCCAAGCATTTGTAAGAGGGTGCGATCAAAACCATTTATATATTATAAATAAATATGGCATCTTGCAGACTTGTTATACAAATCACTCTCCAAATAAATATAATACAGTTTCATTAATTTCTTGGAAACATGCAAAGGTTTGCAAGGTGCGTTTCTATAGGACATGTTAAGGAAGACAAGTTCCTAGAATGAGTAATAACTGTCCCAAAAGCATTAGAGTTATGCATAGCAACCTCAGCATTATTCTACTTTTTATTTTTTTCACATCTTAATGGATATAAATAAAAAATTTATATTGTTAACTAATTAAAAATTATTTTGGTGTGATTGTTATGATTATTATTAGTGTTACCAAATTTATTGTATATATAATGATGTGTAATTGACTAGTTTTATAATTACCTGTGCGTATATTTTTTTTATAATATTATTGTATATATAATGATGTAATTGCTGTGAAAAATATTATATTACATGAAAATCCTGAAAATATCTATATGTAATGATAAAATTTAAAACTGCAAAATTTGGGACATTTCTTAGTTTTTATTAATGATGTTTGACCGGAAAAGTGAAATTGACTTCAACTTAATTTTATAAATAAGTCGTGTTAAAATTAGATTTAATATAACTTGATTTATATGTGGAACTATTCACGTTTAAAAAAAAAAAAAAAGAAATATAATAGCTTTAAATTCAATATCAGTTTGAATAAAAAATAAAGTTCAACTGAATGAGAAAACAATTTGTCAAACATATAGGTGCTTTGTCCGATAATTTAGCCATGTGAAAGGCCATTATAGCGACCACGGTGTATGTCACCATAACACAGGATTTGTAGAGGTATTGAGTCGAAAACATTCAACCTCAATCTTTTCTATAAACATTCGTGGATTCTTGAAATATGACTGTTAATCTATATCAGCAGATTATAGAATTTAAATAAATTTATAATATATATTTCTAAACTTGTATTAAAGTTTATTTTAACACTTCTTATTGTAGTTGAATTTATGATATCATCCCATTTATACTCAAATTGTCTGATTTTCAATATTAAATAATGAGTTAAAAATCCCGTATTACTTAAAAATAAGAGTTATTTAATGTATATAAATGAGGTTAATCTTTATCTTAATTTTATTGAATTATCAAGTTTTATAACTCATATACTAAATTTCTTAAAAATATCACCTTGACCCTCTCCTTAAACATTGTACTAATCCTTTTTAGTTATAAAATATATTATACTATGACTTCCTTTTAAAAGATAAAAATTATGTTGGAAAAACAGAAATATATCTAATAAAATCCGGAGATAAAAGCCTTAATATCATTAAGTGTCAAGCAGATTATAATGGTTTGTTTATAAGTCCTTAAATATAAAAAAAGAAAATTGGTTCTAATATAATAAATAAAGATTACTTCAATGCTCACAATTATTAAGACTTTTTCCTTATACACAACAGAACCAAAATCAATGAAACAGGATAGAAACTATTCTTGCTAAGGAAATTTTATATAGTACCTAGACACATTGCTATTATTGATCACTATATTGATTTTGAAAGTTACTTTGGTGTTTGAGGGCGATGAGGAGAGTAATGAACATGCATATTTGAGTCACTGGTGCTTATCATTGACATTGGTTCTTCATTGGAATGATTAAGACTTCTTTCTTGTTGATCATTTGCAGAAGATGAATCAAGAAGCATATCAACTTTCACACATTCCTGTTTCTCTTGTCTAATTTCCTTCATCATTGCTACCACATCTTTCATGGTTGGTCTGTCATCAGGACTTGAATTCACACACAGCAATGCCACTCCTAAGGTCTGCAACATTTCATCGATTTCGGATTCTGGCCGAGCTCGCAAGCTCTCATCTAGCACTTCAACTCTTCCTCTTTTCTGTCTTACCCAATCAACAATGTGGAGTCCATCAGGAATTGTTGGATCAATTGGTTGCTTCCCTGTTAGTACTTCTAACACAACAATGCCATAGCTATAAACATCACTTTTCTCCGTTATCTTCATCATATATCCATACTCTTCAAACCCCGACATGTAGAAAAATATAGGAACAAATATATTTTAGTATGTAATTTTGAAAGAAACCATATTTCAGAAAAGGGTCTAGAAAAATGCAGAAAAAAAAAATTAATGATAAAAGTAACATCAAATGTAAATAGTTGAAGTATTGGGGTAGTAATACTATACTAACCAGGAGCAATGTAACCATAGGAACCAGCTAGTGTGCTAGAAGATCGTGCAAAATCTCCATCATCAACAAGTTTTGCAAGCCCAAAATCAGCAATGTATGGTTCAAAATCAGGGCCTATGAGGATGTTGTTGGCCTTAATGTCCCTGTGAACAATGGGAGGAGCACAATCATGGTGCAAATAAGCCACACCTTGAGCTGCTCCTAGTATTATCCGAAATCTGATGTCCCATTCCAAGCAGTTTCCACTTCTTTCATGAAGTAGACTTCCTAGACTACCATTTGGCATGTAATCATACATAAGCAATCTTGTGCTTTTGTTCCAACAGCAACCTAAGAACCTTACAATGTTCTTGTGGCGAATTGAACCAAGAGTTTTTACTTCGGCTGAAAATGAATCACGTACCCCTCCATTAACTGCTAACTTGTCACTTTGATTATCGTATCTTGCAGCCATTGTTGTTGGCCACAGCCTTTTCACAGCAATTACATCCCCGTTTTCCATTTCAGCGCGATAAACAATCCCTGAACACCCTTTTCCAATCACATTGGATTCCACCAAACACTTTAACACCTGCTCTACAGAGAAATTTACCTTTTGGAATGGAGTGAACTGCCAAGGCCATGATTCCCCTCCCACCTCAGAATCATTGTCTGCTTGAATCATTTTCCTTGCTCGAAAGACTGAAACAACTCCAAAGATTCCCATTGCAACAGTCAAGGCACTGAGCAATGCAATGGCAAGTTTGATAATCTCTGATCTCTTGGAATTAGTGCCACTCAGCATTTTTGTCATTGCAGCATTGCTAGCAAAACATGAATCATGACCATTAGGACACAAACCTTGGTTTCCAGCCAAATCTGTAGCTGATAGTTGGTGGAATAACTTGCTGTCTGGTAGATAACCAGTGAAATTGTTGTAGGAAATGTTTAGAGAAACAAGATTTTCGAGCCCTGAAAAGACCATCAAGTCACCTTCAAGATTGTTGTGTGAAAGGTCAAGAATTGACAGCTTGTTCAAAGAAGAAATCTCTGGAGGGACCGCACCAGATAATTCATTATGACTCAAATTTAGAGAAATATCGAGTGCTTCAATTTGGAGTAGTTCTGGTGGAATGCTCCCTGAGAACTTGTTGCTGCTAAGGTCTAACAGTTGAAGACCAGAACATTTCCCAAGTGAAGAGGGAATTGGCCCAGAGAAAGAGTTTTTGCTTAAGATCACTCTAAGGAGTGAAGTGAGTTGGCCAATACTCATTGGAACCTCACCAGAAAAGTTATTCATAGAAACATCCAAGACCTCTAGCCTTGTGAGAGAAGACAAATAACTAGGCAAAGCACCAGAAAGGGAGTTATTGCTTAGATTCAACATTTGCAGTTCTTTGCATTTTCCAATCTCAAGTGGTACTGACCCAGTAAGGTGATTCTCAGACAGATCAAGGAAATTAAGGCTATTGAGGAAACCAATTTCTCTTGGTATCTCCCCACTGATTCTGTTATCTACAAGCCGAAGGCGAATAAGAGAACTGCAGTTTCCAATCTCAGGAGGGATGGGGCCAGAAATATCATTAGATATTAGCAAAAGCTTTGTTAAATTTTGAAGTTTAAACAGGCCTGGGGGTAAGGTATCAGTGAGTGCATTGTAAGACATGTCCAATGCCTCAAGGCTACTACAACCTCCCAATTCTGATGGAATGCCACCTTCAAGCTTGTTCTGCCAAGCAAAAAAGACTGTTAGCATTTTCAACCTTCCAAGCTCAGGGGGAATTGAACCTGATAGCTGATTTGTATCTAACTGCAACTGCACAAGGTTTGTCAGATTTGAAAGTGCTGGTGGTATTGAACCAGAAATATTATTGTTACTCAGCATAAGTTCTTCAAGATTTGAGAGTTGCCCCAAACTTTGAGGTATTCCACCAGAGAGAGTATTTAAGGATACATCAAGAATCTTCAAGCTTCTGCAGTTTCCAATCTCCTCAGGAATCACCCCAACAAAATTGTTTTGCCAAAGAAGGATCTTTTCCAGCTTCTGAAGCTTACCAATCTCTCTTGGCAGGGAGCCAGAGAGATCATTCTCATACAAAAATAAGTTCACAAGCTCTGAACAGTTCCCTATTTGAGGAGGAACCTCACCAGAGAGCATAGTACTATAAATAGACAGGGTCTGAAGCATGCTTAACTTACCAAGGGAAGCAGGCAATGAGCCAGAAATTTTTGTGTCAGCAAGACCTAACACAGTCAAATTCCTGCAATCTCCAAGCTCTTCAGGAATCTTCCCTTCAATTCCACTGTTCCCTCCTGCTCTTATAACCTCAAGATTTGACAGCTTTCCTAGTTCCACAGGAAGATCGCCACTAAGGTTGTTATCAAAGATGTCAAGAGTTATGAGACTGACACAATCACCAAGCTCACTTGGGATAGGTCCAGTGAGATGGTTAGAGTTCAAGCTCAAGTTTTGGAGGCTTTTGAGCCTTCCAATACTTGAAGGAATACCCCCCACAAGACTATTCGAGCTAAGGTCAAGGACAATAAGATTAAAACAGTTTCCAATATCAGGTGAAATAGCCCCAGTGAGGTTAGCACCAGAAATGACCAGTTTTTGAAGGAAGAGAAGAGAAGAGAGTTTCGAAGGGAAGGGAAGTGCTAGCTCAACATTTTGAATGGTTATCTCAGTTACAAGGCTTGATGAAGAGCATTTGATGTAAGACCATTTGCAAGGGTTGGAGTCCAAAGGGTTCCAATTAGAAAAAGCTGAAGGAACTTTGGTGGAACTATGCATCCATGAAACCAATGCACTAACTTCATCATTTGAAGCAAAGGAATGAGGAACAAGAAGTGTAAAGAGAAGAAGAACATAGTGAAGATGGTTTGTGATGAAAACTTGCCTCGACATATGGTTGTGTTTTTGGTTGCTCAAGGTTTGCCTCGGCATTGACATTGGCAATTCCCTCAAAAACTCAACCACAAGCATATCATATCAAGTTATCAACTCATGGTTTTCTCTCTTTTTTTTTTACTATCTCACACTACTTGATATGGTGTCACCATAGTTTCTAGGCTTACACTATTATACTTGCTTTGTAGTAAAGCAAGAAAAGTAGACAAGATAATTTTTTATACGATTTTGGAGTGAACAAGCACCACCCCCTCGTCCTCGGGGTTCTGTTCTTTTGCCTTATATTTTTCTGCCGCATTGAATTATGCATGACTTAAATTACCTCACACCCCATGTGTTGTTGCATTGTTTTCCTCAACTTTAGTCACTAATATGGGCTGCACCATTTATATATTGTGTTGATAAACGAGCTGCATCTTTAATTTGAAAGACTTGTTGCACTACTCTCTGGCATTTTGCTCCTTGTTTTCAAAGTTTCATTCAAAGTAGATTCCCCTCAAATTTTGATCATTATATTAGAATTGCTTCACAAGCATCTTGATCAAGATAAAAAAATTGTATACTAGCACCTGGTGAATGCATATCTATTAGTTCAACCATCAAAAATAGTATTCTGTAAGTGTCGTGCTAGGATCATTTTCATTTGTCATCCAACTGTTTTCTTTTTCATAAATTATGTTATGCCTTTTTCCAGATTTTGTGAGATTGTACAGATTCTTTCTATTTTTATAGTTATACACAAAACAATAAATCGGAAAATATTGCATTGAAATCTACTTTATACATTACTCTAAAAACTAATTTCTTTGTTCTTAAAAACATTATACTATGACCTTCGGCAAAAGAAATAAAAGTAATATTAAAAACAAAATATTCGATGTAATTTTTTTTTTTAAAAAAAAGGCAAGAATTTGAATGTAATTTATTTTTTATTTTTTTACTTTATGGTAAAAGTCATCCAAGTTGTTTTGAGTAACCCTGTTAATTGTTACCCAACTGGGTTCAGATTCTTGGTCTGTTCTTTTGGGTTTTAGTCCCAGATGGAATTAGATGTTGACATATTGTAAAATTAATATACTAAATGAGTAAAATATTGGCACATTATTAACTTACGTTAAATAAATATTATGTTTAAAAATATACTAATTATGTTGATAATTCATTAGCTAAGTAAATTAGGTAGATTAGATTTATAAAATAAAATAAAAACTTGTCAATAGATACTTCAAATCATAACACAGTTTGTACCACAAAAAACGTACACAAAAATTAAATGAGAAACAAAACCTAAGGCTGGATAAAGACAGTTCAGTTTTGTCATTTGGGCAACAATTATTGAACTATCTGTATACTTATTAATGCTGGAGTAACAACATTTTCAATCTGGGTAAATTTCATTAACATAAAAATGAATATACATGCATGAAATTGGACATTTTAAATTATTTTTATGGTGTGCATTGGTTGGCTTTTCTTTCTGTCTTTTTGTTTCCCCAATAATTACAACCATATGAATAAAATTGAATGACAGCATCTTACTAAAAATTCATTTTTATTGGGAATTCCTTCTCTGTAAAATACAACAAATGCCCTTTCTCAAGTAGTCAAAGGTCTGCAAGAGGATGAATAAAACCAAAAGCCCTTTAATTCTTTCACACACAAGAACCAACCCTACTTATGCTTTTGTTGATTATTGGCAGTGATATTTATGAGTGAATCCACTTTTATTGGTGACATATTTAAGGTAGATTTGGATATGTATTCCCCTCACCCACTCCACTTTTAACTTAATGATCAACCCTGTGATTCTGAAACAAACCGCAATGGCCAAAATTATTAAGAAGCATAAGGCAGTGCCTGTGAACACAGTCTACAAGATGAGAATCAATTTCTTTCTTCTTTCAAAAAGCACTTCTAATTATTATAGGTAATGGTAACCATATGACTCTCTATCTTTTTATTCACCATCATAAAAATATATTTGTAAATATAATTATACTAACTTTATTTCGCAAACCATCTTCAATTATACATAGTTAATTAGTCAACTCATTCAAAGAATATATATATATATATATATATATATATATATATATATTTCTCTTTCTTCATATTTTATAATTAATTATCTGATTGTCTGTATTTTTTTCTTTCTTCAAATTTTATAATTAATTGTCTAATTGTTTGTATATTATAGTTATCTACTAAATATTTTTCAAATTAAAGTAAAATATTAATATTAATAATGACAAAATCTTCAAGGGTTTTTCGTTAAATAAGATTTTATATAACTCATTATATGGTATGGTTGGTTAACCGACAAACCCTCGTCTAAGCATAAAAATAAGTTTGGAAGAATCAACCTAGGCATAAAGTAATATGAGTCTGCCTTTATTTTTGAACCAAAAGAGGATTTCACCAGAAGGGTAGATGGTAAAAAGGCCAGAGAACTAGTGAGTATGTTAGTTCCTTATTATGTATTTATGTTCCAACATGACAAGCTTCATCCTGGCCCAGCACCAAGAGAAAAAGACTCTGATGTTGTCCTCTCAGTTATTACTCTTTCCTTACTTGGGTTTGAGAAGCAATTGCCCAACACCTACTGTTTATTCCACCCTTCCAATTAACACTTGATGTTGACTGGTCTCATGCTTGTGTCTTATAATACTGTTAAGTGATGCTACTGCCACGTTATGATTATGATTTATCAATATATTATTCATAAGTCTAGGAAAAATTGCAAGAATGTAAAATGTGTTTATTATTATAAAAAATTTAAGAGAATTTGTTTCTTAACATATATTTTAGTAATATTGTCAAAATAGAACATATAATAAAGACCCATTTCTATTTTATTTATCAATTTTATAGGATTAAATTATTTTTAAAATTTTAAGTTAATATCATGTCTTGTTATTGCATTTATTGGACCACCCACTATAAAATTATCATTGAATAAATTTTATTTTATAAATTAATTTTATAAAATTAAAAAGGGTTAAGAACATTTATTTCGAATTATGTAGAAATATTATTAGAAAAGTAAAAGTTAGAATATTATGTACTCCTTTTTATTCTAAATTTTAAAAATATATTTTCAAAAATAATATTATTTTATTCAGTGATACTTTTAGAAATATAACTTTTAATCACACCCTAAAACTAACATCTCCCAAAATTATAAGATAATTTATATAACTTACTAATATCAAACTGTTTTATACTTTATATTATTCTATTAATTGATGTGACATGGTAATGAGATAAATCTTTGCTAGATGTTCATTAAAATTATAATGACAATAAATATATAAATTAATTGAATTCAAATTATAATGTGAAAATAACTTTTCTTTACTTTTTATATCATTGTTTCCAAATAATCTGTTCATGTACAAGATTTATTTAATTGAATTAAAAGCACATTTATTTTTGTAATATAGTACTCGTTCGAAAATTCTTAATTTTATTTTCTTTTTTACTGCGTAAAGGCTATATCATTTCAATTATTGCACAAGCAAGAAGTCAACTAAACCGATATTTATTTGTTTGTTGTGTAGTTGTTGTACGTTTAATTTTTTTCACCATATATTTGTTTGCTGTGCATAGGAAATTAAGTTATTTTAATAAGTTTTATCTTATTGGAAAGTAAGTTTTATTTTATAATTTTACATGGCTAGAGAATAAAAATGAACAATTTTATTTATTTTTTCCGTTAAGGTTTGTGTGTACATTATATGAATGATTTGAAAAAAAAAATACAATAAATAAATATAAGACTAATTTCTACGTGTGCAATAGATGAACCTCTTATAAGTTGAAATAAAACCATTTATTATATTTTAATTAAGTTTGTTACTTTTTTAGATTTTTCTATATTCTTTCACCGAACATAGGCCACTTTAAAATGAAAAATCCACCACGCAAATATGTCATAATAATTTGGAAAATGTCTTGTTTTTATAATGTATCCATTTTATTCTTTTAATATTTTTAATTTTTTCTTTATATTCTAGTTTTTTTAAGATGTTATTTTATTATAAGCAAAGATTATAATTAATAAAAGGTATAACATATATTTTGAGAGTTACGTAAATATGAATTTTGGGTGCATGTCATATTCATCACATGATGCATGTGTAAATATTAGGTAACCAATATATTAAAATAAATATCTTAAAATAAATATCCTCCTGTGACCACATATCCTATAACATGTTACCATTGCATGTAAGGATGGCCAACTTTTAAGAATCCAAATCCATCTAAATCTAAATTAATGGATTGGATTTAAAATTTAAATTCATATTTTTTTAAAAAAATTAATTTAAAATTTTTTAAATCTATTTTTAAATGTAGTTTTTGTTTAAAATCAATTTTGAACTAAAAATTAATTTTAAATGAGTTTTATTTTAAAATCAATTTTAATTTATAGCATGACATGTAAGGGGAACAAATAGTAGAAAATGTTGTAAATATTAAAATGAATTCTAATATAAGGCATGAGAATACCATTATGTGATGAAGCATCATCATCTTTAGCAGACTTCAATTCCGTATTATGGATATTTTAGCTCTAAAACAAGTAACTAATTGTTTAACAAATTCATTTTTGTGATCTGTAAAGACAAACAATTTGTACACTTGGAAATTGGAATCTACATCTATATTGAAAATAAATGACTAATCTACCACTTGCAATAAATAGTAAATAAAAACATCAAGCACAAATATCTTTCATTTTCCCTACAATAACATATAATATGGTACTAAGTTATCTTTTATCAAATAAAACATGCATGATCCAATAATTCATATTCATTTTCTTTTAAAATTATGTCCCCTTTATCATATTTTAAACTACATAAATCCAAGAACTATCATGTTGTTGCTTTAACTCCATATAGAACGTAGAAAAAAAAAACATGAGACTAAAGAGAAACAAATCACATAAAAACTATGGTGTGTAATTAGTTACTCATCGTAGAGGTGGTTAAAGATCATGGTGTGTAATCATCCAAATATGATAACCTAGAGTCTTGTTTACAAAAATGTAAATACTTAAACAATTTATCCAAAAATGAAATTCATGTGATCTAAATTTGAAGTTATGCAATAATTTATCTTTCAATTCTACATTATAGATGATATATTTTGCAACATTGAAGCATTATAATGTCAATAAAATTTGAGCAAAAAAATCAATCCAAAATTCCAGGTGCATACCCTATGACACTAATAAACAAGAAGAGGAAGGAGTTTGGTGTTTTGGGATGAAAAGTGCATAGAAACCTCCTTCCATGTGATTTCATGACATTAGTTAGAAACTAATATAGTCAAAAAAAATCATTTTCACTTGACATCACCTTCCAAGCAATAAAATTTTGTATTTTTCTATCTATTTGAGACCCACATCAATACTAAATAAATACCACAACAATACTACAAAACTTAAAGCTAGCTTGTTAGATCAAGATGATTAACACTTTTTGTTTCGATAATTACAAGATAGACGATACTTTCAGACGAAGTGAGATCAAACGATAGAAGACTTCAGATGAAGTGAGATAAGACAATAGAAGACCTCAAACGAAAGATGACTACTCAATCTGATGAGTTTCTTTTTCATCTTAGAGGCTATGTTACAAAGTTCAGACGATATAAGTATGAAGGTAGACGACATTATCTTTGGACTTTCCTTGAAGAACATCCTTCGAAGACTATGTTTTTTGTCAAGACCCATCATCTACACGTAGAAGCTGAAGACAGACGAAGTAACTTATGCACATTTCAAATCTAGTTGTTACTCATGGAAGTTTCCAAAAGTGGTTGGATACTGTACAAAACCTCTGCAACACGAAAAACAGATCACCTTTTTGTTATTCAATCTGATCAAGTCAGAAAAAGGTACTAGATGTGCACTGACTCCTCTGCTCAAACATTAATTATTCTGATTGATCTCTGTCACTGATGGGAAAGCTTCAAGAAAAGGACAACGGTCAAGATTTAAGTCTAACAGATCTCTCCAAGACTGTTGCCTATATAAAGGTCTTCTCTTCAAAGTTTCAAGTTGGTGAAAACGCTACATAAGCTTATACTTGTCTTCGCTCTTGAATAAAAAAGAACTTATTCTTCATTGTAAAAACCCTCTCTGCGTAGAGGAATTCTTTAGTTTTTCTTAAAACTATCTTAAATCCACTTGTGTGGTACTTTAGTCTGAGGAGGTTGTGTGTGCAAAGAATACCTGGTTTTAGCCTGAAGAGGTTGTGTTACAAAGAATACTTGGTTGTTTAGCATGGGAAGGCTCTGTTTAAAGAATATCTTGTATTAGCCAGAAGTGGCTGGGTTCAAACAATACTTGTAACCTCTTCACGGTTGATAGTGAAAACTCAGTATTTGTTGGGTAACTGGACGTAGTCTTGAATAGACGAACTAGTATAAAAATAACTGTGTTTAAGTTATTTAATCTTGTGACTAACGGGGATAATTAAAACATAACCTTATTTGTTAAAAATAATCTTTAAAGATAATTTTTACATCATCTAAACCTGTTTGAAAACAACAGACGACAAAGAAATTTTTTATTAATAACACAATTCAACCCCCCTTCTTGTGTTTTATTCTTTACAGTTTGGTATCAGAGCTCAGTCTCTAAGGGTTGAGCGTTTTACAGCTGCTAGAGGAAAAGATTCAGATGGAGTCACAAGGGCCAACATTTCTTTCAGGAGGCTCCTCCATGAACAAGCCGCCAGCCTTCTCAGGGGATGACTATCCCTACTAGGCCGACAAGATGGAGATATATATAAAATCTACTCAATATAAACTTTGGAAGATCATCACGTAGGGAGATATTCCTATTGTCAAACCTGAGACTGAATGGGGAAATGAGGAATATTCTCTCATGGAGCTTAACAACAAAGCTAGATATGCACTCACGTGTGCTCTCTCAAGAACAGAATACAATAGATTTTGTGCCTACAAGACTGCCAAGGAACTCTAGGACGCTCTAAAGATTTCCTACGAAGGAATTGAGGATGTCAGAATGAGAAAAGCTGTCACACTTCAAAGAGAATATGAGATGTTCTCTATGAAGAAAGGTGAATCCATTGAGACAATGTTTGGAAGATTCCAGACTATATTGAATGGTCTCACCTCGCTGGGTATCACATTCACAAAGGCTCGGAATAACATGAAGATTCTAGATAGCTTTGCTACTCCTTGGGAAGCTATGTCTACAGCCATCTCTGTGGGACGTGATATGAAAACATTAACTCTTGATAAGTTAATAGGAGCTTTGAGAGGTACTTCTCTGCAAAAGGGACAAAATAAAAGTTCAAGAGCCCATAGTTCTTCCATCTGTAGATGAAGTCCCGAAAGAAGAATCTGTCAAGAAAGAAATGAAGAAGAAGATCAATATTCTTAAAGCTGGGACGTCTGAATCAGATTCGTCTGATGAATCGTTTGAAGATGAGATATCTCTCATGGCCAGACGCTTCAAGAAGATGATGATGAAGAAAGGAAGAGGTCAACGCTTCTTTAAAAAGAAAGAAAAGAAGTTTCCTGAGAAACCCTTAAGCAAGGAGGAAGGATCAGAGATCGTCTGTTACGAGTGTAGAAAGCGTAGACATATGAGATCTGAATGTCCAAAGCTTGAAAGAAGATGGAATCCTCGCAGGGACAAGGGCAAGAAGAGCTTGCTGACATGGGAAGACCTTGACAGCAATAGTTCATATGATTCCGCAGAGGCAGAGGAAACTGCAAACATCTGTCTCATGGTTGGAGACAATTCTTCCTCTGAGGTAAATGACTCTCCTATCTCATCCTCTTCATCTGAGTCTAAATCAGAATCAGAAGAAATATCATATGATACTCTTTTAGCAAACTCTCATTTTATTGCTGAGTAATACAAAGTGTGCAAAACCAAGTTAAAACAAACTTTGGAAGAAAATGCTACATTGAAATCTGAAAAAGAGTTGCTTAAAAAGAAAGTATCATATGAAATATCGTCTGACTCTGAAAAGAACATTTTAATTCTTGAAATCAAAAGATTAAAGAAAAAAATGATTCTTTACTCAAAGACTTAACTAAGTTCACAAAAGGATCCTCAATGCTTGAAAACATTTTAAAATATGGGATGGCTCCTTCTGATAAAAGTGGACTAGGTTATGTCGAGCAGACGAATGAAAAGAAGACAAAATTTGCTTCGTCTACTCAAAAGAAGAAGAACAAAAGTTACAACAAGGTTCCAAATGATTACAAGAAAAATACTAAAACCCTGAACAAAAAGAAACCTTTTACTCATTATTCCTGTTGCAGATATCTTTAATAGGAAGAGAGAAGACTTCAAGCTGGTACCTGGATAGTGGTTGCTCACGACACATGACGGGAGACCTGCCTATGTTCCAAAACCTAAGACCAAGTAAAGAGTCTGTGTCTTATGGTTCAGGGAAAGGTAAAATCCTAGGGATTGAGACTGTTGGTAAGACACCCAACCCTCTCATCCAAAATGTGTCTTATGTTAAAGGTCTGAACTTCAATCTACTTAGCATAAGTCAATTTTGTGATAGTGGATATAAAGTAGCCTTTAACGCTGGTGAGTGTATAGTCAAAAACAAGGATAAATCTATTCTATTTATATGGAAAAGAAAGAACAATCTCTATGAGGTTTGTCTTTCTGACCTTAGTGATCAGAATGTAACTTGTTTGATTTCAGCAGACGATGAACGAGATATTTGGCACAAAAAGCTTGGACATTTAAGTCTCAAGTATATTTCAAAAATTTCCAAAAAGGATTTTGTGAAAGGTTTGCCAAAAATATCTTGGAAGTCTGATTGTCTGTGTGAATCTTGTCACCATGGGAAACAACTTAAAGCTTCTTTCAAATAAAAAATGTTGTTCCCACGACAAGACCTTTGGAACTGTTACATATTGATCTCTTTGGACCCACTCAGATTGAAAGTCTTGGAGGAAAGAGATATGGATTTGTCATTGTAGATGACTATACTAGATTTACTTAGGTATACTTCCTAGCCCATAAACACGAGTCTTTCAATGTCTTTGAGATATTCTGTAAACGTGTTCAAAAAGAAAAGGGAATATGTATTGCATCTGTAAGAAGTGATCATGGAACAGAGTTTGAAAACTTTGAGTTCAAAGCCTTTTGTTTTGAAAATGGTATCTTTCACAATTTTTCATCTCCAAGAACTCCCCAACAAAATGGAGTTGTGGAAAGGAAAAATCGTTCTTTACAAGAAATGGCTAGAACAATGTTACATGAAAGCTCTCTTCTAAAATATTATTGGGCAGAAGCAATAAATACCTCTTGTTATATTCAAAACAGAATATTAATAAGACCTATATTGAACAAGACCCCTTATGAACTATGGAGAGGAAGAAGACCCAACATATCCTACTTTCATCCTTTTGGATGTGAGTGTTTTATCCTTAACACCAGAGATCAACTTGGAAAGTTTGACTCAAAGGTAATAAAAGGTTTTTTACTTGGATATTCCAACACATCTAAGGCCTATAGAGTATTTAACTCTAAGACGCAAGTTGTAGAGGAATCTATTCATGTAAAATTTTAAAATAACTTAAAGGCTGATAAAGAAATATCAGACCTAGAAAATTTATTTGATAATTTGCAGATCAACCCTCCTGGTCAAAAATCGAGTTCAAATGGTCAACCTGGTATAGACGCAAGAACAGACAAAAGAAGAACAGACGAACCCTCTTTGTCTGATATTTATCAACATGATGTTCAAGCTCCTACCAGAACGTGGAGGTTTGCCTTAAACCATACAGAAGATCTTATCATCAGATGTAAACTTCAAAGAGTTCAAACAAGATCAAAAGTTAGAGAATCGTCTGGGTACGCTTTTGTGTCAAACATAGAGCCCAAGAATATTGAGGAAGCTCTACAAGAGAATGATTGGATTTTAGCTATGGAAGAAGAGCTAAACCAGTTTACCAGAAATGACGTCTGGACTTTAGTAGAGAGACCAAGGAACAAAAGCATCATTGGAATAAGATGGGTGTTCAGAAATAAACTTGATGAAGCTGGAAAAGTGGTAAGAAACAAAGCAAGGTTAGTAACCCAAGGTTATAACCAACAGGAAGGTATTGATTTCACTGAAACTTTTGCTCTGTTGCTAGGTTAGAAGCTATTAGAATTTTACTTGCTTTTGCTGCTCATAAAAATATTGTCTTATATCAAATGGATGTAAAAAGTGTTTTTCTAAACGGCTTTATTGAAGAAGAAGTATATGTGAAACAACCTCCTGGCTTTAAGAACTCATCTTAACCAGTTCATGTTTTTAAATTGAATAAAGCACTCTATGTTCTTAAACAAGCTCCTAGAGTTTGGTATGATAGACTAAGTTCTTTTCTTCTTAAAAATGATTTTTCTAGAGGAAAAGTTGATACTACTCTCTTCAAGAAAAGTGTTTCAAAAGACTTTATTATTGTCCAAATATATGTAGACGATATAGTCTTTGGAGCCACTAACGAATCCTTGTGTAAGGATTTTTCTAAGTTAATGCAGAATGAGTTTGAAATGAGTATGGTGGGAGAATTAAAGTTCTTCCTAGGACTTCAAATCAAACAAACGAAAGAAAGTATCTATATCCATCAACAAAAGTACACAAAAGAACTTCTTAAGAAATTCAAGATGGATAACGCAAAGCCAATGAAGACACCCATGCATTAGTTTGGCGCCAGTCTTAGTAAAGACGAATCAGGTAAGACAATTGATCAGACGGTATATCGAGGTATGATTGGCTCATTGCTTTATTTAACTACAAGTAGACCAGACATTATGTTTAGCGTCTGTCTATGTGCACACTTTCAGTCTGACCCTAGAGAATCTCATTAACAAGCTGTAAAACGTATTCTTAGATATCTTATTGGAACCAATAATCTCTCTTTATTTTATAAGAAAAATAGTGATTTCAGTTTGAATGACTATTGTGATGCTGACTATGCTGGAGACAAAGTGGAGAGAAAAAGCACAAGCGGTGGATGCCAATTTCTAGGCACTTCACTCATCTCTTGGTCAAGTAAGAAGCAAAACTCCATAGCACTCTCTACCACAGAAGCAAAATATATTGTTGTTGCTGGATGTTGTTCACAACTTCTTTAGGTAAAACATCAACTTGAAGATTACTCCAGGTTTGAAACCCAAATCCCAGTTTTCTGTGACAACACAAGTGCAATCAATCTCAACAAAAACCCTATTCAACATTCAAAAGCTAAACATATTGAAATAAAATTCCATTTTATAAGAGATTATGTTCAAAAGGGTATTTTCGATATACAGTTTTTCCAAACTGATTTTCAATGGGCAGATATCTTTACAAAAGCTTTAGACGAAACACGATTTAATTTCATTAAAGAAAATTTGGAAATTATTTCGTTAAAAGATTAAGTTATTTCTTCTATATCTATCGTCTATACTTATCGTCTGTACTTATCATCTGATTATTTCGCTTTAAGACGAAACCTTGCGTCTGATCAAGTTGAATTAGTAAAAAGTCATTCAACAGACGCAATGTTATTATTTAATTAATTTAAAATTGAGTGTGCAGGAAGACAATAAATGCAGCATTAAATATGTCTGGCATTTATTACTCTATTTTAGGAAGTTCGAAAGCATGCGCCGCAACTGACAGAAGTCAAATTAATCATTGAAATGGCAATCATGGGAGAAAACATCAAATCAGGGACGGTTTCTATTCTAAAATATAACCGTTTCATTTATTTGACTATAAAAGTGTCAAAGTTACCTCTTTTACACTTTACACTGCGAAGTAATCAAAAGCTATTCTTTCTCTCTAAGCACACTTACTCTCTGACTCTCTTATTCTTTTTCAAACTCAGAAAATGGCCGCCAAAAACACACAACAATCATCTTTTGAAGAAGAAGAAAGCTTCTTTGCGTAAGATATGTTCTTGCCAAGCAAGTGGGTGAGGAGGATCACTCTCACAAACCTTTCAGGGCATAAATGCAACTTTCTTGAAAAAACAGGATGGATGAAGTTTGCTTCATGGAAAGGTCCATGGATGATGGAGCCTTATGCTGAATTTTGGTCTAAGACCAAGATTGTTGATGAGAACATAGTTGGAACCATTGGTGATAAGGAATACCTTATCAATGCTGAAGTTGTTGCCGCTATTGGGAAGTGCAAGATTGAAGGTGTCATCTACAACCCTAAGTGGTATGAGGGTATTGATGAGGCTCTCATTGATCAGACGATCCACGACAAACCAAGAACGTCTGACTTGGTTAAATTCCTAAGGGCTGGGAACTTGACTGGTGAAGGAAGAGTTCTACACAACCTTCTCTTCAACATCTTCACTCCCAGAATTGGGTCTCGCGATAATGTGAGTAACCGAGAACAATTCTATCTTTTCTATCTTCTTCAGAAGGAGAAGATAAGTCTTCCCCATGTGATTATGGATCACTAGATGGATACCTTGAGAAGAAGGGACTTGCGAAAGAAATCAAGTGTTCCTTATCCTACTGTCATTGCAAAGATCGTCCAGAATCAAGAATTTGATATCAAAGGATGTCAATGGTTTGCCAGTGGTCATGAGATCAAGCAAGGCATTTTCTCAAGAATGCGTCTAGATCTTGCTCCATGGACGCTGAATGAAATGCATTAGAAGTATCTTAATCCTAAATCTTCTCAATCTTCTTCATCTCAATCTCAACCCCCTCAACCACAAACACAAACCCATACACAAGCCTCACAACCGTAACCAGCACCTCAACAAACTCGTCCAAGACATAAAACCCTCATCAAAAGACCAAGAAACACACCCATTCCATCACAAACACAATCTCAAACACAAGCCCAAACATCAAACCCTCCTCCATCTCAACCAAAAACGTCGTCTAAACTACCTGTACAAGTTACAGAGGTTCCTTTTGAGACGACAGAAAATGTGCCTCTTGTTAGACGAAAGTCAAGGTCTATCAAGTTAAAAATGCCAAGAGTTGATTCATCTACTCAAGACAATCCATCTTCCAAAGAAGCATCTGAGGATGTTGAGTCTGCTAGTAGGCGAGCAGACGTTCACAAGAAGGCAAAGATAGATGAAACTCAAGTCTCAGACGAGGCTATGAGACAGACATATATAAAGGGAACAAGAAAAGGTATAGTTGAGGCTTCTTCTATTCTCAGTGAGAAGGAAGAATTGGAAAAAGCTAAGAAAGGCTCCATTCTTTCTGATGCTGAAAGGGAACATAGATTCCAGGAAAGCATCAAGGGAATTGGATCGTCTGGAGCCTCTCATGCTTAGACTGCTTCAGAGGGCATAGACAACAAAGAGACTTCCCAGATCCAAAAAGACAACGCAATCCTCGTTGAGCAGTTGTCTACAATGCTTAGTGAAGATTTGCCCCATATGGAGTTTGGTTCTTCCACTCCAACAGACGAATCAAGGGAAGATGATGTAACCTTGCTTTTGTCTCCTCTTCGTGCCATACCTCTTCAGACGGTAACTGTTGAGTCTGAGGAGAGATGCTGCTTACAGACAATGCAGCCTTCGTGTATCGTCCATGACATAGAGTCTAATTCATCAAACGATAAAGAATGTCTTGTCACAAGACATGTGGCACCTTCTGTGAAGATTTCAGCTGAGGTCTTAAATGAAGAAGACCTTCCACCCAAGCGCAAAATGGACTACACCTTTCTCAACGATCTCGTTATGCAAACGTATAGTATTATTGGGTGTGTTGAGAGGCCTGAGTGGATAATCTCATATCATGTCGTGGAAGCCTTTGATCTTTCTAACTCTGATATATTTTAGTCTGGATATGACAGTTATTGCGCAGACGATGAAGATTCTTTTGTTAAAGAGACAGAATCTCCCTACATTGAAGTGGACAACCCTTCCAGGTACAGAGGTAAGAAAGGGTTTCAAGTGGGAAGATGTGTCAATCCAATAAACTACTACCAACCATTGAAGTCTGCTGACTTTGATATTTCAAGAAAATATGATAGTAAAGAGCAGAAGGAATAGTTGAGCAGAGTGGAATGCTCTTGTTGAATTGAAGATTAAAGGCTTAGAAGGCATAGACGATTACAAGCGCCATCTTGATGGTCTAATGATTGAAGGACCAGCACTGGGGTATGAACCAAATATCGTCTCTAGAGTCACCTCTAGAAGATTCATTTGCTATCATCCTGAGAGAGCACAAGTTCACCATCACTGTGTATTTGGTGACTTTATGTCCCAAATCTCTATCCTTGCATGCTTCTCTCATTGCCACCTAGATGCAATGGATAAACATGATCCCCAACCCTTCACCATCCTAATGAATAAGACAGAGTTTATTGGATTAGGCTACACTCTTGGCCTAACTCTACCATGGCTCAGTCCTCATTGCTTTTGCGTTCAACCAACTTACTTCCTCAACTTCCACGAGTATGAGACGCCTGAAGAGTGTTATCATTGTCTGCCTGTTGATTATGATGCGGCATACACTTTGATGACAAAAGCTTATAGAAATGAGATCAAGGATAGACTACAATCCTTCCGTCTGATCCAACACAGAGCTGAGAAAGAGAGACGTTCTCTACCTTTTCTCATGGGCTCTCAGTTCTCTGCGCTTGTATCTAATGAAACAAAGTTCTTTGTAAGGATGGATCGTCCAAGACCATGCCTTATAAGGATGCTTGCAAAAGGCAAAGAGAAGAAGGAATACCCTTCCCCCCAAGGAGTTCAAATTCGCAAGACATATTGTCAAGCGTCTGCCCCTAGCTGCTTATGCTCATCTGAAGGCTTTTTCAGACTCAATCTACAAGACCTATCAATCCTAAGATTCAAAGGATGATAGAGGAACATGAAGCCACATCAAGGTTCTGCTCTAGCACTTCGTTTGATGAAGAGTCAGTCACTTGTGGCAAAGTCTACCCTGGTGGAGCTTTTGCATATACTCTTCCACCCCATATGCCTCAATACTACCAACTCACAACCTTCAACAGATCTTACTTTTGGCAGTGGGAAGACAACTTCAACTCTCGAATGGACTTTCCTCTGTTCACTCTGCATCTAAAGGTGACTGAAGTACCACCTATTGTGGTCGAGATAGACTCAGAGGAAGAGGTTGTTCTACCCTCGTCTGACCCTCAACCTTCTGAACCTCGATCATCAGACGATTCTGCTGATAAGTATAACGCTTTGAAGTGAAAGTATGATGCTCTTAAGGATAACTGTGAGCACTTAAAGAAGAAGAACAAGGAACTAGAAGAGTCTCAACAGGCTACTAATGCCAAGCTGGAGCATCTTCAGAGTCTTGTATTCTCTATTGAAGCAGCCACGTCCGTCTCAGTAATCTTTTTAATGGATTTCAGTCCAAGGGGGAGAAGATTTGGAAGAAGAAAAGAGAGTTTTAGCTTAGGGGGAGCATCTGACGAAAAGCGTCTATAGTAAGCTTAGGGGAGAAGTGCCATGAATTCTGGGTATTAGACTCAGGGGGAGAGTCTTTAAAATTTATTTTATTTCTTTTTCTTTAAGCTCTGACAAATTCTTTGTTATCTGAAACCTTGTAACTCTAAACTTGATTACATCTCTTTGATGTAACAAACTCTATGAAGAAGTATTTTTCAGAAAACATCGTCTTGATGTGAATCTGGCATAACTGTTATCAATTTAGTAACCTTGTTTTATGCAAATGAGCTTTGTCTATTCAAAGTATTGGTATGGTCTGTAATCATCAAAAAGGGGGAGATTGTTAGATCAAGATGATTAACACTCTTTGTTTTGATAATTACAAGATAGACGATAGAAGACTTCAGACGAAGTGAGATCAGACAATAGAAGACCTCAGACGAAAGATGACTACTCAATCTGATGAGTTTCTTTTTCATCTTAGAGGATATGTTACAAAGTTCAGACGACACAAGTATGAAGGTAGACGACATTATCTTTGGACTTTCCTTGAAGAACATCCTTCGAAGACTATGTTTTCTGTCAAGACCCATCATCTACAAGTAGAAGCTGAATACAGACGAAGTAACTTGTGCACATTTCAAATCTAGTCGTTACTCATGGACGTTTCCAAAAGTGGTTGGATACTGTACAAAACCTCTACAACACGAAAAATAGATCACCTTTTTGTTATTCAATCTGATCAAGTCAGAAAAAGGTACTGGAGGTGCGCTGACTCTGCTGCTCAAACATTAATTATTCTGATTGATCTCTGTCACTGATGGGAAAGTTTCAAGAAAAGGACAACGGTCAAGATTTGAGTCTAACAGATCTCTCCAAGACTGTTGCCTATATAAATGTCTTCTCTTCAAAGTTTCACGTTGGCGAAAACGCTACATAAGCTTGTACTTGTCTTCGCTCTTGAATCAAAAAGAACTTATTCTTCATTGTAAAAACCCTCTATGCATAGAGGAATTCTTTAGTTTTTCTTGAAACTATCTTAAATCCACTTGTGTGGTACTTTAGCCTAAGGAGGTTGTGTGTGCAAAGAATACCTGGTTTTAGCCTGAAGAGGCTATGTTACAAAGAATAATTGGTTGTTTAGCCTGGGAAGGCTCTGTTTAAAGAATATCTTGTATTAGCCAGAAGTGGCTGGGTTCAAACAATACTTGTAACCTCTTCACGGTTGATGGTGAAAACTCAGTATTTGTTGGGTAACTAGACGTAGTCTTGAATAGACGAACCAGTATAAAAATAACTGTGTTTAAGTTATTTAATCTTGTGACTAACGGGGATAATTAAAACATAACCTTATTTGTTAAAAATAATATTTCAAGATAATTTTTACATCGTCTGAACCTGTTTGAAAACAATAGACGATAAAGAAAAATTTTATTAATAACACAATTCAACCTCTCTTCTTGTGTTTTATTCTTTACAGTTTTAGGATTACCCCTGCATTCATTATATAATTCATACTCTTTTGCTATCTACATTGACATTGATTTCTCCCAGTTTTTTTACCATGATTTTATTGTTATCAAGCATTATAATTATTTTGATGTTTTTTTTTATCCTTGTTGAACTTGTATACTATGAAGCAGGATTGAAAAAGCTAGAATTTAATGCATCCTTGTTTACACTATAAAATATATACAGACACAACAAATATAAAAAAGCATGAGGTATGCAAAATGATTCAAGAATGCTTAGAGTTGCATAAGAAATATGTTTACAAGGAAAAATTTTCATGGAAGACTGAGCCTATGGAAAATAACTTTAATCTGTATGACTTCAAACCAGTTGAAGCAACAATAGTAAGTTTGCTGCTTCTTTGTTATTACTTATTGATTAGTTACCCAAATATTTTTTGCTGCAAGTGGAATCTGCATGAGATAATAATAATCAATTTTGTTCTGACTTTATATTGCTTTGAAGTTTTTGGTTGATTTTGTAGTAACTGACTTTCGGGGTTGCAAACAACACTACTTTAGGATGGAAGATGGACCCATACATGTTTATGCAAGTAAAACTAGTAAGTATGGAGTGTTAACAATATGACAGTGCAATGATATAAAACTATCTTAATTTTCTTCAATATTTACTTTGTTAAAGAACCTGATGAGGTGAAAATATACTTTTGGGTTCTAGTTATACTTTTGTGTGAAAATGTCATCTAGAAATCAGTGCTGCAAATTCTTGTTAAATAGTGATTTCTTACTTCTGAACGACTCCAAACATGCATTAAGAAGTTAATAGTTATGCCTTTCACAACTTAGATGCATTAAGAAGTTAGTAGTTCTAATTGATTTATGGTGATGCCTCCTGTCAATGTGTCTGGAATTGTGTCCAGCACCCACTGTTAATACAGAAGTTATTACTGATTGTGTTGGACTGGATATGAACTTTATGGTTGTGAAATGTTATTCGAAACATACACTAAGCTTAGGTGTGGTATGGTATACACGTTAAAGTGATACTGCAATTGTGGTTTAATAACTTTGAAGGTTACAATGTAGGATACCCAACTTTTAAGGGTCAGGTTTTGAATGGACAACAACTCTGGGATTTAATAAAAGGCCTTGAAGGAAATGACTGATTGTTCTATACTCACTTGTTAACAAGTATTTTAAATATTGCCCTCTTTATATTTTTTATTTCATTCTATGTATGACTATTAATTCATAGTATGGTTATATTGTTTTGCAATTAAAATAACTAGCAACCTCTATTGATACCACATTTCATGGTATGTTATTATGTATTGTCGTATGTGTTTTATATTTTCATGATTAGATTAAAATTGAAAGTATCTTACAATTACGTTAAATATGGTAAGCAAGTACACTATATCCTTCAAAAGAGAGCAGTGTAGCATGGGCCAAGTAGTATAATGTATAATATTTTATGTTCACTATCACAATTTATTTTTTATCTACTACTTGGATTAATTAATTTTTATATTTAAATTTAATTTTTATATTTTTTCTTGTCATTTACTCTTGCTAGGATGCATCGAAAGAATGGGCAGTTAGCATCCTTGAAGGAAAGTCCAGGTTCATCTAATTGGGATTCTATATTTATCCAATTGTATTATGATTTATTTCTAGATTTGTTTATAGTATCCAAATTTGTTTCTAGATTTATTTATAGCTTTGACCTTATATGCATGCTATAATTATGATTCGAATTAAATCACTTTGTTGCGTCATTTATAAGGAATTTATATGATGGATATGAAGAAACGGAGTTCATAACAAATGTTACGGTATGATATTCACATTTAAGATATGCATCAATTATTATCAGAAGATTTGGTGTATTATGTAATTCTTATTAGTGATATTATTTTCTACTTCTAATATATTATTATTTCTTCTAATACACACAATGTGTTGGATTCAATATTTTTAATTGCTTCCATTTCTTAATTGATATAGCTATACAAGACTTTTGGAATTCGTTATTTTAATTGCTACCTGTGATCTCTAAATTTTGTCGTAATTTGTGATTGTGATTCATTGCTACTTGTGATCTTTTATTCTTGACATTATTTTAATTGCTACCTTATCATCTTTTGTTTTCAATCTGTGATTTGTGATTATGCTCCTTTTAAATATGAGTATTTTTTTTTTTTTGAGAAAAGAACATTCTTTATAACACGATTGCATTTTATATTGTGTTCTATATTTCAAGGTTGTGAATGTTGTCTACGAATTCACATATCTATCTGGACATGAATAGCAGAAAATTGTTAAGTGTATAATTTGGAGTATTGATTCTAATTATTTATTGTGATGCATGTTTTTTCATCTTTATATTTTATTTTATTTTCTCATCTTTGTACTTCAAATTGTATCTTTGGATGTTTGGTATATATAATATGGATAAATATACAAATCAAACTAAATTTTTTTAAAAAAAATTGTTTTTGACGTCGGTTAAGACAAACCTATGTCACAAGTTCTTTTTTTTTTCATTTTTAATTAGATTTAACGTTGGTTATTAGTAATGACTTGACGTTAAAGCTACATTTAATGTCGCTAACATATACATTTAATGTCGGTTTTGTAACCGACGTTAAAACTTCATACTTTTAAAGTCGGTTACAAAATCGATATTAAAAGTGTTGACATTTAATGTCAGGCCCAATTAACATCAAGTTTTAACCAACGTTAAATGTCATGTACAACTGGTGTTGAATGTCCTTTTTGCACTAGTGACATCAAACCAAAGAGAAACAAATCACATAAAAAAACACTAGTCCCGCGATAAAATAGAGTCAATTACCCATATGTAGAGGTGGTTAAAGATCAAGGTGTGTAGCCAGCCAAATATGATAACCTACCATCTGGTTTACAGAAATGTAAATACTTAAACAATTTATCCAAAAATGAAACTCATGTGATCTAAACTTGAAGTCATGCAATAACCTATCTTTCAATTTTACATTATAGATGATATATTTTGTAACATTGAAGCATTGTAATGCCAATAAAATTTGAACAAAAAAAATCAGTCCATAAATTCCAGGTGCATACCCTATTACACTGATAGACATATGTCTATCTTACTACATGTCATTCCTTCTGTTCTTTACCACTTGTACTTTCTCCCTAAAAAATGATACATCTGTTATTTTCATCCTTTCTAAGAAATTGTTGAATTTAGGCATTTTCCTTTGCCTTCCATTACTATGACTTGTATTCCTTTTCTTTCCATTGTCAATTTTACAACATTAAAATCTTCTCCTATGCACCATACTCGCCTCCTTTTATGTACTTTTATTTGGTGTAATTTCTCCCATAAATTCTCTTTACCTTGTATACCACAAAGAGAATATACATTTACAATGTGTATCGATTCCTCTATCTCCTTTCATACCCCTTTCACAACCAAAAATCCATTTCCCATAAAAGCCTTAATTTAATTGACCCTTTATCCTATAGGCATAGTGTTGGACTTGAAGCTGAAGAAGTCGTCTCTTGTTTTTAGTTTTGATCTACTTGTAATCTTGAATTTAATGATAGATTGTAAATAGGAGCTTAATTGTATTGATTGTTATAGAATAGGCTTTGAGTGTGGTTTTTATTCAATCTCACTTCATAGAGAAGTTGAATCTACTCTGAGAATAAAGCTAGAGCAAGTTTGGGAACCCTATTTTGATTTGACAAGTTGAAAACTGTTTTTTAAAAAGTTTTTAAGCTGAAGTAATCGATTACCATATATCAGTAATCGACTACCAACAGTTTGAGAAATCAGGGAAGCCTAAAACACTCTGGAGTAATCGATTACCACATCCTAGTAATCGATTACCTCGTGCTTAAGATAATAGAGGAGCCTAAAACTCTCTGGAGTAATCGATTACCACATTCTAGTAATCGATTAACACACTAGAATTCATCTCAAAAAGTTTTTGAACTACTTTAAATTGAAACCTCTTAGAATTGATTTTAAACAAGAGAAATCTTTGAGTTTTTTCAAGAAGAAAGGAAGAGCGAAAAACTGAGTTTACAAAGAATACAAGTTCTAAGAATTCTCTTCAAGATTTCAAAAGATTTTCTCTAGAGATGAAGAGTGTGTGAAGGATTGAATACTTGGTTATAATCTTGATCAGATCATACACATCAGGTGTAATCTTTACTGATCTTTATCTTGTTTTGTATTTGTTTTTGTTCAAAATTCTTAAGAGAAAGTTGTTCTCTAGAAGAAGAGTTAAGGAATTTGAGAGGGGTGCTCTCAAAGGTGATTCTTAAAGGATTCAAGAATTAGAGAGATATGTTCTTAGGAGAAGAACATGTGTTTTGGTTATTTTGATTTTGTTTGTGTTTGTGCAGTGTGTTTGTATTAGACACAAGAAATCATTATAGTGGAAACCGATCGCAACAGTTGTTGGGTTGGTACTGGACGTAGGCCGAACGTCGAACCAGGATAAATCTCTGTCCAAACTTTCTCTCTACCTTATCTCTTATCTTTATCTGAATCTATCGCTTTACAATTGCGTTTCATTCTTAAAGAGTTTGAAAAGGCGTATCAATTTCTTTCTATGTCCGCTGCTATATCTCTGTGAACTGTTATTCTTAACATAGATATAATTGAATCGGGAAAGAATTTGATAAAGGCTAAAATTGAACATAGGGAACTTGAATCTATTCACCCCCTCTCTAGATTCAACATAGGGACCAACACATAGTAATCCCTCAGACGAGTTAACAACAACACTTTCTTCCCACTCAACATCACAATCCTCCCATAAACAATGCATTAATTTGCCATTAACCTTAGCTAACTTAGTTTTATGAATACCCATAAAATTAATAACTCCCCTCATAATCAACCTCCTAATATTTCTCCACTTCACCCTCCCCATCGCCTTACATTGTAAGGAAGTATTTCCATGGATACACATTGGTTTCCCCATCTTCATTGTAACCATTTAAACTTTGTTGCCCTTGGCCACGATCTTTCATCTGCATTTCAACTAATTTTTGCATTATCTCATTATCTGATAGTTCTATAATGACACCTCTTTCATTTTTTTTTGCCAACACTCACAATTGCTTCGCTTCTGCATTCAAATTTCTTATGCAAATGTGTCTTTATGATGCCTTTATTAATTGTCCGCATTTATGGGCATAAGTTTGTTCTTGAGAATAGAGCTTGCCACATCTTTTTTCTCCCTTGCTTACTAGGTGTAAGTGTTGATGCTACTTTCCTTTGTTGTACCTTTATGATCTCTTTCCATAAGGCTGGTGTTTGTGGAATGCATTTTGGATGAGACCTTTCCCCTAGTTTCGTTCACATTGGACATTTTCCCTGTGTTTGGCTGTCCATATTTGACCATTTTCATTTTCCTAAACCATTGTTACCTTCATTTGGCATCCTAATACTTTTGAGAAAGATATTATATTGAGATCCTTTTGCTAGTTCTATCCTCCATCCTTTATCCCTACGTCTCTATTAACATTTATCCTTCCTAAAATCCTTTCTAGTGATGATGCCAGAATCTTGTTGCAAATCCCCCTTTCCTCTAATATTAGTGTTTCTCTTATTGTTATATTATTGGTTAAGTGATTATCTTCTATTACATGAGACTCTCCACATTTTCAACACTTTACTAGCCAATCTTGTCCATGTGTCTATTCCTCTAAGGCTTTCAACAGTTTTTGTGCTCAACCCAACTTGTCGTATTGTCCTACTTCTTTTCTAGTTTTAATGTATCATTAGCACTCATTGTGTTTGCATTCAAAATAAACTTTTTATTATTGGACTCGTATGTGAATGGGCTTGTCATATGAAGATGTTTTGACATTCTCTTTACATATTGCAATTGGCCCATATTTTGAATTATAATCTGCTAAATCTTGACGAGTCATTTAATCATGTATTAGTTGTGTGGCCTTTGCCAGTCCATAATGTAGACATTGTTGTAGGTTTTATGCTTAAGATGTTTTATCAAATTATTAACTTACATATGTGTTGAGTGTTGTGCTGCTTCTAACAGGGTTTTCCTAGTTGCCCTTTTTAGATTAATTTCACTGTGGTATTTTTTTCCAACATTCTTCTTTTACCTATTACGTACCTTTCTCAGTACCTCTCTCGCTTGATATGCCACCATTTCATTAATGATTTTTATTTGTCGCATGTGTTGCGTGATTTTGAATAGTGGTTGATGAAGATTGTTGGATTTGAATCCCACTTTCCTCATTCCTTCTCATCATTAGAATATGTCTTTGGAATCACTTTTTCCCTTCTAAATCACCGTCGATCATACTATTTGGCCATCACTCTAACATCCACGATCCTTCCTCTATTCCTTCCCTAGTCACTACTAATGAGATGACTCTTTAGTCAACTGCCTCATGCTAGAGTTATTGGCTTTGCATGGCTCATAAGCTACCACAATCCCATTAAATCTTACCTTTTATGTTCTATTGGATCAAGGTGTTCAACGATGTTTGGATAAAGACTAGTGCAACTTCTAGATCTTTTATATTTTTAATTTTCTTAGCCAATCCAACCAATGTGCTAACGTCCTACCATTTTGGCAAGGCCTTCCTCACTCCAAATTAGAGTGGTATTCCCCAACATCTCAACCAAACTAGTTTATTTCTTATACTTCCTTATAAATTCATACCTCTATCCTTCCTTGTTTCTTTTTCTAAAAAGAAACATCTCCCTTATCCTCCTCAAATGTTATAAAACACATGTCATAGTTCCACTTCACAAAAGTTTTTAAAAAACTTGTGAAGTAAAATATCTTAGTTTATTCCATTTTAGGCCAATATAGATTTTTCCTCTATAAGGACTTACAAGAGAAAAGAATAAAAAAAAATAAAATTTACTTTTCTAAAAGTTAAATCAACTCTACAAAGTAGTTAATGAAAAATTAATTTTAACTTTTGGATAAATAAATTTATTTATTTTTCTTATTTCCTTCTCTTTGAAGTTTTTCTAAAAAAAACTCTAATTCATTACTTTGTTGAATTTTATTATATTAGTATCAATCATTATAATAAATCATTAAATTTAACATATTTACTATAGTAGAAATCTATTTAATATACCATATTAATTACAAACTATCTTAACACAAGTCATAATTTAAGCAACAAAATATAATTAATCAGATTAATATAATGATTAAAACTTATAAGTTGGTGTGGCTTAAGTTAATGACTTTTGGTTTTAGTTTTATTTTTTTTTTTCATCAAACATAAATTGATTATATTAAACCAAGACTAAAATATAAATTAAGATCCTACATGAATAACAATTCAAAGCTCTAACCCTTTACAAATCTACCTTCAATCTTAATAGTTCCACCATAAGAATTGCATCATCCTCCTCAGAAGTCAAAAGTGATCAATCTCTCAAAAATTGAAAGTCACACATCCCTTGCCGTACCAAATCATGGTTCATCCAAATCACCATGGTTGATCCCTTGCCGTGGTGTTGGGTTAACTCATGTGAAAGTTGATGCATTGTCATAGTTAAACATTGAAATTGGACATTGAATTTGTAGAATGTTGAAGCCTTGAATTACTTTGTTTGAGAATCTTTCTATATATCTTTTACTAAAGTGTCAAGATACAACTAAAGTATTACATCAAGAAAATAAATGATGAAACATAGATTTATAGACGTAGATGCAATATTTTCATTAGAAAGACACCTGTTGAGTTATGATAATACTTAATACTTAAGCTTGTTGGCAGTAAACATTAAACTTAGAATCACAATAGCGGATAGTGTAATGGCCATCATTGAAATTAGAAAAGGTCTTTTTGAATAATAACCAAAAGCAAAACAAGTTTAATTTCAAAGCACTCCAAAATATATTCAATTTATGATTTAGTTCTTCTAGATACTTCCAGATTTTGTTCTGGTTAAGTTCTTGTTTTAATCCCTTTAACTATAGTTTGTTTCTAATGTGCATATGTTGATGTGTGTTGCCTAGCTATGTGACATGCCAAGTAGGTTACTGACGTGATAATTTCATTAAACTTAACATATTGTTTTAAAATGAGGACTAAAACAATAGAATAAAATATTAGACAAACTAAAACAAAATTAAAAAAAAAAAAACACTTACCGGAACAAAATCATGAAATAAGTACACTATATGGAATAAAAATATATTTAAGTATATAATTAACTATATTACACTTACCATATTATAATATTTCCAAAAGTTTTTGTCAATTTTTATTTTTTATTGCTATCCCCTCTTACTCTAAGTCATAAATCAAGAGAAGTCTTTGAACAATGAAGGTTGCCGGATCTTCCTTTTGGGCCTAGGTGAGTCTATGGTTCAGCTTCTGGATGGGGTGGGTTTCTAAGCCCACTATCAGAAAGAAAGTATGGTTCTAGAGAGAAACCCTAATAGAATCAAGGCAGCACATGAATGCAAGATTTTATATGTTCTCTCACACCAATTAGCATTTTATATTTACACAGTACCTCTCTTGTTTCCTTTCTTGTATTGAAGATGTTTAAATTAGGAATGAGTATAGGTTTCTCGTGGTGCAAATGGGAAAATGATCGTTAAGATGAATATGGATTTTATGTCCAATAAATCTATGATTTGGGAAGGTGTACAAATAACCATTTTAAATGTTAATACCAAATATTATTATAAAACTATCGTTACCTACAAATGTTCCATTATGAACTATTTCTTAGCTGGACCATGTTAAAATTCAGCCAAATTACCATCACGTGAACAAAAATATTCAGAAAAAAATAACCCACGCAAAACAAGAAAATATTTTTAAAAATGCAAAAATATAAGAGAAGTGGCTGTTGTGGTTTCTTGGTATTGACATAAGATTCAAGGCAGGTTCATTGACATGATAAATTAGAAAAAGATTATTATAAACGTACATAACTTTTTTAAATATTGTAAATTCTTATTATATAAATCTAATATAATTTTAATTATAAAAATATTTTTAAAAAATCTTATAAATCATTATATTTCTATCAAATCTTTTAAAATACACGCAAACATTTTTAATGTTTAAACTGTATTAAAATCTGAAATAAATTAATCCCGAAATACTTTTAATCTAATTTTTATTTTTAAAAAATAAAAACAATTATTTCAGTTCATATACAATTTTTTTCAAACATAGCAGACGTTTTTTTTTTCCCAGTCACACAAAAATATAGTTTGTATACAAATGTTTGGGGTACAAGACCAAAACCTTATGGGCCCAGCTTTGTGAGGCTGAGAACAAAGGAACTAACACAATACTATAATGTTTTTTTCTGTTTTCACTTTACACTTTGCAAAATCTCGCTTCCATCTCCTTCCATTTACACTGCACTTCTTCCACAATGTGTTCCTAAACCGACCAAAACATTTTTCATTGAAACCAATCAAACTTTTTTAAGGTAATATATTATTTGAGAGAGACAAAAAAAGGAAAAAAAAAAAAAAAAAACATGTTTGCTTCCGCTGTTGTTCACAATTTTTCTTCTGCTGCATCGTGCTTTCCAAATTGCCGCCGCAACCAAACCTTGGTTCCTACCCATCATCATTTTCATTCATCAAATTCCATTTTGAAGTTAAAGGCGCAACCTTTCCACTCAAACACTCATTTCAATTCCAGAAACCAGAAACCTCGCTCCAGTTTTGTAGTTTTCGCAGTACAATCCAATTTTGTTAAAGGTTAGCCTCTGTTTATTAAATTATTTATTCATTATTAAATTACTTTGGATATGTTTAGAAAAGCCGAAGGGATGGTAATTCAAGTTTGGTTAAGGGGTTTCGTTGTTAGCAGAGTTGTTTCATGGAGAGGGTGGATGATGGTATGTTAATGAAGAAACTATGAGTTTTGAAGTAAGAAACTTTAAAAATTAAATAGTAGTTTCAGTTAAATATCATACTAAATTATGTTAATGCATATGCTTTATCTCCTTTGACAATTGCCAACTTGTAATTGGTCTGAGTAGAATGAACTGAGTCTTAAGTATGTGGCGAGGGGTTCAAATCTGACCCATACTAATGGAAAAACCTTGTTGGGACAAGATAGTCTACTTAGAAAAATGATCTGTAGACACCTAACATGCTATAAGAAATCTAGAGAGTTGAAAAAGGGGAAAAAATATAGATATAATAGGTGATATGATTTGACAACGAGAAATAACAGGTGTTGACGAGATATTTGATATCTGGAATGTATAAATATCATTACCGGTCTACTTATGAATGTCATTAAATCTCTCTGAGGAAACTAAACATCTCGGTGACCCATCTAGATACACCTTTGCAAATTGCAATAATAGGTATACCAAGTAAAAAACTCCATTGCCAATTTATGATTAATATTTAAGTGGCACCACATTACATCAATATAATCTTCAGGGTATTTTCTTTCATTGCAGCTACTTTAACGATTAGCTAGACCTTTCTACCTCAATTAACTTAATTCGTGAGGAAGCTTATAGTTCACAGAAAATTAATAAAGTAGGCAGTACATTCGTTCCATTGTGTGGTTTCTTGGATTAAATTATATTTAGGATGTTGTGTACTATTTTCCAATTTCAAGCATATGCATAGCAATGACAAAGTATGCTAAGGATTGTTGGGGACAGGTGGCACCAAAGATCAAACTATCAAGTTTCAATATTTGCTTAATGTTGATTTTTGGATATAAAAAGCTAGTCTGTCACCTTCTACTGGCATTGATGTTTCTTTGATGGATGAATTTGCTGATGCCTTGTGTATAGCAAGTCAAATTTCCTGGAGGTGAAGCTCAAAATTCTAAACTTAATCCTATGATTTTCACCTAGTTTTCCAATGTGAATGTGACCAGCTGAATGATATGATCCTTTCATGTTAGTAACTGTATTTGAATAAACCTGGTAATTGCACGCCATTTTCAATTTCATGAGGGATCAACATGTTGCTGGCAAATGGTCTTAAGTTGATGCACTCCCGATGAGCCATCTTTATTGAAAGGAAAACACCATTTGGCTGAGTTTTTGCATGTTCAAATTATCTTGTTATTCTGCCCTTCAGAATTAGCAAATTGTCTTAAGTTGATACACTCATGAACCATCATGAGCCATCTTTGTTGAAAGAAAAACACCATTTGATTAAGAGTTGCTGCATGTTGGAAGTATGTTGTTATTCTTCCCTTCAGAATCAGGAACATTCACTTTTTGCTGGACTGTTCTGTATCAACCACTGCCATTTTATTTTGCCTAGTTTCTTTCCCATCATTTTTACTTGTCCAAGAAGCCTGACTATTGCTTTCTCATTTCAACTGTTGCTGTGATTATGAAATAGTTCTGCAGAATGCTTGGAAAGTTGGTAGAGATGGGATTGAGGCAGGCACTAATCTGGTTCCTGTAAGTTAGAATTTCCCTTCAGTGTTTAAATTACTGTTTGATCTATTCCAGCCATTATCTTTAAATTTATTACAAATACTGGAATACTTTCTTCGTTGTTTTTCATGTTTCTATTTTTTCTTTAATCTACCCTGATACTAGAGTTCTGTACCGAGGCCAATAGCAAGGATTTCAGTAACTATTGTGGCTTTGAGTGTTACACTTTTTGTGCTCAAGGCTTTCCTCTCTACAGCTTTCTTTATATTGGTAAGTCATTTGATTTATTTTGGCCACCAAATTAAACTTTCATGGTTATTATTTTATAGTTTTATAACACAGGTTCTTAGTATGAAATCATATGTCATGCTCATTCATTATGATGAAGGTAATTTTTGCTTACTACTGTTGCTTCAATATTGAGAGAGAGACAGAGAGGTCATAAACAGTGTTGTCTAGAAATCTAGGTCACAATATCAATTCCATGGTTCAACGATGCCAAAACTATGATTTAATAGTGTAATCATTTAGGCTGAGGCCATCATACCTCTATTAAATAGGAACCAGTCGAATGCATGCAACAATTGCTTCTGCAGTTTTATACAGTTATGTATGCTTCTTGTTAAAATGGTACACGGAGACCTTTGCAGCTTGCATGGTTCAACCATTAGCATCTTTCCTTGTAGAATTTTGATACATGCCAATCCTTTTTAAAATGATTGATACACAGAGACCTTTGCAGCTTGCATGGTTTGACAATCTTTGTAGCATTTTGCCTGGTAGGATTTGGATATGACCAAAGATTGATGCAATATCTTAATTAAATGCCTAAACTAATTGTGCTGCTTTTTGTATTGATCCCCGTTGGATAGTGTTCTCTTATGCCGGTTGCCACCCTTCTCTTTTCAAGCTTTATGGTTGAATTGCATCTTTAAGGTTTGGTTTGTATTCCAAGAAAAATAAACTCCAGTTATTAGAACGTAGCTTTGCTGAATCTAAAGAACTTGTCCAAGTCTTCCATCAAAATACGTGATAGTCAATGCACCATCATATTTTTATCCATAGAAATCGAACACAAATATCAGGGGATTTACGACAACAAACAAACTCTGTTCAGCAAGATGAGCTAGACCCCCTTCACAGTACACCATCATTGATCATTCACCATTTTGGTCAAGTACATAGTTTTCCACTGATGATGATTTCAGAATTCTATGTTGTCTTTTTACAGATAGCAATTTTTGACAATCACACACTAGCCATATCAAGTATTTGAAGGGAACTTGTATAAAGAAAAAAAGGATGCCTGTTCCCTTGAAATTGTTTCTTAAGAGCTGCATGTATTTTCATCAAAACCAAAAAGTTTAGTGTATCCCTATTCCAAAATCTTATGATGATGGTTCTAAGCTTTAAACTTCATTGCCATCTGTTATGTATGGTTAATACAAGTAAATTTCTTTTTTGATAGGCCACAATAGGACTTGCATACTTTGCTTACCTAGCCTTCAATAAAGATCAAGGACCTAGCGGAAACGGAGGAACTACCTCCACACCTATGGATGATCCTGTGGAAGAAGCTCGAAAGATAATGGAAAAATACAAGTAGCAGCATCAGAGTAAGGTATTCTGAACCACTATACATTTGTTCAATGTAAAGCTGTAATCCTGTGACTGTGAGTAATAGCTTTTTGAGTTAGGAAATTTGATGAAATGGAATTGTCATAATTTATGTGAATGTCATTTTACTTTTGTAGATCATATTATATAGCATATAACACGGTGCCTCGGTGCACACATTTTCCATTGCATAGATGTTGGTTAAACCATGTTTGGATCTGCTTACTTTTTTAAGGGAAAAATTGCTTTTCTTTCAACAGTCATCTGAGAAAATTTTCGTTAGAAGATGTTTTGAACATAAAATGGCTCATTGAATTTATACTTGAAGTAACATTTGGATAGACAAAAATATGCTCATAATTTTTAATAAATTTATTTTTTGTAAATTTTTACCATATGGGCTATTTTCTGGGCCTTCTTCCAGGGAATTATGGTTGAAGATCCCTGTATTATGTACTACTGGTTAAATTTCTAATATGTTTTTTCCAAGGACTACTCGTCAAGAAAACATGAACTATAAAATCTTAGAGCATAAACTGAGGCGAGTTCAAAAAATCATGGACACACACTAATCTATTGTAGAGTTAGCAATAAGATTAGTTATATTTACAGTCTTTGTTTAGAAAATTATACTTATTTCCCCTATGTTATTATTTTGAAGGGTATTATGTGTATAATTTGCAAGGTATTAAAAAAACACAACGGCTGTAAATGTGTAAGAGTAATATATTAAAACAAGAATAAAGTATCATTTTAGTTTTTTTGTTTCTGAAAACAAATATTATTTTAGTCTTTGATTTTTTTATAATTTTGATATTCAATTTGATTCTTGAAGTGGTTTAAATCACATTTATTAGTTATTATAAAGTATTATTTAAATTATTTTGAGGACAACATTAAATAACCATGAATATAGGGATTAAAATGATACTCCACTGTAAAGGATATATGTTTCATTTGTTAAACATCAGCACCGAAAAAAGTTTAAATAAGTTCTTTTAATACTTTTCTAGATTCAAAATCTATTAAAAAATTAGAAAGCTATATCATAAAATTACTTTTTTGAAACTGAATAAAATGGGCTTATAAGCATGAATTTTGTAACATTTGACAAAACAAGCAAGTAGGAAATCATATAAGTCAATTAATATGTCTTTTTTCTTTATTGTGAACCCTTCCATTGTATGATATCTAACAAAGTTCTACCACCTTAACTCATATTGGATTAAGCAAAGATTATCTACAAGTTCGAGTAAGATCTATCTTCCCTAAATGCAATCTTTTTATTTCTTTAGCACATATACATACTCCACCACACATACTTTTTACACATCATTATATATGCTTTACCAACACCTTTGTTTGTCACCATCCACCATAAAAACCTTTGTAATGTTTTAAATTCACCCAGATAACTATCGAAAGCTCAAGAAATGTAATCAACACAAATCAATGACAATTATTTTCAAATATCGTCATGTCTGACATCATGAAATATTTCCACACTAATATGATGCAACCTAACTTTTTCATTACCAAATTCGACCATGTACATTGACTACCATCATTAGTCATTTTCAACTCAAAAATTACAAACTAGGATGAAACATTTCTGTCTGCATGTACAACACATGGTTGGAGCATGAAGTCATTTAATGGTTACACAATAATAAAAAAGCAAGACAATAATTACATACACTAGTACCATGAAAAAATGGATTAACTCAAATAGTAATCATGGTTTTTTAATCTTTCACATATTCAAGAGTGTACTTTTATTGCAAAACAATATATTCTCGTAAATTAACAATGTAGACTTTTTTACTACTGCTATTGAGTTTATTCATATATATATATATATATATATATATATATATATATATATATGTTATTCATATTTAGAAATGAGATATAAAGAAATATATTACACCATGCATTTTTGGATTTTACTTTCTTTATTTTATCATTTAAAAAGAAAAAAACTTTTTTTTTAAAAAAATTAGTTAAAATGATAATAAATATACTATATTTTCGATAAAATTTTGTTATTTTCATTTTTTTTAAAAATTTAATTAATTATCTCTATATTTCAAAGACTCAAAATGATAATTTAGTGATTAATCATTTGTATTTTGTGAATTACATTTTCATATTCTTTATTAGTTGCATAACCTTTTTAACACCTTTATTTTTATTTTTTTTTAATTACATGTTCATGTCACATGAGAAGAGTAATAGAAAAAAAAAAAAAAAGAATGATTAAAATCAATATGTTTCTGCACAAGTTCTGTATACCATTCAAAAAGTATGTCCCCACCATGGTGAACACGTTATTGCGGTTGATTCACTTCTTCTAGTGAGGATTTTTGTTATAACTCCCTGTATCAGTTGGACAGGTCTGAAGACTTCACTGTTCTTTAACATGCTTATAAAGATGAAAACATTATCATTTTAGGTTCAGAAAAATACACGCTGAAACTATTTTTGCATTTTGGTATTACAATGTTAATCAAACATAGCATATAGTCGAAGCAATACCCAACAAAGTTTGTATTACATTTTGCTATCAAAGCAATACCTGCAAATATATTCTAATTAAAAATTAAAACAAAAGGAAAAATAATAATTCACTTGCACATTAAAAAATTTTAAAGTAAGAACTATTACCTATTTTTCTGTTTAATTTTATAGAGGATATAAATCATTAATTCAAAAAATAATCTGTGCTTTTTAGACATCAATTAAAATTTGTTAAAATAAATTGTTTTAATGAATCTGAATTGAGGATTATTATTATTTTCTAAGAGATTTTTCCCTCTTGTAACTCTCATATTATTTCAATTTTTTTCAATAATATTTTTTCCAACAACTTTATATTTTTTTTTTTGTAATTTATTGTGTAAAACATGATTTTTTTTCTTATATATAAACGAAGATTAGTTATCTCTCAAAATTATTTTTCAGACAACATATTCAAAAAAATTAATTCCCTGATAATCAAACACAATAACACTATTCTATTGTTTTCCCTTTCTTTGTAGAACACAAAGTTAGTCAAAAGGGTCAAAGAATATATTAGAAGAGTAGAAACCAAGAAGTAATCACCATCAAAGAAGCCAAATTGATGGGATCAATAATGGAAGTGACTAATTTCTTTAACGAGCGTGAGATTGAATAGTGGTTTTGTTGCAATCACGCTGAAGTTATTATCAATTAAAATAATTGATCGTCATTGCTAATTATTTTTGCATGAAATAAACCACTCAATCTTGTTTATGTCCAATTGCCTCCACTTTATTGGACCTTAGGGGAGCCATAGGTGCTTATAAAAGGTTCCATTTAGTCATATTACGAAGGCTTTACAAAAAGTAGATTAATACAAATGATGGAAAAGTGAAATAACATCATGAGTTTGAAAGATTATGTCAATGAATTTTACTCCTATTTTTATTTAAATTGTAACTATTTACCGCCAAGTGCATTGCTTTTGACTATTGAAGTAAACTTAACATGCCAGTTATGATTGCAAGTGATGTTTGATTGGATTATAAAATTACATAAGGGGTAAAATTGTCAAAAGATTAGTCTTCTCTTAAAAATAAAATAGGTGTGATGATGACTGCATATTTTAAAAAATAAATAAAGAAAAGAATTAACTATCATTTAGTACCTGAAAATATACTGCACCGTCACGTTAATCACAGAAATTAAAATATAAAAATCAATCCTACGAGTAAGCTGAAAGTAAGGTTTTTCTTTTCACAAGCTGAAATAAAGTTTAAATTTAATTGTTAGGTACAAAAAATAAACTTAATTAATATTTACATAACAATGTTGAGTATATTTTTGCTTATAAAATCTTGGATATGGTATTCAATTCACTTATGCCCCATTTAGTTATACTGTGGATAATAATGACACGAAATACAGAATAAGATCATGGTTAAAATTTTCTGTGACAGTGAGTGACGTACGGTAATAAATTAACTATTTTCTCAAAATCAATTTGCAAATAGACACTAACAAGTCGAATTCATGTTTTGAACTTATCTAATTAAAAAAAAATACGACAAATTTGGACATCATTATTCTTTGTAAATTCAATTATATTGAACACTGAATTTAACATGGTTTGACTTGTTTACTCTTTAATTTTGTTACCATTCTTAATGCAAACGTAGATTTCTGTAGAACTTTCATTTGCAATAATACGTGGCCCACCTCACACTCTTCGAAACTTTTCTTTTTTCTCATTGTTTGATTAAAGACTATCATGGTCGATGACATGATTGAGAGATATATGTAATTTGCATGAAAGACTAGAGTAAAGAAGTTGCACATTCCATGTAAAAAAGTTGCACATGATTTATATGTCTATTATCTGCGATGGAAATACTTGAATTTGTGAATAATGCATGTGAATTGATCAATATAACAATTGTCAAATGTAGAAGCAAACCAATTATAGCCGTAGGTAAGAGACCACATCACATATAAGTGGAAAGATGATCAACAAAATAGGATTAGGAGGTTATGGTAGAGTTTGCCCCATACACACAAAGTAGACTAGTTAATAAAATTACGTATAAAAACTAATTTAAATAATTAAAATTTAAATTGGCTATTTATTATTAAGTATATATAATTAATAATTTCCTTACAAAATTATAAAATAATATAAGAGTATAACTTCTAAGTAAGTAATAACATATTATATATATAATATTATATTTATATTATCTGGAATAAGAAGTAATGACAAATGAGAAAAAAATATAAAATTGAAAGAATAACAAAAATATTTCTACATATATTGTTACAAGTTCGAGGAAGAAAAATAGTTAAAGAATAACATGCAATATCTTTGCATTAAATAGAACTTTTTTTATTTTAACTTTATTCTTATTAGATACATGCTCATTAGCTACATAATAATTTTTTTTTAAGAGATTAAAAATATTTAAAAAAGACTAAAACTTATTATTAATATACATATTAAAAAAAATAAAAAATCAACACATGCTAACAAAAGAATTCTCAAAAACCATCTTTTATATATTTTTTTTTTCCATTGTTGTACTTTATTTATAGAAAAACTCGCACTTGTCACATTTCAACGGAATATTCATCTTTTATCTAGGTTTGATTGGAAAAGAAAAATGTGAGGTTTACGTGGTCAGGGCTTTTATAAGATATATGAAATTGAAAAAATTAGGATATGAAATCGGTGAAGAATGCACTTGCATGTACAATAGAACCTCAATTGGCACTTGAAACTCCTAACAACAGCTACTTTTTACCCTTCTTTAGTCTCACATCTCTCAAAGTTGTAAATGTAAAAATGCTCCAACGCTCAAGTTATAGTTCGTTCACATATATCTTAATCAAATTACCTTTTACCTCTAATTTATACATTTTCAGTGTAGGACATGAGACTACCCTCACACATAGGAGCGGAGGAGGGACCGAGATTTTTTAATTTCTTTTTTAATTTTAATTTTAATTCTTTTTATTTTTTTTATTTTTTTATTTAATTTTTTAGAATAAGATATTGTATATGTAAAAAGTGAATAAAATTATTTTAATTTATTTAATTATAATTTATAGATAAAATAATAAAAAATACATTACTGGTTAAAAATTATTGTTGTGATTAAGAATTTCTTAAATAAATATATAATATGATATAAAATTTTAAGAATAGAGATGAATATTAAAATTTTAATTACAATTTTTTATAAAATAATAAAAATTACATATTAATACTAAAAATTATTGTTATGATTAATTAAATAAATATATAATATAACAGTAAAATTTTACAATTAAAGATAAATATAAAAAATTTTAAAACTAAAAATCATTTAGATGAAAGTTTAAAACTAAAAATAAATATTAAAAATTTTAAAATTAAAAATTATTTAAATTAGAATATTAAACATATATGTTTTAAAAATTAGATATAAAATTATAAATAAAAACAAAAAATATCAAAGATTAAAATTTGTTATTATTATTATTATGATTATATATATATATAGTATTTATTATTATAAATCTTATTTATATATATAATTATTATTTAAAATAATTATTTTGATAATATTATAATTATAATTATTTATTTAAAATTATAAAACTAAAATTATAATTTATTTAAAATTATAAAATTAAAACTATAATTATTTATTTAAAATAATTATTATTTATATATAAATTATATATATATTAAAAAAAATTAAAAATTTATGAGAACCATAGCCACAAATCCACAACATGACTCCATCACTGCTCAAACAGCTCTAAACCGTCTAGGCTGCTTTACATGACTCCACCACTGCTTATTTAATTTTCATTCTTTAACAACAGATTGATTATTTCTATCAGGAGCCTTTAGTTCGAACTAAAGTCGGTTGATTGGTCAAGGATATTAATTATTTCAATCACTGGTTTTTCGATATTTCATCGGTCAACATAACATTTATCTTATAAACTAGATTAAATACAATTTTTTTTAATCAGTTTATATATATATAAATAAAATAAGAACCCGCGTCATTTAATTTTTCATATATGTAACATCCATTGTTAATGAAGTTAAAGAGTATCCCTTTCAAACTATGGCTCAATCCAACCATTTACAGACCTTAACACATTATTTAACAAAATATTTTTTTAAAAAATAATGCTTCATTAAGGTTAGTCTAACAATGAACTTTAAGAAAAAAAAAAATCGACTTTAAACAAAAGAAATTATATGATTAATATTTTTGGGACCTTTTATCAACAAGTGAAGCAATTTTACTCTATAAAAATGAATAGAAATAATTTTTTGCTAATGGACTTAAAATTTTGAGTTTTAATTATTTCATCATTAGATTTACTCTACCTCTTTTATGTTTATGTATTTTATTCGAGCAACAATAATTTGAAAAGAGAAATCAAATAATATAAAGAGTTTAATGTCTATCCACGATAAACGTAAACTAGTCCTATAATATTAATCAGAATCAATATTAATTTGATTTTAAAATAATTGTTATCAAAATTAATAAACTTCTAAAAAAAATATATAGGTTGTGATTAAATGATACTCTTAGTACATATATACAATTTTTTCTAATATAAATATTTAATAATTTAAAAACTAAATATACCAATGAAATATTTAAAGAAAAAATTATGCAAAATTTTTATAAGTTAATTTGCAAAAATTAATATACTTAAAATGGGATATATAAATATATTTAAACCTATAATTTTAATTAGTTTTTAGTATTCACGAGAGGTTTAATATGAACTTATTTAATGAAAAGTTGCTTTACATAATTTATAGTCAACAACGAGATGTGTTATCAATCTAGATGTTCTTCATTCTATTATATTCAATCATGTCTCTCACACTGCATTTATGGTAAAGAGAAAAATAATGAAAAGGTGTAAGAAAAAAATCACTTTTTCAATCTAATTTTCTTATTATTTTTATTTTTTTATTTCAATTTAAATATTTTTATATTCATCTTTTCAATTTTTATCCATTCAACCAACTATTTTGATTTTTTGTTTTTTTATTTTATTTTTTTTGCATTATTGGATTATTCTGCCGCTGCATTTTCACTCATTGGTCACTACACTGATTGCACCCTTCAGTTTCTGAGCATATTCTTGCCATCAAAGATTGATTCACCTTTTCTTTTCTTGTTTTTTCTCCTTCTCTTCAATATTCACTATGATTATCTCTTATTTTTCTTGTACTATGACCCACAACACATGGGATCCCATTGTGCCCCCAAGGTGCAAATCATATGCATTATCTTTGATACACCAAACTCATTCAATCATCCAATTTTCAACACAAACCATAAGTGACACGTGTACGGTGATAAAAGCTTTGATCTCTGATGACTAGGTGTAATAGATGGTTCACAATCTTTACCTTGAAAATACAAGAAAGAGATAGCGTCTTGCATAGAAAACATTACCTCCTCAAAGAGTGCAAAGTGCAATATTAAACTTGTAGGCCATTTTACAAAAGTAAGCGTGCATGAACAAATAAATAATAACACAGGACTTGGAAAAGCAAAAGGGGAAAATCATTGAATATTCTTATTGTCCAAAACATCATTTTTAGGAATTTTAAAATTGTCTAGGAGAGATTCATTACTATTTTAGGCTTGGTATTGTTGAAATATTAAAAACACTAAAAATAAGGTTGTTATATATATATATATATATATATATATATATATATATATATATATATAATTTGTCCAATTTAAACACCTTTTTGGTCTCATGCAAGCTCCCCATAATCTCTTATTAGAACATGGGGCATTTACCTGTGAAACAAGAGATTCAATTTAATGCATTCTTAGTGTAATTTTAATATTATTAACGGTGAGTATAAATTTTAACATAGTTATTTACTGTAAAAATTAAAAAAAATTCCATGATGATAATTTGTGATCAAATAATAATATTAAATTTTTTTTATCTAGTAAGTACATAATTTTTGTTTTCTCATGAAATAATGGGTCCACTTGTTTATTTTTTTTTCTAGAAGACGTACTTAATTGCTGTTATTAAAAATAAAACTTATCAAAACTTTTCAAATACTTGAATGTATTTATTTAAAAAATAATTTTTAAAAAATTAACTTTTTAAAAGTACTTATGGACAATTTCATACTTAATATTATTTTAATTATATTATTTTTATAATATTATTTTCTTTTTGTTTCTTTTAATCACATGTGACATATATATGTCTTTTATTACTCTCATTCAGAATAAAATTTAAGTAATAATATTAACTTCTTCTATTTTATACATTGGTAACTGATGAATACTTAAATTTATTACCTTTCCCGACCAATGCGTCGCGCATCTAAATTTCTTTTGTTCTTGCCCCCATTTCATCTATGAAAGTCATGTTCCTTCACTTAGCTCCTAAATTAAACTTTTAACATAATCATTATCAATGTTTAAAAGACAACAACAAAGTAGCTCACTAATTTCATAATACAAGTTAAGCAACAGTACATTTTAAATAATGGTTTAATAATTCACGTAGTAGCACGATTAAGAAATAATTTTTTTTTTTTGGAAAATGACATGAGAATTTATATTGATTACAAGTTTTTTAAAAATATTTCTGTGAATGATTAATTTTGAGAATATAAATTGTTCATATTTATTTTATTGTCCGTTTCAATAATAAAATATGAGCACTTTTTTTCAAAAATGTAATTACTTAGAATCCAATTTTATATTTTTATAAATTAATTATTTTAGTCTCTAAATTTTATATTTTAATTTCTTTTTCATTTTTTTCATTAAAATATGAATAATTGTGTCAAATATTACCAATAAAAATATATTAGTCATGTTCCGACATTATTATCTATGTTTTGATTACATAGATAGAAAATGAATTAAAATATAAATTAAAAATTAAAATAATATTTTTAAATTCTAGAGATAATTGTGATTATATGAATAAAAATGAATAAAAGTGTGTAGTAAAAATTAAAAATGATGTTGGATTAAAATAGAAAATTCTAAAAGTTATACAAAGGAAACGAGTAATTAAACTTGTAAATAAAAATACCAATGTTAAAGTTAAGATATAAAAAAAAAATAAAAAAGGGGAAAAAAGTGTAAGCGGTGCATGATTTGTTGCAATAAGTTGAGACTGCATTAATGATAGTATAGAATGGCATCATAGCCGTTGAATTTTCCATAGATTGAGACAATGAGATCTTATTAGTTATTACACTCTCACAGTCAAAAACACTGTGTCAGCTTTCCCGGAAAAGAGAGCCTCTTTCTTTGAACTTCTCACTCTCTCTTTCTCTTTCTGTTCGTTTCTTTCTCTCTTTCTCTTTCTGCTCTGCTTCTTCATGGCATTTCAGAAACCTTTCTCTCTCTACATTTCCATGTCCTTGTTTTTCTTCTTCTTCACCTTCTTCCTCTTCTTTTGCTTCTGCAAAGCAAGTACCACCCCAAAGTCACTTGTGTCCCCTTCACCCTCCACAACTTCCTCTGATGTTGAACTTCTCTTGGGAAAAATCAAATCTTCTCTGCAAGGCAACACTGACAACCTTGTTTTGTCTTCATGGAACACTTCAATCCCACTTTGCCAGTGGAGAGGTCTCAAATGGGTCTTCTCTAATGCCTCTCCTCTCTCATGCACCGACTTGTCCTCACCACAATGGACCAACCTAACACTTCACAAAGACCCTTCTCTTCACTTGTTTTCTCTTCAACTCCCTTCTGCAAACCTCTCTGGTTCTCTCCCAAGAGAGCTTGGTGAGTTTCCAATGCTTCAAAGTCTCTACCTTAACATAAACTCATTAGAGGGTACTATTCCTCTTGAACTTGGTTATAGCACGTCACTCTCTAACATTGATTTGGGTGATAATATGTTAAGTGGGGTTCTTCCACCTTCCATTTGGAACTTGTGTGAAAGGCTTGTTTCCCTTAGGCTTCACGGTAATTCACTATCTGGGTCAGTTTCTGAGCCTGCATTGCCCGACTCATCTTGCAAGAATTTGCAATTGCTTGATTTGGGTAGCAACAAGTTTTCTAGGGATTTCCCTGAGTTTGTGACAAAGTTTGGCGGGCTAAAGGAGCTCGATTTGAGTAACAACATGTTCGTGGGTACAATTCCTCAAAGCCTTGCTAGTTTAAGGCTTGAAAAATTGAATCTTGCCCACAATAATTTTAGTGGGGTTTTACCCGTTTTTGGAGAATCAAAGTTTGGTGTAGATGCTTTTGAAGGGAATAGCCCTGGCCTTTGTGGGCCACCTTTGGCTAGTTGTGCTAGAACATCTACACTGAGTTCTGGTGCTGTTGCTGGGATTGTAATTAGTCTTATGACTGGTGCTGTGGTTTTGGCTTCTTTGTTAATTGGGTATCTGCAGAACAAGAAGAAGAAGGGTAGTGGGGAGAGTGAGGATGAGTTGAATGATGAAGAGGAAGATGAAGAGAATGGTGGTGGTAATGCTATTGGTGGAGCTGGTGAAGGGAAGCTTATGTTATTCCCTGGAGGTGAGAATTTGACTTTGGATGATGTGCTGAATGCAACTGGACAAGTTTTGGAGAAGACTTGTTATGGAACAGCTTATAAGGCTAAGCTTGCTGATGGAGGCACCATTGCTTTGAGGTTGTTGAGAGAAGGTAGCTGCAAAGATAAAGCTTCATGCTTGTCTGTTATAAAGCAATTGGGAAAAATTCGACATGAGAATTTGATTCCTTTGAGAGCTTTCTATCAGGGCAAGAGAGGGGAGAAGCTCCTTATTTATGACTACCTGCCTCTCAGAACCCTTCATGATCTTTTACATGGTTCGTTCAATACATAACCCTCCCCTATTGCTTTACTTTTTATTGGTTTTGTGTTTCAATCATGCACTTGCACAATGGCAATTCAAATTGCACTGTCATTTCAACCATTAAATTCTACATTCATAATCAACATTTTTATAGTGTCTAATTTTGCAAAGATTTCTCCAAACTTGAATGTCCTATAATGCTTCAATCATTTATCCCCAAGCTGGAATCAAGATGCTGAGTGAATTTTCATCCTAAAGAGAAAAGAAATTATGCTTGCTGTTTAGATCTCTGAACAATCGTGGTATCTAGCATAAGAAACTCTAGGAATAGTCATTCTCGATCTTCCCTTTACAGAAAACCAATGATCTGAAAACAATAACCTTGTAATAGCAATAACTTGCAACCTTTCTTGTGTCTGTAGTCATGTATGAATATTTATGAGGCCTAGGAATTGAGTACCCAATATGTCACATGTCACAATTGAGGTGATCCTTGTATGATGTGTTTAATTTTATTGGAGATCAGACTGAATTTAAAATGAAAATTTATACTAGTGAACTCAAATAGTTGCTTGTCTTTAGTGAATTGAACAGTATAACTGCTGCTTGGCAATGACCATTATGTGGCAATTTTAATTTTCCGCAGAACCTAAAACTGGAAAACCAGTCCTGAACTGGGCTAGGCGACACAAAATTGCATTGGGCATAGCTCGAGGGCTAGCTTATCTTCACACAGGACTTGAAGTTCCTATCACTCATGCAAACGTAAGATCCAAGAATGTTCTTGTAGACGACTTCTTCGTAGCCAGGCTCACTGATTTCGGCCTTGACAAGCTGATGATTCCTTCCATAGCCGATGAAATGGTGGCGCTTGCCAAGACTGACGGCTACAAGGCTCCGGAGCTTCAAAGAATGAAGAAATGCAACTCAAGGACCGATGTTTACGCCTTCGGCATACTACTGCTTGAAATCTTGATTGGCAAGAAGCCAGGGAAGAATGGGAGAAACGGGGAGTACACAGACTTGCCCTCAATGGTGAAAGTGGCGGTGTTGGAGGAGACAACAATGGAAGTGTTTGATGTGGAACTTTTGAAAGGAATAAGAAGTCCTATGGAGGATGGGTTGGTTCAAGCATTGAAGCTAGCAATGGGGTGTTGTGCACCAGTTGCATCAGTTAGGCCAAGCATGGATGAAGTTGTGAGGCAATTGGAGGAGAATAGACCAAGGAACAGGTCTGCATTATATAGCCCTACAGAAACAAGAAGTGGAAGTGTTACACCTTTTTGAGCTTCTTTTAATTCAACATGCTTAATCAAACTATTGATTTTTACTTACAAACTGTTTACATTTTCTCATGAATATGAAGGTAGTTTATGATGATGTTCTAAAAAAATGTTGTAATTTTTGTTTTCACTCTCCATAACTCTTTGCATAGGTGGCCCTATTGTTTTAAGAATCAAATATAGTCACTTACACAATGCAATTTCTAAAATGCATTTAGAAATTGTGGCGAGCTAAAAGGTGTTGAATTCTAAATCAATCTAAATAAATTCAAATAAAATATATAAAACGAAAATCAATCTTAATGGCATATTATTTCGACTGGGTCACCGTATAATTTTTGGTTAATTTGAAGTTTTAGAAGTGAAGTAATGAGAAATATTTAATTAGTGGTCAATTACAATATGAACTAGCACATAACTATTTCATGAAATATATATTTTTTTTATTAATTTTTTTCTTTTTTCTTTCTTTTTTGTATTCTGTAATTGGCTGCACTGGTCTTCAATTTAAAACTGAAGTAACTCAAATAATATATTTATAATTTAACTAAATATTAGTTGTTTATTTGTTTCATATTTTTTTAATATATAATTATAAGTCAGTTTTTATTGTTTATATATTTTACTATTTAAGTATAACATTTTACAAATGAGTTTTGTAATAATATTTTAATATATTTTATTTTTCAATAGATATAAGAATTTTAAATAAAAAATCAATTCAAATCAATTTGCAAAAGATTAATTTAGTTTGATTTGAGTTTTCTAATAAATTGTACTTTATTTAATTTTTGCTTTAATTTAAATAATCTTTAAGATAAAACCAGAACAAAATCATACGGTGAAAACTTCAACTTTTAATTACCTTTATAACTAAAGCCTCCGGTCTACGAGTAAATGTGGAGAATATTGGTTTGAACTGGGGTAACAATCAATTGTTTAATCCCTTTTAAAGAGACTTGTTCATGGCATTTATATTTTCGAACAAGTTTAATTTTTTTTTTCTGACTATAGTTTAACGATTTTCAATTAGAATTTTCCCTATTTAGTATTATAATTATAAATTTTATTTTATTCCGTAATTATGAAATCTTTAAAAATCAATTTTAGGGTGAAGACTTACTCTGTTTTTGGGTATTCAGATGCCCAAAAGCCACACTATAGGAAAAGGAGAAAATTGAGCATGCGGTATCATCTCTTAAGTCTTTACACTCTTGATATATTTCTTAATGCTAAATTATTTACATAATTTTGATTGAAGTACTAATATTTACTTATTTTACTAGGATTTGGTGCTTAAGGTTGAAGGGATTTGATTTCGTGTGTCCCGGTAAATTAAACAAGTGTAAAAATTTCAATTAAAATGTTGAGGAGAAAAATTAATGGAGAGAATATCATGTGAAAAAAATTAAAATTAACATGTGTTGCGTTTTTTCATAGAAACTATTATTTGGAATATACTCATGGATATTATGAAATTTAGTTTATTATATTCTGAAATTTTTATATGTCACCTGATAACAAATATGAAGCCATTGTATATGTTGATGACTCAATCGTCATCGTCAGAGACTATTCCAAATTTTTTTTAAAAAATTTAGTTTAATTACCAATCTTTCCTCTATTGAAATTTTTCGACAAAGAGATAAGACAAAAATTCTCACCCATGTAAGAATGGTTTTTAAATTTAATACAAAGTTAGAACCGTTGAATCTAAATTGAGAAGAAAACGTGTGGGTTCAAAGCAAACTTAGAAAATGTAGATAATGAAACAACTAGGTCCTAAAGACAAATAAATAAAAATCCAATCTTCTTTCATCATCATTGTCTCAACGTTACTAATGACGATTGAAATTTCTTAAGAAAAAAAACCCAAAGCCCAAAAACAAAAGAAAAATAAAACATATAATATAACATAAAATGAAAAAAACCTTAAGATGTAATTTTCTAATATGTCATTACTCTCTAAGGGAACCCGAGTTGTTCTTTGATGATGAGCGAGAAGAGTGAGATCAATACTAAGAAGTTGATGACGCATGCCTTTTAAAGGAGTTTCCTTTGCGATGAGAATGAGAAAGAGAACTAATTATATATAATAGGTTGTGGCCGATGCTCTTAAAGAAGAGAAGAGGAATAGAGATGAAAAAGAGATAGTCGAAGATGGTGTTTAAGATGGATTTGACGCTTGAAGTTGTCACACACAATGATGACTCCTTCTTTTGTTATCCGACCAGTCATTCCATTCTATGATGACTTCAATGCCTTTAACATGCGACACATGACTTCAATATAGTGAAGTCACTGTCTAGGCCTGAACGACTTCGTTTTCTTAAAGTCATCGTACAAGCCGACAACTTCACCCAAACGGCTTCATTTGAGTAAATAGTTTGTTGGTTGATTCATTTGAGTAAATACTTGACAAGGTAAGTTTCGAAAGAAGTGATTATATTGTATTTCAAAACAAAACAAATATTTATTTATTTAAATTAGGAGTGAAATATAAATTGCATGTTAATTTAACTTGATCACAATTCTGCTTTAAAAGTGTACAATCGTCGTTATCAAGAAATAGAGAGACTTAACTCTTCTTGATCATTCTCGTAAATATTGGAATAAAATTTTTAAAAGCATATATTAAAGATTTTGAATATTATCATATTCACATTAACTTGTCAAAAAATTTATTTCAAAAAATATTTATATATTCTTAAATATATTATATATTAAATTATCAATTTTATTTTTAGTTAAATAATATAAGAAATAATAAATATTAAAACTAATAATAAAATTTTATAGATCAGATAAAAATTTTAGTTTAATGTATTATTTTATGTATTAATTTATCATTAAAATAATTATATATATTTATGCGAATTCTCAATAGAATATTGATATTAACATAGACTTTTTGGGCAACGTCGAGAGTCGTTCAAATAAATATTAAAGATTCAACTTTTGTTATCCCTATTAAAAAAAATTAAAATAACATAATAAAAAATGTATCAAAAATTACAACCACGTCAAATTTTATAAAAATCATCTCTTTTCCATTTTAATAAAATTATATATTTGAGTTTCTTTATCATTATTGTTAAAAAAAAATTAAAATAAAGTACATCATATAATAATAAAAAGTGTATCTAAAAATTACATCTAAAAAAAATTCTACGAAAGTTATTCTTTTTTAATTTCATTAAAATCATATATTCTAATGTCCTCAACGCGGTGATTTAATATACTAAACAACAAATTAAGATTATTTATAATATTTTCATGAAAAAAATCCTGATTTGTAAATTAAAAAAATTATAAATTATCACAAAAGTCATATACATTTAAAAATAGGATTTTTATAATTAGTAATATTGATAACCTTGTAAACAACATAAATTAATTTTTTGTAATTATAGTTTAAATCACATATCTCATATGAAAGAATAAATGACTTTTTAGGTGAAGAAAGAGAAAATTTCAACCGCGGCATGAAACAGTCTTGTAAAATGGACAATAGATTTTTGAATAAATGATCTCGTAATCTAAATAATATTGATATAATAAGTAAAATTCACTTATGTAACTAATAATGTACGACACTTAACTAAAATAACAGCTTTGAAAAAGTGTAACACAATTAGTCTTTAAACATACACAAATATTTTTGAATGTTAATATTTTTATTTAATTAAACATATATATTAACTATTCAAATACGTTATAATTAATATATTAATATAAATTGATTTGAATAGTCAAATAAAATTAAATACAATATAACTAATCAAATATAGTACATAATATACTTATATATTATATTCATTAAATGTAATATTTATTAAATAGAGCGCGAAATAAACTAAAAACATGATTAAATAGTTTATTATTTAAATAATATATTTTTAAATTTTTCATTAAATATAAATCATAATTAAAATAAATTAATTTTAATATATATAAATTTTATTAAATATTATATTTATTCTATGTAATATGAATTCAAATTCAACAAATCAGTATTATATTAATCCAATAGTCAAATTATAAGTAATATGGTATAAATAAATTTTACGTAAATATCCAAATCAACATTTTTGACTTTTAGTTAAATTGACTTAAATATAATAAGTAATAAAATATAATGTATTATTTTAGTATTATTAAATATTCTATCTTTTTGAATTATAACATCTAGTGAAATTAAAGAAAATTATTAATATTATATTTATTCAAATAATATATTTTTGATTCTTTATTACAAATAATATAATTTTAGAATACCTTTAATATTATAATATTTTATGGAAGATTATACTTGCCGCAATAAGAATTACAGTCCGATGTTATATTTATGGATTTATTATAATTTTTTTCTCCCATATTTTGATAATCTTTAGTTTTTCATAAAATTAGTCAAAATTTTTCATAATTTTAACTCGTCTATTATTAAATTTATTCATCCAATTACTTCAATAAATAGTGACACACATTAATTAAGGTAATTGATCGGATTAATTAGAAATTTTTGTATTTTATTTTTTTTTGAATGAATTTACCTGAGAAGTTTAATTTACATGGAGTCATCAAATATAGGTTAAACAAAGTGCTTAGACACTTGAAGTCTAGACAAAGTCTAGACGCGCACAAGAAAAAACTAACTGTAGGGCGTATATGAGGAGACTGAATTAAATGTTAATATTGGAATGATGCAAGTTAGATATAATTGTAATGAAAAAGATTGCACCACAAGTTGATAAGTGCAAATCAGACTAACTTAATTAGTTATAATAACATTTTTATTAACTAAAACATAAATCATATTACACATCTAAAACAATTTTATTATCATTTTTTTATATTAAAAATTTATATAAAATAAAATCTAAAATATATTAATAAATTTCCTATAACAAAATAATTTTCTTTTAATAAAATATTAACAAATTTCTTATGTTCAAATAATTTTTCTAACTTAAATTTTATTAAAGATTCAAATTAATTTAATTTTTTCACCAACATTTTATTTCTATTAATTATCAAACTTAAATCATATAACTAATGTGTTATATAATTCAAATATAATTTTCGTTTGATATTTAATAAAAATAAAATGTTGGTGAAAAATATTAAATTGATTTGAATTTAATATTATTAAAATTTAAGTTTTAAAAAAATTATTTAAGTGTAGTAAATTTGTAATATTTTATTAAAGGAAAACTATTTTGATGTAGGAAATTTGTTAATATATTTTAGATTTTTATTTTTATGAATTTTTTTATTTAAAAAAATATAATTAATTTTTTTTTTTGGATTTGTAATATGATTTATGTTTTAATAATAAAAACAATTATTGTAACATCTTACTTATAATCTTTGACATTGGTCTTGATCACTACCTTTTCGTGTAACCTGTTCAATATTCATCTATTCAGCGCTAACATGTGACTCAATCTTGTAACCTGTTCAATATTCATCTATTCAGCGCTAACATGTAACTCAATCTTGTGACATGTGCTTTACAATTGAACACATTTTTTTTCTTCTTAATACATTATTTTAAAAAATAGATCTAATATAATAGATGTTAAAGTGCTTTCGCCTATATAGATCCAATTATAAAATATTTCTAAACATAAAATATTTTTATAACTAACCAATTAAGTCAATCATCCCATAAATAACCATGTCACGTGCCATGTGCAAAACTTGAATAACATGAATGTCACATGCATGTACAAAATACTCCTTTTACTATATTATTTGTAATGATTGAAAATATTAGAAAATCTAATTATGTTTAATAATTTTATTAGAGACCATAACCAATCATTCATTTTCTCGAGGAGCTTAGAACAAAATTTGCTAAATGAAGAAGAAAATATTAAATTCTATACTCATTTAAAATAATGTAGAATAATTAAACATAGATGCATGATAGTAATTAATAAAAGTTTGAAATTAAAATGAAAATTAAATTCTACATTAATATATGTGGTCAAGTATACTTTACTTACACACATATAATATATATATATATATATATATATATATATATATATTGTTAAAATATATTTCTTATTATTGAATATTTTTCTAAATTTGATGAAATAAGTTTTAAAAGTATCAATGTGAAAAGGAATTGATTTAAAATCAAAATTAAAGATTTATTTTATTTTTAAAATAATATTTGAGAATATATATTTTTTTGTTATAGTTTTTAAAAATTATTTTCAATTGCCTAAAATAAAATGTAGAAAATACGTTCTAGCATAAGTATTTTGAAAAGAACTATCTATAAAACTTTTATTTTGAAAAATATTTCCGTATTCATTTTCTTTAATTCTTATAATATTTTTTAATAAATAAAATATATTTTTAATTGAATATAGTGGGTATATGACAAATGCTTATATTTTACGAACATATTAAAAAGTGGCGTGATATTCCATCTAACAAAATTATGTTGTCCATTAAAATAAATTTTCACCAAACTTTTACAACTTTTGTATTTCTTTAATGTTATCTCTCATAAAATTCATTTTCTTTACCTTAAAAATTTGATATGTCAAAAAGGTGATATTCTTTGTATCACACGTAAGATATTATTTTTGCATATTATTACTCCAATGAAAGGGAAAAAAATGTCAAGTTTTCAATTATTGTCAAAGTATTTTATATATAATTCAATTAATAAATAGCATAACACATCAATTATAGGTAAACTTTATCAAAATAAATTCAACAATCGGAATTTCATTTTTGTTGTGTTAAATGGCTGATTCAACTACTAAAATTTTAATATCACTATTTTTTTTGTTTTTATTTTTTCAGGGCAATGTTTCCTTTCAACGTATGATATATAAAATTCTCAATATCACTCTTTTTTTTGTTTTTATTTCTCAAGGTAATGCTTCCTATCAAAGAATGAAACATATAATATTTGTAAATTATTAACATGATTTCTCTCGTATATTTCATGATGTTAGGCTATAGCTGATGTCAATTTAGTGACCTCTATGAGTCAAATCCAAACAAGTTAAAATGCAAGGAAACCTAGAATAGTGTCCCATTATCAAGTATCCATGCATTCAAAAGAATCACATTGAATTGTATTGAATTTCATTCTATTGATGTGAAGGTCTAAGACAACGTGATGGTTGTTTTGTTAATGCTATTAAAATTAAGTATGTTTGCGATATATATATATATATATATATATATATATATATATATATATATATATATATATACTACTTTTGAGAGAGTTTTTGTTCTTGAATGTAAAGTTGAGAAATTTTCTCATATGAACTTCAATGACATTTGTTATAGTTTGGTTTACTAGCATTATAATAAAACATGGAATTTATTAACATTGATTTATTTTTGTCATATTTTTATGTTTCTTAAAATATAGCAACTTGCATTAATATCATAAAAAAATATATTACTGATCATTATCAAATTATACAAAAATTTTAAAATTCATTAAGTTGGTGATCGAAGCTTGCAATCAAACTTATTAGTGTTCTCTCAGTATTAGTATATCAAGTTTTATTCTAACCAAGTTGAATACTAACTTGAGAGCATATAATCCGAGGACCAATTACGTAGCTAATAAATTAGTTAAATTTAGGTTCTCTTTACATGGTTTGGTTAAAATATTTGATTTGCATTTGCTTTTATTTTTTTTTACTATTTAACTTAGTTAATTTTTAATTTAATTTAATAATCCAAACAAAAAAAGGTTTAGGTTGAGAAGAATGAGCAGAGGATGAAAACACTGAGGAATACGCTCACATTGTGTGTTCGAATCTTCCATAAAGACTTCACAATCTTGCCTAAAATTCAGTAAGAGCACACCGACACATAACTTATTGCATTGACCTTTATTGAATATTGAAGAAACCGATGAAAAAACTCAGAAAGCAAATTGACAAAGTTTTCCTTTATTTTCAATAATTTTGTTATTACTTTAGAAAGAAATAAGCTTTTCTAATAATAAAATAAACGTGCTTTCGAAATAAGCCTATGAAGTATTTTAATACTCAAGAAGTATTTGAATACATTTTACACAAAGGACATTTAGTTTTAGTTTCCTAAAATACTTAGACTGAGAATGTTAGTTTCATTCATTAGTTTATACCGAAGGTTTATATCGGTTTATACCATGTCAATGGAAGGTTTATTCCGGGTTATAACTTCAGTTAGATATGCGGGTTATGAGCCTAACTCAATCCAACAAAATCGGCTTGTAAGGTGAGGATTGTTCCCCACTTACATACATGCAACATGCTATATCTCTAAGTGATGTGGGACTTCCAACACACCCCTTCATGTTAAGGATTGAACTTCTTGAGCATAGAGACTATTCAAGAGGGTGGCCTGACAACGAGTGGAAATATATGTTCCCTAAAATAAACGTCTCGACCAAAAGAGATTTTCTTGGTGGCTAAGTAAAAGATTTTATATCCCTTTTACCCATTTGGGTACCCAATGAAGACGCAAATAAAGGCTTTATGATCAAATTTTTGTTTAGGATCAGTATTGGTTGTGTAACATTCGCAACCAAAGATACGCAAATGCGCAAGGGAAGGAGGTCGATTATATAGTATCTCGAATGACGAATTATTGGTTAACAAAGGCGTGAGGATTCTATTCATTAGGTAAATTGTTGTTAAAACAAATTCCCCCTAGAATTCAAGTGGAACATTTGATTGAAACTTGAGAGAACGATCAACATTTAAAATATGTCGATGCTTTCGTTCTACAACTTTGTTTTGTTGCGGAGTTTGAATGTAAGAATGTTCGAGTCCGATTACTTTATTTTGAAGAAAAGTGTGAATGGGAATAAACTCTGTGCCATTATCTACTCTTATGGTTTAAATACTTGTTTGAAATTAAGTTTCAACAAACTGCATAAAATTGGTTAAAAAGTTTGTGTCTCTGGTTTGTGATGCATGAGAAAAATCTATGTACAATGTGACAAATCGTCTACAATGGTGAGAAAATAGCATAAACCTATGTGAGTAGGGATTTTATTAGGACCGTAGACATGGCAATGTAAAAGTGAAAAAGAGAATTTTGTTTTCTTTGAAATTTTTGAAAAAGGTAAACATGTCTGCTTTGCTTCTGGACAAACAGTACAATTGTTCCCTAATTCTTTATAATCACGAGGAAGTAAATTGTGGTGAGCTAAAAGGATGTTAAATTCTAAATCAATCTAAATAAATTCAAATAAAAAATACAAAATGAAAATCAATCTTAATAATATATTATTTCAATTGTCACTGTATAGTTTTTTATCTTTAATTTGAAGTTTTAGGACTGAAGTAATTCTTATAAGAGAAATATTTAATTGGTGATCAATTACAATATAAACTAATTAGAGAAATATTTTTCAATTGGATTGATCAATTACAATTTATAAACTAATTAGTAGCTATTTCATGAAATATGTATTTCATTTAAATATATTTTTACAAGTTTTTTTTCAATTAATTAACGATACTTCTTTATCTTTTGAGTTGTTCTGCCGGATCGATCGCTCAAGACCTTTGGTCTCTACCCGTACCTGATGAAAAAAGGAGAAAGTTGAGCATGTAATATCTATCTCTTATATCTTTGCTATCGACACTCCTAGTGTATTTCTTAATGTTAAATTATTTACATAATCTTTTATTCTACCTTTCTTCTTCAATTTTCTTGACATTTTGATTGAAGTACTAACATTTACTTATTTTTCTAGGATTTGGTGTTTAAGGTTGAAGGGATTTGATTTCTTGTGTCCTGGTAAATTAAACAAGTGTAAAAATTCAATTAAAACTTTGAGAAAAAAATTAATCAAGAGAATATCATGAAAAAAAATTAACATTTATTGCGTTTTTTGTACTTTTTTTTCACTAAATATTCCTTTTTAGAAACTATTATTTGGAATATATTTCTGGATATTCTGAAATTTAGTTTATTATATTATGAAATTTTCATATGCCGCGTGGTAACAAGTGTGAAGCCGTTGTATATACTGACGACTCCATCGTCTTCGTCAAGAAACTATTCAATAATTTTTTCTTTAATTTAGTTTAATTACCAACCTTTCCTCCGTTGAGATTTTTCGACAAAGAGATAAGGCAAAAACTCTCACCCATCTCAGCATGGTTTTTAATTTAATACAAAGTTAGAATCGTTGAATCTAAATTGAGAAGAAAGCACGTGGGTTCAAAACAAACTTAGAAAATGTAGATAGTGAAACAACTTAGACCCTGGAGAGAAATAAATAAAAAACCAATCTTCTTTCATCATCAATGTTTTAGCGTTACTACTGATGATTGGAATTTCTTAAGAAAAAAAACCCAAAAACCAAAAAAAAAGAAGAAAAAAGAACATATAATATAACTTAAAAATGAAAAGAACCTTAAGATGCAATCTTCTAACATGTCATTACTCACTAAGCGAGCCCATGAGTTGAGCCCATGAGTTGTTCTTCGATGATGAGCAGGAAGAGTGAGATCAATACTAAGAAGTTGATGAGGCACGCCTTTTTAAAGAGTTTCCTTTGCGACGAGAATGAGAAAGAGAACTAATTATATATATCAAGTTGTGGCAGATGCCTTGAATGAAGAGAAGAGGAATAAAGATGAAATAGAGATAATCAAAGATGGTGTTCCGGATGGATCTCGCGCTTGAAATTATCACACACAATGATGACTTCTTCTTTTGCTATGCGACTTAGTTGAAGTCGTTGCTTTCTATGACAACTTCATTTCCCATCAACATGCGAGCCATGACTTCAATATAGTGAAGTCATTGTCTAGGTTGGCGATTTCTTTTTCCTAAATTCATCGGCTTGTAGTTTGTAACTTAATTCATTTCCGTAAATACTTGACTGAATTGACTATTTACGATTTTTTGCCTCTAGAAAAGGACAAGGTAAGTTTCGAAAGAAGTAATTATATTGTATTTCAAAACAAAACAAATACTAAATCTCTATTTATTTAAATTAGGAATGAAATTTAAATTGCATGTTAATTCAACTTGATCACAATTCCACTTACAAAGTGTACAACCATCGAAAGTAGAGATAGGTCATTTTGGTAAATGTTGGAATAAAATTTTTGAAATCATATTAAAGATTTTGAATGTTATCCTACTCACCTTAACTTGTCAAAAAATTTATTTTAAAAAAAAGTTATATATTCTAAAATATATTATATATTAAATCATTAATTTTATTTTTAAATAAATAATATATGAAATAATAAATATTAAAACTAAAAATAAAATTTTATAGATTAAATAAAACTTTTAATTTAATGTATTATTTTATGTATTAATTTATCGTTAAAATAATTATATATATTTATCTATACAGGCGAATTCTTAGTGAGTAATTATACTCCACACCTATCTTATCTAGTAGATTTTCTCGGTAGCACATCGAGAGTCGTTCAAATAGATATTAAAGATTCAATTTTTTCTTATTCCTGTTAAAAAATATTAAAATAACGTAATGAAAAATGTATCCAAAAATTACAACCACATCATATTCTATACAAATCATCCATTTTTCATTCTAATAAAATTATATATTTAAGTTTCCTTGTCATCTCTGTTAAAAAAATTAAAATAATGTACATCATATAATAAAAAATAAATCTAAAAATTACATCTACCAACCAGTTTGTGAGAGTCATTCTTTTTTAATTCCACTAAAGTCATATATTTTAATGTCCTTGACGGTGATTTAATATACTAAACAACATTTATTAATTTTTATAATTATAGTTTAAATCACACGCGTCGATCAAAAGAATAAATGACTTTTTAAGTGGAGAAGGAGATAATTTCAACCTCAACATGGAAGAGTCTAATAAAATGTGAATAAGGAATTCATAACCTAAATAATATTGATATGATAAGTGAAATTCGCCGGTATAACTAATACCACACAAGAATTAACTAAAATGATAATTTTAGAAAAGTATTACACAATTAACCTTTAAATAGACACAAATATTTTTAAATATTAATATTTTTATTTAATTAAATATATATATATATATATATATATATATTATTCAAATACGCTATAATTAATATATTGCAGATAAATTGATTTGAATAGTCAAATTAGATGAAATATAATATAACTAGTCAAATCTAGTACATAATACATTTAAATATTATATTCATTAAATTTTATATTTATTAAATGTTATATTTATTAAATAGAGCGCGTAATAAACTAAAAACATGATTAAGTGGTTTATTATTTAAATAATATATTTTTAAAATTTTTATTAAATAAAAATCATATGAAAATAAATTAATTTTAATATATATAAATTTTATAAAATATTATATTTATTTTATGTAATATGAATTCAAATTCAACAACATGAATATTATATTAATTAAATAGTCAAGTTATAAGTAATATGGTATAAATAAATTCCACGTAATTATCCAAGTCAACATTTTTGACTTTTAGTTAAATTGACTTAAATATAATATAAGTAATAAAATATAATGTATTATTTTACAAATATTAAATATTATATCTTTTTTAATTATAACATCTAGTCAATTAAAAAATTTATTAATCTTCTATTTATTCAAATAATATTTTTTCGATTCTTTATTACAAATAATATAAATTTAAAATACCTTTAATATTATAATATTTTATGGAAGGTTATACTAGCTGGAAAAAAAAATTACAGTTTGATGTTATATTTATGTAGTTATTATATTTTTTATCTCTCATATTTTGATAACTTTTAATTTTTCACAAGAATGGTCAACATTTTTCATAATTTTGACCCGTCTATTATTAAATTTATTCATCCAATTATTTCAATAAATAATGACACGAGTATGACATTAATAAGGGCAGTTGACCGGATTAATTAGGAACTTTTTTATTTTATATTTTTAAATGAATTTAGTTTATAAGTTCAATTTACATTAAATCATCAAATAAGTCTGTTAAACAACGTGCTTAGACACTTGAAGTCCAGACGCTTACAAGAAAAAATCAGCTGTAGAGTGTATATCAGGAGATTAGGTCAAATGTTGGTACTTAGTTCATATGTAGAATTATAATATAAGAGATATCATGGTCAGAGTGTCTTCAATCGAGATTGTGCCACATGTCGAAGGTTGATGAATGCAAAATAGACTAACTTAATTAGTTATAATAACATTTTTATTAATTAAAACATAAATCATATTACTCATCTAAAACAATTTCATTACCATTTTTTCATATTAAAAATTCATATAAATAAAAATCTAAAATATATTAATATATTTCCTATACCAAAATAATTTCTTTAATAAAATATTAACAAATTTCTTATGTTCAAATAAATTTTATAACTTAAATTTTATTAAAGATTCAAATCAATTTAATTTTATTTCTATTAACTATTAAACTTAAATCATATAACTAATGTGTTATATAATTCAAATATGATTTTCATTTGATATTTAATAAAAATAAAATGTTGGTGAAAAAAAATTAAATCGATTTAAATTTAATATTATTAAAATTTAAGTTTTCAAAAACTTATTCGAGCGTAGGAAATTTGTAATATTTTATTAAAGGAAAACTATTTTGATGTATGAAATTTGTTGATATATTTTTTGTTTTCGTTTTTATGATTTTTTTTATTGAATAAGTGATAATTATATTTTTTTGGATTTGCAATATGATTTATATTTTAATTAATAAAAAAAATTGTTGTAACGTCCGATATATCAATCTTCGACATTGGTCTTGATCATCTCTTTCCCTGTATGCGTGTTCAATGTTCATCAATCCAACGCCAACACGTGACCCAATCTCATGACATTTGCTGACCATCCTTCACTAGAAGAGTTAGAAGAGCAATGAGAAAGAGAATACAAGAAGAGGTGGAGAGTCAACTCAAAAGTCAAAGTCAACTCTCAAGCCAAGAGTCAACTCAAGACTTCTTCTTAACTTGTAATAAGACTTGTAATTTTTCTTTGTGCATTACAAGTTCAAGTAGCCTTCATTATGCTTAATTTTGCTTACTAGTAATTTTAGACTTAATTTTGCCTTAGTCTTAGGTTTTTCTAATTTCGGACCAGTAAGAAAAAGTCAAGAAAAGAATATACAAAGTCAAAGGAAAAAGAAAATCAAAAGAAAAAGATTACAAGAAAAAAAATCACAAGAAAATTCAAAGAGAAGAAAAACTAGAAAAATTGAAATCCTAATGAAAATCAAGTGAATAGAAAAAGAGCAATTGAAAAGTGAATTTAGTGAATTTCAAGGCAATGCTTCCTCTGAATGTATGATACATAAAATTCTCAATATCACTCTTTTTCTTGTTTTCATTTCTTAAGGTAATGCTTCCTCTCAATGAATGAAACATACAATATTTGTAAATTATTAACATGATTTCTCTCATATATTTCATGATGTTAGGCTATAACTGTTGTCAATTTAGTGATCTCTGTAAGCTAAATCAAAACAAGTTAGAATGCAAGGAAAGTTAGAATAGAGTCAGATTATCACCAATAAGTATCCATGCATTCAAAAGAATGTGATATTGAATTGTATTGAATTTCATTCTATTAATGTGAAGGTCTCACACGATGGTTGTCTTGTTAATGTTATCAACTTTAAGTATGTTTGGTATATATATATATATATATTACTCTTTAGAAATTTTTTGTTCCTGAATCTAAAGTTAAGAAATTTTCTCTTATGAACTTCAATGATATTTGTTGTAGTTTTGTTTACTAGCTTTATAATAAAACATGGAATTTATTAACATTAAATTTGCTTCTTATCTATTTTTTCATATTTTTATGTTTCTTAAAATATAGCAACTTGCACTAATATCATAAAAAATATATTCATGATCATTATCAAATTATACAAAAATTTTAAAATTCATTAAGTTGGTCTTTATTAGTGTTCTCCTTAGTATTAGTATATCAACTTTTATTCTAACCAAGTTCAATACTAGCTTGAGAGCATATAATCCGAGGAACAATTAAGTAGCTAATAAATTATTCACAATCTTGCCTAAAATTCAGCAAAAGCACACCGACACATAACTTAGTGCATTGACCTTCATTGAATATTGAAGAAACCAATGAGAAAAACCTAGAAAGCAAATTGACAAAGTTTTCCTTTATTTTCTATAATTTTGTTATTACTTTAAAAAGAAATAACCTTTTCTAATAATAAAAAAAACGTTCTGACATTTGGTACACGGAAAAGTTTTAGGAAGGTTTAAACTGGGTTATACCTTTACTTCAAAATGTGGGTTATATCGGTTTATACCATGTCAATGTAAGGTTTATTCTGGGTTATACCTTCAGTTAGAAATGCGGGTTGTGGGCCTAACTCAACCCTACAAAACCGGCTTGTAAGGTGAGGATTGCTCCCCACTTATATACATGCAACATGCCATATCTCTAAGCGATGTGGGACTTCCAACACACTCCCTCACACCAAGGATCGAACTTCTTGAGCGTGGAGACTATTCAAGAGGGTGACCTGACAACGAGTGAAAATATATGTTCCCTAAAATAAACATCTCGACTAAAAGAAATTTTCTTGGTGGCTAAGTAAAAGATTTTATATCCCTTCTGTCCATTCGGGAACCCAATGAAGACGCAAATAAAGGCTCTATGATCAAATTTTTGTTTAGGATGAGTATTGGTCGCTTAACATTCGCAACCAAAGACACACAAATGCGCAAGGGAAGGAAGTCGATTATATAGTATCTCGAATGACGAATTATTGGATAGCAAAGGCGTGGGGATTCTATTCATTAGGTAAATTGTTGTTAAAACACATTCCCCCAGAATTCAAGTGGAACATTTGATTGAAACTTGAGAGAACGAACAACATTTAAAATATGTCGATGCTTTCGTTCTACAACTTCATTTTGTTGCGGAGTTTGAATGCAAGAATGTTCGAGTTCGATTCCTTTATTTTGAAGAAAAGTGAGAATGGGAATAAACTCTGTGCCATTATCTACTCTGATGGTTTGAATACTTGTTTGAAATTAAGTTTCAACAAACTGCATAAAATTGGTTAAAAAGTTTGTGTCTCTGATTTATGATGCATGAGAAAAATCCATGTACAATGTGATAAATCGTCTACAATGGTGAGAAAATAGCGTAAACCTGTGCGAGTAGGGATTTTTTTAGGACCCTAAACATAGCAATGTAAAAGTGATAAAGAAAATTTTGTTGTTATTGAACTTTTTGGAAAAGGTAAATGTGTCTGCTTTGCTTTTGGGCAAACAATACAATTGTTTCGTAATTCTTTATAATCATGAGGAAGTAAATGTGACAACAAGTTAAAATGAGAAATTGAGGGATGACATAGATGTAAATGCCATAGATTAGATGACTGAAAAACTTAGAAAATAGCCGATTTATTTTTTGATAGATGCATGTAGTATAGGCCACCACGCTGTCTACGCGAGTCAATCATCTTCTGTAAAATACAAAACACAAGAAGGGGGGGAGGGGGTTGAATTGTGTTAATTAAAAATTTGATTGGCGATTTTCTTCTCTGCGTCTGAAAATTTTAACTAGAGACAGACGCAAAAATGATTTTCTCTTCAAAGATTGATTTTATTAAAGAATTGGTTTAATTTGTTATCCTCTTGTTAGTTAGTAAGCAGTAACAGATAAGACGATAAAGTTTTTATACTGGTTCGTTTATAAAGATTATGTCTAGTTATTTAGCAATTTGCTAAGTTTTCACTAACAAATATTGTTTGAGCCCAACCACTTCTGGCTAATACAAATATTATTTGGACCCAACCTTCTTAGGCTAAACAAGGTATTCTTTGAACACGCAACCTCCTTAGGCTAAACTAGGTATTCTTTGAACACTCAGCCTCCTCAGACTAAAACACCACAATAGTGAATTTTAACAGGGGTTTTTAAAAAATCCTCTACGCAAAGAGGTGTTTACAGATTAAGTTTAGAGCAAAATCTAGTAAGATAGCTTTGTAGCATAATTTCACCAACTTGAAATTGTTGAAGTGAAGTACTTTTATAGATGAGCTTCTTGAAGTAGCCATTAGACTGATGCATTTGAATGTTCTCTTTTTTCTTGGACACTTACACATCTTGCAAAGTGAGCAATGAGAACATTTAATGTTGCAGCAATGGATGTCATACTGAGATTTGACTTTAACTGATTTACTCAAAGATTTCACCGAAAAGTACCTTTTACTTTTCATGTTGCAGATGTTTAGACTTAATCTCTTTTCACCTTTAGAAGCTTCTGAGTAACGTCTTGATTTGAGTATATGAACGTGTTACACTTCTTCTAAAACTTAAACATCACTTAGACGAATGAATTTTAACTTTAACACATTTGCTGTCATTCGTCTGTCTTCCTTTTCTTTAACTTTAATCTTCATATCTTCATACTGAAGCTTGTATCAAATCATTGTGGCTTGAATTTTGTTTTGATTGTTGATACTTTGTCTTGTTTCTTCATGAAGGTTCTTCATCTGATCACAAATGCTTTGAAACTTGATGACTTAAGAACACTTCATCTTGTGACTTGATGCTTGTTCGTCTGTTGCTGAAGGTGCTCATTTCGTCTATGTTAACATCTTCCCCGAAACCAAGTCCTGCAATATACAATAGTCAAGAAAGAAAAGGATACAATGATTAAGATCTTCTGATAATTTACTGGTTGAAATTAAACTTAAGTCAAAGGATGGGACACACAATGCATTTTTTAGTACTAAGTTGGAAAAATTTACAGTGCTGGTGTGTGTGATTTGTGACACCATTGGGTAAATTAACATTTGTGGTATTTGAAGATTTGGGTTTGGTTTAGAGAGATAGGCGGGAAACGATGTGATTCGTGGCGCCAGAATCCAAAATCAAAGAATTTGTATTACTAGAATTAACAAACACAAGATTCGATGGAATGAAACCTGTGACATTAGCATATGTGTCAACATTATGCCAATTGTTGAATTTTCTTTATGGTGAATCTTTGAATTGTGTTAGAAGAATTAGAAATATCTTGAAATTTTGTCGCATTTGCTGTTGGTTGATTCTCGTGGCTGAAATTGTGTTTCCCCTTGAATTGTCCCAATTTGTTATTGTTTCTAGTTTTTAGTCGACATCTATTCTCTGTGTGGCCCCTCTTATCACAAAACTTACTGTGAAATTTCAGAGTCTGGCAGTCATCTATGGTGTGCCCGGATCGATTGCAATGATCACACATTTTCTTGGCAGACTCAAAAGAGACTTGTCACTGCATCTCTTCCTAGACAATCTGAGAGTATGCTTGACAAATATTGGGTAATGGCGACATTATCAATATGTTGGATCTTACCGCCTTAAATAATGAGAATGTAAATGGTGGGATAATGATCCAATTGTGTTATTGAGATTTGCTAGATATTGATGGAGGACCATATCCAAAAGCTTAACAAACTTTTCAACCTTACTTTTTAATAAATTGAGCTTCAAATAAAATTCGCTATGTTTTTGACTGTCTGAACAAGTTTAGTATCTGGAGCATAACATGGGCTACACAACTCCAATTTAGTTGTCCTTGGTGTCTTTTTAAATCTGAATTTAAGGGATACAAAAGCTATGAAGACACAAAAGCCTAGTTCTAACTGCATCTAGGAGGAAAATGAGCTTGAAAGTTAAGTTTGGATACTACTAGGATGCTCCCGCGGGGTGCTGACCAGGTTCAGTATTTCAAGCGTAATGTTGGCTACAAAACTCCAATTAAGTTCATCTTGTGACATTTTAAAGCTGACTTAAAGGGTTACAAAAGTTATGAAGACACCAAAGCCCAATTCGGACTACATCTAGGAGGAAATGGAGCTTGAAGTTAACGTTGAAATGCTACCAGGATTTTCCAGCGAGTTGCTTAATTGTTTAGGCCTATTAATTTCATTGAATCTAACCTCAATTGTGGAGTTTTTATAAGTGACTTTTAGGTTTTGGGCTTCATTCTACACATCTCACAAACCATAAAATCTCTTACTCTCTCTAACCTAAAACCCCCTTTTATCTTCTTCATCTTCTCCACCACCACCATCAATGGAAGAGCAAGGACGAGACAAACAAATTAAGCACGTAGTTCACAAGCCTAAGCCAAGGACTTCGCCCTGATCGAAGAAGGGAGAATCTGAAGGAACTTTGGTGTTCGCTAACACACATTGCGGAATAAAAGGATCTAATTTTGCATCTAAATTATATTTGAATGGAAGACATAGCAAATATGTACCTATTGACGAGCACTTAAGCCAAAAAAAATTCTTCAATAATGTGAAGACTCTACGTGTATCCACACCGAGACTGACCTATATTTGCCAACAACTTTGACAGGCGGAATAATGATTGGTGATCCGGGAGAAAAGTTGATAGTAGGGTTTTTTGTTTGTTGTTCTTTTGTTGAATATCCTTTTCGGCATGCAGCCTATGGCCGTATTTATAGCACACCGAAGATAACAAACTTCTCATCAAATTCAAAATTTGAAATATTTGATCAGTTAAAAAGATAACAAATCTTTTATCTTTTATTGGTAACTGATTGACGATTCGAATTTTGAAATATTTGATCAGTTAAAAGATAACTAATCTTTTATCTTTTATTGTTAACTGATTAGCGATTCAAAATTCAAATAATTTGATCAAATCAAAATAACAAATCCCTTATCTTTTATCTCTAACCGATTAGATATTCAAATTTTCAGTACAAATTCCAAACAGAAAATCTTTCATGTTTGTTTTTATTATTTCACCAAATCTTTCATATTATTCATATTTCTAGTGCTAGCAAAAATATGATAATATTCCACTTAAGAAATTAATTAATTAAATTCTTTAATTTAATTAATAATCAAATGTTAGAATAATTTCTCCAACAGAGATTAGAACACTCGTTTGTGTGTGACCCCGTAGGTTCAATACTAAGCCGGTAATATATCAATCAAATTAATATATTAATCAAGGTAGGCATCTAGCAATACTCCTTAACGTCCGGATAGCATGAAACAGCATTTTACTTTTAAGAACCAATAGAAGAGCAGTATAATATTTTCTTCCATCCTTACAGCTCTGGATTAACTCTAGAGTATGGTATTAATGTCAAACTCTCTTTGAGTTAATTTATAATGACTTAAGAAACTCATTTCTTCCCTCATTTAATTTTTCCTGGCCAGGATATAATTTTATTCATAGAGCTCAAACTCATTACCAAGAGTTGATGGATCCCTTCTTGATTAATCATTGATTCTACAAGTATTTAATCATATCCAATATCCATTCAACAAGTGCTCTGAAGCACTAGGTGTCCGGAATCAAAATACAATAAATAACTCGTTAATTACTATGACAATCTCAGGTCAAAGGAAACTATTTAACATCTTGAAAATTCTCTATTGACAGTTTATGGTAAATATTAACCATTAAAAAAATTTCAATTGGGTCTGTTCAATGATCACATCAACATGTGATTCATCTATACATGTGAATTAATAAATGAGATCTATTAATATTTATCCAATAAATACTATCACATATATATTAATCTATCTAGATTATTGATGTTCTATTTCGACAATCCTATGATCAAGAACGATTTAGATTAAAATTAAAATCAAACTTGTTTCTCATTATTATAATCTCTATTATAATAACAAGTCTTTAATTTTAATCGAGGACATTATCAAATAAACTATTTAATCAAATGATAATAAAATAATACTTTATTATTAACAATTGGAATTGATTACATGATGACTTGGATCATGGGCATAAACATTTATTCCCAACAATCTCCCACTTGCCTAGAGCCAATCATTCATGAATTTCATTCCTAATTCCCATTTGTGCTTGTCAAACTCCTTTATGCCAAGCGCCTTGGTGAACGGATCTGCTGCATTCTCCTTTCCATCTACCTTTTCAATCTTAACGTCACCACGTTCTATAATTTCTCTAATCAAGTGATACCTTCGCAGAATATGTTTGGACTTCTAGTGTGATCTTGGTTCTTTTGCTTGAGCAATAGCTCCATTATTGTCACACAATAATGGAATTGACTCTACTATTGAGGGAACTACACCAAGTTCAGATATGAACTTTTTCATCCAAACAGCTTCTCTAGCAGCTTCTCTAGCTTCTCTAGCAGCTTCAGTTGTTGAATCTGCTACCGTAGCTTGTTTGGAACTTTTCCAACTTATTGCACCACCATTCAAAGTAAAGACATATCCTGAGATAGACTTGCTATCATCTTTGTCTGATGCAAAACTTGCATCAGTATAACCTTTCAGTTTCAATTCAGAGTCTCCATAAATGAGAAATTGGTCTTTAGTTCTTCTTAAGTACTTAAGCATGGTCTTAACCACTTTCCAATGTTCCTCACCAGGGTTTGCTTGATATCGACTAGTTACACCTAGAGCATAATGATGGAGGACCATCTCCAAAAGCCCAACCAAATTCTCCAACCTTACTTTTCAATTTTGGGGCTTCTAATAAAATTCGCTGCTGATTTTTTGCACTGACTTGTGTCAGTATTTTGATCCTAACTCGAGCTACACAAATCCAATTGAGGCATTCTTGGTGGCAAATTAAAGAAGACTTCAAGGGCTACAAAATATATGAAGACACCAAAGCTCAGTTCGGACTGGATCCAGTAGGAAAATAAGCTTGAAGTTTGCGTTGGAATACTTCCAGGAATTTTGAGCGAATGTGTTAGTGTTTAGGCCATTAAATAGTTTCCTTTCAATTTGTGTAATTGTTTTAAGACTTTAATTTGGGCCTCGCTGGGTGAATAAACGGGCGGCCTTATGTTTGTAATTGAACCAAAGTTTAGGGTTTTTTTGTGAGAAAGTTGGAGACAGACGATGTCACAGACAAATGATCTCCGTCTGTAGACACGACAGACGATACCCCACAGACAGACGATACCACACCGACCGACAGACGATATCACAGACAGACGATACCGCGCCTGAGTCTTCAGTCTAATGCTTCCGTCTGTAGACATGACAGACAATTACCACAGACGCTACCACAGACGATACCAAAGACGCTCTTTCGTCTGATGCTTCACATGTTGAACTCTTCCATCTGAAGCTTGTTCCGTCTGGGCCTTCACATGCTGAACTCTTCCGTCTGAAGCTTGTTCCGTCTGGGCCCTCATATGTTGAACTCTTCCGTCTGAAGCTTGTTCCGTCTGGGCTTTTACATGCTGAGCTCTTCCATCTGAAACTGGTTCCGTCTAGGCCGTCACAAGCTATCCCAACTTCCGCTAGTATAAATACGTAACACTTTGAATTGTAAAGGACCTTTGGATGAAATTTTGAATGAATTGAATTTAGCAAGAGCTAATTCTTTGAGAGTGGATTTCTCTCTAAGGTTTCTTCTAGAACCTTGAATCTTATCATGGAAACTCTTCCTTGTGGCGATTCTCCCTTAGGCTTGTTGCTTATGCATGGCGCCATCATCTTCTAAATCTACTCCGCTTTCATTCTTTCTTCTAAGTCCTTGAGTCTTGAGTCAATTTTGAGCTTCCGCCATTAACGCATTCGTGGAGATTTCAATTGCAGACGACGATCGGTCCAAATTTGAGCTTCGTCTTTAGCGAACTCGTATCAAGTGGTATTCAGAGCTTGTTCTCTTGATTATCATATCAAGTGATAATCAGAGCTTGTTTTGATTCTCTTCAAGATTGGATCTCTACTCCACAAGTCTAGTAAGTTCTTCGGTCATTTTGAATTTTCTCGAGTTCTTCGTCTAATTCTTTTAGTGTGCTGAGGATTCATCTTTAGGTTTCCTTAACTGTCTAGTAGTTTTGTCAATTTTTTGTTTAAGTCTTTTTGTTCGGTGAAAATCATGCAAATCATATTGTTCATGACTTGATCCATATCGTTATGCATAGATTCGTATTCGATGTTTGCGTCTGAGTCCAGATCCGGAAAATTATCATATGTTTCTTCCATTTGTTCGGTCAAATTGTGTTAATTCGTAATAATTTTCAATTCTTTGAATTACTTGTCCAGTAGTAATTGTTTCCATGTGTTAGTATCAATTTTGTTTCTAATTCTGGTGAAATTCGGTGTACTGGAGTTATCTGTCATTGTATGCCCTGTTTCCTCTCTTTTGGTACTGCACTTGAGCCTATAATTCTGGACATTCAAGTTCATACATGCAAAAATTGAGAAATCAACATCATTACATGCTAGTAGAGTGCTTACTATAGATCTAAATCCCTATTACACCTTGTAGTAGCATTAACACTAGTACTTGAGCTTGGAGTGCTTGTTTTAGGCAAGATATATCTCAGTCCAGTAGCTTAAACAAAAGTGATAGAAAAGAAGTCAAGTGAAAGGAAATTGAAACAAGAAGAAAACAAGTGAGAAAATTCAAAGAAAGCTAGAAAAAAGCCTTAAAGAGTACTTGAAGTAAATTTAGTGGACTTGTAAATTCTGTCCAGCAAGCTATCAAAGTGTTAAAGAAGTGTTAAGGAATTTGAGCAAGAAAAATCGGACTTAGAGCTAAGACATAGCACACTCATTCACCTAGTAAAATTACAAGTAGCTTGGAAATTAGTCTAGTAGTGTGTACTTGTGACTAGCTTGTTTTTGACTCAAATTTCTGCATAAGTGAAACTTGCTGTATTTGATACTTGTCCAACCATTTTTACTGCAGTTTGGAGTGAATTATTTGTTCATAAGTTACTTGATAAATTTACCTACAAAAGAGGTCTTGAAAATTTGATTACTATGCTACGTTGAGTTTGTGTGCCTTGTTCAATTTGTTTGGCTTAGTAATCGAACCAGCAAACTTGATTCCTTTGCTGTCCAGTTTTATGCCTATGTCATATCACGTCCATTCCTTGATTTGAGTAGCCTGTTATTTCAATTGTGACTTTTATTGCTTATCATTTAATTGAAATCCTTGGTTTTGTCTTAGAAGTTTTGTTCCCTTGGAATTCTTGAGCTTACCCGAGAATTGTGCCTCTTTCACAAGGAAAAATTCTAGATAATTGATTAGAGGTTTAATTAGAAACTTTATTAGGGAATTGAGGAAAAAAAAAAGACAAGAGTGAACATTTGAGAAAGAGTCTTGAAAGTGTGATACACGAGTGCTACTAGAGTGAAACACTTAGAGAGTGGTAAGGATCTTTTATATGTTTGTACTTGTTATTTAACCTTTCTTTGTGCAGCCATGGAAAGTTCTCCTAGTGTATGGAATGATCTCACACCTAAAGAAAAGACGATGGTGGGATTGATGAGTACCATGATTCACACAACTTTGGAAGAGAGATTCGACCAAAGAAGGAGAGAAAAGGAGGAAAGGAGGTTGAGAAAGGAGCATGATAAGAGGATCCTTGAGAAGTCTAGTAGAAACCGTGAACATCATGAGAGGAAGGAGAAAACCTTGAGAGAAAACCATGAGAGAAAGGAAAGAGAAGAGCATGAAAAGAGAAGAGAAGTTCATAGAAGAAGTGGAAGTGAAAAAGTGAGCCATAGATTTGAATATGAGATTAAAAAGAAAGAGTATGATAGAAAAGAAACTAAGTATGAAAGAAGAGAAAAAGAGATAAAGGAAAACGAGTTGAAGGAAAGGAAGATAAAAGAGAAAGAATTGAGTGAAAAAGAAATTCAAGTTTGTTTGAGAAGAGTTAGAGAGTTAGAATTGTTGGAAAAACAAATGAGGGATAAAGATGATTTATTACTTGTTTCTACTAACCCTTCATTTGACACTTTTGATTCTTTCTTTGATGATGTTTTAGGTGTTGTGCCAAAAGAGGATTTCAAAGAGAAAATTGATCATCTCTTGTGTAAAGATGTTGAAAGGAATGAACTTAATGTTTTAAATAAAGATGCTTGTGATCATCTTTACAAATTTCCTTTTGATTTGATTCCTAATAAAGAGATGTGCACAAGGGAGCCTTTGAACATTAATGATCAAGAAAAGGAAACACCTTTAGAATTTGAACTACCTTTTGAGAAAATTTCTTTATCATCTCCTACTCCTTTTACTTCTAACAAATATGAGATTGCACTAGAGTCTTATGGCTTTAAGCCTTGGACAACCCTTGAGATTGGGAATTTACAATTTTTGGTTGTACCTAATGACCATTGTTTTCATGATGTTGAAATTTGTTCTAGGTTATTGGAAGAATCTAAGAAGGAGGGCACACCATAAATTTCCAAACCTAGTGAAGTAATATGGATCAAGGAACAAGTGTCAACACAAGTTGAAAAAGGAGAAGAAACTTTTAAGAATTTTGGTTACACCATAAATGAACATTTCAATTCTTTCTTTCCTTCTTTAAATTGTGTTGTTGATATGAATAGGCTACACACTTTGTTATTAAATATAAAATTTGATAGGGTGTGCTTGATCTTTGATCCGGGTGGAATTTTATTGTAGGTGGAGCTCAAGTCAACTTGGGGACAAGTTGACCATAAGAAGGAGGGTTTGATGGAGGACCATCTCCAAAAGCCCAACCAAATTCTCCGACCTTACTTTTCAATTTTGGGGCTTCTAATAAAATTCGCTGCTGATTTTTTGCATCTGACCTGTGTCAGTATTTTGATCCTAACTCGAGCTACACAACTCCAATTGAGGCATTCTTGGTGGCAAATTAAAGAAGAATTCAAGGGCTACAAAATCTATGAAGACACTAAAGCTCAGTTCGGACTGGATCCAATAGGAAAATAAGCTTGAAGTTTGCGTTGGAATACTTCCAGGAATTTTGAGCGAATGTGTTAGTGTTTAGGCCATTAAATAGTTTTCTTTCAATTTGTGTAATTGTTTTAAGACTTTAATTTGGGCCTCGCTGGGTGAATAAACGCGCGGCCTTATGTTTGTAATTGAACCAAAGTTTAGGGTGTTTTTGTGAGAAAGTTGGAGACAGACGATGTCACAGACGATATCACAGACGAATGATCTCCGTCTGTAGACACGACAGACGATACCCCACAGACAGACGATACCACACCGATCGACAGACGATATCACAGACAGACGATACCGCGCCTGAGTCTTCAGTCTGATGCTTCCGTCTGTAGACACGACATACAATTACCACAGACGCTACCACAAACGATACCAAAGACGCTCTTTCGTCTGATGCTTCACATGTTGAACTCTTCCATCGTCTGGGCCTTCACATGCTGAACTCTTCCGTCTGAAGCTTGTTCCGTCTGGGCCCTCACATGTTGAACTCTTCCGTCTGAAGCTTGTTCCGTCTGGGCCTTTACATGCTGAGCTCTTCCGTCTGAAACTGGTTCCGTCTGGGCCGTCACAAGCTATCCCAACTTCCGCTAGTATAAATACGTAACACTTTGAATTGTAAAGGACCTTTGGATGAAATTTTGAATGAATTGAATTTAGCAAGAGCTAATTCTTTGAGAGTGGATTTCTCTCTAAGGTTTCTTCTAGAACCTTGAATCTTATCATGGAAACTCTTCCTTGTGGCGATTCTCCCTTAGGCTTATTGCTTATGCATGGCGCCATCATCTTCTAAATCTACTTCGCTTTCATTCTTTCTTCTAAGTCCTTGAGTTTTGAGTCAATTTTGAGCTTCCGCCATTAACGCATTCGTAGAGATTTCAATTGCAGACGACGATCGGTCCAAATTTGAGCTTCGTCTCTAGCGAACTCGTATCACATAAGCAACATCAGGATGTGTACAAGTCATGGTGTACATGATAGCTCCCACTGCACTAGCATATGGTACTCTACTCATGCGTTCTCTTTCTTCAGGAGTTTTTTGACAATTCTCCCTACTAAGAGTAATTCCAACACCTATGGGCAAATAACCTCGTTTGAAATCTTCCATATCATACCTTTTCAAAATGGTATCAATGTACACAGATTGGGAAAGTCCAAGCAATCTTTTAGATCTATCTCTATAAATCTTTATTCCTAAAATATAGACTGCTTCTCCCAAGTCCTTCATGGAGAACTGTTCTGATAGCCAAATCTTTGTGCCTTGCAATGTTGGTACATCATTCCCAATTAGTAATATGTCATCTACATATAGCACTAAAAAAATGATTGTACTCCCACTGACCTTTTTGTAGACACATGGTTCTTCATCACACTTAACAAAATCAAATCTTTCAATTGTTTTATTAAAGTGAACGTTCCAACTTCTAGAAGCTTGTTTTAATCCATAAATTGATCGTTGCAACTTGCAAACTTTATTGCAATCGGTCGACGATGTGAATCCTTCGGGTTGTGTCATGTACACTTCCTCTTGTAACTCACCATTAAGGAAAGCTGTTTTCACATCCATTTGCCATATCTCATAATCATAGTATGCTGCAATGGCAAGTAGAATCCGAATTGATTTGAGCATTGCCACAGGAGAAAATGTTTCGTCATAATCTATTCCTTCCTTTTGACGATATCCTTTGGCAACAAGGCGAGCTTTATAAGTCTCGACCTTTCCGTCTACTCCAATCTTTTTCTTGTAAACCCATTTACAACCAATCGGTTTTATATCCTTTGAAGCTTCAATCAAAGTCCATACTTTGTTGATCTACATTGATTCTATTTCGGATTCCATGGCCCTTTTCCATTTGTCACGATCCAAGCTTCTCATAGCCTCTTCATAACTCTTGGGGTCATCGTCATCATGATAAACCTCATTCGACATGTCATCTTGTACTAACAAATTTAATCTATTAGGTACACGATGCATTCTAGTAGATCTTCTAAGAGGTTCATGCATTGTGTTCAAAGGTTGCTGCAATTGTTCTATGATTGGTTCATTAACTTTTTCTTGAACAACAACTTGTTCTTGAATAGTAGCAGGCTCTTGAGGCACAATCGTTGGAGTTGAAGACTTCCGTCTTAATTTTAAAACATCAAGTAAAGGTCTATTGACTTCCATCTCATGGTTTTGAGTTACGTCATCATTGGTTACTCGAGTCTCATCAAGTTCAACTTCTTCACCATGACTTCCTTCTCATGAAAACTCTCTTTCCAAGAAGGTTGCACCTCTAGCCACAAACACTTTATGGTTATAAGGTTGGTAGAAATAATATCCCATTGTTTCCTTGGGATAGCCAATGAATCTACACTTATCAGACCTTGCATCCAGTTTATCTGTTTGCAATCTTTTAACGTAAGCAAGGTAACCCCAGACCTTGAAGTGTTTAAGATTTGGTTTCTTTCCTTTCCATATCTCATATGGTGTAGTTAAAACTGCTTTTGCAGGAACTTTATTCAGCAAGTAGACAACTGCTTCTAAAGCATATCCCCATAAATTTACTGGAAGATCAGTGAACCCCATCATAGATCTAACCATATCTAATAGGGTTCGATTTCTTCTTTTAGATACACCATTATGTTGTGGTGTTCCTGGAGGTGTCCACTGAGAGAGAATTCCATTCTCCTTTAGATAATCAACAAATTCATCACTGAGATATTCTCCTCCTCTATCAGACCTAAGCATTTTGATACTCTTATCAGTTTGCTTTTCAACTTCACTACGAAATCTTTTGAACATTTCAAATGATTCAGACTTATGTTTCATAAGATACACAAAACCATATCTAGACATATCATTAGTGAATGTGATAAAATAAGAATACTCTCCTCTGGCTTGAATTTTCATGGGCCCACAAACATCTGTATGAATTAGTCCCAATAATTCTGAAGCTCTTTCCCCACTTCCAATAAATGGAGATTTAGTCATTTTTCCTTTGAGACAAGATTCACAAGTTTCATATGATTCATAATCATAAATATCAAGATAACCTTTCTTGTGTAACTTGTTAATTCGTTTCTCGCCAATATGACCAAGCCTACAATGCCAAAGATATGTTTTATTTACTTGACTATCCCTTTCTCTTTCAAGATTAGAAGAAACATGCATAATGGAGTTATGATTTACATCAAGTAAGACATAAATGCCATGTCGGAGATAACCATTTACATATAAATCATTACCGCGATGAATAGAGCAAATGTTATTATTAAAAATAATACGAAAACCTTGTTTATCCAACATAGAAATTGAAATAACGTTTGAAACAAATTTCGGAACATAATAACAATTTTCTAATACTAGAACTTTGCTAGTAGGCATTATTTAAAGAAACCGATCCTAAAGCTAAAGCAGCAACATTTGCTCCATTCCCTACTTGTAGGTTGATTTCTCCTTTCTTCAACCATCTAGTTATCTGTAGTCCCTGCAACGTATTGCATATATTAAAACTACTACCAGTATCTAATACCCAAGTTGAAGAATCAGTGACAGTCAAAGAAAACATGAAAACATTTTTCATTAATGTCTTACCTTGTTTCTTATTCTTTAGAGAATCAAGATACTTCTTGCAATTTCTCTTCCAGTGACCTTTCCCCTTACAGAAGAAGCATTCAACATCAGTTTAGTCAATCTTGTCCCTTTTGTTCTTGGGTTTGGTCACACCACCCTTAGGTCCAAGATGCTTCCTTTTCGGTACTTTACCTTTCTTCTTAGAGCCCTTGCCAACTACCATGACAGTTCCTTTCTTCTTCTCAGAAGCAATTTGATTCTCATAATCAATTAGCAAATTGAGCATCTCATGCAGTTCACAACTCATTTTATTCATATTGAAATTCACAATAAATTGTGAAAAAGAATCAGGAAGTGACTGAAGAGTCAAATCTTGAGAAAGCTCTTTCCCAAGAGTGCAACCCAACTTCTGAAGTTGTTCTATAAGATCAATCATCTTAAGGACATGGGGTCCAACCTTTTCATTCGCAGTCAATGAGGACTTAAACAAGGTCTTAGATAAATGAAATCTAGCCGACTGCCGTACATCTTCTTAAGATGTTCAATGATTTCAATTGGGTCCATATGTTCATGTTGCCTTTGGAGTTCTGGACTCATTGATGCCAGGATAATGCACTTAGTGGTAAGGCAGTCTTCAAGGTATTTCTGAAAAACCTTAGTTGCCTCCTCATCACTTGCATCAGGTGCTTCCATGGGAGGCTTATCGACGGTGTCAATAAGCTTCTCATGCATGAGAACAATTCTCAAGTTGCGGTACCAATCATCATAATTAGTTCCGACTAATTTTCCAGATTCAAGAATCATACGAATCGATAGAGAAGACATACTGTTGACGATACAACAAAACACACTTATGTCACAACATATTTTCAAATCAAAATATAAGTAACAATCATTAATTACAACACAATTTTAGTAATTCAAGAAATTTTTATCATATAAAAACCCTCTATAATTTGTGACTGAGCCACTTGGTTGTCAAGTCGTTTCTCACACACATACTAAGATAATGTATCACATACATTTAAAATATCACATCATATAAGTTCCTGATTGTCAGACCAATCTTACTTATATCAATAAATTAATTTCAATACTCCCTAGGTAGTCTAGAAGTTAAGCATTTAATTAATTTAAAATACATGTATCTCATACAAAAACTAATTTCATATCACATAAGTTCCTGGTTGTCAGGTCAATCCTATTGATATCAATAAATTAATCTCAATACTTCCCCAGATAATCTAGGCGTTAAGCATTTAATTAATTTAAAACAAATGTATCTCATACAAAAATTAATTTCATAACATATACATATTTTTACTCAAATTATAATATCAAATAAAATAATTTTTGTGAGTGAGCCATTTGATTGTCAAGTCGTTTCTCACGTACAATCACAATTTAGTATAATGTATCACTTACAAAATATTATATCATAGTGAATCCTATAAATTAATTTTAATACTCCCCCAGGTAGTCTAGGCGTTAAGCATTTAATTAATTTAACAAACATGCATCTTATACAAAAATCAATTATTAACTATAAGTCTCCTGGTTGTCATGCCGTTCCTTATCATTAATCATTAATTGTAAAATTTGTATCATATACTCATTTTCCTTTCTCCTTATCATTATCGTAAACACTTTTACGTTTCCTTTTCAACATATTACACAAAATTATGTAGCCAATATCAAATTATCGTAATCATTGCATCTATTCAACTAACATGCTGTTGACCATTACGACAAAAGGACAAAATTAAAACTTATCATAGTTTCATAAATATAATTTAAATACAAAAGACCCAAAGCTCTAATACCAATTGAAGGAACTTTGGTGTTCGCTAACACACATTGCGGAATAAAAGGATCTAATTTTGCATCTAAATTATATTTGAATGGAAGACATAGCAAATGTGTACCTGTTGACGAGCACTTAAGCCAAAAAAAATTCTTCAATAATGTGAAGACTCTACGTGTATCCACACTGAGACTGACCTCTATTTGCGAACAACTTTGACAAGCGGAATAATGATTGGTGATCCGGGAGAAAAGTTGATAGTAGGGTTTTTTGTTTGTTGTTCTTTTGTCAAAGGAAACTATTTAACATCTTGAAAATTCTCTATTGACAGTTTATGGTAAATATTAACCATTAAAAAAATTTCAATTGGGTCTGTTCAATGATCACATCAACATGTGATTCATCTATACATGTGAACTAATAAATGAGATCTATTAATATTTATCCAATAAATACTATCACATATATATTAATCTATCTAGATTATTGATGTCCTATTTCAACAATCCTATGATCAAGAACGATTTAGATTAAAATTAAAATCAAACTTGTTTCTCATTATTATAATCTCTATTATAATAACAAGTCTTTAATTTTAATCGAGGACATTATCAAATAAACTATTTAATCAAATGATAATAAAATAATACTTTATTATTAACAATTGGAATTGATTACATGATGACTTGGATCATGGGCATAAACATTTATTCCCAACAGAATCCTCCTCCAAGAGGAAGAACCCAACATCTCTAGGAGAAGCGGTGGCACGCCCAATCAACCTGTGGTTCACCTCTACTGCACAAGAATCACGTTTCTATGAAGATTTTGCAAATAAGGAACTTGTTCCTGCAAAGATTTAGGATTTCCGTTGGCTCGATAATCAAGGGTTCACATTCCACTCACCGCTCTAAGATCAGAACCTTGAGAAATGTGTGGGTCTGAAGGGTTTCATCTACCTCGATCTAGTGAGAGTTTTCTACTCCAACCTTCGACCACACCAAGCCACCGGAACGGTAATCTCCGAGGTAAATGGCCAACCTATGTGATGTAGGCACATCTAAGGAAAATCACTCAACTAGAAGAATTACTAGAAGCTCAAAGTCCAAGCACACACTCAATCAAGATACCTTAGTTAGGATTTGACTTTTGTAATTGAAGTATAAATAATTTTGATGGCCTTGTAAGTTTTCGGCCAAAAGTGTATTTTTCTTTTAAGTGTTTGCTTAACGTTGTACTTAAAGAGGGAAGCTTAATATGAGTAGATGAATTTAAGTTCAAGTTCATATTTTCACATTTGAAATTTAAATTTAATATGATTTAAGTTTGAATTTCAAATTGTGAATCTAAGTGGATTTGGTTCAAAGAGATTTTCACTTGGATTAGGATCCATGCCTAATCGAAGAGCAAATCTCAACCCTTGATTAGATGCACTCATCCATTGGATGAGAATCAAGTGCAAGTGACATGTAACCTTTGAGAGTGACATGTAACCTTTGAGAGTGACATGAAACACCCTTGAAAGTGACATGTACTTGAACCATTGAACTTGTGGCTCTTATTCATAGACTTGTAGAGTACTCTAATGTTGTTTAGCTTCCTCTTCAAGTCTTCATATGTCTATAAAAGGCCCAAAACGAAATTGGTAAAGAACTTTTGACCAATTGAATAAAACTTTGAGTTTTGTGAGAGATAAGTCTCTTGTCTTCCTTAGGAAGGTTTCTTGAATCTTATCAATGGATTCTCATCTCCATTGTGGCGGTTCCTCCTAGGCTTATTGCCATGCCATGACGCCTTTCTAAACTATTTCTCTTCCCCATTCCATTTTCTAATTTTGTTTCTCTTGTTATCTCCATGGGAGCTTGACCAAAAGCTTCCATTGAAGCTTGTTTGAAGATAGTTGAAGAAGCAAGGTTGGGAACTTGAAGGACTCTTTGGAATCTCTCTAAGGAGGCCTCTATCACTATGATTTTGATCGGAACGGTAATCCGTCCTACAATTGAGCATTTGCAAGCACAAGGATTCGAGCTCCACATGGATTCCTTTTTCATGAGCCTGCTCAAGAACCCCGAATCGTGGGATGCTGAAAAGGCTTCACGGAAGGAGCGCGGGAAGAAGATCACCTACAACACCGAAAGGCTGAACACCGTCGATCGTCTTCTCCACTACAGCATCTGCTGGATTTTGGCTGCTAGAGGAGCAAACCATGCTCAAATCAACGAAGAGGATATGGTAATGATGGCGGCGTTAAAAAATGGCATTCAAGTTGACTGGGCACATGTTGTGATGGACAACATGCTCAAGACAAGAAGGCTATTTGATAACAAATGCCCCTACTATCTTTTTATTTCACGATTACTTGAACATTTTCAGGTGGATACTGCGAATGAGAATAGGGACTTGGTGAAAGACATTCACATCATCGGAGACAAAGCGTTGAAGATGATGCGATTGACAAAGATTGATGCTGGTTGGGTGCCAAGGGAGGAAGCACCACAACATAGAGAAGCTCTAACTCATCCTCCTTCTGATGATGATGATGATTCGGCAGCTGGGGAATATATCCCTAAGTCTCGCTTTCAGTCGATCGTTATTGATAGATTGGATGAGATTGAATCTACTACCGCCAAACGCCTGGACGAGATGGAGTCTGCAAACAATGCTCGATTCATGGATCTCAAGGAGCTGATGGAGTCTCTCCACACTCGTTTCGATACTCTATAGTATTTCCTTTCTATCACATCTCTCTTTTTGCTTATTGATATACCAAATAGGGGGACAAGTGCTCAGTATAGGTTATCTTTGATAGGTGGAGTATTGAGTATTGACTTAACAGATTTAAAATTTGGCTTTGGGTAGTAATTTGAGTAATTTGGTTAGTTTACTTTGATTGCATCTTATTTTCACTACAACAAACATTAAAACATTTGAACTATTTCAATTGGGTTATAATATTTTTTCTTATTTGAATCGCGTTATGGTTTTATATTCCGCTCTGTTTTCTATATGGTCTTGATTTGTGATTTTGTCTTGAATCATGTCTTACATTACTGTATGAATGATATTATAATGCTCTGAAAATATATTGGTTTGAGTTGTGAATCTGCAATGCATATAATGCGTATTTGAAAGTTTTTAACAATTGCAGGATTCTTAGAAGATCAACACACATCCTAAACTCCTAGGAAAAACTTGGTTCGGATTTGGTACCTCAAAACCAAAAAGGGGGAGATTGTTAGACTTAAAGCTTGAAGATGCTTGGGTGTCTCTCTTGTAATTTTGATTTTGATGCTTTGTAATTTTGGTTTTCTTAGATGATATGTAACTAGGTGTTTCCTATGTATTGATTGTTTAGTTTAGGCTTGTATGGGGTTATTCTTGGTTGGAATGCCTTGGAGAGCTAAACAAATCTTGTGTGATTTCTCATGATTCAAATGTTTGGTTTTTCCCTCTTAAAATGTTTTGAAAAAGGTCTTTGTAACCAACTGAGGTAATAGATTACCAATAGAAGGTAGTCAACTACCAATAGTGGGTAACAGAGTGGGGAACCTTCATTTGTCTCTAGAGTAATCGATTACCCCCTCGGGTTAATCGATTACCCTGAGCAAGAATCACCTTGGAAGAGCTTTGTTATCTGGTTCAATCGATTACCAGTTTCTGGCAGTTGATTACCATCATCAGAAAGTCATGAAATTGCCTAAATTGAGTTTTTAAATGAACATATAAACACCCCTCTTTCGAAAATCATTTCATAATTCTTGGAATACAAGTTTTGGAAAAGTTCTTACACTTTCATATTCTCTCTAAACTGAGTTCATATTTTTATCCAAGAAACCCATATAGAACTTCAAGAGTTCTTCAAGAAGTTTTCATGAAAAGGCAGACTTGATCAACCTTTCTGATTGGTTGGCATTCATAGTGTTCATACGTGATCAGATCTACACACACAGGTGTTTTCTAACTGATCTTTTGTTTACCCATTTGGATTTGGGTTGATTACTCTAGGAGAGAGGTCTCTCTCAAGAAGAAGTGTACTCCTTCTTTCCCTTGTCCTTCCAAGATGATTTATATGGTGTGGAAGACCTCTTGAAAGTTTCTTTCCTCTTCAATTGACTCTCAATCTTCATGGCCTTATGCAAAGCATCTCCAAGAGTGACATAGTGTTGGAGCTCTAGGATGTCTTGAATGCCATGGTTCAAACCATGGATGAATCTAGCAATGGTGGCCTCCTTTGCTTCTTGGTAGTCTGCCCTAAGCATAGTGAATTCAAGGTCTTTGTAGTATTCTTGAACACTCTTTGACCCTTGTGTTAGTCTTTGCAATTTAACATGTAAATCTCTAGTGTAAGAGTGAGGAACAAACCTTTCCCTCATGACATCTTTGAGTTGAGTCCACGAGGTGACTTAAGGCCTCCTTCTTGTAAAAGCATCTACTAACACTTGGTTCCACCATACCAAGGCATAACCTTCAAATTGAAGGATGGCAAGATTCAACTTCCCTTCTTCTCTCAAGTGTGTGTGGCATGAATAAACTTGATCCACCTTCATCACCCAATCAAGGTAGGTTTCGGCTCCTCCCTCTCCAAGGAATGGTGGAAGCTTAATCTTGGTGTTCAAGTCACCTTGCCTTGCTCCTCCACCATAGGGAAATGCTTCAAAGGTTCGGCCATAACCACTAGGTGATCTTCTCCCTATATTTCCCCTCTCATTTTCATAATTATGGAAGGCATATTCTTCATCAAAGTTACTCTCTCCCACACTCTCTCTAGGTGAGGCATACTCTCTCCTACTACTACTCCCTCTTCTCTCCCCTCTTCTTCTATTAGATGCCTCTCTTTCACTTCTCTCATTTTCTTCTCTTATGACTCTTTCATATTCCCTCCTTCTATCCTCTTCCCCCATCATTCTTCTATGACTCTCCTCCCTCACCTCATTGACACTTTTTAAGCTCATTCTTGAGGTTGTGTTGTAAGTGCATAAATTTCTCCATCATGGCATCCATAACCTTTTGTATTCTAGGAGATAATTCATTTCCAACACTTGGGGAACTATCCATTGCTGCAAGGAAGATGTTAGAAGCAAAATAATATAAGAAAATTAAATGTCCTTTCCATTCACTAAGTGTTTCTCTCAACACTCTTGTTTGCACACTTAAAAGACTTTCTCTAGAATATACTCTCTAACCTTTTTCCTCTCACTCTCACTTAGAGTTTCTTGAGAAACCTTTATCAATTATCAATATCCAATTTATCCAAATGAAAGAGGAACAATTCAGCTACAAAGCCTAGAAGATCAAAGACAAATACTCTAGACAAAACTACAAAGATTCCAAAGAAGACAAGCAACAAAACAAGACTTAATGAACAAAAATTTAGCTACTCAAAATGGAATTTAATGCTCAAGACAATGGCTACCATATTTACTCCACTAATAATGAGATAAAACTAGTATTTAAACTGAAAAAATCTTTGAAACAAAAACTCAAAGAATGGAATGAATTAAATGCAAGTTTGTTGGAAAATTGACTGAACGGTCACCAAATCTGCCCAAACTTGTGAAATTTTTTTAGCATACCAAATGAGTTTGGAAAATTATGAAACCTTCCAGTTGAGCTTATATATGTATATTGAATGACCAAATGACCAGAATTCAATAAATTAAGGGTTAACACCATGAACCAATTGGAAGCCGTAACTGTTACAGATTTCCGCCCAACCGTCGCCAAACTGCAACTTTGGCTTGAAAATTGGCTCAAAATGACTTGAAAATTTGGGGATTGGTTTGTGTGATCTTTATGCACGAAATAATCTCAAATTAAGGTGCAGGTCAGCCACAAATATGGGTCCAAAAGCAGGGCAAAATGTCTAGGCACATGCAAAACACACTACAAGTTCAAATATCATGCTATTAGCAATTTTGACACAATTTGTAATATGATGCTTGAGCCTAATGAGTAATGATGCCTAAATTTAGCTTGGACACTAAATTTGTGGGTGTTTAATGACCCAATTTACCAAGGTACTGCACTCAATTTTTTTTTTCAAAAATTTTCTATTACAAGAGCTACTCAATTTTCACTCTAATTTTCTTCAATCTTCTTTTTCTTGTAATTTCTTTTCTTGAATTTTTCTTTGACTCTTTTCTTTGAATATTTTCTCTTGCTCTTTTCTTTTGTTTTATTTTTTTATACTTTCTTTTGACTATTCTTTGCTGGACAGTCCAAGTATAGGCTCAAATACTCAAGCAAGTCAAGTCAAACTTTGCTAATAAGCAAGATAATGCATGGTAGTGGTAACTTGAACTTATATTGAGCAATGCACATAGTAATAACACATATAAGCTCTAATTAAGCCAAATATAATGCAGGGGATTCAAATTCCAACAAGGATGACACAAAATACACATTGAGAAAATTCATCAAACACATGGGGGCTATTAACTAGAATGTGTCTAGCATGTAAAATAAGCTATGTATGATCAACTATGAGTGTCAGAACATCTCATCTATGTATTGGACAACCAAGATACACAACAAAACTCTAATAAAAATTAAATTGAATCAAAAATTGAAATAAAAAAGATAGGAGATAGACTCAATACCACAAGTGAAGAACAACTAGGTGAAGAACAAGCTCTTGATACCAATTTGATGCAAACCCATGAGGAACATGTAAGGGATCTTCATGAATAAGCTAAGGGGTGCCCCAATCTTCATTCACCAATGTTCAATCACTCTTAAACAGCGAAATAACTCAATATATAGCAATGATACCAGGATTTTCCAGCGAGTTGTTTAATTGTTTAGGCCCATTAGTTTCTTTCAATTATGTAGTTTTAAGACTTGGATTTGGGCCTTGTATTTGTGAAGTGTGCTCAGCCTAGGGTGTCTCTCATCTCACCATTGATCACTCATTTCATCCTAGGGTGGAGAACATTTCAGATTTCTAACCTTAGGCCCATTGCACTTTCATTTAAGTTAGTCAACATTTCTATTGTACTCACTTTGGTCATTTATGAAAAGAGAATTTCTAAGACTAAAGTCTTGAGAAAAAGAGAGAGCTCTCCTAGGGTTTCTTCTAAGAACCTTGAATCTTATCATGGATGCATGATCCAAGTGGCGATTCTCCAACCAAGCTTATTGGGCACTTCATCCATGGCGCTTACCACACTTCTTCCTTCTTCCATTTTTGATTTCTTTCTTCCCCCTTTTGTGTTGACCATGAGCTATCATTGCTATATATTGAATTATTCCGCTGTTTAAGAGTGATTGAACATTGGTGAATGAAGATTGGGGCACCCATTTGCTTATTCATGAAGATCCCTTACAAGTTCCTCGAGGGTTTGCATCAAATTTGGTATCAAGAGCTTGTTCTTCACCTAGTTGTTCTTCACTTGTGGTATTGAGTCTAGCTCCTATCTTTTTGATTTCAATTTTTGATTCAATTGAATTTTTGTTGAGTTGTTGTTGTGTGTCTTGGCTGTCCAATACATAGAAGAGATGTTCTGACACTAATGGTAGATCATACATGGCTTATTTTACATGCTAGACACATCCTAGTCAATAGCCCCCATGTGTTTGATGAATTTTCTCAATATGTATTTTGAGTCCCTTTGCTGGAATTTGAATCTCCTACATCATATGTGGCTTAGTTAGTGTTTATATGTGTTATTACTATGTGCATTGCTCATTATAAGATCAAGTTACCACTATCATGCATTATCTTGCTTGTTAGCAAAGTTTGACTTGACTTGCTTGAGTTTTTGAGCCTATACTTGGACTGTCCAGCAAAGAAAAGGCATGAGAAAAATATAGAAAAACAAAAGAGAGTAAAAGAATAAGAGAAAATACTCAAAAGAAAGAGTCAAAGAAAAATTCAAGAAAAGAAAAATACAAGAAAAGAAGTTTGATGAAAAATTGAGTGAAAAAAAATAGTAGCTCTTGTTAGTAGAAAATTTTTGGGAAAAATTAAGTGCAGTACCTTGGTGAATTGGGTTCATTAAACACCCACAAATTTAGTGTCCAAGCTCATTTTGACATCATTACTCATTAGGCTCAAGCATCATATTCACAAATTGGATCAAATTTGCTAATAGCATGATAATTGAACTTGTGGTGTGCTTTGCATGTGCCTATATATATAAACCTTGTTTTGCCCTGTTTTTGGACCTCTGTTATGTGGCTGCCCTGCACCTATTTTGAGCTTATTTTGTGCTTTAAATTCATCAAGAACAACCTCCACAAATTCGTGACAAATTGGACAAATTCCATTGCAAATTCTAGCTGTTAGTGACGGTTTTCCGGATTTTTGTGACAGTTTCGGTTTGCTCTTTGTTCAACGTGTTAACCTGGGTTTTGATGGCTGTTTGGGTCTTGATTGGATATTATATACATGTATAATCTCAGCTGGAAGGTTTCATAATTTTCCAACACCATTTCATATGCTTTTGAGTGCTCACAATTTGGGAAAATTAGTAACCGTTGTCTAAATATTTTTTCAGCATTGGTACTTGTTCTTGTGTCCAAATTCTTTGAGTTCTTTGATTTAAATATTTCCAGTTTTAAAGTGTTTTTTTTTTCCTTTATTTTATTTGTAGTAGCTAGAGTAGCCATTGTCTCATATAAATTCTCCTTTTGAGTAGCTAAATTTTCTTCATTGAGTGTCCTTTTATTGCTTGTCTTCTTTGGCTTCCTAATAGTTTTGTCTTGAGTATTTGTCTCCTTTGAATTTCCTTAAGCTTTTTGCCTGAATTGTTCCTCTTTCACTTGGATAAAATTAGACTTGATAATTGATAAAGGTTTCTCAAGAAACTTTAAGTGAGAGTTTAGAGGAAAAAGGCTAGAGAGTACATCATAGAAAAAGCCTCTAAAGAGTGTAAACAAGAGTGTTGAGTGGAAACACTTAGTAAAGTGGAAAGGTTCTTTTCTCTTATACTATTTTTTCATCTAACATCTTCCTTGCAGCAATGGATAGCTCCCCAAGTGTTGGTAATGATTTATCTCCTAGAACCCAAAAGGTTATGGATGCCATGATGGAGAAATTCATTCACCTACAACACAACCTCAAGAATGAGCTTCAGGAGAGTTTGAATGAGGTTAGGGAGGAGAGAAATAGATGGTTTAGGGAAAAAAAATAAGAGGATTGAGTTTGAAAGAATGGTGAGAAATTAGTATCATGTGAGAAGAGAGAGAACCTTAAGAGAAAATCATAAGAGAAGAGAAACAGAAGAGCATGAAAGAAGAAGGGGAGTGAATAGAGGGAGTGGAAGTGAAAGGGAAAGGCAAAAGGGTAACCATTATTTACCTTGGAAAAGTGGTGGGATAAGTAAATATGATGAGGAGTATGTCTTTAGAGCCTTTGACGAAGAGAGGAGAGGAAAGGAAATGCATGACCGAAACACATACCATAGTAGAAACCCACACACAACTAGAATGGTCTTTGGTGATGAAGAACTAAGAGTTAGGAAGGAAAATAAGATACTTGAATGTGAGTTTAAAGAGAGAATTTTGAGAGAGATGAAAGACTTGATAGTAAAACAGCTAAAAGAGAAAAAGTTGAGAAGAAAAGAGTTAAAAGAGAAAGAGTTGAGAGAAAAAGAGCTAAAGGAGAAAGAGTTGAAAGAACAAAAGAAGGAAATAATTGATACTTTAATTGTTTGTACTAATCCTTACTTTGTTTATGATGATTCTCATTTGAAGGATAATGTAGAAATGACACCAAAGGAAGAAATACAAGACAACAACTTCTTGTGTGAGGATGTGGAAGAGATAGAACTCAAAGCACATGGTGAAGTTGTTTGTGACATTCCTTACAAGAATCCTTTTACCTTAGTACCTAGTGATGATTTGTCTATAAAGTTTCCATGGAGCACACATCATGAAGAAAATGAAGCACCCATGGAATTGGAGCAACCACTAGAGAAGATTTGTTTATCACTTGATACTCTTTTTACTTCTAATAAAGATGAGATTGCACTAGAGTCTTATAGCTTTAAGCCTTGGAAAACCCTTGAAATTGGGAATTTACAATTTTTGATTGTACCAATTAACCATTATTTTCATGATGTTGAATATTTTTTTAGGTTATTGGAAGAACCTAAGAAGGAGGGCATACCACAAATTTCCAAACCTAGTGAAGAAATATGGATTAAGGGACAAATGTCAACACAAGTTGAAAAAGGAGAAGAAACACATAAGAATTTTGGTTACACCATGAATGAACATTTCAATTCTTTCTTTCCTTCTTTAAATTGTGTTGTTAATATGAATAGGCTACACACTTTATTATTAAATATAAAATTTGATAGGGTGTTCTTGATCTTTGATCCGGGTGGAATTTTATTGTAGGTAAGAACCTAAGGCCACTTGAGGACAAGTTGGCCACAAGAAGGAGGGTTTGATGGAGGACCATCTCCAAAAGCTCAACAAACTCTTCAACTTTACTTTTTAATAAATTGAGCTTCTAATAAAATTCGCTATGTTTTTGACTGTCTGACCAGGTTTAGTATTCGGAGGATAACATGGGCTACACAACTCCAATTTATCTTTTCTTGGTGTATTTGTAAAGCTGACTTACAGAGCTACAAAAGCTATGAAGACACAAAAGCCCAGTTCTAGCTGCATCTAGGAGGAAATTAGGCTTGAAAGTAAAGTTTTGATACTGCCAGGATGTTCCAGCGGGGTGCTGACCAGGTTCAGTATTTTGAGCATAATGTGGGCTACAAAATACCAATTAATTTCATCTTGGTGGCATTTGAAAGTTGACTTAAAGGGCTACAAAAGCTATGAAGACACCAAAGCCCAGTTCTGACTAAATCTAGGAGGAAATGGAACTTGAAGTTAACGTTGGAATGCTACCAGGATTTTCCAACGAGTTGTTTAATTATTTAGGCCTATTAGTTTCTTTCAATTATGTATTTGTTTTAAGACTTTGATTTGGACCTTGTAATTGTGAAGTGTGCTCAGCTAGGGTGTCTCTCATCTCACCATTGATCACTCATTTCATCCTATGGTGGAGAACATTTCAGATTTCTAACCTTAGGCCCATTGCACTTTTATTTAAGTTAGTCAACATTCCTATCGGGTGTTCGTGAGAGGTGTCGGGATGTCAGTTTGACTACCGAGCTCGAGATCTTGTGCTCGCGCAACCATGGAGATTTCAATGAGGTAAGAGGTGCTTTTGCCTAGTTCTCCAACACCCACTCGACAAGGCAACAATAACTATGTAATAGCAATAACTTGCAACCTTTCTAGTGTCTGTGGTCATGTATGAATATTTATGAGGCCTAGGAATAGAGTCACCAATATGTCACAAGTCACAACTGAGGTGATCCTTGTATGATGTGTTTAATTTTATTGGAGATCAGATTGAATTTAAAATGAAAATTTATACTAGTGAACTCAAATAGTTGTTTGTCTTAAGTGAATTGAATAGTATAATTGCTGCTTGGCAATGACCATTATGTGGCAACTTAATTTTCCTAAAACTGGAAAACCAGTCCTGAACTGGGCTAGGCGACACAAAATTTCATTGGGCATAGCTCGAGGGCTAGCTTATCTTCATACAGGACTTGAAGATCCTATCACTCACGCGTAAGATCCAAAAATGTTCTTGTTGACGACTTCTTCATAGCCAGACTCACTGATTTCAGACTTGACAAGTTGATGATTGCTTCCATAGCCGATGAAATGGAGGCGCTTGCTAAGACTGACGACTACAAGGCTCTAGAGCTTTAAAGAATGAAGAAATGCAACTCAAGGACCGATGTTTATGCCTTCAGCATACTACTGCATGAAATCTTGATCGGTAAGAAGCCAAGGAAGATTGGGAGAAACGAGGAGTACTCAGACTTGCCCTCAATGGTGAAAGTGGTGGTGTTGGAAGAAACAACAATGGGAGTGTTTGACGTGAAACTTTTGAAAGGAATAAGAAGTCCTATAGAGGATGGGTTGGTTCAAGCATTGATGCTTGCAATGGGGTGTTGTGCACCAGTTGCATCAGTTAGGCCAAGCATGGATGAAGTTGTGAGGAAATTGGAGGAGAATAGACCAAGGAACAGGTCTGCATTATATAGCCCTACAAAAACAAGAAGTGGAAGTGTTACACCTTTTTGATCCTCTTTCAATTCAACATGCTTAATCAAACTATTGATTTTTACTTATTACTTATGTTTGTGTTTAAATTTTCTCATGAATATCAGGGTAGTTTATAATTTAGTTTGATTTGAGTTTTATAACTAATTGTACTCTATTTAAATTTTGTTATAATTTAAATAAACTTTAAGATAAAACTAGACCAAGATCAAATGGTGAAAACTCTAACTTCTCATTACCTTTACAATTGAAGCCTTAGGCTAAAGGAGTAAATGTGGAGAATATGAGCTTGGAGTGGGGCAACAATCAATTGCTTAATCCCTTTAAAAGGGACTTGTTCATGACATTTAGATTTTTGAACAAATTTAGTTTCTTTGTGACTATGGTTCAACGATTTTCACTATGAATTTTCCCTATCTAGTATTACAATTATAGTTTTATTTTATTCCATAATTATGAAATCTTCAAAAATCAATTTTAAGATGAGGAGCTGCTCTATTTTAGGGTCGAAGAAACATTGCATTTAAAGGCCCAAACGCCACACTATAGGCAAAGGAGAAAGTTGAGCATGTGCTATCTATCTCTTAGGTCTTTGTAATCGACACTCCTAACATATTTCTTAATGTCAAATTGTTTACATAATTTTTTTCTTAATGTCAAATTATTTACATTTATATTTTTGAACAAATCTAATTTTTTTCTGACTATGGTTCATCGATTTTCACTTTGAATTTTCCTTGTTTAGTATTACAATTATAGTTTTATTTTATTCAGTAATTATGAAATCTTCAAAAATTATTTTTAGGATGAGGAGATGCTTTATTTTTGGGTTGAAGAAATATTGCATTCAAAGGCCCAAAAGCCACACTATAGGCAAAGGAAAAAGTTGAGCATATGGTATCTATCTCTTAGGTCTTTGCTATCGACACTCCCAATGTATTTCCTAATGTCAAATTATTTACATAATTTTTTTTCTACCTTTCTTCTTCAATTTTCTTGACATTTTGATTGAAGTACTAACATTTACTTAATTTACTAGGATTTGGTGTTTAAGGTTGAAGGGATTTGATTTCTTGTGTCCGGGTAAATTAAAAAGTGTAAAAATTTCAATTAGAACGTTTGAGAAAAAAATTAATCGAGAGAATATCTTGAAAAAAAAATTAACATTTGTTGCGTTTTTTGTATTTTTTTTCACTAAATATTCCTTTTTAGAAACTATTATTTGGAATATATTTGTGGATATTCTGAAATTTAGTTTATTATATTCTGAAATTTTCACATGCCACGTGGTAACAAGTGTGAAGCCGTTGTATATACTGACGACTCCATTGTCATCGTCAAGAAACTATTCAATATATTTTTTCTTTAATTTAGTTTAATTACCAACCTTTCCTCCATTGAGATTTTTCGACAAAGAGATAAGGCAAAAACTCTCACCCATCTAAGCATGGTTTTTAATTTAATACAAAGTTAGGATCGTTGAATCTAATTTGGGAAGAAAGCGCGTGAGTTCAAAACAAACTTAGAAAATGTAGATAGTGAAATAACTTAGACCCTGAAGAGAAATAAATAAAAAACCAATCTTCTTTCATCATCAATGTTTCAACATTACTACTGATGATTGAAATTTCTTAAGAAAAAACAACACAAAAACCAAAAAAAAGAAGAAAAAAGAACATATAATATGACTTAAAAATGAAAAGAACCTTAAGATGCAATCTTCTAACATGTCATTACTCACTAAGCGAGCCCATGAGTTGTTCTTCGATGATAAGTAGGAAGAGTGAGATCAATAATAAGAAGTTGATGAGGCACGCCTTTTAAAGAATTTCCTTTTTGTAACGAGAATGAGAAAGAGAACTAATTATATATATATATATATATATATATATATATATATATATATATATATATATATATATATATATATATATATATATATATATCAAGTTTTGGCGAGATGCTTTGAAAGAAGAAAAGAGGAATAGAGATGAAATAAACATAGTCAAAGATGGTGTTTCAGATGGATCTCGCGCTTGAAGTTATCACACACAATGAAAGATGGTGTTTTGCTATGCGGCCTAGTTGAAGTCGTTGCTTTCTATGACAACTTCATTTCCCATCAACATGTGAGACATGACTTCAATATAGTGAAGTCATTGTCTAGGTTGGCGATTTCGTTTTCCTAAATTCATCATACAAGCCGATAAGTTCATTCAAATTACTTCATTTGAGTAAATAGTTTATAACTTGATTCATTTCGGAAAATACTTGACTGAATTAACTATTTAAGGTTTTTTGTCTCTAGAAAAGGACAAGGTAAGTTTGGAAAGAAGTGATTACATTATATTTCAAAACAAAACAAATACTAAATCTCTATTTATTAAAATTAGGAATGAAATTTAAATTACATGTTAATTTAATTTGATCACAATTCTTCTTATAAAGTGTACAACCATCGAAGGATATGGAGATTTAACTCTTCCAGATCATTCTCGTAAATGTTGGAATAAAATTTTTAAAAGCATATTAAAGATTTAGAATGTTATCATACTCACTTTAACTTGTCAAAAAATTTATTTTAAAAAAAGTTATATACTCTTAAATATATTATATATTAAATCATTAATTTTATTTTTAAATAAATAATATATGAAATAATAAATATTAAAACTAAAAATAAAATTTTATAAATTAGATAAAACTTTTAATTTAATGTATTATTTTATGTATTAATTTATCGTTAAAATAATTATATATATTTATCTATACAGGCGAATTCTTAATGAGTAATTATACTCCACACCTATCTTATCTTGTAGATTTTCTCGACAGCATCAAGAGTCGTTTGAATAGATATTAAAGATTTCAATTTTTCTTATCCCTATTACAAAAATTTAAAATAACATAATGAAAAATGTATCCAAAAGTTACAACCACATCAAATTCTATAAAAATCATCCATTTTCCATTTTAATAAAATTATATATTTGAGTTTCCTTGTCATCTCAGTTAAAAAAATTAAAGTAACGTATATCATATAATAAAAAGTAAATCTAAAAATTACATCTACCAACCAGTTCTCTGGGAGCCATTTTTTTTTTAATTCCACGAAAGTCATATATTCTAATGCCCTCGGCGGTGATTTAATATAATAAACAACATTTATTAATTTTTTATAGTTATAGTTTAAATCACACACCTCGGGCAAAAAAATAAATGACTTTTTAGGTGGAGAAAAAGATGATTTCAACCGCAACATGGAAGAGTCTAACAAAATGGAAAATAGATTTATGAATAAGGGATTTCATAATCTAAATAATATTGACATGATAAGTGAAATTTGTCGGTGTAACTAATACCACATAGAGTTAACTAAAATGATAACTTTAGAAAAGAGTTACACAATTAGCCTTTAAATAGACACAAATATTTTAAAATATGAATATTTTTATTTAATCAAACATATATATTAATTATTCAGATACGCTATAATTAATATATTACATATAAATTAATTTGAATAGTCAAATTAGATTAAATATAATATAACTAGTCAAATTAGATTAAATATAATATAACTAGTCAAATATAGCATAATACATTTAAATATTATATTCATTAAATGTTATATTTATTAAATGTTATATTTATTAAATAGAGCGCCTAATAAATTAGAAACATGATTAAATGGTTTATTATTTAAATAATATATTTTTAAAATTTTCATTAAATAAAAATCATATGAAAATAAATTAATTTTAATATATATAAATTTAATAAAATATTATATTTATTTTATGTAATATGAATTCAAATTCAACAACATGAATATTATATTAATTCAATAGTCAAATTATAAGTAATACAGTATAAATAAATTCCACGTAATTATCCAAATCAACATTTTTGTGTTTTAGTTAAATTGACTTAAATATAATATAAGTAATAAAATATAATGTATTATTTTATTATTATTAAATATTCTATCTTTTTTAATTATAACATCTAGTTAAATTAAAAAATTTATTAATTTTATATTTATTCAAATAATATTTTTTTGATTCTTTATTAAAAATAATATAAATTTAAAATACCTTTAATATTATAATATTTTATGGAAGGTTATACTTGCCGGAAACAGTTCGATGTTATATTTATGGAGTTATTATATTTTTTATCTCCCATATTTTGATAACTTTTAGTTTTTCATAAGATATGTCAACATTTTTCATAATTTTGACCCGTCTATTATTAAATTTATTCATCCAATTACTTCAATAAACAGTGACACGAGTAACACATTAATAAGGGCAGTTGACCTGATTAATTAGTAACCTCTTTTATTTTCTTTTTTAAAATAAATTTACTTAATAAGTCTAATTTACATGAAATCACTTAATAGGTCTGTTAAACACTTAAAATAGTCTAGACGTATACAAGAAAAAACAATTTGTAGGATAGGTCAAATGTTAGTACTTAGTTGATGCAAGCTAGATAGAATTGTAATATAAGAGATGGTCAAGGTCAGAGTGTCTTTAATCGAGACTGTCCTATGTGTTGAAGGTTGATAAGTGCAAAATAGACTAACTTAATTAGTTATAATAACATTTTTATAAATTAAAACATAAATTTTATTACATATCTAAAACAATTTCATTACCATTTTTTCATATTAAAAATTCATAAAATCAAAAATCAAAAATATATTAATAAATTTCCTATACCAAAATAATTTTCTTTTAATAAAATATTAACAAATTTCTTATGTTCAAATAAATTTTATAACTTAAATTTTATTAAAGATTCAAATCAATTTAATATTTTCACCAACATTTTATTTCTATTAATTATTAAGCTTAAATCATATAACTAATGTGTTATATAATTCAAATAAGATTTTCTTTTGATATTTAATAAAAATAAAATGTTGGTGAAAAAAAATTAAATCGGTTTGAATTTAAAATTATTAAAATTTAAGTTTTAAAAAACTTATTTAAGCATAGGACATATGTAATATTTTATTAAAGGAAAACCATTTTGATATATGAAATTCGTTGATATATTTTAGGTTTTCGTTTTTATGAACTTTTCTATTGAATAAATGATAATTTTTTTTTTTTTGGATTTGTAATATGATTTATGTTTTAATTAATTAAAAAAAATTGTTGTAACATCCGACTTATCAATCTTCGACATTGGTCTTGATCACCTCTTTCCATGTATGTGTGTTCAATGTTCATCAATCCAACACCAACACGTAACCCAATCTCATGACATTTGCTCTACAACTGGACACTTTTTTTTATCGCCTTTCATAAGCGCATGGAGATTGAGTATATTATTTAGAAAACTAATTCAGATGTAATGGATGTTAAAGTGTGTAAAAAATGAAAACAAAAGAAGCGGGGTTGAATTGTGTTAAAAAAAATTTTTAGCCTTTCATCTGTTTTTTTCAAACACGGTCAGACGAAACTTTAAGTTCTTTAACGGTTGATTTTAAGTATAATACGTTTTAATAGTTATCCCCGTTAGTCAATAAAACAGTTAAAGTCAAAGGTATTTTTATATTGGTTCATCTATTTCAAACTACGTTCAGTTGCCCAACAACTTACTGAGTTTTCACTACAAACCATGAAATGGTTACAAGTATTCTTTGCACCCAGCCACTTCTGGCTATATAGGTATTTTTTGGAACGCAGCCTCCTAGGCTAATACAAGAGGTATTCTTTGGAACGCAGCCTCCTCCGGCTAAGGTACCATAAAAGTGAATTTTAAGAAGAGTTTCAAATAAACAAAGAGTTCCTCTTAGAAGAGAGGATTTTACAAATGAAGAACAGAGTTCAAGATCTTAAGGGCGAAAGTTAGATGAATAGCTTATCAGGCATAATTTCGCCAACTTGAACTAGTGGAGGTGAAGTCCTTTATATAGGCAACGTCTTAAGAGATCCGTTAGACTTATCCTTGGTGACCGTTATCGTTTTCTTTAAGCTTTCAAATCATGTTGCAGAGATCAATCAAAATAATTATTGATGAGCAACAGAGTCAACGCGATTTCAGAACCTTTTTCTGACATGGTCAGAAAAGATAACGAAAGCATGATTTGCTTTCGTGTTGCAAAGGTTTTGCACAGTTATTAACCACTTTTGGAAGCTTTTTAGAGTAACGACTATATTTGAATATTTGGGCGCGTTACTTCATCTGAAATTAGACTTCACTTTTCTTTATAGACAATGAGTCTTCATAATCTTCCGCCTGAGATTTCGTCTTGAAAAGACTTTATTAAGTTTGGTCTGAAGACTTCGTCTTGAGCATATCGTCTTACGCAATCGTCTTGAGGCATGCTTTTGGACAGACGAATGACTTGATCAGTAGTAGACTTTGAGGGGTCAACTTCCGTCTGTTCTTGTTTCGTCTGACTTTGACTTGCAATGCTTAATCTGATAAGTTCCGTCTATTTTGTAATTAATCAAACTTGAGATGTTAATCATCTTGATCTAACAAAGTGCTTTCGTGTAAATGGATCCCCAATTATAAAATATTTCTAAACATAAAATATTTTCATAACTGCCCAATTAGGTTAATTATCCCATAAATAACCATGTCATGTGCCATGCACAAAATTTTTATCTGTAAAAATTTTATTTTGAAAAATATGACAAATGTTTATATTTTACGAACATGTTAAAAAATGGTATGATATTCCATCTAACAAAATTATATTGTCCAAAAAAAAAATTCCCCAAACTCTTACAAGTTTTGTATTTGTTTAATGTTATCTCATAAAATTCATTTTCTTTGCCTTAAAAATTTGATCTTTCATAAAGGTGATAATCTTTGCATCACACATAAGATATTATTTTGCATATTGGCAAGAAAAAGTCAAGTTTTCAATTGAACTACTATTGTCAAAGTATTTATCCATAATTCAACTAATAAATAACATAACATATCACATTATAGGTAGACTTTATCAAAACAAATTCAACAATCAGAACTTCATTTTTGTTGTGTCAAATGGCTGATTCAACCACCAAGATTTTCAATATCACTCTTTTTCTTGTTTTTCTTTTTTCAAAAAATGCTTCCTCTAAATGTATGATACATAAAATTCTTAATGTCACTCTTTTTATTGTTTTTATTTCTCAAGGTAATTGATGTAGGAACATCTAGGACAAGAAAGAGTGCTAAAAGCAAGGAAAGAAAGCTTGAAGAGGAAGTGGAAAAGCTCCAAGTTTTGTACCCTAGTATAGGACTCAAACTTGTAATATCATTGTAACTTGTATGGACAAGATTAAGTCTTATTGTAATAGCCTAGGGTATGACTAAAAGGTCCAAAGCCCATGGGTTTCATAAAGCCTAAAGCATGCCATGCATTCCTAAGTCAAGGTCACACAAGTTTTCAAAATCGGCTAAAAATATTTTCGGCTACAAAAATTGTGTGAACCTTAAAACACTTGCTAATTAGGAAGGAAACCTTGATTAAGCATTGGATCCATGCCAACACTTAATCAAGGATCTCCACCCTTGATTAAGAAGTGATTAGGATTGATGACATGGCTAATCACATGGGTACCAAGGGAAGACAAACCCATGTGCACCCATGTGAAGGCCATGTGAAAGCTAACAACCAAGTAACTCACATGGTTACTTGGTGGTCAAGTAGGATTTCGGTTTGGCTTAGATCTTAACTAGGATTAGGCTAGTTTAATCATGGTTTAGATTACTTGGAGGCCAAGGAAGCATAGCCTATAAGTACCTTGGCCAAAACTCATGTAAGGATCTTTGACAAATTTTGAATGAAAGAAGCTTTGAGCTTTTGAGAGAAATGTTTTCTTGTTCCCTTAGGGAAAATCCTTAAATCTTATCAATGGCATCTTGCTTCCATTGTGGCGGTTCCTCCTAGGCTTATTGGAGTTCCTCCATGGCGCCACCCTTTCATCTCTTACCTATTCCGCTTTGCTTTGATTTCTTAAACACTAAACCCCTAAAAAGCTTCATGACCGAGGCACTTGTCTTGGTTCTTCTTGATGAGCACGGTTTGAAGACTAGATTTGGGCAACATTGAAGCTTTCTTGGATCACCCCCAAGGAGGCCTACATCAAGTGGTATCAAAGCTTACTTGTCTTCAATTTTGAGTCATCACCACCGGTTAGTAGTTTGAGTCTTCCATGAGTTTTTGAGTCTTTGTGTTCTTCCATCTCTAGAGTCTTTCTTTCATTGAGTTGCTAGTTTTGATTCCTTTGAGTTGTCTTGTTCATAGTTTTTAGTAGGTGCATGCTTTTCTCTTTTGGTTATAGCCTTAGGCCGTGACTCACCTTGGCATGTTTTTCCTTTGATTCTTGAATGCATGATTTACTAGCTTGCAATTTTGATTCCATGATTTTTTAGTTTCTCTTCTTGCAAGTTATGATTCATGTATGCCATTAGGATTTTTGTTTAGTCTTGTATCTTTACTGTATTGTGAGGCATGCTTGCTGGATTGTACTGCACTTGAGGTTCAATTACATGTATTACATGATTTCTAAGTTTTAGGAACAATTACTAGTGTATGTTTGCATGATTTTGAGTTTTAGTAATTTTTAGATTACCATTTGCTTTGAAATTTTGAGTAGACTTTGTAATTGCTATGATAAGCTAGGATTTGAACCTAGAAGAGGCTTTTAGTTCCCTAAAGGTTTCGGTCCAGCCATCCAATTACAAAAGAAAAGAATCAAAATCAAAAGAAAGAAAAGAGAAGAGAAAGAAAAACAAGTGAAAAGAAAAACTAGTATTGAAAAGTAGTGGTTCTAGAAATAAGTGAAAATTGAGATCCATAGAAAAGTGAAAAGAAAAGAAAGGTAATACAACATAAGAACAAAAGAAAGTGAAAAAAGAAAAGAGTTACACAAAAGGAACACCATTGGACCTAGGAAAGAGCCTACACCATTCTAGTTGAAATTCTAGTTTTGAGCTTCCTAGTGATTTGTGTATCTTTTGATACTCTCCTTGTAATTTTTCATTTCTTCAAGTTACTGCACCTTGCTGGATATGTTAGGTACTGCATAGTTTGATTTGATATTAAATTGAGCATGAGAAGCATGATAGCTAGCCATTTCTAAAAGCTAAGAAAAAATTGGTTTCTATAATTGCTGAAATTTTTGGAACGATTTCTAAGTTTCGGTTATTAATTGAATTTTGAGCTTGCTTTCCAGTTTTGAATGCCTTTTCATATGCCTCTATTTTTATGTGTTTCCTTGGGCAATTTTATGATATTTTCTGCCCTAGAGTGTGCCATTGTCTCATTAAAAATTCTCCACAATTTGAGTAGCCATTCATTTCATTTTTGAGCTTTTATTGCTTGTTTCCTTTGGAATCCTTAGTTTTGTCTTAGAGTCTTTGTCTTTCTTGGCCTCTTAAGCCTAGCTTGGTTGTTGTTCCTCTTTCATAATGGATTGATAAGACCTTGATAATTGATTAGAGGATAATTTCTAAGTGAGCATAAGAGAAAAAAGTGGTAAAAGGCAAGAGAGAATCATAAGAGAAAAAGCCCTTGATTTGTGTGATACACGAGTTGATTGAGTGGATACACTTAGTGAGCTTGTGAGGTTTATTTGCTCTATATTTTCCTTGTATACTAACCTTTTGTTCTTTGCAGTCATGGGAGAAAATTTACCCAATAGTGAAGATCAATTATGTTCTAGTGATGTGAAATTGATGAAATGCTTTATGAAAGCAATGGACAAATTTGAAACAAGTATTCACAAGGAATTGAATGAGATTTTTGATAACCATAGAGGTAGTGATACAAGGGAAAGAGAAAGGAGTGAAAGGAGAAGTGAAAATGAGAGAAGAAATGGGGAAAAGGGAGAAAGGAGAAGTGGTAGAAGAAGGGAACATATGACCTCTATTGGTAATGATGTTGGGAACCCTTATAAAGATGATTTCCATGGACATGACCCTTTAAATTTTGAGAGAATAGGTGTGAGAGGGGTTGGCTGTGAGGGAGTGAGGGGGAACCATGAGTTTAGAAGGCACCATTGGGAGGAACAAGAGAGGTACCATCCCTCACATGAAAGAAGTGATAGAGATTATTATGACTATAAGAGGGAAATGAGAGAAAGAAAACAAAAAAGGTTGTTAGAAGAAAATGAAAGGAATTATGATGAGTATTGGAGAAGGAAAAAGAGAGAATGATAAAGGAATTGATAGAAAAAGAATTGAGATAAAAAGAAGTTAAGGAAATAAAGTTGATGGAAAAACAAATGAAGGATAAATGTGATTCTTTAATTTCTTATACTAACCCTTCATTTGGTTGTTTTGATTCTTATTTGGAAAATATTTTAGGTATGGTTCCAAAAGATGGCTATCAAGAAGAAATTGAAATTCTCTTGTGTAAAGATACAGAAAGAAGGGCCCTTGAAGACCTTTGTGAAGTTGCTTATGACCAAATTTACAAAGAACCTTTTATTTTGGTGCCTAATAAAGAGTTGTTCCTAATGGAGTCTTGGAACAAACCTTTTGAAGAAAAGGAAATACCCATAGAGTTTGAACTTCCCTTTGAAAGAGTTTCTTTACCACTTAGTATTCCTTTTACTTCAAATAAATATGATTTTTCATGTTATACACTTGAATATTATGGTATTAGACCTTGGACAATTCTAGAATTTGGTAGTTTGAAATTCTTAATTGAACCTAATGATCTTTATCTTCATAATGTTGAATGTCCTTCTAGGTTGATGGAAGATTTTTAGAAGGAGGGTACTTTGGAAACTTCTACACCTAGAGGAAGCATTTTGATGGAGAGTTTCAACCAAAACATGTCCAAACTTGGAAAAATACTAGTATCAACACAACTTGAAGTACAAGCTCCAAAGAGCTTCGGTTATGCTTTGAAAAATGGAATTATTATTTCTTTTACTTCCTTAGATTGTGTTAATGATATTAGAAAGAAAATTATCTTGTTGTTATAAGATTGACATTTAAATAACTTAGGTAAAACTAACAAATTTACTAGGTGTTTGAATAGAAAGTATGATTTACTTTTACACTTATGCAATTAATATAAAGTTTACCTATATGTTGCATCATATATTAACAAATTTAATGAACCTTGTTTAGTATTTGATCCAAGTGGAGTATATTTGTTGATGCATCCTTACCTTTTAAAATCACACTCTATCTTTTACTTTTCTTAGATTAGGATCATCTTAGTTCATAATTTTTGTTGATTTTCATGCATGCCATGAGTACCTTGTTTGATTGTCTTACATGACATTTCAATTTTTGTTACTGCATTTTATATGAGAATAACTTGTTGTCCATGCATGTTTCTTTGAGAAAATCACATGAAAAGTTGAATTCTTGTTGCGTCATTGATCTTCCATAGTTGTCATGAAGTTTGTTGCATGGTTACATAGTTTTCTCTTGTAAAACCATGAAGCTTCTCTTAATTTTTAGGTGTGCCACCATTGTTAAACATTGTTAGAGCTTTTCTTAAGTTGCTGCATGTTCATGTCCATGAGGAAGAAGAGAAGTTTACATATTCATGCATGATTACTTGTTCTAGAAGTTATCTTGCCAAGATTCTTGAATTTCATGCTTGTTTGGCTTTGAGAATTGGTTAATCCGTGGAGTTCTCTTATTTTTCTTATTGTTACAGTATTTGGCAGCCATTAATATCCTTGTTAAGCTTTTGTTTTTGCTACACCATGATAATAAGAAGGGAACCACATGAATTCATAAATTCCATGCATTACACCTTGCAATCCGTGAAGCTATCTTGTGTGAAACTTAATTTTTACATGCTTGTTGCCTTAGATCTTGGCTTGTCCGTGGAGTATGCCATGTTTTCTTTGAATTCCAGTTTTGAACAGCCATAAATGCATCCTTGTTCTAAGTTTCCATTAAGCTTAGATCATATATTAGGAGGTTCTTGCATGCTACTAGCCTATCATCCTAGCCTACTAGTGCATTATATGACTTTTAAGCTAGCTTCTTGGTGATTTGGGTGTTTTGTTAGAACCTTGGATAAACTTTTTATATTTGGTACATTGCTGAACATTACTGCACTTGTTCATGGAAAATTCATTGTTGTTTGGGTAGAGATATCACATGTTATGTGCTTTAAATCCATGCTAGTGAACACTTGAATTTTCCTTAACCGTTAGTGTGAATTGGAGTGTCTTAGTGATTCGGTTTGTGCTTGAATTCTTGGCTGCATCATACCTCTGTACTTCTATAGTATCAAGTGCAGAATTTCATGTCTAAAGTGAACCAAGTGAAGAGAAGAAAAGAAACAAGAGGAGGAGGATCAAGAGAAGGGACTATAGGAGTTTCTAACTTGTTTTCTTCTACTTTTGTATCATTTTGTGTGTCACTTGGCTATTATCTAAATTCTTGGAATGTTTGCAGATCTGGAACTTGAGGTTAAAAAGGAAATGAAGGAGTTTCAAGTGTGGTAAGGAGAAGAACAAAGGAGGCTACATCACCCTTTGTTGACACACACCTTATCTTTGAAAAATCCTATTTGTTAGGAAATAAAACTTATAAATTTTTACATTGATTTTGGTTGGACTTTGAACTTTAATATCCGGTTTGCTTGCTGCACCAAAGTGCAATTTAAACGCCTTTAGTATAGATTCTTGCTCACGTAAAATCGGATCTTATATCTTGCTCATAGTTTCGGTTTCCGAAAATTGGGTTCTAAAAATCGATTTCTATTATCTCTTGCTAGCCTTTGCTATCTTGATTTGGATTTATCTTGGTTCCTTAGCCTTGTTTAATGGTCATATCTTCATCCATTCTTCTGCTTATCTTTAGCTACTTGAATTCAAATTAGGAAGATATGATGTACACCGTAGAGAAATGGGGTCTCAACGCTTACAAGCTAGAACATCCAAGTGAGTATTGTGGAAGTAACTCCTTTAAATATTTTTAATCTTCTTTGTTTGAGGTAGGTGCAAATAAATACATTAACTTAGGACAAGCTCAAACAAAGAAGGAGGGTTTGATGTAGGAACATCTAGGACAAGAAGGATTACTAGAAGCAAGAGAAGGAAACTTGAAGAGGAAGTGGAAAAGCTCCAAGAAATGTACCCTAGTATAGGACTCAAAACTTGTAATATCTTGTAAATTTGTATGAACAAGATGGTAGTCCTATGTAATAGTTGTAGGTGCATGGGTTAAGGGTCCAAAGCCCTCGGTTTCTTTAGGCTAATAGGCAAGAGTAATCCTAAAGAATTCACACAAGTCTTTTAGCTAAAAATTAAGTTTTAAAATATCTTGTGTGAAGTCTTAGAAACTATGCTTAAGGAAGGGTTTCTAATCAAGTTAAGGATCCATGCCTTCACTTGATTAGTAAATCTCCTCCCATAATCCAAGTTGGCATGGATTAGTGACATGGAGCATCACATGGCACGAATCAAGGGACAAAGCCATGTGCTCCCATGTGCCACCCATGTGAAGCCCATGTGATCACTTGTTTCCTATTGGTCCAAAGCTAACTAACTAAAACTAACTATCCTAGGTAGTTAATTTTGGTTAGGCTAGCACATGGGCTTAATTTTGATTAGCTTACTTAATTAGGATTAGTTTAGCTTAATTAGGATTAGTCTTACTTGCTACCCAAGCAAGGATTTGTGTATAAATAAGCCAAAAATGAAATTGTAGTGAAATTTTGATGAATTTAAATACAAAGAGCTTTAAGCTTTTGAGAGAGATTTTCTCTTGTTCCCTTAGGGAAATTCCTTGAATCTTATTGTTGACTTTAAAATATACGTGTGTCAATCTTTCGGCAAGTATACTGGTCGTCAAAAGTTTAGAAATAGTGAGAAAAGGTTGTCGAACCACAGAGACTAGTTGTGAATTATCGAATGCTTAATATGCTTGCTATTAGGACTGACAATTGAGTGAATCATGTGTGTAAACTACGTAATTATGTAAAAGAGAATCAATGCTAAAAAATGGATAATGAAAAGCTGTAAATGTTTAAGTTTCAGAAATGATAAAATGAGTTAGAGAATAGGTTCATTCAATTCCTTCTTTCATGTAACTAATTCCTATATCAATTCAATGGAAATCAATCAATTGAAGACTAGAATTTGTGATACCTTAGACTAAGCCTATTCCTAGGTCTTTAGTCACTTTGAATGACTTCTATAATCTCTAATCCCTTAGGTGAAAATAGAAATGCATTCAAGAAGCGAAACAGATAAATTCACAATGTCTCATAACATGCAAGTTCTATTCCTAGACTCATGCAATATTATAATGATGCAATTCCTCTCCTAATTCAACTATCAATCTTTCGAAGGCATAATTGAAATGAGAAACAAAAACTTAAGGTATAGCTCAATCAATTTCAAGCAGTTAATATTCCTATCACTATTTGAACTTCATGAATCAAACCTCAAGAAATTGCAATTAAGCAGGAAAAGCTCAATCAATTAATCCGAAATTACAATTGAATTCACATAGAAGTCATTACAAGAATTCTAGAATTGAAATCCCCTTCCCTAACCTAAAACCTAGCCTGACATGGAAAGATGAAAAGAAGAAACAGAAAAGGAAATCAAAACCGAGAGAAGCTCCATGAATCCCTAGCTCTTGCTTCCACAAGCTCCAGAACTTCAAGAATCTTCAAGGTCTTGATGGAGGAAGATGAGACCGAAGGTGGAGAGAAGAGAGAAAAACGAGATGCGTGCACAAGAAGCTAACAAGAAAAACTGATTTATGAGAGATCTCCTTCATTTTCGCGCCCAACATGTATATATATGTGCAGAAAATGCGCCACCCACTTAAGAGGAACGTGCCCTGGCGCGTTTTGAGCGGAGAAGAAGACATGAGCGCGCCCCTGTGCGCGCCCTGGCGCATTTGCACCGCAAGGGAGGGCTGAACGCGCCCCTGTGCGCGCCCTGGCGCATTTCTACCGCAAGCAAGGCATGAGTGCGCCACCCTGGCGCGCCCTGGCGCGTGTGCGCCCTTGGTGATCAGTGAAACGCGCCCTGGCGCGTTTTGACAGGTGTGGGGGACCAATCTTGTGCCAAAGCTTGCTCTGAATTGTTGACTTGGGCTCCCCTTCTTGTTCTTCTTGATGGCCTCTTCATTCTATGTCCATGGCTTTCATTCCAAGCTTCTCTTCAATGAACCTAAAATCAACAAAGAATTATTAAGATGACTTAAAAACTCAAGAAAACTTGTAAAACTAACAAAACACTTACTCAAGAACTAACACTAAGTAAACATGGTATTTTCATTGTTTTCTTTATCTAAACTATAGCTAAACCTAGTAAAAATAAATGGAAATGAGCTTAAAACACTTAGAAGAACATGTATAATTTAGCACTTATCACTTATCAATGACATCTTGCTTCTATTGTGGCGATTCCTCCTAGGCTTATAGGATCTCCTCCTTGGCGCCACCTATCCATTTCTCCTATTCCGCTTTCTACTTGATTTCTAAACACCTAAATACATGCTTGGCCGAGGCACTTGCATTGGCTTCTTCATAGTGATGGTGGTTGAAGACTAGATTTAGGCAATCCGAAAGCTTCTTTGGATCACCCCCAAGGAGGCCTACATCAAGAGGTGTGAGAGGGGTTGGCTGTGAGGGAGTGAGGGGGAACCATGAGTTTAGAAAACACCATTGGGAGGAAGAAGAGAGGTGCCAACCCTCACATGAAAGAAGTGATAGAGATTATTATGACTATAAGAGAGAAATGAGAGAAAGAAAACAAAAAAGGTTGTTAGAAGAAAATGAAAGGAATTATGATGAGTATTGTAGAAGGGAAAAAGAGAGAATGATAAAGGAATTGAGAGAAAAAGAATTGAGAAAAAAAGAAGTTAAGGAAATAAAGTTGATGGAAAAACAAATGAAGGATAAATGTGATTCTTTAATTTCTTATACTAACCCTTCATTCGATTGTTTGATTCTTATTTGGAAAATATTTTAGGTATAGTTCTAAAAGATGGCTATCAAGAAGAAATTGAAATTCTCTTGTGTAAACATATAGAAAGAAGGGCACTTGAAGACCTTTGTAAAGTTGCTTATGACCAACTTTACAAAGAACCTTTTATTTTGGTGCCTAATGAAGAGTTGTTCCTAATGGAGTCTTGGAACAAACCTTGTGAAGAAAAGGAAATACCCATAGAGTTTGAACTTCCCTTTGAAAGAGTTTCTTTACCACTTAGTATTCCTTTTACTTAAAATAAATATGATTTTTCATGTTATACACTTGAATATTATGGTACTAGACCTTGGACAATTCTAGAATTTGGTAGTTTGGAATTCTTAATTGAACCTAATGATCTTTATCTTCATAATGTTGAATGTCATTCTAGGTTGATGGAAGATTTTAAGAAGGAGGGTACTTTGGAAACTTCTACACCTAGAGGAAGAATTTTGATGAAGAGTTCCAACCTAAACATGTCCAAACTTGAGAAAATGCTACTATCAACACAACTTGAAGTACAAGCTCCAAAGATCTTTGGTTATGCTTTGAAAAATAGACTTATTCTTTCTTTTACTTCCTTGGATTGTGTTAGTGATATTAGAAAGAAAATTATCTTGTTGTTATATGATTGACATATAAATAATTTAGGTAAAACTAACAAATTTAAAAGGTGTTTGAATGGAAGGTATCATTTACTTTTACACCTATGCAATCACTATAAAGTTTACCTATACGTTACATCATATAATAATCCATTTGTGGAACCTTGTTTAGTATTTGATCCGGGTGGAATGTATTTGTTGATGCATCCTTACCTTTTTGAATCTTGCATTCTATCTTCTACTTTTCTTAGATTAGGATCATCTTAGTTCATAGTTTTTGTTTGATTTTCATGATTGTTGTGAGGTTTCCAACTTGTCACATGAATTTCCTTATATTGTAGCCTTAAGTTTTGAACTAATTTTCATGTTCTTAGTTGCTGCCTTGCTGCACCTTGTGGATAAGAAATTAACATGCCATGTCCATGTATTCCATGATGAACACATGCTGAAAATTATGAACACTTGAATTTGCCTTAACCGTTAGTGTGAATTGGGGTGTCTTAGTTATTCAGTTTTTTCTTGATTTCTTTGCTGCATTATACCTCTGCATTCACATATTTTCATGTGCATAATTTCATGTCTAAGTGAACCAAGTGAATAGAAGAAAAGAAACAAGAAGAAGGGGGATCAAGAGAAGAGACGATAGGAGTTTCTAACTTGTTTATTCTACTTTTGTATCATTTTGTGTGTCACATGGCCCTTATATAAAATTCTTGGAATGTTTGTAGATTTGGACCTTGAGGTTAATAAGGAAAGGAAGGGGTTTGAAAGTGAGGGAAAGAGAGGAACAAAGGAGGCTACATCAACCTTTGTTTACACACACCTTGTCTTTGAAAATTCATACTTGTTAAGAAATAAGAATTGTAAATTTTCTTTGGTATTTTAATTGGACTTTGGATTTTAATATCCGGTTTGCTTGCTGCACCAAAGTGCATTTTAAACGCCTCTAGTGTAGATTCTTGATCACGTAAAATCGAACCTTATATCTTGCTCATAGTTTCGGTTTCCGAAAATTGGGTTAAAAAAAATCGATTTCTATTATCTCTTGCTAGCCTTTGCTATCTTGCCTTGGATTTATCTTGGTTCTTTAGCCTTGTTAATGGTTGTATCTTCATCATTCTGTTGCTTATCTTAGATCGAAAAGCTATATCCAAGCTTCTTCCAAAAAGAGATGGGCCTTTCATAGTCATTGAAAGATTGGGTACAAATGCATACAAGCTAGAACTTCCAAGTGCGTATTGTGGTAGTAACTCCTTTAAATATTTCTAATCTTCTTTGTTTGATGCAGGTGAAAATAAATACATTAACATGAGGACAAGTTCAAGCAAAGAAGGAGGGTTTGATGTAGGAATATCTAGGACAAGAAGAAGTGCTAAAAGCAAGGAAAGAAAGCTTGAAGAGGAAATGGAAAAGCTCCAAGTTTTATACCCTAGTATAGGACTCAAACTTGTAATATCATTGTAACTTGTATGGACAAGATTAGGTCCTATTGTAATAGCCTAGGGTATGACTAAAGGGTCCAAACCCCATGGGTTTCATAAAGCCTAAAGCATGCCATGCATTCCTAAGTCAAGGTCACACAAGTTTTCAAAATCGGCTAAAAATATTTTCGGCTACAAAAATTGTGTGAACCTTGAAACACTTGCTAATTAGGAAGGAAACCTTGATTAAGCATTGGATCCATGCCAACACTTAATCAAGGATCTCCACCCTTGATTAGGAAGTGATTAGGATTGATGACATGGCTAATCACATGGGTACCAAGGGGAGACAAACCCATATGCAACCATGTGAAGGCCATGTGAAAGCTAACAACCAAGTAACTCACATGGTTACTTGGTGGTTAAGTAGGATTTTGGTTTGGCTTAGATCTTAACTAGGATTAGGCTAGTTTAATCATGGTTTAAATTACTTGGAGGCCAAGGAAGCATAACCTATAAGTACCTTGGCCAAAACTCATGTAAGGATCTTTGGCAAATTTTGAATGAAAGAAGCTTTGAGCTTTTGAGAGAAATGTTTTCTTGTTTATTTAGGGAAAATCATTGAATCTTATCAATGGCATCTTGCTTCCATTGTGGCGGTTCCTCCTAGGCTTATTGGAGTTCCTCCATGGCGCCACCCTTCCATCTATTACCTATTCCGCTTTGCTTTGATTTCTTAAACACTAAACCCCTAAAAAGCTTCATGACCGAGGCACTTGTCTTGGTTCTTCTTGATGAGCACGGTTTGTAGACTAGATTTGGGCAACATTGAAGTTTCTTTAGATCACCCCCAAGGAGGCCTACATCAGTAATGCTTCCTCTCAATGAATGAAACATACAATATTTATAAATTATTAACATGATTTCTCTCATATATTTCATGATGTTAGGCTATAACTAATGTCAATTTAGTGATCTCTGTAAGCTAAATCAAAACAAGTTAGAATACAAGGAAAGTTAGAATAGAGTCCAATTATCACCAACAAGTATCCATGCATTCAAAAGAATGTGATATTGAATTGTATTGAATTTCATTCTATTAATGTGAAGGTCTCACGCAATGGTTGTCTTGTTAATGTTATCACCTTTAAGTATGTTGGGACATATATATATATATATATATATATATATATATATATATATATATATATATATATATATATATATATATATATATCGTACTCTTTAGAGATTTTTTGTTCCTGAATCTAAAGTTAAGAAATTTTCTCTTATGAACTTCAATGACATTTATTGTAGTTTTGTTTACTAGCTTTATGGAATTTATTAACATTGAATTTGCTTCTTGATCTATTTTTTCATATTTTTATGTTTCTTAAAATATAGCAACTTGCACTAATATCATAAAAAATATATTACTGATCATTATCAAATTATGCAAAAATTTTAAAATTCATTAAGTTGGTTCTTATTAGTTGATGGATGACCATCTCCAAGCATGAGGATCACAAGGGCTATGCAAAGAAGACTAGAAGCTCAAGTTGAGGAAGAGTTGACCAAGTCAACTAGTCAAGGTCAAAGTCAAAGTCAATGGTCAACTCCTCCAAATCAACAAAGTGGGCAAAAGAAGCCTTGTAATCTTCTTATTAGTTTGTAATTAGTTTAGGCTTAATTTTGTATAAAGCTTGGACCATAATTGCTTTGTATGTTTCGGCCAAGACTAGCTTTGGACATGTTGACTTTGGTTAATTGGTCAAAGCCTCTTAGAATTGGGCTTGAGAGTCTTATGACCAACTAAGCAAGTGTAATACACTTTCTTAAAAGAGAGTGAGTGGATTAGGAGAGAGAATTAGTGGAATTACCACTAACTTAACTTGAATTTCCACCACTTGATTATTCCATAATCAAAGGTGCAAATTCAAGTCAAGTTTATAATTGTTGACTCTCATCTAAGAAGGAATTCTAGCCTTTGGATTTACTTCTAATCCAAGGCACAGAATTCCATCTTGATTAATCCATGATCATCACATGCTTAGGAGAGTTTTGAGTCTCTTGATCTCATTAACTCTAGATCCTTCTTGAATTGATCAAGTGAAGGGTGCCTAGCATCACTTGATCAATCCATCAAGGATCCTAAGGCTAAGAGAGCTCACATCAAGGCACCCAAACTTGCTTATAACTTAGGCAAATTCTCATTGTAACTCACTTTGGTCATTTATGAAAAGAGAATTTCTAAGACTAAAGTCTTGAGAAAAAGAGAGAGCTCTCCTAGGGTTTCTTTAAAGAACCTTGAATCTTATCATGGATCCATGATCCAAGAGGCGATTCTTCTACCTAGCTTATTGAACTTTTGTTCATGGTGCTATCACCTTCTTAATCTCCCTTCCATTTTCGATTTCTTCTCCTTTTGGTTCCAAACCGTGAGATACTAGCCATTATATAGCCTATTCCGTAAGCTACATCATGATCTTGAGTGAAAGATCACTTGGTGAATGAAGATTGGGCACCCCTTTTGCTAATCCTTGAAGAGCCATTACAAGTTCCTTCATGGGTTTGCATCATTAGTGTTCTCCTTAGTATTAGTATATCAACTTTTATTCTGACCAAGTTGAATACTAGCTTGAGAGCATATAATCTAAGGACCAGTTAAGTAGCTAATAAATTATTCACAATCTTGCCTAAAACTCAGCAAGAGCACACTGACACATAACTTAGTGCATTGACCTTTATTGAATATTGAAGAAACTAATGTGAAAAACTCAGAAAGAAAATTGACAAAGTTTTCCTTTATTTTCAATAATTTTTTTATTACTTTAAAAAGAAATAAGCTTTTCTAATAATGAAATAAATGTGCTTTCTAAGAGATGAGTGATGTACCAAGAAATTGACATCCACCACTAGTGTTTTTTCTCTCCACTTTATCTCCAGCATAATCAGCGTCACAATAGCCACTTAAACTGAAATCACTATTTTTCTTATAAAACAAAGAGAGCTTAGTTGTTCCAATAAGATATCTAAGAATGTATTTTAGAGCTTGTAAATGTGATTCTCTAGGATCATATTGAAAGCGTTCACATAGACAGACACTAAACATAATGTCAGGTCTACTTGCTGTTAGATAAAGAAGTGAACCAATCATACCTCGGTATACCATCTGATCAACGGTTTTACCTGATTCATCTTTGTTGAGACTGACACTAGACGAATGTATTGGTGTCTTCATGGGCTTTGCATTCTCCATCTTGAACTTCTTTAGAAGCTTCTTGGTGTACTTCTGTTGATGGATGTAGATTCTTTGTTTCGTCTGTTTGATTTAAAGTCTTAGGAAGAACTTTAATTCTTCTATCATACTCATCTCAAACTCATCCTGTATTAACTTAGAGAAATCCTTGCACAAGGATTCGTTAGTGGCTCCAAAGACTATATCATCTACATATATTTGAACAATGATAAAGTCTTTCGAAAAACTTTTCTTGAAGAGAGTTGTATCAACCTTTCCTCTTGAAAAATCATTTTTAAGAATAAAAGAACTTAGTCTGTCATACCAAGCTCTAGGAGCTTGTTTAAGATCATAAAGTGCTTTCTTCAATTTAAAAACATGATCTAGTTGAGATTGACTCTAAAAGCCAGGAGGTCGTTTAACATTTACTTATTCTTCAATAAAACCATTAATTAAGAAATTCACTTTTCACATCCATTTGATATAAGATGATATTCTTATGAGCAGCAAAAGCAAGCAAAATTCTAATTGCTTCCAATCTAGCTACTGGAGCAAAGGTTTCAGTGTAGTCAATACCTTCTTGTTGGTTATAGCCTTGAGCTACTAATCTCGCCTTGTTTCTTACCACTTTACCAGCTTCATCTAGCTTGTTTCTGAACACCCACCTTGTTCCTATGATGCTTTTGTTCCTTGGTCTTTCGACTAGAGTCCATACGTCATTCCTTGTGAATTGGTTTAACTCCTCTTCCATAGCTAAAATCTAGTCATTCTCTTGTAAATCTTCTTCAATATCTTTGGGCTCTATATCTGACACAAGAGCATATCCAGATACATCTTGCAATTTTGATCAAGTTTGAACTCCCTGATATCTATCTCTAATGATTAGATCGTCGGTATGGTTTGAGGCGAACCTCCAAGTTCTGACTGGAGCGTGATCATCTTTTTGTTGAGGAGCAGACAAAAAAGGTTCGTCTATGCTGAGAGGTGTTCTTTCGTCTGTTCTTGCGTCTGTGCAAAGTTGGACAAACGGACCAGCTTCCTTGACAAGAAAGTTGATCTGCAAATTATCAAAAAGATTTTCTAGCACTTATACAAAAATGACTTTTCACGTCAGTTAAAAACCGTTTCTAACGTCGGTTTAGAACTGATGTCAAAAGTTTAAATTTTTAACGTCGTTGTAAATATAACCGACATTAAAAGTATATCAGTATTTTAAAAAAATTGACTTTCTACGATGTTGAAAGTGGTTTGAAATAAAAAAAGAAAAAAAAATATTATTAGCTGCAAAATTATCATTACTACTATGCTACTACTTGAATCATATATACTCATATATAGTCAAAATTAATTTTCATCCAACTATTTTTCAGTACAATTAATATGTAAAAAATTTTGATTAAGATACGCAACATTGATAAGAAAATTCTGAGTATGTAACAGTACAAAATTATCATAAAAAGAGTCCTATTGTTGAACTAAAATGGAAATAAAAGAAAAAAGAAAAAGAAGCTTACTATAAGATCACTTCACTATCTTGTCCAGGAGCTTGACCGGTGCCGAAACCATCATAATTCCATTTGGAAAGCATTTTGGGTCATTAACTAGTATGAGAGAATCTATATCCAAAATCATTTTATATATGCATTAGTTACACCTAAATAAATAAAGTTGAAATTAATACATAATGTTTTTGTATTTTTCTAAGTTCTGTAAATAGTTTTTATAAATAAATCCTACACAGTTTAAAATAAATTATAAAAAAAATTAAATGTAAAAGGCACAAAATTAGAATAACTAAGAGTAGTTACGTATTTTAAAAAAAAAATTAGTTAACAAATTTGATATATATATATATATATATAATTTGAATAAAATATAAGTAGAATATTTATGCCACTTTGAGATTATAAGCGGAATAAATCATAAAATAAATAAATCATAATTTGTGTCATTTGAGATTAAATACTTAACCCTTTGAAATTATTCCAGGATAAGTAGCTTTCCTGGTGTAGCCATTTCTAAGAAGCGACAAACTGGTTTCCAAACACTCACAGGGTAGTAAGCCTGCAATTCAACCAAAACCCATTAAAAAAAATTAAAAAATGATTTGGAACAGAGATGTCTCATTCATATCATAACCTTTTTATGGCTATTTACTCCTTCGTTCTCCTTATTATACAGGTAATAAGTGACAATTCAAAGTGCAAACAAATTCCATTATAATCTAAAATATTACTACTATTAGTTTTTGTAATTATATCATTCTTTTAAAATGAATTCTGGAGCCACATAATGTCTTTTTAAATGACCAATTTTACATGTTGAGTGTTAAATAACTAAAGCTATAACATAATGTTAGTCTGGGTACAGAAGGCTGGGTTTCAATTGTTAATATTGATTAAAGATTCTATAACCCAGAAAAAAAAAATCATGATATTTTTGGGTGGGAATTGTCACAGTCATTCCAAGTGCTGATACTAAAATAACATTCTGAACAGAGTAACTTTTGTAAAGTTGAAAAATACTAGTGACTTTCTTATACATTCTTAACTATATAATATATTAAACTATTAATTGCATGTTAATTCAAATAATAAATAACAGAATTTAATGATAAATATTTAAGAATCAAACTAAATTTGGCTAGAATCAGGACTAGCTGGAACCATAGATGCTTCTATTTTGGCTAACAGCTTTTGCGCCAAAGTAGATAAATATACAGCAGCCAAAGTTGAGAAGAAAAAAAAAAACTAGCAGGATTTATATTCTAATCAGTCAAGAATTTCAATCTATATAGGGACTAATATAACAATGATAATACTTAGTGATATACTTAGAATAGATAAAAGCAGTTGACCATTCTAATCAATGCAACAAAATCAGGTTAATGACATTGCATTTCAAAAGATCATACACCATAAATTAACTAAGTCCCATAGTACTATTATTATACCTGATTTTCAAGTGCATTTAAACCAGAAAATGGTTTCACATCATCATCTCCGTATCTTTTTAGACCAGTGATATTATTATCAGACATCATTGCAGAATCCTCCCATGAACCTACACAATTCTCTGTTTTATGTTTTCTCAACTGTTGACAACCCATATAAAGGAATAATTGAGTGAACACAGTAATGACATTATAGCAAGGTGTCAGAACAATGTATAGTTTTATTACAATCAAATAACATCATGGAAAACCATGTTTGTTATTTAAATATATCTTCCTTTCCACACCATGCTTTAAGATTATCCTCTGGAAATGCTCACCAGGCTCCCTCTTGAACATATAAAAACAATTCATGATAGAGATGTCACACAATAAACACAAGTAAAGAACACGAATAAGCACTAAACATCAGATTTGTAATAGTACTAATGTTTCACCTATGCAGTGAGAAGTTCCTCCAATTATGCATATTTTCAGATTTGTATTCTTGAAGGCGGGATGACAATCTAGAATAGACCTGAACATCAATCGAAAATATCAACCAGGCATCTATAATAAGCAATTATGAAGAACAATATTTTGAAGAAATATATATATATATATATATATATATATATATATATATATTATTTCAACACAAAAAATGAAGAACAGACTCTAGCACCATAATTTGATGATAAAAGAATCAACAAGGGGCCTTTTCATGATGACCTTTTCTAATTTCCGCTGCAAAGTGAAATATCATACAAAATTTCAACCTATTATAACTATAATTAGTTCCTGACTGTAATATAATTTCTGTTGCACCAAAAAGTGAATATTGTAACTTTTCCAATGGTTATTCTGACAAGCTTTCACCTTCATTCAGTCATCATAAATACTCTTTGAAACCAATTAAAAAATCTTGTATAAAAAAATCGCCTTTATCAACTTCCTGAATGCATGCTTGGATTAAAATCACATAAGCTAAAGCTTGTTTCATGCACAAACATACTAATTGAGATGGATCCCCTTGACCAAGCTAGCAGAGGCCACAATTAAGAAGATGTCCTCTCACTCCATATTTCAACAAGTTACTGTTAAGCGAGGATGCCTCCAAGCATCAATCTACTGAAGGGAATGTGAAGAGTGACATTTACTGTTGAAGTTGCGTACCAAATTGTGCAACTTTAAGTTTGCACTGGATCACAGAGGTTGCTGCATCCCCATTTTCAAAAAGTTCAGCAGCCCTCAAAATTTGATTTAGCATGCTCAAATTCTTGATCAAGCTCATATAAGTTGCCAATTTCTTAAATCCAAGAACAAAAATTTAACTGTAAATTCCTTTATTTTCAAAAGATTCAATATCTATATCAGAATATCAAAACCAAAAAAAAAAAAAAACAAACTCAGTACACATTAACAATGGATGCAGACTAACATAGCATAACCACACATGTACATGAAATCAGTTGTCAATATAATTGGGGAAACAGAACACAGAGGCAGATGACAACAAGCTTGCCCAAGTTTTGTCCTTACACTGTGTCAGTGTGTGTTTGTGTGTGTGCAAGTATCCTTCAACAACAAAAACTACCTTTGAATACTTTGCAGCCATGATGTGTCTACCAATCTATGTGAAGATAGTTACAGCTTTATTTAAGTAGTTAATAGCTCCTTAACACCAAAACAGAGGCCACAAAATTTAGCTAAGTTACTGGAATGTATATCCACTACTGCCCTGAGCAAGCCAAAAACACCAATAAAACCCAAATGAGCGCAGTCAGCTCTTCTACGCATTGATGATGTCTACACGTTGTAACATATGGATGAAAGTCAAAACAATTCAAATGCCAAACGCGTGTTTTAGGTCTAATTTACTAAGATAAAATATCATTTGCTTGATCTAATTTTCTTGAATTACCCCAACTTAGATGCATTCCCCCAACCATTATTTGCCACCGGCAGGTGCTTTTTCCTTTCTTCCCTCTTCCCACCCTTCTCCTTCTCTTGGATCCCAAAATGCTACACCGAAAAGTGATATCTAGTGAGAAATCACATCATATAGCCCAATCACCAAGTCTCTTGGTTTCCACCACCCTCTTCCTGTTCCCTCCTTGTTTCCATTTCCCAATACCCTCATGCAATCCTCAAGGAGAATAGCTTCATATGCTCGAATCTTCATGCTTCAATGGAGACTTGGAAAAAAATGAAGAAGAAGCTCACGGTGTCAGGAAAAAGAAGCGGAATCAAAGGTGAAAAGAAAATAGAAAACGGATTGAATTTAGAGATGGAAGCGTCATGGCGAGTGCCAATAAGCTAAAGGTGGAACCGCCACAATGGACAAGGAAGCCATTGATGAGATTCAAGGTTCTTCACAAGAACACAAGAGAGAATACTCTCAAAGAATAAGCTCTTAGCTTAATTCAATATTCAGAAATTTTATCAAAAACTGTTTGAATTACAAAGGAAATCCTATTTATACTACTAATGTGTGGAGCTAACTTAGGGGACAAGCTAGCTCCACACCTTAGTAGTATAAATAGGATTTCCTTTGTAATTCTAACACTTTTGATAAAATTTCTGAATATTGAATTAAGCTAAGAGCTTATTCTTTGAGAGTATTCTCTTTTGTGTTCTTGTGAAGAACCTTGAATCTCATCAATGGCTTCCTTGTCCATTGTGGCGGTTTCACCTCTAGCTTATTGGCACTTGCCATGGCGCTTCCATCTCTAAACTCAATCCGTTTTCTATTTTCTTTTCATCGTTGATTCCGCTTCTTCTTCCTTACACCGTGAGATTCTTCTTCATTTTCTTCCAAGCCTCCATTGAAGCATGAAGATCCGAGCACATGAAGCTATTATCCTTGAGGATTGCATCAAATTTGGTATCTAGAGCTTGTTCTACTTCAATTGGAGAATTCTTCTATCCGGTTTGTGTTCTTGCTTTGAATTTTCGTTTTCTCTTCATTTTCTTGTGTAGATCTGTGTTGTATGAACTTTTTTGAGTTCTTCACATGTTCCTTGAGTTGTCTTCATCTTGAATTTGAGTTTTCCTTTTGAAAAATTCCTAGATCTAAAACTCCTAGCAAAATTCTTGTTAATTTACCGTTTAAATTTCTTCCTAAGCTTGTTCTAGTAATTTTTCACATGTCTTCTTGTTTTTGCTTCATATGAACCGTGCCAAATCCATGTTAATCCATGAATTACTGGTTTGAATGTGTTTGAGGTGTTGTTCACATGATTTAAGTGCTAAGAATTGTGCATTACAAGTTCAAGTAGCTTTCACCATGCTTGATCTTGCTTACTAGTAATTTTAGACTTAATTTTGCTTTAGTCTTAGGTTTTTCTCAATTTGGTCCAGCAAAAGAAAGTCAAGAAAAGAAGTATAAAAAGTCAAGGAAAAAGAAAATCAAAAGAAAGATTACAAGAAGAAGAATCACAAGAAAAATCAAAGAGAAGAGAAAACAAGAAAAGTGAAATTCTAGTGAAAATTCAAGTGACTAGAAAAAGAACAAATGAAAAATAATTTTAGTGAAATTAAAGCCTAATTGTGCAGTGGAGTAACTTGACAAATTGAACCTCTAAACACTCCCAAAATTAGTGGTTCAAAGGACTTAGAACACTAGAGACACTTAGGACTAAGCATTATCACAAAAACTTGAGTTTAGATTGCTAGTAGCCTAGATTCTTGAACTTGTGGTGTGTGATGTGCTTGGTAACTTGAAACTCTGTTTTTTTCCCCTGTATTTTGAGCATATTACTTGGCTGTACATTGGTGGAAAAACTGCACCTAATCACTTAAAATCACTTCACAAAAATTCACTTGAAACTTGCCTAAAAATCTAGTTTCAAATTGCTATTAAATTTGCTTGAAATTTTATCTTCGGTGTTGCCATAATTTTCCAGTTTTTGAGCATTATTTGTGGCTGTCGAAACTGCAGTAGTTTAGTGTCTTTGTCGCATATAAACTTCTTAGATTTGAGTAGCCAAAATTTTGTTCATTGAGTACCTTTTATTGCTTGTCATTTTTGGACTCCTAAGTTTTGTCTTGAGTTTGTATTTTTTGGAATTCCTAAGCTTGACTCTAGAACCGTTCCTCTTTCACTTTGGATACTTGAACCTTGAATGATTGATTATAGGTTTGAACAAGAGTATAAAGAGAGTTTGAGTGGAAAAAGACAAGAGCGAACATTAGAGAAAGAGTCTTGAAAGTGTGAAATACGAGTGACTTGAGTGCATGCACTTAGTGAGTGGAAAGGATTCCATTTTCTTCTATATTTTGTGTACTAATCTTTGTTGTGCAGCTATGGATAGTTCTCCTAGTGTAGGAAATGACCTATCACCTAAAACTAGAAAAATGATGGATTTAATGAAAAGTATGTTACAAACTAGTTTAGAGGAGGGGTTTGATCTAGAAAGGAGAGCTAAGAAAGAGAGGAAGATTAGAAAGGAACTAGAGAAGAAGATCCTTGGTGAGACAAGTGGAAACCATGGAAATCATGAACCTAAGGGTGCTGGAAATTCTAGTAACCAAGGAAGTGCTAGTAGAGGAAGTCAATATACACCTAGGAGTAGTGAGGGTGGAAGCAATGATGAAGATGACCATGAGTATAGAGGTCATAGGAGAGGTAGAATGGGAGGTAGAAGGGAAGACTATGGTAACTATGGAGGGTATGGCCGAGGCAACCATTTCTATGATGGAGAGGGTAGGATAGATGAGAGGAACCTTAAGCTAAACCTACCTAAGTTTAATGGTGAAGGAAGTGCCGAGACATACCTAGAGTGGATCATGAAGCTAAACCAAGTTTTCTCATGCTATCCCATTCTAAATGAGGAGAAGAAGTTGGACATAGCTATCTTGGAGTTTGAGGGGTATGCAATAGTGTGGTGGAACCAAATTCTAGTAGAAGCCGAAAGGAGAAGGAGACCACAAATCACCTCATGGACCCAACTTAAAGAAGCTATGAGAGCTAGGTTTGTGCCACCAACCTATGAGAGAGACCAACACATAAAACTCCAAAGGTTGACCCAAGGGACCAAGAGTGTGCAAGAGTACTATAAGGAGCTTGAGTTGACTATGCTAAGATGTGACTACCAAGAGGCTAGAGAGGCCACACTAGCTAGGTTCACCCATGGACTTAATAGGGAGATTCAAGACATTCTTGAGCTCCAAAGCTATGTGACCATAGAGGAGACCATACACAAGGCCGAGAAGGTGGAACAACAAATCAAGAGGAAAGGCACCTTCAAGAGATCCTCTACTTCATACTCTAACTCTTTGAGATACAAAGGCAAGAAGGAGGGCTATTCCAACATAAGGAAGCCGCATGACCGAGACATCATTAAGGTAAAGGAGGTACATCCTAACCCTTCTAAACCTAGTTCTATTAAATGTTTCAAATGTTTAGGTCATGGCCACATAGCCTCTCATTGCCCAAACAAGAAAGCTATGATGGTGAGAAATGATGGAATAATCACAAGTGAAGATTCAAGCTCATCATCTAGTGAGAGTAAAGCATCAAGTGCAAGTGAGTATTCCTCTTATGAGCAAGCTGAGGAAGGAGACGTATTGATGGTAAGGAAGATGCTAAGCAATGTAAGTAAGGAGCTTGATGACTCACAAAGGGAGAATATCTTCTATAGTAGATGTACTATTGAAGGGAAGGTATGCTCTTTAATTATTGATAGTGGAAGTTTCACTAATGTAGTAAGCACTAGATTAGTGGATAAATTAAAATTGAAAACATCTTCACAAGCTAAACCATATAAGCTACAATGGTTGAGTGAAAAAGGAGAGTTAGTGGTAGACAAACAAGTACTCATATCTTTTACTATTGGCAAATATAATGATGAAGTACTTTGTGATGTTGTTCCTATGGAGGCCACACACTTACTCCTTGGTAGACCTTGGCAATTTGATAGAAAAGCTATACATGATGGAGTTGTCAATACTTACATTCTTTCTCATGTAGGTAAGAAGGTCACAATCAAACCACTAACACCTAAGGAGGTTTGTGAAGATCAACTAAAGATGAAGCTTAAGACGGACCAAGAGAAGCAACTCACCTTAGCCGAGAGCTCCAAGGGCACACCCAAGCATGGTGGCAAGCCCACGACTAAGAGCTCTAAGGGAGGAAAAGTCAAAGGGAAATTATCTAATCCTAAGGTTCATAAGCTTGAAAAATTGAAAAGTAAAAAGAATGAAAAAAAAGAGAGCTTCTTGATAGAAATGAGTGAGCTTAAGAGAGATTTTTTAGCTAGGAAATCCATATTGTTGTGCTTACCCACATCTACTTCTTTGAGTATTCCACTTGTAGGTGATCTTGGAAGCAAATAGGGTCTATGGTTGGAAAGACATTTGTATGGGAAGTATGATTTTGCTATTAAGTTTGGAATTCTTTTTTGCCCTAACTCTTGTTTTGAGGTTGCTTGTGCTATAGGTACAAACAAGAAGTTAAGTATCATGAAACCATGGAACAAACATCATAGAGAAGAGGAAGTGATTAAGAGTTATAAGCTAACTTTGGGAAAGAATTCCTTAACTCTTACTCATTTCAAATTGCATGGTTACACTTGCTTTATATTAGATTCCCATGATCTTGAAATAGAGTTGTTGGCTGTACCTAATGCATTTAGTTTTCATAATGTTGAATTTCCTTCTAGGATGATCAAAGAGTTCAAGAAGGAGGGTACCCCACAGCTCCATGGGTTTAAACAAAAGAGTTTGGGATATGTTTTGAAGGATCAAATAACTTCTACTTGCACTTCATTAGTTGATGTTGTTGATGATAAAAAATAATTTAATTCATATGATTTGCAAACTAGTAACTTTAGTAGGTGTAGAAAATTAAAGGACCACCTATGCCATAATTATAAGAAACAAGTTTGCTTAAATTTTGCATCATCTAACAACAAAGTTAATGAACCATATTTAACCTTTGATCCGGGTGGAGCTTTTATTGTAGGTGAAGGTCAAGTCAACTTGGGGACAAGTTGAAAACAAGAAGGAGGGTTTGATGGAGGACCATCTCCAAATGCCCAATAAAACTCTCCAAGCACCTTATTTGTAAATTGGGCTTTTAATTGTTCTTAATAAAAATTTGCTGCTAATTTTTGCATCTGACCTGTTTTAGTATTTCGATTATAACTCGAGCTACACAAGTCCAATTGAGGCGTTCTTGGTGGCAAATTAAAGAAGACTTCAAGGGCTATAAAATCTATGAGACACCAAAGCCCAGTTCGGACTGAAACTAGTTGGAAAATGAGCTTGAAGTTAGCGTTGGAATACTTCCAGGAATTTTCAGCGAAATGTTTTAATGTTTAGGCTTATTAGTAGTTTTCCTTCAATCATGTAATTGTTTTAAGGATTTAATTTGGGCCTAAACCTGTAATAAACAAAGAATTACTGACCTTTAGATAGGATTATAATCGAAGGGCTAAGCTTAGAAGCGTGGAGTGCAAGCTTGGCGCCGTGACCATTGGATGTGAATCTACATCCAAGGGTGGAGGATTGATCCTTGTTCTCCAAGTTAATTAAACTTGCACCACAAGCTTCCTTCTGTGGCCATTAGATTAGAATCTAATCCAATGGTAGACATTAATTCCTTGCATAGCAAGCTAGCTCCACACCTTAGTAGTATAAATAGGATTTCCTTTGTAATTCAAACACTTTTGATAAAATTTCTGAATATTGAATTAAGCTAAGAGCTTATTCTTTGAGAGTATTCTCTTTTGTGTTCTTGTGAAGAACCTTGAATCTCATCAATGGCTTCCTTGTCCATTGTGGCAGTTCCACCTCTAACTAATTGGCACTTGCCATGGCGCTTCCATCTCTAAACTCAATTCGTTTTCTATTTTCTTTTCATCGTTGATTCCGCTTCTTCTTCCTTACACCGTGAGCTTCTTCTTCATTTTCTTCCAAGCCTCCATTGAAGCATGAAGATCCGAGCACATGAAGCTATTCTCCTTGAGGATTGCATCACTTAGTATTTTCCCACACTTTCCAAGACCTAAGGTCTTGAGAACCTATTGGGTCACAATTATTGTTGTGCATAGTAGGAATAATATAAGGAGTAAGAGTTAAAAAAGTTTCCATTTTTTATGTTGTTCCAAGGTTCCTCCACACACATCACTTCATTTGGAATCACATCAAAAGGAAGCTTGTAAAGATGATTACAAGAATCTTTAATTAAAGCATTAAGTACATTCCTTTCAACATCTTCACACAAGAGGTGATCAATTTGCTCTTTGGAATCCTCCTTTGGAACAACACCTACAACTTCCTCAAGGTAAGAATCAAAAATATCAAATGAAGGGTTAGTATTAAAAAGTAAAAAATCATTTTTCTCCTTCATTTGTTTTTCCATCAACTCTATTTCCTCAGCTTCTTTTTCTCTCAACTCATTTTTCTTTCTCACAAGCTCGGTATAAATCCTTTCATTTTTTTCTCAACTTTCTTTCTTTTATTTCCCTTTCTCTCATGTTTTTCTCTCAAGGTTTTCTCCTTCCTCCCATGATGTTCACGGTTTCTACTAGCCTTCTCAAGGATCCTCTTATCATGCTCCTTTCTTAACCTCCTTTCCTCCTTTTCTCTCCTTCTTCGGTCGAATCTCTCTTCCAAAGTTGTGTGAATCATGGTACTCATCAATCCTACCATCTTCTTTTCTTTAGGTGAGAGATCATTTCATACACTAGGAGAACTTTCCATGGCTGCACAAAGAAAGTTTAAATAACAAGTACAAGCATATAAAAGATCATTGTCACTCTCTAAGTGTTTCACTTTAGTAGCACTCGTGTATCACAATTTCAAGACTCTTTCTCAAATGTTCACTCTTGTCTTTTTCCACTCAACCTCTCTTTATACTCTTGTTCAAACCTCTAATCAATCATTCAAGGTCCAAGTTTCCAAAGTGAAAGAGGAACGGTTCTAGAGTCAAGCTTAGGAATTCCAAGAAATACAAAACTCAAGACAAAACCTTAGGAATACAATAGAGACAAGCAATAAAAGGTACTCGATGAAAGGAAAATTAGGCTACTCAAATGAAGAGTTTAGTATAAGACAATGGAACCTAAACTACTGCACAAAATATGCTTTCAATTTAAGCCACAAATCTGGAAAAATTGGACAGCAACTCAAGTACACAATTCAAGCCAAATTAGAAGTAATTTGAAGCCGAAATAGAGACCGATTTTTGGGGTAAATTCCAAGTTATTTTGTGAAATGATTTTAGGAAATTAGGTGCAGTTTCTCACCTCTGTACAGTCAATAATAATGTTCAAAATACAGGGGAAAAATAGAGTTTCAAGTTACTAAGCACATCACACACCACAAGTTCAAGAATCTAGGCTACTAGCAAGCTAAACTCAAGTTTTGGTGATAATGCTTAGTCCTAAGTGTTTCTATTGTTCCAAGTCCTTTGAACCATTAATTTTGGGAGTGTTTAGAGGCTCAAATAGTCAAGGTACTGCACTGCACATTTAGGCTTTAATTTCACTATATTCACTTTTCAATTGTTCTTTTTCTACTCACTTGAATTTCACTAGAATTTCACTTTTCTTGTTTTTCTTCTCTTTGAATTTTCTTGTGATTTTTTTTTTCTTGTAATGTTTTCTTTTGATTTTCTTTTTCCTTTGACTTTGTATATTCTTTGTTTTCTTGACTTTACTTGTTGGACCGAAATTATAAAAACCTAAGACTAAGGCAAAATTAAGTCTAAAATTACTAGTAATCAAGATTAAGCATGGTGAAAGTTACTTAAACTTGTAATGCACAATTCTTAGCACTTAAATCATTTGAACAGCACCTCAAACACATTCAAACCAGTAATTCATGGATTAACATGGATTTTGCACGGTTCATATGAAGCAAAAGCAAGAACACATGTGAAAAATTACTAGAACAAGCTTAAGAAGAAATTTAAACGGTGAATTCACAAGAAATTGATAGGAATTTTAGATCTAGGAATTTTTTAACATGAAAAATCTAATTTAAAATGAAGACAACTCAAGGAACATGTGAAGAACTCAAGCAAGTTCATACAACACAGATCTACAAGAAAATTTAAAGAGAAAACGAAAACTCAAGGTAAGAAACTCAAACCGAATAGGATAATGCTCCAATTGAAGTAGAACATGCTCAAGATACCAAATTTGATGCAATCCTCAAGGAGAATAGCTTCATGTGCTCGGATCTTCATGCTTCAATGGAGGCTTGGAAGAAAATAAAGAAGAAGCTCACGGTGTGAGGAAGAAGAAGCGGAATCAAAGGTGAAAAGAAAATAGAAAACAGATTGAGTTTAGAGATGGAAGCGCTAATAAGCTAGAGGTGGAACCGCCATAATGGACAAGGAAGTCATTGATGAGATTCAAAGTTCTTCACAAGAACACAAGAGAGAATACTCTCAAAGAATAAGCTCTTAGCTTAATTCAATATTCAGAAGTTTTATAAAAAAATGTTTGAATTACAAAGGAAATCCTATTTATACTACTAAGGTGTGGAGCTAGCTTGCTAAGCAAGGAACTAATGTCCACCATTGGATTAGATTCTAATCTAATATCTACGGAAGAAAGCTTGTGGCACAAGTTTGATTAACTTGGAGAACAAGGATCAATCCTCCACCCTTGGATGTAGATCCTCATCTAATAGTCACGGTGCCAAGCTTGCACTCCAAGCTTCTAAGCTTAGCCCTTGGATTAGTATCCTCATCTAATGGTCACTAATTCTTTTGTTTATTACAAGTTTTGTCCTAAAATTTACGCCTTAAAAACAATTACATAAATTGAAAGAAAACTAAAAACACTTAAACATTCGCTGAAAATTCTTGGAAGCATTCCAACGCAAACATCAAGCTTATTTTCCTACTAGATCCGGTCCGAATTGGGCTTTGGTATCTTCATAACTTTTGTATCCCTTTAAGTCTTCTTTAATTTGCCACCAAGAACGTCTCAATTGGAGTTGTGTAGCTCAATTTATGGTCCGAATACTAAAACTAGTCAGATACTAAAATTAGCAGCGAATTTTATTAGAAGCCCAAAATTGAAAAGTATGGTTAGAGAGTTTGGTTGGGCTTTTGGAGATAGTCCTCCATCGCACCCCCAATCCCTCACTTTTAGGTTGTACACCACGGAACCCTAAGTGAAGCGAGAACAGAAACCTAGAGAACCCTAGGTTACGTGAAGTGAGAAGAGAAGCGTGAGAAAGCAAAAAGAGGAAAAAAATGTGAGGAAGAAGAACAAGGGAGAGAAGTGAGTACACACATAATGAAAGTAAAAATGGCAAAGAAGGAGAAATCGTGTGACGCATAGATGAGAATGAAGAGGCACGATGGAGGACAGAATGGAAGGAAGGAGGCGCAGTGTAGAGGTGAAGATGAACTGCCGGTGCAGCATGGCGAATGAAACAGAGGCAATGCATCAGAGATTGAGAGACAAAACTGAGAGAAGAGGAAAAGCAGCACGAGTGAAAAAGAATGAATAATGAAATGAATGGGGCAAGAAAAGAGAAATGACGTGAAAAAGAGGAATGACGTGGGTTCTTCATTTGACCGACGTTGAAATTTTTTCCACTTCGATTATGAAAGGAACCGATGTGGAAAGGGTGATGTTATATGTCACTTTTCCACTAGTGTAGGTCTGATATTTCTTTATCAGCCTTTGAGTTATCTTGGAATTTCACATTAATAGATTCCTTTACAACTTGCGTCTTAGAGTTAAAAACTCTATATGCTTTAGATGTTTTAGAGTATCCAAGTAAAAATCCCTTAGCCACTTTTGAATTGAACTTTCCAAGTTGATCCTTAGTGTTTAAGATGAAACACTCAATCCAAAGGGATGAAAGTAAGAAATGTTGGGTCTTCTTCCTTTCCATAGTTCATAGGAGTATTAATTGGAAGGGAGCTTTCATGCAAAAGAGTTCTAACCATTTTTTACAAAGTACAATTTTTCCTTTCCACAACTCCATTTTGTTGAGGAGTTCTTGGAGACGAAAAATTGTGAAATATACAATTTTCAAAACAAAATGCTTTAAACTCAGAGTTTTCAAATTTTGTTCCATGATTGCTCCTTATAGACGCAATACATATTCCTTTTTTCTTTTTTAAAACGTTATAGAATATTTTCAAAGACACTGAATGACTCATGTTTATGGGCTAGGAAGTATACCCATGTGAATCTAGTATAGTCGTCCACAATTACAAATCCATATCTCTTTCCTCCAAGACTTTCCATCTAAGTAGGTCCAAAAAGATCAATATGTAACTGTTTTAAGGGTCTTGTCGTGGAAACAACATTTTTAGATTTGAAAGAAGCTTTAAGTTGTTTCCCATGCTGACAAGATTCACACAGACGATTGGATTTCCAAGATATTTTTGGCAAACCTTTCACAAGATCCATTTTAGAAATTTTCGAAATATACTTGAGACTTAAATGTCCAAGCATTTTGTGCCAAATATCTCGTTCATTGTCTGCGGAAATTAAACATGTTACATTCTGACCCACTAAGGTCGAAAGACAAACCTCATAGAGATTATTCTTCCTTTTTCGTATAAACAAAATGGATTTGTCCTTGTTTTTGACTATACATTCATCAATGTTAAAAGCTATTTCATATCCACTGTCACAAAATTGACTTATGTTAAGTAGATTGAAGTTAAAACCTTTAACGTAAGACACATTTTGGATAAGAGGATTGGGTATCTTACCAACAGTCCCAATTCCAAGGATTTTACCTTTCCCTGAACCATAAGATACATACCCTTTACTTGGTCTAAGATCTTGGAATATAGACAGGTCTCCCGTCATGTGTCGTGAGCACCCACTGTCCAGGTACCAGCTTGAAGTCTTCTCTCTTCCTATTAAGGCTATCTGTAACAGGGATAATGAGTGACTTTGGTACCCAAATCTTTTTGGGTCCTCCTTTGTTAGTAGAAGAAGGTTTCTTTTTGTTTAAGGTTCTTGTACTCTTTTTATAATCGTTTGGAACCTTATTATAGCTTTTTTTCTTCTTGTTGTGAACAGACGAAACAAGTTTGATTTTCTTTTCGTCTGTCTGTTCAACATAACCAAGTCCACTTTTATCAAATAGAGACCTCCCATATTTTAAATTATTTTCAAGCATGGAGGATCCTGTAGTGAACTTTGTTAGGTCTTTGAGTAAAGATTCATTTTCTTTCTTTAATCTTTCGATTTCAAGAATGAAAATGTTCTTCTCAGATTAAGATGATACTTCATCTGATACTTTCTTTTGAAGCAACTCTTTATCAGTTCTCAAAGTAGCATTTTCTTCCAAAGTTTGTTTCAACTTGGCTTTGCATACTTTGTATTGCTCAACAATAAAATGTGAGTTTGCCAAGAGTGTATCATATGACATTTCTTCGATTCTTGACTTAGATTCAAACGAAAAAGATGAAGAAGTGTGAGTTTCTATTACCTCAGATGAGACATCGTCTCCAGCCATGAGGCAAATATTTGTTGTTTCTTCTTCTTCTATGGATTCTTCAGAGCTCTCGCTATCAAGTTCTTCCCTAGTCATCAAGCTCTTCTTACCCTTGTCTCTACGAGGGTTCTACCTTTTCTTCAACCTTGGGTGATGGAGGTCCATTTACTCCAACTATAGAAGTCAACGATTGTAGGAGAGTTACAAGGTCAATGCTCAAGAGGATGCAAGAAGAAGAAGAGTTGAAGTTGACTTAAAGTCAAAGTCAACAAGGGAGTCAACAAGCCTTCTTGGTCAACAAGCCTTGTAATAGCTTTAAGATTATTTGATGAAGCCACACTTGGAAGAGATTCCATGGAAGCTCCAAATTGCCCACACTTGCCTTCAACCACGCATCAATCCAAAGAAGCAAAGAAGAAATGGTTCGGTTTAGGTGTTTTTGGTTTTAGGTTCAAGAAATCAAAGTAGAAAATGGATTAGAAAGGAATGAAGATGGCGCCAAGGAGAAGAACTCCTATAAGCCTAGGAGGAACCGCCACAATGGTTGAAGAAGCCATTGATAAGATTCAAGGTCTTCCCTAAGGGAACAAGAGAAAATTCTCTCAAAAGCTAGAAGCTATTTTCATTCATCAAAAGTTCTTTACAAAGGAGAACCTTAAGGTATTTATAGGTTGCAAAGCTTGGGCTCCAAGTAATCCTAGCTTGCCTTGCAAGCTAAGTAGCATTTAACCACGGTTGGGAGCCACTAATCACGGTTAGGGCTCAACCAATCCGTGGAGCTTCCTTGCAAGCCAAGTAACCCAAGTGGTTAGTTGGTTGTTAGGAAAGCACATGGCCTTCACATGGTCTTGTCCCCTCCTTTGTCTCCTCCTCCTTGTCTCCTCCTTAAGACCATGTGATGTGCCATGTCATCAATCCTCAACCTTTCTTAATCAAGGGTGGAGATCTTTGATTAAGCTTATGCATGGATCCAAGGCTTAAACAAAGGCTCCCTCATTTTTTAAGAAGGTTTTCAAGCTTACACAAGTTTTTAGAACAAAAATTGAATTTAACCGATTTTTAAATTCTTGTGTGGCTTGACTTAGGAGTGTGGCATGCGTAGGATTAGATGGAGCCTTAGGCCTTGGGCCTATGAAAAACCCACGGGCTTAAGCCCACGTATTCCCTAAAGCTATTACAACATAGGACTTAGTTATGTTTCAAAAGAATTTACAAGTAAACTACAAGTACTAGGTCCTATACTATCTTCTTGTGCTTGAGTCTTCCCACCTCCTCTTCTAGCTTCCTTTGCATGCTTCTAGTAACTCTTCTAGATGTTCCTACATCAAACCCTCCTTCTTGGCTTGAACTTGTCCCCAAGTTGAGGTTATCATTTGTACCTACATCACATAAAGAAAGATTAGTTATATTGAAAGAGTTACTACCACCATACTTACTTGGTAAGTCTAGCTTGTATGCATTTGGCCCCAATTTCTCTATGATCTTGAAGGGTCCATCTCCTCTTGAAGATGCTTGGAGATATCTTTTCAGTCTAAGATAAGAAATAGAATGGATGAAGGTACAACCACTAAACAAGGCTAAAGAAACAAGATAAATCCAAGGCAAGATAGCAAAGGCTAGCAAGAGATAATAGAAATCGATTTTTTTAACCCGATTTTCTAAAACCGAAACTATGAGCAAGATATAAGGTCCAATTTTACGTGAGCAAGAATCTACACTAGAGGCGTTTAAAATGCACTTTGGTGCAGCAAGCAAACCAAATATTAAAGTCCAAAGTCCAATAAAAAACAAAATAAAAAATTACAAGTTTTATTTCCTAACAAGTGAGAATTATCAAAGACAAGGTGTGTGTCATCAAAGGGTGATGTAGCCCCTTTTTGTTCTTCTCTTTCCCACATTTGAAAATCCTTCATTTCCTTATTAACCTCAAGGTCTAGATCTGCAAACATTCCAAGAAATTTATATAAGATCCAAGTGACACACAAAATAATACAAAAGTAGAAGAAAACAAGTTAGAAACTCCTATAGTCTCTTCTCTTGATCCCTCTTCTTCTTGTTTCTTTTCTTCTTTCCCTTGGTCCACTTAGACATGAAATTATGCACATGATACTATGTGAATGCAGAGGTATAATGTAGCAAAGAAATCAAGCAAAGACGAATCACTAAGACACCCCAATTCACACTAACGGTTTAAGGCAAATTCAAGTGTTCATAATTTTCAGCATGTGTTCATCATGGAATGCATGGATATGGTATGTTAATTTCTTATCCACAAGATGCAGCAAGGCAGCAACTAAGAACATGCAAATCAATTCAAAACTCAAGGCTACAATACAAGGAAATTCATGTGACAAGTTGGAAACCTCAACAACAATCATGAAAACCAAAAACTATGAACTAAGATGATCTTAATCTAAGAAAAGTAGAAAATAGAATGCAAGATTCAAAAAGGTAGGATGCATCAACAAATACATTCCACCCGGATCAAATACTAAACAAGGTTCATTAAATTTGTTAGTATATGATGCAACATATAGGTAAACTTTATAGTGATTGCATAGGTGTAAAAGTAATTGAAACTTCCTATTCAAACACCTTTTGAATTTGCTAGTTTTACCTAAGTTATTTATATGCCAATCATATAACAACAAGATAATTTGCTTTCTAATATCACTAGCACAATCCAAGGAAGTAAAAGAAAGAATAAGTCCATCTTGCAAAGCATAACCAAAACTCTTTGGAGCTTGTACTTCAAGTTGTGTTGATAGTAGCATTTTCTCAAGTTTGGACATGTTTTGGTTGGAACTCTCCATCAAGATTCTTCCTCTAGGTGTAGAAGTTTCCAAAGTACCCTCCTTCTTAAAATCTTCCATCAACCTAGAAGGACATTCAACATTATGAAGATAAAGATCATTAGGTTCAATTAAGAATTCCAAACTACCAAATTCTAGAATGGTCCAAGGTTTAATACCATAATACTGAAGTGTATAACATGAAAAATCATATTTATTAGATGTAAAAGGAATACTAAGTGGTAAAGAAACTCTTTCAAAGGGAAGTTCAAACTCCATGGGTACTTCCTTTTCTTTACAATGTTTGTTCCAAGGCTCCATTAGGAACAACTCTTCACTTGGCACCAAATCAAAAGGTGGTTTGTAAAGTTGGCCACAAGCAACTTCACAAAGATCTTCAAGTGCATTTCCTTCTACATCTTTACACAAGAGAATTTCAATTTCTTTTTGATAGTCATCTTTTGGAACCATACCTAAAATGTTTTCGAAATAAGAATCAAAACAATCAAATGAAGGGTTAGTATAAGAAATTAAAGAATCACATTTATCCTTCATTTGTTTTTCGATTAACTCTATTTCTTTAATTTCTTTTTCTCTCAATTCCTTTATCATTCTCTCTTTTTCCCTTCCCCAATACTCATCATAATTTCTTTCTTTTTCTTCTAACAACCTTCTTTGTTTTCTTTCTCTCATTTCCCTCTTATAGTCATAATAATCTCTATCACTTCTTTCATGTGAGGGATGACACCTCTCTTGTTCTTCCCAATGGTGTCTTCTATACTCATGGTTCCCCCTCACTCCCTCATGGCCAGCCCCTCTCACACCTCTTCTCTCAAAGTTTAAAGGGTCATGTCCATGGAAATCATTTCTATAAGGGTTCCCAACATCATTACCAATGGAGGTCATATGTTCCCTTCTCCTACCAGTTCTCCTTTCTCCCTCTTCCTCACGGAACCTCTCATGTCCACTCCTCCTTTCTCTCCTTTCACCCTCATTTGTTAAATATCTTTCCCTCCCTCGGTTCTCCCTCCTAGTTCTTTCCTCACTCTCCCTCAATCTAGCATCCATTCTCTCCATCACCAAATTCAAAATATTTTGTGTCCGAGGTGACAACCCTTGTCCCACACTAGGTGGACTACTCATGGCTGCAAGTCAAAGTTAGTGCACAAGAAAATTAAGGAAAAGCAATAAACCTCTCAACACTCTCTAAGTGTATCCACTCACACTCATGTATCACTCAAATCAAGGCTCTTTTAATGATGATGCTCTCTTGCCTTTTACCACTCTTTCTCTATGTTCTATTAGGGATTATCCTCTAATCAATTATCAAGGCTCTTAGCATACCATTATGAAAGAGGAACAACACCTAACTAGGCTTAAGAGGCCAAAAAAGACAAAAACTCTAAGACAAAACCAAGGAGTCCAAAAGAGACAAGCAATAAAAGCTCAAAATGAAACGAATGGTTACTCAATTTGTGGAGAAACTTTAATGAGACAATGGAGCATAATAGGGCAGCAAAATATCATACAAAAGCCCAAGGAAATATGTCAAAATAGAGGTATATCATGAGGCACTCAAAACTGGACAGCAAGCACTCCTCCCAAATTGAAACCGCAATTAGAAACCAAATTCAGCAAAAATTCCAGCACAATGTATTAGCAACCGATTTTGCCTAGTTTCTATACTTGCCTAGCTATCATGCTTCTCAAATCCAACTCAATTAAAAGAATATGTGTGCAGTACAAAAATATGTCCAGCAAGGTGCAGTACAAAGGAGTCCAAGAAAATTACATGTAACCCAAAAAATACACAATTCACTAGGAAGCTCAAAACTAGAATTTCAACTAGAGTAGTGTAGGCTTTTTCCTAGGTCCAATGGTGTTTCCTTTGTGTAACTTTTTTCTTTTTCACTTTCTTTTGTTTCTATGTTGAAGTACTTTTCCTTTTCTTTTCACTTTCTATGGCTCTCTAATTGTGCTTTTTGTTTTAGAACCACTACCATTCACTACTTGTTTTTCTTTTCACTTGTTTTTCTTTCTTTCTTCTTTTCTTTTCTTTTACTTTGATTTTGATTCTTTTCTTTTGATATGCTATGGCTGGACTGAAACCTCTAAGGAAATAAAAGCCTATTCTAGGTTCAAATCCTAGCTTATCATAGCAATTACAAAATCTACTCAAAATTTCAAAACAAATAGTAATCTAAAAATTACTAAAAACTCAAAATCATGCAAGCATACTCTAGTAGATGTTCCTAGCACTTAGAAGTCATGTAATACATGTATGGAAGATTAAAGTGCAGTACCAAACCAGTAAGTATGCCTCACGGTACAGTGGAAACAAGACTAAACAAAATCCTAACGGCATACATGAATCAAAAACTTGCAAGAGCAAAATTCATGAAAGATTATGGAGTCAAAATTTGCAAGCTATTCAATCATGTATTCAAAGAAAATGATGGAACATATCAAGATGATGCTATGGCCTAATGCCATAACCAAAGGAAGAAAATATGTTCCAACTCAAAACTACTAATGAAACAACTCAAGAAACTCAAGTAAGCTACTCAAAGAAGAAGACACAAGATTCAATGGTGGAAGAACTCAAAAGAAAAACAAGACTCAACTAACCGGTGTGAAGATTCAAAGTTGAAGGTAACCTTGCTCTAGATACCACTTGATGAAGCCACACTTGGAAGAGATTCCATGGAAGCTCCAAATTGCCCACACTTGCCTTCAACCACGCATCAATCCAAAGAAGCAAAGAAGAAATGGTTCGGTTTAGGTGTTTTTGGTTTTAGGTTCAAGAAATCAAAGTAGAAAATGGATTAGAAAGGAATGAAGATGGCGCCAAGGAGAAGAACTCCTATAAGCCTAGGAGGAACCGCCACAATGGTTGAAGAAGCCATTGATAAGATTCAAGGTCTTCCCTAAGGGAACAAGAGAAAATTCTCTCAAAAGCTAGAAGCTATTTTCATTCATCAAAAGTTCTTTACAAAGGAGAACCTTAAGGTATTTATAGGTTGCAAAGCTTGGGCTCCAAGTAATCCTAGCTTGCCTTGCAAGCTAAGTAGCATTTAACCACGGTTGGGAGCCACTAATCACGGTTAGGGCTCAACCAATCCGTGGAGCTTCCTTGCAAGCCAAGTAACCCAAGTGGTTAGTTGGTTGTTAGGAAGCACATGGCCTTCACATGGTCTTGTCCCCTCCTTGTCTCCTCCTTGTCTCCTCCTTAAGACCATGTGATGTGCCATGTCATCAATCCTCAACCTTTCTTAATCAAGGGTGGAGATCTTTGATTAAGCTTATGCATGGATCCAAGGCTTAAACAAAGGCTCCCTCATTTTTTAAGAAGGTTTTCAAGCTTACACAAGTTTTTAGAACAAAAATTGAATTTAACCGATTTTTAAATTCTTGTGTGGCTTGACTTAGGAGTGTGGCATGCGTAGGATTAGATGGAGCCTTAGGCCTTGGGCCTATGAAAAACCCACGGGCTTAAGCCCACGTATTCCCTAAAGCTATTACAACATAGGACTTAGTTATGTTTCAAAAGAATTTACAAGTAAACTACAAGTACTAGGTCCTATACTATCTTCTTGTGCTTGGAGTCTTCCCACCTCCTCTTCTAGCTTCCTTTGCATGCTTCTAGTAACTCTTCTAGATGTTCCTACATCATTATTTGAACTTGTAATTAGGATTTTTTTGGACTAAATAATTTGGCTTAATTTGGCAAGTATGTGACATGACCATGTAATAGCTAGGATGAACAATTTTAATACTAAATTTGAGAGAGAGTGGCACACACTCTCCCTAGAGAGAGTGGAAAGATTTTTAGAGGGAAGTTAGTGGCAATTCCACTATCTCCCTTTCAAACTAAGTCGTGTGATGAGATCCCCTTCAAGGGTGGAGATGGAACCGTGGGAAGCATTCTAAGGCACAAAACATAAGAGTGAATTAACACCACTTGATCATGATTTAATCAAAAGGCCAATATTCAAATTTGAGTCATATTTCTCATGTCACTCAAGTTTGAATTTCGGCCCCATGATCTAGATCCAATCAAGAGATGGAAATTCAAACTTAAGCACACATGTTCCATGCCTTGTTTAGCTTCACCGTGGCCCTATGATCACTTCCGAATCCTAAGGTTGTGAACCTTGATCCGTGTGATGTGCCTCTCAAGGCTTCCCATGCGTTGATCAAGTTCTTAATCCAAGGGTTGGCTAAGTGATCCTTGCTCCTCAAGTTGGCACCAAGCTTTCTAGTATATATAGAAAATTTTCTCAATTGTATACACTTTTGATGAATTTAGAAAGTAGCACATTGCTTTTGAGAGAGAAAGTTCTCCTCTAGGTTTCTTGAGTAAACCTCTTTGAGTCTTATCATGGTGCATTCTCCATGTGGCGATTCTACCTAGAGCTTATTGCTTAGGCATGATGCTCCTCATCTACTTATCTTCTCCATTTCATACTTTTGTTCTTCCGTGAATGTTGATTCCACAATTCCATACACTTAGCCGTGAGGTTCATGATTGATGAAGTGAAGATTGGGCAAAGCAAGTGAGACTTCCATGGAAGGCTTACATCATTGGACATTCAGATCTCATGTGCCCAGGTTTCCTACATTCATAACAGACGATCTCTGAGCTCTCCTCCTTGCTTGAAGGCTTCTCAGGAAACTTCCTCTCCTTCTTCTTGAAGAAGCTTTGACCACTTCCATTCTTCATCATCATCTTCTTGAAGCGTCTAGCCAAGAGAGAAATCTCATCTTCAGACGATCCATCAGACGAATCTGATTCAATGGTTTCAGCCTTTAGAATCTTATTCTTCTTCTTTCTTTCCTTCTTGGCAGATTCCTCTTTAGGAACATCATTCACGGACGGAAAAACTATGGGCTCTTAAACTTTGATTTTGTCCCTTTTGCAGAGAAGTACCTCATGTACTCTCAAAGTGCCTATTAACTCATCAAGAGTTAATGTCTTCATGTCACGTCCAATAGAGATGGCAGTAGACATAGCTTCCCATGCTGGAGGAAGACTGTCCAGGATCTTCATGTTGTTTTGGGCCTTGGTGAACGTGATTCCCAAAGAAGTGAGTCCATTTAATATGGTTTGGAATCTACCAAACATCATATCAATAGATTCACCTTTCTTCATAGAGAACATCTCATATTCTCTTTCAATGGTGGCAGCTTTTCTCATTCTAACATCTTCAGTCCCTTCATAAGAAATTTTAAGGGCGTCCCAGAGCTCATTGGCAGTTTAATAGTGATAAGTGCCAAATTATACATGTTTTCCTAGGTGTTTTCAGTCCATTTCCATCCATATTGACTAGGTTTAGTCGTAGTTTAAACAAGAAAACATTGAAAATACCATATTTGTTTAGTGTTAGTCTTTGATTTAGTGTTTTGTTAGTTTTATAGGTATTTCTTGTATTTTCAAGTCATTTTATCCTCTTTTCTGTTAATTGTAGGTTGATTGAAGAAGAGATAGAAGCTTGGAAGGAAAGCCAATGAACTTAAGATTAAGACTTGGAGTGCAAGCCATCAAGAAGAAGAGAAATGGAAGCTCAAGTCAAGCCATCAAGACCAGAATTTGCGCCCAAGCGCAACACAGGGCCAAGCCAGGGCCCAAATCTTCACCCCTTTGCTGTCAGGATGCGCCCAGGCGCAAATGTGGGCCAAGGGAGGCGCAAAAACGCGCCTAGGCGCAAATCTGGGCCAATGGAGGCGCAAAAACGCGCCTAGGCGCATGCTGAGGCGCAAATGAAGACCCCTTCTCTGTACAAACGCGCCTAGGCGCAATTGAGGAGCAACCAGAGGCGCAAAGACGTGCCTAGGCGCGCATTGAGGCGCAATTGAACCCCTTTCTCTGGATAAACGCGCCGAGGCGCAAATGGGTTAAGTGGAGGGCGCATTTCTTCACCTATATAAGGGCTTTTGGGCGCGAAATCAGATATACAATTCATAATTCAGTTTTGTTAGTTCTTTCCTCTGTACGCTTCTCGGATTTTCTCTCTTCTCCACCTTCGTTGTCCATCTTCCTCCATCAAACCTAGGGATCTCTGAGATTGTAAGCTTGTGGAAGCAAGATCCAAGCAATTATGGAGCTTCTCTTGTGTTTGATTTCTTTTTCTCGTTCTTCTTTTCTCATTTCCATGCTAGGCTGGATCTTTAGGTTAGGGATTGGGGATTTCAATTCTGTAACTCGTGTAATGACTTTCTCATGTTAATTCAATTGTAATTTCTTTAATTGTTTGATCTCTTCCTACTTATTGCTAATTCTTGAGGTTTAATTCATGAAGTTCAAATAGAGATAGGTATATTAATGTTTGGACTGGATTGAACTGTTCCTTGAGTGTTTGTATCTCGTTTCAAGTATGCAATTGGAAAATTGATAGTTGAATTAGGAGAGGAAGTGTATCACTATAGCTATGCATGAGTCTAGGGATAGAACTTATATGCTATGAGATGTTAGGAATTCATCTGTTTCGCTTCTTGAATGCACTTATGTTCTCACCTAAGGGATTAAGGATTATATTAGTCATTCAAAGGGACTAAAGACCTAGGAATAGGATTAGTCTACGGTATCACGAATTCTATCTCCAATTGAATGATTTCTGTTGAATTGCCATAGGAAATAATTACTTGAGGGAAGGAATTGAATGAACCTATTCCCTAACCTTCTTCATTATTCTGTTTAGAAACTTAAACATTTACTTGCTTTCTTCATATGTTTTACAGTTTACTGTTCATTCTTACATAGTTGCTTAGTTTTACACAAATGATTCATTCATCGGTTCGTTCTAATAGCAAAGCATGTTAAGCATTCGGTAATTCATCATTCAGTCTCTGTGGTTCGACAACCCTTTCTCATCTTTCTAAACTTGTAAACGACCGGTACACTTGCCGAAGTGTGAACCAAATAATAGTTCATCAAGTTTATGGCGCCGTTGCCGGGGACTATTGATTGAATATCGATAGTCTTGACGTGCTTGCTACTTAGGACATTAATTTTTTATTTTTTATTTTTTATTTTTTTACTTTGCTGTTTGTTAATACTTATACTTGTTCTGTTTTGATTCTTATTCTGTTTTGATTTTTTTTAGTTGAATATTTTCACACTTCCTATTTTGTTTTTCATTTGTTTTTCCTGTTTATCTTTGATTTGTGGTTTATGCGAAAAGCCTAGGAAACTGATCTTTTGTTTGAACTAGAAATTGAAAGATTTTGCAGGAGGAACTTGAAAGCAAATAAAGAAAATAAAGAGGCTACAGCAGAAAATATGGATAATACAAGGCGCATGACACTTGAGGAGTTGTACACTCCTAATGCCATGGGCTGTGGATACAGTATCGCACCTCCAGTCATCTGTGATTACTGTGGAGGAGGACATCAAGCAGAGTATTGTGATGGCTCAGGTATGAACATTGAGGAGCAAGCTCAAATGAATTACATGGGAAATCCTCAAGGTAACACCTACTCCAACACAAACACTTATAATCCTCACCAAAGAAACCATCCAAATCTGTCATATAGGAGCAATAATTTTCTGCAACCTAACTTTTCCTCATATGACCAGAATTTTGAACCACCTTTTAATCCTAAACCATTCAACCCAAACCTGCCATATAACCAAAATTTCAATCAATACCAAAACCAGATTTCTCCATCTAACCAACATTTCACCCAAAATCAACCACCTAATCTACCTTTCAACCCAAACCATTCTAAATTCCCAACCAACCAACCTAGAAATGCTCCAGCAATTTCTAACATGAATCCATGTTCACAAATCAAGAAGCTTCTATTAGGAATCTGGAATCACAGATTGGCCAGCTTTCCAAGCAACTCTCTGAAAGAAATCAAGGAAATCTGCCAAGTGATACTATTGTGAATCCAAAGGAGCAGTGCAAAGCTATTACCACAAGGAGTGGTAAAGTGTTGGGAAAGGAAACTATAGAAATGAAAGGAGATGCAGTGGAGGTCGCATGTAAAGAGAAAGAGTTGCAAGATCCAAAATTGAAAGAACAAGACATAGAAGAAAGAAGAGTCATGGATAGACAAGAGAAGGAAACATTTCATCCTCCTCCTCACAGAAATCTTCTTGTCTTAGTACCTAGTGGAGAATTATCCATCAAGTTTCCTTGGAGCTCATATTGTGAAGAGGATGAAGCACCCAAGGAATCAAAACAGCCACTAGGGAAGATTTCTTTACCATTTCATACTCTTTCTCCTTGCAAAAATATGAACAACACTAATTGTTTCACTTTAGATACTTATGGAATTAAAGCCTGGACTATAATTGAGTTTGATAATTTAGACCTCTTAGTTGTTCCTAATGCCTTTTGCTCTTATGATGTTGCATATTCTTGTAGGTCATTAGAGAAGTCATCAATGGAGGTCCAAATGCAAATTCCTACACTTATTGGCGAACCAATGGCTACACACATTATAGATGGAGAAGAGGATAACCTTGATACTTTGAAACACTCTAACCCTTTACTCTCTCTTTTAAATGGTGTTGTTGATACTGATGTTCGATATTCCATATGCTTTAATTTGTGCTTTAGATTAAGTGAAACATTTAAATTGTTCAAATTGGATGCCAAGATTAAAATGAACAAATGGAAAATTATGATTATGGAATTCAAATTTTTCCTACCACCACCATGCACTAATCATAGAACATATCTGCACCATCAATCATTTGCACTAATCAATAATGATTTACATATAGTTGTAGATGATTGGATGATAGTTGATCCTGGTGGATGTTTGTTTTGGTAGGTACCAAGGGCAGATTCATGGTGAATGGGCAGCTACAGCATTATCAAGGAAGCACCATTGAACAGCCATAGAGCAAGAGTTGGTATCACTTGCACCCACCTTGCTGCTTTGAGCGGCCGAGGGAGTTTTCTTTTCTCCCTCCACTCTTTTCCGTTATATTTTCATTCATTCCCTGTCTATCCATCTTCTGTAAATGTCAAGCTAATGACATTAAAGAAACGCTTGGTGGGAGGCAACCCATTCAATTAAGAGAAGTCTCTGTAACTTCTTGTTGTGATATAGTTGTTAATATTTTAACAGTTGAAAAAGCAAAAATAGAATAGAATTTGAAGTTAGATAGAAATGTAAATACATGATACTATATAATCATTTTGATCCTTGTGTTGATAAACAATAGATATAGGAATAAATAGTTGAAATTACAATGTTCTTGAGTTGACAGGAAATAAGAGAAGGTATGAGGTGTAATAACATTAGTGAGAAATATGGTTCACTCTAAGTTTGACCCTTGTGCATAGGATAGATCATCTAAACACAAAATGACTTAGAGTGTGTGCACAAGTGGTAGCAAATTACATAGGGAAAAGGCCGACTAACCTCTTGGGATATCAATTCGCGCCAAGGCATGAAAATGGGGAGCAAATACCCCTTGCTCTCTGTCAAGATGCGCCTTAGCGCATTTCTTTGGGGTGTGGGGCGCAATTTTTGTGCCCAGGCGCAAGTGGGTGGCGCAAACCACCCTTGGTCTCTGACCAAACGCGCCGCGGCGCGATTTAAGCAAGGGGGTGGCGCATTGCAACCCCTGCTCTCGGACAAGACGCGCCTAGGCGCGTTTCCCTTAAATGAGAGGGGCAATTTGCTGCGCCTAGGCATAAAACATGAGCGCAAGCTTGCGCCAAGGCACACAAGGGGGCGCATTTGTTTCTTCTCCTACACTCACTCCACTTAGGCTTGTAAAATCTCAAGACATTGATCCCAATCTTCATTAATTTTCACCTCCACCATCTCAATTTACAAGTGCATTTGAATTAATCTCTCCATCTCCATCTTTCTAGTTTTTCATTTCGTTCAATAGACCATTTTACTGATATTTTATTGTTAATTGACTTTCATGTTAGTTCATTTTGACCATTGTGAATTCTTAGCTGCTGAACACTGTTGGAAAAACATGGAAATTGACACTTGATGCAGACCCTCTGAATATCATGGCTAGTCTTCAACAGGGAGTGTTCTTATACTCTTTTGTTTTAACTATTGATTGACGCTTGTTTAGAGTATACACCCCTATTCTGTTGAACCATATTATGAAGGTTGATTTCATTGATATAACATTGTCTCTGTAGTTCAGTAAAATAAATTATGCACATTTTGGCACTTAGGCTCAGCTCAAGGTTCTATGACAAAGTTGCATGCTTCTCAAATGTTTGAAGAGATGTTGTATGAGAATTCTAGCATGATAATTTTCTAGGTTGTGACATGATTAAGGAATTTAGCAATGTTATGCAATGATTAATCCTGGATAGTCAATTGGACCTCCAACATAATTCATTCTTAAGTGTTTTACCATCTGAAGTATTGTTCTAGAACTTGCTTTAGCTCTTGATCAAAATTGCATACATTTAGATTTGGACACAAATGATAAAGGCAATTTTCTTTCTTGTAGCCTTGAGCCAAATAGGCCTGAACCTTTAAATTTTCCATTGCTAGCCCCTTTGAGCCTGAATTAACCCTTTCTTTCTTGGATACTTAAGCTCATTACAAGCCTAAATAAGTGAAAAACCAATTGTCCTGCCATTGGAACTTTAATAGTATTGGTTTGTTTACTTAGAGGATAAGTTCAAGATTAAGTTTGGGGTTGAAATTTTGGGGTGCATAAATTTCAAGTTTGGGGTTGTTGTTATGTGATTCACCTAATACAGGGTGGGTATTGGTGTAATTTTGTGAATAATATATAGTGTAGTATAGTTGCATTTTCGCTCTTTTTCATGCATACCATGCAAAAAAATTATTTTTTTCTTCATGTGTTGGCAATTAGTGAGACTACTTAAGAAAAGCAAAGTGCAAAAATAAAGATAAAAACAAGAAATTGAAAAGAAAGAAAAAGAAAGAAGAAAAGAACAATGATGTAGAAAAAGAAAGCAAAAATCAGAAGGAAAGAAGATAGCAAAAGTTATAAGAAAGCAAAAAGAAAGAAAAAGAAGCAGAAGAAAATGCAGTTTAAGAGTAAAAGAAATAAAGGAAGAAAAGAAAATAAAGTTGGTCTCATTACTTGTTTGTTTTTACTTATTGTTAGTCTCTGTTCTGTTTTTAATTTTTCGTCTGTTCATCATTAGTCCATGCATATCATATAGGTTGTATCTTTTACTCTTTAAGTTCTTGTGGATATTTAGTCAGTTACCTTTTCTTTTAACCCACCTTTACCTAAGCCCCATTACAACCCTGAAAAGACCTTTTGAGTGTCCAATTTCTACTTGAAGGCAGTGGAGATTTTTAGAGTCATTGCAAGCCTATGGTAACATACCTTCTGATGAGTAACATTGAGAGAAACACAAGCCTAAACACTTGAGAGATTGAGTGTAAACACTTAACCGGAGAGGACTGTTTGATGTTGCTAAAGTACATTTTTTTTCATGTCAATCTGGAGTTGATTGCTTATGCTTGATGAATTGTGCAATTCTTGAGAACGTTTTGAGCTCATGTTCAACTTTCATAGATAAATTGAGTTGGCTTAAGGAGTTAAGAATTGCATAATGCATTTTTAGTTGCTGTTGAGCTAAATGATTATATCATGCTTATTGACCTTTGTAATGATGGAATTTATGTTTGCTTGAGGACAAGCAAAGCTTTAAGTTTGGGGTTGTGATAAGTGCCAAATTATACATGTTTTCCTAGGTGTTTTCAGTCCATTTCCATCCGTATTCACTAGGTTTAGTCGTAGTTTAAACAAGAAAACATTGAAAATACCATATTTGTTTAGTGTTAGTCTTTGATTTAGTGTTTTGTTAGTTTTATAGGTATTTCTTGTATTTTCAAGTCATTTTATCCTCTTTTCTGTTAATTGTAGGTTGATTGAAGAAGAGATAGAAGCTTGGAAGGAAAGCCTATGAACTTAAGATGAAGACTTGGAGTGCAAGCCATCAAGAAGAAGAGAAATGGAAGCTCAAGTCAAGCCATCAAGACCAGAATTCGCGCCCAAGCGCAACACAGGGCCAAGCCAGGGCCCAAATCTTCACCCCTTTGCTGTCAGGATGCGCCAGGGCGCAAATCTGGGCCAAGGGAGGCGCAAATCTTCACCCCTTTTGTTTGTCGATGCGCCCGAGCGCAAATGCGGGCAAGGGAGCGCAAAACGCGCCTAGGCGCAATTCAAGGCGCAAATGGACCTTCTCCTCTGCCAAGACGCGCCCAGGCACGGATAGGGGGCGCAAAGACGCGCCTAGGCGCGCACTGAGGCGCAATTGAACCCTTTCTCTTGGACAAACGCGCCAAGGCGCAAATGGGTTAAGTGGAGGACGCATTTCTTCAGTTATAAAAGTACTTTTGGGCGCGAAATCAGATATACAATTCATAATTCAGTTTTGTTAGTTCCTTCCTCTGTACGCTTCTCGAATTTTCTCTTTTCTCCACCTTCGTTCTCCATCTTCCTCCATCAAACCTAGGGATCTCTGAGATTGTGAGCTTGTGGAAGCAAGATCCAAGCAATTATGGAGCTTCTCTTGTGTTTGATTTCTTTTTCTCGTTCTTCTTTTCTCATTTCCATGCTAGGCTAGATCTTTAGGTTAGGGATTGGGGATTTCAATTCTGTAACTCGTGTAATGACTTTCTCATGTTAATTCAATTGTAATTTCTTTAATTGATTGATCTCTTCCTACTTATTGCTAATTCTTGAGGTTTAATTCATGAAGTTCAAATAGAGATAGGGATATTAATGTTTGGACTGGATTGAACTGTTCCTTGAGTGTTTGTATCTCGTTTCAAGTATGCAATTGGAAAATTGATAGTTGAATTAGGAGAGGAAGTGTATCACTATAGCTATGCATGAGTCTAGGGATAGAACTTGTATGCTATGAGATGTTAGGAATTCATCTATTTCGCTTCTTGAATGCACTTATGTTCTCACCTAAGGGATTAGGGATTATATTAGTCATTCAAAGGGACTAAAGACCTAGGAATAGGATTAATCTACAGTATCACGAATTCTATCTCCAATTGAATGATTTCTGTTGAATTGCCATAGGAAATAATTACTTGAGGGAAGGAATTGAATGAACCTATTCCCTAACCTTCTTCATTATTCTGTTTAGAAACTTAAACATTTACTTGCTTTCTTCATATGTTTTACAGTTCTTGTTCATTCTTACATAGTTGCTTAGTTTTACACAAATGATTCATTCATCGGTTCGTTCTAATAGCAAAGCATGTTAAGCATTCGGTAATTCATCATTCAGTCTCTGTGGTTCGACAACCCTTTCTCATCTTTCTAAACTTGTAAACGACCGGTACACTTGCCGAAGTGTGAACCAAATAATAGTTTAACAAATAGGCACATAATCTGTTGTTTTATGTCCTAAAGAGTGCACACGTGAGAGCATATCTGGCTTTGTTGTTGAGCTACACGAGGGAGTATTCTTCATTTCCCCACTCAGTTTCAAGTTTGACAATGGGGATATCTCCTTGGATGATAATCTTCTAGAGTCTGTACTGGGTAGACTTGATGTACATCTCCATCTGGTCAGCCCAGTAAGGGTAGTCATCTCTAGAGAATGTTAGAGGCTTGTTCATAGATGACCCACCAGACAAGAACGAAGGTCTTTGATATTCCATCTTGGATCTTTTCCTCTAGTAGTTGTTAAGCGCTCAACCCTTAGAGGTTAAGCTATGATACCAAACTGTAAAAGATAAAACACAAGAAGAGGGGTTGAATTGTGTTAATTAAAAAAAATTCCTTTCGTCTGTTGGTTTAAACAGGATGAAACAATTATTATCTTCAAGGATTGATTTTTAAGGACAGACGTTATACTTTGATTATCTCCGTTAGTCACAAGCTCAAAGAAGATAAACACATATATTTTTATACTAATTCGTCTATTCAAGACTACGTCCAGTTACCCAACAACTATTGAGTTTTCACTACCAATCGTGAAATGGTTACAAGTATTGTTTGAAACCAGCCACTTCTAGCTAATACAAGATATTCTTTGAACACGCCTTCCCAAGTGATGCAAACCCATGAGGAACTTGTAATGGATCTTCATGGATAAGCAAAGGGGTGCCCAATCTTCATTCACCCATCATTCAACACTCAATTGATTTGAAGTAGCTTGCGTAATTAATACTAGAACTCATGGTTAAGGACAAAGAAGAAGAAATAGCAAAAATGGAAGAAGGAGGAAGTGTGGTAAGCGCCATGGATGAAGCACCCAATAAGCTTGGTTGGAGAATCGCCACTTGGATCATGGATCCATGATAAGATTCAAGGTTCTTGGAAGAAACCCTTGGAGAGCTCTCTCCTTTTCTCAAGACACAAGTCTTAGAAATTCTATTTCATTAATTTTGACCAAAAGTGAGTACAATAAGAAAGTTGACCAACTTAAATGAAAGTTCAATGGGCCTTAGATTAGAAATCTGAAATGTTCTCCACCCTAGGATGAAATAAGTGATCAATAGTGAGATGAGAGGCACCCTAGGCTGAGCACACTTTACAATTACAAGGACCAAATTCAAGTCTTAAAACAAATACATAATTGAAAGAAACTAATAGGCCTAAACACTTAATCAATTCGTTGGAAAATCCTGGCAGCCTCCAAACGTTAACTTCAAGCTCAATTTCCTCCAAGATGCAATCCGAAATGGGCCTTGGTGTCTTCATAGCTTTTGTAGACCTTTAAGTCATCTTTAAAATTCCACCAAGACGGACTTCATTGGAGGTGTGTAGCCCAAGTTATGCATAAAATACGAAACCTGGTCAGGCACCCCGCTAGACATCCTGGCAGTATCCAAACATTACCTTCAAGCCAAATTTCCTCCTAGATTATGTTCAAACTGGGCTTTTTTGTCTTCATATATTTTTTGTATTCCTTTAAGTCAGCTTTAAAATGAAACCAATATTAACTTAATTGGAGTTGTGTAGCCCGAGTTATGATTGAAATACTGAACCTTGTCAGTCACCAAAAATAATAGCGAATTTATTTCAAGGCTTATTTAAAAGAGTAAGGTCCTCCTTCTTCTTTGACTTTAATATGACCATTGAACTTTTCCTCTAGCTTTTACTTGGAGATTTTTTTGGGTTTTTGGAGATGGTCCTCCATCACCAAGGCTAAACAACGAGGTATTCTTTGGAACCCAGCCTCCTCAGGCTAATACAAGATATTCTTTGAAACCATAGCCTCCTCAAGCTAATACAAGGTATTCTTTGAAAACAGAGCCTCTTCAGGCTAAAGCACCACACAAGAGTTTTCTAAGAAAGGGAAGTTCCTCTTCGCAGAGAGGGGTATACAATGAGGTTCAGAAATAACAGTGAGTGAAATCACATAGTCTTAGCAATTGTAGCGTGTTCGCAAACTTGTCCTTGAGAGAGTGAAGTCCTTTTATAGGCAAGTCTTCAAAGATCCGTTAGAGACATGAAGAATGTCGTTGAGCTTTCCAAGTAAAGTCCTCAAAAGGTGTTAGAATGCAATCAATAAAAGGATGGCTTGCACAAAGGATTTGATGGCACGCTCAAAACCTTTTTCTGACTTGTACAAAGATCTTGTCAAAAAGGGTGTTGCCTTTTCATGTTGAAGATGTTATCTCGAATTTCCATACTGATCTTGGAAACACATGAGAGTAACACTTGGATTTTGAAATTGGCGCGAGTTACTCTATCTTAGCTTCACTTCCTTGACAGACGATATACTTCTTCAGTCTTAACATTTGCTTTGAATGCTTCGTCTGAAGAGTATCGTCTTATGCTTATGTCGATGACTTGGCTTTGGGACCAGACGAATGACTTCAACTTTGATGAGTCATCTTCCGTCTGTGCTTGTTCAGTCTAACTTTGGCTTGCAATGCTTCCATCTGATGTGTTCGGTCTGTCTTGTAATTAATCAAAACTTGGGATGTTAAACATCTTGATCTAACAATTTTAATACTCAAGAAGTATTTGAATGCATTTCACACAAAGGACATTTGGTACGCGAGAAAGTTTTAGTTTCATAAAAAACTTAGATTGAGAATGTTAGTTTCATTCATTTGATATTGTAAAATATTGATGGAAGGTTTAAACTGGTTTATACCGGGTTATACCTTTACTTAAAAATGTGGGTTACGCTCCTAATTCAACCCTACAAAACCGACTTGTAAGGTGAGGATTGCCCCCACTTATGTACATGCATCGTTCCATATCTCTAGCTGGCTTGACAACGAGTGACCCAACATTTACAAACACTGTGATCGGCTTTGATACCATGTGAAATATTGATGGGAGGTTTATATCAGTTTATACCATGTTAATGGAAGGTTTATTTCGAGTTATACCTTCAGTTAGAAATGCGGGTTATGAGCCTAACTCAACCCTACAAAACCGGCTTGTAAGGTGAGGATTGCTCCTCACTTATATACATGCAACATGCCATATCTCTAAGGGATGTGGGACTTCCAACACACTCCCTCACGCCAAGGATTGAACTTCTTGAGTTTGGAGACTATTCAAGCGGGTGGCCTGACAACGAGTGGAAATATATGTTCCATAAAATAAACGTCTCGACTAAAAGAGATTTTCTTGGTGGCTAAGTAAAAGATTTTATATCCCTTCTGTCCATTTGGGTACCCAATGAAGACACAAATAAAGGCTCTATGATCAAAATTTTGTTTAGAATGAGTATTGGTCGCGTAACATTCGCAACCAAAGACGCTCAAATGCGCAAGGGAAGGAGGTCATTTATATAGTACCTCGAATTATTGGACAGCAAAGGTGATGCAATCCTCAAGGAGAATAACATAGGAGACACAAATCTTCATGCTTCAATGGAGACTTAGGTGTTTAGGAAGAAGAAGCTTGCGCCTCAAGGAGAAAAAAAATGGAGAAAACGGATTAGAAGAGGAATGAAAGCGCCATGGCAAGTGCCAATAAGCTTGAGGTGGAACCGCCACAATGGAGCAAGGAAGCCATTGATGAGATTCAAGGTTCTTCACAAGAACACAAGAGAGAAAACACTCTCAATTTTCTGAATTCAATTCTCAATTAATCAAAAGTGTTTGAATTACAAAGGAAATCCTATTTATACTACTAAGGTGTGGTGCTTAGCTTGCTGTGGAAGGAACTAATGTCCACCCTTGGATTAGATTCTAATCTAATGGCTACGAAAGGAAGCTTGTGGTGGAAGCTTGATTAGCTTGGAGGACAAGGATCAATCCTCCACCCTTGGATGTAGATCCTCATCCAACGGTTATAGCACCAAGCTTGCACTCCAAGCTTTTAAGCTTAGCCTTTGGATTAGAATCCTATCTAATGGTTACTAATTCTTTGTTTTTTTACAATTTTAGACCATGGACCTTTAATGAATACAAGGCCCTAATTATTATTTGTTAATCCTAATTACAATATTACAAGATACTAGAAAAATTACAAGTCCTATTACAAGTTAAGATGAAGTCTTGAGTTGACTCTTGACTTGAGAGTTGACTTTGACTTTTAAGTTGACTTTCCACCTCTTCTTATATTCTCTTTGTCATTGCTCTTGTAATTCTTCTAGTGAAGGATGGTCCTCCATCAAAAGGCATGGGGATTCTATTCATTAGGTGAATTGTTGTTATAACACATTCCCCCCAGAATTCAAGTGGAACATTTGATTGAAACTTGAGAGAACGAACAACATTTAAAATATGTCGATGCTTTCGTTCTACAACTTCGTTTTGTTGTAGAGTTTGAATGCAAGAATGTTCGAGTCTGATTCCTTTATTCTGAAGAAAAGTGCGAATGGGAATAAACTTTGTGTCGTAATCTACTCTGATGGTTTGAATACTTGTTTGAAATTAAGTTTCAACAAACTGCATAAAATTGGTTAAAAATTTTGTGTCTCTGATTTGTGATGCATGAGAAAAATCTGTGTACAATGTGAGAAATCGTCTACAATGGTGAGAAAATAGCGTAAACCTGTGTGGGTAGGGATTTTATTAGGACCCTAGACATTGCAATGTAACTGTGAAAAAAAGAATTTTGTGAAAAAAAATAATACAATTATTCCCTAATTCTTTATAATTATGAGGAAGAAATGTGACAACAATTTAAAATGAGAAATTGAGGGATGACACAGACGTAAATGCCATAGATCAGATGACTAGGAAACTTAGAAAACAACCGATTTATTTTCTGACGGATGTATGTAGTATAGGCCACCATGCTGTCTACCCGAGCCAATCATCTTCTGTAAAATACAAAACACATGAAGGGGAGTTGAATTGTGTAAATTAAAAATTTGACAGACGATTTTCTTCTTTGCGTCTGAAAATTTTAACCAGAGACAGACGCAAAAATGATTTTCTCTTGAAAGATTGATTTTATGAAAGAATTGGTTTAGATTGTTATCCCCTTGTTAATTAGTAAGTAGTAACAGATAAGAAGATAAAGTTTTTATACTAGTTTGTTTATAAAGATTACGTCCAGTTACTTAACAACTTGTTAAGTTTTCACAAACAAAAATTGTTTGAACCCAACCACTTCTGGCTAATACAGATATTATTTGTACCCAGCCTTCTTAGGCTAAACAAGGTATTCTTTGAACACGTAGCCTTCTTAGGCTAAACTAGGTATTCTTTGAACACTTAGCCTCTACAAACTAAAACACCACAATAGTGGATTTTATCAGGTTTTTTTAAAAAAATCCTCTACGCAGAGAGGTGTTTACAGATTAAGTTTAGAGCAAAATCTAGTAAGATAGCTTTGTAGCATAATTTCACCAACTTGAAATTGTTGAAGTGAAGTACTTTTATAGATGAGCTTCTTGAAGTAGTCGTTAGACTGATGCATTTGGACGTTCTCCTTTTCTTGGACACTTCAACATCTGGCAAAGTGAGCAATCAGAATATTTAATGTTGTAGTAGTGGATGTCAGCGTGAGATCTGACTTTGACTGATTTACTCAGAGATTTCACCGAAAAGTACCCTTTACTTTTCGTGTTGTAGATGTTTAGACTGAATCTCTTTTCACCTTTAGAAGCTTCTGAGTAACGTCTTGATTTGAGTAGATGCACATGTTACTCTTCTTTTAAAACTTGAACATTACTTAGACAAATGAAATTTAACTTAACACATTTGTTGTCATTCGTCTGTCTTCTTCTTCTTTAACTTCAATCTTCATATCTTCATACTGAAGCTTGTATCAGATCATTATGGCTTGAAGTTACGTTTTGATTGTTAATACTTTGCCTTGTTTCTTCATGAAGGTTCTTCATCTAATCACAAATGCTTTGAATCTTGATGACTTGAGAGCACTTCATCTTGTGACTTGATTCTTGTTCGTTTGTTGCTGAAGGTGTTCATTTCGTCTATGTTAACATCTTCCTCGAAACCAACTCCTGCAATATACAATAGTCAGGAAAGAACAGGATACAATGATTAAGATCTTCTGTTAATTTACTGGCTGAAATTAAATTTGTCAAAGGATGGGACACACAGTGCATTTTTTAGTACTAAGTTGGAAAAATTTACGGTGCTGGTGTGTGATTTGTGATATAACACCATTGGGTAAATTGACATTTGTGGTATTTGAAGATTTGGGTTTGGTTTAGAGAGATAGGTGGGAAATGATGTGATCCGTGGTGCCAGAATCCAAAATCAAAGAACTTGTAATACTAGAATTAACAAACACAAGATTCGATGGAATGAAACCTGCGATATTAGCATATGTGTCATCATTACCAAAACTAGCATGATTCAAGGCACTAATTGCTTTTGCCAATTGTTGAATTTTCTCTGTGGTGAATCTTTGAACTGTGTTAGAAGAATTAGAAATATCTTGAAATTTTGTCGCATTCGCTGTTGGTTGATTCCTGCGGCTGAAATTGTGTTTCCCCTTGAATTGTCCCAATTTGTTATTGTTTATGGTTTTTAGTCGAAATCTATTCTCTATGCGGCCCCTCTTATCACAAAACTTATAGTGAAATTTCAGAGTCTGGTAATCATCTATGGTGTGCCTGGATCGATTGCAATGATCACACATTTTCTGCTTTGAATTACCTCTTTTTCTCAGGACTGCAGCTGTGATTGAAAAGTTCTTGGCAGACTCAAAGGAGACTTGTCACTGTATCTCTTCCTGGACAATCAGAGAGTATGCTTGACAAACATTGGGTAATGGCAACATCATCAATATGTTGGATCTTACCGCCTTAAATGTTGAGAATGTAAATGGTGGGATAATGATCCAATTGTATTATTAAGATTTGCTAGATATTGATGGAGGACCTGATGGAGGTCTATCTACTCCAACAAAAGAGGTCAACAATGCTAGAAGAATTACAAGGTCAAAGCTTAAGAAAATTCAAGAAGAGGAAGAAAAGAGGTTGACCAAAAGTCAAAGTCAACACCAAAGTCAATAGTCAACCTTTGGAGACTTTTTCTTGGTCAACAAGCCTTGTAATAGTCTTAGCATTTTATGAGTGTTTGTACTTAATTTTGAACTTACATTTGGACCTTGATTAATGTGAATGATTCTCGGCCAAATGCAAATAAGATTAGAAGTAATCTTTTAGTCTAATTAGGAGGAAAGTGGCGCACACTCTCTCTCTAGAGAGGCTGGAAAGATGGGGAGAAAAGTGAGTGGAAATTCCACTAACCCTTTTCCTTTTCTATCCTTGGCCGTCCCACTTTAGCATGCATGCTTTAGGCACCACCTTCAAATTTGAATCAAGGCCTTTTGATCTAGATTTAATCATAAGGCTAAGCTACAACTTGAGTCACATTTTACATGCTAACTCAAGGAGTAATCTCGGCCATGTGATCCAAAATCAATCAAGAGGTGGAGACTCAATTTTGAAGTCACATGTTTCATGCTTTGTGTGAGCTATCAAACCGTGGCCTTGTGATTTCATTTAGACCTTGGGTTGCTGGTTTTGATCCGTGTGATGTGTTCTTGGCTTTCCACATGATAGATCAACTTGCAATCCAAGGATCCACATGCCTTCCGATTTCTTTCTTAGTGCCAAACTAGCCCCTAGTATATACTTTTGAATTTTCAGATTTGTAATCACTTACGAGTCAATTAAAGAATTAAGCAATTGCTTGAGAAAGAGGTTTCTCTTCAAGGTTTCTTCATTGAACCTTTGTGAGTCTTATCATGGTGATCATCCATGTGGCGATTCTTCACTAGACTTATTGCTTCTAGCATGGCGTCTCCATCTTCTTATCTTCCTTCCATTTTTTAATTTCTTTCTTCTTTTGGATCGTGAATTCCTTGTTCCACCATGGTTGACCGTGGAGTTTGAGCTGAAGAAGTTGAAGATTGGGCAATTAGTAATCCTTCCATGGAAGGCTTACATCAAGTGGTATTATGAGCTTGTTCCTTCTTCAAGTAGAACTTCACACCGTGAGTCTATTGAGTCTTGATTTTGATTTCTGCATTTTCATATGTTCCTTGTTTCGGTGATCTAATCTATCTAGTTGTCTTTGTGTTTGTTTTAAGTCTTTAACCATGAAAATGCAGTAAATACATGTCTAGAGTCCATATCCTTGTTTCTAGTCTTGTTTCATAATTTTGTTCGGTTCAATTTGTAGATCTATATGTTAATCTGCATAATCTTGTGTCCTGCTGCATTTTGATTCATAAATCTGATATCATACAGCTTATGTGCAGTATTTTGGTTCAGTCAAATTGAGTATAAGTAGTAAAAATCTCTAATTCATTGAATTACTTGCCTATGTAAGTCTAGATGGTCACCTAAAAGAGGGGGTGAATTAGGTTCACACACTTTTTCCAACTTATTTGGTATTTCCTTTAATTAAAAGTTCTTTCCCAAGTTTAAACCAGAATAATAAAAATAATAATGCAACAGAAATATAAAAGTGAAGGGATAGAGAGAACCACACAGAGATTTTTATACTGGTTCACCTTCCACCATCTGTTGGGACTTGAAGTGAAGAAGTGGTCTCTTGTTTTTAGTTTTGATCTATTTGTAATCTTGATTTTAATGATAGATTGTAAATAGGAGCTTAATTGTATTGATTATTTTAGAATAGGCTTTGAGTGTGGTTTTTATTCAATCTCGCTTCACAGAGAAGTTGAATCTACTCTGAGAATCAAGCTAGAGCAGTTTGGGAACCCTATTTTGTTTTGAAAAGTTGAAAACTGTTGTTTAAAATGTTCTTAAGCTGAAGTAATCAATTACCATATATCAGTAATCGACTACCAACAGGTTGAGAAAACAGGGAAGCCCAAAACTCTCTGGAGTAATCGATTACCACATCCTAGTAATCGATTACTTCGTGCTTGAGATAACAGAGAAGGCAAAATCTCTCTGGAGTAATCGATTACCACATTCTAGTAATCGATTACCACACCAAAATTCATCTCAAAAAATTTTGAACTTGCTTTAAATTGAAACCTCTTTGATTTGATTTTCAAAACAAGAGAGATCTTTGAGTTTTTTAAGAAGAAAGGAAGAGCGAAAAACTATTTTTACAAAGAACACAAGTTCTAAGAATTCTCTTCAAGATTTTAAAAAGATTTTCTCTAGAGATGAAGAGTGTGTGAAGGAATGAATACATTGGTTATAATCTTGATCAGATCATACACAACAGGTGTAATCTTTACTGATCTTTATCTTGTTTTTGTATTTCGTTTTTGGTTCATGACTCTTAAGAGAAAGGTGTTCTCTAGAAGAAGAGTTAAGGAATTTGAGAGAGGTGCTCTCAAAGGTGATTCTTGAAGGATTCAAGAATTAGAGAGATATGTTCTTAGGAGAAGAACATATGTTTTGGTTATTTTGTTTTTGTTTGTGTTTGTGTAGTGTGTTTGTATTAGACACAAGGAATCATTATAGTGGAAAAACCGATTGCAACAGTTGTTGGGTTGGGACTGGACGTAGGCCGAACGCCGAACCAGGATAAATCTCTGTCCAAGCTTTCTCTCTACCTTATCTCTTATCTTTCTCTGTATTTCTCGCTTTACAATTTCCTTCTATGTCCGCTGCTAAATCTCTGAACTATTATTTGTAACTCAGATAAAATTGAATCAGGAAAGAAAGTAAGAAAAGATAAAATTGAACGTAGGGAACTAGAATCTATTCACCCCCTCGCTAGATTCAACATAGGGATCAACAATTGGTATCAAGAGCTTTAACTAGTAAATCAATCTAGTAATCCTACATAGTTCCCTGTGATGGCTTGTAATCTTTTACCCTTCGCTGAAGGAGCTTCTATAAATAGACCTCCATTGTTCTGCGGTGATAACTATCAGTTCTGGAAAGTTCGCATGAAAATCTTTATGGAATCTATTCACAGAAGCATCTAGCAGGCTGTGGTAGATGAGTACAAAGTTCCAATGAAAATAGAAAATGTAAATGAAATAGAAAAACCTTTTGAGGATTGGGATATAGATGAGATTAAGAGGGCTGAAACGATGCTAAAGCTTTGAACATTATACACTCTGCCCTGAATTCTGATGAGTTTTTTAGAATTTCTGCCTGTACTACAGCAAAAGAGGCATGGGAGCTCATCATGGTAACTCATGAAGGTACTATTGAAGTCAGAAGAGCTAGAAAGAACACACTCATTCAAGAATATGAAACATTCAGAATGTTCCAAGGAAAATCAATAATGGAAATGCAGAAAAGATTCACACACATCATCAACCATCTCAAAGGACTTGGCAAGAACTTCATTGAAGAAGAAGTGAATGTCAAGATTCTGAAAATCGCTAAATAGAAAGTGGCAACCTACTGTGACAGCCATAATTGAATCAAAGAACCTTGCTGCTGTTACCAGTGCCAAACTATTTGGGAAACTTAAAGAGTACGAAATGGATATGACTTGCATGGCAGATGAGGAACAGAAGGACAAAAGAGCCAAAGGAATTGCTCTCAAGATGGAGCATACTGAAACAGAATCTGAATCCTCTGAAGATGGAAATGACTCACAGGAAGACCAAGTGAACTTGATGGTGAAGAAGTTCAGAAAATTCATGAAGAACAATTCTAAGAAGAAATTTGGTCAACCAAGAAAGGGAGTTAAAAAGCAAGACAACACTTCAGTCAAAGTAACATGCTTTGAATGTGGAAAGATTGGGCACTATAGATCAGATTGTCCAAGCCTGAAAAGAAGAAACAACACTGAAGTAAGAAAATCTGAAAGTGAAAGAAATGTCAGAAAAGAAAAGAAGAAAAAGAAAGCCTACATAGCTTGGGATGAAGGCTACACATCCTCAACATCTGAGATTGAGAATGAGGAAGCAAATCTGTGCTTAATGGTCAAATCATCCAGTGAGGTAAGCGATACAAACTCTACCATGGATGAATATGATGAACTACATTCTGCTTTTTGTGAGCTTTACAATCAAGCTGAAACATTTGAAAAAGAAAACATAGTTTTGAAAAAGCAAATATCCTTGTTAAAACAGAAAGTATGTGATTTAGAGAATGATATTTCAAAACTAAGAAAAGAACTCAACACCTCTACAAACTGTGTTCACATAAGAAGGCATGATAACATGAAATCTGGAAACTCTAAACATGCTAATTTCACTTGCACCTACTGCATGAAATCTGGACATAAGTCCTTTAATTGCATGATTAGAAAGAAAGGTATTTCCAGTGGTAAATATAGATGGGTTAAGAAAGAAAACTGTAGCACTAACTTGCATGGACCCAAGAGAAGCTGGGTACCAATCGCAAAATAAGTTCTTTTTCTCTTGCAGGAAAGCCTAAACAGCAGAAACTCAATATGGTACTTAGACAGTGGTTGTTCAAGGCATATGACATGTGATAGAAGGAATCTTAGCACCTTCACACCAAGAGAAACTGGATCAGTTGTATATGGAGACAACAACAAAGGAAAAATACTAGGCTACGGTACAGTTGGATACAAAGCTAATACAGTGATAGAAGATGTATTGTTGGTCGATGGATTGAAGTTCAACTTACTGAGTATTAGTCAACTGTGTGACAAGAACTACAGAATTGCATTTGATGATGAACATTGTCTTATCAGCAACAAAGACTCAGATGAACTTCTCATGGTTGGCAAAAGATCAAACAACATCTACATATTAGAAGTAGATCACTCATCCCCTTACTCTACATGTTTAACTTCTAATGATAATCTGTTTTGGCTATGGCATAGGAGAATAGCACATATTGACATATTGAATTTAAATAAACTTGTATCTAAAGAGCTAGTTTTTGGACTTCCTAAACTGAAGTTTTTCAAAGAAGGACTATGTGAGGCTTGTCAAAAGTCCAAGCAGGCAAAAACATCTTTCAATAATATTAAACATGTTTCTACAACTCAACCGCTTGAACTCTTGCATTTAGACTTATTTGGTCCATCTAGGATAGCTAGTTTCGGAGGTAATCTGTATGGGCTAGTCATTGTAGATGACTACTCAAGATTTACTAGGATTTTGTTTATCAAGAAAAAGGATCAGGCCTTTGGAGTTTTCAAGGTACTTGCCAAGAAAATTCAAAACAAAAAGGATTTGAAAATTAAAGCTTTAAGAAGTGACAATGGTACTGAATTTAAAAATAGTTATTTTGAAAGCTTTTGTGAAAAACATGGGATATCACACTGCTTTTCAGCTCCCAAATCTCCTCAGCAAAATGGAGTAGTGGAGAGGAAAAACAGGTCACTTATAGAACTAAGGAGAACCATGCTGAATGAGCACAGGATGCCTAAACACTTTTGGGCTGATGCTGTGAACACTACATGTTATGTTCTCAATAGAGTCTCTATAAGACCCATTTTGTTGAAAACCCCTTATGAGCTTTTCTATGGCAGAAAACCAAACATTTCTTACTTTAAAACTTTTGGATGCAAATGCTATGTTTTAAACAATGGCAAGGACCCTATTGGAAAATTTGATACAAAGGCTGATGAAGCCATTTTCCTTGGTTATTCAAATACAAGTAAAGCATATAGGATCTTTAACAAAAGAACAATGTGCATTGAAGAATCTGTCCATATTAGATTTGATGAAACTAACACTTTCCAAAAGGAAAGCTTTCTACGTAATGATGATGAAACAGGTGAAGAAAGCATAGAAGTTGATCATATGCATCAGCAAACTCAAACAACCTCAGTGTCTGATCAAGCAAAAGAATGGAGGACACCTAGGAACCTATCACTTAACAATGTCATTGGTAACATTCACAATGGGGTAACTACCAGATCCTCACAGAATCTATTTTGCTATAATACTGCTTTTGTATCACAGGTTAAACCCTCCAGCATAGAAGAAGCCTTCAGCAATGAATTTTGGATCATGGTTATGCAAGAAGAACTTAACCAGTTCAGAAGAAATGGAGTTTGGGAACTTGTTCCAGACAAAGGCAACATGAATATAATTGACACAAAATGGGTATTCAAGAATAAATTGAGTGAAGATGGAGTTGTGGTCAGAAACAAAGCAAGGCTTGTGGCAAAAGGCTACAATCAACAGGAAGGAATTGACTTTGAGGAAACCTTTGCCCCTGTTGCAAGACTTGAAGCAGTAAGACTACTCCTAGCTTATGCATGCATCAACAACTTCAAGTTATTCCAAATGGATGTAAAGAGTGCATTTCTAAATGGGTACATAAATGAAGAAGTCTATGTAGTACAACCACCAGGTTTCACAGATGCTACTTGGCCTACACATGTTTACAAACTTCATAAAGCCTTATATGGGTTGAAGCAAGGCCCCAGGCAATGGTATGATAGATTGAGTAAGTTTCTCATATCAAAAGGATTCCACAGAGGTAAAGTAGACAAAACTTTGTTTATTAAGAACAAATCTAACTACATTCTATTGGTTCAAATTTATGTTGATACATTATCTTTGGATCATCTAACCAATAACTTTGTGAAGAGTTTGTGAGCAATATGCAGGAAGAATTTGACATGTCCATGATAGGAGAACTAAGTTTCTTTCTAGGACTCCAGATCAAACAAATGGATGGTGGCACGTTCATTCACCAGGCTAAGTACACTAAAGAACTACTCAGGAAATATGATATGATTAACTATAAAGTGTCAAATATACCTATTTCTACTAACACTTATCTTGAGATTGATGAAGCAGGTCATGAAGTTGATACTACCTTATACAGAGGAGTTATAGGATCTTTACTATATCTTACGACCGATGACTCGATATTATGTACGTTGTATGTTTATGTGTTAGATTTCAATCTACACCTAAGCAATCTCATTGGCTAACAGTAAAGAAGATTCTTAAATACCTAAAAGGAACTATAAGTTGTGGGTTGTGGTATCCAAAAAGAACCTCACCATTACTTGTTGGTTTCAGTGACTCTGATTTTGCAGTTAGCAAAACAGATAGGAAAAGCACTAGTGGCACATGTCACATTTTTGGAGAATGCTTAATATCTTGGCATAGCAAGAAACAAGCTTGTGTAGCACTGTCAACTGCAGAAGCTGAATATGTAGCTGCGAGAAGCTGTTGTGCTCAAACAATTTGGTTAAAGCACCAACTAGAAGATTTCAGGCTAAAGATAGATCACATTCCCTTGAAATGCGACAACACAAGCGCTATAAGTATCACAAGAAATCCAGTACTGCACTCAAGAACAAAACACATTGAAGTCAGACATCATTTCATCAGAGATCACGTCGAAAAAGGAGATTGTGACATCGAATTCATAGATACAAAAAATCAGTTAGCAGATATTTTTACCAAGGAATTACCAAAAGAAAGGTTTTACAAACTTAGATCAAACCTCGGCATTTTGAGTGAGGAACATCTAAACTAAACCCTTCTACTTGATTACACTCATCCATAAAATTGTTTTTGTGAAAATTTTTCAAAGAAAACATTTTTCTGATAGAAATAATCGATTACAAAAGAAAGATAATTGATTACTTCGAATCAATTTCATTCTGAGAAGGATTTGACACTGTAGTAATCGATTATCACGATCCCGTAATCGATTACCACAGAAACCAGTTTTTAAAGTTTTTGAAAATTGCTCTGGAGTAATCGATTACCGGAATGAAGTAATCGATTACCACGACTGTTTTTCTTGATTTTTTTCTTCTCTCTATATAAGGAACTGAGATAATCGATTTTCAATTGCTGGTAATCTATTACCTCGCTCTTGGACTAATTTCTTGGGCTTTTTCTCTCTTATAAGAAGTGCAGGTGAAACCCTACAATTCACTATTCATCTTCTTCCTCCAAAACCCTAAGAAATCACTCCCTCTCTCTCTCAGCAACCATGGAAGAACAAGGAAAGGGAAAAAGAATCAAGATGAGAGCCAATAGATACTCTCAAGAAGAGATAAAAGGCAAGAAGAAGGTAGGAGAATCCTCCAAAAGGAAGAACCTACTTCACCGGCTCAACCGGAAAGAGCTCAACCTCTTCCACCTGAATCTGCGGTCAACCGTTGGTTCACTACCAAAGGACAAGAAACATGATTCAATCTGGATTTCGCAAATAAAGGTCTTGTTCCGCCAAAGATTCTTGACCTACAATGGCTAGATAGTCAGAGTTTTACTTTCCAAACCTACCTGAGGCAACAACATTTGGAGAGATTTGTAGGAATGAAAGGCTTTATCTACCCGGATTTGGTTCGAGTCTTCTATTCAAATCTCAAACCAAACATGGAACGAATGACTGTAAGTTCTGAAATTAAAGGTATTAAAATAACCTTAACCCCTGCACATTTTCTTCAAATTGCTGGTATCAGGAAAGAAGGAATCGTGGCACATGTAGACAAACTCCGAGAGAAAGGATTTGATTTGCAAAAGGACACCTTATACATGAGCATGCTGAGGAACCCATAGAATTGGGAAGACGAAAGAAATTCAAGGAGATCACAAGGAAAAAAGGTGACATACAACATTGGAGGCCTAAATGTTGATGATAGGCTACTACACTACCATTTGCTGGATCTTAGCCGCTAGAGGAGCAAATCATGCACAAATCAGTGAAGATGACATGATACTCATGGCAGCACTGAAGAATGGAATTCAAGTGGATTGGACTCACATCATAATGGATAACATGCTGAAGACTAGAAGACTTTTGGATAATAAATGTCCATATTCTCTGTTTATTTCTAGACTAATTGAAATTTTTCATATTGATACGACTGATGAATCTAGAGAATTAGTCAAAGATGTCCACATGATCAGTGACAAAGCCTTGAAGATGATGAGGCTGATTAAAACTGATGCAGAATGGATCACCAGAGAAGAACAACAAGCAAATCCACAAGAAGATCCAGAAGGAGCACAAAATGAAGATGAAGATGAAGACAACCTTGCATCTGGAGAGTACATTCCAAAATCACGATTTGAATCCATCATGATTGACAGATTGGATGAATTAGAAGAAACTGTCAACAAAAAGATAGATGATCTAGGAAAGCGTCAAGACTTGCACTTCCTGGAGATGAAGGATCTGATGGAGACAATCATGGAAAGACTCAACCAAGATGACTCAGATTAGTAACTTCAACTCTACCTCTCATAATCTTATTTGATATACCAAATAAGGGGAGTAGTAGAAGTGTAGTTATTATTATATATTTTCTTTCATGTTTTCATTTGATGTTATTTGAATTATCTTTGAACTGTTTGAATCTGTGATTTCTTAAGTATTTTACTTAGGGGGAGCAGATCATTAAAATTTGAACAATTATGGATTACTGTAATAGCACTAGATTTAATTTCTTTGCAATTGATTACTTAGATGGCATAATATTTCTGTAAATTGAAAAGTGATATGGATTGTATATTATCTATAAGTTGTATGAAAAAAAAAGAAAAAAAAAAGAGATACTAACATTGCAGGACACATCAAAGCCGTTAAATTCTCGACTACACTATGATTTGGTACATCAAAACTAAAAAGGGGGAGATTGTTGGACTTGAAGCTGAAGAAGTTGTCTCTTGTTTTTAGTTTTGATCTACTTGTAATCTTGATTTTAATGATAGATTGTAAATAAGAGCTTAATTGTATTGATTGTTTTAGAATAGGCTTTGAGTGTGGTTTTTATTCAATCTCGCTTCACAGAGAAGTTGAATCTACTTTAAGAATCAAGCTAGAGCAGTTTGGGAACCCTATTTTGTTTTGAAAAGTTGAAAACTGTTGTTTAAAATGTTCTTAAGCTGAAGTAATCGATTACCATATATCAGTAATCGACTACCAACAGGTTGACAAAACAGGGAAGCCCAAAACTCTTTGGAGTAATCGATTACCACATCCTAGTAATCGATTACTTCGTGCTTGAGATAACAGAGAAGGCAAAATCTCTCTGGAGTAATCGATTACCACATTCTAGTAATCGATTACCACATCAGAATTCATCTCAAAATGTTTTTGAACTGCTTTAAATTGAAACCTCTTTGATTTGATTTTCAAAACAAGAGAGATCTTTGAGTTTTTTCAAGAAGAAAGGAAGAGCGAAAAACTGTTTTTACAAAGAACACAAGTTCTAAGAATTCTCTTCAAGATTTTAAAAAGATTTTCTCTAGAGATGAAGAGTGTGTGAAGGATTGAATACATTGGTTATAATCTTGATCAGATCATACACAACAGGTGTAATCTTTACTGATCTTTATCTTGTTTTTGTATTTCGTTTTTGGTTTAAGACTCTTAAGAGAAAGGTGTTCTCTAGAAGAAGAGTTAAGGAATTTGAGAGAGGTGCTCTCAAAGGTGATTCTTAGGAGAAGAACATATGTTTTGGTTATTTTGATTTTGTTTGTGTTTGTGCAGTGTGTTTGTATTAGACACAAGGAATCATTATAGTGGAAAAACCGATCGCAACAGTTGTTGTGCTGCTAAATCTCTGAACTGTTATTTGTAACTCAGATAAAATTTAATCGGGAAAGAAGGTGAAAAAAGATAAAATTAAACGTAGGGAACTAGAATCTATTCACCCCCTCTAGATTCAACATAGGGACCAACACCACCGAAGGCTACGTGCAGTCCTCCAACCACCATCAAAGATTTCTCTTCACAATCGAACAATGTAGAGTTACAATCTCACCCCGAGATCTCTACACAAACACCTTCAAGAAAAGCACCCCTTTTCTTGATTACAACTCCTTACCGTTCACTACGGTAATCAAATACCCTTTCACCGAACACTACGGTGAATTCACAACAACAAATGTTCAATATTGGAGAACAGTGTACAATGACTGTTTCAATGGTAGGTTGAATCCTACAAGAAAGGCTTTCATATGATATGACAATTAAGGCCCAAAAGCTTTTCTCACTTTTAGAATATGAAAGACATTGAAAGTTTGTTTCAAGGATGAATAAGATTATGAAAATCAAGTCTCTTGTGTGTCTCTCTTTTCTAGATCTGAAAACTTGTTTAAATAGGTAATTGTAACATTTCAAAAATGTTTAAAAAAAGAGCTGTTATGAATTTTCAAACTTGTAATCGATTACACAACTGTCGTAATCGATTACAACAAGTAAACGTTACCCATAATTCAAATTTTGAATCATGTAATCGATTACTGACTTTTAGTAATCGATTACATGAAGTTGATGTTGAAAATCTGAAAATCTGTGAACTTCGTAATTGATTACAGACTTTCTGTAATCGATTACAATGTAATCGATTACTGACTTTCTGTAATCGATTAAGACTTTCTGTAATCCATTACTGACTTTCTGTAATCCATTACTGACTCTTGAAAATTGTTTCTAAGTTAACAAAAAATGTATTTTTACTTGTTTTAATCCTTGAACCATATTTTACTTAACTTATTTGTAAACTCAAGAGCCTTGAGCTATCATATCATAGAGAGCACTTACTTTTTCTAGGTGAAGACTTGAACCTTTGTAAATTTAAGTTATTCTTGATAAAACCTTGGTTCTTTGATTTTCTTCACTTTTACTTTCTTTTTGTTGATGTCCTTTTGTCTTCATCAAAACCCAGCCATGAAGTTAGAGAGAGATTTTCTCCACAGCCTATTAGTACTTGTTTCTATGTGCTAGTATCAATTTTGCTTATAATCTTTGTGAAATTTGGTGTACCGTGAGCTATCATTCATGTATGCCATTTTTCCCCTGTTTTGGTACTGCACTTGAGCCTATAATTCTGTACATTCAAGTTCATGCTAGTAGAGTGCTTAGTATAGGTCCAAGTCCCTATTACACCTTGTAGTAGCATTAGCACTAGTAATTGAGCTTGGAATGCTTGTTTTAGGCAAGAAACAAATCGGTCCAGTAATTAAGAGAATAGTAAAGAAAAGAAAACAAGAGTTAGAAAAGAAAACAATAGAAAAGAAATCAAAACATGAAGAAACAAAGTGAGAAAATTCAAAAGAAAATAGAAAAAAGAGCCTTGAGAAAGTACTAGAAATATTGAGTACTTGAAGTGGTATTTTTAGTGACTTGTAAATCTGTCCAGCAAGAAAAAGAAGTGTTAAGATGTGCAAAAGAAAATTTGAGTAAGAGAATTGGACTTAGAGCTAAGGCATAGCACACTCATTCACCTGGTAAAATTACTAGTAGCTTGAAAATTGTCCTAGTAGTGTATACTTTTGACTAGCTTGTTTTGACTCAAATTTTTGCATCATTGTAACTTGTTGTATATGATACATGTTGTTGACTTATTTTCTAGTCACACTTCGGTAAGTGTACCGGTCGTTTACAAGTTTAGAAAAGATGAGAAAGGGTTGTCGAACCACAGAGACTGATTGATGAATTACCGAATGCTTAACATGCTTTGCTATTAGGACAAACCGATGAATGAATCATTTGTGTAAAACTAAGCAACTACGTAAAAGTAAGCAGTAACTGCAAAACATATAAAGAAAGTAAGTAAATGTTTAAGTTTCTAAACAGAATAACAGAGAAGGTTAGGGAATAGGTTCATTCAATTCCTTCCCTCAAGTAATTATTTCCTATGTCAATTCAACAGAAATCATTCAATTGGAGATAGAATTTGTGATACCGTAGACTAATCTTATTCCTAGGTCTTTAGTCCCTTTGAATGACTAATATAATCCCTAATCCCTTAGGTGAAAACATAAGTGCATTCAAGAAGTGAAACAGATAAATTCCTAACATCTCATAGCATACAAGTTCTATCCCTAGACTCATGCATAGCTATATTGATACACTTCCTCTCCTAATTCAACTATCAATCTTCCAATTGTATAATTGAAACGAGATACAAATACTCAAGGAACCGTTCAATCCAGTCCAAACATTAATATCCCTATCTCTATTTGAACTTCATGAATTAATCCTCAAGAATTAGCAATAAGCAGGAAGAGATCAATCAATTAAAAGAAATTACAATTGAATTAACATGAGAAAGTCATTACAAGAGTTCTGGAATTAAAATCTCCAATCCTAACCTAAAGATCTAGCCTAGCATGGAAATGAGAAAAGAAGGAAGATAAAAGGAATTCAAACACAAGATTGACTCCATGAATGCTTGGATCTTGCTTCCATAAGCTCCCAAGCTCAGAATCTTCAAGGTTTAATGGAGGAAGATGGAGAACGAAGGTGGAGAAGAGAGAAAATGCTAGAAGCGTGCAGAGGGAGGAACTAAAAACTGAATTATGAATTGTCTCCGTGAATTCGCGCCCAAAAGCCCTTTTATAGCTGATGAAATGCGCCCTCCATTTAAAAGAATCGCGCCTAGGCGCGATTGTCCAGAAAATTGGGTTGTAGTGCGCCTCTGAGCGCGCCTAGGCGCGCCCTTGCGCCTCCACTAAGTCCTCTATTCGCGCCTTGGTGCGTTTGGTCAGAGAAGGGGGGTTGAAACGCGCCCCATCACGCGCCCTTGCGCCCTTGGATGCTCCTCAAATGCGCCTAGGCGCGTTTGGACAGAGAGCAAGGTGAATTCGCGCCTCCATGGACCAATGATTTGCGCCTAGGCGCGTTTGACAACACATGAATAGTGATTTCTTGATTTGAGCTTCAATTCCACTTCTTCTTGGTGGCTTGCACCCCAAGTCTTTCTCTTAGGTCCATGGACTTTCCTTCATAAACTTGTTTCTCCTCTTCAATCAACCTACAATTAACAAGAAAAAGGATAAAATGACTTAAAAACACAAGAAACATTTATAAAACTAACAAAACACTACATCAAGAACTAACACTAAACAAACATGAAATTTTCATTGTTTTCTTATCTAAATTATAACTAAACCTAGTGAAAATGGATGGAAATGGACTGAAAACACTTAGGAAAACATGTATAATCTAGCACTTATCACATGTCCAACCATAAATTACTGCACTTCTATGATTTTTGTTGAGCTTAAATTAGTGCATTGATATCTTGGAATTCATTTTTGTCGATTACTTTAAATTTAGCTCTACTTGGTTCCTAAAAAGTGACCACTATCATACTTGAGTTTGCACTTGTTCTTTGCTTGTCTTGGTGAGTGGTCAAACCAGAATCATATTGTTCCTTTGTTGTCCAGTGTGCCTTTGTCCTGTTACAAATTAATTCTTAAATTTGAGTGGCCTATTTCTTTCATTTAAGCCTTTATTGCTTGTCTTCTTAAACTCTTTGGTTTTGTCTAGAGTATGTCTTTTCCTTGAAACTCTTAAGTTTGGTTGGAGAATTGTTCCTATTTCACGTGGGGATACACCATATTTGAACTCAAGAGGAGGTTCTCTTAAGAAGCTTGAGAAGAGTTTGAGTTGTAAAAGGCAAGAGAGAACATTAGAGAAAAAGTCACACAAGAGTGATATACATGAGTGACACTTGAGTGAAACACTTAGGAGTGGTGAGGTCCTTACTTATTATTTTACTTTGATTACTAACTGTTTCATTGCAGCCATGGAAAGTACATCTAGTGTGGGAAATGACATGTCACCTAAAACCAAGAAGCTCATGGAGTTCATCACCGAGAAGTTCAATCATATGCAACATGAGATGAATGAGTTGAGAGGTGATAGTGGTAGACGATTTAGGGAAGAAATGAGTAAGAGGGAGGATCTAGAGAGGAGGTTGAGAGAAGACCGAGAGAGAAAAGAGAGGGAAGGTCATGAAGGAGGAAGAAAAATAAGTGGAGGTAGTAGAAGTGAGAGAGGAAGTCATTGGGGGCACTACTACTCACCTAGAGAAAGTGATGAAGGAAGCAATCATGATGAGAGTGATGCTTATAGGGAGTATGAAGAAGAAAGGAGGCCTAGGAGAGGTGCTGGCCGAGGAACACCCTTGAGGCAACCATTCCACCCGAGAAGATACTTTGGAGATGAAGAGCATAGAGCTTGGGAGGTCAATCCTAAAATCAAGCTTCCAAAGTTTCTAGGAGAGGGAGGTGTCGAGAACTACTTGGAATGGGTCATGAAAGTTGACCAAGTTTTCTCTTTTCATCCCACCTTGAGTGAAGAAAAAAGACTCAATCTAGCCATTTTGGAGTTTGAGGGGTATGCCTTGGTTTGGTGGAACCAAGTTCTCATTGATGCCGAGAAGAGGAGGAGGCCTTCCATCACATCTTGGACACAATTGAAAGATGCACTTAGAGGAAGGTTTGTTCCGAATTCATATGTGAGAGACTTGCATATCAAGCTTCAAAGGTTGACACAATGGGGTAAAAGTGCACAAGAGTATTACAAGGAGCTTGAACTTACCATGTTAAGGACGGACTATCAAGAGGAGAAAGAGGCTACCATTGCAAGGTCCACTCATGGCTTGAATAGAGAGATACAAGATGTGTTGGAGCTTCAAAGCTATAGAACCTTGGACGATGCCATACATAAAGCCGAAAAGATAGAAGCTCAAATCAAGAGAAAATCCACCATGAAGAAGTCCTATGCTAGTGGATCTTCAATTTGGAAGGACAAGCATAAGAAGGAGGGTTCCTCCAAACCCTTTTCCAACTTTGGCCGAGACAACACTAAGGGTAAGGATGAGACTAAACCTATTTCTAAACCATCTAACATCAAATGCTTTAAGTGTCTAGGTCACGGTCACATTGCTTCCCAATGTCCCAACAAGAAGACCATGGTCATGAGGATGGATGGAGGAGTCAATAGTGAAGAGTCATGCCATTCTTCAAGTGATGAAGAAGATCAAAGCGCAAGTGACCCCTCAAGTGAAGAGCTAGTCGAGGAGGGAGACCTTCTCAAGGTTAGAAGGATGCTTGGAAGTGCCTACCAAGAGCTTGATGAGACTCAAAGAGAAAACATTTTTCACACAAGGTGCAACATTCAAGGGAAGGTTTGCTCTTTAATAATTGATAGTGGTAGTTGCACAAACGTTGTTAGCACTAGGTTGATAGAAAAACTTGGTTTGAAAACTTCCCCACACCCTAAACCTTATAAATTGCAATGGCTTAGTGGAAAGGGTGAATTGGTAGTTGATAGACAAGTCTTAGTTGCTTTCAATATAGGGAAATATAGTGATGAGATTCTATGTGATGTAGTCCTATGGAAGCCACTCATATGCTATTAGGTATACCATGGCAATATGATAGGCATGCCTTACATGATGGTGTAGCAAATACTTACATTTTTATTCATGTTGGTCGCAAGGTACATCTCAAACCATTGTCACCTAAGGAAGTAATTGAAGACTAAGTGAAGATGAAGATGAAAAGAGAAGAGGAAAGGAAGATCTTGGCCGAGAGCTCAAAGAGACTTGCAAAGTCTACACCTACTTCTAAAAGCTTGGCCGAGAGCTCAAGGAAATCTTCCAAGAAGATCACTCTAAGTTTTCAACATAAAGATAAGAAAGGAGAAACTAAGAGTAGTGATGCTACAAAGGGGAGCTTTCTAATTGAAAGAGGAAAGGTTAAAAGGGAATTCTTAGCTAGGAAGTCTGTGTATTTATGTGTACCTGTTGGACTTAAAGCTTGCAGGTGCTTTGGTGTCTCTCTTGGTGTTTTGCTTTTGATGCTATGTAATTTTTGTTTTCTTAGATGAAATGTAATTAGGAGTTTCCTATGTATTGATTGTTTAGTTTAGGCATGTATGTGATTGTTCTTTTGTTGAATGCCCTTGAGAGCTTGGCAATCTTGTGTGATTTCTCATGTGTCAAATGTTTGATTTCCCTCTCTAATATATTTGAAAATATCTTTGGTAACCAACTGAGGTAATAGATTACCAACAGAAAGTAGTTAACTACCAACAGCAGGTAATCAACTACCAACAGTAGGTAACAGAGTGTGGGAATTCATTTGTCACTGGAGTAATCGATTACCCCCTCTGGTTAATTGATTACCATGAGCCAAAATCACCCTGGAAACCATTGCTCACTGGTTTAATCGATTACTAGCTTCTGGCAGTCAATTACCCTTATCAGAAAATCATTAAGTTGCCTAAATTGAGTTTTTAATTGAACATATAAATACTCTTTTCTCAAAAATTAAAAAAAGATCTTGGAACATAAGTTTTAGAAAAGTTCATACACTTTCATATTCTCTAAAAACTGAGTTCATCATCTTTTCCAAGAAACCCATAAAGAACTTCAAGAGTTCATCAAGTTTTCTAAAAGAAAAGGCAATCTTGATCTTTTCTCTGACTGGGTGGCATTCATAGTGTTTTCTTTTGTGATCAGATCTACACTCTAGGTGTTTTCTAAACTGATCTTTTGTTTACCTTTTTGATTTCTGGGTTATTACTCTAGGAGAGAGGTCTCTCTGGATAGAGTAAAGGTCTTTGAGAAGTGTGTTCTCAAAGGTTTGATCTTGGGTGTTCCAAGGTCAAGGGAAGAACTGTTCTTTGGGTTAAAGGACAGGTTTTAGGTGTTTTGATTTTGTTTTTGTGTTGCTTGTTGCAGAGTGAATGTAAAAGAACACAAAAGGGATCATTTGATAGTGGAAAACCGATCGCAATAGTTGTTGGGTTGGGACTGGATGTAGGCAGTGGGTCGAACCAGTATAAATCATTGTGCACTCTTCTTCTTCCTTATTCTCTTTACCGTTTACCCTACATTGCTGTTATCACGATTTATCTTCTGCAATTTGTTTGGTAACTGACTCGGTAATTGACTCGGTAATTGACTCGGTAATCAACTAAAACTGGAACAGTTAGATACTGATATTGATTAAGACGCATATTGATTACTAACATGTTTCTGATTATTCCTTTTGGTATTTCCGCTGTGTATCTTTGATATTTCCTGTTTATCTGTCTCATCTATTGATAGGTAATCAAGAATAGTTTTGTTTGAATTAAAAGGAATTAGAAACTTGCAAAATTGGGCTATAGTGGAACTAGAATCTATTCACCCCCCCTCTAGATTCACACGTAGGGACCATCAATTGGTACCAGAGCTTTATCTAGTAGGTTGCTCTAGATTTTGATCCATAGTTCCTTAGAATGGCCGGTAATCAATTACCATTCGCTGAAGGTGCCTCTATTAACAGACCTCCTCTGTTTTGTGGTGATAACTATCCTTTTTGGAAAGTGAGGATGAAAATCTTTATCGAGTCTGTACATAGAAGCATTTGGCAAGCGGTTGTGACTGATTTTAAGGTCCCCACATACATAGAAAATGAGAATGAGATTGAAAAACCATTTGAGAGATGGGAACAAGAGGAAATTAGGAAAGCTGAAAATGATGCAAAAACTTTAAATATTATACATTCTGCTTTGAATTCAGATGAATTTTTCAGAATTTCAGCCTACAACACAGCCAAAGAAGCTTGGGATCTAATAAGGGTCACACACGAAGGAACCGCTGAAGTACGAAAGGCAAGGAAGAATACCTTGATCCAAGAATACGAAACTTTCAGAATGGCTCAAAGTGAGTCTGTGATGGATATGCAGAAACGCTTCACACACATCGTGAACCATCTCAAAGGACTTGGTAAGATCTTCGTTGAGGAAGAAGTCAATGTGAAAGTGCTGAAATCATTGAGCAGAAAATGGCAACCAACTGTCACAGCAATCACTGAATCAAAGAACCTAGCCTTGATGACAATTGCAGAGTTATTTGGTAAGTTGAGGGAATATGAAATGGACATGTCACGTATTGCTGATGAGGAACAAAAAGATAAGAAAGCCAAAGGTCTAGCACTCAAGATGGAAGACACAGCTAGTGAGCGATGCATCAAGCTGTGGTAGTGAATCTGAACAGGAAAATATGAATCTCATGGTAAGGAAATTCAAAAAGTTCATGAAGAGGAATAACGATAAAAGAAGATTCAACAATTCTAGAAAAGGCTTCAAGAGGTATGAGAGTTCATCTTCAAAGGTCACTTGTTATGAGTGTGGAAAGGTGGGTCACTACAAATCGGAGTGCCCCAACATGAAGAAAAGCAACAGCAGTGAGCCTAGAAGAGTAGAACATGAGGAACGACCCAAGAAGGACAGATTTCGCAAGAAGAAGGCATACATAGCTTGGGAAGAGAATGATTCCTCAACCTCTAGTGGGAGTGATAATGAAGAAGCAAATTTGTGTCTCATGGCTAATCCAACATCCGATGATGAGGTAAGTGATTCCAATTCATCTACTTTTGACTATGATGAGCTGCAAACTGCTTTTTGTTGGTCCCTATATGTGAATCTAGAGGGGGGGTGAATAGATTCTAGTTCCACTATAGCCCAATTTTTGCGAGTTTCTAATTCCTTTTAATTCAAACAAAACTATTCTTGATTACCTATCAATAGATGAGACAGATAAATGAGAACTATCAAAGATACACAGCGAAAATACCAAAAGGAAAAATCAGAAACACGTTAGTAATCAATATACAGCGTAATCAATATCAGTATCTAACTGTTCCAATTTTAGTTGATTACCGAGTCAATTACCGAGTTAATTACCAAGTCAATTACTGAACAAATTACAGAAGATAAACCAAGATAACAGCAATTAATGGTAAACGGTAAAGAGAAGAAGGAAGAAGAAGAGTGCACAGTGATTTATACTGGTTCGGCCCACTGCCTACATCCAGTCCCAACCCAACAACTGTTGCGATTGGTTTTCCACTATCAAATGATCCCTTTTGTGTTCTTTTACATTCACTCTGCAACAAGCAACACAAAAACGAAATCAAAACACCCAAAAACCTGTTCTTTAACCCAAAGAACAATTCTTCCCTGACCTTGGAACACCCAAGATCAAACCTTTGAGAACACCCTTCTCAAAGTCCCTTACTCTATCTAGAGAGACTTCTCTCCTAGAGTAACAACCCAGAAATCAAAAGGTAAACAAAAGATCAGTTTAGAAAACACCTGGAGTGTAGATCTGACCACAAAAGAAAACACAATGAATACTACCCAGTCAGAGAAAAGATCAAGTTTTGCCCTTTCTTTATGAAAACTTGATAAACTCTTGAGGTTCTTTATGGGTTTCTTGGAAAAGATGATAAACTCAGTTTAGACAGAATTTGAAAGTGTATGAATTTTTCTAAAACTTATGTTCCAAGATCTTATGTTAATTTTTGAGAAAAGAGTATTTATAGATTCAATTAAAAACTCAATTTGGGCAACTTAATGTTTTTCTGATAGGGGTAATCGACTGCCAGGGGTTGGTAATCGATTAAACCAGTGAACAAAGGTTTCCAGGGTGATTTTTAGCCATAGTAATCGATTAACCCGAGGGGATAATCGATTACTCCAGTAACAAATGAATTTCCACACTCTATTACCTACTGTTGGTAGTTGATTACCTGCTGTTGGTAGTTAACTACCTACTGTTGGTAATCTATTACCTCAGTTGGTTACCAAAGACATTTTCAAAACAAGTTTGAGTGGGAAATCAAACATTTGATACATGAGAAATCACACTAGATTCCCAAGCTCTCCAGTGTATTCACACAAAGAACAACCACATACATGCCTAAACTAAACAATCAATACATAGGAAACTCCTAATTACAATTTATCTTAGAAAACCAAAATTACATAAACATCAAAAGCAAAACATCAAGAGAGACTCCAAAGCATCTTCAAGCTTTAAGTCCAACACTTTTTGTGATCTTTACAAGGAAGCTAAAAAACTAGGCAAGTTGAACAAGGTTTTGAAAAACAAAATTACTGATTTGGAAAATGATATTTCTGTTTTGAAAACTGATGTTCAAAGTTTGAAAAAGGAAAATGATGCCTTGAAACTACCCTGTTCAAAGTGTAAGTCTTTTGATGCCTCTTTGAAAAAGAATAACATGAAGTTCTTTGCATTTAAACAAACCAGCAAAAACATAACTTGTAGTTACTGTATGAAACCTGGACATAACTCTTATAATTGCTTGATTAGGAAGGAAGGTATAACTAGTGGATTATTTAAATGGATTAGGAAAGATAGTCACAGCTCTAACACTAATGGACCCAACAAGACTTGGGTACCAAAAACAAAGTGATATCTTTTTCTGTGTAGGTATGCTTGAGAGCCAAACACTCAACTTGGTACTTGGATAGCGGCTGCTCAAGACATATGACTGGCGACAAGAGCAATTTTTATCTCTTTCAAATCAAAAGAATCTGGTTCAGTAGTGTATAGAGATAACAACAAAGGAAAAATACTTGGTATAGGTGTTGTTGGAGACAAATCCAACATTGTGATTGAAGATGTACTGCTTGTGGAAGGTTTGAAATTCAATCTTCTAAGTATTAGCCAACTATGCGACAAAGGTTATCAAATATCATTCGATAATGGTTGCTGCAAGATCAATAGCAGTGATTCGAGTGAGGTATTAATGGTCGGTAAGAGACATGGTAACATCTACATCCTTGAACTTGATCATTCATCATCATATCATGCATGTCTTACGTCAAAGGATGATTTATCATGGCTATGGCATAGACGTATAGCTCATATTGATGTTCATCAGCTGAATAAGCTTTCATCTAAGAACCTAGTACAAGGGTTACCTGACTTGAGGTTCAAAAGAGAAGGCCTATGTGATGCATGCCAGAAGGGCAAGCAGTCTAGAAGCTCCTTTAAAACCATAAATGTTGTTTCAACTTCTAGACCACTTGAGCTACTGCACATGGATCTCTTTGGTCCATCTAGAGCAACTAGTTTGGGTGGAAACCTATATGGACTGGTTTTAGTAGATGACTACTCTCGCTTTGCTTGGGTTGCATTTATACCAAGTAAAGATAACACCTTCAAAGTTTTTAAAATTCTTGCCAAAAGGATACAAAACGAAAAAGATTTGAAAATCAACTCCCTTAGGAGTGATCATGGAGGTGAATTTGAAAATGAACCTTTTGAAAAATTTTGTGAAAAATATGGAATCGATCACAACTTTTCCGCTCCAAGAACTCCGCAACAAAACGGGGTTGTTAAGAGGAAAAACATATCTTTAATAGAACTAGCTAGAGCTATGTTAAGTGAGAGTACTCTGCCTAAACACTTTTGGGCTGATGCAGTTTCCACTGCTTGCTATGTTCTAAATAGAATTGTGATTCGTCCCTTTTTAAAGAAAACCCCCTATGAACTCTATAAGGACAAGAAGCCCAATATCTCTCATTTTAGGGTATTCGGGTGCAAGTGTTTTGTACTGAACAGTGGCAAAGAGCCTCTTGGAAAGTTTGACGCCAAGGCGGATGAGGGTGTGTTTATTGGGTATTCATCAACAAGTAAAGCATACAGAGTTTTCAATAAAAGGAGAATGTGCATTGAAGAATCTGTGCATGTAAGGTTTGATGAATCTAACAATCCCCAAAAGGGAAGTGTTTTTGTTGATGATGATGAGAATACAGGTGAATACAGCAACAACAAACCACATTTACAGCAAGATCCATCAACCACTTCTCATGATCTGCCAAGAGAATGGAGGAAACCAAGAGATTTATCTCTTGACAACATCATTGGTGACATCCATAAGGGAGTATCCACTAGATCCTCCCATAATATGTTCTGTGATGATTATGCGTTTGTATCTCAATTTGAACCCTCTTGTGTTGATGATGCTATAAATGATGAATTTTGGATGAATGCTATGCATGAGGAGTTAAATCAATTTAAAAGGAATGACGTTTGGGAGTTAGTACCTTTTAATAAAGATATGAATCTAATTGGAACAAAATGGGTGTTTAAGAATAAGCTAGATGAGAATGGAATAGTGGTTAGGAATAAGGCAAGACTAGTAGCTAAGGGATATAATCAACAAGAAGGAATAGACTTTGATGAAACATATGCCCCTGTTGCTAGATTAGAAGCTGTAAGAGTCTTACTTACTTTTGCCTGCATTCATGATTTTAAGCTGTTTCAGATGGATGTTAAAAGTGCGTTCTTAAATGGCTACATCAACGAGGAAGTCTTTGTTTCACAACCTCCTGGTTTCACTAACTTCAGTTACCCTGAGCATGTGTACAAGCTAAAGAAGGCCCTCTATGGTCTGAAGCAAGCCCCCAGACAATGGTATGAAAGGTTAAGTAAATTTCTTTTGTCAAAAGGGTTCAACAGAGGTAACGTTGACAAAACTCTTTTTATTAGGAGGAAGTCTAACAGTATGTTATTGGTCCAAGTGTATGTTGATGATATCATTTTTGGATCAACTAATCAATCTCTGTGTGAAGAATTTGTGGCTAGCATGCAGGGAGAGTTTGACATGTCTATGATGGGAGAACTCAAATTCTTCCTAGGACTGCAAGTCAAGCAACTGAAAGAAGGAACCTTTATACATCAAGCAAAGTACACTAAAGAGTTGTTGAAGAAATTTGACATGGAGAGTTGTAAGATCTCTAATATACCTATGTCAACTAATCTCTCTTTAGATAATGATGCTACAGGACTAGGAGTAGACCAAACAAAGTATAGAGGGATCATTGGATCACTTTCGTATCTCACAGCGAGAAGATCGGATATAATGTTCATTGTTTGTGTTTGTGCGCGATTTCAATATGCACCAAAACAATCACACATGACTGCTGTAAAGAAAATTCTGAAGTACCTCAAAGGAACAACGAACTGTGGTTTGTGGTATCCCAAAGGTACGTCCCCTACTCTAGTCGGTTTTAGTGATTCAGATTTTGCAGGTTGTAAAACAGATAGAAAGAGCACAAGTGGTGTATGTCACTTGTTTGGAGGAAGCTTAGTCTCATGGTACAGCAAGAAACAAGCATGTGTTGCTCTATCAACAGCAGAAGCAGAGTATGTGGGTGCGGGCAGCTGTTGTGCTCAAACCATTTGGTTGAAGCAACAACTTGAGGATTTTGGACTAAAGCTTAATCACATTCCTATCAAGTGTGACAATACAAGTGCAATCAGTATCACGAAGAACCCGGTTTTGTACTCAAGAACGAAGCATATTGAGGTGCGTCATCATTTCATAAGGGATCATGTTGAGAAAGGTGACTGTGAAGTGGAGTTCATTGAAACGGAGAACCAACTCGCGGATATCTTCACAAAGCCCCTACCTAAGGAGAGATTCTTCAAACTTAGAACCAACCTTGGTATACTAAGTGAGGAACATCTCTCATGAATTCTCTAAGTACGGTAAGTTGGATCATTCATGGTGCTCAAACAAGGTATGAGTTCATTACATTACATAGTCATGACCAATTCTCTTTCAAGACATGTAAAATCAAGTGTTTTCAATCTTTCTGATATAGATAATCGATTACCATTGCATTTCAATCGATTACCTAGCTTGATTTCAAAGTTTTTAGTGAATTACTCTCTGAAGTAATTGATTACCCCACTTGGTAATCGATTACCACGATTTCAAAAATGGATTTTCTAGTTTGTGAGCCCCTGGAGTAATCGATTACCATGCCTGATTAATCGATTACCATGTCCCCTGTTTTCAAATGTGTTTTGGTTACTCGCGGGAGTAATCGATTACCACATAAGGGTAATTGATTACCTTCGTTGCTGGAATTGTTTTTCATGGTTTTGGGCCTAATCGATTACAATTTCTTAGAGTCCAATACTTTGTTCATTGAATCTAACCTCAATTGTGGAGTTTTTATAAGTGATTTTCAGGTTTTGGGTTTCATTCTACACATCTCACAAACCCTAAAAATCTCTTTCTCTCTCTAACCCTAAAACCCCCTTTTTCATTTTTTTCATCTTCTCCACCACCACCATCAATGGAAGAGCAAGAACGAGGCAAGCGGGTCAAGCACGTGGGTCACAAACCTAAGCCAAGGGTTTCGCCCCGATCAAAGAAGGGTGAATCCTCCTCCAAGAGGAAGGAACCCACATCTCCGGGAGAGGTCGTGGCACGCACAATCAACCCGTGGTTCACCTCTACTGCACAAGAATCACGTTTCTATGGAGATTTTGCCAACAAGGAACTCGTTCCGGCAAAGATTTTGGACCTCCGATGGCTGGATGCACAAGGGTTCACATTCCACTCTTTGCTCCGAGATCAGAACCTTGAGAAGTTTGTTGGTCTGAAGGGTTTCATATACCCTGATCTAGTGAGAGTTTTCTACTCCAACCTCCGACCACACCAAGCCACCGGAACGGTAATCTCCGAGGTAAAAGGCCAACCTATGATTTTGACTCGTGATATATTATTTCGTTTTGCTGGATTTAAAAATGAAGGTATACGTCCTACGATTGAGAACTTGCAAGCGCAAGGAATCGAGCTTCACAAAGACTTTTTCTTCATGAGCCTGCTCAAAAATCCCGAAATGTGGGAAGCTGAAAAGGCTACAAGGAAGGAGCGTGGGAAAAAGATAACCAACTGATATAGGCCTCCTTAGAGATTCTCCAAAGAGTCCTTGTGTTGCCCTCTCTAGCTTCTTCAAGACAAGCAACTCCAACCCAAAAGACAAAGGAAGCTTCGGTCAAGCTTCAATGGTGGAGGAAAACCGAGAAAGGAAATGGTGAAGGGGGTGAGGAATGGAAGAGGGTGGCGCCATGGCAAGCCAATAAGCCTAGGAGGAACCGCCACAATGGAGGATGGAATCCATTGATAAGATTCAAGAAACCTTGCTAAGCAAGACAAGAGAAAACCTCTCTCAAGAAAAGCTCAAAGCTTATTCAATTATCAAAATTATCAAAAGTCCTCTACAATTTCGTTTTTACATGTATTTATAGACCCTAGGCTACTTGGAAAACAAGCTAAACTAATCCTAACCATACCTAAACTAACTAACCAAAACTAACCTAGGCTTAAGGTAAACAACTAACTAATTAATGAGTAACTAGATTAAGTTACATGTCACTTTCAAGTGACATGTCACCCATCTTTGATCTAAACCCTTGAAGGGCTTTTGGAGATCTAGGGTGGAGATTCTTTCTTAAGTGGAGACATGGATCAACACTTAAGCAAGAACTCTACTTAAACCAAAGCTCTTGGATTCACAAAAGAATTTCTAATTAAACTCAAATTTAACTTGAAATTCTTAGGTGAATTTTAGTGCCTCATTAATTCCTTACTTGCATCGTTAAGCTAGGCATCTTAAACACAAATTTAAAGCATTCAAACTAAAAGAACAAGCTTGGTCGTGAGCTCTTTTGGCTCACTAACAAGGCCTTACACAACTACACACTTAGAAGAATTATTCAAACAAGTTTACAAGCATATTACAAAAAGTAAGTCATAAACTATGGCTTGATTGAGGTTGTGCCATGTCTTGGAGCTTTCCCACTTCTTCCTTTCAATGCTTCTAGTAATCCTTTGAGATGTTCCTACATCACCAACAACACCGGCAGACTGAACGCTGATGATCGTCTTCTCCACTACACAATTTGCTGGATCCTAGCTGCAAGAGGAGCCAATCATGCCCAGATCAATGAAGAGGATATGGTGATGATGGCAGCGTTGAAAAATGGCATTCAGGTCGACTGGGCACATGTTGTGATGGACAACATGTTCAAGACGAGAAGGCTATTTGATAACAAATGCCCCTATTCTTTGTTTATTTCACGTTTGCCTGAGCATTTTCAGGTAGATACATCAAATGAAAGCAGAGACTTGGTGAAGGACATTCACATCATTGGAGACAAAGCGTTGAAAATGATGCGATTGACGAAGACTGATGCTGGATGGGTGCCAAGGGAAGAAGCACCACAACAACAACAAACAGAAGCTGCAACAAATCCACCTTCTGATGATGATGATTCGACGGCTGGGGAGTACATCCCTAAATCCCGTTTTGAGTCAATTGTCATTGATCGGATGGATGAACTGGAAGCTACCACTGCCAAAAGATTGGACGAGATGGAGGCTGCAAACAATGCCCGCTTCTTGGATCTCAAGGAGCTGGTGGAGTCCCTTCATACTCGCTTTGATGCACTCTAGTATTCCCTTCTTATCACTTCTCTCTCTTTTGCTTATTGATATACCAAATAGGGGGAGATGGCTATAGGTTATCCTAGATAGGGGTAGTAGAGTAGAGTAGCAAGTATTTGTAGTTGAGTAGCATTTTGTTTTGTCTTGCGCTTTATGTTTGAACTGTTGAATTCTTTTTAGCTTAGAATAATTTTTTTTGGTGATTTGGACTTGAACAATTCGATATGGTTGTAATATTTTCACGTTATGGTTTATATTCCAATTCTGTTTTTTTAATTCTTCTCTGGTCTTGGTCTATGATTATGAATTGAATCATGTCTTATATTTCTGAATGGATGATTTTAACTTGATGATTGATAGTATAATGCTCTGTTTAAGATAGATTGTACAGTGAATCTGCAATGCATATACTGCGTATTTGGATATCTCTAACAATTGCAGGATTCGTAGAAGATCAACACACATCCTAAACCTCTAGGAAAACCTTGGTTGAGATTTGGTACATCAAAACCAAAAAGGGGGAGATTGTTAGACTTAAAGCTTGAAGGTGCTTTGGTGTCTCTCTTGGTGTTTTGCTTTTGATGCTATGTAATTTTGGTTTTCTTAGATGAAATGTAATTAGGAGTTTCCTATGTATTGATTGTTTAGTTTAGGCATGTATGTGGTTGTTCTTTTGTTGAATGCCCTTGAGAGCTTGGCAATCTTGTGTGATTTCTCATGTGTCAAATGTTTGATTTCCCTCTCTAATATATTTGAAAATATCTTTGGTAACCAACTGAGGTAATAGATTACCAACAGAAGGTAGTTAACTACCAACAGCAGGTAATCAACTACCAACGATGAGGTAACAGTCTTGCGAATTCATTTGTCACTGGAGTAATCGATTACCCCCTCGGGTTAATCGATTACCATGAGCCAAAATCATCCTGGAAACCATTGCTCACTGGTTTAATCGATTACCAGCTTCTGGCAGTCGATTACCCTTATTAGAAAATCATTAAGTTGCTTAAATTGAGTTTTTAATTGAACATATAAATACTCTTTTCTCAAAAATTAAAAAAAGATCTTGGAACATAAGTTTTAGAAAAGTTCATACACTTTCATATTCTCTAAAAACTGAGTTCATCATCTTTTCCAAGAAACCCATAAAGAACTTCAAGAGTTCATCAAGTTTTCTAAAAGAAAAGGCAATCTTGATCTTTTCTCTGACTGGGTGGCATTCATAGTGTTTTCTTTTGTGATCAGATCTACACTCCAGGTGTTTTCTAAACTGATCTTTTGTTTACATTTTTGATTTCTGGGTTATTACTCTAGGAGAGAGGTCTCTCTGGATAGAGTAAAGGTCTTTGAGAAGTGTGTTCTCAAAGGTTTGATCTTGGGTGTTCCAAGGTCAAGGGAAGAACTGTTCTTTGGGTTAAAGGACAGGTTTTGGGTGTTTTGATTTCGTTTTTGTGTTGCTTGTTGCAGAGTGAATGTAAAAGAACACAAAAGGGATCATTTGATAGTGGAAAACCGATCGCAACAGTTGTTGGATTGGGACTGGATGTAGGCAATGGGCCGAACCAGTATAAATCATTGTGCACTCTTCTTCTTCCTTATTCTCTTTACCGTTTACCCTACATTGTTGTTATCACGATTTATCTTCTGCAATTTGTTTGGTAACTGACTCGGTAATTGACTCGGTAATCAACTAAAATTGTAACAGTTAGATACTAATATTGATTATGACGCATATTGATTACTAACGTGTTTCTGATTATTCCTTTTGGTATTTCCGTTGTGTATCTTTGATATTTCCTGTTTATCTGTCTCATCTGTTGATAGGTAATCAAAAATAGTTTTGTTTGAATTAAAAGGAATTAGAAACTCGCAAAATTGGGCTATAGTGGAAATAGAATCTATTTACCCCCCCCCCCTCTAGATTCACACATAGGGACCATCAGTACCTTCACCTTTGATTTTGAATGCTAATTTTGTAGGTGATCATAGTACATTGGATGCTTTGCTAGAAGAATTTGGAGATTTCTTCCCTCAAGAAATACCTCACGGCCTACCACCTTTAAGGGGAATAGAGCATCAAATTTATCTCATTCTGGGTGCACCCCTCCCCAATAGGCCAACCTATAGAACTTCACCTTAAGAAACCCATGAGATAGAGAGGCAAGTGCAAGACTTGTTGAGCAAAGGGTGCGTCAAGGAGAGCTTGTCCCCATGTGCCTCACCCGTGATCCTAGTTCCTAAGAAGGAGGGTACTTGGTGCATGTGCACGGATTGTAGGGCCATAAACAACATCACTATAAGGTATCGTCATCCAATCCCTAGACTTGATGATCTCCTAGATGAATTGCATGGTTCCACTATTTTTAGTAAGATAGATCTTAAGAGTGGATACCACCAAATTAGGATGAAGGAAGGGGATGAATGAAAACGGCTTTCAAAACTAAATTTGGATTGTATGAATGGTTGGTTATGCCTTTCGATTTGAGTAATGCACCAAGCACTTTTATGAGGCTTATGAACCAAGTCTTAAGGGAATTCATTGGGATATTTGTTGTTGTCTATTTTGATGATATTCTTGTTTATAGCAAATCTTTTCATGAACACTTGAATCACTTGACGCATGTGTTAGAAGCACTTAGGACACAAACTTTGTATGCTAACAAGGACAAATGCATATTTGCCACAGATAGTGTTGTGTTTCTTGGATTTGTGGTGAGTTCCTTGCGTGTACAAGTAGATGAAGCAAAGGTCAAAGCAATCAAAGAGTGGCCAACCCCTACATGTGTGAAGGAAGTGAGGAGCTTCCATGGGCTAGCAAGTTTCTATAGGCGGTTTGTCAAAGATTTTTGCACCATTGCTTCACCATTGAATGAGCTAGTTAAGAGGGAAATACCTTTCATATGGGGAGAACCTCAAGAACTTGCTTTCAATTCACTTAAAGAAAAGCTTTCTAATGCTCCTATTCTATCTTTGCCAAATTTCTCACTAACATTTGAGCTTGAATGTGATGCCTCTAATTTAGGAATTGGTGTGGTTTTAAATCAAGAAGGCCATCCAATAGCTTACTTTAGTGAGAAACTAAAAGGAGCTCAAATGAACTACTCCACATATGACAGAGAATTATATGCCTTGGTGAGGTCTTTCCAAACTTGGCAACACTACTTGCTTCCAAGGGAATTTATAGTGCATTCGGACCATGAGGCACTCAAACATCTCAAGAGATAAGGGAAGCTTAACAAGAGACATGCTAGGTGGGTTGAGTTCATAGAAACTTTTCCATACATCATCAAGCACAAGAAGGGTTCAACCAACATTGTAGCCGATGCCTTGACTAGGAGGTATACCCTTGTTTCCATGCTCGAATCTAAGTTAATTGGTTTTACATGAGCATTTCTTTTGGCCTAAAATGAAAGTTCAAGTTTCAAAGTTTGTAAGGAAATGTCTCACTTGTAATCAAGCAAAGTCTAAACTATCCAATCATGGCCTTTACATGCCCTTACCCGTGCCTTCTTCACCTTGGATGGATATCTCTATGGACTTTGTGCTAGGATTACCCAAGACCAAGAGAGGCTCAGATTCTATATTTGTTGTTGTGTGTAGATTCTCCAAGATGGCTCACTTCTTGCCTTGCCATAAGACGAATGATGCATCCCACATAGCTACATTGTTCTTCAAGGAGATAGTGAGGTTGAATGGTGTGTCGCAAAGCATAGTAAGTGATAGAGATGCCAAATTCCTTAGCCACTTTTGGAGATCACTATGGGGAAGGCTTGGCACAAAACTTCTCTTCTCCACTACTTGCCATCCTCAAACGGATGGGCAAACAGAAGTAGTAAATAGGACATTAGGTCAATTACTTAGGATTTTTGTGAAGGGTAATCTCAAGTCTTGGGAGGAGTGGCTACCACATGTAGAATTCGCATATAATAGAGTAGCCCATTCTATTACATCTCTATCTCCTTTCCAAGTTGTTTATGGTACTAACCCTTTAACTCCACTTGATCTTGCTTGTCTACCTTTTGAGCTTGAAGGTGATGGTAAAGGTTTGACCCAAGCTGAGAAGATCAAGGAGCTTCATGCCAAGATTAGAGCAAGGATTGAGAAGAAGAATGAACAATTTGCCAAGGCACACAACAAGTGATGAAGTTGCTCTTGGAAGGTGATCCATGGCAGCTCCGAGATTGCCCACACTAGCCTTCAACCATGCACCGATCAAAGGAAACCAAGTAAGGAAAGGCTCGGCCAAGGTGTTTTAGGAGTTTTCGGTTTAAGAAATCAAGGTAGAAAATGGAGAGATAAGGAATAATGGTGGCGCCAAGAAGGAGACTCTCATAAGCCTAGGAGTAACCGCCACAATGGTAGAAAGACATCATTGATAAGATTCAAGGTCTTCTCTAAGGGAACAAGAGAAAATTCTCACAAAGCTTCAATAGCTATTGTATTCAAATTGATCAAAAGTGTTTACAAGTGATTCGGCCTAGGCTTATATAGAATAGCCTTACTTGGCCTCCAAGCTACACTAACCATGGTTAAGCCTGATCCTAACTCTAATTACTAATTAACTAAGGCTAACCATAAGTCCTAGGTTGTTAGCCATGAGCCAATGGGAAGAAAGTGTTCACATGGGTTTCACATGGGTGGCACATAGGAGCACATGGCTTTGCCCCTTTGATCCGTGCCATGTGATGAGCCATGTCACTAATCCGCACCAATTAGGATTAAGGGAGAAGATCTTCTAATCAAGTGAAGGCATGGATCCTAAGCATGATTAGAAGTCCTTCCTTAATTCTAACTAGCTAAGACTTCACACAAGTTTAAAAACTTCTAGTTTTGAAATAGGGTTTTGTGTGAAATCTATAGGACTTGTCTTTTTACTAGCCTAGGAACAACCGAGGGCTTTGGACCCCTTAGCACACAAACACCCTATGATGTAGGAACATCCATTACTAGAAGAGTTACTAGAAGCTCCAAGACCAAGCACACACTCAATCAAGCTACCTTAGTTAGAATTTCATTTTTTTTTGTAATGTAATTGTGAATGATTTTGATGGCATTGTAAGTTTTCCGCCAAAAGTGTATTTTCTTTTAAGTGTTTACTTAACATTGTGCTTAAAAGGCTAGTAAGCTTAAAGAGTGAAGCTTAATAGGGTGAATGAATTTAAGTTCAAGTTCATATTAAATTCACATTTGAAATTTAAATTTAATTTGATTTATGTTTGAATTTCAAATTGTGAATCCAAGTGGATTTGGTTCAAATAGATTTTCACTTGGATTAGGATCCATGCCTAATCTAAGAGCAAATCTCAACCCTTGATTAGATGCACTCATCCAATGGATGAGAATCAAGTGGAAAGTGACATGTAACCTTTGAGAGTGACATGTAACCTTTGAAAGTGACATGAAACACTCTTAAAAGTGACATGTACTTGAACCATTGAACTTGTGGCTCTTATTCATTGACTTGTAGAGTACTCTAATGTTGTTTAGCTTCCTCTTCAAGTCTTCCTAAGTCTATAAAAGCCCAAAAACGAAATTGTAAGGAACTTTTGACCAATTGAATAAAACTTTAAGTTTTGTGAAAGATAAGTCTCCTGTCTTCCTTAGGAAGGTTTCTTGAATCTTATCAATGGATTCTCATCTCCATTGTGGCGGTTCCTCCTAGGCTTATTGGCCATGCCATGGCGCCTTTCTAAACCATTTCTCTTCCCCATTCCATTTTCTAATTTTGTTTCTCTTGTTATCTCCATGTGAGCTTGACCAAAAGCTTTCATTGAAGCTTGTTTGAAGATAGTTGAAGAAGCTAGATCGGGAACTTCAAGGACACTTTGGAATCTCTCAAAGAGGCCTCTATCACCATAGCCTATGCCATAGAACTTTGTTCATACATGTTTACAAGAAGGTTACAAGTAAGAGATCCTATGCTACTAGCTTCTCAGTCTTGGAGCTTTCCTACTTTTTCTTCTAGTCTTCGTTGCATGCTTCTAGTGATCCTCCTCGATGTTCCTACATCAACAAGGGCCAAAAAGCTATTGACTTCCAAGTGGGAGATTTGGAGTGGTTACACCTTAAAAAAGAAAGATTTCCCCATTTAAGAAAGTCTAAGTTACTCCCAAGAGGAGATGGGCCATTTAAGATTATTGAGAAACTAGGACCTAATGGTTACAAGTTAGACCTTCCTTTAACCTTTGGTGGAAGTAACTCTTTTAATATTTGTGATCTTTCACCATGTGTAGGTTTTGAAGAGAAGACCAACTTAGGGACAAGTTTTGTTCAAGAAGAAGGGTTTGATGGAGGTCATCTACTCCAACAAAAGAGGCCAACAATGCTAGAAGAATTACAAGGTCAATGCTTAAGAAAATTTAAGAAGAGGAAGAAAAGAGGTTGACCAAAAGTCAAAGTTAACACCAAAGTCAACAATCAACCTTTGGAGACCTCTTCTTGGTTAACAAGCCTTGTAATTGTCTTAGCATTTTATGAGTGTTTGTACTTAATTTTGAACTTACATTTGGACCTTGATTAGTATGAATGATTCTCGACCAAATGCAAATAAGATTAGGAAGTGATCTTCTAGTCTAATTAGGAGGAAAGTGGCGCACACTCTCTCTAGAGAGAGTGGAGAGATGGGAGAGAAAAGTGAGTGCAAATTCCACTAACCCTTTTCTTTTTCTATCCTTGGTTGTCCCACTTTAGCATGCATGCTTTAGGCACCACCTTCAAATTTGAATCAAGGCCTTTTGATCTAGATTTAATCATAAGGCTAAGCTACAACTTGAGTCACATTTTACATGCTAACTCAAGGAGTAATCTCGGCCATGTGATCCAAAATCAATCAAGAGGTAGAGACTCAATTTTGAAGTCACATGTTTCATGCTTTGTGTGAGCTAGCAAACCGTGGCCTTGTGATTTCATTTAGACCTTGGGTTGCTGGTTTTGATCCGTGTGATGTGCTCTTGGCTTTCCACACGTTAAATCAACTTGCAATCCAAGGATCCACATGCCTCCCGGTTTCTCTCTTAGTTGCAAACTAGCCCCTAGTATATACTTTTGAATTTTTAGATTTGTAATCACTTTTGAGTCAATTAAAGAATTAAGCAATTGTTTGAGAGAGAGGATTCTTTTCAAGGCTTCTTCATTGAACCTTTGAGTCTTATCATGGTAATCATCCATGTGGTGATTCTTCACTAGACTTATTGTTTCTAGCATGGCGTCTTCATCTTCGTATCTTCCTTTCATTTTCTAATTTCTTTCTTCTTTTGGATCATGAATTCCTTGTTCCACCATGGAGTTTGAGCTGAAGAAGTTGAAGATTGGGTAATTAGTAATCCTTCCATGGAAGGCTTACATCAGGACCATCTCCAAAAGCTCAACAAACTCTCCAACCTTACTTTTTAATAAATTGAGCTTCAAATAAAATTCGCTATGTTTTTTATTGTCTGAATAGGTTTAGTATTCGGAGCTTAACTTGGACTAAACAACTCCAATATAGCTATTCTTGGTGTCTTTTTAAATCTGACTTAAAAGGTTACAAAAGCTATGAAGACACAAAAGCCTAATTCTAACTGCATCTAGGAGAAAAATGGGCTTGAAAGTAACGTTTGGATACTATCAGGATGTTCCCGCGAGGTGCTGACTAGGTTCAGTATTTCGTGCATAATGTGGGTTACAAAACTCCAATTAAGTTCGTCTTGGTGGAATTTTAAAGCTGACTAAAAGGGATAAAAAAGCTAAGAAGACACCAAAGTTCAGTTCGGACTGAATCTAGGAGGAAATGGAGCTTGAAGTTAACGTTGGAATGCTACCAGGATTTTCCAGCGAGTTGTTTAATTGTTTAGGCCTATTAGTTTCTTTCAATTATGTATTTGTTTTAAGACTTGAATGTGGGCCTTGTAATTGTAAAGTGTGCTCATACTAGGGTGCCTCCCATCTCACCATTGATCACTTATTTCATCCTAGGGTGGACAACATTTCAGATTTCTAACCTTAAGCCCATTGCACTTTCATTTAAGTTGGTCAACTTTCTCATTGTACTCACTTTTGGTCAAAACTTATGAAATAGAATTTCTAAGACTTGTGTCTTGAGAAAGGAGAAAGCTCTCCTAGGGTTTCTTCCAAGAACCTTGAATCTTATCATGGATCCATGATCCAAGTGGCGATTCTCCATTCAAGCTTATTGAGTGTTTCATCCATGGCATTTTCCACACTCCTCACCTTTTTCCATTTTTGTTCTTCTTCTTCTTTGTTCTAAACTGAGAGGTTGAGTGCTTATTCCTCAAGCTTCTTCATAATCAATTGAGTGTTGAATGATGGGTGAATGAAGATTGGGGCAACAACTTGCTTATCCATGAAGATCCCTTACATGTTCCTCATGGGTTTGCATCAGATATATAGTTACAAGAATGACTTTTTACCCTAATTTATGCGATTTACAAATTTGTATAAGTTCAATCTACAATCAAATAATTACGGAAAAAATTAATCCAATCGACTAATTATAAATAGTTATCTCAATAAATCTATATCTAAAAAAAATTATTATTAGGTAACATGGTTTCTTATGAATTATTTTTAACCAACTTTTTTATAAGAATATTCTGATATGAAGGGTAATACTCTGAATTTTAACTGCTAAAATTATAGTAGGAACATGTAGACAAAACATTGATTTTCATAAAGAAATAATAAATATTTTTTTTTTTTGGAAAAATAGTTATGTAGATATTAGTATATTCTCCTTTTGAAGGAGAAAGAATATGTGTTTTGAGGGAAAATGTTGATTGTTTAGGAAAAGAACTCATTCGCTTAAGCAACCAAGCATATGCTCAAGCAAATGATATCTAAAGTTTCTCGCTCAAGTGAGGTTGGATTTTCCCATGTGAATGCTTCAGGTTTTAAAATGGCAACAACACGAGAGAAACTCATTTCTATCTCTAAGCCTAGCTCATCTATCTCTAAACTCTCTTACCTTCATTTTCATGTACCTATTGGGTGTTCGTGAGAGGTGACGGGATGTTAGTTTGACTACTGAGCTCGAGATCTTGTGCTCGTGCAACCATGGAGATTTCAATGAGGTAAGAGGTGCTTTCGCCTAGTTCTCCAACACCCACTCGACAAGGCAACAATAACTATGTAATAGCAATAACTTGCAACCTTTCTAGTGTATGTGGTCATGTATGAATATTTATGAGGCATAGGAATAGAGTCACCAATATGTCACAAGTCACAACTGAGGTGATCCTTGTATGATGTGTTTAATTTTATTGGAGATTAGACAGAATTTAAAATGAAAATTTACGTTAGACTTAAAGCTTGAAGCTGTTTTGGTGTCTCTCTTGGTGTTTTGTTTTTGATGCTATGTAATTTTGGTTTTCTTAGATGAAATGTAATTAGGAGTTTCCTATGTATTGATTGTTTAGTTTAGGCATTATGTGGTTGTTCTTTATTTGAATGCCCTGGAGATCTTGGCAATCTTGTGTGATTTCTCATGTGTCAAATGTTTGATTTCCCTCTCTAAAATATTTTGAAAATGTCTTTGGTAACCAACTGAGATAATAGATTACCAACAGAAGGTAGTTAACTACCAACAGCAGGTACAACTACCAACAGTAGGTAAAAGAGTGTGGGAATGCATTTGCCACTGGAGTAATCGATTAACCCTCGGGTTAATCGATTACCATGGGCCAAAATCACCGAGGAAATCCTTGCTCACTGGTTTAATCGATTACCAGCTTCTGGCAGTCGATTACCGTTTACCTTACATTGCTGTTATCACTGTTTAATTTCTGCAATTTGTTCGGTAATTAACTCGGTAATTGACTCGGTAATCAACTAAAACTGGAACAGTTAGATACTGACATTGATTATGCTGTATATTGATTACTAACGTGTTTCTGATTATTCCTTTTGGTATTTCCGCTGTGTATCTTTGATATTTCCTGTTTATTTGTTTCATCTATTGATAGGTAATCAAGAATAGTTTTGTTTGAATTAAAAGGAATTAGAAACTCGCGAAATTGGGCTATAGTGGAACTAGAATCTATTCACCTCCCCTCTAGATTCACCCGTAGGGACCATCAATTGGTACCAGAGCTTTATCTAGTAGGTTGCTCTAGATTTTGATCCATAGTTCCTTAGAATGGCCGGTAATCAATTACCATTCGCTGAAGGTGCCTCTATTAACATACCTCCTTTGTTTTATGGTGATAACTATCCTTTTTGGAAAGTGAGGATGAAAATCTTTATGGAGTTTGTACATAGAAGCATTTTGATATGAGTTCGCTGGAGACGAAGCTCAAATTTGGACCGATCGTTGTCTTCAATTGGAAACTCCACGGATGCGTTAATGGCGGAAGCTCAAAATTGACTCAAGACTCAAGGACTCAGAAGAAAGAATGAAAGCGGAGTAGATTTAGAAGATGATGGCGCCATGCATAAGCAATAAGCCTAAGGGAGAATCGCCACAAGGAAGAGTTTCCATGATAAGATTAAAGGTTCTAGAAGAAACCTTAGAGAGAAATCCACTCTCAAAGAATTAGCTCTTGCTAAATTTCATTCATTCAAAATTGATTCAAAGATCCTTTTACAATTCAAAGTGTTACGTATTTATACTAGCGGGAGTTGGGATAGCTTGTGACGGTCCAGACGGAACCAGCTTCAGACGGAAGGGCTCAACATGTGAAGGCCCAGACGGAACAAGCTTCAGACGGAAGAGTTCAACATGTGAGGGCCCAGACGGAACAAGCTTCAGACGGAAGAGTTCAGCATGTGAAGGCTCAGACGGAACAGAGTTCAGCATGTGAGCATCAGACGAAAGAGCGTCTTTGGTATCGTCTATGGTAGCGCCTGTGGTAATCGTCTATGACAATCGTCTGTGGTATTCGATTACCATTCTAGAAGCATTCAAATGCTATTGTCTGTGGGTATCGTCTTTACCCAACTCTCTCACAAAAACACTCCTAAACTTTGGTTCAATTACAAATATAAGGTCGCGCATTTATTCACCCAGCGAGGCCCAAATTAAATGTTCCTAATCTAGTTATAACTTTACAACATTTTTAGAAGGTTACAAGTCCTATTACAAAGTACGGATAAGTCTTGAATTGAATCTTGGCTTTGACTTTTTAGCAGACTCTCCATTTCTTCTTGAATTCTTTTGTGCATGGCTCTTGTAACTCTTCTTGTCAAGGATGGTCCTCCATCAAACCCTTCTTCTTGATGGCAACTTGTCCCCAAGTTGCGTTGATCTACATCTTCAACATCTTCTGTACCTATATCACAAAGAGTAAGATCACAAACATTAAAGGAATTATTACCACCAAAGTCACTGGGAAGATCTAGTTTAAAGGCATTAGGGCCAAGTTTTTCAATGATAACAAAAGGACCGGCTCCTTTAGGAAGTAACTTGGAGCTTCTCAAATTTGGAAACCTCTCCTTCCTTAAGTGAACCCAAACTCTATCACCAACTTTCAACTCAACATGTTTTCGGTGTTTATTAGCATGTGTGGCTACTTGTTCATTCCTCTGTTCAATCCTCTCTTTGATCTTGGCATGCATAGCTTTGATCTTCTCTGCTCTATCCACTCCATCCCTACTTAAAACATCACCAAAAGGTAAAGCACACAAGTCAAGTGGAGTTAAAGGATTAAAACCATAAACAATTTGAAATGGTGATAGTAGAGTAGTAGAATTGATCACTCTATTGTAAGCAAACTCTACATAAGGTAGTCAATCTTCCCAAGATTTCAAGTTGTTCTTCACAAAACTACTAAGGAGTTGTCCAAGTGTCCTATTCACCACCTCCGTTTGGCCGTCGGTTTGAGGATGGCAGGTTGTGGAAAAAAGGAGCTTGGTGCCAAGTCTTCCCCATAATGATCTCCAAAAATGGCTAAGGAACTTAGAGTCCCTGTCACTTACTATGCTTTGGGGAATTCCATGAAGTCTTACAACTTCTTTGAAGAAAAGGTTGGCTACATGAGATGCATCATCACTCTTATGGCAAGGAATGAAATGTGTCATCTTCGAGAATCTACACACCTCAACAAAAATGGAATCTACACCTCTCTTTGTCTTGGGTAAACCGAGGACAAAGTCCATGGAAATATCCAACCAAGGAGAGGTGGGTGATGGTAAAGGCATATATAGACCATGGTTGGAGAGTTTCGACTTAGCCTTATGACATGTAACACATTTACTAATAAATTTGGCTACTTGAGCCTTCATTTTAGGCCAAAAGAAGTGTTCATGTAATATGGCTAATGTCTTCTCAACCCCAAAGTGACCCATGATTCCTCCCTCATGAGCTTCACTCACTAAAAGTTCTCTCAATGAAGTCTTAGACACACATAAACATTTTCCTTTGAAAAGATAATCATTGTGCCTATAAAATTCATTGTGAGCACCATTTATGCAAGCAACATACTCTCGGCCGAAATCATCATCACAGCTATACAAGGTTTTAATATGTTCAAATCCTAACAACTTTGATTCAAGCAAGGATAGGAGTGTATACCTTCTACTAAGGGCATCCGCAACTATGTTTGTCACTCCCTTCTTGTGTTTGATAATGTAGGGAAATGTTTCAACAAATTCCACCCACCTTGCATGCCGTTTATTCAGTTTGCCTTGGGACCTTAGGTGCTTCAATGTTTCATGGTCGGTGTGGACAATAAACTCCTTGGGAAGGAGATAATGTTGCCAATTTTGCAAGGCCCTCACCAAAGCATAGAGCTCCTTGTCATATGTTGAGTAATTTAGTTGAGCTCCCTTTAGCTTCTCATTAAAATAGGCTATTGGATGGTTTTCTTGTTTCAAAACAGCACCTATTCCAAGGTTAGAAGCATCACATTCAAGTTCAAAAGATAAATCAAAATTAGGCATAGCTAATATAGGAGCATTTGTAAGTTTTTCCTTCAAGAGGTTAAAAGCCTCCTCTTGCTTCGGCCCCCACACAAAAGATATTTCCCTCTTCACAAGTTCATTAAGAGGAGATGCAATGGTGCTAAAGTCCTTCACAAATCTTCTGCAAAAACTTGCAAGTCCATGGAAGCTCCTTACCTCCTTCACACTAGTAGGCCGTGGCCAATCAAGAATAGCTTTTACCTTGCTTTCGTCTACTTGCACACCCTTGGAACTTACTACAAAACCAAGAAACACCACTTGATCCATGGCGAATATGCATTTGTCTTTATTAGCATAGAGCTTCTCCTTCCTTAGTACTTCTAAAACAAATCTCAAATGCATTAGATGATCAAGGAAAGATTGACTATATATGAGAATATCATCAAAATATACAACCACAAACTTTCCTAAAAAGTCTCTAAGCACATGGTTCATTAGTCTCATAAAAGTACTTGGAGCATTGGAGAGGCCAAATGGCATGACCAACCATTCATATAACCCAAACTTGGTCTTAAATGCAGTTTTCCACTCATCCCCATTCTTCATTCTTATTTGATGGTAACCACTTTTAAGATCAATTTTAGAAAATATGGTTGAGCCATGAAGTTCATCTAACAAGTCAACAAGCCTAGGTATGGGGTGCCTATATCTAATTGTGATGTTATTTATAGCTCTACAATCCGTGCACATTCTCCATGTACCCTCCTTCTTAGGAATTAAGATAACCGGAGAAGCACAAGGAGATAGACTCTCTTTGACCCATCCTTTATTTACTAGGTCTTGTACTTGCCTTTCTATCTCATGAGTCTCTTGAGGGGTGGTCCTATAGGTAGGCCTATTTGGGAGAGGTGCACCGGGTATAAGATCTATTTGGTGCTCTATGCCTCTCAAAGGTGGTAGGCCGTGAGGAATGTCACTAGGAAAGACATCCTTATACTCATCCAACAAGGCATCCAAACTCACTTGATCACCAATAAGGTTTGCATTTAAAAAACACGGTGAAGGCAAGCATAAGAACATAGATTTTCTTGCTAATAGTTCTCTCCTAATTTCCGTCCGACTTACCAAAAGACTTTCCTTAGACTCATTAGCTCTTCCCTTGAGCTTTCTATCACTCTTAAGATCACCTTTTTTAGACTTACCTAGCCTATGTTTCACTTGATTTTCTGCAGTGGCATCTACTGTAATTTCTCTAGAACTCTCGGCCAAGGTTCTTGTTTCACTAGGTTTAGGTGATTTTCCTTTCCCTTTTTGCTCACGGGTTTTCCTCTCATTTTCTCTTTTTATTTTCATTTTTATTTGATCTTCACATACTTCTCTAGGAGTTAAAGGTTTAAGACTAATTTTCCTACCCCCATGAGAGAACACATATGTGTTAGACAGTCCATCATGAAGTGCATGCTTGTCAAATTGCCAAGGCCTTCCTAACAGAATGTGGGATGCTTCCATCGGTACAATATCACACAAGACTTCATCATTATACCTTCCTATAGTGAAAGCTATCAACACTTGTCTATTTACCACTAATTCTCCTTGTTCACTTAGCCATTGCAATTTATATGGTTTAGCATGTGGAGTTGTCTTAAGATCAAGTTTTTCTACCAGCCTAGTGCTCACCACATTGGTGCAACTACCACTATCTATAATTAAGGAGCATACCTTGCCGCCAATTGTGCACCTTGTGTGGAATATGTTCTCTCTTTGCGTGTCATCAAGGTCTACACATGCGTTGCCAAGCATTCTCCTCACCATCAAGAGGTCTCCATCCTCCGGTTGCTCCATGCTGGAGTGGTCACTAGCACTAGCTTCCTCCTCACTTGATGATTGAGTGGTTCCTTCACTGGTTATACCACCATCCACTCTAATCACCATAGTCTTCTTGTTGGGGCATTGTGAGGCAATGTGTCCATGACCTAGACATTTAAAACATTTAATGTTAGAGGGTTTAGAGAGGGGTTTAGCAAGCTCTTTACCCTTAGTGTCATCTCGGTTGGACTTGAAGAAGGCCTTGGAATTTCCCTCCTTCCTTTGCCTATCCTTCCAACTTGAAGAACTATTGTTGTATGCTTTCTTGAAAGTGCCTTTCCTCTTTAATTGGCCTTCAATCCTTTCGGCCTTATGTATGGCATCTTCCAATGCTCTATAATTTTGGAGTTCCAAGATATCTTGAATCTCCCTATTTAGCCCATTTGTGAACCTAGCTATGGTGGCCTCTTTGTCCTCTTGGTAATCTGCTCTCAAGAGTGTGAGTTCCAAGTCCTTATAATACTCTTGTACACTCCTCCCTCCTTGAGTTAATCTTTGGAGCCTCACATGTAGATCTCTTGTATAGGAACTAGGCACAAACCTTTCCTTTATTGCATCCTTGAGTTGGGTCCAAGATGTGATATGCGGCCTTCTCCTTTTTTCGGAATCCACTAGCACTTGGTTCCACCAAACCAGTGCATAGCCCTCAAACTCGAGTATGGCCATGTTAAGCCTCTTCTCCTCACTCAATCTAGGATAACACGAGTAGACTTGGTCCACCTTCATCACCGAATCTAAGTAGGTTTCGGCATCACCATCTCCAAGGAATTTAGGTAAGGTTATTTTTGTATTTCCCTCCCATGCTCTCGGTTCATCCTCATCAAGGCTTCTCCTAGGGGTGTAAGGTTGTCTCCTATGGTGAGTGGTCCTTCTGCCTCTCCTTTCATTTTCATAGGCCCTAAAGTCTTCCTCCTCCTCGTAGTTACTTCCCCAATCACTCTCTCTAGGAGTTTCTCTCGGGTGTCCTCTCTCACTTCCACTTCCCCTCTGATTATTCCTCCTACTGCTGTGTACTCCATCACTCTGTTCCCCTCGGTTCCCACTCTGTCCAGCACCTCTACTATGGTGCTCCCTACGGTTGCCACTAGTTTCTCCAAGGATTTTCCTGTCTAACTCCTTCCTTAGCTTCCTTCCCTCCTTCAATCTCCTTTCTTGGTCAAATCTCTCCTCCAAGCTAGTATTAAGCATGGACCTCATCATATCAATCATCCTTTTAGACCTTGGTGAGAGATCATTTCCAACACTAGGAGAAGTATCCATAGCTGCACAAGAAAAGGTTAGATAACAAATACAATGATATAAGAGATCCTTGCCACTCTCTAAGTGTTTCTCTCTAGTAGCACTCGTGTATCACTCTTGAGATGGCTTTTTCTATGATGTGCACACTTGCCTTTTTTTTTTTTTTTTCAATTCCCTGCCAAAGTTTCTAATTAAACCTCTAATCAATTATATAGAAATTTCCTTGTGAAAGAGGCACAATTCTCGGGTAAGCTCAATAATTCCAAGGGAACAAAACTTCTAAGACAAAACCAAAGATTTCAATTGAATGACAAGCAATAAAAGACACAATTGAAATTAATAGGCTACTCAAATCAAGGAATGGATGTGATATGACATAGGCATAAAACTGGACAGCAAAGAGTCAAGTTTATTGGTTCGATTACTAAGCCAAACAAATTGAACAAAGCATTCAAACTAAACGTAGCATAGTAATCAAATTTCAAGACCTCTTTTGTAGGTATATGTATCAAGTAACTTATGAACAATTAATTCACTCCAAACTGCAGTAAAAATGGTTGTACAAGTATCAAATACAGCAAGTTTCACTTATGCAGAAATTTGAGTCAAAACAAGCTAGTCACAAGTACACACTATTAGACTAATTTCCAAGCTACTAGTAATTTTAATAGGTGAATGAGTGTGCTATGTCTTAGCTCTAAGTCCGATTTTTTTTTTTCTTGCTCAAATTTCTTAACACTTCTTTAACACTTTGATAGCTTTCTTTGAATTTTCTCACTTGTTTTCTTCTTGTTTTTTTATATTTCTTTTCACTTGATTTCTTTTCTATCACTTTTGTTTAAGCTACTGGAATGAAATATATCTTGCCTAAAACAAGCACTCCAAGCTCAACTACTAGTGCTAATGCTACTACAAGGTGTAATAGGGATTTAGACCTATAGTAAGCACTCTACTAGCATGTAATGATGTTGATTTCTCAATTTTGCATGTATGAACTTGAATGTACAGCATTATAGGCTCAAGTGTAGTACCAAAACAGAGGAAACAGGGCATACAATGATAGATAACTCACGGTATACCGAATTTCACCAGAATTAGAAACAAAATTGATACTGACACATGGAAACAATTACTACTGGACAAGTAATTCAAGGAATTGGAATTTATTACGAATTAACTCAATTTGACCGAACAAATGGAAGAAACATATGATAATTTTCCGGATCTGGACTCAAACGCAAACTTCGAATACGAATCTATGCATAACGATACAGATCAAGTCATGAACAATATGATTTGCATGATCTTCACCGAATAAAAAGACTTAAACAAAAAAATTGACAAAACTACTAGACAATTAAGGAAACCTAAAGATGAATCCTAAGCACACTAAAAGAATTAGACGAAGAACTCGAGAAAATTCAAAATGACCGAAGAACTTACTAGACTTATGGAGTAGAGATCCAAACTTGAAGAGAATCAAAACAAGCTCTGATTATCACTTGATATGATAATCAAGAGAACAAGCTCTGAATACCACTTGATATGAGTTCGCTGGAGACGAAGCTCAAATTTGGACCGATCGTCGTCTTCAATTGGAAACTCCACGGATGCTTTAATGGCGGAAGCTCAAAATTGACTCAAGACTCAAGGACTCAGAAGAAAGAATGAAAGCGGAATAGATTTAGAAGATGATGGCGCCATGCATAAGCAATAAGCCTAAGGGAGAATCGCCACAAGGAAGAGTTTCCATGATAAGATTCAAGGTTCTAGAAGAAACCTTAGATAGAAATCCACCCTCAAAAAATTAGCTCTTGCTAAATTCCATTCATTCAAAATTGATTCAAAGATCTTTTTACAATTCAAAGTGTTACGTATTTATACTAGCGGGAGTTGGGATAGCTTGTGACGGTCCAGACGGAACCAGCTTCAGACGGAAGAGCTCAGCATATGAAGGCCCAGACGGAACAAGCTTCAGACGGAAGAGTTCAACATGTGAAGGCCCAGACGGAACAAGCTTCAGACGGAAGAGTTCAGCATGTGAAGGCTCAGACGGAACAGAGTTCAGCATGTGAGCATCAGACGAAAGAGCGTCTTTGGTATCGTCTGTGGTAGCGCCTGTGGTAATCGTCTATGACAATCGTCTGTGGTATTCGATTACCATTCTGGAAGCATTCAAATGCTATCGTCTGTGGGTATCGTCTTTACCCAACTCTCTCACAAAAACACTCCTAAACTTTGGTTCAATTACAAACATAAGGCCGCACGTTTATTCACCCAGCGAGGCCCAAATTAAATGTTCCTAATCTAGTTATAACTTTACAACATTTTTAGAAGGTTACAAGTCCTATTACAAAGTACGGATAAGTCTTGAATTAAATCTTGGCTTTGACTTTCGAGCAGACTCTCCATTTCTTCTTGAATTCTTTTGTGCATGGCTCTTGTAACTCTTCTTATCAAGGATGGTCTTCCATCACATTTGGCAAGCGATTGTGACTGATTTGAAAATCAACTCCCTTAGGAGTGATCATGGAGGTGAATTTGAAAATGAACCTTTTGAAAAATTTTGTGAAAAATATGGAATCGATCACAACTTTTCCGCTCCAAGAACTCCGCAACAAAACGGGGTTGTTGAGAGGGAAAACAGATCTTTAATAAAACTAGCTAGAGCTATGTTAAGTGAGAATGCTCTGCCTAAACAATTTTGGGCTGACGCAGTTTCCACTGCTTGCTATGTTCTAAACAGAATTGTGATTCGTCCTATTTTAAAGAAAATCCCCTATGAACTCTATAAGGACAAGAAGCCCAATATCTCTCATTTTAGGGCATTCGGGTGCAAGTGTTTTGTTCTGAATAATAGCAAAGAGCCTCTTGGTAAGTTTGACGCCAAGGCGGATGAGGGTGTGTTTATTGGGTATTCATCAACTGGTAAAGCATACAAAGTTTTCAATAAAATGAGAATGTGCATTGAGGAATCTGTGCATGTAAAGTTTGATGAATCTAACAATCCCCAAAAGGGAAGTGTTTTTGTTGATGATGATTAGAATACAGGTGAAGACAGCAGTAGTAAACCACAAGTACAGCAAGATCCACCAACCATTTCTCATGATCTGCCAAGAGAATGGAGGAAACCAAGGAATCTTTCTCTTGACAACATCATTGGTGACATCCACAAGGGAGTATCCACTAGATCCTCCTATAATATGTTCTGTGATGATTATGCTTTTGTATCTCAATTTGAACCCTCTTGTGTTGATGATGCTATAAATGATGAATTTTGGATGAATGCTATGCATGAGGAGTTAAATCAATTTAAAAGGAATGACGTTTGGGAGTTAGTACCTTTTAATGGAGATATGAATCTAATTGGAACAAAATGGGTGTTTAAGAATAAGCTAGATGAGAATGGAATTGTGGTTAGGAATAAGGCAAGACTAGTAGTGATAAGTGCTAGATTATACATGTTTTTCCTAGGTATTTTCAGTTCATTTTCATCCATTTTCAATAGGTTTAGTTGTAGTTTAGGCAAGAAAACATTGAAAATACCATAATTGCTTAGTGTTAGCTCTTGAGTTAGTGTTTTGTTAAGTTTTATAAGTTTTCTTGAGTTTTTAAGTCATCTTAATCATTCTTTTGTTGATTCTAGGTTCATTGAAGAGAAGAAAGAATACCTGGAATGGAAGCTATGGACATAAGATGAAGAGTCCATCAAGAAGAACTAGGATGCAAGCCCAAATCAAGATCAAAGCAAGCCAATTGGAGTATCTTTACCTGTGAAAACGCGCCAGGGCGCACAAGGTGGCGCGTTTCAGCATTGCTTGCGCTGAAAACGCGCCAGGGTGCACAAAGTGGCGCGTTTCAGCATTGCTTGCGCTGAAAACGCGCCAGGGCGCACAAAGTGGCGCGTTTCAGCATTGCTTGCGCTGAAAACGCGCTAGGGCGCACAGGGTGGCGCGCTCAGGCCCCCATTTCACTTAAAAACGCGCCAGGGCGCGTTCTGCATAACAGGGTGGCGCGTTTTCTGCTATAAAAGGGATCACAGGGCGCAAAATTGGGAGAGACTTCACAATTCAGTTTTCTTGTTGCTTCTCGTGCACGATTCTCTCATTTTTCTCTCTTCTCCACCTTTGTTCTTCATCCTTCTCCATCAAATCCTTGAAGATTCTTGAAGAATTGGAGCTTGTGGAAGCAAGATCTAAAGATTCATGGAGCTTCTCTCGGTTTTGATTTCTATTTTTGTTCTTTCTTTTTCTATTTCCATGTTAGGCTAAATTCTTAGGTTAGGGAAGGGGATTTCGATTCCAGAATACTTGTAATGAATTTCTATGTTGATTCAATTGTAATTTCAGTTGATTGATTGATCTCTTCTTACTTAATGCAATTTCTTGAGGTTTAATTCATGAAGTTCAAATAGTAATAGGAATATTAACTGCTTGAATTGGATTGAACTGTTCCTTGAGTTTTTGTTTCTCATTTCAATTATGCCTTCGGAAGATTGATAGTTGAACTAGGAGAAGAAGTGCATCATTATAACAGTGCATGAGTCTAGGAATAGAACTTGCATGTTATGAGACATTGTGAATTTATCTGTTTCACTTCTTGAATGCATTTCTATTTTCACCTAAGGGATTAGGGATTATAGAAGTCATTCAAAGGGACTAAAGACTTAGGAATAGGATTAGTCTAAGGTATCACAAATTCTAGTCTCCAATTGATTGATAATTGTGGAATTGACATAGGAAGTAATTACTTGAGAGAAGGAATTGAATGAACCTATTCCCTAACTGTTTCCATCATCTCTGAAACTTAAACATTTATTGCTTTCCATTTCTTGTTTTACAGTAAATTGTCTTTTTACATAATTACTTAGTTCACACACATGATTCACTCAACTGTTCGTCCTAATAGCAAGCATATTAAGCATTCGATAATTCACAACTAGTCTCTGTGGTTCGACAACCTTTTCTCACTATTTCTAAACTTTTGACGACTGGTACTGATATAGGCCTCCTTAGAGATTCTCCAAAGAGTCCTTGTGTTGCCCTCTCTAGCTTCTTCAAGACAAGCAACTCCAACCCAAAAGACAAAGGAAGCTTCGGTCAAGCTTCAATGGTGGAGGAAAACCGAGAAAGGAAAAGGTGAAGGGGGTGAGGAATGGAAGAGGGTGGCGCCATGGCAAGCCAATAAGCCTAGGAGGAACCGCCACAATGGAGGATGGAATCCATTGATAAGATTCAAGAAACCTTGCTAAGCAAGACAAGAGAAAACCTCTCTCAAGAAAAGCTCAAAGCTTATTCAATTATCAAAATTATCAAAAGTGTTTTACAAGTTTAAGAGTGGAGCCTATATAGCCCACGGTTTTAGCTTGGGTAGCAAGCTAACTAATCCTAACCTAAACTTAACTAATCCTAACCGAATCCTAACCAACTAGCTTAAGGTAACAACCTAATTAATGAGGAGCTAGGTTAGTTACATGTCACTTTCCAAGTGACATGTCATCAATCCTTGATCTAGTCCCTTGATTAGGATGACTTGATCAAGGGTTGAGGCTTCTCCTTAAGTGGAGACATGGATCACCACCTAAGTAGAAGTCTACTTAACCTTTCACATGAGTTCACTTTAGAATTTCACTTAAACTCAAATTGACTTGAAATTCACTTGAAATTCTAAGGTGAATCTTAATGCACATCATTTTATTATTTGTACCCTTAAGCCATGCACTAACACAAGTGAAAGAAAATTGTAAGTATGCCCTCAAACAATATGGGCCGTGAGCTTGCCAAGCTCTTGCATGGCATTACAAAGATTCAAAGGTATTTACAAGTATATTACAAAAATCCTTAGTATTTCTAAGGCCTTGAAGCTTGTAGCATTCCTTGACCTTCTCCAATTCTTCTTCAAGCTTTTTGAGCATGTTCCTAGTGAGTCTTCTTGGAGGAGGTTCTTCTTGTGGGGATAGTCCTCTATCAGGTACACTTGCCGAAAGATTGACACACCAATATTTTTAAAGTCAACAAGTTTATGGCGCCGTTGCCGGGGACTATTGATTGAATATCGATAGTCTTAACGTGCTTGCTACTTAGGACATTTTTTTTTATTATTTTCATTGATTTCTTTCATTCTTTGAATCTGTTTGTTATTCCCTGTATCCTTTTGATTTATGGTTTATGCGAAGAGCTAAGGAAACTAATCTCTTGTTTGAACCAGAAATTGAGAGATTTTTGCAGGAGAAACTTGCAGGCCAATAAAGAAAATAAAGAGGCTATACCAAAAAATACATCAGAAAATATGGATAATACAAGGTGCATGACACTTGAGGAGTGGTACAATTCCAATGCTATGGGTTGTGGATACAGTATCGCACCTCCAGTCATCTGTGATTACTGTGGAGGAGGACATCAAGCAGAGTATTGTGATGGCTTAGGTATGAACATTGAGGAACAAGCTCAAGTGAATTACATGGGAAATCCTCAAGGTAACACCTATTCCAACACAAACACTTATAATCCTCACCACAGAAACCATCCAAATCTGTCATATAGGAGCAATAATCTTCTGCAACCTAACTCTTCCTCATATGACCAGAATTTTAATCTACCTTTCAACCCAAACCATTCTAAATTCCCAACCAACCAACCTAGAAATGCTCCAGTAAGCTCTAACATGAATCCTATTCCTAGAGAAGGATCTTTAACTTTAGAAGACATGTTCATGTCCTTTATGCAAAGGACTGAATCTATTTTCACAAATCAAGAAGCTTCTATCAGGAATCTGGAATCACAGATTGGCCAGCTTTCCAAGCAACTTTCTGAGAGAAGCCAAGGAAATCTGCCAAGTGATACTATTGTGATTTCAATGGAGCAGTGCAAAGCTAATACCACAAGGAGTGGTGAAGTGTTGGGAAATGAAACTGTAGAAATGAAAGGAGATGCAGTGGAGGTTGCATGTAAAGAGAAAGAGTTGCAAGATCCAGAATTGAAAGAACAAGACATAGAAGAAAGAAGAGTCACGATAGACAAGAGAAGGAAACATTTGGTGATTTAATTGTTTTTGCTAATCCTTCCTCTGTTTATACTGATTCTCATTTTATATGTGATGTAGGAGTAACTTCTAAAGATGAAATGCAAGTTGTTTCAGACCCTCCTCCTCACAGAAACCTTCATGTCCTAGTACCTAGTGGAGAATTGTCCATCAAGTTTCCTTGGAACTCATACTGTGAAGAGGATGAAGCACCCAAGGAATCAAAACAGCCACTAGGGAAGATTTCTTTACCATTTCATACTCTTTCTCCTTGCAAAAATATGAACAACACTAATGGTTTCACTTTAGATACTTATGGAATTAGAGCATGAACTATAATTGAGTTTGATAATTAGACCTCTTAGTTGTTCCTAATGCCTTTTGCTCTTATGATGATGCATATCTTTCTAGGTCATTAGAGAAGTCATCAATGGAGGTCCAAATGCAAATTCCTATACTTAGTAGAGAACCAATGTCTACACACATTGCAAATGGAGTAGAGGATGATCTTGATACTTTCAAACACTCTAAACCTTTACTCTCTCTTTTAAATGGTGTTGTTGATATTGATGTTCAATATTCCACATGCTTTAATTTATGCTGTAGATCAAGTGAAACATTTAAATTGTTCAAATTGGATGCCAAGATTAAAATGAACATATGGAAAATTATGATTATGGCATTCAAATTTTTCCTACCACCACCATGCACTAATCATAGAACATATCTGCGCCATCAATCATTTGCACTAATCAATAATGACTTACATATAGTTGTAGATGATTGGATGATATTTGATCCTGGTGGATGTTTGTTCTGGTAGGTACCAAAGGCAGATTCATGGTGAATGGGCAGCTACAGCATTATCAAGGAAGCACCATTGAACAGCCATAGAGCAAGAGTTGGTACCACTTGCACCCACCCTGCTGCTTTGAGCTTTGAGCGAGGGAGTTTTCTTTTCTCCCTCCACTCTTTTCCGTTCTATTTTCATTCATTTCCTGTCTATCCATTTTCTGTAAATGTCAAGCTAATGACATTAAAGAAGCGCTTGGTGGGAGGCAACCTACCTAATTCAGAGAAGCTTTCTGTAACTTCTCATTGTAATATACTTATGAATAGCTTAAGAGTTGAGGAAAACAAAAAATAAAATAGAATTTGAAGATTAGAGTAAGAGTGTAAATATAAGATATAGTAGAATAAATCTGATTTTTGTGTTGATAGATAAACAAGTAGATATATGAATAAATAATTGAAATTACATTGAATTGAGTGATAGAAATAAGAGAGGTGAGGTGTAATAGCATTAATGGGAAAGTTGTGAGATCTTAATGCATGATCATATTTGATAGGTTCCTTGTGCAGAGAATAGATCAATTAGAGCCAAAATGACTTAGAATGCTTGCACAAGTTGGGTCAAGGTGCAATGTCACTAGTTCTCACCTTAGCCCACCTTAGCACATGAAGAATTGAACCAAAATGCAGAAGAATGCGCCTTGGCGCTAGCAGAGGCACCATGGGTAGCAGAAAACATGCCTTAGCGCGTTTTCAATTAAAGGGTGGCGCGTTTTGCAAGTAGCTTCGGCAAAAACGCGCCCTGGCGCGTTTTCATTTAAAGGGTGGCGCGTTTTGCGCGCCTTAGCACATAAAGGGTGGCGAGCTCGCGCCTTGGCACAAAAAGTGGCACGTTCCTTTGTTCTTCCTCTTCTCCTCTTGTGCTTGTGGTTCCCAAAGAGTGCAATTCCATTTTCAATCCATTCTCACCTCCACCACTTCATTTTGCAAGTAGATTTGAGTTGAATTCTTCATCCCCTTCACCCTAGATTTTCATTTTTGTTGTAAAATTTCCAAGATCGTACTGTCTTGTTAGTTTGTTTGTTGATGTGAATTATTAGATGCTGAAGCATTGTTGGAAGCACATTGAAATTTTGGGCACTTGGTGCAAAACCTTGAGCATTTTGGCTAAGTCTTCAACAGGGAGCATTCTTATACTCTTTTGTTTTAACTGTTAATTCATGTTTGTTTAGAGTATATGCCTTGTTTTGTTGCACCATCTTATGAAGGTTAATTGCATTAGTATAACATTGACTCTGTAGTCCAGTAGAATGGACTGTGTAATTCTTGGCACTTAGGTTCAATTTGAGGTTCCATGACAAAGTTGCATGTTTCTCAAATGTTTGAAGAGTTATTGTATGAGAACTCTAGCATGACAATTTTCTAAGATTGTAACATGATAAGTGGACTTAGCAATGTTATGCAATGATTAATCCTGGATAAGAATTTGGGCCTCCTACATGATTTATTCTTGAGTGTTCTATTTTACCATGTGATGTGTTTGTTCCAGAACTTGCTTTAGCTCTTGGTCAAAATTGCATACATTTAGATTTGGACACAAATGATAAAGGCATTTCTTTCTTGTAGCCTTGAGCCAAAATAAGCCTGAACCTTAACATTATCCATTGCTAGCCCCTTTGAGCCTGATTTGACCCTTTCTTTCTTGGTTACTTAAGCTCATTATAAGCCGAAATAAGTGAAAAACCAATTGTCCCTATCACTGGAACTTTGAGTGTATTGGTTTATTTACTTAGATGAGAGGTTTCAAGATTAAGTTTGGGGTTGAATTTTGGGGTGCATGAGTAGCTTTTGACTTGAGGACAAGTCAAATTCTAAGTTTGGGGTTGTGGGTCACTTTGGTGAAGTTTGTGAATAATAGATAGTTGTATATGGTGCATTCTCTATTTTTTTTCTCATGCATACAGTACAGTACAGTGTTTTCATGCATACCATGCAAAATTTTTGTTTTTCTTCTTGTGATATCAATAAGTGAGATTACTCAAGAAAAGCAAAGTGGCAAAAACAAAGAGAAAAGCAAGAAACTGAAAAGAAAGAAAAAGGAAGAAACAGAACAAAATGACAAAAATTATGAGAAATGAAGTGTAGAAAGAAAAAGAGAATAAAAAGTAGAAAGAAAGCATAAAGAAAGAAAAAGAAGCAGCAGAAAATGCAGTTTAAAAGCAAAGGAATTGAGGAACAAAAGGAAAACAAAGTAGTCTCATAACTTGTTTATGTTACTCATGGTAAGTTTCTGTTTTATTTTTTGAGTTTTCTTCTGTCCATCTTGAGTTCATGCATAACATATAGGTTTTAACTTTTACTCTTTGAGTTCCTGTGAATATGTAGCTAGTAATCCTTCTTTTTAACCCACCTTTACCTAAGCCCCATTACAACCCTGAAAAGACCTTTTGAGTGTTCAATTTCTACTTGAAGGCAGTGGAGATTGTAGAGTCATTGCAAGCCTATGAGAATCGACCTTCTGATTGGTAATATTGAGAGAAACACAAGCCTAAACACTTGAGAGATTGAGGGCAAACACTTAACTGGAGAGGACTTTGCTGATGTTGGCGAAAGTACATTTTCTCATGCCAATCTATGTTAGTTGCCTATGCTTGATGAATTATGCAGTGCTTGATAACTTTCTGAGTGCATGTCCAACTTTCATAGAGAAATTGAATTGACTTAAGGAGTTAAGAATTGCATAATGCATTTTCAGTGGCTGTTGAGCTTAGTGTTATACCATGTTTATTGACCCTTGTAATGATGGATTCTATGTTTGCTTGAGGACAAGCAAAGCTTTAAGTTTGGGGTTGTGATAAGTGCTAGATTATACATGTTTTTCCTAGGTATTTTCAGTTCATTTTCATCCATTTTCAATAGGTATAGTTGTAGTTTAGGCAAGAAAACATTGAAAATACCATAATTGAATAGTGTTAGCTCTTGAGTTAGTGTTTCGTTAAGTTTTATAAGTTTTCTTGAGTTTTTAAGTCATCTTAATCATCCTTTTGTTGATTCTAGGTTCATTGAAGAGAAGAAAGAATACCTGGAATGGAAGCTATGGACATAAGATGAAGAGTCCATCAAGAAGAACAAGGATGCAAGCCCAAATCAAGATCAAAGCAAGCCAATTGGAGCATCCTTACCTGTGAAAACGCGCCAGGGCGCACAAGGTGGCGCGTTTCAGCATTGCTTGCGCTGAAAACGCGCCAGGGCGCACAAAGTGGCGCGTTTCAGCATTGCTTGCGCTGAAAACGCGCCAGGGCGCATAGGGTGGCGCGCTCAGGCCCCCATTTCACTTAAAAACGCGCCAGGGCGCGTTCTGCATAACAGGGTGGCGCGTTTTTCTGCTATAAAAGGGATCACAGGGCGCGAAATTGGGAGAGACTTCACAATTCAGTTTTCTTGTTGCTTCTCGTGCACGATTCTCTCATTTTTCTCTCTTCTCCACCTTTGTTCTTCATCCTTCTCCATCAAATCCTTGAAGATTCTTGAAGAATTGGAGCTTGTGGAAGCAAGATCTAAAGATTCATGGAGCTTCTCTCGGTTTTCATTTCTATTTTTGTTCTTTCTTTTTCTATTTCCATGTTAGGCTAAATTCTTAGGTTAGGGAAGGGGATTTCGATTCCAGAATACTTATAATGAATTTCTATGTTGATTCAATTGTAATTTCAGTTGATTGATTGATCTCTTCTTACTTAATGCAATTTCTTGAGGTTTAATTCATGAAGTTCAAATAGTAATAGGAATATTAACTGCTTGAATTGGATTGAACTGTTCCTTGAGTTTTTGTTTCTCATTTCAATTATGCCTTCGGAAGATTGATAGTTGAACTAGGAGAAGAAGTGCATCATTATAACAGTGCATGAGTCTAGGAATAGAACTTGCATGTTATGAGACATTGTGAATTTATCTGTTTCGCTTCTTGAATGCATTTCTATTTTCACCTAAGGGATTAGGGATTATAGAAGTCATTCAAAGGGACTAAAGACTTAGGAATAGGATTAGTCTAAGGTATCACAAATTCTAGTCTCCAATTGATTGATAATTGTGGAATTGACATAGGAAGTAATTACTTGAGAGAAGGAATTGAATGAACCTATTCCCTAACTGTTTCCATCATCTCTGAAACTTAAACATTTATTGCTTTCCATTTCTTGTTTTACAGTAAATTGTCTTTTTACATAATTACTTAGTTCACACAGATGATTCACTCAACTGTTCGTCCTAATAGCAAGCATATTAAGCATTCGATAATTCACAACTAGTCTCTTGTGTTGATGATGCTATAAATGATGAATTTTGGATGAATGCTATGCATGAGGAGTTAAATCAATTTAAAAGGAATGACGTTTGGGAGTTAGTACCTTTTAATGGAGATATGAATCTAATTGGAACAAAATGGGTGTTTAAGAATAAGCTAGATGAGAATGGAATTGTGGTTAGGAATAAGGCAAGACTAGTAGCTAAGGGTAATAATCAACAAGAAGGAATAGATTTTGATGAAACATATACCCCTGTTGCTAGATTAGAAGTTGTAAGAGTATTACTTGCTTTTGCCTGCATTCATGATTTTAAGCTGTTTCAGATGGATGTTAAAAGTGCGTTCTTAAATGACTACATCAACGAGGAAGTCTTTGTTTCATAACCTCCTGGTTTCACTGACTTCAGTTACCCTGAGCATGTGTACAAGCTAAAGAAGGCCCTCTATGGTCTGAAGCAAGCCCCCAAACAATGGTATGAAAGGTTAAGTAAATTTCTTTTGTCAAAAGGGTTCGACAGAGGTAATGTTGACAAAACTCTTTTCATTAGGAGGAAGTCTAACAGTATTTTATTGGTCCAAGTGTATGTTGATGATATCATTTTTGGATCAACAAATCAATCTCTGTGCAGAGAATTTGTGGCTAGCATGCAGGGTGAGTTTGACATGTCTATGATGGGAGAACTCAAATTCTTCCTAGGACTGCAAGTCAAGCAACTGAAAGAAGGAATCTTTATACATCAAGCGAAGTACACTAAAGAATTGCTGAAGAAATTCGACATGGAGAGTTGTAAGATCTCTAATATCCCTATGTCAACTAATCTCTTTTTAGATAATGATGTTACAGGACAGGGAGTGGACCAAACAAAGTATAGAGGGATCATTGGATCACTCTTGTATCTCACAGCGAGCAGACCTGATATAATGTTCAGTGTTTGTGTTTGTGCGCGATTTCAATCTGCACCAAAACAATTACACATGACTGCTGTGAAGAAGATTCTGAAGTACTTCAAAGGAACAACGAACTGTGGTTTGTGGTATCCCAAAGGTACGTCCCCTGCCCTAGTCGGTTTTAGTGATTCAGATTTTGCAGGTTGCAAAACAGATAGAAAGAGCACGAGTGGTGTATGTCACTTTTTTGGAGAAAGCTTAGTCTCATGGTACAGCAAGAAACAAGCATGTGTTGCTCTATCAACAGCAGAAGTAGAGTATGTTGCTGCGGGTAGCTGTTGTGCTCAAACCATCTGGTTGAAGCAACAACTTGAGGATTTTGGACTAAAGCTTGATCACATTCCTATCAAGTGTGACAATACAAGTGCCATCAGTATCACGAAGAACCCGGTTTTGCACTTAAGAACAAAGCATATTGAGGTGCGTCATCATTTCATAAGGGATCATGTTGAGAAAGGTGACTGTGATGTGGAGTTCATTGAAACGGAGAACCAACTCGCGGATATCTTCACAAAGCCTCTACCTAAGGAGAGATTCTTCAAACTTAGAACCAATCTTGGTATACTAAGTGAGGAACATTTCTCATGAATTCTCTAAGCATGGTAAGTTGGATCATTCATGGTGCTCCAACAAGGAATTGGGTTTCACTCTCTCACTTCACAAACCCTAAAAACCCCTTCTCTCTAGAAAACCCCTTTCATCTACTTCATCTTCTCCACCACCATCAACCATGGAAGAACAAAGGAAAGGCAAACGGATCAAGTATGTGGGTCACAAACCCAAGCCATGGACTTCGCCCCGTTCGAAGAAGGGTGAATCCTCTTCCAAGAGGAAGAATCCCACACCTCCGGGAGAAGCTGTGGAGCGCCCTATCAACCCGTGGTTCACTTCAACTGCACATGAATCACGCTTTTATGGAGATTTCGCCAACAAGGAACTCGTTACGGCGAAGATTTTGGACCTCCGATGGCTGGATACACAAGGGTTCACATTTCACTCTCTGCTTCGTGATCAGAACCTTGAGAAATTTGTTGGTCTGAAGGGTTTCATATACCCCAATCTGGTGAGAGTTTTCTACTCCAACCTCCGACCACACCAAGCCACCGAAACGGTAATTTCTGAGGTAAAGGGCAAACCCATGATTCTTACTCGTGATATATTTTTCCGTTTTGCTGGATTTAAAGTTGAAGGTATTCGACCTACGATTGAGCACTTGCAAGCACAGGGAATCGAGCTTCACAAGGACTCTTTCTTCATGAGCCTGCTCAAAAATCCTAAAATGTGGGAAGCTGAAAAGGCTGCAAGGAAGGAGCGTGGGAAGAAGATAACTTACAACACCGGCGGGCTGAACGCCGACGATCGTCTTCTCCACTACACAATTTGCTGGATTCTGGCTGCAAGAGCAGCCAATCATGCTCAGATCAATGAGGAGGATATGGTAATGATGGCAGCGTTGAAAAATAGCATTCAAGTCGATTGGGCACATGTTGTGATGGACAACATGCTCAAGACGAGAAGGCTATTTGATAACAAATGTCCCTATTCTCTGTTTATTTCACGTTTGCTTGAGCATTTTCAGGTTGATACCACAAATGAGAACAGAGATTTGGTGAAGGACATTCACATCATTGGAGACAAAGCGTTGAAAATGATGCGGTTGACAAAGACTGATGTTGGATGCGTGCCAAGGGAAGAAGCACCACAACAACAACAAATAGAAGCTGCAACCAATCCACCTTCTGATGATGATGATTCGGCGGCCGGGGAGTACATCCCTAAATCCCGTTTTGAATCAATTGTCATTGATAGGATGGATGAGCTGGAAGCTACCACCGCCAAAAGATTGGACGAGATGGAGGTCGCAAACAATGCCCGCTTTCTTGATCTCAAGGAGCCGCCTTGAGTCCCTTCATACTCGCTTTGATACTCTCTAGTATTCCCTTCTTATCACTTCTCTCTTTTGCTTATTGATATACCAAATAGGGGGAGAATGCCTATAGGTTATCCTAGATAGGGGGATTATTGAGTAGCATTTGATTTGGGAGTATTGAGTAGCATTTGATTTGTGCTTAATTGATCATATTTCTGGCGTTGTTGGGTAGAAATGTGTTAGGCTCTGCTCTGTTTGAACTATTAATCTCTATGCAACATTTGTTCTGAACAATTTGGATATTTAGATTTGAACAATTCGATTTGGTTATAATATTTTGTTTTGTTAATCGCGTTATGTTTTATATTCTGATTCTGTTATTTTTAAATTTTTCTGGTCTTGGTCTATGATTGTGAATTGAATCATGTCTTATATTTCTGTATGGATGACTCTATTTGCTGATTAATAGTATAATGCTCTGATTAAAATAGATTGTACAGTGAATCTGCAATGCATATACTGCGTATTTGGAAATCTCTAACAATTGTAGGATTCTTAGAAGATCAACACACATCCTAAACTTCTAGGAAAACCTTGGTTGACATTTGGTACATCAAAACCAAAAAGGGGGAGATTGTTGGACTTAAAGCTTGAAGGTGTTTTGGTGTCTCTCTTGGTGTTTTGATTTTGATGCTATGTAATTTTGGTTTTCTTAGATGAAATGTAATTAGGAGTTTCCTATGTATTGATTGTTTAGTTTAGGCATGTATGTGGTTGTTCTTGTTTGAACGCCCTGGAGAGCTTGGCAATCTTGTGTGATTTCTCATGTGTCAAATGTTTGATTTCCCTCTCTAAAATATTTTGAAAATGTCTTTGGTAACCAACTGAGGTAATAGATTACCAACAGAAGGTAGTTCACTACCAACAGCAGGTAATCAACTACCAACAAAAGAGGTAAGTGTGTGGAATGCATTTGCCACTGGAGTAATCGATTACCCCCTCGGGTTAATCGATTACCATGGGCCAAAATCACCGAGGAAATCCTTGCTCACTGGTTTAATCGATTACCAGCTTCTGGCAATCGATTACCCCTATCAGAAAGTCATTAAGTTGCCTAAATTAAGTTTTTAATTGAACCTATAAATACTCTCTGTTGGTCCCTATATGAATCTAGAGGGGGGGTGAATAGATTCAAGTTCCCTTCTAAAACTATTTCTCGCTTTTCCCGATTCAATTTTATCTTGTATTATCAACAATGTACCAGAGATATAACAGCGGAAAGATACAAGAAAATATAATGCAAGAAATCAATGGAAAGTAGAGTCAAGGTATAGAGAAGAGAGTAGTCGAGATTTATACTGGTTCGCTTTAGCCTACATCCAAATCCCAACCCAACAATCATTGATCGGTATTCCACTATAATCTTGTGTTCAATACAATCACTTCTGCACAAACACAAAACAAATCAAATACTCAAAACTCTTTATGTTCTTCTCCTAAGAACATATCTCTCCAATTCTTGAATCCTTCAAGAATCTCCTTTGAGAGTTCCTCTCTCAAAACCTCTAACTCTTTTTCTAGAGTTCTCTTAAGAGTTTCAAACCAAAACAACAAAACAAAACAAAAGATAAAGATCAGTGAAGATTACACCTGTGTGTATGTTCTGATCAAGATGATAAGCAAGGTATTCAATCCCTCAAAACTTCCTTCACACACTATTCATCTCTTTGAGAAAATCTTTTTGAAATCTTTGAAGAGTGTTTTCAGAACTTGTAAAACCAGTGTTTTCTTTCTCTTCTTTCTTTTCTTTTTAAAACCATAAAAGATCTCTCTCTCTGAAATAAATCAAAGAGGTTCCATTTAAAGCAGTTTCAAAACCATTTAGAGATGAATTCTGGTGTGGTAATCGATTACAGATGTTGGTAATCGATTACTACAGAGAAATTTGTCTTCCTCTGCATTTCAAGCACGAAGTAATCGATTACTATGGAGTGGTAATCTATTACTCCAGAGCAAGTTGAGTTCCCCTGTTTTCTAAGTCTGTTGGTAATCGATTACAGCTCCAAGGTAATCGATTACTTCAGCTTAAACCTTAAAACCAAAGTTTTTTGAGTTCTTTTCAAAACAAAATGGGGTTCACAACTTCTCTAGCTCAAATTACAAGATTCAAGACAAGTTCTCTGAGGAATGATTGAATAAAAACTCACACTCAAAGCCTAAACTATAACAATCAATACATTTAAACTCCTATATACACTCTATCATAAAGATCAAGGTTACATGTATATCAAAACTAAAACTAGGAAAGACTTCTTCAGCTTCAAGTCCAACAATCTCCCCCTTTTTGGTTTTGATGTACCAAATCTTGTGTAGTTGATCCTTTATGTAGATGATGATGGCTTTGATGTGTCCTGCAATGTTAGTGTTTTTCTTTTCCTTTTTCTATCACTTCTATTCAGCAATTTACATACAGTTATATGTACCATCCAACTCATGTCACAAATATCAATTCTCAGAAATATATAAAGACAATCATTTGCAGAAATTTTAAAATCTAGTTATTACAGTCATCCAATAGTTTCAAATGTGTTAATCTGCTCCCCCTAAGTCAGATGCTTAGGTACAAACAGAAAAAAACGATTACAAAAACTTCAAAAAAAATTCAAAAGAGTTAACAGAGCAATTCAAAACAGAGCAATCAAATATAAAAAGACTAAACAACTAAAAAACCATTAACTTCATACATATACTACTCCCCCTATTTGGTATATCAAATCAAAAGAGAGAAGTAGAGATGAAGTTACTAGTCTGAGTCGTCATCATCCTGGTTGAGTCGTTCCATAATAGTCTTCATCAAGTCCTTCATTTCTAGGAAGTGCAGATCCTGTCGCTTTCCCAGATCATCAATGCGTTTGTTGACGGTCGCTTCCAATTCATCCATCCGATCTATCATAATAGATTCGAAGCGAGACTGTGGAATGTACTCTCCAGAATTGTCTTCATCCATATCTTCATGATGTGCTTCCTCTTGCTCTTGTTGTGCTCCTTCATGCTCTTGTTATGGAAAAGCTTGTTGTTCCTCTCTTGTGATCCATCCAACATCGGTTTTGATGAGTCTTATCTTCTTCAGTGCTCCATCGCCGATGACATGAACATCCTTGACTAACTCTCTTGCTTCATCAGTAGTGTCTATCTGAAAAATTTCAATTAGTCTAGAAATAAAGAGAGAGTAAGGACACTTATTATCAAGAAGTCTCCTTGTCTTCAGCATGTTGTCCATGATCACATGAGTCCAATCTACTTGAATGTTGTTTTTCAAAGCAGCAATGAGGATCATGTCTTCCTCAGTCAACTGGGCATGGTTTGATCCTCTTGCAGTCAAGATCCAGCAAATAGTGTAGTGAAGTAGCCGATCATCTGCTGTGAGGCCACCAATATTATAGGTAACTTTCTTGCCCGATGCTCTTTTAGAATTTCTTTCCTCTTCCCAGTGTTGAGGGTTCCTCAGAAGGCTCATGAAGAAGGAATCTTTTTGCAACTCAAACCCTTTCTCTCTGAGCTTGTCTGCATGTGCTATAATCCCTTCCTTTCGAATTCCAGCAATATCCAAAAAGTGTGCAGGGGTTAGGGAGATTTTGATACCTTTGATTTCAGAGGTCACAGTTTGCCTCTCCATATTCGGTTTGAGATTGGAGTAGAAAACTCGAACCAAATCTGGATAGATGAATCCTTTCATCCCTACAAACCTCTCCAAATGCTGCTGCCTCAAGAAGGTTTGGAATGTGAAACTCTGATTGTCAAGCCATCCAAGGTCAAGTATCTTCGGAGGAACTAGACCCTTGTTCGCAAAATCCAGATTGAACCGTGTCTCTTGTCCCTTTGAAGTGAACCACCGGTTGACTTCTGATACTTGTGGTTGTGGAGGAGGAATTTCCGGTTGCTGCTCCGAGGTGGTAGGTTTCTTCCTCTTGGAGGATTCTCCCACCTTTTTCTTTCCTTTGATCTCCTCTTAGCTGTAGCGGTTTGCCCTCATTTTGATTCTCTTTCCTTTACCTTGTTCTTCCATTGTTGAGAAAGAAAACTAGGGTTTGGAGGAAGAAGATGAAGGGTTTCGAAGTAAGAGGTTGAGTGGTGAATTGAAGAGTCACACATGTACTTCTTATAAAAGAGAACAAAGCCCAAAAGATTAGCCCAAGAACGAGGTAATGGATTACCAGCAATTGGAAATCGATTATCTTAGTTTCTTATATAGAGGGAAGAAAGAAAAAACGAGAAAACAGTCGTGGTAATCGATTACTGTAAATGGGTAATCGATTACTCCAGTAGATTCCTCAAAAACATTCAAAAGCATGTTCTGTGGTAATCGATTACTGCACATGGTAATCGATTACTCCAGGGGGTTTTTCTTACAATTTTGAAAACTGGTGCTTTGGTAATCGATTACAGGTCGTGGTAATCGATTATCTCAGTCCCAAAAAGCCTTCCCAGAGTGAATTTCACATGAAGTAATCGATTATCCTCCCTTGGTAATCGATTATTTCTATCAGAAGAAGGTTTTTCACAAAAAAAATTTCACAAAAACAGAGTTTTGGATAAGTGTAATCAAGTAAGAAGGTTTAGTTTAGATGTTCCTCACTCAATATACCGAGGTTTGATCTAAGTTTGTAGAACCTTTCCTTTGGTAATGCCTTTGTAAATATATCCGCTAATTGATTCTCCGTGTTTATGAATTCAATGTTACAATCTCCTTTTTCGATGTGATCTCTAATAAAGTGATGTTTGACTTCAATGTGTTTGGTTCTTGAGTGCAGTACAGGATTCCTTGTAATACTTATTGCGCTTGTGTTGTCGCATTTCAAGGGAATGTGATCTATCTTTAGCCCAAAGTCCTCAAGTTGGTGTTTCAACCTAATTGCTTGAGCACAGCAACTTCCCGTAGCTACATATTCTGCTTCTGCAGTTGATAGTGCTACGCAAGCTTGCTTTCTGCTGTTCCAAGATATCAAGCATTCTCCGAAGATGTGACATGTGCCACTAGTGCTTTTCCTATCCGTTTTGCTACCTGCAAAATCAGAGTCACTTGAAACCATCAAGTAGTGGTGAGGTTCCTTTTGGATACCATAGTCCACAACTTATTGTTCCTTTTAGGTATTTAAGAATCTTCTTCACTGTTAGCCAATGAGATTGCTTAGGTGTAGATTGAAATCTAGCACATAAACATACAGAAAACATGATATCAGGTCTACTGGCTGTTAGATAAAGTAAAGATCCTATAACACCTCTGTATAGGGTAGTATCAACTCCATCACCTGTTTCATCAATCTCAAGATAAGTGTTAGTAGAAATAGGTGTATTAGACATTTTGTAATTTGTCATATCATATTTCTTAAGAAGTTCTTTAGTATACTTAGCCTGATGTATGAAAGTGCCACCTTCCATTTGCTTGATTTGAAGTCCTAAGAAGAAACTCGGTTCTCAATCATAGACATATCAAATTCTTCCCGCATATCTTTCACAAACTCTTCACAAAGTTGTTGGTTAGATGATCCAAAGATAATGTCATCAACATAAATTTGAACCAATAGAATGTAGTCGACTTGTTCTTAATGAACAAAGTCTTATCTACTTTACCTCTGTGGAATCCTTTAGATATGAGAAACTTACTCAGTCTGTCATACCATTGCCTAGGGGCCTGCTTTAACCCATTCAAGGCTTTATGAAGTTTGTAGACATGTGTAGGCCAAGTAGCATCTACGAATCCTGGTGGTTGAGCTACATAGACTTCTTCATTGATATAACCATTCAGGAATGCACTCTTTACATCCATCTGGTATAATTTGAAATTGTTGATGCAAGCATATGCCAGGAGTAGTCTAACAACTTCAAGTCTTGTAACAGGAGCAAAGGTTTCTTCAAAGTCAATCCCTTCTTGTTGATTGTATCCTTTTGCCACAAGTCTTGCTTTGTTTCTGACCACAACTCCTTCTTCACTCAATTTGTTCTTGAAAACCCATTTTGTACCTATGATGTTCATATTGCCCTTGTCTGGAACAAGTTCCCAAACTCCATTCCTTTTGAACTGGTTAAGTTCTTCTTGCATAGCCATGATCCAAAATTCATTGTTCAAGGCTTCTTCTATACTGGTTGGTTCTACCTGACACAAAGGCAAGATATCATAGCAAAACAAGTTTCGTGAGGATCTAGTAGTTACCCCTTGTGGATGTCACCAATGACATTGTCAAGTGATAGGTTCCTAGGTGTCCTCCACTCTTTTGCTTGTTCGCACGAGGGTCGAGTTGAGTTTCTTGATGCTTGTTATCAATGTCCATGTTCTCTTCACCTGTGTCATCATCATGCAGAAATCTTTCCTTTTGGAAAGTGTTAGTTTCATCAAATATAATATGGACAGATTCTTCAATGCACATGGTTCTTTTATTAAAGATTCTATATGCTTTACTGGTGTTTGAATAACCAAGGAAAATGGCTTCATCAGCCTTTGCATCAAACTTTCCAATAAGGTCTTTGCCATTGTTTAAAACAAAACATTTGCATCCAAAAATCTTAAAATAAGAAATGTTTGGTTTTCTTCCATAGAAAAGCTCATAAGGGATTTTCTTTAAAATGGGTCTTATAGAGACTCTATTGAGAACATAACATGCAGTGTTCACAGCATCTGCCCAAAAATGTTTAGGCATCATATGCTCATTCAGCATGGTTCTTCCAAGTTCTATAAGGGACCTGTTTTTCCTCTCCACCACTCCATTTTGCTGTGGAGTTCTTGGAGCTGAAAAGCAGTGTGATATCCCATGTTTTTCACAAAACCTTTCAAAAAGGAAATTCTTAAATTCAGTTCCATTATCACTTCTTAAAGCTTTGATTTTCAAATCCTTTTTGTTTTGAATCTTTTTGGCAAGTACCTTGAAAACTCCAAAGGCTTGATCCTTTTTCTTGATAAACAAAACCCAAGTAAATCTTGAATAGTCATCTACTATGACTAGTCCATACAGATTTCCACCAATACTAGCTATCCTAGATGGACCAAATAAGTCTAAATGTAAGAGTTCAAGCGGTTGATTTGTAGAAACATGTTTTACATTTTTGAAAGATGTTTTTGCCTGCTTGGACTTTTGACAAGTCTCACATAGTCCTTCTTTGGAAAATCTAATCTTGGGGAGACCAAAAACTAACTCTTTATAAACTAGCTTATTCAAATGCAAAGTGTTAATGTGTGCTATTCTCCTATGCCATAGCCAAGACAGATTATCATTAGAAGTTAAACATGTATAGTAGGGAGAAGAATGATCTACTTCCAGTATGTAAATGTTATTAGATCTCTTGCCAATCATGAGAAGTTCATCTGAGTCTTTGTTGCTGATGAGACAATGTTTATCATCAAAAGCAATTCTGTAGTTCTTGTCACATAGCTGACTAATGCTCAGTAGATTGAACCTCAATCCATGGACCAGCAATACATCTTCTATCACTGTGTTTGCCTTATTTCCAACAGTACCGTAGCCTAGGATTTTTCCTTTGTTGTTGTCTCCGTATACAACAGATCCTGATTCTCTCGGTGTGAAGGTGCTCAGGTTCCTTCTATCACTCGTCATATGCCTTGAGCAGCCACTGTCTAAGTACCAAGTTGAGCTTCTGCTGTCTAGGCTTTCCTGCAAGAGAAAAAGAACTTATTTTGTTGGTGGTACCTAGTTTCTCTTGGGTCCATGCATGTTAGTGCTACAGGTTATTTTCTTAATCCATTTGTATTTGCCACTGGAAATCCCTTTCTTCTTAATCATGCAGTTATATGACTTATGTCCAGGTTTCATGCAATATGTGCAAGTGTATTTAGCATGCTTAGTATTTCCAGGTTTCATATGAACACGGTTGCGAGAGATGTTGAGTTCTTTTAACTTTGAAATATCATTTTCTAGTTCACATATTTTCTGTTTTAGCATGGATATTTCCTTTTTCAGACTTATGTTTTCTTTTTCAAAGGTTTCAGCTTGATTATAAAGCTCACAAAAGGCAGAATGTAATTCATCATAATCATCCACAATTGAGTTCGTATCACATACCTCATTGGATGTTTTAGCCATCAAGCACAGATTTGCCTCCTCATTTTCACTTTCGGATGTTGAGGATGTGTAGCCTTCATCCCAAGCTATGTATGCCTTCTTTTTCTTCTTTTCTTTTCTGGCATTTCTTTCACTATCAGCTTTTCTCACTTCAGTGTTGTTGCTTCTTTTCAAGGTTGGACAATCTGACCTATAGTGCCCAATCTTTCCACATTCATAGCAAGTTACTTTAACTAAAGTGTTATCCTGCTTCTTGACTCCTTTTCTAGGTTGACCAATTTTCTTCTTAGTGATGTTCTTCATGAACTTTCTGAACTTCTTTACCATTAAGTTCACTTGGTCTTCTTGTGAATCACTTTCAGCTTCAGAGGATCCAGATTCAGTTTCAGTATTGTCTATCTTGAGAGCAATTCCTTTGGCTCTTTTGTCTTTCTGCTCCTCATCTACCATTCGAGTCATGTCCATTTCGTATTCTCTGAGTTTCTCAAACAGTTCAGCGCTTGTCATAGCAGCAAGGTTCTTTGATTCAGTTATGGCTGTCACTGTAGGTTGCCACTTTCTATTCAATGATTTCAGAATCTTGACATTCACCTCTTCTTCTATGAAGTTCTTGCCAAGCCCTTTGAGATGGTTAATAATGTGTGTGAATCTCTTTTGCATTTCCATGATTGACTCTCCTTGGAGCATTCTGAATGTCTCATACTCCTGAATGAGTGTGTTCTTCCTAGCTCTTCTTACCTCAGCAGTACCTTCATGGGTAACCTTGATAAGCTTCCATGCTTCTTTTGCTGTTGTGCAAGCAAATATCCTGAAAAACTCATCAGAATTCAAAGCAGAGTGAATGATGTTTAAGGCCTTAGCGTCATTTCCAGCCCTTCTAATCTCATCCATGTCCCATTCTTCAAAAGGTTTCTCTATTTCTTTTCCATTCTCTATTTTTATTGGAACTTTGTAGTCATTTACCACAGCCTGCCAGATACTTCTGTGAATAGATTCCATAAAGATCTTCATGCGAACTTTCCAAAATGGATAGTTATCACCGCAGAACAATGGAGGTCTATTTATCGAAGCTCCTTCAGCGAAGGGTAAAAGATTACCAGCCATTATAGGGAACTAAGAAGGATTACTAGAGTGATTTACTAGTTAAAGCTCTTGATACCAATTGTTGGTCCCTATATGAATCTAGAGGGGGGGTGAATAGATTCAAGTTCCCTTCTAAAACTATTTCTCACTTTTTCCGATTCAATTTTATCTTGTATTATCAACAATGTACCAGAGATATAACAGCGGAAAGATACAAGAAAATATAATGCAAGAAATCAATGGAAAGTAGAGTCAAGGTATAGAGAAGAGAGTAGTCAGAGATTTATACTGGTTCGGCTTTCGGCCTACATCCAGTCTCAACCCAACAATCTGTTGCGATCGGTATTCCACTATAATCTTGTGTTCAATACAATCACTTCTGCACAAACACAAAACAAATCAAATACTCAAAACTCTCTATGTTCTTCTCCTAAGAACATATCTCTCCAATTCTTGAATCCTTCAAGAATCTCCTTTGAGAGTTCCTCTCTCAAAACCTCTAACTCTTTTTCTAGAGAACACCTTCTCTTAAGAGTTTCAAACCAAAACAACAAAACAAAACAAAAGATAAAGATCAGTGAAGATTACACCTGTGTGTATGTTCTGATCAAGATGATAAGCAAGGTATTCAATCCTTCAAAACTTCCTTCACACACTATTCATCTCTTTGAGAAAATCTTTTTGAAATCTTTGAAGAGTGTTTTCAGAACTTGTAAAACCAGTGTTTTCTTTCTCTTCTTTCTTTTCTTTTTAAAACCATAAAAGATCTCTCTCTCCGAAATAAATCAAAGAGGTTCCATTTAAAGCAGTTTCAAAACCATTTAGAGATGAATTCTGGTGTGGTAATCGATTACAGATGTTGGTAATCGATTACTACAGAGAAATTTGTCTTCCTCTGCATTTCAAGCACGAAGTAATCGATTACTATAGAGTGGTAATCGATTACTCCAGAGCAAGTTGAGTTCCCCTGTTTTCTAAGTCTGTTGGTAATCGATTACAGCTCCAAGGTAATCGATTACTTCAGCTTAAACCTTAAAACCAAAGTTTTTTGAGTTCTTTTCAAAACAAAATGGGGTTCACAACTTCTCTAGCTCAAATTACAAGATTCAAGACAAGTTCTCTAAGGAATGATTGAATAAAAACTCACACTTAAAGCCTAAACTATAACAATCAATACATTTAAACTCCTATAACACTCTATCATAAAGATCAAGGTTACATGTATATCAAAATTAAAACTAGGAAAGACTTCTTCAGCTTCAAGTCCAACACTCTCATTTCAAAAATCAATAACACTTCTTGGAATACAAGTTTTAGAAAATTTCATACACTTTCATATTCTCTCTAAACTGAGTTCATCACTTTCATCTTATTTCTGACTAGGTGGCATTCAAAGAGTTGTTATTTTGTGATCAGATCTACACTCCAGGTGTTCTCTAAACTGATCTTTTGTTTACCCATTTTGATTTCTGGGTTATTACTCTAGGAGAGAGGTCTCTCTGGATAGAGTAAGGATATTTGAGAAGTGTTTTCTCAAAGGTTTGATCATGTGTGTGCCAAGGTTAGGGAAGAACTGTTCCTTGGGTCAAAGGACATGTTTTTAGGTGTTTTGATTTCGTTTTTGTGTTGCTTGTTGCAGAGTGAATGTAAAAGAACACAAAAGGGATCATTTGATAGTGGAAGACCGATCGCAACAGTTGTTGGGTTGGGACTAGATGTAGGCAGTGGGCCGAACCAGTATAAATCACTGTGCACTCTTCTTCTTCCTTATACTCTTTACCATTTACCTTACATTGTTGTTATCACTATTTAATTTCTGCAATTTATTCGGTAATTAACTCGGTAATTGACTCGGTAATCAACTAAAACTGGAACAGTTAGATACTGACATTGATTACGCTGTATATTGATTACTAACGTGTTTCTGATTATTCCTTTTGGTATTTCCGCTGTGTATCTTTGATATTTCCTGTTTATCTGTCTCATCTATTGATAGGTAATCAAGAATAGTTTTGTTTGAATTAAAAGGAATTAGAAACTCGCGAAATTGGGCTATAGTGGAACAAGAATCTATTCACCCCCCCTCTAGATTCACCCGTAGAGACCATCAATTTATACTAGTGAACTCAAATAGTTGCTTGTCTTTAGTGAATTGAACAGTATAATTGCTGCTTGGCAATGACCATTATGTGGCAATTTAATTTTCCTAAAACTAGAAAACCAGTCCTGAACTGGGCTAGGCGACACAAAATTTCATTGGGCATAACTCGAGGGCTAGCTTATCTTCATACAGGACTTGAAGTTCCTATCACTCACGTGTAAGATCCAAAAGTGTTCTTGTTGACGACTTTTTCATAGCCAGACTCACTAATTTCGGACTTGACAAGTTAATGATTCCTTCCATAGCCGATGAAATGGTGGCGCTTGCCAAGACTGACGGCTACAAGGCTATAGAGCTTCAAAGAATGAAGAAATACAACTTAAGGACCGATATTTATGCCTTCGGCATACTACAGCATGAAATCTTGATCGATAAGAAGCCAGGGAAGAATGGAAGAAAAGTGGGGGTGTTGGAAGAGACAACAATGGAAGTGTTTGATGTGGAACTTTTGAAAGGTATAAAAAGTCCTATAGAGGATGGGTTGGTTCAAGCATTGAAGCTTGCAATGGGGTGTTGTGCACCAGTTGCATCAGTTAGGCCAAGAATGGATGAAGTTGTAAGGCAATTGGAGGAGAATAGACCAAGGAACAGGTCTGCATTATATAGCCCTCCAGAAACAAGAAGTGGAAGTGTTACACCGTTTTGATCTTCTTTCAATTCAACATGCTTAATCAAACTATTGATTTTTACTTACTACTTATGTTTGTGTTTACATTTTCTCATGAATATAAGGGAAGTTTATGATGTTGGTCTAGAAAAATGTTGTAATTTTTGTTTTCACTCTCCATAACTCTTTGCATAGGTGGTCCCTATTATTTTAAAAATCAAATATAGTCACTTATACAATGCAATTTCACGCGTTTAGAAATTGTGGTGAACTAAAAGGATGTTGAATTCTAAATCAATAAAAAATAAATTCAAATAAAAAATACCAAACGAAAATCAATCTTAATAGCATATTATTTCAATTGGGTCAGTGCATAGTTTTTGGTCTTTAATTTGAAGTTTCGGGATTGAAGTAATTCTTATAAGTGAAATATTTAATTGGTGATCAATTACAATATGAACTAATTAGTAGCTATTTCATGAAATATGTATTTCTTTTTTTAATTTTTTTCTAATTCCTTTTTTATTTGAATTATGTGATTAGTTGCTCTGGTTTTCAATTTAAACTTGAAGCAACTCAAATAACATATTTATAATTTGAATAAACAATAGTTGTTTATTTGTTTATATATACCTATAAATCAGTTTTATTGTTTATATATTTTACTATTTAAGTATAACTTTTTACGATTGAATTTTGTAATAATATTTCAATATATTTTACTTTTCAATTGTTAGAAGAATTTTAAATAAAAAATCAATTCCAAACTATTTGTAAAATATTAATTTAGTTTGATTTGAGTTTTATAATTAATTGTACTCTATTTAATTTTTGTTTTAATTTAAATAAACTTTTAGATAAAACTAGAACAAGATCAAATGGTGAAATCGTCATCGGAGTTATGTGATGCCATTAAAGCAATTTGTGTTTCATCAACTTCATATTCGGATGATGAACTTATGTCATTATCTTCCCATGCTATGTAGACCTTTTTTTCCTTTTTATCCTTGTTGTCTATCTTGTTTCTGAATCCATTCTTCTTTCTTTGAAGATTAGGGCAATCAGATTTTATATGTCCGGGTTTTCCACATTCAAAGCACATGAAGTTTTGAGGAGTGGATGCATCATTTCCTTTTGTAAACTTCTTTGGTTGTCCAGATTTCATCCCTTTCCTTTTGAGAAACTTTTCAAACTTTTTAACCAAACAATTCATATTTTCATCTTCAGAAACCCCTTCATAATTGTCATCTTCAGAATCTATATCGGCTTTCAAAGCAATTGACCAAAGAGTGTTGCTTGAGTCATACTAGAGAGGCTTTTCTTTACAGAGATTGTCGTCACCTTTGGTTATCATGCCTTAGTTAAAGATCTCAGCACTTTCAAGTTCAAATCTGCATTTGAAAAATCCTTACCAAGAGTAATCAAATGATTAGTTAAATGGGTAAATCGTTTTTGCATGTCTAGGATTTTCTCTCCAGGAAGCATTCTAAACATCTCATATTCTTCGACAAGGTGTTTAATTTTGATCTCTTCACTTCTTTTGTACCCTCATAGGTTATCTCTAAGGTATCCCAAATTTCTTTGGTTGTTTAACAGTTGAAATTCTAAAGAATTCATTCATTCCTAAGGAAGAGGTTAAAATGTTCATGGCCTTAAGATTGTATTGCACTTTCCTTTTATCATCCTCACTCCATGTATTACTAGGTTTTAATTCATTGCTAGCACCTTGTTCTGTTATAAGTATAAAACGTCCTTCTTCTATGGCTTTCCAAATTTCAAAGTCTTGGGCGTTTATAAAAATCTTCATTTTGATTTTCCAAAAATCATAATGTTCACCATTAAAACATGGAGGTCTGTTGATGTTGAATCCTTCACTAAGAATTGGTCTAGAAGAGGATACCATCTATGGATCTTAGGAATAAATTACCTAAACTTACGCTCTGATACCAATTGTAAGTACAAATAGCAACTAAAGATGGGGTGAATTATGTTTCTCACGCTTCTTCCGAATACTTTAAGAATTCCTTATTAAAATTTTCAGCCCCTATTCCAACCAGTTAATTTAAGATAAGATGCAGCGGAATATAAAAAGTGTAAGTATAAAGAAAATCACACCGCAATTTTATCTTGATTCACCTTCTACCACTGAAGGCTACGTCAAGTTCCTTGAACCACTTCAAAGATTTTCTTCACTAAACAAACAGTGTAGAATTACAATCTCATCCTGAGATCCCTACACCGACATCCAAAAAAAAGCACCCTTTTTCTTGATTACAAAGCCTTTATCGACCACTTCGGTAAATACCAATTCTTTCACCAAAAACTATGGTGAACAACCACCTTTCACCGAACACTACGATGATCAACAACTATTGTTTAAACAATGGAGAAACAAGTACAATGGTTGTTTCAATATAATAGGTTAAATCCTACAAGAAAGACTTTCTTATGATATGACAATTAAGGTTCAAAAGATTTTCTGACTTTTAGAATATGTAAATCATTGAAGTTTGTTTCAAAGATGAATAAGATTATGAAAATCAAGTCTTTGTTTTCTAAATTTAAAAACTTGTTTAAATAGGCAATTGTACCCTTTCAAAATCGTTTTACAAAAACAACCATTACAAATTTTCAAAAAAAATAATAATAAAAAATAAAATAAAGTGTATATTGAACATTTGAAATTTGAATTATATAGAAAGACATTCTTTTAAAAAAAATCATAATTTCAAATTTAAAAATGAGCAATTACATCTTTTAAAAAAAAAATGTTTATTGCTCAATATTTAAAATTTGAATTATACTTCCTTTGAAATTTTTAAATTTTTTTTAATAATTTCAAATTTAAAAATTTGAACAACGTAATTGTGCAAATTGTTTCTAAGATAGTTTTAAAACGTAGTTTGAATAAATTCACTTATTTAAATTTTTTAGACAAATTTTATTTGATTTAATTATATACTTTAAGAGTCTTTGATTATCATATCACAGAGAGCACTTACTTTTTCTAGGTGAAGATTTGAACCTTTAAAATTAAAACATATCTTGATCAATAATTGGTTCTTTGATGTTTTTCACTTTTTATTTCTTTTTGTTGATGCCTTTTTTTCTTCATCAAAACCCAGCCATGAAGTCAAAAAGAGATTTTCTCCACATATAAGTGCATTGTTGTGTGGTTGCTCCTTGGTTATATCAAGGAAATGGTTATTCAGTGTGATGTTAGAAGTATAACTAACATCTTGAATATTAGTTGTCACTCAAAACCCAAATATGTGATCCTTGGGTATGTGGTAGTGTGGCTTACTGTGATTTGCTATGTTAATGTGGTAGTGTTTTGTTGTTGGTGTGACACATAGGGGCTTTGTGAGCACAGTGAGACTAAATCAAGAGCTCTAATGTTGGGGTGATCTATTTCATGTGAAAGAGTATCCTGATTTAGATGTGGTTGTGGTTGTTAGAAAGATAGGTTTAATTGAAGCGAGAAGAGAGAATCATAAATACCTTGTGAATCCTGTTATAAAGAAGCTTAAGCTCAGATAATGGTGTTGGTGGACATGGAGTATAAGAGATATGAGTGTAAGTTAAGTACAAGGTACCTAGGTATAAGAAGACAATATGCAAAATATATGAGATAAGGATGTAAGGTGCGAAGCATGAGATATGTGCATGTGTAAGGGATATAAGCATGCGTGAGCACGAGGTATGAAGACCAAGTACAAGGGACGGGCGAGTTGAGATGTTGCCATCATATTGTGTAATAGGCAAGTTATGATGTTATTATCATGTGGAGATCACACTAAAAATAAGTTCAAGGATTGAGCATTAGAGAGGCAACACATGCGTTCTTCCAATGACACGGGGATAAGAACAAAAGTTCCTAAAACCCTTGGTTGAACGCAACAAGAAGGACTATAGAGGCTCTGACACTAGTTCTCTACTGCCCACGTGGTGTCATAAAAGGATCTCCACATACATCAAGAAATCCTATAAGGAGTGTGTCGAGAAGTTATTCATGGGAGTGATAATGATAACAAAGTAACACTTGTGAAATATAACGTACAACTTGAGTCATCATTATGGGTATGTTTTCAAGTAAGACAAAGAAACGACTAAATCTCACTTGACCGACCCTAACTAAGTACAAGCATTTTTAGTAAGAGAGAGCTTGTCATTATGTCATATTAGATATACTCCAAACATATTATCATAAATTCAAAATGTTATAAAACCACTAAGTAAAGGAAGCTCACAATGGAAACTCACAAGTAAGAATGAATATTTAACTAGAAAATACGCAAATACAAGATTGAATGTGATTGGTAAATGGTCTTGCGTGAAGACTCTTAGGCCTAAGAGGACTTTTGGAGATGTTATGCATTTGTGGCTATGTGCTAGTGTTAGGGTATTTTGATGTTTCCTTTAGTGTGTTGGCTGTGTGAAAGATAACTCACCCTTGCGTTTTGCATTAGTAATAGCGTTTCTGATAATTTTAACTTATGTTGGAGAATAGATCTATAGGTGATGGAGGTTATGTTGAGAACAAGTGTTAGGTGAGTGGGCGAACGAGTCTATTTACAAATGAAGACTTAAAGTGTCTGGAAACCAATACAATAGTTTGGCCTGGTGGGTATGTTATACTAACGATTATAAGTTTAGTTACTTTTTGGATATGTTATTCCAAATTGTTCTGTTTTTTTTTAAGAGAGAAAATGAAAAAAAAAATTAACCTAAAATTATTGGATTAAAAAAGTAATTATTTTCTAAGAATATTTCATGGTTAAATTATAAGAAAAGATAATGTATTTTATATATTTAATTTAAATATATTTTATAATTTTTTATTTTAATTTGATATAATATTTGTTTTCACATTTAATTTTATTTAAGAAAATAATTTTTATTTATTTATTTAATTTTCTATGCTCTTTATAAGGATAATATTGGAAATTTTTTGAAAGAAATTTAATAAAGGTAATTATGCCGCCAATTAATATTTTTACCTTATTTACATCATGAATTAGCTTAAAATATAAAACCTCATTCCTTCGTATCTTTTAACATTGAAAATATAATATTGTTACAAACTAATCCTTAATTTATACTTATAATAATATTTGTTGTAAATTGTGAGTTATTTAATATTATTATCTCACTACTATAAAAGGAGGCATGATAGTAGTTTCACGGTATTGCAATTTTTTTTAAAGTTAAATTGTATGATTAACGGTTGATTAATATCAATAATTAGATATAAAGACAAACGTATATATTAATTATTTATTGTAAATAAATAATAAACTTATTGACCTAACAGTGGCAGCTATTGAAAAAAAAATGTGAAGGGGTCAAAAAAGTTTAAAATTGTAGCATGTGAATTAAATATAATTTAATGATATATTTTTAATAATATGTTTTTTAATTATTTTTTTTACTATACTAATATATATTAATTTTTTAAAAAAATTACTTTCTAAATATACATATTTTTTTCGACTATTTGTTTTTAAATTAAAAAACTGAAAAAATTATTCTTTTTTACCTTTTTATAAAATATGAAATTTTTTATACAGAATAAATTTTTTTTGGAAATATATAAAAAAATCAATAAATTTTTAATAACAATCACATTTTATCAAAATTATATTGAAATAAACAATTTTGTAGTGATAAGTAAATATTGATTTTTTCTATACTTTTTAGTGAATAAAAATTTACAGATTAAAATTATTTTCTTTCAATAAGTTAAATTCTTTTTAATTTTTAGATTAAGTAACTTGTACTTAAGGATGAAAATAAATTATACTATTAACAGAGGATTTAACGTCTTACTGGACTTATTTTAAAAGAAAAGTTAAGTTTAAGTTTTAAAATGGTCTATTTAATTAAATTAATTTATTAATTTTTTATCTAAGATGAAATATTTATATTTATTTAAAATAAATAATTAATATATACACATGTTTACTTTTTTTAAAAAAATAAAACTATTAATATTATTCAACAGTTATTTATACAATTTAACTCTAGAGTACATAATGTTTTATGTTAGTTTAAAATTTTACTTATTTAAAACTTGGTATGTTACTCTATTCATAAATTTTAATTAAAGAAAATAGGTTGTTATAAAAAAAAAAATAGGTCTTTAAATAAACTTAGAAACCACAACAAACTTAAAAAAGTTAATGAGATGCTAATAGATTAAGATAGACTTTAACTATATAAAATAAATCAATCTACTTACATAAAATCTTGACATGCTCTACTCTCATGTCGACTTAGACTTACTTTTTTTTTATGAAATAATAAATTATCATATTTTAACTCAATTTTTCTTAAAATATACCTAAAAATAAACTTATTAATTTAATCCATCTAAAACTAGTAAATCTACATATTTGCTTAAGTATTTCTAACGGTTGTTAAAATCTACTTGATTAGCTACTTCAAATAGGGTGGAAATGACATTGAAAGATGATTAAAGTTTTATGTTACGTAGAGAACGGTTAGTATATACAAGATTGTAAATAACTCTAATATTTATTATTAAAAATGTTACGATACACACACATGCTATAAAAATGTTAGAAAAACTATTGTAATTCTAGAATTCAATCATATTTATTATTAGAAATCTTATAAAAAAATATAACTCAAATAAAACAGTAATATCTTACTAAATAAATGTCGCAAAAGTCATATATATATAATAGTTATATGGTGTATAATATTCATGTCACAAAAGAGAAAGATTTGAAAGTCGTGAAATCCTTTTAAAATGGTTTTGCTTCCACCCAGATTTTGTCTTAGAATGTTATTCGTTGGTTTGATTCTAACTTCAGGTAATATATAGAAAGTTCTATTTCTAGAATTTGTTATTTAACATATAATTTTATGGATAATCTGCATCATAGAAATTTTACGGGAATCATCTCTTTTCAATTTCAATCATCTCATTTCAATCTGCATCATGATTGTTTCGAAGCGCGTCAATAAATTAATGCGAAAAATTATATTTTGATTCTTCAAAGTTTGAGAGTTAAATAATTTAATATTTAAAGGATAAAAATAATATAAAAATTTATAAAAAGATAAGATATATATTATTTTAATTCATGAAAGAATTTTATTATTATTTTGGTCTCTGAAAACTTAGGACTTAGATACCAGAAAATGATAAAATTCAGGGACCAAAATATCAATAAACAATTTAATTTATTGACTAAAATAAAAATATATATTTTTCAAAAATTATTTTACTATTTTTCATCTTTCATGAACAAAACATATTTTAAAAAATCATAATAATATTTCATTCAATATTCCAATTTATATTATTTGGAATTTTTTGGTGCAAAGAAGCCCTGGAATACAAATAAAAACATATTTCATCAAAGTCATAAACATATGTGAATTAAAGATCAATTTTTGTTTTAATCTAAGTCAATACCTTTTGGAATAGCATTTCATGAAAATTAGAAATGTTAACAATAATGTGAACAACTATAGTCTCTTGTTGATGTGCTTAGAAACACACGTTGATGCATGCCATCAGCAGAATGAATGGCTTTCTAAGTTGAAAAAGAAATGATTTCTACATCTACAACTGATTGAATGGTTTCATAGAGCGTTAGGACAAATGTGAAAATAGACCTTGAATAGGCGAGTTTCATAATCTAGAAAAAAATATTCATGAGTGTAACTAATACCACAGGAGAGTTAAATATAATTTAACTAGTCAAATATAACATTCAATAAACTTAAATATTATTATTAAATATATATTATATTTATTAAATATATATTATATTTATTAAATATAGTATATAATAAAACTAAAAATATTATTTAATGTTGTATTTGAATATAATATATTTGTTCAATTTCTGATTAAATATATAATATACCAAAATGCTTTTAATACATATAAATTTTACTAATATTATATTCATTCAATGTAATATAAATTCAAATTCAATAGTCAAATTATAATTAATAGGATATAAATAAAGTTGGCATAAATATTCAAATTAACTTATATTAAATGCTGGTCAAATAAACTAAAATATAATATAAGTAGAAAAATATAATTCATTATTAACTTAAATAGTATTTCTAAATATTTTATAATCTAGTCAAATCAAACAAAATATTAAATGTTAGAATATAATATTAAATAAAATATTATAAACCAGTCACAATAAAAGTTAACGTTAAATATTATATTTATTAGTTTATTATATTTTTTTATCTCTCATAATTTTTTAATTTTTATTTTTAGTTTCTCAAGAAAAATTGATTGGTCGACATTTTTTCATAATTTTTTCCCTCTATTCTTGCGTTTAGTTATCTAATGACGTGACTATGGTATTAATAACTATGTCATATACCATGCGCAAAATTTATTTAACATGAAGTCATGAACTTCACGATACAAAATAGCTTTTTTCATGTATTATCTCTGTACTTGAAAATTACTAGAAAATATATTCTTTGGTTTTTAAAATTTCGTTCAAATTTAAATTATGGAACTAATTAGTTTAAGTATTTTATAAGGGACCATAAACAGTCATTTATATTTTTAGGGACTAAGAACGAAAGTTTAGAAAATGGAAAAAAAAAATATTAAACCCTATACTCATTCCAAATAATGTAGAATAATTGAATATAGATATACCATAGTAATTAATAAAAGTTTGAAAGTAAAATTAGAATTAATATTTGCGGTCAAGTCTATTTTACTTACACACATAACATATAAATATATGTTGTTAAAATATTTTCTTAAAGTTTAATGAAATCAATTTTAAAAGTATTATTGTGAAAAAGAACTAATTTAAAAATTAAAGTTAAATATTAAATTTTATTTTTTAAAAAAATAATTGAGAATAAATAATTTTTTTTATAGTTTTAAAATTTTATTTTTCAGTTTTATAAAATAAAATGTAAAAAATACATTTTAGCAACTATCTTTTGCATATATATATATTAAAAAAATTTGTAACACTTTTATTTTGAAAAATATTTTCGTAGTCCTTTTTTTTCAATTCTTATGATACTTTTTAATAAATAAAAATCTTTTTAATTAGATATGGTGTATATCTGACAAATGTTGATATTTTACGAACATATTAAAAAATGACTTGTTATTTTATCTAATAAAATCATATTGTCAATCAAAAATATCCCTGAACAAGCTTTTACAATTAACTTTTGTATTTTCTTTTAATAAGTTAACATTCATAAAATTCACTACTTTTGACTTAGAAATTGATCTATCATAAATGTGATATTTTTTGCATCACACATAAAAGATAATATTATTTTTCATATTATTGCTTCAATGAAAGGGGACAAGGGTCAAAAAGTATTCATATGAATTATTATTTTCCAAATATTTGTTCACAATTTTAACTTATAAATAACATAACATAGGTATACTTTGTCTAAACAAATTCAATAACCAAAGCTTTATTCTATTGTCTGAAATGGCTCATTCAAACATCAACATTCTCCATATCATTCTTTTTTTGGTTTTTATTTCTCAAGGTAATGTTTCTTCTAAATTTATGAAATATAAAATATTTATAAATTATTGTTCAAATGTTTATAGATTACTAGTAATAATTTTTCTCATACTTCTTATGTTAGGTTATAGCCAGTGCCAATTACGTGATCTCTCTGTAACCCAATTACAAACAAGTGTTAAAGTGCAAGGAAAGACGGAATGGAGTGTGACTATCACCAACAAGTGTCCATGTGTTCAAAAAAATGTTATATTGAATTGCACTGGATTTCATTCCATTGAACGCATAAATCCTTCACTTTTAAAGTTTTCGCGTAAGGGTTGTGTTGTTAATGATGGTCAAGCTATCTATGATGAAGCTATCAAATTCAAATATGCTTGGGACATACAATTTCCATTGAATCCTATCTCTTCAGAGATCTTTTGTTCTTGAATATGTAGAATTAAGGAATTCTCTCATGAACTTTGATGTCATTTGGTTTACTCTGGTTTACTAGCAATAGAATTATTGAATAAAACGTGGAATTTATTAACATTTAATTGTTTCTTCATTCATTTTTGTCATATTTTATGTTTCTTTGAATATAATAACTTGGATTGGTAGATCTACTCTTGAAATCAAAACTAAGATAATAAGTTAATAAAAAGAATCATAGAAAAATATATTCTTAATCATTATCAAATTATATAAAAATTTCAATATTCATCAAGTTGTTGATTGAAGATTGTATCAAATTCATAGGTGTTTTCCTAAGTAAATGTATCAAGTTTTATTCTAACCAAGACGAACATTATTATGCTTGAGTTGAGAGCGTGTATTCTGATAAGCAAATTAAGTAGCTAAAAAGTTAGTTAAATTTAGGTTCATTTTATATAGTTCTGTTAAAATAATTCATTTATTTTCTTGTCACTTACGTTAGTTAATGTTAAGTTAATTTAAAATAATCCAAACAATCAAATTAAAGAAAAGTTTAAATATATAACAGCGTATGAAGAATTTATACTACTTCAATTTCATCTACTTTAAAGCCATGTCTTTCTTTCTTCACTAAAAATCACTTGAAGGGCAAAGTTACCTCACCTCGTCGGATTAGAATATTAACTAAAGAATTCTAATATGAAACCCCAAGGAATAGACTGATCTTATATGTTTGAATGTTCCATGAACACACTACTTCTTCTCATGGTTCTTCCACAAAAGCTCATACTTATTCAACAACATATTTTACTTATTGAAGCTCATTCACGACCAATTCATACCATCCCCAAATTAACAATAAACATAAATAATAGACCTTTTTTCCTTCAAAAACATTATAATTTTGTGGAAGACATGAACTAACTAAGTCTAGCTTAAAGAAAATGAAAAAAACCAAAAAGATCAAATAACCAAGGAATATGGTTGATCCGGAAAATAACTCAGACCAACTACAGAGACGGTCAATCAAATCGGTCAATACAGATATAATAACATTAATTATTACTATATATAATATAAGTGATAGAAATTAATTAATATAATTTTTTTTTATTTTTATTTTTTAATCTTGTTACACGTATTTTACTTTAAATATGTTTATTGTTCTTTAACAAAATAATCCTATGATTAAATTTTTAAGATACTATGTAAAAGAGCATATCTATATTATATTACATTTGGTCAACCTCCTAACAAAATTTATTTTTACTTCTTTTTAAAATATCTTTAAAGATTATTTTTGAATGAAAATATTTTTGTGACGTTTTATCACAATATTTTTAAAAAAAATTTTGATCTCTTTTATTCAAAATATCATTTATTTTCTAAATTATAGTTTAATATTTTTTGTTTTTAAAATATAATTAAATTCAGACTAACATAAATACTGATAGAATTTAAATTTTTTACCATTTAATTACAATAGACAGATAGCTGTCATTTGTGACATATCACTAAGGGTTGCTAATTTTTATTTTTATTTTTATTTTTATGCATCAGAACATACATAATTTTAATATGAACATTAAAGATGCCAAGTGTGAACAAAATAATATAGGATGAAAGCAACCAACTCACACCAGCAATCGCCAATGTAACAATTTTGGTATCATCATCCAAACACTCATCGGAATCCGACGCCGGAGAACGCCACACACGGCGGAGTAGAAATTTAGAGAACCATCGGAAATCGCGATTCACGATGGAGTGGCTCCAAACGCTGCCTCCATCGTCTCACCTCTCAACCTCCGCACTCTCCTTCCTCGACCAAAGGTTACACACCCAACGCGCTCTTGCCGAGGCTCCCTCCTTCGTAGCCGAGCTCCAGACTCAGTGCTCCGAGTTGGATCGCTCCCTAGACGAGTTGACTCGCCGACTCGGGACGGGACTCGCCGCCTACGCCTCCTTCTCCGCCGAGATTCACGGCCTCTTTGGCCACGTCGGCGATAGGCTTAGCGCTCTTTCTTCAACTGTCGCGCCAGGTTGGATTCAATAGTTCTTTCGTTTTTTAGGGTTTTGATTTTTTTTCTTATGTGTTGAATTTTGAGATTTTTTATTTTTTTGAGTGAAGACGAAGGGAGAAGGGAAGGGGATGGAAAGGGTTTCAGAGAGGAACTTGGGACTTTGGCGAAGGAAGTGGCTAGGTTGGAGACTGTTCGTGTTTATGCAGGTTCGTTTTTTTTTTTTTTTTTCCCAATTGTTTTTATGAATTATTATTATGATTTTTAATAGGAGAGTAATATCTGAGAATTTGGTTTTTTAACTGAGGCCATAAGGATAAGACTTTTTTTTGGGAATTTTTTTGAATTGTGAAAGGAAGAACATTGAGGGAAGAGTTTGGATATGATGGTTCTGTGTTGAAGTGTTTGTGTTTGGTTGATTGTTATCAATGTTACGGATCTATGATGCCGGTTAGTTGTAATTATCAAGTAATGTTTTGGTTACTGGATTGAGTGTTAGGTAGTGCCTTTGCTTTTGGTCAGTGCTGATGGTTCTTAAAACAGCATTTTTGTGTATTCCAGTCAGCTCTTGAACTTGATACTTTATGTGCAAAATCAAAGAACATTGTGGAGCTGGGAGGAATTGCCAGATGGTGTTTTTTGTTGAAGTATGTGTTTCATGATTGTTGTGATTTGGGTTTGTTAAAAGCTTGTTTGGATAAATTTCTCATAAAGTAGTTATAGATTAAAAAAAATAAGATGGAAAATAAATTAAACTCCTTCCATATGTTAAAATCAACTGCACTTTTTGTTAGACGTTTTCTGATTTAACTTCTCCAGAAGCTGTGGTGCTTAAGTTGGTTTTCACTTATGATTGAAGTTTGGTTCATTTTGTTTGATATTTATTCTCCTCTAAGTCCTGTACGTGAACTTTATCTAAACTGGCCCTAAATGTTAAGTGTTTTTTATGATGGTTATTACCTTTTGGTTTATTTCTTTAGTTATTGCTTTCTTGTGGGAATGTTGATACTTTTTTAAAACTCCAGTGTGTCTTCAAGTTACTAAATTAAAGCATGACGCTTTTAGTTTAATTTAAGGACATTGTGGGAAGGATGAGAGTTGTGTTTTGACTGAAATATTTGTGTTTCTGTGCCTTTTATGATGTCGATTTGTTGTTATTATCAAGAAATATTTTGCTTTCAGTTATGGTTACCATATTGCATTTGATTTGATTCCTTAGGTGTTACCTTTGTTTGTTCCCTCTAACTTCTTTGTTTGTCTCTCAGAGACAGCACTGAAACTTGATACTTTGATTGGTGATATTGAGGATGCTGTATCATTTACCATGAGCAAAAACATAAGGAAACATTCTTCTAGTCAAAATTCACAAGTGAGCACACTTTCATCATATTGACCAGATGATAATGGGAACTATAGTATCACTGTATTCCTTAATGTATCCTCAAATGTTTCAGGAAATGCATATGCTTGCTATTAAAACACTTAAAACGACTGAAGACATATTAACTTCAATTACAAAAGAGCATCCTCAATGGAAGCATCTTGTATCAGCGGTTGATCACCGAGTAGACCGAGCCCTTGCTACTTTGAGGCCCCAGGCTATTGCTGATCATCGGGCACTTCTTAATTCACTTGGATGGCCCCCACCTCTTTCTGCCTTTACCTCCTCGAGCTCAGATGCAAGGAATGAAAATCAAGTCTTGAATCCTCTGTTAAGAATGCAAGCGGATCTTAAACTCAGGTACTCTGAAAGCTTTCTTTCTTTGTGCAACCTGCAGGAGTTGCAAAGGCAAAGGAAAGGTAGGCAACTTGAGGGCCACGACAGGGAAGTTGCTCTACAACAACCACTTTGGGTAATAGAAGAGCTTGTGAATCCTTTATCATTGGCTTCCCAACGACATTTCTCAAAATGGGTTGATAAACCAGAATTTATTTTTACTCTTGTATATAAAATCACAAGGGATTATGTTGACTCTATGGATGAATTGTTGCAGCCATTAGTTGATGCAGCAAAGTTAATTGGCTATAGTTGTAGAGAAGAATGGATTTCAGCAACGGTAACCTCCTTGACCACATACTTGGCGAAAGAAATTTTCCCTAGTTATATTAGTCAACTAGAAGAGGAGAGTGTTACGGGAATTAAGTCATCTGTTAAAATATCATGGCTACATCTCATTGACTTGATGATATCTTTTGACAAAAGGATTAAGTCTTTGGTAGAGCATTCTGGGATCTTGATATCCTTTGATGATGATGTTATCTTGCAGAAAATTTCTTCTCTCTCTGTATTTTGTGATCGTCCTGACTGGCTTGATCTATGGGCTGAAATAGAGCTATGTGATGCCCTTGATAAGTTGAACGCAGACATCCAAGATGAGAAGAATTGGAGAAAGAAAGTTGAAGATGCAGTCCTTTCATCCTGTACCGATGATCATAAGTCTCCTCTCATTTCTAATGCTTTTCTTCGCCATCTAGCATCTGTTATTGAGCGTTGTCGATCATTGCCTAGTGTGAGCTTGAGGTCAAAATTTCTCAGATTAGTAGCTGTTCCTATTGTAAGAAAATTTTTTGATTCCATACTTTCCCGCTGCCAAGAAGCCGAAGGTTTGACTGCCTTAACTGATGATGATGCTATAATTAAGGTTACAATTTCCATCAATGCTGCTCATTACTTTGAATCTGTTCTAAAGGAATGGTCCGAGGATGTATTTTTCCTTGAGATGGGGATGTATGAGGATGATAAAGCAGAATTGGAAAGTTATGGTGAAGGGATGCCTGAGAGTTCCAGAAAGGTTATCTTTGATGATGAGGTAAAAAAGTTGGAAGAGTTCAGAACAGAGTGGGTTGAAAAGATATCCCTAGTTATTTTGAGGGGTTTTGATTCTCATTCTCGAGATTATGTGAAGAACAAGAAGCAATGGCAAAAAGGTGAAGAAGGATGGACTGTGTCGAAGAGTCTAATACAGGCTCTGGATTATCTGCAGAGTAAAATGTCGGTTGTAGAAATAGGTTTGAATGGTAGGGATTTTGTTGGGGTTTGGAGAAGTGTGGCAGCAGGAATTGATAGATTGATTTTTAACAGTATTCTTATGAGCAATGTAAAATTTCACAATAGTGGCGTTCTAAGATTTGGTTCTGACTTGGATGTTTTATTTGGGGTATTTGGGGCATGGTGTTTGAGGCCTGAAGGTTTTTTCCCCAAAGCAAGTGAAGGTCTAAAGTTGTTGAAGATGGATAGAAATAGAGTTCAAGAATGCATGACAGGGGGGAAGAGATGGTTGAAGGAGAATGGTTTCAGGCATTTGAGTGTAACTGAAACAGAAAAGATTTTAAAGAATAGGGTGTTCACTAGTTGAGGCTCTTGGGTTAAGTTTTTAACCACATGCACTGCTGAAATGGCATGGGACGTGTGTACATGACTGTATACCAGCTGAACTAATTCAATTTTGCAAAGTTGGAATAATATATTCTTCATTTGGAATAATATTCCCAGGCTTTGCTTTTAAGACTACGTACCACAAATTTGAGGCAGGGTTATTGTTTCATATGTCTTGATGCAAATGCTGTTAATGTGCAGCAAAAGTGTGCTTCCTATTCATATAATTTATAATATTTTAGGCTCGCATTTGAGTTTTGAAATGGAAAGAACTGTATAAATGAATGACTGCTTTTATGTATTTCTCATTCTTTGTGCCAATAATGGCTACATGACAGGGCCAGTTCTGGGCTTTGTGTAGGAGTGCGATGCCTGAGAGTTAAGGGTAGCAGTCTGAAATTCACACTCTTTATATTTTTTTTTGTCTTTAATAAAATCTCATAGTTATTTAAAATATATTATTACATTGCTACTTCTCCATACATTATACTAATCTTTTTTAGTTTAAAACAAATATTATAATCAGACTCTTTATAACGAAATAAAAATAATGCTAAAAAATAGAAGAATATAAAATATATTTCTTTAGAAAAATATATAAGAGATATAAATGTTATTTACTTTTATATTATTTATGTTATTTTTATAAATAGATTGCGATTATCGTTTCATTTATCGTGTTACTTGTGATTAAAAAGTAATATTTTGTTGGTTCAGTTTTTTCCTTGTGTGTCGCATTCATGTGTTGGATGAAAATTTAGTTTACTGTAACATGTGTAATTAATTTATAATAATTAGTGCCACGACTTGTGTGATGACCGATGTACACGTCTTTTATTGTATTTTTGAGTTTTGAAATAGTTATTTAAATTTTTTACATGTATATAATTTAAATTTTTAATCAAATTAAAATTTATGACTTTTTGCTTAAAATAAAAGTAAATTATTTGAATTTAGACAGTAAACTCCCGCTTTTTATTTATTAGTACATTAATTTACCTACTTGAATTTTGGGAAATTAATAGAAAGTACTTGATCGAAATAAAATTACAACCGTATACAAAAACTATGCAAAATAAGCAGATAGAATATCTGATAAACGATACACATATACCATCAGCCTACAAAATTAGAATCTAAACTTCCTAAAATTTTAATAAGGAAGTACCTCAAACAATTAGCTCAAACTTAAAGACTTTAGAAGCATCTCAATCAGAAAATTTACTTAAGAAAAAATTATAAGTCCTTATTAAAAATTAAGTAAATAAGGATATTTGGGGATCAATTTTGAAGTATAAAGTCAACAAATTCAAAAACTAAAAATACCGTGTAATGGTAATCGATAATTTGATAAAATGTAGTTTAGATTAAATTAAATGATTCGATTATACTAACTCATTCTTATCAACATTTTAATTTTCTGATTCCAACAATAAGAATATGTCATTTTATTTCCTAATTCCAATCCGTATGTCAAACTATAACCCTGCAAGTGTGCCCAAAGAGAGATAAGAAATAAAGAATTAATAAAATTGTTTACTAAATTAGGCTTAATATTTAGATGTCATGTTATCATATTTATTAGATACCTGTCTACAGTCAACAGAGAAGAAACTAAAGCTGTAAAATACATACAAATTATATTTGAAATAATGCAAATGTTAGTTTAAGCATTTGTTTTTTGTTTTTATTTTTTAAAAATAGTCATTAAAAGATGTGAAAACGGTGACACCGTATTTCTTTTATTTTTATTCAATATTTTAAAATTTTCATGAAAATATTTTTAAAAAATCAACCAAATATGTTTTTATCTATATTTTCTATTTTAATAAAAATAAAAACAAAAAATACTCCAATTAAACACTATATAATATTTTTATGTATATTAAAAATAGTGGTTCGATACGTGGTTTTGTATACCAATCTAAAACCAAATCAAACTAATAGGTTTGTAAAAAAGAAAAAAAAAACCCCAAACAATCTAAGAAAATAAGGTTTTTTCAATTTTCAGTTATTTTAAATAATTTAAATACACCTACTACAAGCTCTAAACATCTTAGTATTATTAACCCTAACTTAGTTCTATAACTTCTGAAGTAATTAAATGGTTAAATAAGAGCCAGGGAAATAAACAAGCTAGCAGCCGAATCATCATAGCTTGAATGTACGCATGTAACATATTCTAGGAGATCATCAATTTGCATCTATAGATTTATTCTTTTGCTTTTTTTACTCAAGAAATTTGAACATAATTATTAAGTCTCCTCAGTCAAAAATAAATAAAATTAAGTGTCCTTATCTCTTGTACTTAATTACCAGCTGGTTCTATCAGAAGTGTGTTGGTTGCATGAGAATCAAAATTCTACTATTTAGTCACACACGAACTAAACTCAACACAAAGTGCCCTTAATTAACAGTCCAAAACAGTGACTCTATATATTAAGGACAAAGAGGTGGTACCACCCTTCAATTCCATTCACTTGTATAACTTTTGATACCTATTGATCTCTAGTGGTCTCTTCATCCGTAACAGCCTCAAGACACTTCCAACACTTTGCTAGCTTTTTGTCCCTCAATTGTGCTCAAGGGACCTTGTGCTCCCACAATGTGTATAATAGCCAAACTCTTCAAACTTGGGAGGAATCAAATCAACCACTTTTCTCAATTCCACAATGTTTATCTCACGGATAATTGGTGTAAAGTACCTAACCGATGTAACAATGGTTATCTAATTTTTTTAAAAAAATTTCTAATTGTTGCACATGATGCCAACCGGCTATATTTTTAATAAAGTAGTTGTTTTGGACGACGATTTCACTGAAATAACTCATTTTAATAAATAGTTTGTAACTGAAATTAAATTAAAAATATTAAAATTAATGTCTATATTTAAATGAATGTCTCCACCAAAACTTTTAAAAAATATTAAATGAGAAAAATAAAATATATTTCTCTAAAAATTAAAATTACTTTTATAATTGTTAATTTACAAAAAAAAAATTCTTCTAATTCTTTTTAGAAAATTATGAGACTATTTATAAATTAGTAAATGAAAAACTAATTTTTATTTTTATTTTTTTTATTTTTTCTCTTGTAAATCTTCCGGGAGAAACTCTCCCAAATATTCATTCTATAATCCATCTCAAGGTAGGTACATCTTGTTTAATTTTTTAGTCTTATCGGTGGAATTTTTTTTAATATCTTTTATTCGACCAGAGACCATTTGAATAAATAACTTAATAATCAATTTTTATATTAATATTCATTTTTTTTTAAAAAAATGTTATATTCTTTTTTCTTCTACTAGTTAGCCATTAATCTATACTTTTACAACAAATATTTATATTCTATTATTTATTTACTTTCTCTGTTTTTATTTTTATTTTCATCATCTACTGACCCGTGCTAACTCCATATATATTTACAAATTTTTTTTATTAATTATATACATTTCTGTCAATAGATATTTATGTTTTCGCATCTAACATTTATGTTTTCACTATTTTTATTTTTTAATTGTTTTATTAACTAAGTATGACTTTGGGAAGATTCTTTCAACACTAAAGTCAATTCGATGAGCTAATTAAGCGTGTACAAACAGTAAGCGAATTTTAGGACAAATCTTGAACAAGATACTAATCTTCTATCATGTTCCAATGTTGATATTGATAGTTGTGTGACTATCAAACTATGTCATGTGATAATGTTATCTAGATTTTCAAATTATGGATACGAACATATTAATGGCATATCAATATTATAATAATAAGGACTTGAGCTAGCTGGTTCATCAAGATGGTGGTGAGAGTGCGTACATGGAGTTATTTTTTCCTCTCAAATTAACATCTTTATTATTTATTCAATTTCTCATCTATTTTAGTCCACCTTACTTTTGCCCTTTTTGTTATACAACTAGTAGTAGAAATTTTTTAAAATTATTAATTATTAATTATTTATTACAAATGCAGAAAATATATTTTCTTCGTAGTATAGAAAATTTGCAGCAAAAGTAGAAAGGGTGAGAGATGTCGAACCTTCAACAATTTCTCGCATTAAAGTTACATGTTAAATATGTAACATATTTTTCAATAAAAAATTACATTGATATTTATTTAACCGATACACTTTATTAATATATAACATAAAAAATTTTAGGGTGAAATACTATTTCAATAGTCGTCAAAGAAATTCACTCCGATGAATTGAGTAGAACACACAAGATATAATTAATTCCTTAACACTTGTGTTTAATATTTATAGATAAAAAATACTTTAATTCTCTAATTTTAAAATGCAACATTTAGTATTCAAGATAAAATTTAATAGTCAAAAAGTAAAGAAATATTTTGAGGACCAAAAGATGCACAGTGAAATATTTTGGTCCTAGTTGACAAGGAAAGAAAAATGACAAGTGTTAATAGAATATTTTTGAACTATGTGCCAACTCATAATTAGCCGTATATGTATTTGTTGATAAATCTTTTATTATATTTTTATTTCATGTTTCATTACTTTTTATAATAACTTTTGTTATATTAAATATCTTTTTTATAATTCATCATATTTTATATGTTTATTTTATTTTATTCAACAAAGAACTAATGGCATTAATGTATTAATACATGTGATGTGATTAATATATTATTTTGTTCCCTATGTAATTAGGAGTTCGATTTTTATTTTGTAGATATGAAAAATTATCTATTATAAGAAATTAATTGCTACCTTGTGAAATTAGTTCTTGGCTTCTGGCAGAAGAATACAACGTTATCTCACCGAATGAGTACATAACAGTGTTTATAAATGAAAACAAAAGAATGCTAGAAGAGGGAGGAAAAGTTTCTAAGGTCTTAGCGTGTGTGATTGAACAGTGCTTTGTGGACACTGGTGCTATTCTCTCTGACAGAATTTGCATGCACTATACCTATAATTTCTTCACAGTTTTTACTGTTTGCTGATATGGAAACTTGAGAGCAGAGGGAGTATGTCGTTTCTCAAATTTCATTCAATGAAAGCAAGTGGACAGTAGCAAACAGCCATAACGAATTGATTAAAAGCGGACATAAGAGATCAATGGATCCATACCTATTACCCTATACCCTTGTAGGATGGGATCAATTGAGAAATTTATGTAGCATTTGGAAGTTACGCAGATTTGGTTGTGACTTTTGATGTTATAATTGGGACCTAGGGTTTTTGAGCCGTAGCTTTCTCCCCGGATGTAAGTGAGGGTTAAACGGTTGAAGATGATTGAAAACACACTGCAGGGATATTTTGATATATGGTTGAATAAGGATCAGGCCATTTGAATGTAACTGATGTATGAAGCTGAAAATTATTTTGAAGGGTTAGGGATAGGACTAAATTGAGATTTTGACCAGATGCATAAATATTAAATATCTGTTGATATATATTGAGATTCAAGTATAACAGAGTGAGACTTTCTTTTTAATGCTTAAGTTTTTTTATCTTCAACGGTTAAAGATAAGATAGTGATTTGTAGAATATGTCGGGGGCGTGTTAAAATATTTAACTAATACCTGAATACTGCGAATGTTTCTTAATCTCTTATTTCTTAATCTCTTATTTCTTGCTGAAGGTCAGAATGTTTAGTCTTTACTATTACACTTCTCGCTCAGTTCCATTGTTAATCCTAGAGGGTTAGTTCTATCACTCATGGAATTTCACTTTTGATAAAATCTTAATAGAAACGTTCTTGGTTGTTTGGGTAATCATCAATTACTAAAAGAACTTGAAACACAAAAGAGTTTAGTGGCTGAAATGCATAGACGTACGATGTCCTAAATAGTTAATTCGTTAGATGCGTAATATTCAACAACCCTTTCCTAGTTGAGTCGAGTTGGCGTATTCGTAGAATAGGAACACAATATAGATGTGGGGATAAAATAAAACTCATGTATTTATATATCAAAAACACGATCATTTATATAGATTGATTCGTAAAAGATAGTCAATTATCAGAAAAATCAAATTAAATGATTCTATGATCGTTTCTGTTAGAATATTAAATCCAAAATATTTTACGGTAATTACTGAATAAATATTAAAAATACTAAATTTTAAAATATTTAAAAAATCATAACAATCCTCATATATTTCAATTTTTTTTCTTTCTCAACTACAAAGATGTAAAAGATAAAACACAAGAAAGGAAGTTGAATTGTGTTATAAAAATTTTCACTTTTCGTCTACTTGTTTTGAAAAGCTATCGACGAAACTTATAAATTCTTTAAAAGTTGATTTTAATTATCATACGTTTAAGTTGAGTTATCCCCGTTAGTCAATAGATAAGAGAAAGATAAATACAGTTATTTTTATATTGGTTCGTCTATTCAAGACTACATCCAGTTACCCAGCAACTACTGAGTTTTCACTACAAACTGTAAAATGGTTATAAGTATTCTTTGCACCCAGCCACTTCTGACTAAACCGATATTCTTTGAACATAACCTTCTCAGGCTAAATCACTAGGTATTCTTTGGAACGCAGCCTCTCTAAGCTAATATAAGAGGTATTCTTTGGAACGCAACCTCCTCAGGCTAAGGTACCACACAAGTGAATTTGAAAAGAGTTTCTAAGAAACAAACTTCCTCTTCGCTGAGATGACCGTTGTCCTTTTCCATAAGCTTTCACATCATGTGACAGAGATCAATCAGAATAGTTAATGATGAGCCACGGAGTCAGCGCACTTTAAGTACTTTTTTCTGACTTGATCAGAGGGGATAACAAAAGCATGATTTGCTTTTCGTGTTGCAGAGGTTTTGCACAATATCCAACCACTTTTGGAAGCTTCTTCAAGTAACGACTATATTTGAAAATTGGCGCACATTACTCAGATGAATGACTTGGACTTCATTAATCTTCATAGACGATCGGTCTTCATAAACTTCAGTCTGATACTTCGTCTTGAAAAACTTTAGGCTTGATCTGAAGACTTCGTCTGAAGCATATCGTCTTATGCTTTCGTCTTGAGGCATGCTCTGGGACAGACGCGTGACTTGGACTAAGATGAACTTTGAGGGATCATCTTTCGTCTGTTCTTGTTCCGTCTGACTTTGACTTGCAATGCTTCAGTCTGATGTGTTCCGTCTGTTCTGTAGTTAATCAAAACTTGAGACGTTGATCATTTTGATCTAACAATCTCCCCATTTTTTATGATTACAGACCATACATAAGATGATACTGAAGAATGCATCTGCACAAGACAAAGTTAGCCAAAAAGCAATTTATCATGCCAGAATTACATCAAGACGATGTTCTCTGAAATACCTCATTATATAAAGATGTTACATCAATACGATGTAATCTGTTTGTACAATTACAAGGTTATCAGAGCAAACATATATATAAGAAAAATAAAGAATACATTGTAGTTATTAGAGCAAAAACAAATACAAAAAAAAAATGTAAGTAAGAAAACTTCCTCAGACGCATTCTTTATTCTTCGTCTTGAGCTCCCCCTCAGAAGATGCTTTCCCTTGATCCATTCTTCATTTTCCAATACTCCCCTTTAACTCAATCTCCCCCTACCTTAAAATATTCTCCCCCTTGGACTGAGAATCATCAAAATCACTTGGGTGGAGGCTAAGGCTACTGCTTCATCAGATTCATCACAAGAGCTTGAAGTTGCTCTATACGAGGGTTAATAACTCTTTGATTTTCTTCAAGCTACTCATTCTTCTTCTTCAGAGACGCATGGCTTTCCTTCAACTCATGCATGGCTTTCCTCCAACTTATCATACCTCCTCTTCAAAGCATTGTACTTATTAGAAGATTGATCAGATGATGGCTCAGATGGTTGGGGTTCGTCTGCATCTGAGTCAACTTCCTCTGTGACAGACTCAACTTGAGATCCCTTCAGACGCAAATAAAAGAGGGGAAACTCCATATGAGTGCAAAAAGTTTTATCCCAGCGCCATGAATAACTTCTGTTGAAGGACACAAGTTATTGATATTAAGGCTCATGAGGAGGAAGAGTGTAAGCAGACGTTGCACCAAGAAAGAAGTTGCCAATAGTGGCAGAGTCGTCATCAAAAATAGATCCTGAGCAGTAAGCCATGGTTGCTTCATGTTCCTTGATCATCCGAAGCATCTTAGGGTGAATAGGTTTGGAGGAATGAGCTTGAACCATCTTAATATGTGCATAGGCAGCTTCAGGTAGACGTTTGGGGATGTGCCTTGCAAACTTGAAGACTTTGGGAGCATCATACACCTTCTTCTCTTTGCCTTTGGCTAAGTATTTCACCAAGCATGGTCTTGGACGATCCATCATGACGAAAAGCTTCGTTTCATTCGTGGCAAGAGATGAGAATTGGGAGCCCATCAGAAAGGATAGAAATCTTCCTTCTTTTTCAGCCCTGTTCCGTAGTAGATAGAAGGATTGAAGTCTTCCTTTTATTTCTCTTCTATAGGATTTGTCCATCATGGAGTAAGACAAATCACTGTCTACTGGAAGTGCATGGACACATTCGTCTGGTGTCTCATACTCAGCGAAATCCAAGAAGTAAGTTGGTTGAACTCCTGATCAGTGAGGCCTTATCCAGGGAAGAGTGAGGCCTAGAGTGTAGCCTAAGCCTATATACTCCGTCTTATTCATTGGAATATTGAATGGTTGAGGGTCGTTGCAATCCATTGCGTCTGGATTCTAGTGCTTGTATGTTGGAGGCTCAAAAACTTCAAAAATATAATCGCCATGAGTACAGTGATGAAAGATTGTTGTCTTAACTGGGCGCGGACGAACAATATTTCCCGTTGAAGATCTAGAGACGATATTGGGTTCATAACCCATGACTGGTCCTTCAATCATCAAACCATTAAGATGATTCTTATAATCATCTATCCCTTCCAGAACTTTAATCTTCAACTCTGCCAAAGCATCCTAGGGCAGATGTTTGAGCCAATCACCTTGTTCATCTGAATCATACTTCTTTTTCATATCAAACTCTACGGGCTTTAAAGGTTGGTAGTAGTTTATGGGATTGATAAATCTCTGATGGAGGACTATCTCCAAAATCCCAAAAAACTCTCTAATTAAAAGTTAGAGGAGAAGGTCAATGGTCAAATTAAAGTTAAAGAAGAAGGAGGACCTTACTCTTTTAAATTTGGCTTGAAATAAATTCGTTGTTAATTTTGGTGCCTGACAAGGTTCAGTATTTCGAGCATAACTTGGGTTACATAACTCCAATTAAGTTCATCTTGGTGTCATTTTAAAGCTGAATTAAAGGGATACAAAAGCTATGTAGACATCAAATCTCAGTTCAGACTGAATCAAGGAGGAAATGGAGCTTGAAGTTAACGTTCGGATACTGCTAGGATGTCTGGCGGGGTGCCTGACCAGGTTCCGTATTTTGTGTATAACTTGGGCTACACACCTCCAATTAAGTTCGTCTTGGTGTCCTTTTAAAGCTAACTTAAAGGTCTACAAAATCTATAAAGACTCCAAAGCCCAGTTCAGATTACATCTTGGAGGAAATTGAGCTTGAAGTTAACGTTTGTATGCTGCCAGGATTTTTCCAGCGAATTAATTAAGTGCTTAAGCCTATTAGTTTCTTTCAATTATGTATTTGTTTTAAGACTTGAATTTGGGAATTGTTATTGTAAATTGTGCTCAGCCTAGGGTGTGATGTAGGCACATCTAAGGAAAATCACTCACCTAGAAGAATTACTAGAAGCTCCAAGTTACCTTAGCTTAGGATTTGATTTTTGTAATTGAAATGTAAATAATTTTGATGGCCTTATAAGTTTTCGGCCAAAAGTGTATTTTCTTTTAAGTGTTTGCTTAAAATTGTACTTAAAAGGCTAGTAAGCTTAAAGAGTGAAGCTTAATAGGGTGAATGAATTTAAGTTCAAGTTCATATTAAATTCTCATTTGAAATTTAAATTTAATTTGGTTTAAGTTTGAATTTCAAATTGTGAATCTAAGTGGTTTTGGTTCAAGAAGATTTTCACTTGGATTAGGATCCATGGCTAATTCAAGAGCAAATCTTAACCCTTGATTAGATGCATTCATCCAATGGATGATTATCAAGTGGAAAGTGACATGTAACCTTTGAAAGTGACATGAAATACTCTTGAAAGTGACATGTACTTGAACCTTTAAACTTGTGGCTCTTATTCATTGACTTGTAGAGTACTCTAAAGTTGTTTAGCTTCCTCTTCAAGTATTCCTAAGCCTATATAAAGCTAAAAACGAAATTGTAAAAGAACTTTTGATATTTTTGATAAATGAAACAGCTTTGAGCTTTTCTTAAGATAGGATTCTCTTGTCTTGCTTAGCAAGGTTTCTTGGATCTTATCAATGGATTCCATCCTCCATTGTGGCGGTTCTCCCTAGGCTTATTGGCTAGCCATGGCGCCTACCCTCACCATTTCTCACCCCCTTCACCTTTTCTTTTTCGGTCTTCCCTTCCACCATTGAAGCTTTGACCGAAAGCTTCCTTTAGCTTGTCTTGGAGTGCATTGAAGAAGCTAGATTGGTCAACATCAAGGACTCTTTGGAATTTCTCTAAGGAGGCCTCTATCAAGTGGTATCATGAGCTTATGTCTTCTTTAATGGAGTATCTTCAACGGGTTAGTTATGGGTTTCATATGTTTCTATAGCTTTCTTTGAATTTTTCTTTGTTCCATGTCTTCTTTCAATAACCCAGTCTTTGTTTCTTTGAGTTGTTTCCATTTTGTTCGGTTAGTTTGTGTTTAAGCATGTGTTTGTTCATTGTTTCCCTTCAAACCGTGGGTTTCCATGGTTAGGCATGCTTATCTTGAAGTTTTACTCATAGTTACTTTAGCTTCCATGACAAGATTCTTTGTTCTAGAGTAACTTCCTTTGTAAGCTTCTTTGTTTGATTTGTTTAGTCCTTTGTGTTTTTCCTTTCCAAAATCGTGAGTATGATGTATGCGCTGTACCTTGGTTGATTTGGGCTTCATGTTTTACATGGGTTCCATGAGATAAGAGAAGCTTCTAGTGTAAGTTTCACATGAACATGCATTTAGTTAGCTTCTAGAGCACTCTTTAGGTCCAATTTGTGTAACCCTTTGAGAATTTTTTTTTGGGTGCTTGAAAATGAACTTGGAGGTTGCTCATCTTTAATTTGTGGTTTCAGTCCAGCCATACATAGTGTGTAGAAAAATACAAAATCAAAAACAAAGAAAAGAAACAAGTGAGAAAAACAAAAGAAAAAGATGTAGTGGTAAAAAGAGAAGTGTATGGGTTCAAAAAAAAAAGTATCAATTGATCATTAGGCACACCCTTGGACCTTGCCTTGAGCACACATCAACCAAGTTGAATTTCTAGTACTTTTGTATTAGACTTGAGTGTGTAGTTGTGGTTTGGGTGTAATTTTCACAATTTCCTTGTATTGCAATTGTTGTAACTTGATGATATAATGAATGTATTGGCCTTTTATTAATTTCAAATTGCATTTTAGAAGGCTAGAAAATCATAGAACAGAGAATTCATTTCGGTCTCTAATCGGGTTCCTAGAAATCCGTCGCTAAAATTGGGAGCATTTTTTGTGGCTAATTTGAATTTGTGTGTGGATGTACATTTTGTTTCTCATACTCTTAGTCTCGGTTTGGACTTGTTTTCCCTTGCAAATTCATGTTCCTTTGCTGTCCATACATGTGTCATTGTCTCATCAAAGTTTACTCCATATTTGATTAGCCTTTCTTTCATTTTGAGCCTTTTCTTGCTTGTCTTTCTTGGACTCCTAGTTTTGTCTTTGAGTATTTGTCTCTTTGGACTTCTTAAGCCTAGCTAGGGTGCTTTTCCTCTTTCACTTCGGCTTGGTAGGAACTTGATAATTGATTTGAGAATAATTTTTAAGTGAGAACCAAGAGATAGAGAGGAAAAAGGCAAGAAAGTTTCATTGGAGAAAAAGCCAATAAGTGTGAAATATGAGTGATTGAGTGGATACACTCAGAGAGTGGTGAGACCCTTTATTTCCTATTATATTTCTTGTACACTAACCTTTTCTTGCAGCGATGGCTAGTTCTCCTAATGTTGGCAATGAATTGTCACCCAAAACACTCAAAATGATGGATGTGTTGATGAGTAGGTTGAATACCAATTTTGAGGAGAGGTTGGGGTCAATTGAGAGGAGATTGGAGAGTGAGAAGATGCCTAATGGAGAGAATAGTAGGAATAGAGGTGAAAGGAGAGAGCACCATAGAGATAGTGTGATACGAGTTCGCGGTGAACGAGGCTCGTATTTGGACCGTTCGTCTCGATTCGGTTGGAAGCTCCACGAGTGCGTCAATGGCGGAAGTTCAAAATGGATTCAACAATGGCGGAAGCTCGAAGAAATAGATTCACGACTCAAGGACTTAGAAGAAAGAATGAAAGTGGAATAGATTTAGAAGATGATGGCGCCATGCAAAAACAATAAGCCTAAGGGAGAATCGCCACAAGGAAGAGTTTCCATGATAAGATTCAAGGTTCGAAAAGAAACCTTAGAGAGAAATCCACTCTCAAAGAATTAGCTCTTGCTAAATTCAATTCATTAAAAAAATTGATTCTAAGATCCCTTTACTATTCAAAGTGCTGTGTATTTATACTAGCGGGAGTTGGAATAGCTTGTGAAGGACCAGACGATACAAGCTTCAGACGCAAGAACTCAGCTGATGAAAGTCCGGATGAAACACGCTTCAGACGAAAGAACTCAACTTGTGACGGTCCAGACGAAACAAGCTTCAGACGAAAGAACTCAGCTTGTGAAAGTCCAGACGAAACAAGCTTCAGACGCAAGAACTCAGCTTATGAAAGTCCAAACGAAACACGCTTCAGACGAAAGAACTCAACTTGTGAAAGTCCAGACGAAACAAGCTTCAGACGAAAGGACTCAGCTTGTGAAAGTTCAGACGAAACAAACCTCAGACGAAGAACTCAGCTTGAGGCGTCAGACTAATGAGCATCAGACGGAACAGTTCCTTAAGTGAAGGTACAAACGAAACAATCTTCAGACAGAAAAGTTCAGTATGAAGCATCAGTCGAAGAAGCGTCTTAGGTATCGTCTGTTGTAGCGCTTGTGATACTCGTCTATGACAGTCGTCTGTGGTATTCGACTGATTACTACTCTGGAAACATTCCAAGGCTATCATGATTGATTACTATCCTGGAAGTGTTCCAATGTTATCGTCTGTGGTACTTGATTGATTACCACCCTGGAAGCATTTCAAGGCTATAGTCTGTACGCTATTGTCTGTGGTATCGTCTGTAATTCTATCGTCTGTAGGTATCGTCTGTAACGCTATTTTCTCACAAACACTCCTACACTTTGGTTCAATTTACACACATAAAGGTCGCGCACTTATTCACCACGCAAGACCCAAAAATTAAATGTTCCTAATCTAATTACAAGTTCAAATGATCCTAAGACTATTACAAGGTTTGTTGACCAAGAAGACTTGTTGACCTTCATCTTGTATTCTCTTGAGCATTGACCTTGTAATTCTTCTAGAATCATTGACTTCCATGTTTGTGGTAGATGGACCTCCATCATAGTGATAGGAGGAGTAGAAGAGGGAGTGAAAGAAGTGATAGAGATTATTATGACTTTAAGAGGGAAATGAAAGAAAGAAAACAAAGAAGGTTGTTAGAAGAAAATGAAAGGAATTATGACGAGTATTGGAGAAGGGAAAAAGAGAGAATGATAAAGGAATTGAGAGAAAAAGAATTGAGAGCAAAAGAAATTAAAGAATGGGAGTTGATAGAAAAACAAGTGAAGGAGAAAAATAATTCTTTACTTGCTTGTACTAACCCTTCATATGAATTTTTTGATTCTTATTTGGAGGACATTGTAGGTATGGTTCCAAAGGATGACTACCAAGAGGAAATTGACAATCTCTTGTGTGAAGATGTAGAAAGGAATGCACTTAAATTTCTTTATGAGGATGCTTGCGGTCATCTTTATAAAGTTTATTTTGATTTGACTCCTAATGAAGAGTTGTGCATAAAAGAGCCTTGGAACAAACATTGTAAAGAAAAGGAAATGCCTATAAAATTTGAAGTAACTTTTGAAAAAAATTTCTTATCAATTACTACTCCTTTTACCTTGCTTTAACCTTTGCGTGAAGTTCTTGAATCTTCTCGGCATGCTTTACTCCTTGTCTATTATCAACAATCTCAAGAGGTAAACAAGCAAGATCAATGGGGGTTAGAGGATTAACATCATATACAACTTGAAAAGGGGATAAAGAAGTAGTAGAGTGAGCTACTCTATTGTAAGCAAACTCTATATGTGGTAAACATTCTTCCCAAGTTCTAATGTTATCTTTGACAAAACTCCTAAGCAATTGTCCTAGTGTTCTATTGACTACCTCCGTTTGGCCATCCGTTTGGGGGTGGCAAGTAGTAGAAAATAAGAGTTTGGTACCCAACCTTCCCCATAATGATCTCCAAAAGTGGCTAAGGAATTTGGCATCCCTATCACTTACAATGCTTTGCGGCACACCATGGAGTCTTACCACTTCCTTGAAGAATAAGGTTGCAATATGAGAAGCATCATCCGTTTTGTGGCAAGGTAAGAAATGAGCCATCTTGGAAAACCTCCATACCACAACAAAGATGGAATCCGCACCTTTCTTGGTCTTAGGCAACCCTAGGACAAAGTCCATGGATATGTCTAGCCAAGGTGAAGTTGGCACGGGTAAAGGCATATAAAGACCATGGTTGGATAGCTTAGATTTTGCCTTATTGCAAGTGATGCACCTTCTTACAAATTTCGAAACTTGTACTTTTATTTTAGGCCAAAAGAAGTGCTCATGTAATGTGGCAAAAGTCTTATCTATTCTAAAATGTCCCATGATCCCACCCTCATGTGATTCACATATCAAAAGTTCTCTTAAGGAACAATTAGGTACACACAAACAATTGCCTTTAAAAAGATAATCCTTGTACCTAAAGAAATCCTTAAAAGCACCCTTGGTACACTCATGGTACATGAGGCCGAAATCATTGTCCATAGCATACAAAGTCTTCACATGTTCAAAACCAATTAATTTAGACTCAAGCAAAGAAAGAAGGGTATACCTCCTACTTAAAGCATCGGCTACAATATTTGTGGCTCCTTTCTTATGCTTGATGATGTAAGGAAAAGTCTCAATGAACTCCACCCACCTAGCATGTCTCTTGTTGAGTTTCCCTTGGCTCTTGAGGTACTTCAAGGCTTCATGATCCGAATGCACAATGAAGTCCTTGGGAAGCAAATAATGTTGCCAAGTTTGGAATGATCTCACCAATGCATATAACTCTTTGTCATAGGTGGAGTAGTTCAATTGTGCTCCCTTCAATTTCTCACTAAAATAAGCAATTGGATGGCCTTCCTGAATCAAAACCGCACCAACACCTAAATTTGAGGCATCACATTCAAGCTCAAAAGTTAGTGAAAAATTAGGTAGAGACAAGATAGGAGCATTAGAAAGCTTATCCTTAAGCAAATTAAATGCAAGTTCTTGAGGTTCTTCCCAAAGAAATGGTACTTCCCTCTTAACTAGCTCATTCAATGGTGAAGCAATGGTACTAAAATCCTTGACAAACCGCCTATAGAAACTTGCCAAGCCATGGAAGCTTCTCACTTCCTTCACATTTGTAGGGGTCGGCCAATCCTTTATAGCTTTCACTTTTGCCTCATCCACTTGTACACCTAGAGAACTCACAACAAAACCAAGAAACACAACACTATCCATGGCAAATGTGCATTTATCTTTGTTAGCATACAAGGTTTGTGTCCTAAGAGCTATTAAAACATGCCTCAAATGATCTAAATGTTCATGAAAAGATTTGCTATATACAAGAATATCATCAAAATATACTACAACAAACTTCCCAATGAAATCTCTTAAGACATGATTCATCAACCTCATGAAGGTACTAGGCACATTGGACAATCCAAAAGGCATCACAAGCCATTCATACAAACCAAATTTAGTTTTGAAGGCCGTTTTCCATTCATCCCCTTCTTTCATCCTAATTTGATGGTATCCACTCTTAAGATCTATTTTACTAAAAATAGTGGATCCATGCAACTCATCTAAAAGGTCATCAAGTCTAGGGATGGGATGGCGATACCTTATGGTGATGTTATTAATTGCCCACAATGCAGTGCACATGCGCCATGTTCCCTCCTTCTTAGGAACAAGTATCACGGGTGAGGCACATGGAGACAAGCTCTCCTTTACCCAACCCTTGCTAAGTAGGTCTTGCACTTGCCTCTCTATCTCATGTGTTTCTTGAGGTGAGGTCCTATAGGTTGGCCTATTGGGAAGAGGTGCACCCGGAATAAGGTCAATTTGGTGCTCTATCCCTCTCAATGGTGGTAGGCCGTGAGGTATTTCTTTGGGGAATATATCTCTAAACTCTTCTAGCAAGTCATCTAAAGCACCTTGATCACCTATACAAGTAGCACTCAAAATTAAAGGTGAAGGTAAACATAAGTACATAGACTTCCTAGCTAGGAATTCCCTCTTAACCTCTCCTCTCTCAATCAAGAAACTCCCCTTAGTAGCTTCACTACTCTTGGCATTATTTTTCTTGCTTTTAGGCTTAGGGCTTGTAATAGCAAGCTTGGACGGTTTCTTGGAGCTCTCGGCCGAGCCCTTAGGTTTATGATTGGTCTTAGGACTCTCGGCCAAAGCTTTCTTCTCTTCATCTCTTTTCATTTTCATTTTTACTTGATCTTCAATAACATCCCTTGGTGACAATGGCTTGAGGTGTACCTTACGGCCAACATGAGAAAATACATAAGTGTTAGCTACACCATCATGTAAGGCATGTCTATCATATTGCCAAGGCCTACCTAGTAGCATATGAGTGGCCTCCATAGGAACTACATCACATAGAATTTCATCACTATATCTTCCTATGGTAAAAGCAACTAGAACTTGCCTATCAACTACTAATTCACCTTTCTCACTAAGCCATTGTAACTTATATGGTTTAGGATGTGGAGATGTTTTCAAATCAAGTTTTTCTACCAATCTTGTGCTCACCACATTTGTGCAACTACCACTATCTATAATTAAAGAGCAAACCTTTCCTTGGATGTTACATCTTGTGTGGAAAATGTTTTCTCTTTGAGTGTCATCTAGTTCATGGTAGGCACTCCCTAGCATCCTTCTCACCATGAGGAGGTCACCTTCTTCGGCTAACTCTTCACTTGAGTGTCCACTTGTACCTTCCCCTTCATGCTCACTTGAAAAGTGGCTAGACTCCTCACTTGTGACTCCTCCATCCATCCTTGCTATCATAGTCTTCTTGTTTGGGCATTGAGAAGCAATGTGTCCATGTCCTAAACATTTAAAACACTTGATGTTAGATGATTTAGAATTAAGTTTAGGAACTTCCTTACCCTTGTCTTCTCGGCCAAACTTGGAAGAAGGCTTGAATGGACTTTCCTTCTTTTGCCTTTCTTTCCAACTTGAAGAACTAGTAGTGTAGGACTTCTTCATGGTGAATTTTCTCCTCAATTGAGCTTCTATCTTCTCGGCCTTATGAATAGCCTCTTCCAAGGTTCTATAGCTTTGAAGTTCCAAGACATCTTGGATCTCCCTATTCAATCCATGTGTGAACCTTGCTAAGGTAGCTTCCTTCTCTTCTTGGCAATGGCCCTCATCATAGTAAGCTCAAGATCTTTGTAATATTCTTGCACACTTCTTCCCCCTTGTGTCAACCTTTGCAACTTAACATGCAAATCCCTCACATAGGATTTAGGAATGAACCTTCCTCTAAGAGCATCTTTCAATTGTGTCCAAGAGATGATGGAAGGTCTCCTCCTCTTGTCGGCATCTATAAGGATTTGGTTCCACCATACCAAAGCATATCCCTCAAACTCTAGTATGGCAAGGTTAAGTCTCTTCTCCTCACTCAAGGTCGGGTTGCAAGAAAATACTTGATCAACCTTCATGATCCAATCTAGCAAACCTTCGGCTCCTCCTTCTCCTAGATACTTGGGAAGAGTAATCTTAGTATTGGCCTCCCAACCTCTTTGCTCCTCCTCTCCAAAATATCTCCTATGGATGAAAGGTTGTCTCCTATAGGTGCCTCGGTTACCCTCTCTCCTATGGCCCCTCTCATCCTCATATTCTCTATAAGCCTCACTCTCATCATAGTTACTACCCTCATCACTATCTCTAGGTGAGTAGTAGTGTCCTCCTTGGTTTCCTCTCTCACTTCTACTTCCTCTCAAGTGTTTATTATTTCCATCATATCTTTCCTTTCCTTTTCCTTCTCGCCTTTCCCTACTACCTTCATCCTTATACCTCCTTTCACTCTCTTCTCTTAACTCATTCATCTCATTTTGCAAATGGTTGAATTTTTCTATCATGAAGTCCATCATTCTCTTAGTCTTGGGGGACAAATCGTTTCCAACACTAAGTGAACTGTCCATGGCTGCAACGAAAGGATTAGTACACAAAGAAAATAATAATCAAGGACCTTACCACTCACTAAGTGTGTCACTCAAATATCAACTCGTGTTTTTCTCTTAGAAGGCTCTTTCTATGATGTTTCACTCTTGACTTTTCCCCTCAATTCCCTACCAAAGCTTCTAATTAAACCTCTAATCAATTGTATAGAAATTTCCTTATGAAAGAGGCACAATTCTCGGGTAAGCTCAAGAATTTCAAGGAAACAAAACTTCTAAGACAAAACAGAGGATGTCAAAAAGACAATCAATAAAAGGTTCAATGGAAATAACAGGCTACTCAAATCAAGGAATGGATGTGATATGACATAGGCATAAATTGGATAGCAAAGGAATCAAGTTTGCTGGTTCGATTACTAAGCCAAACAATTTGAACAAGGCACACAAACTCAATGTAGCCTAGTAATCAAATTTTAAGACCTCTTTTGTAGGTAAATTTAGCAAGTAACTTATGAATCAAGTAATTCACTCCAACTGCAGTAAAAATGGTTGGACAATTATCAGTTACAGTAAGTTTCACTTATGCAAAAAAAAAATTTGAGTCAAAACAAGCTAGTCACAAGTACACACTACTAGGCTAATTTCCAAGCTACTAGTAATTTTACTAGGTGAATGAGTGTGCTATGTCTTAGCTCTAAGTCCTATTTTTTTTTTCTTGCTCAATTTTTCTTTTGCACTTCTTGAACACTTTGATAGCTTGCTGGACAGAATTTACAAGTCCACTAAATTTACTTTAAGTACTCAAACTGTTAGTACTTTTCAAGGCTCTTTTTCTAGCTTTCTTTGAATTTTTCTCACTTGTTTTCTTCTTGTTTCAATTTCTTTTCACTTTTGTTTAACTACTGGACTGATATATTTTGTCTAAAACAAGCATTCCAATTTCAACTACTAGTGCTAATGCTACTACTAGGTGTAATAGGGATTTAGATCTATAGTAAGCACTCTACTAGCATGTAATGATGTTGATTTCTCAATTTTCGCATGTATGAACTTGAATGTACAGAGTTATAGGATCAAGTGTAGTATCAAAACAGAGGAAACAAGGCATACAATGACAGATAATTCACAGTACACCGAATTTCACAAAGAATTTGAAGCAAAAAAATTTATACTAACACATGGAAACAATTTCTACTGGACAAGTAGTTCAAGGAATTGGTAATTATTGCGGATTAACTCGATTTGACCGGACAAATGGAAGAAACATATGATAATTTTCTGGATCTGGATTCAGACGCAAACATCGAACACGAATCTATGCATGAACAATATAATTTGCATGATCTTCACCGAACAAAAAGACTTAATCAAGAAAATTTGACAAACTACTAGAAAATTAAAGAAACCTAAAAATGAATCCTAAGCACACTAAAAGAATTAGACGAAGAACTTAAGAAAATTCAAAATGACCGAAGAACTTACTAGACTTATGGAGTAGAGATCCAATCTTGAAGAGAATCGATCTCTCGATATCGCTTGATACGGTATCAAGAGAACAAGCTCGAATACCACTTGATACGAGTTCGCGGTGAACGAGGCTCGTATTTGGACCGTTCGTCTCGATTCGATTGGAAGCTCCACGAGTGCGTCAATGGCGGAAGTTCGAAATGGATTCAACAATGGCGGAAGCTCGAAGAAATAGATTCACGACTCAAGGACTTAGAAGAAAGAATGAAAGTGGAATAGATTTAGAAGATGATGGCGCCATGCAAAAACAATAAGCCTAAGGGAGAATCGCCACAAGGAAGAGTTTCCATGATAAGATTCAAGGTTCGAAAAGAAACCTTAGAGAGAAATCCACTCTCAAAGAATTAGCTCTTGCTAAATTCAATTCATTAAAAAAATTGATTCTAAGATCCCTTTACAATTCAAAGTGTTGTGTATTTATACTAGCGGGAGTTGGAATAGCTTGTGAAGGACCAGACGATACAAGCTTCAGACGCAAGAACTCAGCTGATGAAAGTCCGGACGAAACACGCTTCAGACGAAAGAACTCAACTTGTGACGGTCCAGACGAAACAAGCTTTAGACGAAAGAACTCAGCTTGTGAAAGTCCAGACGAAACAAGCTTCAGACGCAAGAACTCAGCTGATGAAAGTCCAAACGAAACACGCTTTAGACGAAAGAACTCAACTTGTGAAAGTCCAGACGAAACAAGCTTCAGACGAAAGGACTAAGCTTGTGAAAGTTCAGACGAAACAAACCTCAGACAAAGAACTCAGCTTGAGGCGTCAGACTAATGAGCATTAGACGGAACAGTTCCTCAAGTGAAGGTACAGACGAAACAATCTTCAGACAGAAAAGTTCAGTATGAAGCATCAGTCGAAGAAGCGTCTTAGGTATCGTCTGTTGTAGCGCTTGTGATACTCGTCTATGACAGTCGTCTGTGGTATTCGACTGATTACCACGCTGGAAACATTTCAAGGCTATCATGATTGATTACTATCCTGGAAGTGTTCCAATGTTATCGTCTGTGGTATTTGATTGATTACCACCCTGGAAGCATTTAATGGCTATAGTCTGTACGCTATCGTCTGTGGTATCATCTGTAATTCTATCGTCTGTAGTATCGTCTGTAACGCTATTTTCTCACAAACACTCCTACACTTTGGTTCAATTTACACACATAAAGGTCGCACACTTATTCACCACGCAAGACCCAAAAATTAAATGTTCCTAATCTAATTACAAGTTCAAATGATCCTAAGACTATTACAAGGTTTGTTGACCAAGAAGACTTGTTGACCTTCATCTTGTATTCTCTTGAGCATTGACCTTGTAATTCTTCTAAAATCATTGACTTCCATGTTTGTGGTAGATGGACCTCCATCATAGTGATAGGAGGAGTAGAAGAGGGAGTGAAAGAAGTGATAGAGATTATTATGACTTTAAGAGGGAAATGAAAGAAAGAAAACAAAGAAGGTTGTTAGAAGAAAATGAAAAGAATTATGACGAGTATTGGAGAAGGGAAAAAGAGAGAATGATAAAGGAATTGAGAGAAAAAGAATTGAGAGCAAAAGAAATTAAAGAATGGGAGTTGATAGAAAAACAAGTGAAGGAGAAAAATAATTCTTTACTTGCTTGTACTAACCCTTCATATGAATTTTTTGATTCTTATTTGGAGGACATTGTAGGTATGGTTCCAAAGGATGACTACCAAGAGGAAATTAACAATCTCTTGTGTGAAGATGTAGAAAGGAATGCACTTAAATTTCTTTATGAGGATGCTTGCGGTCATCTTTATAAATTTCATTTTGATTTGACTCCTAATGAAGAGTTGTGCATAAAAGAGCCTTGGAACAAACATTGTAAAGAAAAGGAAATGCCTATAAAATTTGAAGTAACTTTTGGAAAAAATTTCTTATCAATTACTACTCCTTTTACTTTTATTAAGAATGATATTCCATACCATACTTTAGAATCTTATGGCATTGAGCCATGGAAGATCCTTGAAATTGGTAATTTGGAATTCTTAATTGTGCCTATTAACCATTGTTTTCATGATATTGAATGCTTTCCTAGGTTGTTGGAAGAGGTTAAGAAGGAGGGCATACCACAAAGTTCCGCATTTAGCAAAGGAATGATAAATAAGAAGCAAGTGTTGATACAAGTGGAGAAAGGAGTAGAAACTTCTAAGAGTTTCGGTTATATTCCAAATGAGTATTCAAATTTTTATTTTCATTCTTTAATTGATGTTGTTGATATTTAGAAAAAATACATGTTGTTGTCCTATTATTTGGAAGTAAGTGAAGTTTGTAATTTGCTCAAACTAGATGCTAAAATTAAGTTGAATAGGTGTAGACTTATAGATTTTCAAATGTTTTTACCACCATGCACTCACTATAGAATGCAAGCATACCAACATAATAAACCACTTGCATCAAATGCTATAAAGAATGATTTATCCATTGTTAATGATGATATTGTGATATTTGATCCCGGTGGTTATTTGTTTGTAGGTAAAGAGGACTATATTTAGGAGCAAGAGTCCGTTGAGGAAATTCCTTAGAGGACATGAGTCTAAAAGGACCCAAAACTTTTTTAACTTGATATACCTAGTGATTTCTTGGATGAAAACTTTCAATGTTAATGACTTGTCTTTGTTTAATGTAGGTGAAGATCAAGCCAACTTGGGGACAAGTTGCAACTAAGAAGGAGGGTTTGATGTAGGCACATCTAAGGAAAATCACTCACCTAGAAGAATTAATAGAAGCTCCAAGTTACCTTAGCTTAGGATTTGATTTTTGTAATTGAAATGTAAATAATTTTGATGGTCTTGTAAGTTTTCGGCCAAAAGTGTATTTTCTTTTAAGTGTTTGCTTAATATTGTGCTTAAAAGGCTAGTAAGCTTAAAGAGTGAAGCTTAATAGGGTGAATAAATTTAAGTTCAAGTTCATATTAAATTCTTATTTGAAATTTAAATTTAATTTAGATTAAGTTTGAATTTCAAATTGTGAATCTAAGTGGTTTTGGTTCAAGAAGATTTTCACTTGGATTAGGATCCATGCCTAATCCAAGAGCAAATCTTAACCCTTGATTAGATGCATTCATCCAATGGATGATTATCAAGTGGAAAGTGACATGTAACCTTTGAAAGTGACATGAAACACTTTTGAAAGTGACATGTACTTGAACCTATGAACTTGTGGCTCTTATTCATTGACTTGTAGAGTACTCTAAAGTTGTTTAGCTTCCTAAGCCTATATAAAGCCAAAAACGAAATTGTAAAAGAACTTTTGATATTTTTGATAAATGAAATAGCTTTGAGCTTTTCTTAAGAGAGGATTCTCTTGTCTTGCTTAGCAAGGTTTCTTGGATCTTATCAATGGATTCCATCCTCCATTGTGGCGGTTCTCCCTAGGCTTATTGGCTAGCCATGGCGCCTACCCTTACCATTTCTCACCCCCTTCACCTTTTCTTTTTCGGTCTTCCCTTCCACCATTGAAGCTTTGACCGAAAGCTTCCTTTAGCTTGTCTTGGAGTGCATTGAAGAAGCTAGATTGGTCAACATCAAGGACTCTTTGGAATCTCTCTAAGGAGGCCTCTATCAGGGTTCCTCTCATCTTACCATTGATCACTCATTTCATCTTAGGGTGGAGAACATTTCAGATTTCTAACCTTAGACCCATTGCACTTTCATTAAATGGGTCAGCATTTCTATTATACTCACTTTTAGTCAAAATTAATGAAAATTGAGAATTGTTTCTCTTGAAAGGAGTAGAACTCTCCTAGGATTTTCTTCTTGAAACCTTGAATCTTATCATGGATCCTTGCATCCAAGTGGCGATTCTTCCTAAGAGCTTATTAAATTTCTAATTCATGGCGCTCCCACCATTCTTGTCTTCTCCATTTTATGTTTTCTTCTCTTTTTGATTTTGTTCCATTATCTAGAACCTTGACCTTGAGCTTCTTGCTACATTTTTGTGAAATCAAGAGTGTTTAAGAGTGATTGAAGGTTGGTGAATGAAGATTGGGGTAACAACTTGATTATCCATGAAGATCCTTTCCAAGTTCCTTATGGGTTTGTATCAAATTTGGTATCAAGAGCTTGTTCTTCACCTAGTTGTTCTTTACTTGTGGTATTGAGTCTAACTCCTATCTTTTAGATTTCAATTTTTGGTATTAAGTTTATTTTTGGTATCAAGAGATTTCAATTTTTAAACTTGTGGTATTAAGTTTATTTTGTGTGTCTTGGCTGTCCAATGCATTGAGAATATATACTGACACCTATGGTAGATCATACATGGCCCAATTTACATGCTAGACATATTCTAGTTCATAGCCTCCATGTGTTTGATGAATTTTCTCAATGTGTATTTTGTGTCCTCTTTGCTGGAATTTGATTGCCCTGCAATATTATTGGCTTAATTAGTTCTTATATGTTTTATTACTACATGTTTAGCTCATTATAAGTTTAAGTTGCCACTACCATGCATTATCTTGCTTATTAGCAAAGTTTGACTTGATTACTTGAGTTTTTGAGACTTGATCTTGGACTGTCCAGCAAAGAAAAGCCAACAGAAAATTATAGAAAAACAAAAGAAAGGAAAAGAGAAAAATAAAATACTCAAAAGAAAGAGTCAAACGAAAATTCAAGAAAAAAAATACAAGAAAAATGAGTTAGAAGAAAATAGAGTGCTAAAATTAGAGGTTCTTGTGAGTGAGAATTTGTGCAAATTTTGAGTGCAGTACCTTGGTTGTTTGGGCTCTTTAAACACCCAAAAAATTAGTGTTCAAGTTCATCTGAGATTTTATTACCATTAGGCTCAAGAATCATCATCATAAATTGAGTCAATTTTGCTAATAGCTTGATATTTGAACTTGTGATGAGCTTTGTATGTACCTATATATATATAAGCCCTGTTTTGCCCTATTTCTGGACCTCTGTTTTGTTGCTGCCCTTCACCCATTTTGAGCTTATTTTTTTCCTTAAATTCATCACAAACATCCCCCAAAATTTCGTGACAAGTTGGCCAAGTTTTGAAGCAAAATTCCTATCATTAGTGACGGTTTTTCCAATTTTGTGACAGTTTTCATTTTGCTTCTTGTTCAACGTGTAAATATGGGTTTTGGTGGCTGTTGGGAATTGTTTTTGATAGTATATACATATATAAGCTCAAGTGGAAGGTTTCATAATTTTCCAACACCATTTCATATGCTTTTGAGTGCTCACAAGTTGGGAAAAATTGTGACGGTTTCCTGAAATTTCCAGCAATTGGTACTTGTGTTTTGTGTCAAATTTGAATCCTTTTGTCTTGAAATTTTTTCCAGTTTTCTTAATTGAGTTTTCCTTCATTTTAGTTGCAGTAACTATAGTAGCCTTTGTCTCATATTAAATCTCCTTTTGAGAAGCTAATTTTTCTTCATTGAGTGTCCTTTTATTGCTTGTCTTCTTTGACTCCTATTAGTTTTGTCTAGAGTCTTTGTCTTCTTGGATTTCCCGAAGCTCTTTGGCTGGATTGTTCCTCTTTCACTTGGATAAATGGGACTTGGTAATTGATAGAGGTTTCTTAAGAAAGCTCTAAAAGAGTTGAGAGGAAAAAGGCTAGAGTGCACATTATAGAAAAAGCCTCTAAGAGTGTAAACAAAAAGGTTGAGTGAAAACACTTAGTCGAGTGGTTAGGACTCATTCTATTATATTATTTTTGCTTCTAACATCTTCCTTGCAGCAATGGATAGCTCCCCAAGTGTTGGTAATGATTTATCTCCTAGAACCCAAAAGGTTATGGATGCCATGATGGAGAAGTTCATTCACTTACAACACAACTTCAAGAATGAGCTTCAAGAGAGTGTAAATGAGGTGAGGGAGGAGAGTAGACGCATTAAGGAGGAGAGAAATAGAAGGTTTAGGGAAGAAAAAAATAAGAGGATTGAGTTTGAAAGAATGGTGAGAAAGGAGTATCATGAGAGAAGAGAGAGAACCTTGCGAGAAAACCATAAGGGAAGAGAAAGGGAAGAGCATGAAAGAAGAAGAGGAGAGAACAGAGGGAGTGGAAGTGAAAGGGAAAGTAAAAGGGGAAACCATTATTCACCTAGGAAAAGTGGTGGGGAAAGTAAATATGATGAGGAGTATGCATTTGGAGCCTTTGATGAGGAGAGGAGAGGAAAGGAAAGGCATGACCGAAACACATAACATAGTAGAAACCCACACACACCTAGAAGGGTCTTTAGTGATAATGAACCGAGAGTTAGGAGGGAAGACATGAGACTTGAATGTGAGTTTATAGAGAGAATTTTGAGAGAGAAGAATGAGTTAAGAGTAAAAGAGTTGTTAGATCAAGATGATTAACACTCTTTGTTTTGATAATTACAAGACAGACAATACTTTCAGACGAAGTAAGATCAGACGATAGAAGACCTCAGACGAAAGATGACTCCTCAATCTATAAAAGCTTTTATTTCATCTTACATTAAAAAGGGGTTATGTCGCAAAGTTCAGACGATACAAGAATGATGGTAGACGACATTATCTTCGAACTTCTCTTTCAGAATATCTTTCGAGGACTATGTTTTCTGTCAAGACTCATCGTCTACTAGAAGAAGCTAAAGACAAACGAAGTAACTTGTGCACATTTCAAATCTAGTCGTTACTCGTGGAAGTTTCCAAAAGTGGTTGGACACTGTGCAAAACATCTGCAACACGAAAAGCAGATCACGCTTTTGTTATCCAAACTGATCAAGTCAGAAAAAGGTATTGAATGTGCACTGACTCCGCTGCTCAAACATTAATTATTCTGATTGATCTCTGCCACTAATGGGAAAGCTTCAAGAAAAGGATAATGGTCAAGATTTGAGTCTAACGGATCTTTCCAAGACTTTTGCCTATATAAAGGTCTTCTTTTCACAATTTCAAGTTGTCGAAAACGCTACATAAGCTTATTCTTGTCTTCGCTCTTGAATCAAAGGAATTTATAATTCATTGTAAAAACCCTCTCTGTGTAGAGGAATCCTTAAGTTTTTCTTAAACTCTTTTAAATCCACTTGTGTGGTACTTTAGCCTGAGGAGGCTGTGTGTGCAAAGAATACCTGGCTTTAGCCTGAAGAGGCTGTGGTGCAAAGAATACTTGGTTGTTCAGCCTGGGAAGGCTTTGTTTAAAGAAAATCCTGTATTAGCCAGAAGTGCCTGGGTTCAAACAGTACTTGTAACCTTTTCACGGTTGATAGTGAAAACTTAGTGTTTGCTGGGTAACTGGACGTAGTCTTGAATAGACGAACCAGTATAAAAATAATTGTGTTTACGTTATTTGATCTTGTAACTAACGGGGATAATCAAAGCATAACTTCATTTGTTAAAAATCAATCTTTCAAAATAAAATTCACATAGTTTGAATCTGTTTGAAAACAACAGACGATAAGAAATTTTTTTATTAATAACACAATTGAACCCCCCCTTCTTGTGTTTATTCTTTACAGTTTGGTATCAGAGCTCAATCTCTAAGGGTTGAGCATTTTACAGCTGCTAGAGGAAAAAGATCCAGATGGAGTCACAAGGGCTAACGTTTCTTTCAGGAGGTTCCTCCATGAACAAGCCGCCAGCCTTCTCAGGGGATGACTATCCCTACTGGGCCGACAGGATGAAGAAGTACATAAAGTCTACTCAATATAGACTTTGGAAGATCATCACTCAGGGAGATATTCCCATTGTCAAACCTGAGACTGAATGGGGAAATGAAGAATATTCCCTCATGGAGCTCAATAGAAAGGCAAGATATGCACTCACACGTGCCCTCTCAAGGACATAATACAATAGATTTTGTGCCTACAAGACCGTCAAGGATCTCTGGGATGCCCTAAAAATATCCTACGAAGGAACTGAGGAAGTCAGAATGAGAAAAGTTGCCACACTTCAAAGATAATATGAGATGTTCTCTATAAAGAAGGGTGAATCCATTGATATGATGTTTGGAAGATTCCAGACAATATTAAATGGTCTCACTTCGCTGGGAATCACATTCATGAAGGCTCAACATGAAGATTCCGGACAGCCTTCCTACTCCATGGGAAGCTATGTCCACCGCCATCTCTATGGGACGTGACATGAAAACATTAACTCTTGATGAGTTAATAGAAGCCTTGAGAGTACATGAGGTACTTCTCTACAAAAGGGACAAAATAAAAATTCAAGAGCCCATAGCTCTTCCATCTGTTGATGAGGTCCCAAAAGAAGAATCTGTCAAGAAAGAAAGAAAGAAGAAGAACAAGATTCTTAAAGCTGAAACGTCTGAATCAGATTCGTCTGATGGATCGTCTGAAGATGAGATATCTCTCATGGAAGATGATGATGAAGAAAGGAAGAGGTCAACGCTTCTTCAAAAAGAAAGAGAAGAAGTTTCCTGAGAAACCCTCAAATAAGGAGGAAAGCTCAGAGATCGTGTGCTACGAGTGCAGAAAGCCTGGACATATGAGATCTGAATGTCCAAAGCTCAAAAGAAGATGGAAGCCTCGTAGAGACAAGGGAAAAAAGAGCTTGCTGACATGGGAACACCTTGACAGCAACAACTCAAACGACTCCACAGAGGTAGAGGAAATTGCAAACATCTGTCTCATGGTTGGATACAATCCTTCCTCTGAGGTAAATGTTACTTCTATCACATCCTCTTCATCTGAGTCTGAATCAGAATCCGAAGAAATATCATATGATACCCTTTTAGCAAACTCTCATTTTATTGCTGAGCAATACAAAGTACGCAAAGCAAAGTTAAAACAAACTTTGGAAGAAAATGATACATTGAAATCTGAAAAAGAGTTGCTTAAATAGGAAGTATCAGATGAAATATCATCTGACTCTGAAAAGAACGTTTTAATTCTTAAAATCGAAAGATTAAAGAAAGAAAATGATTCTTTACTCAAAGACTTAACTAAGTTCACAAAAGGATCCTCCATGCTTAAAAACATTTTAAAATATGGGAGAGCTCCTTCTAATAAAAGTGGACTAGGTTATGTTGAGTAGACGAATGAGAAGAAGACAAAATATGCTTCGTCTACTCAAAAGAAGAAGAACAAAAGTTACAACAAGGTTCCAAATGATTACAAGAAAAATACTAAAACCTTGAACAAAAAGAAACTTTCTTCTACTAACAAAGGAGGACCCAAAAGAATTTGGGTACCAAATTCACTCATTATTCCTGTTGCAGATATCCTTAATAGGAAGAGAGAAGACTTCAAGCTGGTACCTGGACAGTGGACATGAAGCAGCCTTTAACGCTGGTGAGTGTATAGTCAAAAAAAGGATAAATCCATTCTGTTTGTTGGGAAAAGAAAGAACAATCTCTATGAGGTTTCTCTTTCTGACCTTAGTGATCAGAATGTAACATGTTTGATTTCAGTAGACGATGAACGAGATATTTGGCACAAAAAGCTTGGATATTTAAGTCTCAAGTATATTTCGAAAATTTCTAAAAAAAATCTTGTGAAAGGTTTGCCAAAAATATCTTGGAAGTCCGATCGTCTGTGTGAATCTTGTCAGCATGGGAAACAGCTTAAAGCTTCTTTTAAATAAAAAAATGTTGTTTCCACGACAAGACCTTTGGAACTATTACATATTGATCTCTTTGGACCCACTCAAACTGAAAGTCTTGGAGGAAAGAAATATGGAATTGTCATTATAGACGACTATACTAGATTTACTTGGGTATACTTCCTAGCCCATAAACACGAGTCTTTCAATGTCTTTGAGATATGGAATATGTATTGCGTCTGTGAGAAACGATCATAGAACAGAGTTTGAAAACTCTGAGTTCAAAGCCTTCTGTTTTGAAAATGGTATCTTTCATAATTTTTCATCTCCAAGAACTCCCCAACAAAATGGAGTTATGGAAAGGAAAAATTATACTTTACAAGAAATGGCTAGAACAATGTTACATGAAAGCTCTATTCTAAAATATTATTGGGCAGAAGCAATAAATACCTCTTGATATATTCAAAGCAGAATATTAATAAAACCTATATTGAACAAGACCCCTTATGAACTATGGAAAGGAAGAAGACCCAACATATCCTACTATCATCCTTTTGGATGTGAGTGTTTTATCCTAAACACCAGAGATCAACTTGGAAAGTTTGACTCAAAGGTGATCAAAGGATTTTTACTTGGATACTCCAATACATCTAAGGCCTATAGAGTATTTAACTCTAAGACGCAAGTTGTAGAGGAATCTATTCATGTAAAATTTCAAGATAACTCAAAGGCTGATAAGGAAATATCAGACCTTGTTGGACTTAAAGCTTGATGATGTTTGAAGCTTCTCAACCTTTAGTGTTTTGCTTTTGATGTTTATGTAATCTTAATGTTTTCCTTAGATCAATTGTAATAAGCTTTTCATTGTATTGATTGTTTAGGATAAGCTTGTGCTTGTGATTGTTCTTGTGTGACAAGTCTTAGGTAAGTAAAGTCATTACTTGTGTTGGAGATTCAAATCATTCATTTCCCTCTTTGTTTTTAAGAAAATTTTTTTGGTAATTGACTGAGGTAATAAATTACCAGAAACTGGTAATAGATTACCAACTAAGGTAATAGATTACCAGAAAACGGTAATAGATTACCACAGTTTGGTAACAGAGTGGAAATTTGTGATTTTCTCTGTGGTAATCGATTACCACTCGGATTAATCGATTACCAGAGGTTAAAAACACTTGAGATGATGTTTACTTGCTGGGATAATCGATTACCAACAGCTGTAATCGATTACCACCATCAGAAATCAATTAGATTGCTCAAAATGGGTTTTTATCTTGTTTTCTATATAAACCCTCTTTCAAAATATTTCATAAGAACTTTGAAAATACGAAAAGGATTGATCTTACACTTTCATATCTTCTTTGAAACTGAGTTTATATTTTCTCCAAGAAATCCTTCAAAGAATTGAAAAGGTTTTCAAGAAAAGTTTTCAAAGAGCAATCTTGGTTGAGTTTCAATGGTTGGTTTGTCTTGTGCTTTATGTTGATCAGATTCTACACTATCAGGTGTTCTCTAAACTGATCTTTATTGTTTGTTTTGGTTTGGGTTGATTACTCTAAGAGAGAGGTCTCTCTAGGAAAGAGTAAGGTGATTTGAGAAAGGCTTCTCAAAGGATTGGTTCTTGGAGGTGCCAAGACCAAGGAGAACTGTTCTTTGGATTAAAGAACAGGTGTTGGGTGTTTTGATTTCGTTTTTATGTTGCTTGTGCAGAGTGAATGTAAAGAACATAAAAGGGATCATTGTTATAGTGGAACACCAATTGCAACAGATTGTTGAATTGGGACTAGACGTAGGCCGGAAGCCGAACCAGTATAAATCCTCTTATACACTCTTCTCCTACCTTACGCTTTTATATTTTGTCAATACGATTAACTGTAACATTGAATTACATTGTTTACATTTGGTAATTGATTCATATCTTGAACACTTGAATACAAATACTGATTCTTTAAGTATATTGATTGCTAATATGTTTCTCTGATCTTTCTTAAGTGTTTCCGTTGTGTATCTTTGATATATCTTGTTCTAACGCTTATTCATTTGAGGTTGATTAGTTAAACAAGATTAGTTTTAATCTGAAATAAAAAGAAAGTAGAAACGACATTAATTTGGGCATTTTGGGAACTAGAATCTATTCACCCCCCCTCTAGATTCAACATAGGGACCAACAATTGGTATCAGGAGCTTTAACTAGTAAATTACTCTAGTAATCCTTCTTAGTTCCCTATAATGGCTGGTAATCTTTTACTCTTCGCTGAAGGAGCTTCGATAAATAGACCTCCATTGTTCTGCGGTGATAACTATCCTTTTTGGAAAGTTCGCATGAAGATCGTTATGGAATCTATTCACAGAAGTATCTGGCAGGCTGTGGTAAATGACTACAAAGTTCCAATAAAAATAGAGAATGGAAAAGAAATAGAGAAACCTTTTGAGGAATGGGACTTGGATGAGATTAGAAGGGCTGAAAATGACGCTAAGGGCCTTGAATATCATACACTCTGCTTTAAATTCTGATGAGTTTTTCAGGATATCTGCTTGCACAACAGCAAAAGAAGCATGGGAGCTTATCAAGGTTACCCATGAAGGTACTGCTGAGGTAAGAAGAGCTAGGAAAAACACACTCATTCAAGAGTATGAGACATTCAGAATGTTCCAAGGAGAGTCAATCATGGAAATGCAAAAGAGATTCACACACATTATTAACCATCTCAAAGGGCTTGGCAAGAACTTCATAGAAGAAGAAGTGAATGTCAAGATTCTGAAATCATTGAATAGAAAGTGACAACCTACAGTGACAGCCATAACTGAATCCAAGAACCTTGTTGCTCTGACAAGTGCTGAACTGTTTGGAAAACTTAGAGAATATGAAATGGATATGACTCGCATGGCAGATGAGGAACAAAAGGACAAGAAAACCAAAAGCCTTGCACTGAAAATGGAAGACACATCAAGTGAGTGTGATACATCCAGCTGGGCAAGTGAATCTGAACATGAAAACATGAACCAAATGGTAAGAAAGTTTAAAAAGTTCATGAGAATGAAAAATGGTAAGAAAAGGTTCAACAATTCTAAGAAGGGCTTCAAAAGTAGTGAGAGTTCGTCTTCAAAGGTGACTTGCTATGAGTGTGGCAAGGTTGGTCACTACAGGTCTGAGTGCCCCAACATGAGGAATGCCAACTGCAATGAGCCTAGAAGATCTAAACATAATGAAAGGTCCAAGAAGGATATATTCAGACAGAAGAAAGCATATATAGCTTGGGAAGAGGATGATTCTTCTACCTCTACTGAAAGTGAGATTGAGGAAGAAAATCTTTGCTTCATGGTCAAATCAACAATGGATGAAGAGGTAAGTGATTCTGATTCATCTACTTGTGATTATGATGAGTTACATACTGCTTTTTGTGATTTGTATAAAGAAGCCAAAAGATTAAGCAAATTGAACAAGGTTTTAAAAAGCAATGTTTCTGATTTAGAAAATAATATATGTGCTTTAAAAAATGATGTTCAAAGATTGAAAGATGAAAATGAAGTTTTGAAACAACCATGTTTTAAGTGTGCTTCAACTTTTGTTTCTTTGAGAAAGAAAAATCTAAAGTTATTTGCATTTGAACAACCATGTAAAAACAGAACCTTCACATGTAGTTATTGCATGAAACCTGGTCATAATTCTTATAATTGCATGATTAGAAAGGAAGGTATATCTTGTGGTTTGTTTAAGTGGGTTAAGAAAGTTAAACTTGATGATGCTAACATGGCTGGACTCAAGAGAAGTTGGGTACCAAAAGCAAAGTAAACTTTCTTGTGTAGATATGTTTGAGAGCCAAACAATCAATAGTTGGTATCAACAATTGGAATCATGGAACAATTGGTATTCTGGACAATGGCTGCTCAAAACATGTGATTGATGAAGAGATCAAACTTATCTCCTTTCAATCAAAAGAATTTGGATCTGCAGTTTATGGAGATATCATAGAGGGAAGATTTTATACCTATATCTTTGATAATTCATATTGCTTAACATGTAGAAAATCATATCATTGCATTATATTTGGCAAAACATAGCTCATATTGCATGAAAACATGTTTTTAGAAAAATCGATTGGCGATAATCAATTACCACCAAGGGTTAATCGATTACCTAATATATTTTGGCCCCTTATGTATTGTATGTTCACTGGAGTAATCGATTACCACATGAGTCAATCGATTACCTCTTTACACTACTATATTTGTGAATATTTGATAGGCACGGGCTAATCGATTAAGACCTTAAGTCAATCAATTACCCATGTTTTATAACTAACTTCTTTTCAACTCATGTTATAAGAGCAGTAACAGGAGTCAAGGGTCATCTTTTCATACCTTCTCCAAAGGATGGATGAAATGGAAGCAACAACGACTTGATATTTTCTTTAGTTCGTTCATTCTTATCTCTATTCTCTATATTTGATTATAATTCTCTCTGTTTTTGCTTTTGATATACCAAATAGGGGGAGAAGTATAAGTTGATAGAATATACTTGATAGGGGGAGTAAGGAGTAAGTAGAAATTTGAGTTTTTGAGCTCAATATATGGCTTATATGAACTATATAAACAATTATTTCATGAATCTGCAACATTTCTATTTTGTGCTTGCATTGCTAACAAATTGCAGGTTTATCAAAAGAACAATAAGCACCTAGGCACTAAGGAAAACTCAAAGTTGGATTTGGTACATCAAAACCAAAAAGGGGGAGATTGTTGGACTTAAAGCTTGATGATGCTTGAAGCTTCTCAACCTTTAGTGTTTTGCTTTTGATGTTTATGTAATCTTAATGTTTTCCTTAGATCAATTGTAATAAGCTTTTCATTGTATTGATTGTTTAGGATAAGCTTGTGCTTGTGATTGTTCTTGTGTGACAAGTCTTAGGTAAGTAAAGTCATTACTTGTGTTGGAGATTCAAATCATTCATTTCCCTCTTTGTTTTTAAGAAAAAGTTTTTAGTAATTGACTGAGGTAAAAGATTACGAGAATCGGTAGCAGTTACCAACTAAGGTAATAGATTACCAGAAAACGGTAATAGATTACCACAGTTTGGTAACAGAGTGGAAATTTGTGATTTTCTCTGTGGTAATCGATTACCACTCGGATTAATCGATTACCAGAGGTTAAAAACACTTGAGATGATGTTTACTTGCTGGGATAATCGATTACCAACAGTCATGTCGATTACCACCATCGAAATCAATTAGATTGCTCAAAATGGGTTTTTATCTTGTTTTTTATATAAACCCTCTTTCAAAATATTTCATAAGAACTTTGAAAATACGAAAAGGATTGATCTTACACTTTCATATCTTCTTTAAAACTGAGTTTATATTTTCTCCAAGAAATCCTTCAAAGAATTGAAAAGGTTTTCAAGAAAAGTTTTCAAAGAGCAATCTTGGTTGAGTTTCAATGGTTGGTTTGTCTTGTGCTTTATGTTGATCAGATTCTACACTATCAGGTGTTCTCTAAACTAATCTTTATTGTTTGTTTTGGTTTGGGTTGATTACTCTAAGAGAGAGGTCTCTCTAGGAAAGAGTAAGGTGATTTGAGAAAGGCTTCTCAAAGGATTGGTTCTTGGAGGTGCCAAGACCAAGGAGAATTGTTCTTTGGATTAAAGAACAGGTGTTGGGTGTTTTGATTTCGTTTTTATGTTGCTTGTGCAGAGTGAATGTAAAGAACATAAAAGGGATCATTGTTATAGTGGAACACCAATTGCAACAGATTGTTGAATTGACAAATGGATGGATAGTAGGCTTCGAACCAAAAGATAAATCCTCTTGTACACTCTTCTCCTACCTTACGCTTTTATATTTTGTCAATACGATTAACTGTAACATTGAATTACATTGTTTACATTTGGTAATTGACTGCGTAATTGATTCATATCTTGAACACTTGAATACAAATACTGATTCTTTAAGTATATTGATTGCTAATATGTTTCTCTGATCTTTCTTAAGTGTTTCCGCTGTGTATCTTTGATATATCTTGTTCTAACGCTTATTCATTTGAGGTTGATTAGTTAAACAAGATTAGTTTTAATCTGAAATAAAAAGAAAGTAAAAATGACATTAATTTGGGCATTTTGGGAACTAGAATCTATTCACTCCCCCCCCCCTCTAGATTCAACATAGGGACCAACAGACCTAGAAAAATTTGTTTGATAATTTGCAGATCAACCCCTCTGGTCAAAACTCGAGTTCAAATGGTCAACCTGGTATAGACAAAAGAACAGACGAAAGAAGAACAGACGAACCCTCTTCATTTGATATTCATCAACCTGATGCTCAAGCTCCTACCAGAACTTGGAGGTTTGCCTCAAACCATACAAAAGATCTTATCATTGGAGATAGGCATCAACGAGTTCAAATGAGATCAAAGTTTAGAGAATTGTCTGGCTACGCTCTTGTGTCAAACATAGAGCCTAAGAATATTGAGGAAGCTCTACAAGAGAATGACTGGATTTTAGCTGTGGAAGAAGAGCTAAACCAGTTTACCAAAAATGACGTTTGGACTTTAGTAGAGAGACCAAGGAACAAAAGCATCATTAGAACAAGATGGGTGCTTAGAAATAAACTTGATGAAGCTGGAAAAGTGGTAAGAAACAAAACAAGGTTAGTAGCCCAAGGTTATAACCAACAGGAAGGTATTGATTTCACTGAAACTTTTGGCCCTGTAGCTAGGTTAGAAGCTATTAGAATTTTACTTACTTTTGCTGCTCATAAGAATATCGTCTTATATCAAATGAATGTAAAAAGTGCTTTTCTAAACGAATTTATTGAAGAAGAAGTATATGTGAAACAACCTCCTGGCTTTGAGAGTTCATCTCAACCAGATCATGTTTTCAAATTGAAGAAAACACTCTATGGTCTTAAATAAGCTTCTAGAGCTTGGTATGATAGACTAAGTTCTTTTCTTCTTAAAAATAGTTTTTCTAGAGGAAAAGTTGATACTACTCTATTCAAGAAAAGTGTTTCAAAAGACTTTATTATTGTCCAAATATATGTAGACGATATAGTCTTTGGAGCCACTAACGAATCCTTGTGTAAGGATTTTTCTAAGTTAATGTAGGATGAGTTTGAAATAAGTATGATGGAAGAATTAAAGTTCTTCCTAGGACTTCAAATCAAACAGACAAAAGAAGGTATCTATATCCATCAACAAAAGTACACAAAAGAACTTCTTAAGAAGTTCAAGATGGATAACGCAAAGCCAATAAAGACACTCATGCATTCGTCTGGTGCTAGTCTCAATAAAGATGAATCAGGTAAAACCGTTGATCAGACGGTATACTGAGGTATGATTGGCTCACTGCTTTATTTAACTGCAAGTAGACCAGACATTATGTTTAGCGTCTGTCTATGTGCACGTTTTCAGTCTGACCCTAGAGAATCTTATTTACAAGCTGTAAAACGTATTCTTAGATATCTTATTGGAACCACTAATCTCTCTTTATTTTATAAGAAAAATAGTGATTTCAGTTTTAATGGCTATTGTGATGCTGACTATGCTGAAGACAAAGTGGAAAGGAAAAGCACAAGTGGTGGATGTCAATTTCTAGGCACATCACTCATCTCTTGGTCAAGCAAGAAACAAAACTCTATAACACTCTACCACAGAAGCAGAATATATTTTTTGCTTGGATGTTGTTCACAACTTCTTTGGGTAAAACATCAACTTGAAGATTACTTCAGGTTTGAAATCCAAATCCTAGTTTTTTGTGACAACACAAGTGCAATCAATCTCAGCAAAAACCATATTCAGCATTTAAAAACTAAACATATTGAAATAAAATTCCATTTTATAAGAGATTATGTTCAAAAGGGTATTTTCAATATACAGTTTGTTCAAACTAATTTTCAATGGGCAGATATCTTTACAAAGGCTTAAGAAGAAACACGATTTAATTTCATTAAAGAAAATTTGGGAATTATTTCTTTAAAAGATTAAGGTATTTCGTCTATGTCTATCGTCTGTACTTATCGTCTGATTATTTCACATTAAGACGAAACCTTGCGTCTGATCAAGTTGAATTAGAAAAAGGCCATTCAACAGACGAAATGTTATTATTTAATTAATTTAAAGTTGAGTGTGTAGGAAGACACAATAAATGCAGCATTAAATATGTCTGGCATTTATTACTCTATTTTAGGAAATTCAAAAGCATCCACTACAACTGACAGAAGTCAAATCAATCATTGAAAGGACAATCATGGGAGAAAACATCAAATCAGGGACGGTTTGTATTCTATCGTCTGATAATATATAACCGTTTGATTTATTTGACTATAAAAGTGTCAAAGTTACCTCTTTTACTCTTTACACTACTAAGTAATCAAAAGCTATTCTTTCTCTCTAAGAACACTCACTCTCTAACTCTCTTATTATTCAAACTCAGAAAAATGGCGCTAAGAACACACAACAATCATCTTTTGAAGAAGAAAGCTTTTTTGCGCAAGATTTGTTCTTGCCAAGCAAATGGGTGAAGAGGATCACTCTTTCCAATCTCTCAGGGCATACATGCGATTTTCTGGAAAAAGCGGGATGGATGAAGTTCGCTTCTTGGGAAGGTCCATGGATGATGGAGCCTTATGTTGAATTTTGGTCTGAGGCCAAGATTGTTGATGAGAATATAGTTGGAACTATTGGTGATAAGGAATACCTTATCAATGCTGAAGCTGTTGCCGTTATAGGGAAGTGCAAGATTGAAGGTGTCGTCTATAACCCCAACTGGAATGAGGGTATTGATGAAACTCTCATTGATCAAACGCTTTACGGCAAACCCAGAACGTCTGACATGGTCAAATACATAAGGGCTGGGAACTTGACTGCTGAAGGAAGAGTTCTACACAACCTTCTCTTCAACATCTTCACTCCCAGAATCGGGTCTCGCGACAATGTGAGCAACCGAGAATGATTCTGTCTTTTCTATCTTCTTCAGAAGGAGAAGATAAGTCTTCCCCATGTGATTATGGATCACTGGATGGATACCTTGAGAATAAGGGACTTGCGAAAGAAATCAAGTGCTCCCTATCCCGCTATCTTTGCAAAGATCATCCAGAATCAAGACTTTGATATCAAAGAATGTGAATGGTTTGCCAGTGGTCATGAGATCAAGCAAGGCACTTTCTCAAGAATGCGTCTGGATCTTGCACCATGGACGCTGAATGAAATGAATGAGAAGTTTCTCAATCCTAAGTCTTCTCAATCTTCTTCATCTCGATCACGACCCCCTCAACCACAAACACAAACCCATACATAAACCTCACAACCGCAGCCATCACCTCAATAAACTCGCCCCAGACATAAAACCCTCATCAAAAGACCAAGAAATGCACCCATTCCATCACAAATTCAACCTCAAACACAACCATTAACACAAACACAAACACAAGTCCAAACACCAAACCCTCCTCCATCTCAACCTAGAATGTCGTCTGAACCACCTGTGCAAGTTACAGAGGTTCCTTTTGAGACAACAGAAGATGTGCCTCTTGTTAGACGAAAAACAAGGTCTATCAAGTTGAAAATGCCAAGAATGAATTCGTCTACTCAAGACAATCCATCTGCCAAAAAAGCATCTGAGGATGTTAAGTCTGCTAGTAGGCAAGCAAACGTTCGCAAAAAGGCAAAGGTAGATGAAGCTCAAGTCTCAGACGAGGTTCTGAGAAAGGCATATATGAAAGGAACAAGAAAAGGTATAGTTGAGGTTTCTACAATTCTCAGTGAAGGAAGAATTAGAAAAGGCTAAGAAAGCCTTCATTCTCTCTAAAGCTGAAAGGGAACGTAGATTCCAGGAAAGCGCCAAGGGGATTGGATCGTCTGGAGCTTCTCATGCTCAGACCACATCAAAGGGAATGAATAATGAAGAAACTGCCCAGATCTAAAAAGACAACGCAATCCTCGCTGAGCAGTTGTCTACAATGCTTAGTGAAGATTTGCCCCCTATGGAATTTGGTTCTTTGATGTAGGAACATCAAGGAGGATCACTAGAGGCATGCAAAGGAGACTAGAAGAGGAAGCTAGGAGACTCCAAGACCAAAAGGCTATTAGTGTAGGACTAGGAGAATGTAATCTTCTTGTAAACTTGTATGAACCTAAGGATACTAGTCCTATGTAAATGGTTTCGGTGCTTCCTTCAAAAAGGTCCAAAGCCCTCGGTTAAACCTATTGTTAGGAAAGCCATAAATCCAAAGGAAACAAGGTTCACAGAAGGATTTTCAAATGCACCACTTTTCGGCAAAACACTTGTGAAGGACCTTGGAAATCACTTGGAATTAAGGGAGAAACCTTGTTTAAGCTAGGATTTGTGCCTTACTTAATCAAGGGATCTCAACCTTTAATCCCAAGTAGATAGGATTGATGACTTGGCTAATCACATGGGTGCCAATGGGAGACAAACCCATGTGCACTCATGTGAAGGCCATGTGAAGCCATGTGCTTCCTTAACCACCAAGTAACTAGCATGGTTACTTGGGGATTAAGGTAAGCCCACGGATTGGCTAGCCTTAACTAGGCTTAAAGAACCCTAAACCATGGTTAGGAGACTTGATGGCCAAGCAAGGTTTTCCTATAAAAGCCTTGGCCGAATATGATGTAGGAACTTTTGACATTTGTGAATGAAAAGAGTTTTTAGCTTGTTGAGAGATTTTCTCTTGTTCCCTTAGGGAAGTTCCTTGAATCTTATCAATGGAGTTCTCTTCCATTGTGGCGGTTCCTCCTAGGCTTATAGGTTCCTAACCTTGGCGCCACCATTTTCTTCCTCCTTCTGCTTCATACCCTTTTCTTCTATCCTTCTAAACACCTAAAACCTCCATGGTCGAGAGCTTCTTTGGTCCAATCCTTCGATGCATCTTGGTTGAGGACTAGACATGGGCAATCCAAAAGCTTCATTGGAGAATTCTTCAAGGAGGCCTTCAACATTCTTCCACTCCAATAGATGAATCAAGAGAAGATGATGTAATCTTGCTTTTGTCTCTTCTTCGTGCCATACCTCTTCAGATGGTAAATGTAGAGTCTGAGGAAAGAAGCTGCTTATAGATGATGCAACCTTCGTCTATCATCCATGACATGGAATCTAATTCATCAGACGATGAAGAATGTCTTATCACAAGACATGTGGCACCTTTTGCAAAGATTCCAGCTAAGGTCTTAAATGAAGAAGACTTTCCACCCAAGCTCAAAATGGACTACACCTTTCTCAACGATCTTGTTATGCAAAGGTATAGTACTATTGGGTGTGCGGAAAGGCCTAAGAAGCCTGAGTGGATAATCTTAGATCATGTTGTGGAAGCCTCTGATCTTTCTGACTCTGATAGATCTGAGTCTGGCAATGACAGTTATTGCGCAGACGATGAAGATTCTTTTGTTGAAGAGATAGAATCTCCCTACATTGAATTGGACAACCCTGATGAAGTTGCTCTTGGAAGGTGATCCAATGTAGCTCCAAATTGCCCACACTAGCCTTCAACACTTGCACTGATCAATGAGACCAAGCTAAGATGGCTCGACCATGGAGGTTTAGGTGTTTTTGGTTTAAGAAATCAAAGTAGAAAGTGGAGAGGTATGGAATGAAGGTGGCGCCAAAGAGGGAACTCCCATAAGCCTAGAAGGAATTGCCACAATGGTTGAAAGACACCATTGATAAGATTCAAGGTCTTCCCTAAGGGAATAAGAGAAATCTCTCTCAAAGCTTCAAAGCTCTTTTCATTCAAAAAAAATGTCAAAAGTGTTATACATGGTTCGGCCAAGGGTTTATATAATGCACCCTTGCTTGGCCTCTAAGCTAACTAACTAGAGTTAAGCCTAAACCTACCCTAATCACTAATTAACTAAGGCTAACCGAAACTCCTAGGTTGTTAGCCGTGAACCAATGAGAAGAGAGTGAGCATGTGGACTTCACATGGTGGTACATGGGTGCACATGGTCTTGCCCCCTTGATCCGTTCCATGTGATGCTCCAAGTCACTAATTGATAAGTGCTAAATTATACATGTTTTCCAAGGTGTTTTCAGTCCATTTCCATCTATTTTCAGTATGTGTAGTCACAATTTAGACAAGAAAACAGTAAAAATATCATATTTGTCTAATGTTAGTCTTTGATTTAGCGTTTTGTTAGTTTTATAGGATTTTCGTGTATTTTTAAGTCATTTTATCCATTTTCTTGTTAATTGTAGATTGATTGAAGAGAAGATAGAAGCTGGGAAGGAAAGCTCACGAACATGAGACGAACAAATCCCATTGAAGCAAGAAAGTCCGTCCAATTCGTGCAAAAAAATGAAGTGCAAGTGGCAACTCTGTATCGTCTGTGGATGCGACAACAGACGGAACAAGCATCAAGCCTCGGACGCAACTGCATCAGAACAAGAGAGTAGAGCAAACCAAACCTCAAGTTGAGCATCCGTAGCATTAGAAGACGATATCGTCTCCCAAGACGCGCCGGGCGCATTCGAAGCGCGCTCATGCCACTCTCAATTAGTCAAGCGCGCTCAGGGACGCGTCTCGTGCCTTATGGAAGCTCAAATGTAGGGATTAAGACGCAAGAACTCTTGTTCCGTCTGATGGGCTATTCCGTCTGTACTTGATTCATCTGAGTTGTTCATCTATGCTTATTTCATCTGAAGAGCTACTCCGTCTATGCGTGCTTCTTAGGGAGTTACTTCGTCTGTACTAGTAGTCTCCAAGTTACTTCGTCTGTACCAGTATTATCCGAGTTACTTCGTCTGTGCTTAATTCGTCTGAGAGTGTTTCGTCCATGCTTACTTCATCTGAGTTCATATAGACGAAGCCAAGACAGACGATACAAAGTTCACTACAGACGATACCAAGACAAAGACAGACGAAGCCAAGACAGACGGTACGAAGCCTCGTCAGACGAAAGATCTCACAGACGGAAGAACACTTAGAATGAAAGATTGCTCAATTTGTGCACTTCTCGAGACTTGCAGCAAAGTAAATAAAAGTCGTGGTCATCTGTATCGTCTAAGGGAATTAACTGAAGTATTTTCTTAAGGAATCAATTGAAGGTTTCATCAGACGGAAGCAATAATCTGCAGTTGCAGTTGCCACGCTGTCAGAATCAAGCAAGTCAATGTATTCAAACTATCACAATGCACCTGGACGTAATTCTAGTAAAAGGGAGCACACTTCCTCATCTATAAAAGGATATCTTGGGCGCGAAAACAAAGGGGGGGAATTCGAATTAGAAGATCCACAACTAACATTACTCTGTTTTCCCTTCTCTTGCGAGTTTCTCTCGTTTTTCTCTTCTCCATTTCTGTTTTCCTTCTCTCTCAATCAACCTTGAGATTCCTGAGTTTGTGAGTTGCGAAAGCATAATCAAGCAATTATGGAGCTTCTCTGGTGTTTGATTTCTATTTTGTTTCTTTCTTTTCTCATTTCCATGTTAGGCTAAATTCTGCAGTTAGGAATGGGGATGTTGATTTCAGAATTCTTGTAATGAATCTCTTCTGTTAATCCAAGTATAATTCCACCGAATTGATTGATCTCTTCCCTGCTTAATGCTTATTCTTGAGATTTAATTCATGAAACTCAAATAGAGATAGAGATATTAATGTTTGATTGAATTGAATTCTGTCTTGAGAATTTGTATCTCGTGTCAACTATGAGATCGAGAGATGAATAGTTGAAGAAGGAGAGGAAATGTATCACTATAGTAGTGCATGAGTCTAGAGATAGAACTTGCATATTATGAGATGTTGTAACGAATTCATCTGTTCGCTTCTTGAATGAATCTCTGTTTTCACCTAAGAGATTAGGGATGATAGTAGGCATTCAAAGGGACTAAGACCTAGAGATAGGATTAGTCTACGGTATCACGAATTCTAGTCTCCAATTGAGTGAGATTTGCTAGATTAACATAGGAAGTAGTTACTTGAGGAAGGAATCAACTGAACCAATTCCCTAACTGTATTTCATCATCTCTGAAACTTAACATTTACTTGCTTCTTTACTTTACAGTATTGCTTTATTTTACACAATAGCTTAGTTTTACCTACATCATTCATTCCCTGATTCGTCCTAATAGCAAAGCATGTTGAGCATTTGGTAATTCACAATCAGTCTCTGTGGTTCGACAACCTTTTCTCACTATTTCTAAACTTGTGACGACCGGTACACTTGCCGAAAGATTGACACATACATACATACTTATAGTCAACACTAATCTGTGCCTAATTGGGATTAAGGGAGGAGATCTTCTAATCAAGTGAAGGCATGGATCTTAAGCTTGATTAGAAGTCCTTACTTAATTCTAATTAGCAAAGACTTCACACAAGTTTTTAAAACTTCTAGTTTTTGAAAAAGGGTTTTGTGTGAAATCTATAGGACTTGTCTTCTTACTAGTCTAGGAACAACCGAGGGCTTTGGACCCTTTAGCACAAAAAGAACCCTAGCTTATTACATAGGACCTTGTTCATACATGTTTACAAGAAGATTACAAGTAAGAAATCCTATGCTACTATCTTCCTTGTCTTGAAGCCTTCACACCTCCTCTTATAGCCTCCTTTGCATACTTCTAGTAACTCTCCTTGATGTTCTAAGGTTGTGGTTGAGATGGTTTAGTTTGTGGTTAAGGTTGAGACGGTTGAGATTGAGATGATTGAGGATTGAGAAGTCTCTCAACGAATCTCATCAACTTCATTCCTCGTCATTGACTCGAGGTACAGATGCATCTTGGAAAAAGTACCTTGTTTAATCTCTGCACCAGCATTGTACCAATCACATCCACTGTGATCAAAGCCTTGATTGAGAACAATCTTGGCGAAAACTGCAGGGTAGATGAGGTTTGACTTCCTTTTCAAAGTACTTCCTTTTCAAAGTCCTTCCCTTTAGTGCAGAAATCCAATGGTCCATAATCACATGAGGAAGACTAATCTTTTTCTTCTTCATCATATAGTAGAGACAGAAGCGGTCTATGTTGCTCACATTCTCTCTTGAGCCAACCCTTGGCTTAAAAATGTTGAAGAGCAGGTTGTGGAGAATCCTGCATTCTGGCATCAAGTTGCCAGCCCTCCAAAAATTTGCCAGATCAGATGTTTTGGGCTTTCCATACAATAGAGTATCAACCTCTTCATTGCTCAGTTGATCACTCCAGTCAGACGTATATACTTCTCCTTCAGCCTTTCCTTTCCCGATGGCAGCTATGGAGTCAACGTTGATCAGAAACTGTTTGTCTCCAATAGAGCCAACAATGCCTTCGTCTACGACCTTGGCATTTTCCCATAACTCACATAGCATTCAAGCATCCATGGCCCTTCCCATTCAGCGAATTTCAACCATCCGGCAGATTCAATCATCCAAAAGGTGTAACCGGAAACCTTGAACAGAGTGTTCTTTCGGATCCACTTGCTAGCAAGGAACATCTATTGTGAAAAGAAAGTTCCTTCTTTAGCAACAACCTCTTGAGTGTTCTTGGCGGCCATTTTCTAGTTTGAAAAGGATAGTTTACAGGAGTGAGACTTCTTAGCGAGAGATAAAGAGTCAAATGCAATAGTATTGAATACTGTAAAGAGTAAAAATGTTAACTTTCAATATTTATAGGCAGATTAATGAAACGGTTATAATTCATCAGACGAAAGAATGGAAACCGTCCCTTATTTGACGTTATCTCATGATTGCCCTTTTAATGATTGATTTGACCTTTGAGATTTACTGCATGTGCCTTTCAATGTCCTAAAATAGCATAGTAAATGACAGACACATTTAATGCTGCATTTATTGTGTCTCCCTGCATACTCAATTTAAATTAATTAAATAATAACAATGCGTCTGTTGAATTGTTATAGACTGATTCAACTTGATCAGATGCAATGCTTCGTCTTAACACGAAAGATAAATCAGCCAATTCATATAAACGAATAAAATAGACGAAAGGATCAGATGAATAACTTAATCTTTTAAAGAAACAATTCCCAAATTTTCTTTAATGAAATTAAAGCAAGTTTCGTCTAAAGCTTTTGTAAAGATATCTTCCCATTGAAAATCAGTTTGAACAAACTGTATATCAAAAATACCTTTTTGAACATAATATCTTATAAAATAAAATTTAATTTCAATGTGTTTAGCTTTTGAATGCTGAATAGGGTTTTTACTGAGATTAATAGCACTTGTAGTAATCCTCAAGTTGATGTTTTACCCAAAGTAGTTGTGAGCAACAACCAGGTGCAGCGATGTATTCTGCTTTAGTGGTTGAGAGTGCTATAGAGTTTTTTTTCTTGCTTGACCAATAGATAAGTGATGTGCCCAAAAACTAACATCCACCACTTGTGCTTTTCCTCTCCACTTTATCTCCAACATAATCAGCATCACAATAGCCACTTAAATTGAAATCACTATTTTTCTTATAAAAGAGAGATGATAGTCCCTACGGGTGAATGTAGAGGGGGGTGAATAGATTCTAGTTCCACTATAGCCCAATTTCGCGAGTTTCTAATTCCTTTTAATTCAAACAAAACTATTCTTGATTACTTATCAATAGATGAGACAGATAAACAGGAAATATCAAAGATACACAACGAAAATACCAAAAGGAATAATCAGAAACACGTTAGTAATCAATATACAGCGAAATCAATGTCAGTATCTAACTGTTCCAGTTTTAGTTGATTACCGAGTCAATTACCGAGTTAATTACCGAACAAATTGCAGAAATTAAACAGTGATAACAGCAATGTAAGGTAAACGGTAAAGAGTATAAGGAAGAAGAAGAGTGCATAGTGATTTATACTGGTTCGGCCCACTACCTACATCCAGTCCCAACCCAACAACTGTTGCGATCGGTTTTCCACTATCAAATGATCCCTTTTGTGTTCTTTTACATTCACTCTGCAACAAGCAACACAAAAACAAAATCAAAACACCCAAAAACCTGTCCTTTAACCCAAAGAATAGTTCTTCCCTGACCTTGGAACACCCAAGATCAAACCTTTGAGAACACACTTCTCAAAGATCTTTACTCTATCTAGAGAAACCTCTCTTCTAGAGTAATAACCCAGAAACCAAAAAGGTAAACAAAAGATCAGTTTAGAAAACACCTGGAGTGTAGATCTGATCACAAAAGATAACACTATGAATGCCACCCAGTCAGAGAAAAGATCAAGTTTGCCTTTTCTTTTTGAAAACTTGATGAACTCTTGAAGTTCTTTATGGGTTTCTTGGAAAAGATGATGAACTCAGTTTAGAGAGAATATGAAAGTGTATGAACTTTTCTAAAACTTATGTTCCAAGATCTTATGTTAATTTTCGAGAAAAGAGTATTTATATGTTCAATTAAAAACTCAATTTAGGCAACTTAATGATTTTCTGATAGGGGTAATCGACTGCCAGAAGCTGGTAATCGATTAAACCAGTGAGCAACGATTTCCAGGGTGATTTTGGCTCATGGTAATCGATTAACCCGAGGGGGTAATCGATTACTCCAGTGGCAAATGCATTCCCACACTCTGTTATCTACTGTTGGTAGTTGATTACCTGCTGTTGGTAGTTGACTACCTTCTGTTGGTAATCTATTACCTCAGTTGGTTACCAAAGACATTTTCAAAATATCTTAGAGAGGGAAATCAAACATTTGACACATGAGAAATCACACAAGATTGCCAAGCTCTCCAGGGCATTCAAACAAAGAACAACCACATACATGCCTAAACTAAACAATCAATACATAGGAAACTCCTAATTACATTTCATCTAAGAAAACCAAAATTACATAACATCAAAAGCAAAACACCAAGAGAGACACCAAAGCACCTTCAAGCTTTAAGTCCAACAAGAGAGAGATTAGTGGTTCCAATAAGATATCTAAGAATGTGTTTAACAACTTGTAAATGTGATTCTCTAGGGTCAGACTGAAAACGAGCACAAAGACAGACGCTAAACATGATGTCAGGTCTGCTTGCATTTAGGTAAAGAAGAGAACCAATCATACCTCGATATATCGTCTGATCAACGGTCTTACGTGATTCGTCTTTGCTAAGAATAGCACCAGACGAATGCATGGGTCTTCCTGGGCTTTGCATTTTCCATCTTGAACTTTTTAAGAAGCTCCTTAGTATACTTCTGTTGATGGATGTAGATTCCTTCTTTCGTCTGTTTGATTTGTAGTCCTAGGAAGAACTTTAGTTCTCCCATCATACTCATTTCAAACTCATCCTACATTAACTTAGAAAAATCCTTACACAAGGATTCGTTAGTGGCTCCAAAGACTATATCGTCTACATATATTTGAACAATAATAAAGTCCTTTGAAGCAATTTTCTTGAAGAACCATTTTTAAGAAAAAAAAAAAGAACTCAGTCTATCATACCAAGCTCTAGGAGCTTGTTTAATACCATAAAGAGCTTTCTTCAATATGAAAACATGATCTGGTTGAGATTGACTCTCAAAACCAGGAGGTTGTTTGACATAAACTTCTTCTTCAATAAAACCATTTACGAAAACACTTTTTACGTCCATTTGATATAAGACGATATTCTTATGAGCAGCAAAGGCAAGTAAAATTCTAATTGCTTCTAATCTAGCTAGTTTCAGTGAAGTCAATACCTTCTTGTTGGTTATAGCCTTGAGCTTCTAACCTTGTTTTATTTCTTACCACTTTACCAGCTTCGTCTAGCTTATTTCTGAACACCCATCTTGTTTCAATGATGCTTTTGTTCCTTGGTCTTTCCACTAAGGTCCATACATCATTCATTGTAAACTGGTTTAGCTTTTCTTCCATAGCTAAGATCCAGTCATTCTCTTGCAGAGCTTCTTCAATGTTCTTGGACTCTATATCAGACACAAGAGCATATCCAGACACATCTCTAAGCCTTGACCTTGTTTGCACTCATTGATGTTTATCTCCAATGATCAAATCCTCGGTGTGGTTTGAGGCGAACCTCCAAGTTCTGACTGGAGCTTGAGCATCTTCTTGTTGAGGAGCAGACGAAGAGGGTTCGTCTATGCTGGCAGATGTTCTTTCGTCTGATCTTGCATCTGAGTTTGTTCGGACGGATGGACCAGCGTCTTGACCAAAGGGGTTTATCTGCAAATTGTCAAACAAATATTCTAGGTCTAATATTTCTTTATCAGCCTTTGAGTTATCTTGGAATTTGACATGGATAGATTCTTCTACAACTTGCGTCTTAGAGTTAAAAACTTTATATGCCTTAGACGTATTAGAATATCCAAGTAAAAATCTTTTCACCACCTTAGAATCAAACTTTCCAAGTTGATCCTTAGTATTTAAGATGAAACATTCACATCTGAATGGATGAAAATATGTTATGTCGGGTCTTCTTCCTTTCCATAGTTCATATGGAGTCTTATTCAATATTGGTCTTATCAAAATTTTGTTTTGAATATAACAAGAAGTATAAATTGCTTCTGCCCAATAATATTTTGGAAGGGAGCTTTCATGCAAAAGAGTTCTAATCATTTCTTGCAAAGTACGATTTTTCCTTTCCACAACTTCATTTTGTTGAGGAGTTCTTGGAGACAAAAAATTGTGAAATATACAATTTTCAAAACAAAATGCTTTAAACTCAGAGTTTTCAAATTTTGTTCCATGATTGCTATTACAAACGCAATACATATTCCTTTTTCTTTTTGAACACATTTATAAAATATTTCAAAAACACTGAATGACTCGTGTTTATGGGCTAAGAAGTATACCCATGTAAATCTAGTATAATTGTCTACAGTGACAAAACCATATCTCTTTCCTCCAAGACTTTCAGTCTGAGTGGGTCCAAAGAGATCAATATGTAACAGTTTTAATGGTCTTGTCATGGAAACAACATTTTTTAATTTCAAAGAAGCTTTGAGTTGTTTCCCGTGCTGACAAGATTCACACAGACGATTGGATTTCCAAGATATTTTTGGCAAACCTTTCACAAGATCCTTTTTATAAATTTTAGAAATATACTTTAAAAATTTTAGAAATTTTAGAATGTCTAAGCTTTTTGTGTCAAATATCTCGTTCATTGTCTGCTGGAATTAAACATGTTACATTCTGATCCCTAAGGTCAGAAAGACAAACCTCATAGAGATTATTCTTTTTTCCTATAAAACAGAATGGACTTGTCCTTGTTTTTTACTATACATTCGTCAGCGTTAAAAGCAACTTCATATCCACTGTTACAAAATTGACTTGTACTAAGTAGATTGAAGTTCAAACCTTTAAAGTAAGACACATTTTGGATAAGAGGGTTGGGTGTCTTACCAACAGTCTCAATCCCTAGGAGTTTACCTTTTCCTAAACTATAAGATACAGACCCTTTACTTGGTCTAAGATCTTGGAACATATACAAGTTTCCCGTAATGTGTCGTGAGCACCCACTGTCCATGTACCAGCTTGAAGTCCTCTCTTCTCCTATTAAGGATATCTGCAACAAGAATAATGAGTAACTTTGGTACCCAAATCTTTTTGGGTCCTACTTTGTTAGTAGAAGAAGGTTTATTTTTATTTAAAGTTCTAGAATTTTTCTTATAATTGTTTGGAACCTTATTATAGTTTTTATTCTTCTTCTTATGAGCAGACGAAACAAAAGTAGTTTTCTTTTCGTTTGTCTTTTCAACGTAACCTAATCCACATTTATTAGACAGAGATCTTCCATATTTTAAAATATTTTCAAGTACAGAAGATCCTTTAGTGAAATTGGTTACGTCTTTGACTAAAGATTCATTTTCTTCTTTCAATCTTTTGATTTCTAGAAGAAAATGATTCTTGTCAGATTCAGACTCAGTTTCGTCTGAAGTCACTTTCTTAAATAGATTATCATTTTCAATTTTCAAAACATCAATTTCTTTCAAGGCTCTTTTTAGCTTGGATTTACATTTTTTGTACTGTTCAGCGATAAAATGAGAATTTGCTAAGAGAGTTTCATACGAAATCTCTTCTGTGTCAGAATCAGACTCAGACGAAGAAGATGAGAGAGATGATTCATTTACCTTGGATGAAACAGTGTCTCGGACCATGAGACAGATGTTTGCAACTTCTTCTTCTTCTTCCCTAGATTCTTCTGAGCTGTCACTGTCAAGGTCCTCCCAAGTCAGCAAGCTTTTCTTTCCTTTGTCTCTCTTGGGGTTCCATCTTCTTTTGAGCTTTGGACATTCTGATCTCCTATGCCCAGGTTTTCTACACTCATAGCAGACCATCCCAGTGCTTTCTTCTTTGTTTGAGGATTTTTCAGGGAACTTCCTCTCCTTCTTCTTGAAGAAGCGTTGACCTCTTCCCTTCTTCTTTATCATCTTCTTAAACCTTCTAGTCATGAGAGAAATCTCATCGCCAGATGATTCATCAAAAGCATCAGATTCTGTGGACTCAGCCTTTAGAATCTTGTTCTTTTTCTTTTTCTCCTTCTTTGTGGATTCTTCTTTAGGGACTTCATTAATTGACTGAAGAGTTATAGGCTCTTGAACTTTTATTTTGTCCCTTTTGCAGAGATGGACCTCGTGTACTCTTAGTGCACCTATTAACTCGTCCAGAGTTAATGTCTTCATGTCACATCCAACAGAAATGGCAGTGGACATAACTTCCCAAGGAGTAGACAAGCTATCTAGAATCTTCATGTTGTTCTGAACTTTAGTGAACGTAGTTCCCAAAGCAGTCAGACCATTTAAGATAGTTTGGAATCTTCCAAACATTGCATCTATAGATTCTCCTTTTTTCATTGAGAACATTTCATATTCTCTTTGAAGAGTTGCAGCCTTTCTAAGTCTCACGTCTTTCGTTCCTTCACAAGAGATTTTAAGAGCATCTTATAGCTCTTTTGCAGATTTGTAAGCATAGAATCTGTTGTATTCTGTTCTTGAGAGAGCACAAGTGATAGCATATTTGGCTTTGTTGTTCATCACTTTGTTGTTCAATAGATAAGAGAAAGATAAATACAATTATTTTTATACTGGTTCGTCTATTCAAGACTACATTCATTTACCCAGCAACTATTGAGTTTTCACTACAAACCGTGAAATGGTTACAAGTATTCTTTGCACCCAGCCACTTCTAGCTAAACCGATATTTTTTTAACACAGCCTTCTCAGGCTAAACCACTAGGTATTCTTAGGAACGCAGCCTCCCCAGGCTAATACAAGAGGTATTCTTTGGAACGCAGCCTCCTCAGGCTAAGGTACCACACAAGTGGATTTGAAAAGAGTTTCTAAGAAACAAACTTACTCTTCGCAGATAGGGATATACAAATTAAGTACAGAGCTTTTAAGCAAGAGAGCGAAATCACAAAGTGAATAGCTTTTTGCAGCGTGTTCGTCAACTTGAAAAAGAGCAAGTGAAGTCCTTTATATAGGCAACGTCCTTGAGAGATCTGTTAGACTCACTTTGATGACCGTTGTCCCTTTCCATAAGCTTTCACATCATGTGGCAGAGATCAATCAGAATAGTTAATGATGAGCAGCGGAGTCAGCGCACTTTAAGTACCTTTTTCTGACTTGATTAGAGGGGATAACAAAAGCATGATTTGTTTTTCGTGTTGTAGAGGTTTTGCACAGTATTCAACCACTTTTGGAAGCTTCTTCAAGTAACGAATATATTTGAAAATTGGCACGCATTACTCAGATGAATGACTTATACTTCATTAATCTTCATAGACGATCGATCTTCATAAACTTCAGTCTGATACTTCGTCTTAAAAAGACTTTGTTAGGCTTGATCTGAAGACTTCGTCTGAAACATACCGTCTTATGCTTTCGTCTTGAGGCATGCTATGAGACAGACAAATGACTTAGACTAAGATGAACTTTGAGGGATTATCTTTCGTCTGTTCTTATTCCGTCTGACTTTGACTTGCAATGCTTCAGTCTGATGTATTTCGTCTGTTCTATAATTAATCAAAACTTGAGACGTTGATCATCTTGATCTAACAAAAGATAAAAGAGGAATTGTTCTGCATTACTATACAGATATCATGTGTCAAATCTGGTGTGTTTTGAATTATGAATTAAACTTAGATTAACAAGACTTAACATACAAGTGAATTGATGGAGCAACCACTATGAGTTAAAGCACTTTGATGTATGCTAGAGGTTTACCAATCACATTACACCTCCCACAATTTCACTGTTAACATCGTCATTTTGTACAAATAGGTCATGCACGTGTCTGGTATTAATGAGTACTTTAGAGATTTTGTCATAGTCTCATTTAAGCGACCTCACTTGACACTAATATAGGTAATTTCATAAATATATACTACACTTCATAGACCACCCACAAGAGACATGAAAATTATTAAAAACCTTTAATACATATAACACCCAAGAAAAGGAAAGAACTATAACATTATGCTAACAGAATTAACAAATAACTTACTTTTATCCATATAAACCTTTTTCATGAAATCTCCAATAAAAAAGATGAATTACCATCATTATTAATTTCATATTGACTTAAGTCTCATTTCATCAATATGAAAAATATTTCATATGTAAATATTCTTCCCAAAATTTTAGTCAAAAATAGTAAAATTCACTTCGACTTTACCTAATCAACCAGATATTATTTCATCCTTTAACAATTGTTTTATTATATTATGTCTTGAATATATATATATATATATATATATATATATATATATATATATATTATTAAAACATTTATTCTTTACAATAAATATTATTACTTGACAATCACAGTTTAATAGTATTGATTTTATTTTCAGGGAAATACATCACTAAAAAGAATTTCAACCACTCACATTCACTGCCAATCACTAAAAAAAAATTTCAACCACTCACATCCACTGCCAACCAATTATATAACTATAAACTTTGACTCTATCGTTGATATTGTAGGTTAACTAATCTCCAAGTTACCAAACCACCACCAAATATAAATATGTAATTATTAGTAGATTTTATCTCATATTAGCATCTATATCTTTCCAATACAACAACAAAATCCACTCTAATAAATATTATAATGAATGACACCTCTCATTAGATATATGAGTCTCAGCCTAGCTCTTCCTGACCTTGTCAAATTTAATTATTAGTATATTATATATCGGGAGCGTGTGTAGAGTATTCGATGAATCCATAGATATTAGACATTTTGTAGCCGACTTCATTCAACGCCGAAGTACATTGAGATAATTCTTTTTCTGTTCAATGGAACTTTGGAACTTGTACCTTTTACTACTTAACCTTATATCATTCCATACATATTTCACGTCAATGTTGGGGGAAAATCATGGTACTATACGTCCTTATTAGTTTGTAATAATTTTTTCTTTTACACGTAGCAATTAAACTTGGTGTTAAAAATTTGGTAACAATTCACCAATTCAACTCATTCAGTAATGTTAGATCTCTTGTTGACATCTTTATAATAATATTTTAATTTGCTATTGACCATTAATGATATATATTTAACTCAATTATATTAGGCTTTAATCGATATTTTTTTTATTCCCATAAAATACAAGTACTTTTTTTAAGGCTCTCTCTTTTCTTTCTCTCTCTCTCTCTCTCTCTCTCTCTATATATATATATATATATATATTGATTTTAATTTTTTATTGTTTATCATATTTCAGTTCTTTATATTATTATTATTCTTATCTCTGTTCTTCTAATTTACAAATACTCAACTTCTAATCCTTAAAGTAGTATTTTTTTTCTTTCTTGTTTATATCCACCATTAAATACTAATTATTCTCACTTAAAGCACCAAAAGCATTTTGAAAAAAATAAAACAATTTTTTGAACGAGGAAAATTAAATTCTAAAATTTTAAAGGCATAAATAAAAAATTTAGCCATTGTATTCTCGTTTTGGGTCTTTGTCTTATATAGGAGTTAGAGATGTATCAAAATAGACATATCTCAAATAAAATTACACAAATAGGGATGGAGTTAAAAATGAGTCAATTCGATGAATCATAATGTTAAAATAGATAAAACATAAATCAATATAAGCTATAATTTTAAAATAGGTTAATTATATTTTTATTATTCTTTATAAAATTAAATTAAAATAAAAAAATAAAAGAAATTGAGTTTGTTTGATCCCTTGACCCGGACTCAACAGGTCTAGACATAACTTATAGAAGATCATTTTAGCAACATGGCATGCATGTAAGTTACACATAGTCACTTAACACTAACACTAGCATACTGAAATATCATCTTAGACGAAAAGAAATAAAATATTATAGGAACTACTTTGAAAAAAAAGAAGAAGAATATATTGTACTGAGAATTTTGGAAACAAAATAAATTTATAACTACTTGAACACAAAAAAAAAATGTTTAAGGAAATTGAATCAATTAAAGGAGGCACAGGGTGAATTATAATTTAGATGAAAAATATTTAGTAGATAATTAGATTAAGTAAATAATTAGACAACATGAAAAAATAAATAAAAATATACGTTTATATATAGAGAGAGAAATATTTACCATAAATGAGTTGAGTTGAATTTAAACAGGGGAAATAGAAAGACAAGCATCACATGAGGTCTCTGCAATGTCTTTACACTTTCCTTTTTTTCAGAAAATAAGTGGTAGATTTTCTTAAAACAAAGGCACGTTATGTATCTAATTAATACATTAATTCTCTTATACGTCATAGCCTTTTTTTTCCTCTTTCAAACAGTAGTTTGAATAGTTTTCCAACTTCAAACCACTTTTGCACAACATTGGTCAATTTTTTGGATTGTTGTTCAAGTTTGTTTTTAGTTTCTACGTCAGTGCTGTGACACACATTCTTCCTCTTGCTTCTTTGCTTGGAAAATTTGTTGCCGAAGAAACTTTACCATTATCATATTGACTCATACATTATCAGCGTTGAGTATCCTAGATTTCTCAAGCAAACTTAATGTATCTCATTGAAATTAGCATTTTATCCTTGACAAACTTCGACGAATCTCTTTTTATCATTGTCCAAAATTATAGATGCTATTATTCATTTTTGTTTCCTTTTTGCTACTTCATTTGTGTGAAACTCAAGTATGCCAAATCGTTCTTGGCCATACTTATTAAATAGTAAAACAGAAGATCACAAGGGAGAATATGCAAGTACCATATTTGCATCTTTTCGAATTCTTGTGTTCCTTTAAGCTTTCTTGGAGCTTAGAAATAACCTCTTTTTTTTTTGGTATAGTTCAAGAATTTCTTTAACAAAAACAAAAAAAATATAAAACAAATAAAAAATATTAAGTTGTCTTATGTAATGGTATATTCAAATTAGGATGCCAACAGGTCGACCCACACAAACACAAATAATATATCTATCCGCTATCCGTTTTACTGGCAAAATTTCATACTCCCTAGCATTGGTTTGCTGCTAATGGTTGGGCGTGTCCTCCTTAATTCTCAGCAATATTTTACATTTAAAGTAAAATATTTAGCAGTCACACTAATTTTTCAATTTTTTATTAAAAAGATATTTTTGGGGTATTCATTTGTTCAATTTATTTGTGATTTTATTGTATTTTTTTTTTCTATTATTTCGTGAATAGAGTGTTCTGTGAATTTTTTTATAGAAACATTTTTATTATACTTGTTAATATTTTTTATACTCTGAACTAAGTCTCGTAATTTTTGTCCCTAGTTAAAATTTTTATGTTAAAAATTATTTGTATTTTTTTGTTTGTATTTACATTTTTCTTGCTCTTCAAATTTAGATTATCATATATTACATTGGGGAAAAATTTTACTTTTCACACGCTCTTAATTTTATATGTAATTTTTCCCTATATAATTATTCATTTCCCAATACTAATACTGAAAAAGTGGGTCTAGTTAGAGATTAAATTTTATTAAGTTTGAGATGATTTTAATTAAAAATATAAATTTGATCTTTAACATATTTATTTATTACATTTTTAGGGTGACCTATTTAAATGTCCAGTTTAGCTTATAAGTCTATTAGAAAAATTTATTTTATAAAAAATATTTATATATTTTTCATAAAATTTAAGATACATATATATATATATATATATATAAAAAATATTTTCCTTAATAAATTATAATTATGGATTTTTTTAATTTTATTTGTTGTCTTTTTCTTTTCAAGTTGGAGTGTTTTCCTTAATAATAATAATATCAATAAGATACGTGTAGAAATTAAAAATGTATTATTCAAGAGACTTTTTTAATTTAACAATGATTCTTTATTATCTTTAAGTTGTGTTACTTTTAGTAATTATAAATTAAAGAACAAAGACATAAAAGTTACTAGATGTAACCCTTAAAATAATAAAAATATATTCACGTTTATATAGAAGTCACAATTTATTTTTGATGTGACTTTTTAATTTCACACTGGGTTTAAGTTATTTTTAAAATATAATGTATAAATCAAATATAAATAGGATTAAATAGAATCACATTTTAATGATAAATATTTTTTTAAAAAAAGTCTTAATTGTAACCTAATACTTTAAGACAAGTTAAATCATCACTAGACTTTAAACAAGTTAATGGCCCTGTCAGACTGCCAGAAACATTTCCACCTATTTGACAAATACTTATTTAACAATTGCTAGTAAATTTTTTATATGTGCGGTTATTCATGAATATCTAAAACCCACAAAATATTAATAAAATTAAGAAAAGTAATAAATTTATTCGATAGATCCAAAAAAAAATATATATTTTGAAAACTCCAAACAAAATTATTTAAAAATTACCCTTCAAAATATCAATTCAAATGACTCTAAAAATATGAATTCAAACAAAATAAAATTCTAAATTTTAATTACTTTTACTTTAATATAATACTATTTATGTAAAACAGTATTAGCGGGCCCGTGAAAATGGGTACCACCTTACTCAAACTCATAAATAAATGATGTTTTTAAAAGTGTGTGCATATTTATTTATATAAAATTATATAGAATATTGTGTGTAATTTAATAAATATAGAATTTATAGAATGTTAGCGAAAGTGTTGTGTTAATTTATATAGAATTATATAAATATTATTGATAGTACGTGTTAATTTATATAGATTATCATTATATATTTAATTTTATTACATGTCTTAACTATTTATTTCTAAATTAATGATTGAAAGTGTATTTTATTGGTCAATTTAGATGAGCCAAACAAAATAAATACTTGAACATTTTTTATCGAAAAAATTCCACCTGTGTATTCCCTTCTAGTTGATGTCTGCATACCCTCATACATTGATTAGATTAATTACTCATTAATAAAATGAGCTATTTGATAGAGCTTTAATGACAATTTATTCTTAAAGCTGGTATAATTAAAGTGATAAATAATTATAATATAAGCTTGAACGAATTCAAAAATTATTTTATGCAAGGTGATTAGGTTATTTATACGAATACAAATTTTATGCCGGTGGCAATTGATGCATCTTTTCCAAATATGTATCACGATCTATCGTTTCTAACAAATATACATGTTTCCCAAATATCATTCATTGAAGGTAAGTGGACACAAGAAAACAGCCATAAACAGGAACGATGATTAGAACTTAGAAGCTAGCTAGTGGCCAAAAAAGAGTATGGATCCACAGTTAGCATGATCTGTCAAACACATTAACTAAAACAATAAACGTGAGATATATATCGTATCCTAGACCCCATAAGAAGAAAAATAATTTTGGTCCACCAAAATGTTTGGACTTTCACAATTTAATGTTGTTACAGTATAATGCTATAATTGGTAACGTGCATGGTTAGTGTCTTAGTGACTTAGTGTGGTTCCTACCTAGTGACATTAGGCTAAATAGTGTTTGTAAAATTTGGAGTGTATGAGATAATAATGTATTGATTGGTGGGTAATGTGGATAGTATATACAAGGTAAGATATTCCCTGGCAAATAGTAAATAGGTTTTTGAAAATTGTCCTTGACTGACCGTAATAAAGGTTTAGACCCTCTCGTATCTTGAAAAAAATCTCAACTTTTATTAATAAATAAAAAAAAAGTCATATAATAAAAAGTGAAAAATACAATATGGTCAAGATGTTAATATAATAAAATCTAGTAAAAATTTCACATGGATTCATTCTCCATCTTTCTAGTACGCTCCATCAGGCTGCATGTGATTATTGCCATCAGAATCTTCTATGATTGACCAATTCTTGGTGTGAAATTTATTCCAGGTCCAACTTGAAGTTCGGCACTAGAGACTTACAGATTAAGGGTTGTTTGTTGTTTTTTTCTTCAACTTTTTAATTTTAAATTGCTATTAAATAAGGTCGTTCAGATAATTCGTGAAGGGTATGTAGTGTAAGAGATAGAGCATGTATAATTGTGTGAACATAATGTGAAATTGAGAGAAATTGACGGTGATTATAAAGAATGTAGAAATTAATCACATGAACAACTATTAGATACTCGTAAGATTAGCTCACACTTAATTAATTTCGATTTATGACATCATTATTTAGCATAATAACACATGAACTTGGACATTTTAGCATTGAATCACCGGAAAAATGTGACGAAGACTGATTTCATTATGGGTCCCTCGAAAAGATCTGGGGTCATTGAATTTTGTTCAAAGGGTGACAGTGTCAGTCTGATCGAGAGCAGTAGCACATCTCACAATATGTATAGAAATTATTGAAAGACTCTTCAACTTAGTTTTTATTTGGTACATTGGAGATCTTGGGTGAATTGCGTCACGGAAAATTATTTAACCTAAAATGAACATGTTGATGCGTGATATTTATTGTATTTAGATCAGTTGTGAAAAACATATTATAATTAATCATAGAGAATATAAGTTTTATATGTTTGGATGTATTAATTAGGTGAAATATTTTGCAGATAATAGGTTTTATTTGCATTGACTAAAAATAATTTTTTTATAGTAATATTCAAAAATGAGTATGAATTGTTGGTAATAGCTATTTTATATTTCAATTTAATCTTTAAAAATTAATTAAAAAAAAAGATAATCTCTTTAAAAAATTTCTTGTCGTGTTGATCTCACTATGATATTTGTTATCTAATTATATTAATCTAAATAAAGTAAGAAGTTGGGTTCGTTTTCTTTATGTAAAGGTGCGTCAGACCAATCGGTATGGATTAAGAATTACTTTCGACTTTTTTTCCAGTTAAATCGATCATCTTATTATGTTAAATCTTCCTACTCGTATTTCCAGTTAAACCAGAATATATCAAATTTACTGTATTTCTTATTTAATAAATTGCTAAACGTGATTTTTTAGTTACCAAGAATTTATAATTTCATCTTTTAGTTTTAAAAAATTATATTTGATTATTTATATTTTTAAATTTATCATTTTCATCCTTTGAGTTTTTTACTAAAATAATGTTATAGTTAATTTTAATTTTAAAATAATTAATTTAAGATAGTAACGATTTTAAAAACTACTGTGTATGATTAAAAGGTAGTAAAAATATTTGATATATCTACAATTTTATCACCACAATATTATTTTTTTACTCTTAAATATATATAATAGTAATTAAATGTTATATAATTTTAAATTAGTTATTTTAAATATTATATCATAATAATATTAATGTAAAATTCACTTTTCAATAAAAGAATACTTAAAAAATAAAAAATATTGAGATAAAATATTTTAAACTTAAAAAATATAAATAAAAAAATATCTAAACTGCAACATTAAAAAGTAACAGCTTTAATAAAAAAAAATTATAGCTTATTTTTTTTGTTGACCAAACGTGTCGATGTGTCTGTGACGACCGAATTTGGAATGCGGAATTTGTATGGTTCAATTATTTAGAGGTCTTGTCTAATGACATTTCTGCTCTTATATTTAGATCTAAACGTCATGTTTGTTATCTGCTTTTGGTGGATCTGATATTGTCTAGAATGTAGATATGTCTAATCAAATTGCGTTTCTGGACATTGCTTTTGATGGTGTTTTTAACATGATAAATGTCATGTTCAAATTTTTATATGAACATGGTTCTTTAAATTTTTATATACAAGCAAAGATTTTAGTAATAAACAAAAATCAAACTATATGTAAGGGTACTGATCTAATAGTCTCATAAAGCTAATTAGAAAGATAGATAAATAAAATCTATAAGATCAGTTTAGCACTTAGAAGCAGAAAACATTGAGCATTATTTCCCTTAACCTTGAACCATGTTCACGAGATCTGACCTTTACTACGAGTCAAAAATGTAAATGGATCAGTCACAAAGGGCACCTAAAACATTATATGATTGCACATAATCCAAATAGATCAAATCACAGTGTGTCAAAAAAAGTGATCATCAGGACACACCTTTTTCTTTGTGAGCAAATAACTAATTAAATTCGGGGAAGAAAAATAAAAATATCATTACGTAAAACCTATATAAAAAACCAAGTCAAAAATTATAAGAGAAGAGGTCAAGATCCTGTTAGAATGTGTAGGCTGATTTGTCTTTAAAAAAATTAATAAATTAAACAAACACTACTCTAAGTTTTATGAAATTATACAAATATTTTTATTTTTTAATTTCTATACAAAATTCTCTAATTGTTTAAAAAATATTATATATATTAACACCCTTTATACATCATACTAACCCTCCTTATTTAAAAAAATTTGCATTGGAACCCTATATGAGTGGTAAACATAATGCTAAAAATATAGAAAAATATTTAGTATAATTTCATAAATCTCAAGAATGATTTGTATAATTTACTTAAAAAAAATCTAGAAAAATTAACCTCACAGAAGTGGTGGCACAGACCAACACGCTTCTCTTTTTACACCAAAAAGCTTTCTACTCCACTTTTAGCTATTTTTTCTGATTGGTGAATCTTGCAACTCATCTTTATTTATTTCATTTTGTAAAGTTATTGTATCAGGATAGGATACCCTTCTTACTCTCCTTCTTAAAAAAAGTTTCTTTTAAAAAGAAATAATCATTAAACGTAATTCCACCCAATACATTATCGTCTTATAGCCTATCTATACACATTGTATAGTAATACATTTTGAGGAAAAAAATATTATGCAAAACCATTAATTTAATTCCTAAATTTTGACAACTTTTTAGTTTCTTTAAAATAAAATTTTATTGATTTTATTTCTTGAATTTTGTTTTTATTATTTTTTAATCCTTGATTATTAAAAATTATTATTAGATGATGATACTTCAAATTTTTACTTTAACACGTGTTATAAAATAATGATAATGAATAAATTAATATGTAATCATTTAATGACAATTTGTAATAACAGTAATTAGTAATAATGACGGAATTTTTAAGAGATATGAGAGGGTAAAGGTTAAGTCCCTTAATTGTAATAAATTTTTTATAAATTAAATTTGAATAATCTAATTCTCTAAGAGAATATCTTGATAAATTTTAAAATAATTTTAAAATTATTTGATAATTTATTGAACTACTTTATTTTTACTTTATTTTAACTTATAATATAGTATTAAAATAATATAAATATTGTAGTTAGATAAAATTTACTATTATTTTCATATAAATATAAGTATTTTTTGAAATTCTATATAAAAATATATGTAATTAATTATTTCTTCTGTTACACCTGTAATTTTAAGAGAAATAATTTAAACATAAATTCTCTAGTAAAAAATGGTATAATACCGCTAAATTTAATTTAATCAAAATTTGAAAGACTATATTTTTAAATTTATTTAAAACTATCCATAAGAAATTATAATATCACAATATCATAAATTTAAATATTTTAATTCTCCAAAATTTTTAATAAAGTTCCATTACTCACTAAAACATAATGAAAATAAAGTTTAAAAATGAGAAATAATTAATTTAAAATTCAGATCGACTAAATTAAAAAAGTTACAGAAGAATTTAAAGATTAAATACATGTATATCAGTGAATTTCATAGGCAATTAATAGTTTACTAGGTTCTACCGCAAAGTTAGGGTCAAAATTAGAGGTTTGGTAAATGATGCCAAAACTCCAATTATTGGTTTTGTCTTTCCCATTTTCAATCACCACAGTCACACTGACTCTCCCAGAAGTCCCTCTTCAAGGTTGTCGCCTTCATACACAGTTATGTATAGTTTAGTCATTCATCTTGTTCTACATGCTTCGTCACATCAATATTTATCCTCAACAAAATTATATAAATACAATACATATCCACGAAGCTATTTAGCATTTAGCAAGGACTAGATTGATTATTTAGCATATAACAGTTTTTCGTTTGTCCGTTGAAATTTACTTAACGGTTGAGTAAGATTATATATGTCTACATAGGACACAACAACATTAAAATGCCACAATTTTACTATAGTACTCTAGCATGTGAACCGTGTAAAATTGGATCACATATATGTTAGGATTCTATTAACTTATTAAGGAATAAGTCTTCACAAATTAAGAGGATTAAATAATTAATTAACCACCAAAACCAAAACCTATGATGACCATCATATAAAAAAAAAATGCTTAGAACAGGTAATGATCTTCCCTGTTTGTTCCCAGCTGCTGATGTATCTTCTGACAATTCTATTGGATTTATTTGTTTTTATTCTAACCAATTCTAAAAATTAAGATTTCATCAAAAGTTTATAGCTACCTGATATACTTTAATGGTTGAATAAGGCCAAAATTAAAAAACATGTAATCTAATTAAAGACAAAGAGTTTCTAAATTGTTCCGAACGTGGGCTATGTATTTATATCTAATCATTCTTTAATTAATGTCAATCAACTGTGCCCTATAAAAATCTTAACCTTACAGATTAAATAAGATTTTGGTGGTACAATCAGAAAATGTAGCAAACTGAAAAAGAATATTATACATTAAGGAAAGTGAAGGTTAACCAACGGACAAGAAAATATATATTTAAAAAACAATCGGCTGGGAAGCTAAACACGTACTCACCAAACCTTAATTTCGTCACAAAACAAAGAATAAGATATAGTGTTGTTTAACTAGAGGATTGGTGTTCTTTTTCCTACTTCGTTCTAAAAATTAAAGGGAGAGAGAGAAAAAAAAATTAAGGACTATACCAAACTCTTTCCTTTTTCATCGATTAATCATTAGGAGATTTAAATTATAGAAAAGTGAAAAATTAGCTTATAACATTAAGACTATACTTTTTCTTTGGTTTCATTCTCTCAACATATTTATGCGGATATAACATGATATTTTTATTTTCCTTCCCTTTTCTTATCCTCTAATCAAATTAAATAAAGACAAAACCTAATTAGTATCATAAGAACGCTGGTTAAGAAAATTAAAAGATTTTTTTTATTCTAATGTGTAAAATTACATTGGTCAAAACCTTTTTAGGTTCTTCAATAATTTATACATATAATATTTTCTCATACTAATTTCTTAATAAGTAATTCTATTCTTCCTGCTTCACCCCTACTTTTACAATTTTTCTTTTCCTTTTCCAAATTTAAATCTTTGAAGAAAACTGTGGGTAAGGTACATTTTGATAATCTCAAAATATGTTGAACACTGTGACAATTGTGTTAGTAAATTTTGAGGCTTTGGAAGTCTTAGAAAGGCATCATAATTGTAATTGTGTCAACGTCATCAACAACATTAATATGTAATTTGTTATCATTTTAATAGTCAGAATTCAACCCAACCGCAGCTCAACCTCCGTGCTCTGCAATCCATTTCACCTATGACTTTAATTATAAATGTTTAAAGTTTAATCCAAACCAAAATAATATCAAGGTTAATTGTCCTTCGGAATATTCATGCATCATGAAATAACTTATTATAATACCCTGACATCATATTAACTTTGTTTTGTCATAACATATTCAATGGATTAGACCTTAAATTCTGCTAAGATCGTAAATCTTATTCTATTTTTATAATAATAATAATAATAATAATAATAATAATAATAATAATTTTGAGATCTTGTAATAATTTCTTTTGAGTTTTATATATTTTTTTAAATATGAATTTAAATAAATAAATAATTTTTATTATAAAATTAAATAAAAAACAATAAAAAATAAATTATTAAATAAAATTAAAATTTGAAATACTATTAATTAAAAGAAATAAAAAATTTACCATTAAAATAAAAATCTAATTTTTTTCAATAACTATCCCTATCGTTGATGTTAATCTTGATATCAATTATTTAGTTTTTTATTTTTCTATTTTTTCTAATTTTATTTCTTTCCTCTAAATTTAATTGAAAACAATATATCTTCAAAAATTTCTTATAAGATCTTAATATCCTACCTGTAAATCTTAATTGCAAGTTTTAATAAAAAAAATATAAGAGATTCTCTTTTACTTAAAATTTTTTATTAAGATCCAATCAAAGATATTCTTTAGGCCTGTAATTAAGAAACACAGTAATAGTGGGCCATGCTTGTACCGTTTAAATGTGTGATAATGAATGGTTGATTCAAACAAGTCAAATATCAAGCTATGGATGCAATAATAATATCGGTACCTTTTTCACCATAAGTTCACCTATCTCATTTTTCTCTTATCACTATCATTTTCCCCCCTCTTTTCTTTTTACTAGTAGGAGTAATTTTGGTCGATATATTCAAGAGATCAATTTTCTTATAAAATATGTTTATAGGTATAAGACATATTAACTTACATCTCTCAATAAATTGTTTAATTCGATATTTTATGAATAAAATTATATATATATATATAATATTATACAATTCTAAAATTATTTTATTTAAAAAATTAAATTATATAAAATTTTATATACATCATGTTAAATATAATAGCTATTATCAGTCAAATTTGAATTTTTTAAAAAATATAAAAAAGTGTAATTGAAATAAGTCTTTCACCTCATATCTAATATCCACATTTACTACCATGTATTTAAGTCCAAATATTATTTGTTAACTATTAACTATGTCACACACACACATACATGTACACCGCGTTTGTTTGTGTTGTTTTGTTTTCTCTTTCTCATCTTTGACTAGCTAGTTGTTGTATACATGCATGTTCTATGTATCAATCATTTTCCTGATTAATTTTTGTCGAGAATGGTCCTATTCCAACTAAGGAGTGCCTTCAAGAACCATGATGAGAAACAGTACTAGTCACCACATCCTCTATTTAAACACCCTCATTGGTTCCACTTCCACACAACACACTGAAAAAGCAAAGGCCAAAAGTGAGAGCAAGAAAGTAAGTACTCAACAAGGAGAGGTAGCCAGGACATACAGTCATGTCAGGGCAGAGAAGGTCATCATCAAGAGCTTCAAAGTCCACAGAGAATGAGATTAATAATCTTGTGTCTAGGTTACAACTTCTGCTTCCTCAAGTGAACCAAAGAGGCAACTCAAGGGTATGGCCTTGTCCAAGGCGTTATTACTTTTACTTAATTTCTGCTTAATTACATTGTTTCACTATATCCTTCACTACTCTAGCTAGATTCTCAATCATGATTGTGGTTGAAATAGTGACTTCATATTAGTTTTATTTTGAAAATATATTAAATTATATTAATATTAATAGGTGTTTTTAAGGTTTTTCTTTTGAAATATTCAGAGGGTAAGCTTGTCATTACAATCCTATTAAACTCAGTTTAACTCCTATATGTCTATATTAAATATTTTTTAAAAAATTTCATAATATGGTAATCTTATTTAATTAATCCAACATTACTTCTTCTGCAGGGTCTTTGTTCATATATATAAATTATCTCATTTGTTCGTTCAGATATAGAAATATGTCGTATCCTCATTTTCTACTTTTAAAAAATTAAAAATATTTTCCTAGGTATATTTATAAATAAACTACATAAAAATAAATAACATAAAAAGAAAGGTACAAGGTCAGTGTAATTCAAAAAACAATATATCTGTGTATTTAGTGTTAAATTCTGATATTAAAGTATTGCATTTGTGTATACATCATGTTATATACTTTATTAAAATTAAACCTTGATATGAAGTCACCTGTCATATAAATATAGAAATCTATGCTTCAATTTAGTTTGTTGAAATGCGTTTCATATGATTCAATGACTCAAAAAGTGATTTCTTTTCACGGTTACTTGCTTATGAAAATATAGACTATATACACATAACACATCTCTCTATATAAACGAGGGAATAAAAAGATATTATATTTTAGGCACTAAAATTGAATACTATTTAACTTGAATTTTTTAAATATATGGTTTGGTGTTCAAAGCTTAAGTACTGTGTGTGGAAAGAAAAATCGTTCAGAGCAGACAAACAATTCATAAGTACCAACAAATTTCTTAACGAAAAATAAAAGTATTGGTAACCAACTAAAACACTTTATTGCAACTATATGCACTACAAAAAAAAGACCATTATTTTAATTATGAAAATTAAAATTATATTTAACTCTTTCACAGAATAGGACTTCAGTAGAATGTACAAATATTACAAAGGTTTTTGGCATTTCCATTCAATTATCTATAATAAAATTATCAATTTCTGTAAATAATCAATTTGTATTTAAGTAGTATTTGAAATATTTTCAAACTAATTTACAGTGAAAAAATTTTACCCTTAAACATAAACCTAAAAACTCTCCAAGTTAGTGAATAATAGCAAAACTGCCCAACTTGCATAACAAAGTTGCTGTAAAAAAAAAAGTTAACTGCAAAAGTTTAATCCAACCATCTCAAAATTGAACTAAGTTTTAATGTGAAGTCCTATATAGAATGAAGTCTCTGACTAGAAGTTTGTGTGTGTTTTGGTGTGCAGCAATCAGCGTCAAAGATATTGCAAGAAACCTGTTGTCACATTCGGAGGCTGCAGGAAGAGGTGGAACAGCTCACTGAGAGGCTATCAGAGTTGATGGATTCTGTGAATATCAGTGACATTGACAGAACAACTTTACAAAACTTTTTCCAACACTAATAACAAGTCCTTCTTTTTCTACGTCAATTACAACTTTAATTTTCTACGTACGCCTTAATATATTATATATGTTTGTTCCCCAGTAGGTGGTTGTAATGGAGGCTTTTCAAGCTAATAATATAACTTGTCATCTTCTCTTTGAAATAACTCAACTAAGAGTTTTTGGGGGATCATATTGCTTTTGTGTTTTTGTCCATGCAAGGAATGGAATGGAATGCTTGCAAAGTTAATTAGATGCATGGGAAATCATTATTTTTTCTTTTATGTATTTGTATGTGATATGTTGTCAATGCCTAAAAGTTTAATGAAATTATATCGTACTTAACTAATTATCTTAAATTAATGTTTCTCTGGAAACCTTTAAGATTCAATCTAATCACCATAATCGGATGAATTAGTTGTATTTTAAGAGTATGTATGGAATGTGAGTAAATTAATGTTAAACAGTATATACATTATATTTTGAGTACTCGTTGTAAATGGAAAGTGCATTCTATTGTCCATCTCAAATCCTAATATATACTTCGAAAAAGAAATTTAAATCGCAAAAACAAAAAGAAAATCTTTACTTTACCTAATTCCGGAGAAGATGAATGAGAGGGAGATCAAGATTGAAGGAGGAGAGATCGAGAAAAAATTGATAGAGACAAGGAAGTAAAGGTGAGCAAACAAATCCGTTTTTCCGCATCATCTGCACCATTTCTTAATCACTTTAAATTCGTGAACCAGTTTTTTTAATAATCCAATTTTTAAATTTCATTTGGACTTGGAGTCCGGATTTCTCTAGAATTTGGATGTACAACATTATTTTAGGATGACTGGATCACACAAAATTATTTTAGTTAGTGATTAAAATAACATATAGTAAGAAAAATTAATAATAATTATAATTAATTTGATATTACAAAATCTATTAATTAAAATGATGATAAAAATTAATTATATATAATAAATAAATAACAATTTTTATTTGGTACTAATTTTAAATTTTAAAAATGATTTATATAACTGGTTATATATATATATATATTCCAAAACTGGTTTTAAAAATTAAAATAGAATAAGTTTTGATTAAATCTTATGTATTATTAAAATATAAATAGATCGTAAAAGTATATTAAATATAAAATTAATTTTAAAAATATTTTTGGAAAAAAGATGTTTTAAAATTTGTCTAAAGAAGAAAATAAGTTCGTTTAAAATTTTCTTTCTCAACTTTTTACAAATAAAATTTGATACTTATAACAAAATAATTGGATACGTCAGTTACTTTTATAAAGAAATTTAATATAAAATAATTTCTCCTTTTTTTTTTGTTTAAACTAATATTACAATAACAAATTATTGATTCTAAATTAGTTTTAGAAATAAAATCAGATTTTAAAACTAATATTCAACAAAAAAAAAATTATTGAATATAAAAGAATCTTTAAAGCCTTTCATGTTGTAATAAAAAATCCTGAAAAAATTATTTTTCGATTTGAATAAAAATTTAAAATATAAAATTTATTCATATATTAAGAAAAATTATTTTTCAATTTAAATAAAAATTTAAAATGTAAGATTTGTTAATCTTTTAAAATTAATTTTAAACTAAAACTTGATTTTAAAATCAATTTCAAAAAATCTACGTTAGTTTAAAAATAATATTGGATACGGATTACAAATCCAATTTAAACAATGGATATAATTTAGATAGGAATTAGATTTTTTAAAATCCAGTTTATGTTGACCCTACTCGGAATAGCCCAAGGAATTGAGTGGAGGATAGAAGGGTAATGTAAATTTTTTATAAGAAAGTAGGGGGTGAACTTAGTAAAACTATGGAATTCTCTCCTTTTTTAAGTAATCCAAACCGAACTTAATTGGGTTCAGTATGTAATTGGCTATTTTTCAAAATCATAACATATTTTAGAAATAAAAAAAATATTCAGAAAATTAAAATTAAAGCTCAAAACAAAAAATATTAATCAATCTAAATACAAAAATATCAGTTAGTACTACATGTTTCAAAATGAATGGTTCATATCTATCATTTATCATGAACAGTGTTAACAACATATTTTTTTTAATAGACTTTTCCTGACACGGAATTTATTATTTATTAGAATTTATTAAAATTAATAAATATATTCATTTAAAAAAATAAGATCTAAAAAAATCTAAAGAAAAATCATTTCATCAACAAATTTAACCAATCACGAAAAATATGTTAAAAAATTTATAAAAGAATATGTTTCTAGAATATTTCTACTTATATGATAAATAAGTTTCATGTCTTAAAAGAATAATTAGTTATATTTAACACTAACTATTATTTATATTTATAATTATTAAATTCTAGAGTTAACTCTTAAACTCTTACAAGTTTGAAAGTGAGTCTCAGCTAATCAACTCTTAAACTCTTACGAGTTTGAAAATGAGTCTCAGCGAGTCAACTCGAGAATAAACTCTCTTTTTGAGTAAATTTTAACAAACTCGGTATAAACTCTTAAGTCTACGAGTCTACTACGAGTTTAGCACTAAACACAAAACATAAAATAATTTGTGTTTTGAACACCAAACTTATTTCTCATTATTATAATTTCACATAATAATAACAACATGTCTTTAATCTTAATCTTAATCGAGGACATTATCAAACAAACTATTTAATCAAATGATAATAAAATAATACTTTATTATTAGAATTGATTTCATAATGACTTGTACTGCGGGCATATCAATTTATTTCCAATAAATTCTTTGATTAAATAAGAAAAAGAAAAATTATTTTAGACATAAAATCATTAAACAAGGATTCACATGTGTTCCAGATAGATAATGCATACTTGATATACAGTGATGATGTTTATTTATTTTTCAAACAAATATTCAAGTATAAATAATACATCCACTGATTGCAGTTAATGCATAGTGCTATAGTCCAGAAACTAAACACTGAGGCAGGAATATCAAGCAACTTTTCATCAAAGTAACATACTTTATTTATTTTCTAACTATTTCTAAGTAACAAGACCGTATGCAATTATTTAATGAATGTTAAAATAATTCATTAATTAATATTTAAAATAAGCAATACAAGTGATCTAATCATTGTGTACATCCTTATTGTAATAATCTAACATTGTACATCCAAATTCAAATTAGGAAGTCCGGGATGAAATGGTCTACATCAGGAGAAACATTTTAACATATAATTGATGCATCCATACATAGAAAGTGCCCGGTATACATAAAATGAATGATGCCTTAAAGGGTGATTTTGCATTTCCTGCAACTATGCCTGAGAAAGAAAAGAAAGATATGATGGAGAAAGCTAGGAATACAATAATCTTATGTCTTGAGACAAAGCTCTCAGAGAAGTAGCAATAGAACTAATTTCTGTGAGTACGTGGCTGGAATTGGAATATCCCTACTTGACAAAATCAATGACAAATCGCCTCTTTTTGAAACAACAGTTGTATTCCCTCAAAATGAATAAATGTAAATTGCTCTCTAATCAAGTTGCAGACTTCAACTAGGTTCTTGATAATCTTGAAGTAAAATTAGAGGGCGAAGACAAAGCTCTAATACCACCGACTCCCAAATATGTGTGAGTATTTCAAAGATCTTACGTTGTTTGGAAGAGATCAAACTATCACTCTTGAAGAAGTGCAATCTTCAATTAAAAAAAAAAAAAATCTTGAGAAAAGGCAAGAAGTAAAATCTGAGAAAAATGCAAAAGGGGCAGAGAGGAGAAAAGAAGTTCCAAATCAAACAAGCATAAATCTAAATCCAGAAAATAATCTCAAAGCAAGTTCAATTGCTTTTACTGCTATAAGATAGAACACTTCAAAAAGAATTGTCCTCGTAGAAGAAATAAGGACTCAAAGAAGATTCAAGAATCAGAGGATGCAGACATTGTTATTGAAGCATATGAAACTGCAGATGTATAGTTGTCTCAAATATTGAGATTGTAAAGGATTGAGTAATGGATTCTAATTGCACATTTCAAATGTGCAGCAAGGACTATTTTAAGACTCTAAACTTAAAAAAAAGTGGAGCCTCATTACTTGAAAATAACAAGCCATCTATGATCCGAGGCATAGGATCAATTCGATTAAATATGTTCAATGGTCAAGAAACAGTGCTATCAGGTGTAAGGGACATAGTAGAACTCAAAAAGAGCTTGATATTCATTAGTGTGTTTGATACAAATTGAACATGACATCATGAAAATCTCTCATAATTATTCTTTGGTTATTGCTAGAGGAATAAAAAGAAATGGCATGTATATCCAATATAACTCTACAGCTTAAGTCATAAAGATCTAATCCGTCGTTATATTAAATTTATATTAATTAAGAATTTAATTTGATTAAAATTTCTTGATTAAATTTATTCTAACCTTAAAAATTAAAACATTATTTAATATATCAAAATAATAAAAATTTAAATTTGAAATTATTTCCATTAATCAAAAATAATATTAACAAACAAATTTTTTTAATACATAAGTAATGAACATATATAAAAATAACACATGTCGTCATCATACTTCATGTCCCGTCTTCTTTAGTTATATATCTTCTCTTTTGAATACTGTGGTTACGTGTGTTAGCCACAAAATCAACACACAAGTAAATCTCTTTAAATCATAATAATAACAACAATAAATAATCAATTAGACAATATATATAAACAACCATAGATCATACTTATCATCAAAAATCATCTAATCACACAACAAACATCAATCTTCCTAATATATTTCCCCAATTTTCACACTCAACTAGAAGGAAGATATGTGAATAACTTATCTTAACATTTAGCTAGGGTACACTTTATTCACACGTAAACTATCTTTGCACTCAACTAAGACGTATGTAGATTAATATCAAAATATTCATCTTCACACTCAATTAGGGTAATCATTAAATACTTATCATTATACTCAGCTATGGTAGTTATCAAATATATATTTACACACTTTAGGTAGGGTTGTCATCAATGGTGTAGATTACCTAACTTTATATACTCATTTTCACGCTTAGTTAGGGTAATCATCAAATACCCATCATTGTACATAACTAGGGCAGTAACCAAATACACATCTTCACACTTAGGTAGGGTTGTCATCAATGGTGTAGATTGTTAGGAGTATATAGTTTGATTTTAGTCCTATATCAAGTAAACAATGAGAGGGAGTGCTCTTATGTTTCTATATAAATAACTCCTTGTAAAGTTTCTATGTGTGCAAAAAGGAAATATATATTGTGTACCCGTGGACGTAGGCAATTTGCCGAACCACGTTAAATTCTTGAGTCTTCTTTCTCTCTCTCTTCCTTATTCTCTTATTCTATTAATGTTTTGTTCTTAACAATTCATATCAGAGCCAATATTTTAGTATGTGTTGGACTTGAAGCTGAAGAAGTCGTCTCTTGTTTTTAGTTTTGATCTACTTGTAATCTGGATTTTCATAATAGATTGTAAATAGGAGCGTAATTGTATTGATTGTTTTAGAATAGGCTTTGAGTGTGGTTTTTATTCAATCTCGCTTCATAAAGAAGTTGAATCTACTCTGAGAATCAAGCTAGAGCAGTTTGGGAACCCTATTTTGTTTTGAAAAGTTGAAAACTGTTGTTTAAAAATGTTCTTAAGCTGAAGTAATCGATTACCATATATCAGTAATCGACTACCAACAGTTTGAGAAAACAGGGAAGCCCAAAACACTCTGGAGTAATCGATTACCACATGCTAGTAATCGATTACTTCGTGCTTGAGATAACAGAGAAGGCAAAATCTCTCTAGAGTAATCGATTACCACATTCTAGTAATCGATTACCACACCAGAATTCATCTCAAAAAGCTTTTGAACTGCTTTAAATTGAAACCTCTTTGAAATGATTTTCAACAAGAGAGATCTTTGAGTTTTTTCAAGAAGAAAGGAAGAGTGAAAAACTGTTTTTACAAAGAACACAAGTTCTAAGAATTCTCTTCAAGATTTTAAAAGGATTTTCTCTAGAGATGAAGTGTGTATGAAGGATTGAATACATTGGTTATAATCTTGATCAGATTATACACAACAGGTGTAATCTTTACTGATCTTTATCTTGTTTTTGTATTTCGTTTTTGGTTCAAGACTCTTAAGAGAAAGTTGTTCTCTAGAAGAAGAGTTAAGGAATTTGAGAGAGGTGCTCTCAAAGGTGATTCTTGAAGGATTCAAGAATTAGAGAGATATGTTCTTAGGAGAAGAACATATGTTTTAGTTATTTTGATTTTGTTTGTGTTTGTGCAGTGTGTTTGTATTAGACATAATGAATCATTATAGTGGAAAAACCGATCGCAACAGTTGTTGGGTTGGGACTGGACGTAGGTCGAACGCCGAACCAGGATAAATCTCTGTCCAAGCTTTCTCTCTACCTTATCTCTTATCTTTCTCTGTATTTCTCGCTTTACAATTTCCTTCTATGTCCACTGCTTAATCTCTGAACTGTTATTTGTAACTCAGATAAAATTGAATCGGGAAAGAAAGTGAGAAAAGATAAAATTGAACGTATGGAACTAGAATCTATTCACCCCCCCTCTAGATTCAACATAGAGACCAACAGTATGCTTTGTGGTTGCGGTTTTTTCTGATCTTCCACATCAGAAAAGACTTGGTTTCTCTTCAGGGTAGAAAAGTAGCAGTAGCATTCCTAAGAAAGTAGTAAGAACAATGGTATTGGAAGAAGAGTGTGTGAAGTCTTCCCCTAGTTACACCAACAAGTGGTATCAGAGTTGTTGGTTCGATTTGGCGACCGACTTAGACAAGTGATGCAATGGTTAGAATCGATCTAAGTGAAGGTCAGGTGGACCTACTTTGTGAGGATCCCTTGTATTGAAAGTCTTCCTAGCAGGGATAACTAGGTTGCGTGTGCCATTAATGTGAGTTATCGAACGACGGTACAAAGAACTAGGGCATATTGATGACAATATGAAGCTCAAGAATTGTCGCGACGATGGAAGCTCTAATGGCCATCATTGACAATAGGGGAGGAATGTTATAAATGACATTGGAAGAAGAGAAGTAGTGAGAGCTTAAGAAGAGAAGCGGTGGGAGCTTTCTCGAAGAAGACCAGTCAGCGCAGGAGAAGATCTGTCAGTGGACAGGGCATGCGTAGGAGAAGACCCGTTAGTGGATAGGGCAGGCACAGGAGAAGACCCGTCAATGGACAAGGCAGGCGCAGGAGAAGACCCGTCAATGGACAAGGCAGACCCGTCAGTGAACAGGGGTCACATTTGAGAAGCAGCAAGGAGATGATATGGTTGAAGAATCTCTCAAAATTTACACTAGGTGGTGAGGTAAACCAAACTCCAAGTAGGTGATTGTTAGGAGTATGTAGTTTGATTTTAATCCCACATCGAGTAAATGATGAGAGGGAGTGCTCTTATGTCTCTATAAAAATAACTCCTTGTAAAGTTTATATGTGCATAAAAAGACAATATATATTGTGTGCCCGTGGACGTAAGCAATTTGCCGAACCACGTTAAATTCTTGGGTCTCTTTTTCTCTCCTCCTTATTCCCTTATTTTCTTCTTCTATTATTGCTTTGTTCTTAACATAGATTACCCAATTTTATACTCAGCTAAGTCTCTACATGACAACCCTATCATCACACTTAGATAAGGCATGAGCCTTTATCATAAAAAATTAAGTGTCCCTAAGTCATCTTTAGACCTTTACAACAAGATTAAGATCAACTTCGAATCTTTAATATGTAAGAAAGGGTCCTCTTTTTGACCTCGATATTTAATGAAAGATAAACATAGGTCATCCTCGGACATTTACAATGAGATTAAGATCATTTTTAGATCTTTTTTATACAATATTGATATGATGGAGGTCGTTTTCGAACCCTTAACAAGCGATATAATAGTAGGTTGTCTTTGGATTTTGGTTACAAACAAAGATGAAGGTCGTCCTTGGACCTTTTTATACGATGAGATTAAGATCGACTTCAAATCTTTTTATACAAGAATTTATTGGAAAGGGTCATCTTCAGACCTTGATAATAAACAAAGATAAATATCACTTTTGGATCTTTTTATGAGATTAAGATCGACTTCGAATCTTTTTATATAATATTGATAAGATGGAGGTTGTCTTCGAACATTTACAATATAAATTGGGTAAAGTCGTATACGAACCCTTTACAATTAAAGATAGTGGGTCGTTTTTGGACCTTTATGACAAGATTAAGATTGGCTTCAGATCTTGACCTTTTATCACAAAATACAAAGAGGGGAATCAGAGGTGTTTACACTTATGTTTGCGCTTGTTGGTTTGTCATTCTTATGGTTATTGTAGGCGCCAACCACCTTTCTCTTTCGACTCTAATAACTCCTTTTAGCACCGCCATTTCGTGTATCGAGGAGCTATGCGAAATACCCCATGTCAGATCTCCATCGCCTCACACACTAACCGAGACATCGCAGATGTCCCATGATGCGTGGTCGAGCCAGCTAGAGGGGTGAAGGATATCCCTGGTGTGACGGTTCTCGCTGTCATTCTACATGCGCTCACTGGTGGATACACATTTGTAAACTTCACTAAACCCACCGATCAAGTGGTACTCCGGCCAGGTTAAGTGTGAAGTTGGTGTTTACCGCCACCGCTTTGTGACCCAGCTTCATAATTAAGTAGGAAGTCGATGTTTGTTTTATTATTTTTGGTTTTACAAGGACGGATCCTTGTATCATACCTTTGATGTTAGCAATTTCATCGATCACCATGCCCTCTCATCTTTGGTCCCATGGGTAAAGCCAAGACCCAATTTCTTGTGTCATGTAGGGCCCCACGATGGACATCAAATGTTCTTACTAGAGACCAGATGGAACATGATAGGGCGATATGGTGTGGTACGAGATGAAGGACGTTCGGAGAGGGTGTAAGGTGCTTCTATGGATGAAATGGTTGTTGTGTATAGTGTTAATTCAAAGTCCCACATCGATGAACTTTAGAAAGAAATAAAAGTAAAGAAACTATATAAGGGACAATTATATGTTTTCTTTACTTGCACCATATCCTTAAATCTAGTAAATGAGTGTATTTGATTTTAGGTAGTGTGTGCAAACAATATGGGGAGGGTTTATAGTTTTCTATGCAAAAATTATATTTTGGAAGGTTTGTAATTTTTCCGTTCAAAAATTACAAATAATGAATTTTGTCCTAGTGGGATTGTGTAGTAGGTCTTGAGACACCGAACCACACTAATTTTTATTGTGTGCTCTTTCTTTCTCCCCTGTACGTTTCAGGTTGAGTTTCCAACTGTGGTATCAGAGCTGATGGTTCAACTTGGCGAGAGATGGATCCAAGTGAAGGTCAGGTGAACTTATCTTGTGTTGAAAGCCTTACGCTATAGGGGAAAAAGTATAGTGATCATTTGTTTGAGGGGAGGATTGTTGAGAAAGTCCCCACATCATCAGAACAATACAGAGCTTGAATGAGAAGAAAAATTTTGCCAATTAAAAGATTCTACTGCAAGGGGTGACCATTTTAGAAGATTTTCGCTAGTCAAAAGATTCCGATGCAAAAAAATGATTGTTGCATAAGTGTAGGACTTTGAATTAAGGGGAAATTTGTTGTGTATTGTGGTAATTCAAAGTCCCATATTGGTGAACATTAGAAAGAGAGAAGAGTAAAGAAACTATATTAGGGAGAGTTATATGTTTTCTTTACTTGCACAACATCCTTAAATCTAGTAAATGAGTGTATTAGATTTTAGGTAGTGTGTGTCAAACATTATGGGAGAGAGTTTGAAGTTCTTCTGTACAAAAATTATATCTTGGAGGGTTTGTAATTTTTCCGTTCAAAAATTACAAATAATGAATTTTGTCCTAGTGGGAACGTGGAGTAGGTCTTGAGATACCGACCCGCGTTAATTTTTATTATGTACTCTTTATTTCTCCCCTATATGTTTCAGATTGAGTTTCCAACAATGGTTTGATGGTCCTACTTCATCCAAGGGGAGATGTACCTACAAAAAGTACTATAGTGGTTAAGTTAATATGTGACAGAGGTGTATTAAGTGATATATTATGTGAAAGCATGAGATGAATGTAATCTGAGTTAGATGTTACTCCTTGTGTATACATGTATATATATAGGCTAGGTAGGTGGCGTGTAAAGGATGTCATGACGCTTCTTACCGAAGTCGAACAGACACGATATATTAGTAATTTAACTTACTCTGACCGAACTAACTTTATGATAAAGTGTATTAACATTAAGAAATGGGTTAAGTCTTGTGTCCCATCCTAAGATGTTGTCCCAAAATGTGACATAATAGTATAATTACAATTTGATTCATCTAAAGGTTAAAATACGTATTTTTAATTAAATAAATTAACTATTAATTTGAAGAATATTATTAAATTTGATGATTTAAAAAGATATTAATTTAAGATTTAAAGTTAGCCTTTTTGTCTTATGAACATCTTATTTATATCTATTTTATTACTGGATAGTACAATTAATTTAAAATATCTTATGAATAATTATTTTGAACTCATTTTAATAAACCGGCCAACTCATTTTGTCTTTCCATTCAACAATTTTTTTCAATTATAATTATTTTATTTTATTATTTTTTTACTAATTTCACTTTTTCATTTTTTCAATTCCCGTTCACGGCTAATAATTTTTTGCTGCTCGTCTCATCTTGCCTCGTATTAGGATAGGACTTGTTCATTCTGATTTTTTGTGTCTGCTTCCGTAAATGTGTGGGTCTTGTTCTTTCTTATTTTAATATATGTAATGGATGACAAGTAATAATTTTGTATATTTTTATTTTTTATTTATATCAAATTTCTAATAAACTTCTATTTTCACTCATAAGTTATAAAAACATATTTTAAGTTTTTTATTTATGATTCATAAGTTTTGTTTCATATACACGGTGAATAATGATAATTTAATCATATATTGTTATTTTTAGAATATTTAAATACTTTTTAATTTATTTTATTTCTTATCGTACTTTGATTTTATATTTTTATTTATGTATAAAATGAGTTAATATTTTATTAATACTTATGTCATAATGTAACCAAACACTTTATTTATTTATATATGTATATATATATATATATAATAGTTTATTGAATTTTAAGTCCTTATAACTGATCTAATTAGTTTTAATAAATAATGATAATTAAATAAAGTACAAAATAAATAAAGCCATAAATTTTTTTAACACCAAAAAAATAACATTTTATGTCTGATTATATTTTTTTATTAAATATATATTTTTATTCACCGTACAAATATTTTAAAATGAATTTAATAAACAATTCAAACAACATAGCCGTAAATTTGTTAGTCAAAATTTTATATTTATTTAGTCAAAGTTGTTCACTCTCGTTACCGCATACTATTAGTCAAGGAAAAAGTGTTATAAAAATAATTATAAAATAAATTAACTTTTAAATGTTTTAACCCGATGATCCTAAACATTTTTTCTGTGGGATATCAATAAATTTATGGTATTTTTTCTAGTTTTATCTTAAAAGCATCCTGTTCTAGTTTATTTATATTGTATAAATATATTTTCTATCCAAAATTTGTATGAATAAGAGTAGTCTAATATAATAACTTTTCAGGAGGTTAAGTTTAGAGTTAAAGCCTACGACCAGGGCGGAGTCAGAAAAAAAGTGTGGGAGGGACAAAATCTATTTATAAATTTTTTTAAAAATTCTTTTTAATTTTTTTAAATTCTTTTTAAATTTCTTTTTCTTTTTTAAAAAATATATTTAGTTGAATGCATAATTTTTTCCTTTTTTTTAGAGATTAAAATAAATTTGGGAGAGATTAAAATTTATTATTAATATATATATATATATATAAATTTATTAATAATATATATATATATATTAAATTTATTACTAATATATATATATATATATATATATATATTACTAATATATATATACATAAATTTATTATTAATATTTTTTAAAATGTATGTTTTTAAATTTGTTATTCCATATATATATATATATATATATATATATATATATATATATTTAAAATTAGTTACAAAATTATAAATCAAAAACAGAAAATCATCAAAAATTAAAATTTATTATTATTATATATATATTATTTATTATTATAAATTATTATTTATATATATGTATAATGATTTTTCAAAATAATTATTTTAGAAATATTATAATTATAATTATTTATTTAAAATAATTATTATTTTTATATAAATTATATATATATAAACAGAAAAAGTTTAGGAGGAGGGCAACTGTCCCCCTCCCTCTTAACGTGGTTCCGCCACTGCCCACGACCATTAGTTCTTTAGATAATAGGAAAACATAAATCCCTAAACAACAAGAGTTCACACGAGGCCTTTTAAAAATTACAAGTTTTCAAAATTAAAATTAAGTTTCAAAAAAAATACTTTGTGTGAAGTCTTAGAACTTGGGTTAAGGAAGGACTTTGAATTAAGTCAAGGATCCATGCCTTCACTTAATTAAGAAATTCTCTATCCTTAATCCAAGTATGCCACAAATTATTGACATGACATGGTCATTGTTTGGAAACAAACTCGTGTGCTACCATGTGAAAGTCATGTGCATTCTTGTTTCCTATTGGTTCAAAGTTAACTAACACTAACTACCTAGTACTATTTGGTTAGCCTACATCTAACTAAGATTAGTTTAGTTAATTAGAGTTAGCTTAGGCCTAACCATGATTAGGATTACTTGATCTCCAAGAAAGGCTAGCCTATATAAGCCTTGACTGAAATCATTGTAAGAACTTTTGCTGAAATTTTAAATGAAACTTTGAGTTTTGTGAGAGCTTGTTTTCTTAGCTTTCTTAGGGAAAATTCTTGAATCTTATCAATGGCATCTTGCTTCCTTCTAGGCTTATTAGAGTTCCTCCATGGCACCACCCTTCCATTCCTATCTCTTCTGCTTTTGCCTATAATTTCTTATTTTGAAAACACCTAAACACCTTGGTCGAGACTTCTTCCATGCAACCTCCCTTAATGACCCTTCAAAGAAGCTAGATTGGGAAACATTTTGAAGCCTTGTTGGATCATCTCCACGGAGGCCTCTATCAAATCTCCAAACCAATAAAAGTATATAACATTGTACATTTATCTTGTCCCTATATTATCTAATTCATTCCAAACATAAAAGCATAAAGTGTCTCATATCATTATTGAAATTATATTTTAAGAAAACTGAAATTAAATATTTTTACAATTACACAAGATAATAATATTGAAATCATCATCATACCTTACTTATCTTATGATATCTTTTGTAACTCCCTGACTAATATATTGGGTATTCACCAATATATTCACCAATATATTTTCTATGTTGTTGCAGTACAACTGCCTTGCACTCATAAAAGCTCGGTCGAGTCTCCTTACCTCGTAATTCAAATGAATACGCCGGTATCTTGAGACTCTAAGTGTAGTACTCTAAAGCTGTTTTTGAATTAGCTTTTACTGTTATTATGGTCCCATTGGTTGGGAATTTCATGGCTACGTGGGGCGTAGAAACAATAGCCCCAAGCTAATTTAAAATTCTTTTTGCAATAATCATGTAGTAGGAGATGGTGGCCTCAACTAACAAATATCTAACAGATAAAGTCTTATGCACTTCCCCTTCCCCAAACGTTCTTAATGTATTGTAAGAACAGATGACCACCTAAGAGGGGATGAATTAGGTTTCTCACTCTTTTTACAATTAAATTGAGAATTCCTTATTATAAAAATTTCAACCTCAATTCTAACCAGTTAATATAAAATAATATGCAACGCAAAAGTAAAAGTGTAAGGATAGAGAGAACCACACAATAACTTCTATACTGGTTCACCTTCCACTACCGAAGGCTACGTCCAGTCCTCCAACCACCGTCAGAGATTTTCTTCACAATCAATCAATGTAGAGTTACAATCTCACCTCGAGATCTCTACACCAACACCTTCAAGAAAAGCACCCGTTTTCTTGATTACAAACTCCTTACCGAACACTACGGTAATCAAATACCCTTTCACCGAACACTACGGTGAACAACAATCTTTCACCGAACACTACAGTAAATTCACAACAACAATTGTTCAATAATGGAGAACAATGTACAATGGTTGTTTCAATGATAGGTTGAATCCTACAAGAAAGACTTTCTTATGATATGACAATTTAGGCTTAAAAGCTTTTCTGATTATTTAAAACATGAGAAGAATTGAAAGTTTGTTCTAAATGATGAAATAGATTCTAAAATTCAAGTCTCTGTTTTCTACATTTAAAAACTTGTTTAAATAAGCAATCATACCCTTTCGAAAACGTTTTAAAAAATAGTCGTTACATATTTTTCAAAATTTCAAACTTATGGTAATCGATTACAACAAGTAAACGTTACCTATAATTCAAATTTTGAATCATGTAAGATTACTAACTCTTGATAATCGATTACAGGAAGCTGTTTTTGAAAATCTGAAAATCTATGAACTTCGTAATTGATTACTGACTTTCTGTAATCGATTACTGACTTGCATCCTGTAATCGATTACAGAAACCTCATAATCAATTACAACAACTTCATAAATCAATTTTAACTTAAAATTTCAGTTTGAACAAATTTGTTTGTTTAAAAACTTTTTGATTCAAATTCCTTGATTAAGTTTTGAGTTTAGGAGCCTTTAATCATCATATTATATGAAGCACTCACTTTTCCTAGGGTGAAGACTTGAACCTTTGTAAATTTAAGCTATTCTTGATAAAATCTTGGTTATTTTATTTTCTTCACTTTTTCTTTCTTTTTGTTGATGTCCTTTTGTCTTCATCAAAACCCAGCCATGAAGTTAGAGAGATATTTTCTCCACATGTATCCTCGTGTATGCACCCTTTCTCTAAAAACTCCAAGGAGCGGCTCATCATGAGACTTGATCATCGACACCAGAGTGCCAAGTTTTCCAAACGTTAACTAGTATAAGATATCTGTCAAGGTCCACTGGTCTATCAAGATCTTTCCCACCTTCCAATTAGCAATAGTGGTCGTGACTACCATTGGATCGTCTTGATTAGGATCATTGATACTAAAGTCGGCATCCGAGAATTTGATACTCGGCAAAGTCTGACCTAGAAGGTGCACTGAGTTTATGCTTCTCAAGTGCCTCTTATGTGTATTCTTGGTACTTCCTCCTCCCCCCAATCCTCCAGTTATAATATTTATTGTGCTCCTAACATCATTTGGATTTTGCTGGAGCTGATCCCTACGAGAGGTGAGCTGTGATCGCTATTGGTTTCCTCTCCCTAATGATTGTCCCTAGCGGGAATCTCATCCTCTGTAAAAGATAAAATACAAGAAGAGGGGTTGAATTGTGTTTTTAAAAATTTTCGCGTTTGTGTCTGTTAATTTTTCAAAACAGACACAACTTTCTTTCTTTAACTGTTAATTTTAATTGTCAAACGTTTAAGTTATTAATCCCCGTTAGTTCCAAAACAGAGCAGGTAAAGACAATGGTATTTCTATACTGGTTCGTCTTAAGTAGACTACGTTCAGTTACTTAGAAACACGCTAAGTTTTCACTATCAACCGTGAAAATGTTACAAGTATTCTTTGTACCGAGCCACTTCTGGCTAAAACGATATTGTTTGATTCGAGCCTTCTCAGGCTATACACAAGTTATTGTTTGGAACGCAATCTCCTCACGCTAAAGCTAAGGTATTATTTGAAACACAGCCTCCTCAGGCTAGGGCACCACAACAATGAATTTTAAAGGGTTTGAAAGAAAGGTTTATCCTCTACGCATAGAGGTGTGTACAATGAAGAACAAAAAGCTTAAGAGCGAAATTCAGAGTAAGAACTTTTCAAGCGTAATTTCGCCAACTTGAGCTTGAGGTGGTAACTCCTTTTATAGCTGAAATCCTCGAAGTAGCCGTTAGACTGAAAACATTTGATCGTTGTCCTTTCTCTTGCGTACTTCAGAGATGATTGACAGACAATCAGAATCATTAAATGATTTCGCAGGGAAGTCAGCGCATGTCCAGGCTTTATCTGACTTATTCAGAGATATCCTTGAAAAACATCATTTGCTTTTCGTGTTGCAGAGGTTAAGTACGAGATCTCTCTTTGTCTTTAGAAGCTTATGAAAGTAACGTCTTTATTTAAAAATATGGCACGAGTTGCTTCGTCTACCTTCAAAGGACCTTCACTTATCTTTATTAGACGAAAAGTCTTTATCATAGACTTCGTCTGTCTTCCCTTCAAAAACTTCATCTTTGTTGACTTTGAGGGACCTAACTTCGTCTGTACTTGCTTCAACCATCTTAGAGCCATGATATTTCAGTCTGATGCTTGAATCGTCTGTTCTGCAATTATCAAAATATAAGATGTTAATCATCTTGACGTAACATTGTCTTCTTCGCCATGTATCCTTTTTCCTTCCTCCTTCTTGTTATTTCTTCAGACAAAACGTGTTAAAGCCCCCGACCTAATCAATTCTTCTATAATATCCTTCACCTTTTTGCTTTCCTTGGTGGTGTGCCCTCTATTCTGATGAAAATTGCAATGTTTTGTGGGTTCAGCATTGGAAGGAGATGGGCAAGGTGCTGGAACTTGAATAAGCTCAAGGTTGTATGTCTCCCTCAACACGACTTCTCGGCTGGCATTCAAGGTGGTGTAGTCGTATATTTCTATTCTTCTTCTTTTGGAACTTGAACTCGACTAATCATTGTCTATTCCCTTTGTTATTTCTTTCAACTTTTTTTGAGCAGCACCATTTTCCTCTATGCTCATGAATGAGCTACTCATGCTTTGAGCTCATCTGTATTTTGTGGAGGCTCAGCATAAAAAGAATCTGAAAGTGGCCTAGGTCAGAGTTCAATCGTGATGAAATGCATGGCCACAATTGGATGGAGGTCGAGTATGCTTATGGTCGCCTTAGAAAACCTTGTCATATAATTCCTCAAGGTTTCCCTATCTCCTTAGATCACATATTGTAGGGAAGATGAATTTGTTATGATGGGCTTGCAGTTGGAAAAACGTGTTACGAACCTATCACATAAAGTATCAAAAGAATCCACGGACAAAGGTGGAAGGGAGTAGTACCACCCAATGGCAACACCTTTGAGTGTGGTCAGAAAGAGACAACAATGTATCCTTTAGTCGTCGTATACTAGACCAGCCTACGTGAAATAGGCCTTCACATGGGAAGTGGGATCTGTACTTCCCTCATACTTATCGAGACTCAAACATCTCTAATTTTATGGCAAACGAGTGTGCATGTTGTTTTGTGCGAATGGGTGAAACGTTGAAAGCCCTTGTATGTTTGGGTTTTGTTGCATGGGTATGGCGTTGAAAGGGATTTGTTGGTGACAAAGGTGGCTTACATGAAAGGGAGGGGTGTGCACAACAAATATCTCTTGATGGGGTATTTTTTAGGGTCTGAGTGGACATTTGAGGAGTGTCTGGCTTGGGTTACTCTTTTTTCTGTTAAGAGTGACAAGATTCAGCTTCATGGGGAGAGGAGAGGAGAGGAGTTGGCCACAGTAGGCTAAGAGTGGGATATTTGGTTTTTCACGACATTCAGTTCGTCTTGGTGTTGGTTTTAGAGATTTTCCATCTCAGCCCGGTGCTGGGATCTTAGTTTTTGCATGTCTTCTCCTAGTTGTTGGCAAACTCCAGCCACAACTGAATCATTGTGTGCCTTAAGAGCGTCTAAGAGTGTTTAGCATCTTAGATTTTGATAACTACAGTATAGACTGATCAAGCATCAGACGAAAGCATCAAAGTTATAAGACGATTGAAGCAAGCACAGACGAAGAGAACACCCTTAACGAAGACGAAACAAGCATTTGCTTCTAAGACGAAAGACTCTTTTTTTACATCAAGCGAAGTTAAAGAAGATGAGAATAGACGAAGAAATCAGACTCTTCTAGAGTAATAACCTTTCGTCTAAGTGAAGTCCACTGAAAAGAGTGACACGTGTTCTATTTCAATATCAAGATGTTACTTATGGAAGTTTCTTAAAGGTAGAAAGAGATATTGTGCAAAATCTTTGCAACACGAAAATTAAAAGTTGCTTTTCGATGTAATCTCTGAGCAAGTTAGATAAAAGCTTGATCTCACGCTGACTCCATTGTGCAAATAATAAATGTTCTGATTGCTCATTCTGCCATCTCTAAAGAGCCCAAGAAAAAGGACAACTTTCAAACGGCATCTGTCTAACGACTACTTCGAGGAACTTGCCTATAAAAAGACATAACCTCTACAAGTTCAAGTTGGTGAAATTACGCTTGAAAAGCTATACTCAAAGTTTCGCTCTCTTAGCATTGAACTTCATCTTCTTGTTCTGATTTTATTCTAAAATCCCTCTCTACGTAGATGATTTTTTCCTAGTGAAAAACTTTGTTAAAATCCATTGTTGTGGTGAGTTAGCCTGAGGAGGTTACATTTCAAAGAATACTTTTGTATTAGCTTGAGGAGGCTGCGTTCCAAAGAATACCTCGTGGTTAGCCTGAGAAGGCTGAGTTTAAATAATATTTGTATAGCCAAAAGTGGCTAGGTGCAAAGAATTCTTGTAAGTTATTTCACAGTTGATAGTGAAAACTTAGTTGTTGATAAGTAACTGGACGTAATCTTTATAAATGAACTAGTATAAAAATCTTTATTTCCTTTCTGCTATATTTTACTAACAGGGGATAACAATCTTAATGCTTTTTAACATTAAAATCAATCTTTACAGAAAATAGTTGTCTCTGCTCATTTTGAAATTACAGACGCAAACTAGAATTGTTTGAATATTTTTTTAAATAACACAATTCAACTCCCCTTCTTGTGTTTTGTCTTTTATAGTTTGGTATCATAGCAGCTCAGCCTCTAAGGGATGAGCGCTTAACAGCTGCTAGAGGAAAAGATCCAGGATGACAAAGTCAACAACGATGTTCATCACGGAAGGTTCCTCCATAAACAAACCCCTAGTGTTCTCTGGAGATGACCATCCCTACTGGGCATACAAGATGGAGATGTACATCAATTCTACTCAATACAGATTATGGAGGATCATAACTGAAGGAGATATTCCCCTAACCAAGCCAGAGTCAGAATGGGGAAATGAAGAATACTTTATCATGGAGCTGAACAACAAAGCTAGATATGCCATAATTTGTGCTTTATCAAGAACAAAATACAACAGATTCTATGCCTACAAAACAGCTAAGGAGCTTTGGGACACCTTAAAAATCTCCCACAAAGGAACTGAGGATGTCAGACTGAGAAAAGTTGTCACTCTTAAAAGGGAGTACGAAATGTTCTCTATAAAGAAAGGAGAATCTATAGATGGGGAGTTTAGATGATTCTAAACTATCTTGAATGGTCTGACTACTTTAGGAACCACGTTCCCTAAAGCTCAGAACAACATGAAGATTCTGGATAGCCTACCTACACCTAGGGAAGTTGTGTCCACCGCCATATCTGTTGGACGCGACATGAAAACTCAAACTCTTGATGAGTTGATTGGTGCACTGAGAGTGCATGAAGTGCATCTATGCAAAAGGGACAAGATCAAGAGCCTATCGCTCTACCATCTATTGATGAGAGTCCCAAGGAAGAATCAAACAAAAAGGACAAAAAGAAGAACAAAGTCCTTAAAGCTGAAACCACTGAATCAGATGACACTGAGGAATCGTCTGATGATAAAATCTCCCTGATGGCAAGGAGATTCAAGAAAATGATGATGAAGAAGGGTCGAGGTCAAAGATTCTTCAAGAAGAAGGACAAACGATTCCTGAGAAACCTTCCTCTAAAGAAGAAAGCTCTAAGGTTATCTGCTACGAATGCAGAAAACCTAGACAATGTGCCTCCGCCCTTGTGTTCTTCTATGGTTTGCCGAGGTCCCTAAGAGTTGGTTAACCTCTAACGTGACACTAAATGTAAGCATGATCAAACTGCCACATCGGCTCGACGCGACTAGGGGTGTATGTAGGGGTTGAAGTCTATGGGTTGGCCCGCAGAGTCTGCGACATGCGCGGGCTTGGACCAATTTTTTCAGAAAAATCTAGGGGTACAATCCGTAAAAGCCCGCCCCGCGCAATCCACGGACTTTACGGGCCAAACTCACATGGTCTGCGGGGCGACCCGTAAGCCTGCACTATTTAAAGGGTTGAAAGTTGGTCTTGGTCCAATATCTTGCCAAGCAAAGTTAAAAATTGTGGAGCACAAGTTATGTACTTTATATAATGAGTATGTTCAAATGTACTCCAAAGTAATAATAAGCAATGTTGGTTTAAGTTAAAGTTCATCACAAGAGTTTGTTGCTACTACTAGTGTTAGTCAAGGAAACCCACCAATTTCACAAGTTGATGTTATGGATATAAGTTAAGGTTTCACTTTATTTTTAATTATTTAATATCAATAATTTATTCTTATTTTTGGTTCTCGAGGAATTAATGTAATATTTTATACAATTTGAAGATGAAGATTTACTCACAAGTGAATACATATTTGATGTGTAAGGTAAATCAATAAATCATTTCATTAACTTGCAAATATTGTTGTTTTGTTTTTAGGAAAATAAGATGAAGATGTGGTGATGGAAAATGATCAAGCTTCAAAAATGGAATCATTCGTTGGAGATCATTATAAGTTTATGTTGTTGACTTATTAAGAATTTAAATTTGTTTTTGGAGATAATTAAGAATTTATGTTGTTGACTTAATTTATTAAGAATTTAAGAGGTAAAATTTAACATTTTTTTAGCAATATTTTAAAATTTCATATTCAACATTTTTAAAAGAAAATTAACTAGACTCGCAGGCCATCTCATTTGACTCAGAGGACGGGGACAAACCACTAAATTAGGTCTGTTTGACATCGCAGAGCGAAATAGCCTACTAACCCACCCGTAGATGCAATACACTACTCGAAGATAATAACTTGACTTCCACGTCACTTCAGTGCGGTATAATATAATACTTAAATTTAATTTTAAAAAGTTCAAAATCTTATTCAACAAAAGAAAATTAAAAATAATTCTTTTACGATTTTTATAATCAAATTTAATTTACTCCAAAACACAGCATATGTGCCGCAACTCTTTTTGTTAGTACATAATTTCTAGCTTTTACAAAATTTTTTTTTTTAAGCACCACGCTATAAAAGATTTCAGGTAAAAATCCTTTGGAGGATAAATTAGAAAACAAATTCTATTAATAGGATTAGTTAGAAACTATTTTCTTGGGAGGATTGTTTTAGAAGACGAAATTTTGATTTCAATTTCTATTTATGAGAAAGTTAAAGAAATTTTTTCGATGTGAACTTGACCGCTTTCTAAATGATATAAAGGAAGTTGAAAAAATTAAATATAAAAAAATTTATGAGGAGGTTGAAAAAATTTTGTCACATTCACTAAATACTTGACATGTAATGATCTCTAAACAATCTAACAAAATTGAAAAAATTAAATAAATAAAAATTAAATATAAAAAAATTAATAATTAATTAACAATTTAAATTAAACTACAATAAATAACTACGTAATATAAAAATTTAAATTAAATATAAGTTAACGTAACAAATATTAAAAATTAAAAAATTAATTATAAAAGCACATCGCCTCCATAGGACTTTTAGGCAAAGATTTCTTATAAAAGCACGCCGTCTTGTGCACATGATTTGCTCCAACACCAAATATTTTTAAACAACGGTTCTTAAAAATAAGAAATGCGGTTAAACAAATAATTAAATAAATTTTTAAATAAAAGTGAAAATAAAATGTGTAAAACTTTGTTTTTGTGACACGAGGAATGTATTCTTCGAACTTTAAAATGTGAGTTGCTTTCATCCAATATATATATATATATATATATATATATATATATGAAATAATAAAAGTTAAAACACGTACTTTTGATTATTACGATAAATCAAATATTGATTCAAAGAATATTATAAAATATTGAACATCTTATTTATATTTACTTTATGAGTGTTCACTTTTTCATTTTTTCAATCCCCGTTCCTCTCTTATTGCTTCTTGTTAGGATAGGACCTGTTCATTCTCTTTCTTCTTCTTTTTTTATGTCTGCTTCCGTAAATGAGTGGGTCTTCTCCTTTCTTATCTTTTATATATGTAATGGATGACAATTAATAATTTTGTATATTTTCATTTTTTATTTATATCAAATTTCTAATAAACTTCTATTTTCACTCATAGTTTATAAAACTTATTTTCAGTTTTTTATTCTATGATTCATAGGTTCTTTTTATATATATAGTGAATAATGATAATTTAATCATATATTGTTATTTCTTAGAATATTTAAAAAAAAATCATTTTATTTCTTATCGTACTTTGATTTTATATTTTTTATTTGTGTATAAAATGAGTTAATATGTTATTAATATTTATGTGATAATGTAATCAAACACTATATATATATATATATATATATATATATATATATATATAAACACAATAGTTTATTATAACATATGCTTTTAGTTATTTATCAAAGATAATAAGAACTCGTGGAATAAAATTTTAATTAAATTATTAATCTAAGATACCCAATGATTCAATCATAATTAAATTAAGATCTAATAAGTTTTAATAAATAATAATATTTAATTAAAGTATTAAGTAATTAAAGCCATAAATTTCTAAAACACCAAAAATATAACATTTTATGTCTGATTTTTTTTTATTAAACATATGTTTTTATTCATCATACAAATATTTTAAATTGAATTTAATAAACAATTAAAACAGCATGGCTGTAAATTGTTAGTCAAAATTTTATATCTATCTGATGAAAGTTGAATACTCTCGTGGCCGCAGATTATTAGTAAAGGAAAAAGTGTTATAAAAAATGTATAAAATAAATTAATTTTTAAAACTTTAAACCCATGTCCCAAAAAAATATTTAACTATTATCAGTTTTATGTAATATATCAATAAATTTACAACTTTATTTGGAATAATTTTATCTGCAGTTAACCAATCAACTCAATCATGTATATATGTGTATTTTTCTCCCTTCACATTTTATAAATATATAAATAAATATACATATCTTTTTATTTAAATTTATGGTGCGTAGTAACTTTCGTTTGAAAACTATCCTATTCTATTTTATTTATATTGTATAATTCGTTTTTTCTACCTGAAGTTTATAACATGGAGGATATTATCTTTTCTAACAAGATAATTAATTGCTTTTGTTCTCTATTTTTATTAGATAATTTTATACAGTTGTCTAATTATCTCAAATAAGAGGGAGAGTAAGTTAAAGATGCATGATTGGTTCTGTTATTTTATTGACTTCAAAGACAAAAGGTTACGTGTATTTGTTGCACTGATCATTTCTAGTGAACCCTTAATTTTATCCTTTAAAATTTATAAATTTATTTATTATATTTCTGAATTTAATTATTGTTATTTTTTCTTGACATTACAAATTAAAAAACTAATTCAATTTCATGTTTATTTGTATAAATATTCTATACTTTTTAATCTATATCATATTTGTTATTATCTTTTTAATTTATTTGAAAAATTAAAACTAATAAATTTATTACAAGTTTTATTTTGAATTGAGCATATATATGCTAATAAATCTTTTTTTTCTTTCATAAATTTTTATTTATGTCTTTTGCCTTTTAAAAAAATTAATATACAAAAATGTAAATATTAAAGCGCTGCGTATATGTTTTATCGAGTTTGAATAAAAAAAATATACACATAAGAAATGACTATTATATTAGAAAAGTAAAAAAAAAAATGTGAAATTCAAAACAGAAAATTACTAGTAATTTATAATATATTATAATTTTCTTTAACATGTGAGATTTTCAATGAATTAGTTGACTAAAACATCTCAACAAGATAAAATAACTGATTCTTGGTAATCCAATCTCCAAGCCAAGAATTTCGAAAAAAAATTAACTGTCAAATAAGAAAATTAGATAATATTCATACATTTATCTTTTCCCTATATTATTTAATTCATTCCAAACATAAAAACACGAAATGTCAAGCATCTTTATTGAATTTAGTTTTTAAGAAAACTGAAATTAAATACTTCCACAATTACACAAGATAATAATATTGAAATCATCATAATTAGTTGCTTATCCTATCATATCTTATTATCTTATCATATCTTTTATAACTCCATAATTTATTGTTTGGGTATTCACCAATATATACCCATTCAAAACACAAAGTTGATCATGCATCCTCTCATTACTCTTACATCTTCCGTTTATTTTAAAATTCTTACATTCATTGATATGTTGTCCCATTAAACCATAAGATTAAAGCAGTTCAATGGCAGAGACAACACAAGCAAGAAGGAAACTCATTATAAAGCTATACTTACCACGTTCTGAGACAACCAACGGTGCACATTCTGCTGTGGATCAAATGAGTGAAATTGAGCGTCTAACAAAACTAAGTGCTATTGGAACAGATTCAACAACTGTCTCCAAAGTGTGTGCATTGAAGAATATGAAGGGATACTACGCTGCAACGATGTGGGTTAACGTTGATAACCCATCAAATTCTTCAGTTGCTGCTGATTCAAGGTCTTCAATAACAGAAAATCCATCAAATTCTTCAGTTTCTGCTGATTCAAGGTCTTCAAGAACTGAAAATCCATCAAAACCTCATTGTGCTGATTCAAGAACTGAAAATCCATCAAAACCTCATTGTGCTGATCCAAGAACTTCAAGAACAGAAAATCCATCAAAAACTCATGGTGCCGATTCAAGAACTTCAAGAACAGAAAATCCATCGAAACCTCATGGTGCTGATTCAAGAACTGAAAATCTATCAAAATCTCATGGTGCTGATTCAAGAACTTCAAGAACTGAAAATCTATCAAAACCTCACGGTGCTGACTCAAGAACTGACAATCCATCAAAACCTCATGGTGCTGATCCAAGAAACCCATCTAAAATTTCTGGTGTTTCCGATTCAAGAACTTCAAGAAAAGGGTCTGAGGAGTGTAAGTTGAAGAACAAGAGAGAGAGTGTGGGTGTAGAGGCCAATACGAGGATGAAGAAGCGAAAGATGCAGCACATGATTATGATGAACTGTAGAAGGAAGATGCAATGTTGGACTACATTGAAGCGTTTGATGATTGGAAGAGATGCATGGGCTTTGAAACAGCCTCTTCTTCATCATAACTCTCAGGCTTTCAGTAAGCTAAAGCTAATAGGTTTGGAAGATATTGAATCAAAGTTAAGGAAATTGGGTTACTCAGAAGTTGATGAGTTTGCACATGATATAAGACTTGTGTTCTCTTATGTATTCGGATACCCTCCAAAGAGTGAGGTTTACAGAACTGCAAGGAAGATGAATGAGAGCTTTGAGGTCAGTTGGAAAATGTTGAAAGAGGAGTGGATTCATGAAGAAAGAGATAAGAGCAAGAAGATACGACCAAATCAACATCCATCTTAAACAGAATCATGTAATTAATTACAAGTATCTTTTTTCACTGAGTACTGTGGTCATTGCTACAAGTCTCTTTTTATCTCGTTATGATATTACTTGTTTAATTACCATACTGAATTTCTCTACTTCAATTCTTATTTCTCGTGTACATTAGATAGAATGTGCTCTCAGAATAGCTCAAACATTATTAGTCCAATTGGAATTCTGATGTATACAACAAAATTTAGCCGAAATCAATAAAAGTTGAAGGTTTAGCTACTGAACTGGGTAATATTTGTAGGCTTCGCGCATACATCATCTATCAATCTAAATTAATATAATATTTCCCTTTTATTAAAAGAATATTTTATTAAGAGAGTATCTTTAAATTTGATTGATTAATTATTTTACACGAAAACCTGATGTATGGTATATTTTAAGGGTTTTTCCGCACCGATCCATAACTGCACCAATATTCCATATCCAATCTACCATTCCATATCCAATTTAAATCCATTTTGCAGTGAACTAGTTTTTCCAATCATCCAATTTATAAATGTCATTTGGATTTGGTGTCCGTATTCCTCTAGAATTTGGATGTCCAAAAAAAACTAATAATTCACTTCTTTACTTTATAATTTACAATTATTATTAGGAGTGGATGACAAGGAATTATTTTAGTTAGTGATTAAAATAACATATAGTAAGAAAAATTAATAATAATCATAATTAATTTGATATTATAAAATCTATTAATTAAAATGATGATAAAAATTAATTATATATAATAAATAAATAAAAAAATTTATTTGGTACTAATTTTAAATTTTATTTATATAACTGGTTATATATATATATATATATATATATATATTCCAAAACTGGTTTTAAAAATTAAAATATAATAAATTTTGATTAAATCTCATGTATTATTTACACATAAATAGGTCATAAAAGTATTTACACATAAAATTTGGAAAAAAGATGTTTTAAGTATTTCTTTATCAATTTTTTACACATAAAATTTGATACTTATGTCAAAATAATTAGTCTATTGAAAATGAGAAGAATAGGATACGGTGAGTTTCGTAGAATGTGCTCTCAGAATCTTTTCTAAGGATAACAAGTCTTGCGTTTACTTATTACAAACATATTTGGTAGATTCAATGTTATTTTCAATGGATATTAGATCGATGAGCTCAGATATTATTATCCTTAAGTTACAACATAATAAAACCACTTCCCTTGTCAAACTTAGACTTCCGTATTGATAAATTCTTTCAGGCTTCGCATATAGATCATTTTTCAATCTAATTAATATAATATTTCTTTTTTATTAAAAAGATATTTTATTAGCAGAGTATCCTTAAAAATAAATTATATTTTACAAAATTTCATTGATTAATTATTTTACACTATATCTTGATGCATAATTTAATTTAACATGTGCTTTCATCTATCTTGTCTTCATCACTTGATTTTGGTTATTGTGCTATTATTATTAATGATTAACATGATAATTAATCTCACTGGCCTTCTTTATTATTATAAGTTGAGATGTGGGGTTGTTATGTTGAGATGTAGGGTTGTTAAATGGTTCGGATTAGATTGCCTTGGTATTGGTTCACGGGATCAATAAATAAAAATAAGTGAGGTTGGGTTGGGCCTGACTCGGAACTGTAATTCGTTGGGTTGGGCCAAATAAATGGATTAACTAATTAAATTAGCCTATTTTATTTATATTTTAATTTAATTTTATAAAAAAATAAAATTTTGATCTGAATATTTTAGCATTATGATCTGTATAATCTCATATATTCTTATCCGTTTCAGCATTATGATTTGTCAAGCATACTGCTTTTAGTTTAATTCTTATATGAATTAGTTTTCTTTGAATTTATTTGACACTTCCCTGGGCTGCTAAATCAGATCATTTTTACAACTCTAAAGATACTCAATATTGATGTTTTTAATTTTCATGCCCGTTCAATATTATTATTTTAAGGTTTTAAATTCTTAAATATCTTGTTGTCAATGTCTTTATATGTCCTCAAAGTTACATTTTAGGATAGAAAATTATCTTTTAGAAGATATTTGTTGAAGTAGAAAAATATGTTCTATGAAATACTTTTTAAAATAAAAAATTGTGTTAAAGAAAATATTTTTCAGAACAGAAAATTTAACTCAGTCATGGGTTACTTTCTAGTAAGACAGAGCTGCTCCAGTAACATATGACAGGTTGTGTCAATAATAAAAGAAGTTTTCTTTTCTTTCTAATTTTAATTATGAAAATAGGTGTAAAGTCATGAATATATATGCAATTAATGCGTTTAATTCATGATCGTGTTTAATGAATTTGCACATGAATGCACCTAATAAAAAAGTGTTTATGTTTATTAAATTTGCACATGAATGTACCTCATAAAAGAGCATCCATGTTTAATGGGTTTGTGCATAAATGCGCCTAATAAAAGAGCGTCCATATTTAATGGGTTTGAGCATAAATGTACCTAATAAACAAAATGTCTCTATTATGAAAGTCTTAGTTCAAAGTCACGGGTTTGAGCATAAATATACCTAATAAAAAAAATGTTTCCATTATAAAAATCTTAGTTTAAAGTTACTTTTAAGACTAATCTTGTATAATAGATATAATGTGCTCTCAGAATTATTTTTTTGGATATATAACAAATCTTGCTTTATATATATATATATATATATATATATATATATATATATAAGTTGATGGTTTATCAACGTAGTTAGGTAATTATTTTTTAGATTTCCATATACATCATCTATAATCTAATTAATATAATATTTCCCTTCTATTAAAAAAAATATTTTATTAGAAAAGTATCCTTGAAAATAAATTATATTTTACAAAAATTTCATTGATTAATTATTTTACAAGATATCTTGATGCATGTTGTAATTTAACATGTTCTTTCATCTATCCTATATTCCTCTCTTGATTTTGGTTATTGTGTTATTTTTATTAATGATTAACATGATAACTAGTCTCACTGGGTTTTTCCTTTAATTATTATTATAAGTTGATGTACAGATTGTTAAATGGTTGGGTTAGATTTGTTAGGTATTGGTTTGCGGGGTAAGTAAATAAAAATAAAAATAAGTTGAATTGGGCTAGTTTATTTAGCAAATGAATTACATTTTACTTGGTTTGATTTGTAATTGTAATTCGTTCGGCCAAATAAACGGGTTAATTAGTTAAATTCATTATTTTTATTTTATTTTTATTTCTTATTTAAATTTTGCAAAAAATAAAATAAAATTATGATTAACATGTTTGAACATTATGGTATATTTAGTCTCATATAATATGACATTATGAGAATACCGCGTTGGGCTACCGAACCGGACCATTTTCACAATTCTACATTTATCCAATATTTGATGTTTCTAATTTTCATACCCTGTTTAATAGTATTATTTTAAGGTTTTAAATTCTTAAATATTTTGTTGTCAATGTCTTTTTATATAATGAAAATTACATTCTAGAATAGAAAAATATCTTTTAGAAAATATTTGTTGAAATAAAAAAAAAATATGTATTAAATACTTTTTAAAATAAAAAGTCGTGTTGTAAATATAGAGAATACTGGATAGTGAGACATACTTAGTGGGAGAATATCTTATTAGGTAAAATTCTATCTTTTCTTTGTTAAATCCTTGATTAATATTATAAATATAATATTCTTTATATAGGATGAAAGAATGAAATAATGAATTATATTAGTTTTTCAAGTTGGTATCAGAGTTTATTCTAGATGTTGATGAAGATGCTGGGTCACCCATTGTAGAGTCAACATTGGACTACCCGTTGAATATCGAGTTGTATTGAAACACCCGTTTGAGTAGTTTTCACGCTCGAAAAGTCTAGTCCACGACATGGGAGTGTTGAAAGTCCAATATTGGAGGGGTGTGAAATCTCACATCACCTAGAGATAAGATATGCTGCGTGTATATAAGTAGAGGCAAACCTCACTCCATAAGCCGGTTTGATGGGGTTGAGTTAGGCACAACCCACAATTTCAACAAATTTTTAAATTTTGTTATTTTAATGATGTCAAATTTGAGATTAAATATGTATTTACATTAAATATTATAAAAACAGTTTTATCTAATCTAAATAAAATTGTCTCAATTAAAGAATATGATATCTGTTAAGGGAAATTTTATAAAATAAAATTATTTTGTAAAGGAAATTAAAATTGAAGAGTGTGCAATTATTATTTATTAGTATTGATATACGTAGGTTTTCATATTATGCAATTTTAATGGAAGTTAATTTAATATTAAATATTTGACAAGGATGACACTAATATGGATGTTAAGTTTGATTTCTATAGTAACTCAGACAATTAATATAAAATGTTACATAAGACTTAAAGAAGAGAAAACAATCAGATTTTAATTGATATCCTAAACAGAGGTGAATTCAGTCGATAATAATTATTTAAATATTTAATTTTTAATGAATAATAATTTAATAAATAATAATTTCATTATAAACATTTATTAATTTTACACATAAATTTAACTTTATGAGTAAAACTATATATAAAATTTGTCACATGAAATTTGCACAGTATCATTTATTATATTTTTTTAACTAATGCTTCTACTTATTCTAAAATATGCAAAAATTTAAAAATTTTCAAATACATGATTGTATATCAGACTATTACTTCTATGTACTAAATTTTAATACATGATATTGTTGAAAACATAAATTTTTCTTCTACTCTTTATGTCAATCAATAAAACATAAATTAATGAAAATTAATGGACAATTGCGCACAACAAATATTTACAATCTTATTAAATATAAATTGTAAAATAGGATACTTGAAGAATAAAGATGTTCAACAAACTAAAATAAAGGAGTACAATATAATGATTATATATGAAAGATGTGCGGTTGATGTATCATCTCAACTCTACTTACCTCTCATATACATCAAAATAAAGAAAAGGAAAGTTTAAAGTAAGCTTAAGCCTACTATAGTATTATCTAGCAATATTAGACTTAAAAGATAGGTTTACTAGTAATTCTAGGCCAAGTAAGTAGGGAGAACTAGATATCATATGATTATTAGATAGATTCATCACATATTCTTTCATATACTAACCTTTGATTGTCGGACAGCACCAAATGAGACTTATATCCCTTCAAATGTTCTTTAGGATGATTACCAAGCATAGGGTGAGTTTCACATAACTCACATTCATGTGTCCACCCTCGTGTGCTTCTTCTTACCTATGAGGAACTCTATCATCCTCATCATCCACAACTCAAAGGTGGCTACCAAATCCTAAAAAATAAAAACAAAAGCAAGGATGATTGTCACAAATACACACTAACACAATAATCATACTTTAAACTTCCCCACATATAATCTCACACACACGTGCACACATATACTGACACACATACATACACACGTATAATCCTTCCCTACATAAGTTCTATCAACCATGTACTATTCACTAGGACCATTTTGAGCTTCCCACAATGTCCACTCATTGAGACTAGTTATCCACCAACTCTTTCTGCTTATAAACAATCTCAAACCTCATACAATTTCATCACATTTATAACTCCACCGATTTTCACATTTGTATCTCTCTCCAATCATCAATTTAAGATTTATTAAGATTCCTCACCATTTCTTAAGTTCCTCAAATGATTTGCTTAATACACACATACAAACATAGACAAACAATTTATCTCCCACAAGTCCATTTAGGAATACTTGTGATCAACAAGAAGGATATACAAATCCTAAGTTAAAAAACCCTAACATACATCTAATAGTCAAGCTAAACATTTTCATGTATATATATATATGTATATATATATATGTATATATATATATATATATATGTATGTATATATATATATATATATATGTATATATATATATATATGTATATATATATATATATATATTATATTTCTAACTTTATAAAAGATCAAATGGTACATAAATACATATGAAAACTTAGATTCTAGGAGGAAAAGAAATGACGTATAATTTGGTCTAAAATGCCTACTCTAGTTAGTGGTGTGCCAACCACTCAACAAATTTTCTCTAGAGAGCAAACCTTCTTAACACTAAACTCCATTCATTGAAAGTCCAAAGAAGGTGTTCAACAGTTTGGTTCTATTGAGCCATCTCAAAAAAAAAATGACCAAATTCACTTAATGGAATTACTTTAGAAAGTAATCCAACTACATCTACTAAGCATATCTGAGGATGAAAGCACCCCGAGTTTAAGTCTCGAGACAAAATGCACAATCACTCTATGGTTTCGGAGCCGCTCAGTTGTTTATAACAAAAAAAAAAATAAAAAATTCGTAAACTATAAGAGTGATAGGAAGAATCTGAAAGTAGTATTTTGAAAAGAAATTGAGAGTAGGAAACTAGAAAAATATTAAACTAAGGAAAGTGTATAATATTTTTAAATTTAATAAATATTAAGATGTTAAATTTATTATTAATCTACATTAAAAAAAAATTACCCTGTTCTTCTATTCCCTCCAAAATCTCAACTTCTAATAACATGAATTAGAGGACAGCTAACAAACTAAATATGAAAGAGGGGATTAGAATGCATTTACGTGAGCGGTTTAGTAAAACATTTATCCAACAAATTCTTATTCCATAGATTATGAGAACTTATAACATAAATTTGCTTAAAATATATTGAAAAATGCTGAATAGAACATTTAAATAAACTTCATAAATAACCTTATAGAAATAAACTTAAAAATAATTTACAAGAGTCAAAAGCAATTTTCATAAGCTTAAATAAATTTGACAGAAACTTCTATACATGTCCCTAGGGGGAAATAATTAAGAATCAAAGATTATTTTACAATTGAGAGGGTAAAGGAGGTGTGGTCGGTAAGAGAGGGTTTACATGCCCATCTTTTAAAAAAAAAAAAAAAAAAAAAAAAAAAAAAAAAAAAAAAAAAAAAAAAAAAAAAGGAAGAGGAATACTCACAAATCAAAACAAATATTACAATCACTGTTGTCTGTTGTATACATACACTAAGACACCTTTTCTTTCCTATTTTTTTTATATATCTTGTGGCAAAATGTTCAACCATGCACCAAGTACAAAAATTGATATATCTAAACAACTACTATACCATGATCTCAACCTCCGCTTTTACAACAAAGAATAAACAAATGAAGATATATCATAACTAACAGAAATCACAAGTAACAACAAGCAAGTGTTGTGATAACCCTGAAAGCATGTCAACTCCAATCTTGACTGCTTCTTTAAAGATACTACTGTACAATGAAAATCCTGCACTATCAAACATATATAAGTGCAGAGAATGTGCTTCTCTTTCAGGATGTACCACCAGGTCCTAACTGATATGCCTGGATATTCCCTTTAGTTTGAATGGCCATAGACATAGATCTTAGCCTGTTAGTTATTTCCGTGAATGATGGTCGGCTTTCAGGATCAGGTGACCAACACTCTTCCATAAGCTTCCTCCATTCAGAATCACATCGTTGGGGAACAGGAGGTCTGAGTGTGTTCTTTACAATACCCCCTAAATGATCATGTCACAAAAGGGAAGAAATTCAATAATGGAAGTTTGAAAGTTATCAACAAAAGAGAGATTCAGAATCATACTGTTTAAGATTAACCTAAAACATTTCAACCATATTTATTTGGTTGTGCTTGTACACATGTAATGTAATCCTTACACTATTCAGGAGATCCTAATGCTTTGATTAAGGCTTTCCTCATCTTTCATATCCAATTATTTTTCCTTTTTGGCCAGGCATCACACCCATTTCAAAAATTCAAGCCAACAATAATTCTTAGCAATGAATAAAGCCATGAAATTCAGCAACCGTTTGCATGTTGGAACAGTTTGTTCTGTTTTGTCCTTTAACCTGAACAGAACTCTTACCATAGATAATAGCAGCAACTCAAAACTCCAAAATGACAAATATTTTGTAATACAATTTAAAGAGATCAAGCCCCAGATAGCCTAAGAAAGACCTATAAACCTCCATATTCATATCCCTCATAGATTTCAGTCAAAGTTAAGAGTTAAGACCAAATAGATAAGAAAATAATGCAACTTCCTACAGTAATATGATCTCAATTTTCTTTATGTTACACTATTCCTTCCACAAAAATTCTTGTCTGATAAAAGAATTTAGCTTTCCTTCACAGAAAAATATCATTAATGAATGAACTACCATTTTGGTCCTTCAAAGTACAAGGATCGGGCCATTTACTTTCTAAAAGATCAAAAATAGCAAAATAGTCCCTCAAAGATATTTATTGTTATTTTTGTCCCAGAATTTGACCTGTCATTTTAATCCCTGAATTTTATTATTTGCTATCATTTTAGTTCCTAATTTTCAGGAATCAAAATAACAATAAGGGCTAAAATGGTAAACATCTCACTTTCTTCCAGGGACTATTTTGCCATTTTTTCATCTTTCGAGTACTAAAGTTACCCGACCCTCACACTTTCAAAGACCAAAATAGTGATTTACTCTATCAATAGATTCTTACCAATAATAGCACCACAGTGCATGTCTGCATAGGGTTCCTCCCCAGTCAATAATTCCCACATTGAGATGCCAAATGAGAAAACATCAACCTGTCAAAGTCATTGCACAAGTTAAATGCCTGCCACATTCATTCATCTATGTTACTAAATTTTATACAAACAGTCCCCAGTTACCTTCTCAGAAACCCGACTGCTATTCCCATTCAATAGCTCCGGTGCCATCCATGGAAGGGTTCCTCGCACACCTCCAGAGACAAGGGTATTACGTTTAATTCTTGATAATCCAAAGTCTCCAACCTGGGAAAAATAATCAACCAAGTCGGAAAAAAATGTCATATTAAGTATTACAACTATATTAAATCATTCTAATATGACTAATATTTCCTTTCATGCACAGGTGATCTACACTAGGATTTTGCCTAACCCCATACACTTACAAAAACAAAGAAAGAGAACCATCTAAATGGGAAAAAAGCAGTGCACTCAAAAAAATCCTAAGCGAGATCAAGGAAATCACAGAAGAGCATTGATAGAGTTGGAATTGGTTTGAGAGGTAGAGAAAATAGTAGAAATAAGGACCAATGATTCAAAAGAAGATCTCAAATTCCGAATTAAATACATCAAAAGGAAAAATACTTTGAATAATATTATATATATATATATATATATATAAAAGCCATTTTGTAGACATATAAGCCTTCTAGGCTTTCCCAATCCATAATATAGTATAGTAACAGGACTTTTTCCCCCAGGTAAATTTATCCTAATAGAACTCTTAATAGTACAACAATTACCTTAAATAATTAAACAACAAACCTAACATGATTCCTAATAAAATAACTAATTTAACAGACACCAAAACATCATAATACATGCCCCCCCCCCCCCCCCCCCAACCCATGGCTGCATCAATTCCACAAGAAATCTGCAAGTTTTTAGGGTGATAGACCTTGCAATCTTCCATTCCTTATAAAAGATTATATGAATGTGGTTAATTTGTTGAAACCATTCTGGTTCAAAATTTAGTTATTTGCTGAAACATACTAAATCCTTGGTGGATGCTTTCAGTAAATCCTTGAGAGGTCCTTAGATAAGTTATATACATCACAAACACAGTGTATTTAACCTATATTGCTCACCTTGAGAAGGAGTGTTGGAACTGATCTAAATGGTATCAAGATTCATTGTATAGGATGGCCAGATCATGTAACTATGGTAATATGGATATTTTTGTTGTATTTAATAATTTTTTGTCTCTATAACTCAATCTTTGCAATGTTGTTTGACATATGGATTCATCAAATCTCTTCTGGTTCCTTAAAATGAAACTTGATGTCTGGGATTCTTACCTTGCATATGGGTCGTTGTGGATCCCTTAGATTGACAAGCAAATTGTCACATTTCAAATCAAAATGGACAATATTTTTTGAGTGCAAATATTCCATACCAAAAGCTGCATCCATGGCAATTATTAACTTTTTACGACGATCTAGTAATCTGCATCAAGAGTTTCGGTACATGCATAAATAACATATTCAAAATGATTTTCAAATAAGATTTACAAGTGTTAGAATACCTGTTGTTCTTTACAAGGACATGCCTAAGGGAACCATTAACCATATACTCTGTTACAGTTGCCAAGGTTCCACCAGCCCCATCCGGTACTATTCCATAAAATGCAACCACATTGGGGTGGTGAAGATTTGAGAGGATCTGTGCCTCTCTCCAGAAATCTTTTGCCTACCCAAGCCATGAAACATTGTGAGATTCAAGTACATAGCTTATTTCATTTTTCAATAGAAATAAGCAGAGATACTCTTGAAACTGGTATGAAATTTTAACAGAATTTTAACTTTTCAGACAAACTGCAAAATAGTACCTGTTGAAATATGGGAAAAACTGAATATATTTCTTGATAAAAGAAATACGAGCACTAAAGCAATTATATAGGCTAAGACTAATAAAACATAATCAGATAATACAAGGACATATAGCTATCCAAATAATTACAGGGATAGTTACAGGTATTCTTCTTTCCAGAAACAGTGCTAATTTACATCGTATAAACTATAAGGCATCTCTTGTACCTTCTAGCTTAAATTAAAAACTCATGTTTTAACTTATTTGAATTTGAGACATAAATAAAATTTAATTTCCATCGTGATAGGGAGATTGATACGTGAAAAGATAAAAGCAAGAGGGAAATGGAACGGGGCTGGGAGGATGGAAGAGTTAGTGCATTTGGATTTGATCCTATTCTCATCCTTACACTCTATTTATGAGATGTAAAATTAAATCTATAAGTAGATTGAGGTGTAAAATATGTATATTAGTGATACATAACATGGTGTTGAGAAGAAAAGTGCACTGAAGACTCACCAACCGTTCTTGCTCAGAAGACCTCCCTGCAAAGCAGCTCCTTTTAATCCTCTTTATAGCAACATCTGTTCCCCGCCATTTACCATGATAAACAGTTCCGTAAGTACCAGATCCTAACTCTTTAAGATCTTCAAGATCAGCATTCCTTATTATCTGAATTACACAGTAATAAATATCAGTAATAGGGTAACTAAATGATGTAATGCAGAAAAGCATGAGGAAACTGGAAATTATTTAGTAAAAGTCACAAACACTTCTATGATGCTCTTATGGAAGAAGAAGCATGTCAGAAACAAACAAGCAAAAAACATTCATTCAGGCTTATTTAGCAGCAGAACTGATTTTTATCAAATAACAAACAAGGGAGTTTGGACCTTTTGTGTATCAATAAAAGATAGAAATGATTGTGTTCACTGTGCTTTTAGTTCTCTTCTAATCATTATGACGTCAAAACAATTGATTTCAATAGGCCATAGAAAATAATTATCACAAACTGGTCAAACTGGAAGAATTTCTTACTGAATTAGAAAAAGTTGTAAATATTGCATGCAATGCAATTTAGAAAGCAGAAAAGGTGAAGTTTACTACAAAAAGAGCCCAGTATAATATCTCTTTATCACACCATTCAAATATGTTTGACTTTTTTGCAAATCCTTTGTAAACAACCTACCAACCAACCCCAACAACACAAAAGGCAGAAAAACTGTTAAGCTCAAATTGAACTGTTGACCAACCAGTCAATGAGTATACAAAATTATTTCATTTTTAGCAATAATCTAATGAACTAAGACTTAGGATCAACTATTGTAAATTGACATATTTATGTGATTTTGAAGATAAAATTTAAAGTAAAGAGCATGGCTGAAACATTTGAGTGATGATCAACCTGTAAACCATAAATGCTAGCTTCCATTTCTGCCATCATTGCATCAGAAAGGAATTCATTTTTGTCTGTTTGATCATCATTAAAATCCTGTAAATGAAAACAAAAGATTCAGGAAACCTCAAAGAAAATATCATAAACGGTCTTATTTCAGTTTTTCATACCTCAGGTTCATCAGACTCAGGGAGGATGCTCTCAGCTTCCGTATGAGAGGGGGATACAACACTTCCAACGTCATTTGAAATATATGGACAAACAACACTAGTCATGCCTTCTACTACAACAAACGGATCCACTTCATTTGCATCATTACACCTTTCTAAATTTTTGGATTGTTCTGAAATTTTATCTTCAACTTTTGCCATTCCAGAGGCAAAGTGTTCAGGGATGAACTGATCAACCATTGGATCAGTGCTGGTAATCAAGTTATCAAAAAAAGATGGTGCCTTTTGAAAAGACATGATATTGTTTGAATTATCTAGGCCATTCATAGGCATGTTTAGACTTGGACCAAGATCATAACAAAATGCAGCAGGATACAAACTTCCAGAGCTTACTGTTGGAATTTCTTGAAAACCTGTACCCATCTGACTATTAGAAGGATTAATTTGTGCAGCTTTAAGAAAATCTGGGTGAATGGGAAGTTTGAACATGTGATCTCCTTGAGCATTACTGTCACAAGAGCCTACTTCAGAATTTAAAATTGCAGCATTTAAATCAAAATTTCTGGTCAAGGAAAAACCAATCCCTTGTTCACCATTCAGACCTTCAGCCAAAGCATACTTTTTGTGATCACTAGTCCTTTGATTCATGTCAAGATCAGACGAGGTCCTTTCCACAAGATTATTTAGAGGGAGGCCCATTGTGCCTGGTGGAGCAGGAACTGTGCCCTCAGAAGGCAGCTCCCAATTCTTTTGCATATTAATTGTAGCATTGAAGTTATTAGAAGTGGAGTGTAAAAGATGGAATTCAGTCACATGTCCTGTTTCAATGACAGTTGATTTCCCGTCATGAACTGTGCTGTTGTTGGTAAATGGATTCTTTTCTTCAATTATCTTCATCCTTTCTAATTTCACCGAATTTTCCTGAATAGCCTTTGCAACATAGCCAGGTCCACTCAAGTCAGTTTGAGCAATAATGTTCTTTTTTTCAGTTAAAATGCTATCCTTATGAACAGGATCATTCATTCCCAGTGATTCATAGTATGGAGAAGACGCCGCCAAATCTTGCCCTTTGTGTAGCCCAGCTGACTCAACTTTTGGAATCTTACTTATAATTGGAGGAGGTTGAACGATTGATTCATGATGCTGATCCATAAGGTTTATTTGTGAGACACTAGGGAGTAACATTGAAGATAATTGAGCCTTCTCAAGGTTCAGGGAGAAAGATTGGCCTATTCCATTTTGCGAGAAGCAACCAGACCTTGCTCCACTCTCCTGCAACTGTGTATCAGAAAAGGCATGAGGAATCCCATGAGGTGAGTCAGTAATTCCATAAGATCCATCCTGTTGATAGATTCGATCATCCAAGCCTGAAAGAGGATTTCCAGAGTAGACTCTTCTTTCCTTCTGCAAGGACCTTCCACCAAAAACTACATCACTGTAAACATCACTTGGATTCATGTTTACAGGAGTCATTAATCCGTTGCCTGTATTGTAGTGCTGACCAGAATCACCATGTTGATAAGGATGAGTGTTGCTTGCTACTTGTTGAGGGTATCTGCAACCAGCAGTGCTGACGTTGGAGTAATTGGGATGTAGCTGAGCAGTAGTAAATGATGCATTGCTGTCAAAACTTCCCTGGCATGAGTGGTTACCAAGCAATTGTACATAACCTGTGCTAGAACTTGTTACCTGAATTGAAGTTAGGGGAATTGACAAGGGCCTTTGCAAATTCATGTTATCATTAAAAATTCCATCTGGATTTAAAGCATTAATATCATCCCTGACCTCCAAAGGAGAAGAGGCACTTGGAATTTTTGGGAAAACTGGAGTGAAATTCAGATCTGTCCCCAACTGACCGGCTTCATTTGTCAAACTCTGCCCACCAATGTTTGTCCTATTAGTGTCTCCCATGCCATTTACAGCGACAACATATTGGTAATCAGGATCACTCTGCTGAACAGCACTCACCTCTGTTGATGATCTCTCTTCAGATTCACCCAAAGGGACTAAAAAAATTCTAAGTTTTTGAGAACCTTCATGCCTTTCAAGCCCATGGTATTCCTCTTTCATATTTTGAAGATCTTCATCAGAGGAAACAGATATTAGAGCATCAAGATCCTCTCCTGGAAGCTGGTACTTGATTGTGTGAGGTTGATTGCAAATACCCAAGGTCTTCTTCATAAGCTCTTCCCATGAAATATCCTTTCGGATAGATATAATATGGGTCTCTCCCCCGACATATCGGAGTTTCCCATCACTGGGCCTTGGCAGTACTTTTCCACCAAAGCTGCATAGAAACTTCATTTTCCCAGACAAAAATTCATCTGAAACTCCTGAACCAAAAAATCCATTGGACTGGGAGGCTTCATATCTGCGAAAGGGTGATACTGGAGCTGCAAGATCAGACTGATCACCAACTGACTCTTGAACAACCTTCCTCAACACACCATCTCCCATATGAATTTTGCTTAAAACATTTACAGAAGCTCCGTTTTCCATCTCCTGTGCTACCTGTTTTATAGAGATCAAATCAGATATTTCAGAAGAACTCTCTGAGTTCATTCTCCTCAACCCCAAAATATTAGTAAGATCTTCATATTTCACATTTACATTCTCCCTATTCAACACAAACACACTCTCACAGGTTCGAGGTATATCACGTAAAATAGGAACCCTTCCAGCAGCAATTCCATCATGACCATAATTCACCAAAAATTCTTCCCTTCCCTGAACAGTGGCATTATTATGAACATGACGTCCAGTATCTGAAACACTGCGGGATATTTCTGGTTGGGCGTGTTGAGGTAAGACACTAGAGTCCTTAGGAGTGTTGCTACCTAACAAGTTTCCGGGTTTATTTAGTGCCATTTTCTCAGCTATTCAAGCCACTAATTCTTTTCACAACGCTGATATAGTAACAGGGCCAAAAGAGTAAACAGATTCATGTTTGATTGCCCCTTCCTACTTAACAAATCATATGCACCCTTCTACAACCAAAGAGAGAAGAACCACGCCTTCCAGAAATTAAACACAAAATCAATGCACAAACCACAAGAAATTCCCCACACTTTCCAAGTTTATCTTGCTGCCTACTCAAAAACCAACCAATCTGGAATTATTTACAAGGACAAAGCCGAAGAGTATTGATAACAAACTTATCGTATCTCAGACCAAGTCGAAAGCCAAAAAGGCAGCAATCCTTCAAAAAGCAACATTAAGCAAATCAGAAGCAACAAAAACAAAATTTTCAATTCGTGCATGCATGAATTCAAGACAAGTATCAAACTATCAATCAAAACATAAAATTGTCCAAAATTTATCAAGCAACAAACAGCAAACATTTGCAAGCCGTCCATGCAATAAAAAACCCAAATTTTTCCATGTGAAAAACTGGACTCAACATAAAATAAATAAATAAATAAAATCCTGATTAATAAAGGTGACATCAAAGGCAACAAGGTGAACATTTGCAAGCTGTTCATGCAATTATTCACCTGTGCATCAATCATAATTTTCCAGATTAAACAAACAGCCACCTAACAAAAAAAAAAAAAAAAAAACTATTTTTTAATTAAAAAATCACAGATAACAATGCAAAAAAAAAAAAAAGAAAAAAGAAAAACACCCATGATCAACAAACTTTATTTTCATATGTTCAACAAGGACCATAATTGAAGCAAATATAATCGAATCAGAGTGGAGAAAGGTGAAAACAAAAAAAAACAAAACGCAAAAACAAAATTTGGATCAATGATTTGAATTGAATTGAGGAAAGATTGAAAGAGGGAGGAAAAAGGTGGACGTAGCTTACGCAAGAAGGTTCAAAATCAGCGTTGTGAAAGCAACATTGGCGAAATGGCGAGAATTAAGCAGACATAACACACGGTGGCCACAACCATGAAAGCAAGTTCGGATCTCAATTCTCACACAAAACGAAATTACACACTCTCTTTCTCTCTTTCTCTCTCTTCTCTCTAAGTTTGTGTATTTTGTTGCATATTCTTATTCCCATGTTCCTACGTGGACACATTCATTCCTTTTTGTTTCAAATTTTTTTCTGGAATAACAAACAATCATCACAAAAATACTAAATTATATTTCAAAAAGATACCCAATCAAGAAAAATACAAAAGAAATTGCCCCCAAAAGACTCTTTCATGCCACCCTCAACTTTTTCTCCTCAAAATTATTATTCTAATATTTCCTTTTCTCTTTTATTATTTTTTTATGCATAATATTATACTATTTGTCGCTAGTGAGAGGTTTTATGAATCTCATATATTCGTATACATAAATAAATTATATTTTCTGTATTATTTAATTCTAATTATTATCACTGTTTTCTGTGTTTACAGTGTTGGTATAAATCATACACGACCGAAACAGGTGATTAAGAGTCTATGCATTAAAAATTAAAAATATAATTTTATTATAAAATAATTATTTTTATTATTTTCGTTAATTTCCCTTTTTTATCACACGTCATTAAATTAAAAATAAAATTAGAAGAAACTCAAAGTTATTTCTAATTTTAATTCTGAAACTATTTTTTCTGATTATTTTTAAAAAAACAAATACTCTAAAATTTAATAAAAATAATATTTTGGTCAAAAAATGATTTAGAAAAACAATAACAGTTCGACTTTAATTTTGTTAAAGAATATATAAATATATTTTATATTAAAAGAATGTATGGCTTTTTGGTGAGAGACGGCGTCTTCTGGTGTTGTGCAGTGATGATGTGTCCGTATCAGAAATTAATAAAATAGATGAAACGTGCTTCCCTCCAATAGAATTATTCTTGAGTTGTAAGACACTTGTGTTTTATATGATGTTATGGTTCGGTGTCTCGTTTCTTACGTCAGTTTCATATTTATAATTTATGTCTTTTTAAGATTTTTGCTCACAGAGAACTACTAGTTGGATAATTATAAAATTTAACCTTTTTAAAAAATATGATATGGTTATTCAGTTTTAATAATTTAACAATAGAAATTAAAAAAAAAATCATATATTTGCTTTTTAAAATATATAAACATATAATATATAAATGTATTCTCATCTAGGAATGTGGTGAGTATAATTAATTAAAAGTAAATTAGGATAAATATAATCTAGATTAGAGAGACTAAACTTGATAATGAGCTCATATTTGTATCCACGTGATAAATAAGGATGGTTCCGTAATTACAATAAGAGGTTTAGACTTTGACCGGTATATGATTAAAAATAAAATTTAAATATGGATTTTAAAATTTAAATATATTTGCATATACTACTTCGATAAAGAATAAGTGTAAAATCTTATTCTTTTGTTAGATTAAATTCTCTAAAAAAATAATTGAATAAGAGAATTCGTATTATTAGCATTGTCTAGCAGGATGGATTATCTTTCAAACAGTATTATTTATAAAATAAAATTAATAATAACAATTCACTACCTATGTTTCTTTCTATATCATCCGTAGAATTCTTAACTCATTTCCTTGTTATAGCTCACCTTACTTGATAGTTTCGCTTGTTTATATGTAGAGAGGATGAGACACTAAACTCCCTTTTCATATTTGTGGGGCTAATATTATAACTCATATTACTTGATAGCTTTGCTTGTTTATATGTAGAGGATGAGACACTAAGCTCCTTTTTTATATTTGTGGGACTAATATTATAGCTCACCTTACTTGATAGCTTCCCTTGTTTATATGTAGAGGATGAGACACTAAGCTCCCTTTTCATATTTGTGGGACTAATAGTAATACTTTTTCACTTATTATTTCTAAATGAGGGGCACCTTTTTTAAGTTCCAAGGTTTAAAACTAATTCTACTAAATTGAGTAACAGATAATATAATGTGACTCATCTTCTTAATCATTTTGAGGGAGTAGCTTGTTTAAGTACACACTTCTAGTCCTCTTACTTTAAGGTCATAGAGGATCCCGAGGTGGCCTCCTAAATAAGAGGCTAACTTTCAAATCATTATGAAAAACAACTATTTACAATATTCTCATGATTAATCAAAGTTATATTCATCAAGGTTAGCATCTTGGATTCTCTAGATTATCAACAAAGATCAAATTTACTTTTATTTCACGTAGTTGGTTTTTGGGATTTCAGAAATTGCTTGTAAGATCTCTAGTAGTCTTATTTTATTTTTAAATTTATCTTTAACAATAAGTGGCTAAAGGTTGAGCTCAACCCACTAACGAGCCCTTATCAAAGAAAGCCTTAATAAAGTAAATTGATAATGCGTGAACTTTCTTTTAAGTTAAGGTGTGCATCCTCTTATTGGGAGAGAAATTAATCATTTGTATTTAGTATGAGTTTCATTATAACCAAGCTTACTACTAACCTAGGCGCTTTATTCCATCATCTGATATTCAAGTTAACATCGACAAAGATCTCTTCCTCGCAATGGGCCAACTTGGAAGCAAGCTACTTATTACCTATCTCACGCTCTTTCTTATTGTAAGACCTTGATCATTCAATGCCGATATAAACATCTTCTCTAAGACCTAGATCATTCAATATCAATATAAACATCTTCTCTAATAACATATCTAGTAAAGTGTTGTCTTGAGCACACATTCTCTACAATAATACATCATTCTCTGTACAATAATACATCACTAAATGATGTGTTAAGAAAAAATATAATGTCAAGAAGTCATCTTATTCTTTAATATACAACAACTTTAAAGTGAAAAAAAAATAATTCCAAAATAAATTTGTTAAAAATAACATCTAAACAATATCTAATATTCAATAGACATAGCAAATAAAATAAAATTATAACAAGGTTATCTTGACTTATTTGTGATAAACTTCAAGTAAAATAAATAAACCTTAAAAGAAATATTTTTTATCTATCCAACAAGCGGTCCACCAAGAAATCATGAAGAGACTTTAACATGGGACCTTACACATTTTGTACCTTGTTTCCCACTATTTAAACCCCACCGTTAAATTTCTTTTTAACTTTCCGCACTTACCTTCCGATCTCTTCTCCCCTTTCATCTCGATCTCCTTCTAAATTTACTTTTGTTAATTATTTATATAGTTTAACTTCCACTGTCTTAAACTTAAACACGTGTTCAACTCCTTTTAGTCAACTAATTTAATATAACAACAAACCTATACTTAATTGTTTATTTTTTTAGTTAGGAGTTTCAATAGTAAAATTAGATTTTTTGTTAGAAAATATTTTCTGTTAATTTTTTGTTTTACGGTTAGGGCTAATTTAAATATTTAATTTTCAGTAGGATATATTTAATTTAGTTTAGTTGAAATATTTGATTAGGTAAAAGATATACTTGATTAGTTTACGGTAGGATATATCTGATTAGTTAAAAGATTTTTATTGGATGTTTAGTTGTAGTTAGTTTAAAAAATTTATTTACCCTTAATTGTATTGTTAATTTTATTTAAATGATTGTTAGAAAAAAATAATAGGAAATTTTTTAAAAGGTTAGAATAATTATTTTATTTTTAAGACGTTAGGAAATTTTTTATTGGATGTTTAGTTGTAGTTAGTTTTAAAAAATTATTTACCCTTAATTGTATTGTTAATTTAATTTAAATGATTGTTAGAAGAAAAAATTAATAGGAATTTTTTTTAAAAGGTTAGAATAATTATTTTATTATTAAGACATTGTTAGGAAATTTTTTATTGGTTGTTTAGTTGTAGTTAATTTAAAAAAAATTATTTTCCCTTAATTATATTGTTAATTTAATTTAAATGATCGTTAGAAAAAAAAATAATAGGAAATGCTTTTAAAAGGTTGGAATAATTATTTTATTATTATGTCTTTGTTAGGAAATTTTTTTATTGGATGTTTAGTTGTAGTTAGTTTAAAAAAATTATTTACCCATAATGGTATTGGTAATTTAATTAATAGGAAATTTATTTAAAAGGTTAGAATAAATATTTTATTATTAATACGTTGTTAGGAAATTTTGTATTGCATGTTTAGTTCTAGTTAGTTTAAAAAAATTATTTACCCTTAATTATTTTGTTAATTTAATTTAGATGATTTTTAGAAAAAAAAATAATAGGAAATTTATTTAAAAGGTTAGAATAAATATTTTATTATTAATACGTTGTTAGGAAATTTTTATTGGATGTTTAGTTGTAGTTAGCTTAAAAAATTATTTACCCTTAATTGTATTGTTAATTAAATTTAATTTTAGAAAAAAAATTAATAGGAAATTTTTTTAAAAGGTTAAAATAATTATTTTTTAATTAAGACTTTGTTAGGAAATTTTTTATTGGATGTTTAGTTGTAGTTAGTTTTTTATAAAAAAAAATATTTACCCTTAATTTTATTGTTAATTTAATTTAAATGATTCTTAGAAAAGAAATTAATAGAAAATTTTCTTAAAAGGTTAGAATAATTATTTTATTATTAAGAATTTTGTAAAATATAAATACACAATTGAATTTTTTTTTCCGAACCAAAAATTCAAACAAAAATTTGGACCTAAATTATGTTAATTAATTAAAATCTTTTCAAACGATGCGTTTTGAGTCTGTTAATTAAAACTTTGGACAGACGCAAAGTACTTTTCTATTTCAAAAATTGATTTTAATAAAAACTTTCGTTTAAGTTATTTATCCTCAGTTAGTCAGCAGAAGAATAAGTAAAACAATAACATTTTTATACTAGTTTGTTTGTGAAGACTAAAACAACTTGCTAATTTTTTACTAAGAGTATTCTTTGAATCTAGTCACTCCTACCTTATTACAATATTGTTTAGACTCAACCTTCTTAGGTTAAACACAATATTCTTTGGACACAACCTCCTCATGCTAAAGTAAGTATTCTTTCAACACTTAACCTCCTCAGGCCTAAAACAGTATTCTTTAGACATTAGCCTCCTCAGGTTAAAACACAGGTATTCTTTAACTACTTAACCTCCTCAGGCTACAGACACCACAACAATGATTTACATAGCTTACAAACAAAGAAGATTATCCTCTACGCATAGAGGGATTTTATAATGAGTACAAAGAATAGTTCAAAACGAGTGAACTTTGTTTGAGCGAAGCTTTGAGAGTGAATAAGATTGATAGCTTTGAGCGTGTTCGCCAACTTCAACTCGTTGCAATGAAGTCTTTATATAGACAGCTTCATGAAGTATTCGTTAGACCGAAGATTTAAATGTTTGTACTTTGTCTTGGGTACTTCAACATCTGACAAAGTGAGCAATCAGAACATTTATTGATTTCACAACAGGAGTCAGCGCGAGATCAGGCTTTGACTGATGTACCTAGAGATTTCACCGAAAAGTGTAATTTACTTTTCGAGTTGTAGAGGTTAAGACCATAACTCTTTTCACCTTTAGAAGCTTCTGAGTAACAGTTTGATTTAAGATGAAACACATGTTACTCTTCGTTTAAACTTCATTATACTTTACTGGACGAATGAATTTAAGACTAAGCTTATAATCCAATCATTCGTCTATCTTCAATCTTCTTCTTCATCTTCAAGTCTTCACAGTTTTCACACTTGAAGTTGAGATGAGGCTTTGAGCTCTTCGTCTTGATCTTAAAAGATTTTTCATCTGATGTAATTGCTTAGAAGCTTAATGACTTGAACACTTCGTCTTGAACTTGTGCGTCTGTCTATGTTTGAGGGTGCATTCTTCGTTTGTGCTCAACAATGATTCATTTGATCATTGTTTTGTATGCGTCTCATGACCCATCTGTCTGTTTTGTAATTATCAAAACTTAAGATGTTAAGTCATTTTGACTTTAACAACTTTATTAGGAAATGTTTTATTGGATGTTTAGTTGTAGTTAGTTTTTTTTAAAAAAAATTATTTACCTTGTATTGTTAGTTTAATTTAAATAATTGTTAGTAAAAAAAAAATTAACAAGACATTTTATTAAAAGTTTGGAATATATTACTTTAGTACTTGTTATGTTTCTTTGTTAAAAAAAAAAAATATTAGAAACATGTTTTATTGTTTTGTTACGTAATTTTTATTTTAGTTTATTCATTTATTGTTTTGTTACCTAATGTTATAAGGCAAATTTTTTTTTATTAATGTTTAAATATTTTTTATTGACGAATTTAATTTTGTTACGCCTAATTATTTTTTATTTATGTTTTTTTGATAAATTACTATTTTAAATTTTTCAAGTTTGTTTATTAAATATGGCATCTTCATCTTCTGCTGCTAGAGTTAGACTTCAGTCTCAGTCTTGTGGATGCAACGTTATCATGTTTCAGAGCATGTCTGAAACATGAGAATGTTGTAAATTGCATATTCGTTGCGCGATCCCAACTTAAATGGGACAACATGTTATCCTAGATGCCATTGTATCACTTCTTGAGAAGGCTGAATTTTATTGGCTTGGCATATTTGAAGATTGACCGAGGCTTATTCCATGTATTCATCGAGAGGTAGAGACCAGATACTCACATTTTTCACATAGGTGTGGTGGGTTTACCCATTGATGGTATGTCGGTGATTGGTGATACAACTAGTTAGTGGCTAGATTTGACAGAGGCTCCATTGGATGTTCATCCTTCAGGCCAGGATATTAAGGGTTCTTATGTCAAATTAAGCTAGTTAGCTAATAATTTTGTGATGTTGCGCGTTTTGAGGATGACCCTGAGGCATGAGCGTAAATTTTACGATTTATCAGTGGAGTAATGTTTGTTGACAAGAACAGTTCACGTGTACCCATAAGATATCAACAGTTTCTGGTGAATTTTAGATAGACCAAAAAATATGCTTGGGGTAGTGTTGTACTTGGCTATTTGTATAGAGAACTTTGTAATGCTACAAGCATGGATGCAGTTTTCGTTGGTGAGATGACAATATTTAGTATAGGTCGTTATTTCGCCTCATCTCTTCACACTGTTTATCTAAAAAAAAAAAAAACAATACCATAATATTAAATTATATAAATGGTTTAAAAAAATTATCTTTTACCTCAAAGTTATATCGTTCGATATTATCAATTTTACACCTATAAGAAAAAAATAATAATTTAATTTTAAAAAACAAATAATTAAAATTTAGTTGAACTGAAACAAACTATAAATCTAATATACATGTTGAAAGTTTGATGGACAAGGGGGGGCTATATATAAGGTTTATAAGGCGCCACGATACACATAATCTTCACTGTAGTGGTGTAGGCACTATTCATGGTGGCGCTTTTGCTCTTGGAGGCTCCTAGCCGCGTGGCGCTTTCACCCAAAACAACACCTCACTGTAATTAGTTTCAAAACAACCCTAGTTGCATAATAAGTTTCAAAAAACAGACCCACAAAGGTCTTTTTACCCATGTTAACCCTTCATTAGTTTAACCGGCTCATTAGATATGAGACGCTTGTCTCAAGCAGCCTAAGATGCCAACGTTCAAAAAATCATCATTAAGGACAGGTCAACCTGCCGTCTTCAGTGGTCGATGACATAATACAAAAATCATCCTCGTAAATGACAAAGAAGATTTACAAGAATGTCCACTCAATCTATTAAAATGTCTAAATAATACATTCTAATATCTTAAATTACTATTATTTTCATAATTAACCATATTCCCATTCTCTTTGTTTTAAACCGTATATACAAATATTAATTTAGGTTTTAGAGCATCTTTACAATATACCCTCAACAGAAATCCAACATCATGATTCAAACATATTAGAGTCGCATAATCCCAACTGCTAAGTAGGTGATCCATTTTCGATAAGAAAATTTTAAATCTTAATTTTTATAATCTATAACTTACTAAGTGGTAATGGCTACCAGCAGGTGAAAAGGGACTTCATAAGATGAAGCTACATACAAAATGATGATAGAAATGTAGCAAGAATTATCTATTCCTCATGTCAGGCATAGAGGGGAAGACATGGATATATAATTATCAATCAATTAAAATTATAATCTTCCATCATTAATAGTTAATATTGACCGGGTAAATTTCCTCAAGTAGGAAACAATTATAAAAATTATATTTTTATAAAAGTTAAAATTAATATTTTATTAACTAATTATAAATAAATTCTCTCTTTTAAGTTCATAATCCAGCTAATTTTCCTTCAGATGACTGGTTAACTTCATTTTAATTACATTTACATTATGGCAGATTCTAGACAACAATTTTTTATTATTTGAACATATGCATTAAATGCAGTCCTAAGTTAATTAGTTTTCATAAATTAAACTAGAAGGCTAATCTTTCCTGAGGCACAACAAAAGTTTCCAAGCTAACAAACAAAATTCAGATATAAGTATAGTAACTAGTAACACAAGGGTTGTCGTATCTTCTGGTCATCGAGGTCTTGAAACCAATCGTGTGTAATCTAGTTTTAATATTATTAACCTTTTGGGTTACTAATTATATTATAAAGAAACAGAAAGAGGGTTAGACTCTATTATTTTGCTTGTATTCTTGGTTAGGTTAGGTCATAAATCCATTAATTCGATCAGGTTAAGTTTCTTTTTGTTCTGAATGGTGATAATTAACAAAGATAATAGATGCATTGATATTATGAAAATGGATAATTAGACTTAATTTAGTTCCGTCTATCTTAGCGTGAGATGACATGTTAATGAGTATTCATTTCACTTATGTAATTCATTTTATTAAGGGAAACATGTAACTCATCAAAATTAATAAAAATTAAAAAATATATTAAAAATTCAATTAATTTATATAATTTTACAAATTAATTAATCTTCATAATTAATTTTAAAATTAATAAATTCGATACATATTTATCATAATTCATGTGAGATGTAAGTTAAATTATTAAACTAAAATGGGTGTGAGCGGGTAATCATTCATCGCGTGAAACAGATTAAAAGATTTTATTAACCAAACCATTAAGAGCATATTCTAATCCATTTTGACGGTTGTAGCCCCAACCTTGGATCTTATATAGAAGGTTAAAGTTTTTTTTTTTTCTTTTTTTAGTTGGCTTTCATAAGCTTGTTTTAAGAAATAAAATTAAGTAAAACAAAAATGGGATAGTAGTTACAAAATATATTAGAAAAATAATAAAATTAAAACTTCAAAGTGGAATTTCAATTGGCTCAACTAGAAGATAATTTGATGATTTTCTGAAAGATAAAAAAAAAAATAGAGTTAATTTGATTATTTGACTAAAGTAAAAGAAATAAACAACATGTATTTTTCCTTTACAGTCTGACCAGTTGAATTGATCAATTTGAGTTTTCAAAAATATTAGTAATTAAATTAGATAATAAAGAATTACATAAAATACTAAAAGCTGTTTCCAGTATGATGATGGTAAAAAGAAGATAGAAGTTATAAAATTAAAAGTTTGTTGGGTTAGTTGACCAGTGTTTTTGTCATTTCTGGTCTAACACGCTTATATCATTATAATTAATGTGCTAATTATCATGTTTGTTGATTAACATTGAAGTTCTTTTTTCTTGCATTTTTAGTTTATTACTTATTTTCTTAACAGCAATGGAAAAAAATCAATTTAAAATAATACATGATGAAAACTCTAACATGTACAATTTAATAAATTTATTTTACTAATAAATATATTCTTATTTTCATTTAAAATATTTTATTTTAAAATATAACAAATAGTAAGATTATTAGTAAAATAAAAGAAATGAATATACCAAAGGAGGTTGACAGAAAACGAAAAGACTAAACTACCCAAAATAAAAACAATTTTTAAGAAAAGAAACAAGAGATCCAGTCGCACATTTCATGTATAGTTTGATACTTTATTAGAGGAAAATATACAAATAAGGAGGGATGGGTCTATGGGTTGGCTCGCGGATTCTGTAACCCGCGCGAGTTTGGACCAATTTTTTAAAAAAAATTTAGGGGTATAGTTCATAAAATCCCGCCCCGAAACTTTAATTTCGCTTCCCGTCTTTCAATCTTCTCGCACGTCGCACCCTCCCAGTCTCCTAATTCTAATAATGGAGAAAAATGATTTTTGATCATAGTGAGAGATTAAAAACTAAAAAACTCTATCACTGTGTGAGTGATTAAAAACTAAAAAACTCTATCACTGTGTGAGAGATTAAAAACTAAAAAACTCTATCACTGTGTGGTACGTGAAATGATATATATGATGTTTATTGAACATGATCATCCATTCTCTATTGTTGAATATCGGTATTCGCATCCTTATTTATGGTACCCTCTAGGCGTGTTGCTACCATTAATGTCAACAATTTGTATGATTCTGAAAAGAAAAAACTGAAATACATGTTGAATAAGCTTGACATTTGATGTGTGGACATGTTTATTTGTGAGGATTATATTTCATTAACTGCACGTTATGTTGATACAAATTGGAAATTAAATACTCAAATGCTTAATTTTTCTCATTTTCCTTCACTACATTCGGGACGTGAGATGATCAAAGATATATATGGTTTTGCAAAAGAATGGGAGATTGAGCGGAAAACTTTTTCATTAATAATGTTTATTCTAATGATAAAATGCGAGACTATTTGAAGGAAAGACTTTTGTTGCATAACAATGGTTTAGCAAGTGGTGGTGAATTTAAATTTGTTGTTGGAGATAATTAAAAAATTATGTTGTTGACTTGTTTTATTAAAAATTTAAGAAGTAAAATATAGCATTTCTTTTAGCATTTTTTTTTAAAATTCCAAATTTAACATTTTTTTAATTTTTTAACTAGGACCGGCGTTTAGCCCGCGAGGCCCGCAGGGCAGGACGGACCACCAAGTTAGATCCATTTAATTCTGCGGGGCGGACCACTAAGTTAGGCCCATTTAATTCTACAGGGTGGATCAAGCTTTTTGCTAGCCTATGCGGGCGGGCCGGCCCGCTTACCCACCTCTACAAATGAGAATGAATTTGACACAAAAAAAATAGAAAATAAAATATTCGTCAATAAAAAAAATTACCTGAACCTTGTTGCCCCAATTTTCCATTTCTATTTGTTTGAAACAAATTATAAAAACGGTTTTTAAAAAAATTATGAGTACTTTTGTGTCTTATATATATTAAATAGCAGGAGCAATATTATAGTGATGAAAATGGATCCAAAACCTTTGATGGAGCAATTAATATTATATCCTAATTATATTAAGTACAATGTTATTAATCTAATCTGATCTAATGTGAGTTCCATTGGATTGTGTTGTGACCCATTTAGGATGTTTGCCAAATTTATGAATTTCAAGTTCAGTATGAAACAACATTCGTTTATATGTGACTGCTGGATGATTTTCTATTTTGTTAATCATTTTATTCAACATCTTTTGATTGAACTAGTTCTTAGATCTGCACCCCAACCAAATAAAATTATAGACTCATATTCGTTAAGTGTGTAGAGTTGTTGTTTTGTGAATAAAAAGCATATATATATTTAATAAAGAAATTCTATTAAAAATATTCAATTAAGTTTTTAAATGAAAATTAATAACAAAGAAACCTACAGATACTTTACATATATAATATAATTAAAAAAATATAGTTTTTAAAACTTATATTTTATTTTGTAAAACAAGTTATACTAACTTTGAAAATGGGAAATTCCATTATAAAAAATGAGGGCTGACGTAGGATACTTATGTACATAGACAAGTATTGTATTAGGAAACGACGTGAAGAATGAGAAAATGGTGCATGGAGTCTCTGAAAAGTAACAATTTGCATGTAGTTGACGGTGGAGAATATGCAACTGACCCATAACCTATTCATATGCTATGTATGGCAGACAAGTGCACATACTACACACAGTTCCACACATTTTTAAAGAGTTAATTCAGAGATATGGTAAATATATTTCCATCTTTTTCTATGGTATTTGAAGTATGATAATTAATCGTGATTAAATAAATATATTTCAAAAAATTGTATTAATTAACCTTTTAAGATATTTTTACATAACATACTTTCCTCAATTCCTGATTATAGCATTAAATAATAATCTTTTAAAATTTGGGTATTATTTTTTATTTATGTAAAACCCAAATATGAATCTTTTCTCCAAAAATAATAAATACATAAATGATTAAAAAAAGTAAAGAAAAAAACAAACATTTTACTAATTTTTATTTTTTTTTTGTTATAATGTAGAGAAAGATTATAAGCAACTCTCATTCTTTCTAACCATCTCTTATGATTGCTTGAAATTATGAATATTTTTGTACGTCATATTTCTCATTTAATAATTTTTTTCCTAGTCTAGAAGTGGTATCCACTAAAATTGTTGTTTCTGAACAAATTATGATCATTACATGGAGACATTTGAGTGTCTTAGAAAGAGTATTGTTCACATTCCTAAGTAATATATCAATTTTAATACCTGTCTAGTGTATAGTTAAACAATAAAATAAAAGAGATGTAAAATTTAAATGATAGTATATTTGACTGGTCCAAAATAACTAAAATTACTATGAATATAAATATAATACCATATTCTGCAAAATTTTATCTATTAAATTAAAGTTTTATTTTTAATATGTATTAATTAATTAAAATTTTTTATAACTTCTTAAAGAACATAAAGCAACCTGAATTTGGTCAGACTAGTTTATTAAATCTGAACTCATCTAGATATACACCCCTAATGATATACACCATTATCACTGTAATAAGGTTCTTTTCAACTTATTCACAAAATTTTAAAAAATTATTAATTTGTAAAGGAAATTGAGCCTATCTTAATAATGACCGTGCTTTCAATAAAAATAACTAATGTAAGAAATAAATTAAAGAGTCCTGTAAAAAGGACAAAAAAATTTCTAAATGGGGAACAAATAATTTTAAGAGTCCTATAAAGAAAGAATTGACATTAAATGGTAGGAAACTAGAACAGGTTTGAAATAAATCACGTTAAGAAAGAAAAGTCTACGGGTTGCATGTACTTAATATTATGCCTATATTGAATGTACTCAATGTTCTGTAAATTACTACTTAAATTAGTATCATAGTTTGAACAAAATCTGAACAAGTACGCACTCGATATCATTGTTTAAACGAAATCTCTTGTAAAGGGAGTGTATCACTTAATAAAACAAAATAAGCAGAATTTGTACCAATTACTTTTATTAAAAAAAATATTTTTTTTAAAATCTAAGAGGAGTGCGAATTTCATTTAAAAATATCTTAAAAGATGTGAGTGATACTAAAATATCGTAAAAAAAAAATTGTAAAAAAAATTAAAATGATTTACATTTATATACAAAGGAACAAGTCCCAATAAATATTAGTGTCTCGTCTTAAGCTGTAAATCCGACAAAAGAGATGAGAAGCAAGAGTAAAAACAGAAATGACAGAAACACGGTACTTGCACCTACACCACCAGTGGTCAGACAAGTGGGAAAGTTTCCTCCAAAAGGGTTGTGCATGTTTATAATGAAGAAAGTAATAGGTGCTGAGGAAATTTTATGTTTGGAAAATGGATTATCTCTCACTCACCTTATCTCTTCTGTTCCCAAGCCCATACACCTCTTCACTGTCTCTTGTGCTTATATTTATGATTCTAATCAGAGACCTTTCACGCTTCCCAATTCATTTTTAGTGCACTTGAAACTCTTTTCAACACTTTGATCACTCGCAACTCCTTTTTAAAGAGTCTCCTCTTCTTTCAACACTTTGATCACTCGCAACTCCTTTTTAAAGAGTCTCCTCTTCTTCCTCTATTCTCTCCTCTGTTACAGTGTTGTACCATTTGTTCTGATATTCCTCAGGTAAAACTGTGCTTGTACATTTTCAAATATACAAAATATTCAATGTAAAATGTAAAAATTCTGATGTGTATTTTATTTCCAATTCCAATTGCTTTCTGGGTTTCAGGAATAGAGATGGGAGTTGAGGAAAAGGTGACCAAAGTTGGAGAAAGTCTAAGAGAAGATGCATCAAGAGTTTTTCCATGTCAATTCTGTTCAAGAAAGTTTTACAGTTCTCAAGCTTTAGGGGGACACCAAAATGCTCACAAAAAAGAAAGAACAGCTGCAAGGAAGGCCAAGAGAGCTTCTGAGTACTCGTCTGTTTCCCTCCCTTCCCCACTGCCAACTCCTATGGGTTTTGCTCCAACTCATCAAGACATCTTAAATCCTTCAATGTTTATCACTGTCCATGCAGCAAAACTCCCTCATCTCCCTAGACATCAAATTTCAGAACAGTTTGGATCAAATGGTGCACCTAGATTTGGCAATGCTCTGTTTTACGGGGGAAGTTGGTCAAAAAATGGGTTATATGATGATGATGAGAAGAACTCTAACTTCAACTGGGGGAATACATCTCAACATATACCATTGATAAGTCACAATCAAAATCTTAGAACTTGGAATGATGTAACAGAGAAAGATCAAAAGCTTGATCTATCTCTCCATTTGTAGACTACATAGATTGGGAATGAGAAGATGCATTTTTCTGAGAGCTAGGGAATTGCGGGACTAGTTTTTCTGGACCAATTGATAGTGTTAGACTTAGCATGGAATAATGTTTTTTATTTTTCGGATTAATATATGTACCTCACTTTCCAAAGCAAGAGCCTCCGTTGAATACATCCATAATTTTACTTTCACTCTCGCATTCTCTTTCTTTTATGTTTTGGTTGTTTGGTGAATCCAGTGTATTTCTCAGTTGTAAGTCAAAAACTTATCTCTCAAAATATTGAGATCCATGAAAAGAGCTAACCTATCAAGAAATTTTTTCATACCACCAGAGATTAAACTGCTAATTACATATTTAATGCACAAATTATCAATGGGTATATGATAATGTTGATTTACTTTCTTTCTAAAACTAAATAGGTACATGTTTATTGTATCTAAAAGAGGAATATTGACAACCTGCATATTTCTTAGATGAAATGTATTGAAAAACACGGGCGTTTGGGTGCTTCTAGCATTTCTCATCTAAGAAATATGCAGGTTGCTTTGAGCCTAAACAGTAAACCTACTTCAGTGACCTTAAAAGCCTCCCAACTGAAACGTACTTCTTATTCTGACAATTCTGTAACACACACCTTAAGCCTAAACAGTAAACCTACTTCAGTGACCTTAAAAGCCTCCCAACTGAAATGTACATCTTATTCTGACAATTCTGTAACACACACCTTCACCCGCCCACAGCATATAACCAGACAACCAGAATGTTAATTAATGGTGGTACAACACTCGGCTACTCCTCTTCAGTGAATAACTGTAAAGCACTACACTCTACTACTTTAGTTTGGTTAGACCAGTTACACATACGATAGCAACTAAGAAACAATAATATTTATAAATGTTCCAAGTGTTGACAATGTCATATCATGTATAGTTCCAAAAGATATAAACATCAAAATACCAGCCAAAATCTAAATGGATTGCGTGACTACATTAACCTTTCTAAAATGTGAATCAAATTCACCAGTGGCGTTCAGAACGACCCAATGATAAACAACAGCAGTGTACAAGCCATAAAGTTTACAAAAGCCAATAACTTTCACGAGTGCATTATCACACGATTAATACACGCTGACATCCATCCAACAATGCTTAACTTCCTTAGTACTTCCTCAACTCAGAATTCAACATTACCTAGAAAACAAACCATATGACAATGAATTAGACCTATGGTCTTGAAACCTAAATGATATGAAGTACCTGATTGGTTTGGTCAGTGACAAGGTAAAGTACTGATGCAAGTAATAATTAATGTACTGGTTTTGAAGAGATGAAAAATTGAGGGGAGTGAAAATAAAATCACATGAAAAACTTTCAATTTTATGCGGGTTAAAAAAATGTATTTTAATGTAAGCCAGTTGTTTGGCAAACTGGGTAAATTTGATATCAACTCGCTTTTACACTATAGGAGTGACAGAAATGTGGGGGGTAGTGTGTAAATGAGTCGCAATTTATTTTTTTCAGTCACATTAATGTTGTACCAGACAAGTGTGAAGTAAGTTCTTCAACTTTACAACATCCAACTCCTCAAACAAGTGCACCATTTAGCATCAAGAAAGACAACTGTAGCTATATAAGAAAACATTAAAAGCCAAGGGAACGCTGACAACACATTCTGACACTTTTCAGCACTTCAACCATCACTACATGAAATCTCACATTGGTCCCACTAGATAACCTGGGCCCACTCTTTATTACTGAGGCTAGCTAGAATTGCATTCAATAATAGTGTTAAAATGAGTGAGAAAGAAGGTGTTGCTAGTAAATCTCAACAGTCAATATTATGCAAACAGTTGAACTATATATTTTTGCAAAAGAAGAAAGCTATTGTCATGTTTTCTGAAACCTTAATGTAGATTAATTGTTAGTAGAGATTATTATAGACTTACTCTATCAATTCCTTTACATGATGAACTGATTGACAAAAGCCCTCTTGAAAGAAAACAAATTACATGCTCCAGTTCTCGTACATGACTAACATTCAAATTTTTCTAATAACTTGCATGCATAACAAAGTCTCAAACCTGTATCATTTTAGACCTCCTCTTTCTTGCTTAATGCTGTTACGACTTTTCCCAGTATAAATTATTGTTGGAATGAAATAGAATATGAACCAGTGTTTGGATCTTTGACTGCTTTAAAATTGTCTACACTCATCCCAAAGCGGCCCAAGACAGAATTGCCCATGTCTTTCAACTTTGCTGCAACAAAAAACACTATATAAGCAATTGCAGATAGTAAAATATAGTGAATATCACTTATAACAAATAAAATACATGCACACTCCACTATGAACTACTCACAATTTATGATAATATTTTGCCTTCATATAACAGAATATAGTAAATATGTCTGTTGACCAACTTAGTCAAAAAAGAAAATTAACCACTAAGCAAAAACTACACTTAATGCTTAATCAGCTCACATAAGTAAATCAAATAAGGCTTAACCACATAAGCAGAAGCTACCTATAATCAATGCTTAAACATCTAGCAAAAGTAAACCATATAAGGCATAACCACACAAGTAGAAGCTAACTTCATGCTAAACCACTATGTAGAAGCCATCAACATCATCAGTTGAGAGAGGCTTAGTCACCATGTAAATTAATATCAATGCTTAACCACCCATTACCCAAAGGAAAAACTCACATCATGATGCTTAACCACTAAGAGTCAAAGCAAATAATGACTAAATAAGCATAACCAAGTCTTCAAAAACAGACACAATAGATAAATGGCAAGAGAAATCTTGAACCAAAGCAACATTGAGATCTTGTCGACCTCAAGAACCTTGATTAAACCTACAACAGAGATCTTACAGGTAATATGAACATGATGGCAACATCTCACAACAGTGGATCTGTATCACCAGAACAAGCTAAAGTACAAGATCTTGATTTATAGGAGGAAAGTGGACAGAGCTGAGAAAGAAAAAGAACAACCCTGTTCAGTGGAAGGGTAAACTTTTTGCATGGTGGATCCCAACACCCTGATACCATCTTAGAATTTGGGCTTAGAGTCTAACTCAATGACCAAAAAATAAAGAACAGATAATAAGCTATGAGATTGATGTCAATGCAGCAGAAAGCAGTCATGATGTTCATCACCCCAAATTCAACTAAAAATCCTAGCCAACTAATTAGTTCCACCAGGATATCCAAAAGGTATGTGCCATAGAACTAATATATATTTTAGCTTTGTTCTAAAATATAAAAATAATGGAGTTAATTAAGTTTTTGGTTCTTCATTTTTATCTAAATTTCTGTTTTTAATCCTTCAAATATTTGCTATCACTGTTTTTAATCCCTCCAGTTAAATTTTCTGTTAAGTGGTGGTTTTCACTGCCAAAATATTATTTTAGCCACCACAAAGTAATCATCATTTAATCACTTATCAGAAATATTAACAAGGTAAAAAAACAGTAACAGAAATTGAGGGACTAAAAACAAAAATAATAATTTTGAAGGACTAAAAACAGAAATTTAGATAAAATGAAGGACTTAAAACTTAATTAACCCAAAGTAATATACTCAGCAAATTCTTCCATATCTCCTCCAAGATTAAAAAAAAAAAAAAAGAATAAAAGATCTATGCCCGTTCTAATGAATACAAATAGTGCCATTTATATGTCTACATGATGAATTGTTGCTATTCAGTGAGCTGAGATCCACACCACATCCACAGAATCGCACCATGACTTGGTCTATAAGTGTACATCTTTCAATCACCTAAGCATCCCCAATGCTTGAAAATATATTAACAACACATTTAAATTTGATATAAGAATTTCTTTCAGATAACATCATGTTTGAATATACTAGATTTAGAATTTGCTTCACCTATGTGAACCATTGGAGAACAAAGTTAATGCTAAGAATGGACATACAAGTACATGTATTAAAACTACATCTACTTAATCCGGTTAACTAATTTTTTGGTCCTCATTTTTATCTAAATTTCTGTTTTAGTCCTTCAAAAATTCACTGTCACTGTTTTTAGTCCCTCCAGTTAACTTTCCCATTAAGTGATTAAATGAGTACCATTTCATAGCGATTTTTTCACTGCAAAAAATAATTATTTTAGCTGCCATAAAGTGGTATTCATTTAATCACTTAACAGAAAAAATTAACGAGAGGAACTAAAAACAGTAACCAGAAAATTTTTTAGGGACTAAAAACAGAAATAATAAATTTGAAGGACTAAAAGCATAAATTTAAATAAAATGAAGCACTAAAAACTTAATTAACCCAGATCTATGCCCATTCTAAGGAATACAAATAGTGCCATTTATATGTCTACAAGATGAATTGTTGCTATTCAGCAAGCTGAGATTCACACCCCATCCACAGAATTGCGCTAAGACTCAGTCAATAGGTGTACATCTTTCAATCACCTAAGCATCCTCAATGCTTGAAAATATATTAACAAGACATTTAAATCTGATATAAGAATTTCTTTCAGATAACATCTTGTTTGACTAAACTAGATTTGGAATTTGCTTCACCTATGTGAACCATTTGAAAACACAGTTATCGCTAAGAATGGACATACAAGTAGATGTATTAAAACACAATCTTTACAGCCCTTAATACATGACAGATAATTTTAAGAAAATGAAACACAGCAACTGAGATAAAAGAAATATATTGGGGATATAGCCATGTAGTTTTATGTAAGTGTAAGTTAATTGGTGAATAAACAAAAAAGAAATAGAGGTATTTCCGTATTGCAATGAAGGCAAGCCAGCCTACACAAAAATAAATTTGCAAAGACCAAGAAGACTCACCAATCATTTCCTCCTTCATCTTTTCCCTTTTTTCTGCAGCAAGGGGCTCTAGTCGCCGAATGGTTTTCCTAGCTTGATCATTTGAGGGATCAATTTCTAAGATTTTTTTCATATCTGCCAATTATTTTAGAAAAAAAAAATGCCGAAATGTTAAGTGCTGGTTATGAATGAAGATGAAAGTTTGTAAGAATTAGAATCCTATAGTGTGCTGCTAAACACAAAATCATGCACTCATACACTGGGGTCTGTTTGGATGAACTTTTCCATAAGTAATTACAGGAAAAGGAAATATGAAGATAACAATGAAAAAAATTTCTTCATACGCTAAAATTACCTTATGGATAAGCTAATTTGTAACAGTCCTCTCTATTAGCTTTTCCAAAAGCTAATTCTTAACTTATGCATAAGCTCATTACTGCTTACAGAGATGTTTATTTTATTTTTCCTTCCTATTTTCTTCTCCTATGAGTGCTTATGGAAAGGTTTATCCAAACAAGCCCCAAGAGCCAAAATAAAGGGATTAATAAAGCAACCTCCCTTAGGCGCGTATCATTACACTTTTACCTTTCTTATTTGAGAAATTACACCCCCTTACTTTTTTAATTACAAAGGGCAATAGAGTAGGAACCCCACATAAGGTAGGGAAGCTAAGTGTAATTTCTCAAACAATAATGAGTCTTAAGCTTAAGAATGATGCATAAAGTAAGGACAAGCAGTGTTGGTTGCGATAAGTGCAAAACTTACTGGAGAATAGCATAACTACCCTCCACCCTACTATAAAACTTGAACTCACCAGCAATGGCCTCTTCAAAATGCTCAAGTTTTTCATGAGCTTCTCCTCTTCTTACCAAAGCTTTAACATACAAAGGATTCAGTTCTAATGCTTTTGTGCATTCTTTAACCGTGTCCTCATATTTTCCCTGAGGTATATTGCCATATGTTAAACGAAAGACAGCAGACACATCATAATAAATGGAGCACAAAAATGATGTCAGCACAAAAGAAATGCTAGATCCCATAGTAGCTTTATATGGGATAAAATATATAAAATGTCAGTAAATATTATCAAAAACTTAAATAATTTGAAACAAGTGTAAAAAATACAAGAATGAAATAGGACCATAGACCACCTGTGAATTTGGTCGTCTTGAATTAGATTGGGATCAGGTTTTGCTCAGATGTTTACATTCGAAACTAATAAATACGTACATACCAAAGCTAGTTTTGGCAAATTAGTACTGTCCTCAAATTTGAAGCACGTAAGGAACATGATTGATGCCATCAATAAAAATTAACTATTTTTAGAACATGTGAAATTCCTTATGGTTGGGTCATAATAATGCTCTCATTTCTAAGGATGTGTTTCACTTCCCTTAAAGCTTCCCTGTTTTGTCCTGCTGCTGTTCATGGCTGCTTCTAGGGAATATCAATTTCTGGTATGCAGCATGCTTTACTTTTTCACAGTCTGTTACATTTAAACTTTTATGGTTTTTAGGATATCTTATCCTCCCCACAGGCCCACAGTTGTACTCTCCCTCTCTTTTCTCTATCATATACTAATTTGTAAACAAAACAAATAATACTAAATTTTTGGTTTTTCATTCTTTAAGAACACTATTTAATAGAGAATAAAACTAATTTAAACATCAACCCATAATACCGAATCTGAAGTAAATGCAAACATAGAAAGATCAAGGACCAAGCCACACCACTAAGCATAAACTGCCTGGAAAAAACATTTTGAGATTAACAGTTCATCTAGTAGACATGTGCGGAATTGCACAATGCAAGAATGTGACAAATGCTAATCCCATTAACATGATAAATCCAGACCATACCAGTTTCAGGAAGCACACACCACGGTTTGAATGGCATATTGAACGTATTTCCACAGATGAAGGCATGTCTGGTGCAACTTGTAAAGCAAGTTCATATTGCGATAACGCTTCTTCATACTTCCCATCAACAAAAAGTTTGTTCCCTTCTACCTTCGCTTGATTTGCTTGATCCATTGCTTTCTGTCACACAAACCAATAGCAATCAATACTCTCTTTACATGCACAAGGGGATTAATAATATACACAAATTTCATAATATGGTGAACATTTTTCTCTGCGCATGACTAAATGGTGCTTCAACATTTTAACCATAGAACATGCTACTAAGTGCATGCTTGGAATGCAGTTGGAAATGTTGTGCACCCATTTAAATGCAAATCCAACGGGTGAAAGGAAAATGAACGCAAAAGCAAAGGTCCTGATCAGTTGGAAAAATTACTTTTGCCTCAAAAATACTTATGAGGCAGAAATCCAAACATAGCTTAAGTAATTAACCACACAATGGACCACATGAGCCAAGTATAATCCAAACACATTCATATCACACATTCACACTCTTCAGTGTTAGTTCAAAACAATAAAATGTCGTGATCTCAGGCTCATTAATTAAATAAGGAATGAGACCTACGCACAAAATTTTATGATTTTCATTTCTCAACAAATTTCCATCAATAATATAGAATGATACTAGCATTCCTCATTATACAATCCTTTTATGCTATGAACCAACTAGAAATTGCTCCACATATCACTTTTTAAAATAATAATTATAAAAATCAATAACTTTATCACATTACAATCAAATTCATTATATAATGAGAAAGAAAAAAAAAACGTAACTAAAAGAATACTGCAGCAAACAGAAAGCCCTAAAATTGAAACTCTCAATTTCGATGGTTATAGCGAACCTGTCTCGATTCTTCTTCATTGATCAAGGCATTCTCGGATGATTCGGCGCTTTGAGGAACATCCTGTTCCGGCGTATGCTCTGTCTTCTGCTGTTGCTGGTGATTCTCATCGTGACTCTGTTTGTCACGGCTGCCGGCTCCGCCGTCGCCGTCTCCATCACTGTCGAGATCGGCGTCGCTGGCGGTTTCGAAGCCGTCGTCGAACGCGTCGTTTGCGGCGGCGGCGTTAGAGGGCTTCGCGTTTCGATGGTCGCTCTCTTCCTGCTCTATCACCACCATCTTCTGGAATGTTCGCAGCTAAGGACTCGTTTGGATGAGTGAGAAGAGGAAAAATCGATTATCGGCCGCAGAAGAAACGTGTGAGCTTCCAGCTTTCGAAATACGGTGTTTGTAAGGCCGACTCAGGGGAGTTTCTAGAACAAGCTAAAGCAGGAAACTTTGTAAATTTTTTTTTTAACCCTTTTACTTTTATTTATTTTTTTTTTTTTGTAGTGATTGATGATTTCTTAGAAATTAAGAAAAATAGGAACCAAAAACTCATGTCATTCTAAACTTTTTTGTTTGATCAAGGTGCTTTTAAAATTAATTTTTTAAATATATGATAAAGATGCTTTAAAAATAAAATGTAGTTTATATTTCATGGATTTAATAAAAAATAATTTATGTTTTTTTTTTCCAAGAAATTGTTCTGTTATTTTTTACCAATTGATTATAATAAAGTAAAAATACTCTTCGGAATCAATCATATTACCCGTTCCTTTAAAAAATTTATTATATTACACAGTATAAAAATATCTGGAGCACGAAATTACCGGTTAAATTAGACATTCTAATATTAATGAATCTATGCACTTAATGATTTCATTCATTTAACTTTAATTCCTCTTTTTATTAGTTATTTTCAATCATTACATCTACTATTCTTTTTCAAATTCAATAAAATCAGACTTAATAAAATATATGTGAAGAAACAAGGATATAGATCTCGTTAATTATGTGACTGTCTTTTTTAAAATTTTATTATTTAAAGTAATAAATATTGAGAATTATTTTCTTAAAATAATCAAGAATAAAATCAATTTTATCATTTATATTATAATTAATTATAATTATATATTAATTTTTTCTACTGTATAATATATAAATGCAAAGAAATAATAAAAAAAATTAAATTGTGTCAAAATGAAATTTACGAACTTTTTCAAAAATACTTTTATGCATTATTGGATTAATCAAATGCAATTTTTTAAATAAGAGGTTTTGACAATTTTTTTTAAAAAGGATAATTTTTAAATTAAGTTGTCCAATATAAAAACAATTTTAATATTGGTTCATCTTATTCTTTAAACTATGTTGAGTTTTTTAATAATGATAATAATTAAGGTTCTACTATTTTTAAAATATACGAGTAATGTTTGATTTTAGCAAAACTTTTTATTAAAACCTAAATATTTTTTTAATAGAGTTTTGTCAGGCTAACCTATTAACGCCACTTCTTTTATACTTCTTTTATATGTTTACGATGATTAATATAGGAAATCAAAGTCTCCTTTTAAGTTTTTCCAAGTCCTTCATTGATAATACATTTGATACAAAATAATATTTTTGTGACTTACAAATGCAAGTAAGATTTGAGTAGCTTCTAATCTTGCTACAAGAGTGAGAGTTTCGATGAAATCAATATCTTTTTGTTAGTTATAGTTTTAAACTACTAACATTTTTTGTTTCTTACTATTTTATCAGTTTTGTATAACTTATTTCTAAATATTGACCTTGTTCCTATGATGTTTTTTTAAGTTGGTCTTGGCACAAGACTCCAAACATTATTTCTCGTGAACCGATTAAATTTTCTCTCTATAGTAATGGTCATTATTCTAAAAATTTGCATTTATGTTCTTAGGTTTAATTTCTGAAACAAGAACATAGTTGACTTCATGCTTTAGGGATAATTTGATATTTTTTTCCCTGATTTCTATCTTTAACAATTTCTTTGATTTAATTGTTAAGATATATCAAGTTGTAAAACAAACAAATGTGTTACTAGTTTGCCTGATGGAGTTGCTTCATCTATCTTGATACTATCATATGGTTTTCCTACTTGATCTGATGGTTGTTCAGACACTCTTATTATAGAAAATTAAAAGAGTTTTCTAGGTCTAACATGTTTTTGTCAGCCTTGGAGTTATCAATGAATTACATTGATAGATTCCTCTTCCACTTGCGTTCTGTAATTGTAAACTCTATATGTCTTTAAAGTATCAGAATATCCAAGGAAAATTCATTTCTCTACTCTAGGGTCAAACTTTCCAAATTGATCTTAAATGTTAAAAATAAAACATTCACATTTAAATGGATGGAAGTACGAGATATTTAGTCCCTTTCCTCTCCACAATTCACATGGAGTCTTCTTCATGATGAGTCTTATCAATATTCTATCTTGGATGTAACAGACACTGCTTACTGCTTCTACCCAAAAGGGCTTAAGAATAGAATTTTCACATAGCAGAGTTCTTGTTATTTCTTGTCAGGTTTAGTTTTTTCTTTCAACTACCCCATTTTATTGAAGTGTTTTCAGTGAAAAGAAGTTGTGAAAGATACCATTTTCATAATAGAATACTTTAAACTCTAAGTATTCAAATTTTGCTTCATAATTACTTCTCACAGAAACAATGCAAACATTTTTTTCATTTTAAACATAATTACAAAATATTTCAAAGACTCTATAAGACTTATGTTTCTGAGCTAGAAAATATATCCATATATTTCTAAAATAGTCATCTATAATGACAAACTCATATATCTTCCTTCGAAGATTTTGTGTCTGTGTAGGACCAAATAGACCAATATGTAATAGTTCTAATGGTCTTGAGTTGTAACAACATTTTTAGATTTAAAAGAAGCTTTGAGTTTGAGAGATTAGACATGTTACATTACGAACAATTAAGTCTAAGAGATTAACTTCATAGAGGTTATTTTTTTATCTACCAATTAAGAGAATAGACTTGTCTTTGTTTATAACTACGCATTCATCTTTCTTAAAGGATATTTCATACCCACTATCACAAAATTAACTTATGTTAAGTAAGTTGAATTGTAATCCTTCAGCATAAGAAACTTCACAAATGGAAGACATTGAAGACCTACTAATTGTACCATTGCCTAAAATTTTACCTTTTCCAGACCCACCGAAGTCTTGTCCTTTACTTGATTAGAGGTATTGAAACAGAGACAATTTCCTGTCATGACGAATCTTTTCCCCAAGCAGTTGTCAAGCCCTCAAACCTTAAAGGTTGAGTTCTAATACCAAATTGTAAATGTAAAAACACAAGAAGGAGTTTTGAATTATGTTAAAAAAAAAATTCACAAGATTTTTCAAAAACACTTCTACGTATCATTTGATGGATCAAACACAATTTTCCAAAATAGAGTTTTTAAAAGATTTTCACAAATGATACTTTTTTTTAATTAAGTTAGCCCTATTTAGTATAAACAATAATAAATGAACAAAAAGACAACACAAGAACTTTTGTACCAGTTCGTCTTAACCTAAAAACTACATTCAATTCTGTTAGATCAAGATGATTAACATCTCAAGTTTTGATTAATTACAAGACAAACGAAACATATCAGAATGAAGTATTGCAAGTCAAAGTCAGACTGAACAAGCACAGACGGAAGATGACTCCTCAAAGTTGAAGTCATTCGTTTGTCCCTGAGCCAAGCCATCAGACGGAAGCGTAAGACGATACTCTTCAGACGAAGCATTCAAAACAACTCTTAAGACTGAAGAAGTATATCGTCTGTCAAGGAAGTGAAGCTCAGACGGAGTAATTTGCGCCAATTTCAAAATCCAAATGTTACTCTTAAGTGTTTCCAAGATCAGTATGTGGATTTGAGATAACATCTTTAACACGAAAAGGCAACACCCTTTTTGTCAAGATCTATGTACAAGTCAGAAAAAGGTTCTGAGCACGCCATCAAATCCGTTGTGCAATCTATCTTTTCATTGATTGCACTCTCACACCTTTTGAAGACTTCATTTGGAAAGCTCAACGACATTCTTCATGTCTCTAACGGATCTTTGAAGACTTGCCTATAAAAGGACTTCACTCTCTTAAGATCAAGTCGGCGAATACGCTACAATTCTTAAGACTTTGTGATTTCGCTCACTGTTCTTTTTTGAACTTCATTGTATACCCCTCTCTACGAAGAGGAAAACCTTTCTTAGAAATCTCTTTTAAATCCACTTGTGTGGTGCTTTAGCCTGAGGAGACTGTGATCTCAAAGAATACCTTGTATTAGCCTGAGGAGGCTGGATTTCAAAGAATACCTTGTTGTTTAGCCTAGGAAGGCTGTGACCAAAGAATATCTTGTATTAACCAGAAGTGGCTGAGTTCAAACAATACTTGTAACCATTTCACAGTTGGTAGTGAAAACTCGATAGTTGTTGGGTAATTGGACATAGTCTTGAATAGACGAATCATTTTTATAATATCTGTGTTCATTCTCTTTAAGATTGTGACTAACAGGATAATCAAAGTGTAACGTATGTTCTTAAAATCAATCTTTAAAGATAAGTATTGTTTCGTCTGACCCTGTTTAAACCAACAGACGAAAGGATTAAATTTTTTAATTAACACAATTCAACCTCCCTTCTTGTGTTTTATCTTTTACAAATTCCTTAGCAACAACCACGATTCCATTATCTTCTATAAGATACAAGTATTATTTGATCGCAAACCACTTTTAGCTAATCTAAATATTATTTGAACACACACTCTTCAGGCTAACTCACTAAATATTCTTTGAACTCAACCTCTTCAGGTTAAACACCCCCAAATATTCTTTAGACATAGCTTCTTCAGGTTAATATATATCACTAAGGGTATAAGATTTATAGAAAAGGTTTTTGTCTAACTAAAACAACCTCTTGCATAAAGAGTGATATATAATGAAGAAAAAAAACCTTTTGACGAGAAAGATATCTGAGTTTTCAAACTATAAGAGCTTTTTCTACTCACAGAGTATTTTGCTTCAAATTTCCAGCCTTTATATAGATAGGGAGCTTGAAGTAACCATTAGACTTAATGACTTCAAAGTCTCCAATCCATACATTGGAAGCATGTTGCACTACATGAACATTTAATGTTTGTTTATGAGATGTGAAATCATATGACAAATTTCTGCAAAAGGCAGAGGATAATTGTAAAAGATATATTCTTTTCTGTAGCAGATCTTTAAGTAAGATAATTTTCTTTTTGTCATGATTTGTCTTATCTTTTTAGGTAAAGAGTAATTAGTTTCCTCGCATTTTAACTTTAACTTGAACTAAACAGAATATGTAGAATATGGAAACCTAAATACTAGAGTCAATTAATATGAATACAACTTTTTTTAAAAATACTTATTTTAATGAAGTGATATTTTGTCTAATGATTCATTAGTATATTTAATAGTATGTAATTCATCTGTTGACATTATTTATCTGATCTTCCAACACAAACTTCATTTAATACACATAAGATAAGATGAAACTTTTATTTTAATCATTTATAATTATAAAACTCTAGGGGTCATGATTTGTATTTAAATAAATTTGACTTAATATAATACATAAAACAAATAAAATAAGTAAGAATATTTATCTAAAGTTTTTTATCTTAAAAAATATAAAAAATAATTTTTAATATAAAAATAAAAGGATTAAAAAATGTAACTTTTATTTGATAGACATGGGTAATTTAAAGAATATTTACTAACAAACATAACATGACGAGTATATTTATATTTATTAAAGTCACGGCTCCATGGTAAAAAAAAAAATAAATAGGAAAAGTAATGAAAATGACATTTTGGAGAAAAAATAGTAGGATTTTGAGCTTGAAAACGGGCTTCTTGAACCAAATAAAAAATACCACCATGAATATGGCGTGTTTCTTGAGACAAAAATAAAAAGAAGAAGCAGGGTAGAACACTAAAACTCAGCTTTATGGCAATTGATACAAAATAATTATCTATTATTAATTGGGTCGCTGGATTCTTATAAGGTTTAGGAGGACCCGTTTACGAGGTTTATACCATTTGGGCATTTGGAATCTTTCAATAGCCCATTTAACATTTATCTGCTGTGTTCTCAATTCTTCTTAAAGATAATGATTTTCTGAAGGTGAATTAAGTTTTTATTTGTCAACTATTTTATATTGAATTTTATTTTCTTTGAAACAAATTTCAGAATTTTATAAGCAATTTTAGTTTCTATCATTAATTAGAACCTTAAAATTAATATAGGAACATAAAAAAAATATTTGGTAATTTTATGTCAATATTAAGAATTTTGATGGAAAATAAATAAGGATAAGAATTGGTTAAAAGATTATACATGAACTGGAAATTAAAATTAAAATAATTGAAATAGAAAAAACTGTTTTTGAAGAGTTAGAAGATAGGACATATAGTGTTGTCATGTGTTGTGTCGTTTGTTTCCTTTATTGACAAATACAATTTTGAGAACGTAAAGGAAAAAAGTGGTTGCAGTGTGTTTACGTAGACTACATAGAAATCCAAGCCACATAACATGGGTGGGTTCTTCTGATCATATATAAACATAAAGTTGTTATAGATTAGAACAAAAATATGCTATTTTCTATTCTCTCTGTGCTTCAGGAATAAAGATATTGTGTTATGTTGAATCACACACGGAAAGTTAAGAGCATGTGCTAGTGAGGCATGCATAACAACATTTTAGTTATAAATAAAGCATGTGATGGATGTTTTTGGGAAAGGATAAGATGTAGGATTGAGTTGGAGTCACGATGTTTGGGAGAGAAAGAGACAACTATTGATGCTATTATTATTGTTTTTCATAGAGAAGATGTGTTAGGAAAGAGAAAGATTCATTTATAATTCAAGTTTTTGAAAGGATATTGCATTGTTCACGCCTCCACGTTAGCAATGATTCTCTCGTGCTCCCTACCCACCCTATCATCTTTGAGTTTTAACATGTATTCAGAGTGTTCTCTAATTTTTATAGTAAAATATACACACAACAAATTTTAATTAATAGACTTTTTTTTAAGTGTTCAATAAACGTACCAAGGTTTACATGTAATATATATCCTACATATAGTACTTAATTTTCTCATTATTAGCTCGATTTCAGTGGTTAGATTTAATGGACATTTAATTATTCTACTAATTTTGTATGATTACGTTTGGGTGCATTATCTGAGAGAGAAATTTGATAATTAGATATGTTTATGTGAACTATTTGAATTTAGAAAGAAAAATCTCTTGAAATTTCATTGTTTCTTGAGATTGACTTTTAACTTCTTTTTTTTTTACACAACTTAAGATAGAGGATAAAGAATGTTTTCTTTGGAGGAGATTAGAATCAATAATGAGATACCATTTTGGATAAAACCATACACTAAAATTTTGAAGAAAGATTTTATGAAGTAAATTGTATGTTTAATCATGAAAAAGAGGATAAAGTTTTAATTTAAATTAGAATTTAATCATCATATCTCAAATTAATCGTAGTGTAAAATTAATTTTACACATTTAACTTATTATAAATGAAATTTAATCTACTTTTAAATTTTCTCTTAAATGTCACCATTTCTGCTAGTTTGAAGATAGAATATCATTAAGCCATTTGTAATTACATTAACATTATTCTCTCCCTCCACCAGCCAGGTCATTAATATTAGTGAAATGTTCATTAATTATTAGACTAGAAATCATAAATAATAGTCACGTATAAGTGTTGTTATTTAAATTTATGAGCAAGCTTGACAATTAAATGTGACTTAGAACATACATCTTAATGTTATGAAGGCAAAATATTAGCTTGCAACCAACAATTATCCATCAACAATGTGTTTCCATACTCAAACTTAGAAATGAAGATGACAACTAGAGGCCACATGAGATGTCTGATTGCAATATATGCAACAATGAGAAGAAAACTAATTAACTAAAAACATAAATCTGAAAAGAAGCAAGTCATAAATTAACATAATTCAATAATAGACTAGTGCTTTATCACAATTAGTATGAACTAAAACAATACAACGTTGATTGGTTCGGATTAATCTCGAAAAATACGTTAATATGAACTAATTCAATCAAATTGGTTTCCATATTTTGGTTGTTTAAAACGTGAACTAATTTAATCAAGTTAGTTATTAATTGGTTTAGGCAAAGGATTTATGTTTTGAATATTCGTACTAATCCATTAAATATTAAAAAATTATTTTATAATTATTTTATTTTATTATTTAATTGTAAATTTTATTATATTATTTTTAATATTTTAATAATATACTAACGGTATAAGTCGAACCCAATGTCCAATGACTTTTTTTTCTCTCAATATGACAATGTCGATAATTTTAAACATTAAAGAATTTAATTTGAAATAAAAAATCTATAATGAATTAATTTTTAATAGTTATTTATAAAAGAAGAAATTCAAAATAAACTAAGTTAAAATAATTTATAAACTTCAATATTTAAAAATATTAATTCACTGTCATTTCTTTTAAAAATATTAATTCATTGTAAAAAAAAAAAATTTTAAGTAAAAGATAACTTTAACCGTAGGTATGGTTAAGATAATTATCGTAAAAGTTAACTAAATGTTTAAATAAATTTGTAATAATAATAGTAGTAATAATAATATATAATTAAATATTTGTATAAAATTCTTTTCAATAATGTCAGTGTATATAAATTATTTGCTCTGGCTTCGTATAAAAAACAGAAAAATCATTGGCACTGATAAATAGTGAATTGCATATTTTTTCAATGTTAATAAATAGATGTTATTAAATATCAATGACGTGCTTGTTCTTATGTAACTAAAGGATCCTCGGTCAAACATATATTATAGACCATTTTGAGTTGAAATCGGTCAAATTGTGCACAAACATCAGTATCAATTTCCTAAACTCAAATCATGATCCTCAAATTAAGGCCATGTATGGCCAAAAGCCTTAAGTCAATGCCTGAGTTTCAAGACTTGGAAAATTATTGGTATAAAATGTCCATTTTAATGTCTGATTTTATTATTAATATGTTGACTAATTTCGTCAGTACACTTGTCTTCAAAAGGGTGCATCTTCACCCAACTTCATTACACCATGTTTAAAGGATTAATGCACGGTGGCAAACTTTGGTTGAGAAGATGAAACAAAGAATCCTTGTTAGAAGTCAATATATGACTATGACAACATCGATCACTTTCTCATCTTTAATATTTCAAAGATGATTTTGTCCCATTAATTTTAAGTGCCGAGTTATAGCTATCATGCATGTCAAGTTTAACCATATTTGAGTCTTACTTACATGTCAAAATGATGTAATAAAAACGCACCAAAAACTTTCTTTATGATAGTTAATAATTGTAAGTTTTGTTTTTCATTATTATTTATTTGCAAAAAAAAGTTCAGGTAAATATAGGAACTCATTAGGATTAAGGTAGACCTTAAATAATACTACTTTATAGAATATTTATAGACATGAAAATGCTTCAATAAAAATCAAACCTACGTCTTTATGAAATATGGGTATTTTTTTTTATCAATTTTATCAATATTTATTAGCTAATTATTTTTATATAAAAGTTAAATTATATATTATAATTAAAGAGTCTGAATATATTGAGGTTAAAAGTTATAGACTGATAATGTAAAATAAGCTTTTATTATAAAATTAATAAATTTACTATTCAAAATAGATTGTAATTAAATAACTGTATAAAATATTTTTCTCATATATTATTGCTTAGAATTTTAAATAAAATCTTATAAATGACTAAAAATAATGAATGGGTTTAATCATTACTTAGTAATACTTGATCTTTTTGGGACGTGAAAAGTGGCCAACTTTGGCAAATGTATCAAACCATTTACCACAAAATGCTCCACCCACCCACTACAACTACTTCACCATAAATCACCTCAAGCAATCTTCTTCAAGTCCACATCCCATAAATAAATTGCACTAATTGGACACGTAATGTTTCTATGTTGATCTTTGCGGTGAGTGAAGGTATGTTGTGCTTCAAAGTATATATGTTAGCTAGACTGAAAATATATTAAATATAAAACAATGATTGAGATTCATACCAAAAGCTCACAAATACATGGCGTCAATCGTGGAAGGTATGAACACAAGTTTAAGTGCTAGAATTAAATGAATCCGTTCTTCATTTCCTTGATTAGCATTGAGAAGAACCATGTGGATTTTCTTCGTGGTACGGTTGGAATGACACATACACTAATCTAAAACTATATAAGTTGCAAGTCAAATCAACATATAGAAAATAATTTTAATTTAATTAATGGGTTTTAATTTTAAGGCATGTTAATTTTGTGTCACATTTCATATAATGGTAAAGTGTTGATCAAGACATGTACACTGATTGTGGCCGCCATTAGACTTTTGAAACATTCTTATATAATATTAGACACTACATAACTTGAAACATTAAGATAAGTGTTGACAACGACAAGAGAAGTCCACTTTTAGGAAGTATTTTTTTTTTTCTAATTATCATGCTTGATCCTAATTTAATACGTAAATAATTACTTGTACCTGAAAACATAAATATTATATATCCTCATGCATGAATGTAAAAAATAAAAACAATGTATATAGGAGAAAACATGCAGGCTATAAATTGGTAAATACAAATAGAAATTGCAATTAATATAGTTGTGTCCTTAATTATGTTCCTTGTCACTGGTCCGTAGTGCTTTAATTGTTCTGACTTCGAATTCTGACTTAAAATAGAAACTAAATTCATGGCTATGAATATGATATAAATTCTTCATGAACGAGTTAAAAATAAATGTTTTTGATTGGACCACTGATGTATTCATTACAATACAACTCCGGAATTGACGAAAATGATTCTAGAACTTATGAATAAATATGAAGATTCTTAGTCGTTATCCGGTGAACCTTGTTTATGATTTATACTACAATGGAAAATGGGAAGCGACTATGTATAGGCGAATAATGAAGGTTATGAGAACAAATGCATTGCATGGCTTATGATGAGAGTTGTTGGAGATAATAAATGAACTAAAATTTTTCGTCGGTTGAGGCATAGCTGTCAATAAAATCTATATTCTCCCACAAACCGACCATAACTTAATGAAAATAAAAATAAAAATACTTCAGTTTTAAATAAAAGAAAACTTTGAAGATTAGAATATTTGTATATTTGTATATACCTGTAAAAATTACTGTTTGAGTATCTACATCACTACATGTCATGAGTAATTAACGGATAAGTTATCACACCATGATGGGATGGATCGAGAGGGTGAGCTTAAATACTTTCCGAGAATATTAACTGTGTATCTCGCGATCTATTCATTTGGGGGATAAAATGACTCTGATAATTACCTTATAAAATTAAACCTTTTTTATTTTACAGAGATGAAAATGTATTCTGAGGATGTAGAGACTCGAGAATTCTAAGAATTTGAGATAGGTGGAATTAATTTCGCTTATATCAAATATTTCTAGAACCCAGAGAAAATATGATTTTGTAGTTTTTCGGATGAATTTCACTCTCGTGTCAATCTAGCGAAGAATTTAATATTAATTTTATCATGAATAATTATGAATTAAATTGATGAATATTATATTATATTATTGATTAACAAAAGATAAATGAATTTTGATAAAATTTAACTCATTAAAAAGTCGGATAAAAATTTGTAAATAACTTATTTAAAAGATATAAAGATTATTAATGTATTATTCTGTTAATTAAATCTATGTGACCAAAGAAAGTGGGTAAAAGAGTATTTTCAATTCAAATATTTCATTAACTCATATTATGTAATTTTTAGAATCACCTCCCTATTATTTTTAATTGATCACGAGTAGGGTACCAACACGTCTGTTAACCTCCAAAATCACTCCCCCACTACTCTCAACCAATACCGGTCAACGATCATGTATGTATATATATTTAAATTAGAGACTTAATCCAGGTTTTATCTGTTTTCTTTTTACTTATATTAGAATCATGAGCATTCCACTGTGTGATATCTAAGACACATACTCATTTAATCATTGGAGTCCCTTACATGTATCCAACCACTCGAACAAGCCTGAGAAGAAGACTCCAACTACCCCGAGAACAAGCCTGAGAAGAAAACCCCAACCACCCGAGCAAGCCTGAGAAACAGAGAAGAACGAGAGAAGTAGTGAACGTAGATTCCTGGGCAACCTCCACCTGGCCATGCAGGAACAACAACTAAGGCAAAGAATACAACAAAAAACATAGCCTTATTCTCATCTTTAATATTAATATTAATGTTTTCAACATTAAAAATAAATTTATTGCATCCTCTGACTATTCATGTTTATATTGACTTGTTACTATTCATCTTAAATAAATATAAAGATTTTTTTTTTGTAAAAAGACACTATTTACTTGATACTCGTCTTGTACAAACTTTTAACCTTAACTTAATTTAATTTTTATAAAGGTTTTTCTCCCTTGTGTTCAGGTTAATTACAATGTGAACTCTATCTAACAATGCTTTCTTATCCTTCTCAACCATTGCAACATCAATTTTGAATTCACCTTCAAATGCATCTAACAACTCCTAATAAACAAGGAGAGCTCACATTTTCAATTGTTATAGTCCTGAATAGATTTTGAATTTCTCAACCTCGTTTTGTAGAAGTCATTGTTAAAACATTTCATGCTCACAACACCGATTTGTTGTGAAATAAAAACCCAAATTTATTGAATATGCTTACTAAGCAAGAATATCCTCACACATTGAGGATTAAAACCTCTAACAATATGGAAAATAGAGGACAAAAAGTAAACAATCCAACACAAGAATGTATTTGATTTAATAACAATATTAACAAACTCTAGTCTATGTCCACGAGCAATCATTGTCACTATCAAGGTTTCTCTAAAAGAATTACAATGTATATACATTCAATTTTTGAGTTACTATCAAAGTTTTTACTCTCGTATTCTAATTCTCTATGTTTTTTTTTATAGTGTTTGCTTCACACACCACACTTATTTAATATAATAATGATATTTTGTTTATATACACTCGTAATAAACTCTGATAGCTAGTGCTTTTTGTTAGACTATTTTATTTATTGGACAAAATATGTCAGTGATCTAGTGCATCACATTACATCAAATTACCTCACATCTATAAGTAATCTTGATTGACATGTAACACGTAACGAATAACTTTATGGTGTTTGCTCAATCAAATATCTTGACGAGGAAAAAAAAGAATTGTTATTAGGTTATTCGACATAGTAGGAACTATAATTTACTTATAATGTATTAACTTAAACACACACTATCACTGGTCAAACGAAGTCAACATACAAACACAAGCACACAAGTATCATTTGTACATAAACAAAAGAATTTGTAGTGAAAAATTGCTTTAGGTAAAGACTTGGAAGCACACTTGCAAGCACTACATGATGAGTCAAGTCAGTCAAAAGCACCATTGTAAATGTGTAGGATTCAATTTAGTTATTTGGTTGCACCTAACATGAACTCCGAATCTTGCATAGGTTGTTGGAAGGGGTGCTCCCTACCTTAATATGCTTTATGGCCCTACGACAGACAACCTTTTTTGTTTTCAATAAATATTATTAATTGCTAATATTATTAGTTTTTTAGCTGAAGAATTTAAACTCACACTCTTCCCCTGCCCATTCCTTAGAACTTATTTCTTAGCCATTAGATCAATTTTATCACTCTGCTATGGAACTACCCTATAACACATGTAAATCACATCTAATTAACAACAATTTCTTGATTCTTTAATTTTGTGTCTAATACAAGATGCACCGTTCTTTTTGTATGGGGCAGAAACTCCGTTGCAAGGAGATCGATGGATGGCCTACACTCTTTGCTTTGATGTTATCAATTTCACTTATAGAAGATCAAAAGCAATAAATTAAAGTTCCTAAAGTGTAAAGAAGAAAATTATAGAGAAGACAATGAAGGAAAACAAAAGAAAAAAAAATAGTTGGAAATCGTCCTTGCAGCATGTTTCTCTCTCGAAGAAAGGCTTAGAAATAGGACATATATGAGAGGCAATACTTGTTGCAAAGCTTTCCGAGTTAAGGGCCCGAAGCCTAGCTTTTACTAAGCTGTTATATGATGTAACCTTTGTCATTCATAGCGATCGTGAAACTTTGTAAGAGTGCTCATGACTCTTTTAACATGATGCTTTTCTTGAACTTATTAAAAGACAGCTTAAATGAGATGCCTCTTTAATTTGTTATCTAACACAAAAGCAGATGATCATCAATGAATGCATGACAATTGACATATTATTTTTTTCGAGTACAAGTTTAGGACTACTCTTCTCATTCACGATTTCTATCTTACATGTTATATATATCTTGCAAACATTATTATTTTGGATGCTTATTTTATTTTTCAAAAATTCGTTACTAATGTCTAATAAGTAATTATTCCAGTGTTTTGAAAATCGTTCACCTCGAGACATGCTAATTGTATATAAATGAAAAATAATCTGATTTTATAAAATTGAGTTAATCTTATTACATGTTATCAGAATTTATTATAAAATTATTTATATTATTCATTATCATATTTTTATTAAATCATCCATGTAGACTTACTACAAGTAAGTCACAACCATGGGAAAAAAATATATAGCCTATGTTTTATTAGATCTTTTGAAAGGATTAATAAATATTTTTAAGAGTACTTGCCAAGATTTATACATGAGTGAAAATATATACCTTTACACTTTAAGAAATAGTTAAGTATATATTTTTCTATTTTCGTAAAAAAAATTGAATTACATTTTCTAAAAGATACTTAATTGTATTTACTGGAAGCACTGCATATATCAAAAATATGAATTAATTTATGGATGCTTTTGAAATAACAATGTTAAAATGGAGTTGAGTTAGTTAAATTTTGTTTTTCAAAAAATTTCTTATCCTTATTTATAAAATCAGAAGAAATACTATTTAAAATAAATCACGATGAGAGGTGTATTAGTTAAAAATTACTGTGAGAGTATATTAATATAACATATATATAAAAAACATACAGAGAAATATAAAGTATAAAACAGAGAGATATAGAGAGAAAGAAACAATAAACTCTAGTAATTAATACTGGCTATATTTAGTTGATTTTCAGGAAACAGTTAATTAATTATGGGAATTTACAAGAGCAATTTTCCTTATTTAGAATTTACCAAAAGTATGCAGTATCTTTGGCATGTGTTGTATCAATGCATCTTGGTAGCTGTCACTAATCTTTAATGGAAGTGACCTTAGAGTGTCCCTGTATTGGACATGCTACTTTTAGCTGCTTGTGTTACAATAAAGTTTTGTGTTTCATCCACCAAAAAACATGTATCTCTCCTTATTTTGTCAAATAACTTTGCTAGGTAGCTGCTAAAACTATATCAACTCAGCAAATTAAAAAGGAAAGACTAAAATATAAGCTATTTTACATTTGGGGTTCAAGTGATATTCATGAATTGATTTTTTTTTTTTCATCTAATAATATTAAAGTTTTATTTTTTAATGACATCAAATCTTTGATGGGAACATTCTATCACCATTGTCACTTTTACAAATTATTATTTAATAGTGATATATTATTAAACTTAGTTATTTAAGTATTGTGAAATCAATAATTTATTATTTTTCTTTATTATATTATAGAAATTTTAAATGAGATGTAATTTATAAAATATTCATTTTATTATTTTTATATGAATTAAGCTCTTAGAAATTTAAGAGTTGATTATAAGAATCTTTCAGAAATCTACTTAAACACTTGAGTCTATCAACTTTAGAAGTGATAATCTTATAATTTACATACTAATATTTATGATTTGGTTAATTATTTCATGATTTTCTAACATTCCATTAATTTTAGATCAAGTAATACACATCTTAAGAATTCAAAAATTATTAACTCTCAATTAATTATTATAATTGTGGTGAGAGTTATAAAGGGAGAAGAATAATTTCTTAAAAATATTAAAAACTAATGGCTCAGAAAATTATGAGAAAATTTCACTGCACAGTTATTGAATTATTAAATTATAGCTCAGAATATTAAACATATAAGAAATGCGTGACTAGACTTTTTTACAGTTTGTATGTATTATAGATAGTGTATTTTTTTATTTGAAAGTGCAATTATTAATTTTTAGAAGTCCAAATAAACAAAGGCTAAATTTTACGAAAATAAATATTTCTAATTTATACGAAAATAAACTTTGAATGCCGTGTAGAGATCAAACTTTAATGTTACAGAAATCAAGACCCAATGCTTTATCAGTCTTAAATCTGGAATAAAAATATCAAATTTAATTTTATAATCTTATGCCGGCAAGGGCATAAAATAAAATAAACGAATATAAATTTTCGTCGCACATGCATTAATGGTTTATTATTTATTGGAAAACAATATAGCAATTGATAATGTAAATAATATTTTTACTGTTATCTAATCACAAACTGAAAAAAATTTATTAATAATATACTGATTGTCTATAGAAATTAAGCTGTTATTTATTTATATGTATATATTTTTTTATTTTACAACATTTTTTTAATCTTTTAGCATATTGACTCTATGAAAAACTATTGCATTGCATGTTGATTAGAATAGCCTTTTCAATTTAAAATATATTACTTTTTAAAAGGAGAAGAATATTAAATGCATGGCATAATTAAAATTAATTAAATTCCAATGCTAACTTAATGATAGATTCATATGGGTTAACAATAAACTAGATTAATCCAAGTAGGCAAATTCTTGTTAATTTAAGAATTTGGACAGCAACCGGAAACAACGGGGATCCAAGTCCAACGCATTTTCAGAATTAAGAAATACTCCGAAATCACCGTATCTAAAAAACAGGACACGTGTCTGTGGACAGGTTGTTATTTGACTTATTTCTTTTTTCCAAATAAAAAACGGAACAGGGCACGTTGCTTAATAATGAGACAATTCGTACACTTACCTAAATTTTCAGCACTCCCTTCTTCTCTTCCAACAACCTCACGCAAAATCACAGTACGGAAATACCTCTTTCTTATTTTTCATTATATATTTTTCATTTTTTTTATATAGAAAAATATTTATATTTAATCGTCCCTAAGAAATAAATGGGTTTTTGGTATTTATTTATATAAAATATGTCATATATATAGTGTTTTTTCTTTTTTTCTGTACACAATAATCCGAAAGGGATGATTTTTTTACCAAGGATAAAGATGCAGTTAACACATTTTTATAAATATGAAGTGACTAAAATGATTTAATTTATTTTCAAATGGCTACATTTAATAAGATAGTTAAAATTTCATGTCGGTAAGAATCAATTAAATACAAATTTGATGCAGAACGAATAAATAAGAATTGAAACGTGATATAAAAGAATAAAAAAACTTTAAATAACTATATAATCATAAATTTAATTTATACAATTTATAAAAATTTTATTATTAGAGTTAACAAACTATATATAATAAATTATGATTAGTTATTATGCAAAGAAAATTTACACATATATAAATTTTTTCTCAATAATTATCGCAGGGAATAATTTTTTCAAAGAAACAAGGGGTTTTTGTTAGTTCTCACACTACATTATTGAATAAACATCATACTAATGTTTGTAATTTTTGATTTATTGGGAAAAGTTTGAAGTAAACACTTAACCTTTTATGATTTTAATAGGCATGTATTATTAATATAAGAATTTTATAATTTAAAAATCTTTACACTTTCAATTAATTAAAATTCATTTTAATAAAAATCATTATAAAAAATAATTAATTTATCATGTAAGAATTTATATATTAATAACAATACAGAAAGTGTTGACATTGTCTCTCTCTATATATTTTACAAAATTAAAAAGAATAATTAAATATATTAGATGAAAATCACACATAAGTAATTAAAATATAATATCGTGTGTTTTAGAATGAGTTTAAACGTGGCGTGAAGAAAAAGAGAGGCAAAGAGTGAAGAAGGTGCGGTAGAAGAGAGAACAGCCACGTCGGAAAATGGAAAAGAGAGAGAAACAACGCAAAGTAGTTAATGGCAGTTAGAGCGGTGGTAAGTTGGTTACACATGGTTACCCATTCCCATGCTTAACTTAACCATGGTTAACTTAACCCCTCTCCCTCTTTCAATTCCCATGTTCTACGTAACTCTATTTAAACCCCTTCTCCCTCTCCTTTCTCTCTGGCTCCATTTATTCTTCCTCCTTCTTCTTCTTTCAATACACAACAAACTCTGACACCGATAACGACGACGTAGAGTGTGTTTTCAGAAACTGCGAAAACCAACGCAGAGAAAGTAGAAGAAGAAGAAGAACTACACGCAGCAATGAAAGTTCTGTCTCCGAAATTCTTCACTCTCGCCATTCTTCTCGCGGCGCTGCTTTCAGCTACCGCCGACGCAGTCAACGACAATGACATACACAAACAGAAAGTCACTGAGTCAAGGTATCTTCGCAAAGCGAACAATGAAAGCTTCGAGCTTCTTCTCTGCTTGCAATTTATCTGAATTCTGAATTTTTGTTTTTCTTTTTTTTATTTATTTCAGATTATCTGTTTAGTATTTTTGTTTCGTAAAGATTAGAATGTGAATTTGCTAAATGCTTTGTCATGGAATGAACAGGGATGTGGTTGAAAATGAGAAGTTAACAATGCAGAGCTTGAAAAATTCGTCAATGGCGGAAAGGTTAGTGTTTTTTTTTTAATACTAACTAATTTCGAGCTCGAGCTTTATTTCACGAAGGCGTTAAGATTATAATCTGACCGTCCACGTGGAATTCACATATGGGCCCTTCGATTAGATCCGATCTGAGAAAAAAGAAAATCTGAACCGTTGATTAATTCTATTTTCTAAGCCTAGAAGATTGTTTTGATTACTTTATTACTAAACGGTGTCGTTTCAGCTGTTTTTGATCTTTTTACAGTGTAGTTGGTTTTTACTGTTTACAAATTTTCAGGTCAGGGGATGCTTTCAATGAGCATGCAGTTGATAATCCAGAGGAGATTGCTTCCATGGTTGATGAGTAAGTAATATTTCTCTCTCTCTTTTTCTCTTTCTCTTTTTTCTGTTTATTAATTTCTATTATAATAAAAGCTTACTTTGTTTGCTAGTGATATTATTGGTTCTTGCATATCTCATCTCATCATAAGTCACGTGCTTAGTAGATTAGTTTATCTGTTTGATGTAAATTTTTATTGGGTTTAGGGAACAGAGCTCACATGATCATTAACGGTATATAAGAATCACAAGAGATTCAGCACGGCAAACCCACTTGCTCTTAGTATTATTGTAGTAATAATTAATTATTGAGATGCAGGACCAAAAGAAGCAAAAGTAAAATACTTGATTACTTCACAAGAATCCTCCTTTTGGAATAATATTGGATAAGCTTTTTATTCTTTTTTGGTGAATTTTGCCTATATGAAAACTCTGTTAAATTGGTTAATATATGTAAAAAAAAAAAAAAAAAGGAAAAAAACTGTGTTAAATGAAAGCTACTACTAGCTATGTATGTTCTTTTCCTATGATAAGAGGGTACGCCAACTAATTTCCATTGTTGGACTTACCACAAAATTTAAGCCTCTATTTTGTACAAGGTAAAATACCTCTAATAAATCAACATCAATACAAATCACGAGGGAATTTAGAGCATACTTCCTCGTTGGAATAAATATCACCTCTGGAAAATAACATCTCCTAAAAAATTGTAACTAATAATTATTTGAAAAGGACCTACCATTTTTTGAAAGTTTATGTCTAACGTAGTAGTATTTTGACTTAGAGTAGAGCACAATAGTAAGTTAATTATACCAGAAGATAAATGTTTAAAGGCTCGAATTATAATTTTTGTAAGAAAAGTTTGGTAGTATAGTTTTATATAGTATCATGTGTAAAGAAAACGGGAAATATATTAGTATTTGATTCCCTGATTAATAACCCTTAGTCTTTGATGCCTTCCACACTCTGACGTATTTGGTAGGGGAGTTATTCCCTTTGATCACGGTACCATTAATTTTCAATATTCTCTATTTATATTCATATTTAATTAATGTAATTCTTGCTTTAATTAATTCTTCACGTTCTGAGGTTCTAAGGAATCAACCACCATGTTCTATGTAGATGAGATCTCTTAAAAATTGAAGCGTTTATATTCTATTTGACAGCTTAACCACATGCTAGTGTCGCGAGATCCGACCATCTCGCTCATGATAATTTTCTGTCTTTTTTAATTTTCCTTATCCGAAAATTGCATTTGCAAGTACAAACACCTTTTTGTACCTATAATCCAAGTTTCGTGACCAATAATGACTTCAATTAAGTCATTGTGTCTCATGTATACCTGTCATTTAACTTCCTCTGTTCACATTTGCAGACTAGAGGTTCCCTTAATTGTTCTCCTAATCACATCTATTGTTAGGCAGTAGGTGACACTTTGACTGTTACTTCTATGCCTGCTTTGGTTTACAAAACTATTTTAATTTAAATACATGACTAAGATGTATTTTCAAACTTAAAAAATTACTAGACAATTTCTTTATTAATATCTAATATATGACCTATTGGAAGCTCTCGATGGTTACATTCTTTTTACTTCTCACATATTTTTACACTTTTGGATTTGATTTTTGCATAAATTTGATGTATCTCCCGGTGAAGAGCCAGAAATTAATCTATTTAAAAGACTGAATTCTAATAAATACTCTTCTGTATATTAATATAAGATCTAACTCTTTATATGGCATGCCTAAAAAAATATTATATGTCAATATTCATACTATACCATGTTAGTAGTATTATAATTAATTAAATTTATACACATAGCACATAGTTTTTAACAAATTACAGGACCTTCAACGCTTGATGTAAATCAAGATCATAGGAGGGTCACTTTCCATTCTCCAACTGCCTCGGATAAAATAATTGCATCATCCATTCCACATGATTAATTGGTCCTACGTACAGTTCCATATCAGTAGATAAGACTCTTAGGTGTATTATTGATTGCCTTTTCCCTCTTTGTATCTCTGCCAATAGAAGCAAATACACAAAGTTGAATTCTGAGTGTTAGGAACTTATGCAGTTCCCACTCCCACATACATATCTTCCAACAGGGGTGGGGTAACCCACATGAATGGGTTCCTCCCTCCAGCCTGTCTGCAAGAAATAGCTCCATATATTGCAGATCAGATCTGGTTCCAGCACTAACACTTTCTAGTCATAGTTGTATTTTTTTGGCTGATCTAGCAGCTGCTGCTGTCTGACACATTATGCTATTCAATGAGATCACCTCCATGATCCTATTAAATGACCGTGATTCAGGAACTTAATAATAATAACGCTGTTTCACCACCGACACCAAAAAGTAGTAAGCAAAACTAGATCTTCTCTTGGTATTTATTTCTAGCAGAGATAAATTATGCTTGATTCCAAACCCCGATTTCCTTCCGTATGCACCGTATCATTCTATCCGTATAGACCCACATGACCGACCCACTAGTCCCACCCATGCACCAGAGACATCAATGATAAATTAATGCATACCAATTATTAATTGAGTTTAATTTTCCATTCGAATTTTTATATCATCGTTTAATAATGTACTACTATCATGTCACTTAAATAATTTAGCATCCTTAATTAATATATTAGTTCTTTTCTACTAAGCATTATTAGCTAGAAATATTACAGTTTTACACTAGACGGTGACAGGCATAGGGTGACATAGTTTAATTATATATTTAAGAACATATATAGATCTGGTTCTTCCTTTCCTTTTCTTTTTCTAACATCAATACACTCCAAAAATAAATGTATGATTAACATTCCCGTTAATAATAGCCATATCATCATGATCAAATTATCTGATGATGTGGGAAAAAAAATTGATGCAAAGTCCAAGCCAGTGAGTCAAAAGTCAATTCCTATTAATTTGTTTTGGTATATTCCATTTTCAAACTCCTTGCTAGAATAGATGCAAAAAAAAAAAAAAATAATAATAATAATAAAAAAACGAATTATTAATTATAACAAAATAGAAGGGGAGCTACTTGCTAAAATAAACAGTGTATGATAGCTACTTGCTCTTTCCTCAAATAAAAAGAAAGAAGAATAGTAATTACTCTGTGATTTAATTATAAATTGACATGAACAATAACAAGTTAGTGGTACAAGGAGTAACAACTGGAAAAGTTATAAATTTTTTTACATTCACATTATTAGACAGAGGAAGAAATGAAACTAATTTATATATTACTGAAAACAGGAGCATACGCAACCACACGGCACGAAGGAATCTGAATTTTTTCTCATGCGGGAACGGAAATCCAATCGACGATTGCTGGCGGTGCGACAAGCGGTGGTACCTACGGCGAAAGCGGTTAGCGAACTGTGGCATCGGGTTCGGTCGCAACGCCATCGGCGGTCGCGACGGTCGCTACTACGTGGTGACCGACCCCGGCGACGACGACCCGGTGAACCCAAAACCAGGGACGCTCCGGCACGCGGTGATCCAGGACCGTCCCTTGTGGATCGTGTTCAAGCGCGACATGGTGATCACACTGAAACAAGAACTCATTATGAACAGCTTCAAGACCATCGACGGTCGCGGCGCTAACGTCCACATTGCTTATGGTGCATGCATCACTATACAATTCATTACGAATGTTATTATTCATGGTCTTCATATTCATGATTGCAAGCAGACTGGGAATGCCATGGTTCGCAGCTCACCCTCCCATTATGGTTGGAGGACACTCGCTGATGGAGATGGGATTTCCATCTTCGGTTCTAGTCATATTTGGATTGATCATAACTCTTTGTCTAGTTGCGCTGATGGCCTTGTTGATGCTGTTATGGGCTCCACTGCTATTACCATTTCCAACAACTACTTCACCCACCACAACGAAGTATATTTATTTATCATTCTTATGTCATTTATTTTCGATATTCCTTTTAGTTTAAATATTTTTTATTGATTTCTTTTTTAAAATTGTACAGGTTATACTACTAGGACACAGTGACTCTTATGTCCGCGACAAGCAGATGCAAGTTACCATCGCTTACAACCATTTTGGGGAGGGTCTTATCCAAAGAATGCCCAGGTAAATAACATCTCCTATGTAAGCAATTACTGTCATGAAGTTAATTCTGATTAACACTTTTAGTCGATTAGAAATTGCCTGAGTATGCAATTATAAAAGTCATTGATTTTAAAATATTTACAGCTAGTTTTTTGTGACCATGTAGTAACTGATCAACTTCATCTTGTATCTAGTGTTAACAATGTTTTGAATATTGACAATGCAGGTGCAGACATGGGTATTTCCACGTGGTTAACAACGACTATACTCATTGGGAAATGTACGCTATTGGCGGCAGTGCTGACCCCACAATTAACAGCCAGGGCAATAGATACCTTGCTCCTCAGAACCCTTTTGCTAAAGAGGTAACATAACAACTTGTTTATATGTGTTTTCATAATGATGATAATCAATTTTTTGTTTAAAACTTGGAAATTCAATGTGAACAGGTGACAAAGAGAGTGGATACAGGGTCATCAGTATGGAAAAGTTGGAATTGGAGGTCTGAGGGAGACCTTTTGCTGAATGGAGCCTTTTTCACTTCTTCAGGAGCAGGAGCTGCAGCAAGCTATGCTAGAGCCTCAAGTTTGGGGGCAAAATCTTCTTCTTTGGTTGGTACCATCACCTCTAATGCTGGTGTTCTTAGCTGCCGCAGGGGTGTCATGTGTTAATATCAAACACACTACAACCAAAGGAGAAATTAAACCAAATTAAAGACCCCAAAAAGAATACTACTTTAAAAAAAGAGGCAGAGAAAAGCATAAAGGAAAGGAAGAAAGAAAAGTTTTCATTCTTTTTCCTCTTATTATTGCGTTGTTATAAATGTACTACTGATTGAGTTTGCACATGCAGCGACTGTTGTCGCACCTTTATTTGTCTTCTCACTAGTTAGATATATCCTGGGGGGCACTGTACATTTTATGTGAACTGTTATCAAATTGATAACAATGATTACTTAAAAAGGCAATTCCCACTTTCAGAATCGTTCACTTGTGCCAGAGAGAGAGAGAGATTTCCCCGTAATTTTCCAAGGGAAACAAAATCTATTCTCTCTTCCCCGTAGTTTCTTTTTTTTTTTTGTGTTCCCCTGTATCCTCTGTTGTATGGTCTTGAGACTTTATCCATTTAGTACACCTCCATTATGTTTGTGTGTCCTTCATTTAGTAAACGTTGATTTGTCCCTAATGAAATGGGCAAATTAAAAGGGAGGAAAAAAGGGAGGAATGTATTACTGAAATAGTTGGTTGTGTATTGGTTTAAATCAGAATATTATCATCTTATACTTATGCCTTAGTTATGTTCATTTGCTTTGCGCAGATTTACTTTCCACGCTTGTTTATAGAGTTGTTTTAGTTTGACATTGTCATTGAATTTTATGAGAGGACATCCATTTTTTGAGATTTCGTTGTGTGTGTGAAATTTTAATTTGTTTCAAAGTCGAAGTAAAAGTTTAAGTTAAGCGGATTGCAATTATACGTCAATTTGTAGAATTGATTTCAAGTACATTTGATTTTACATCAACATGATTTTTGTTAGTATAACAAATACATAAAAAAAAACTTTTGATACACTTAGTTGTTTAAAATCTTACAATGAAAATTGATTTTAAATTCATAATTATCAAAATAGGTTTTAGTCTTCTTTGTGTTGTATATATATATATATATATATATATATATATATATATATATTAATCATTTAAAATTAAATAGCTAGGTTTCCAATATTTATTTACATAAAATTAATAGTTTTTTTTTTTTTTTTTAAAAATAAATAATTAAAATACGAGTAAATTATGATTTTATATCTCAAAATATTTATACATAAACATGTGTTTTTATTTTTCGGTAGATGTAGAAACTAAATAAAAACATATTAAATATGAAAACTAAAAAGAAACATTTTACGATGAGCAAAAAATATATTTTATCCTTAAAATATAATATATTATTCTTGAAATAAACCATAAAACCTTAAAAAATATATAAAAATTAAGGGTGTAAAAATTAAACAACCTCGAATGCGAGTGTAAAATTAGTTTGATAAAGTAGAAAGGCAATATGAAAGTTAGATTTTAAGCCCAACAACTATCAAGTAAGACCGGAGGATTGTCTTTTTAAAAAATACTAGGAATAGCAACATATTTTTTTTTTTAAAAAAATAAGAAACATATTTTTTTAATAAATTTTTTAATGCTCTTCATTTTTTGATAATTTTTTTTTTTGAAGACCATAAAATTTTGAGTCTCACTTATTATTTAATGAGTTTTCCTTATAATAATTTTGTAATTTTCAATAAAATTTAACTAATAGTGAAAAATGTATTAAAATAAATGTATATGAGAGTGATGTTAGAAAATGGATTATAAGTAAAGAGAACTTGTAGGATTACTTATTTTAATGTATGATCTAATTAGATATTCTTAAGAATAGGATTCTTAATTACTTAAGATAAAGACTTAAAACATGAGATTGTGAATTTGTGATTTTAATATATAGTATCCTTTTTAAAACATAAATTGAGTTAGAAAAGAAAGATGAACACGTACAATTTATATGGATCAGTGTGAAAGACCTACATCCATGGAAAATTGAGTAAAACTAGATTATTATGAGGTGAAACGATCAAGATCAGTTTAGTTACAATAGAATTCCCTTAGCCATGATTGTACCACTATTGAGAAAATAAGGAAATCCCAAGACTTACACTTTATTTTTCACATATACCCTGTGTACTAGGGAAAATGGTTGTAAGCCGAGGTAGTCAGCTGAGGTAGTTAGTCGATATGTGACGTCTCAAAATTCCATTCCACCTACCCTTGGATAAAGAAGTGATAGAGGGGGATTTACTTGAGCCCCGTGATAAATTAATGAGAAATGACCCTTACAGCAGAGGGGTTGCATGGGTGTCACGTGATCCTTGGAAAAGATTCCCAACCACTCTTATGTCATAAAGGTCGGTTGTTTTGTAGGCGACGGTGTAACTAATGATGACTTATTGGAAGGGACTCCCTATAAAAGGGAAGATTATGTCTCCCCCTCCAAGTAAGTAGGACACTCTTTTCAAAAGGCTCATTTTCAAAATATGAAAGAATCCCCATCCTTGACCAGATCACTGACTTTGGCATCAAAGTACCTTTTGCAGGTACCCTGTCCCCGGCCAGACATGCAAGGACCTCAATAGGCATCCTCACCCATCACACCATTCAGGTAGCTTCCCGAGCATCCCAAAATCCTACTTGAATATTTTGCTGCCCACCGTGGGGCCCAGTAAAATGTAAGACCAGGACCACAAGGTTAATGGTCCGCACTCGCAGCCATACTCTTGCTACACCTCCCGACTCCATGGACCTTTCCCTCTTAGATACATTGAAAGCCCATATCGAAGCCACTATGGCTGAGATTAGACGACAAATACATAAAGATATGGATGAGCTGCATGAGAAACAGAGGACAGAAATAGAAAAGATACAAAACCAACACCAGGCCGAGTTGGAGGCTCTGAGAGATCGCCTCCCTCAAACTCAGGACGGCGTCCCGCGATCGGTGGAAGAAGGTCCCCCTATCTCGTTGCACAATAAGGGGCCTGCGATACAATCACCCGTAGTACCCTCCATTTTCGCACATTCGCACGCCAGCAATATTCGTATCCCACAAGAGGTCCCTTTTGTGGATGTCAAAATCAACAAGAATCCGGAGCTTAAGCGTCTAACAACCTTTCACTCGTTCACCTCTAACATCATGCGGTGAAAACTCCCTGATAATTGGAAGTGGCCTAGTTTGGAAAAGCATGATGGAACAACAGATCCAACGTCGCATGTCAAAGCCTATCTCACTTAGGCTAGATTGGTTTCCGAGGATATGAGGATACACTGTAGATTGTGCCGACAACACTCAAAGGAATAGCACTAGAATGGTATTATGCTTTACCGCCGATCTCAATTGACTCCTTTGAGGCCTTATGCACCAAGTTCGTGGCCCGCTTCGCCGACTGCAAGCCCGTATTGACAGATTCCTCATCTCTACAACATGTCGTGCAAGGTGAAAAGGAACCCTTGAGAGAATTTATGAGTTGTTTCTCAAAGGCTACCATGAATATACCCGACCTACACCCGACGGTGGCTACGCACTCCCTTAACGTTGGCGTCCGACCTGGACCATTCTCTGACTTCCTGTATACCGAACCGCCGCAAAATATGGACGAGTTACGAGCTCGAGCTGCAAGGTTCATGGGCATAGAAGAGAATTTGGCAGCCCGAGGGAAAACAAGGGAACGTATTGAGGACAACTGATTTAGCACCTCTCAGCGAAAAAGCTGGGAGCAGGAGCCAAAGAAGAAGCGGATAGGATGCTTGAAGGTAAAAGACATAATTGAGGAACTAATACGGGCATGGGCCTTAATTCGCTTTGTTCGACGAGGTAGCCGAGAAGAGCCCAATTCAGGCCATCGAGACTGTTGGAAGGGGAAGAAGAAAAACCGACCAGGTCCATTATCTAAATATACCAAGAGAAGTGACAAAAATGATGGACATCACTCTATAACACCACCCAGAATTCAACGAGTCATCAACACCATAGCGGGAGGATTTGGTGAAGGAGGATGCTCCAATAACGCTAGAAAGAAGCACTTACGCAACATATACTTCGTAAGGTAAGGCCCTTCACCGAGAACCTTGCCTCCCATAACTTTCACAGACGATGATTTCAGCTTGATCGGTTCAGACCATGACGATCCTATGGTCATATCCGTCATCATATCGAAATGGGAAGTAAAGAAGGTGCTGATAGACCGGGGAGTTCTGCCGATGTCTTGTATTGACATACCTTTGACAAGTTGGGCCTAAGTCCGACCCTCATAAAACCTCACAATGAGCCCCTGCTTGGGTTTGCGGGAGAACAAGTTCATACTCGAGGGTTCATTGATCTGACCACCACTTTTGGGCGAGGAGCCGCCCACCGAACTCTCACAGTACGATACCTACCGGTAGAGGCGGAGACGTCGTATAACGTCATAGTTGGGAGGAGGACCCTAAACCAACTAGGGGTCGTTGTCTCCACATTGCACTTAGCTATGAAGTTCCCTATCGAGGATGAGGTCGTTACCATAAAGGTCGATCATCGCACGACGCGAGAATGTTATGTGCAAAGCTTCAAGAGGCGGAGTCCGCCAACGACCCATGAAGAAAGCCAGCCCAAACAGGTTAAACTTGCTCACCAACCCGCCGAGGTTAAATTTGACCCGTTTCCACAACCAGGAGGAAGGACCTAGACCCGTTGAAGAGACTTGCGCTGTACAAATTGACCCTTAGCCTGAGCAAACAATCAGGATCGGACAGCGGTTTGATCTCGCCATGAAGTAGAATTTAGAGGCTATCCTTAAAGCAAACGCCGACCTGTTTGCATCGTGTGTCGCAAACATGCCCGAAATAGACCCCCGATTTCTGTGTCATAAACTCGCCATAATGCCCCAAGCCAAACCTATAGCCCAGAAGAAAAGAAGGTTGGGCGAAGGAGAGAGCGTGGCGGTGGAGCAAGAGGTAAGGAAGCTCAAAGACGCACACTTCATTAGGGAAATCAAGTTGGCAAATGTCATCATGGTAAAGAAGGCCAATGGTAAATGGCGTATGTGTACCGATTACATCGACCTGAACAAAGCTTGTCCCAAAGATACATACCCATTACCGAGCATAGATCGGCTTATTGATAACTCGTCGGGTTGCGAAATGTTAAGCTTTCTTGATGCCTATGCGAGGTATAATTAGATCAGAATGTATCCCCCTAACGAGGACAAGACTGCCTTCATGTCCAACACCCTCAACTATTGCTACAGAGTAAAGCATTTCGGATTGAAAAACACAGGAGCCACATACCAGCGCCTAATGGACAAGTTGTTTAAAGAAGAAATTGGGCAGGTCTTGGAGGTGTATGTCGATCATATCCAAGAAAGCTCATGACCATACCTCTACACTGGCTGAGGTCTTCAGAAAGGTGAGGTTGCACCGGCTGTGTCTTAATCCAGAAAAGTGTGTCTTCGGCGTAGAAGGAGGCAAGTTCCTGGGTTTCATGTTGACCTCGAAAGGGATAGAGGTCAACCCGGATAAATGTGCAGCGGTACTCCAGATGCGTCACCTGGAGTCATTGAAGGAGTTGCAATGACTCAATGGTCGTCTCGCCGCTCTTTCCCGATTTCTACCTAGACTGGCCGAAAAGATCTGCCCCCTCTTCAAAATACTAAAGAATAATCAAAAGTTTGAGTGGAACAATGACTGTTCCCAAGCCTTTGAAGAAATCAAAAGACAAATATCTGTCATTTCGATGTTACAAAGTCCGACCTCTCGTAAACTCGAATTATACTTGTCCGTTACACATTCAACAATCAGTTCAGTTTTAGCAATCGAATTAGGCCATGTATGATCTACCACAAGTGTCAGAACATATTCTCAATGCATTGGACAGCCAAGACACACAAAATAAACTCAACAAAATTTCAATTGAATAAAAAATTGAAATAAAAAAGATAGGAGCTAGACTCAATACCACAAGTGATGAACAACTAGGTGAAGAACTAGCTCTTAATATCAAATTTGATGCAAACCCATGAGGAACTTGTAAGGGATCTTCAAGAATTAGCAAAGGGATGCCCCAATCTTCATTCACCCATCATTCAACACTCAATTGATTATGAAGAAGCTTGCGAAATAAGCACTCAATCTCTCGGTTTAAAACAAAGAATAAGAATAACAAAAATGGAAGAAAGTAGGGAGTGTGGAAAACGTCATGGATGAAGCATCCAATAAGCTTGAATGGAGAATCGCTACTTGGATCATGGATCCATGACAAGATTCAAGGTTCTTGGAAGAAACCCTGGAGAGCTCTCTCATTTTCTCAAGACACAAGTCTTAGAAATTCTATTTCATTAATTTTGACCAAAGTGAGTACAATGAGAAAGTTGATCAACATAAATGAAAGTGCAATGGGCCTAAGGTTAGAAATCTGAAATGTTCTCCACCCTAGGATGAAATGAGTGATCAATGGTGAGATGAGAGACACCCTAGGCTGAGCACACTTTAAAATTACAAGGCCCAAATTTAAGTATTAAAACAAATAGATAATTGAAAGAAACTAATAGCCCTAAACAATTAAACAACTCGCTGGAAAATCCTGGTAGAATTCCAACGTTAACTTCAAGCTCCATTTCCTCCTAGATGCAGTCCGAACTGGGCTTTGGTGTCTTCATAACTTTTGTAGCCCTTTAAGTCAGCTTTAAAGTTCCATCAAGACAAAGTTAATTGGAGTTTTGTAGCCCACATTACGCTTGAAATACTGAACCTGGTCAGCACCCCGCTGGAACATCCTGACAGTATCCAAACGTTACTTTCAAGCCCAATTTCCTCCTAGATTCAGTTATAACTGGGCTTTTGTGTCTTCATAGCTTTTGTAGCCCTTTAAGTCAGATTTAAAAAGACACCAAGAACAACTCAATTGAAATTGTGTAGCCCAAGTTATGATTCGAATACTAAACCTGGTTAGACAGTCAAAAACATAACAAATTTTATTAGAAGCTCAATTTATTAAAAAGTAAGGTTGAATAGTTTGTTGAACTTTTGGAGATGGTACTCCATCAAACCCTCCTTCTTGTGGCCAACTTGTCCTCAAGTTGCCTTAGCTTCTTACCTACATAACAAATTCCACCTGGATCAAAGATCAAACAAACTCTATCAAGTTTAACATTTAATAACAAGATGCTTTTGTCTACTAATATCATTAGCACAATGTGGAGAAGTAAAGGAAGAATGCAAGTGATTTTCTATAATAAAATCCAAACTCCAAGGAGTCTCTAATTCTTCCTTTAAATATATAGATATTAGTTCTTTAATCCATGTGTACTCCACTTTGTTGAAATTCTTCTTTAAGATACTTCTTTTAGGTGTAGAAGCTTGTGATGTTCTCTCCTTCTTAAATTCATTCTTCCACCTAAAAGGATATTCAACATCAAAAAGAGAACCATTAGTAGGTTCAAGTAAGAATTCCAACTTTGTATTCTCAAATATTTTCCAAGGTATAATGCCATGAGACTCTATTGTGTCACAAAAAGTGTTGTGCAAATTAGAATTAATAGGAGAAATACGAGGCAAGGAAGTCTCCCTTTTTGATAATGCATAATCTTCAAGTACTCCTTCCCCTCTTCCCAAGTGACTCCATGGTTCCTCTATGCACAACTTCTCACTTGGTCCTAGAATACAATAATTCTTGAAAATGATTCCTTTCAACCTCTCACACTTGTTTTTACATTTAGAATAAATAGTGGCATTTCTTGTAATTAATTTGGAAGTCTCGGCCAAGGCATGTTTTCCACTTGATTTTGCATTTTCAATGGTTCTTTTGGCCAAAGCTTGTCGCCTTTCACTTTCTCTTTTGATTTTCATCTTTAACTGGTCTTCACAAACCTCTTGTGGACTTAATGGCTTAAGTGTAACCTTTTTACTTCCATGAGAAAAAGACATAAGTGTTAGATAATCCATCATGTAATGCATGTATATCATATTGCCAAGGTCTTCCTAGTAAGATATGTGATGCTTCCATAGGAACTATGTCACAAAGTACATTATCATGATACTTACTTATGGTAAAAGCTATCAAGACTTGCCTATCAACTACTAGTTCACCTTTATCACTAAGCCATTGCAATTTATATGGTTTTGGATGTGAAGAAGTTTTCAAACCTAATTTATTAACTAGTCTAAAACTAACTACATTTGTACAACTACCACTATCTATAATAAGAGAGCATACCTTCCCTCCCACTAAGCATCTTGAGTGGAAAATGTTCTCTCTTTGTGTATCGTCCAAGTCTTTGTATGAACTTGCAAGCATCCTCCTCATCATCAACAAGTCTCCTTCTTCGGGTGCTAAGCTTGATTCACTTCCTTCTCCTCTTGAATCCTTACTACCATTTGAAGAAGCTTGTGACTCATCACTAGTAATATCTCCATCCACTCTCACAACCATAGTTTTCTTACTGGGACATTGAGAAGCAATATGACCATGACCCAAACATTTAAAACATTTAATTGAACTAGGTTTAGACTTTACCTCCTTACCCTTTGGATCCTCTCGGTCATGCTTGGTTTTGGATGAAGAAGTATACTCCTTCTTTCCTTTGTCCTTACAAGATTATTTGAATGGTGTGAAAGACCTCTTGCAAGTTGCTTTCCTCTTCAATTGATCCTCAATCTTCATAGCCTTATGCAAAGCATCTCCAAGAGTGACATAGTGTTGAAGCTCTAAGATGTCTTGAATGTCATGGTTCAAACCATGGATGAATCTAGCAATGGTGGCCTCCCTTGCCTCTTGGTAGTTCGTCCTAAGCAGAGTTAATTCAAGGTCCTTGTAGTATTCTTGAATACTCTTTAACCCTTGTGTTAGTCTTTGCAATTTAACATGTAAATCTTTAGTGTAAGAGTGAGGAACAAACCTTTCTTTCATGACATCCTTCAATTGAATCCAAGAAGTGATTTGTGGCCTCCTCGTAGAAAAAGCATCCACTAACACCTGATTCCACCATATTAGAGTATACCCTTCAAACTCTAGAATGACAAGGTTCAACCTCTCTTCATCCCTCAAATAGTTGTAGCAAGAGAACACTTGGTCCACCTTCATCACCCAATCATAGTAAGAATCGACTCCACCTTCTCCCAAGAATTGAGGTAGTTTAATCTTGGTGGGAACTCCACCTTGCCTTCCTCCTCCACCATAGGGAAAAGCTTCAAAGGTTTGGCCATAACCACTAGGTGATCTTCTCCCTCTATTTCTCCTTTCATCTTCATAGTTGTGGATGAAACGCCTCTCTATTTTCATTACTAAAATATTCGATTATTATTATTGTATGAAAATGTTTCCCTTTATTTAAGTTTCTTTAAATAAAATCTTGAAATATTTTTCCTTGCTAAAACAAAAACGTCACCATAAAAATAAAACACATTACATAAATCACATCATAACCATACATCAAAAGTTATTTACAAAATGTCACATAGGTACGTAATATTGTGACAATTATAAAATACACATTATTACATTAAATCTTCATCTTAGATAACATTCCTTGACATCTCCACACATGATTACTGAATCTACCTGTCAATCTGCTCCTCCGAATAAAATTCAGGATCATCACAGGTGTCAAACCACAAACACAAACACGCAAGGGTAAGTTCCAATATCTTAATAAAAATACTTATCATATAAAAATATCAATATAATATATATCATATAAAAGTATCAATATAATACATATCATATTAAAAATACCAATATGATACATATCATAATCAAATAAATAAAGGATGAATTATGACTTAAATGAAATTTCTATATGATGCATGCTCCAACCTCAACTCCAAAAATATGCAATGTGGTACCATCTCAGATAATACGACATCATCATCGTAAAACTTACCGACCAGTTGGGATTTCACAGTGGTGCACAGAATCTCATAAACAATCATGTGATCATCATGAATTAAATGAATTCTCACTATAAAAATCCCCCAAGTCTGGCATCCCACCTAGACGCACGGATTAAGTTATTATCTGCACCTCTAACCGAGGCCACCTCTTTTGAGGCATGCATGAATGAATGAAAACTTATCTCCCTTTCTAAAAATCTTATTTAAAACAGCACCAATCTTGTTGATATTACAAGTCCATTCCATCATTATATTTTATACTATGGGTTAATAATTTAAAGTATAATAATCATAGTTTTCATCACAGTCTTCAACATACATAGCATAGGTAATTAATCACAGTCTCAATCATCAACCAAATTCAAAGAAAAGTAAAACATACACAATCCAAATCATTATACAAATATACATCCAAAGTCATTCACATTCAAATCAAATTTTCCAATTACTCTTTAAAATTGTTAAAAATCTCCATAAGATTAAGTATTATATAAATAACTTAAAATTATGAAATCAGTAAAGGTGGCAGAGCCTCCTAGTTAGATCTCATAATTTTAAGATCTCAATTTATCATTTCATAAAATTAAATATTATATAAATATCTTAAAGTTATGAAATCAGTAAAGGTGGCAGAGCCTCCTAGTTAGATCTCATAATTTTAAGATCTCAAATTATTATTTCATAAAATTAAATATTATATAAATAACTTAAAATTATGAAATCAGTAAAGGTGGCAGAGCCTCCTAGTTAGATCTCATAATTTTAAGATCACAAATTATCATATGAAATATAAACAAATGAAAGCGGAAATATTTAAATATAAAGATATAAATATGCGGTATTATAAATGAAATCTGGACTAGTTTAGTTGGTTAAGACATGACTGGAAACCCCAAGGTCTTGGGTTCAAGTCATGCTCACTTCATTTTTAGTTATATATACATATTTTTTTTTATAATTGAAAATTTAAGTAAATTGCAACTTCTCTTACAATTCTTATTACTTTACAACTTCAATAATAATTATAAGTTCATAAATTTTAGAACACAAATATTTTGAGATTATTCTAGAATTTTTAGAAAATTGAAAACTTAATTAAATTGAAAACTTAAAATAATTTAGAAACTTCCCTCACCTTAATTTTTCTCCTTCTTGGAAATGCTTTGAAAGATCTTCTAATGGTTGAAAGAAGGTTGATCCTACTTCCCACACAAAGTTAAGTGAAGTGGTTTTGGTAAATTTAGAAAAATTTGAAATTTTAGCAAAATAGGCTTATGGTTTTGGTAAATTGGAAAAACTAAAATTTTGGTGTTTTGGTGCAAATGAATTCATGGCTGAAGTGTTCTCAATTGGTTTCTATTTATAGATGAAATAAAATTTAAAATATTATTAGTGGTAAATTTAATATACTTAGTGGTTTTACCATAAACAATAAATTATAATTCTTTTTCTTTTTAATGCTCCACTAAACAAATTGATGTTAACACCACTAACTTAGTGCATTTTTCCATCACTCATGACATATTGCACTTGTTCAGAATTTTCTAACTTTTATTTATTTATTTATTTATTTTATTATTATTTTATTATTATTATTTTATTATTATTATTATTATTATTATTATTTTTAAATACTTTATTATTTTAATTCCATTATTCAAATATCATATATGATTATTCTATAATTAATATTATATTATAATGAGTCTAAAAAATATTTTTCCCTATTTTTCTTACATATTTTTCTCGTACTTATTATATAGATTATATTTATTTTAAAAAAATATTAAACAAACCTAATAGCTCAGTTGGTTAGAGTGGCGGCTTAATAAGCTCCAGGTTGTAGGTTCGAATCCTGCATGGATCATTCTAAGTTTATTTTTATTTTTTTTTTAATTCTTAAAATGTTTCTCAAATCAAATATAAAATAAGATTTCTTAATAATAATATAATTAAAACAATGAATCTACAATAATTTTTATTTAGAAATGTAATCATAATTTTCTCAAATTACGTAATAATATTGCTACCCAATGATAAATTATTTTTGAATTACATTTTCTGTCTAATTAAATTATAACAAGAAATGATTAATATGCACATTTTTATAGAATTTTTTTAGTAAATGTTTTAACTACGAAATTATTTATGAAAATTAATTTTGAGGGTGTTACAACTCTCCCCTAAAAAGAAATTTCGTCCTCGAAATTTACCTTATTGAAATAATGTAGGATAGCTTTTCTGCATCTCACTTTCCAATTCCCATGTTGCATCATCCGTTCTCCAGATAACCTTTACTAAAGGAATATCTTTTCCCCTTAAGGTTTTGATTCTTCTATCCTCAATTCTTATTGGTAATGCTTCATAGGTTAGATTATCCTTTATTTGTATGTCATCTAACTCAATTACATGTGATGAATCGGAATGTATTTACGAAGTTGTGAAACATGAAAGACATTATGAAGATTAGAAAGAATTGGGGTAAAGCAATTTGGTAAGCCACAGGGCCTACTCTTTTTATTATTTGGAAGGGACCAATGAAACGCTGTGAAAGTTTTCGGATTTTAAAACTCTTCCAATACCAGTCCATGGATTTACCCTTAAGAATACGTGATCACCAACATCAAATTCCAAATCTTTTCTTCTTTTGTCATGATAACTTTTCTGTCTACTTTGGCCGTTCTCATTTTTCCCTGAATTAACTTAATCTTTTTCGATGTTTGTTGTACAATATCAGGTCCTAAAATTAAACTTTCTCCCGATTCACCCAACACAAAGGGGTTCTACATTTTCTTCCATATAAAGCTTCAAAAGGTGCCATACCAATGGAAGAATGAAAACTATTATTGTAAGTAAATTCTATCAAAGGCAAAAAGTCTACCCAACAACCCTTATGTTCTAAAACACAAGCTCTCAATAAATCCTCTAAAGATTGGATTGTTCTTTCAGGTTTATCCATCAGGGATGATAGGCTGAACTTAATTTTAATTTGGTGCCTAAAGCTTTATGTAAACTCTCCCAAAATCTTGAAGTAAATCTAGGGTCTCTGTCTGATACAATACTAGATGGTACACCATGTAATCTTACAATCTCACATATGTACAAATTAGTTAATTTCTCTAAAGAATACCTAATATTAATAGGAATAAAATGTGCAGACTTAGTTAAACGATCTACTATAACCCAAATTGAATCAAATCCCCTAGGGCTTCTTGGCAAAGCTACCACAAAATCCATAGATATGCTATCCCATTTCCATTGTGGTATTTCTAAAGGTTGCAATAAACCTCGAGGGTTTCGATGTTCAATTTTAGCCTTTTGACAAATTAAACAAGAATATACATATTCACAAATTTCTTTCTTCATTCGAGGCCACCAAAACATGGTTTTCAAATCTTTGTACATCTTAGTGGCACCAGGATGAATACTTAATTTGCTTTTATATGCTTCCTCCAAAATTGTTTTTCTAACTTCTATTATATTAGGAATACAAATTCTATCTTGAAACCTCAAAATACCATCCATTCCAATCTTAAACTCACTACTTTTTCCTTGATTCAAAATTTCCATTTGAGTTTTCAGAAAAGGATCAAATTCTTGCTTCTGTCTAATTTCTTCCAAAAATGTGTTAGAAATTTGTAAAGCTCCTAATCTAATACTCGTATTGGTAGTTTCACACACTAAACTAAGATCTCGAAATTGTTCTAATAAATCCATTTCTCTAATCATCAGTGAAGACATAATCAAAGACTTCCTACTTAAAGCATCTGCTACCACATTAGCCTTTCCGGGATGGTAATTAATTTCAAAATCATAATCCTTTAAAAATTCCATCCATCTTCTTTGTCTCATGTTTAATTCTTTTTGACTAAATAAATATTTAAGGCTTTTGTGATCGCTAAATACTTCAAATCTAGTTCCATACAAATAGTGTCTCCACATTTTAAGTGTGAATACTACAGCTAATTCTAGATCATGGGTTGGATAATTTTTCTCATGAATCTTAAGTTGTCTAGAAGCATATGCTACCACTTTACCATCTTGCATCAATACTCCTCCTAAACCCATTTTAGATGCATCACAATACACTACAAAAGGTTCTTTGGGATCAGGTAGAGTTAATACTTTGCGTGGTCAATCTTTCCTTTAGAGTTTGAAAACTATCCTCACATTGAGTTGTCCAAATAAATGCCTGATTCTTTTTAGTCAAGGTAGTAAAAGGCAAAGCTATTTTAGAAAAATCTTTAATAAATCTCCTATAATATCCTCGCTAATCCTAGAAAACTCCTAATCTCTCATTACACTTTTAGGTCTCTCCCATTCCAAAACAGATTGTACCTTACATGGATCTACAGATATTCCTCCTTGACATATCACATGACCTAAAAATTTCATTTTCTCCATCCAAAATTCACACTTAGATAATTTAGCAAAAAGTTTTCTGTCCTTTAAAATCTGTAATACTATATTTAAGTGTTTGGCATGATCCTCCCTAGTTTTACTATACACTAATATGTCATCAATGAATACAATTACAAAATGGTCAAGATAAGGGTGAAAAATTCGGTTCATGTAATCCATAAATACTGCTGGAGCATTAGTCACTCCAAAAGGCATAACTAAATACTCATAGTGCCCATAACGGCACTTGAAAGCGCTTTTGGAATATCTTCGAATTTTACCCTAATCGATGATATCCTGATCTTAAATCAATCTTACTAAAAATACAGTCCTTTTAATTGATCCATAAGATCATCAATCCTAGGCAAGTGGATATTTATTCTTAATGGTTACTCTATTCAATTGTCTATAATCTATGCACATTCTCATGGTTCCATCTTTTTTCTTAACTAACAAAACTGGAGCTCCCCAGGGTGATACACTAGGCCTTACAAACTGTTTACTTAACAATTCTTCAATTTGTTTCTTGACTTCTGCTAATTCTACATGAGACATTCTATATGGTGCTATAGAAATTGGTCCTGTTCCTGAAACTAAATCAATGGAAAACTCTATTTCTCTTTCAGGAGGTAATTGATCCACTTCTTGAAATATCTCTGTAAAATCTTTTACTATTGGCACACTACTCACCTCATTTTCAGATTTAGTTTCATTAGCGGTGATCATGTATACTTGGGTATTGTTTTCCCTTAAAGATTTTAAGACTTTATTTATGGAAACAATTTCAATATCCCTACTCACCTCTGAGTCTCGAAAAATAATTGTTTTGTCAAAGCAATTCAACAAAACATGATTAGTGGACAACCAATCCATACCTAAAACAACTTCAATTTGTTGAAGGGGTAAACAAATCAAATTGACACAAAAAGTTTTATCACCAATTTTTATTTTACAGTCTAGACAGATATCTGAGGTTAAAACTGAAGTCCCAGTTGGAGTATTTACTTCTAATTTAAAGTTTAATGAAAACACAGGGAGTTTCAATTTTTGTACACAAGAATATGATACAAAAGAATGAGTAGCACCAGAGTCAAATAACACAGTTAAAGGAATTTCATTTATGAAGCATTTACCTCGAATCAAAGGTTCTGAAGTCTCAGTTCCATTAAGAGAAAAAATTCTTCCTTGAGCCTTCGATTTTTCGACGGATTTTCTACATGCTTCCTTTTCCTCGACAATCTTTTGCTAGATGTCCCTTTGTGTTACATTTGTAGCACCAGTTGCACGATGAAGCATAGTGTCCAAATTCTCCACACTTAAAACACTTGACATTAACAGGATTAGATTCACGATTTCTCATAAGAGCTTTAGAAAAATTCCCAGCAGAACGTTCCTTAAATCCTTGAGAAGCTTGGTATGGTTTCCCTTTATTTTCGAACCCAAATCTTTTATTTTTAATGGGTCCACCAATATTTTTATTTTTATAATATACAGCTCTAGCACGAGAATCCTCATCATATATTCTACACATATTTACAAGCACTGGAAATTGGTGAATACCTTGATAATTTATAGCCTGTTTTATTTCAGGACGCAGGCCATTTAAAAATTTAACACATTTTGACCTTTCACCATCGTTTCCATGGTAGTGTGTAGAATATCTGACTAGATCCTCAAACCTAACCGCATACTCGCATCATTAAGTTCCCTTGTTTTAATTCCAAAAACTCCATTTCTTTTTTATTCCTTATATCTTCAGGAAAATATTTTTCTAAAAACAATTCCTTAAATTCTCCCCATTTTATTGTTTCTCCTTCCTTCGCTTCATACTGGTAAGCATTTTCCCACCAATATTCTGCCTCATCCACCAACATATGAGTTGCGAAAATTACCTTTTTATCCTCAGAACATCCTATTACCCGAAAGATTTTCTCAATTTCCCTTACCCATCGTTGAGCACCTTCAGGGTCATATCCACCTCCAAAAGTAGGCGGATTATTCCTCTGAAAACGCTCCAGGCTACGATATTCATTATGTTCGTTGTTGTTCCTATTTTGACTTCCAATTGCTTGGGCAAGTTTTTCGAGTGCCTCAGCAATTGCCTTATCATTTCCTCCAGCCATCTATTATTATTACAGAAAATAAAATCACAAAGCACATCAACTAACAATCACACAAGAATATAGAGCACATAAACAAACAATCATATACTCCACCTTATAACTTCTACCAATCATTTAATCACAACAAAAACATGGTTAGCTCAAAATTCACAAGTCCAAGAAAACATACTGCTTTGATACCAACTTGAAACGCCTCTCTATTTTCATTACTAAAATATTCGATTATTATTATTGTATGAAAATGTTTCCCTTTATTTAAGTTTCTTTAAATAAAATCTTGAAATATTTTTCCTTGCTAAAACAAAAACGTCACCATAAAAATAAAACACATTACATAAATCACATCATAACCATACATCAAAAGTTATTTACAAAATGTCACATAGGTACGTAATATTGTGACAATTATAAAATACACATTATTACATTAAATCTTCATCTTAGATAACATTCCTTGACATCTCCACACATGATTACTGAATCTACCTGTCAATCTGCTCCTCCGAATAAAATTCAGGATCATCACAGGTGTCAAACCACAGACACAAACACGCAAGGGTAAGTTCCAATATCTTAATAAAAATACTTATCATATAAAAATATCAATATAATATATATCATATAAAAGTATCAATATAATACATATCATATTAAAAATACCAATATGATACATATCATAATCAAATAAATAAAGGATGAATTATGACTTAAATGAAATTTCTATATGATGCATGCTCCAACCTCAACTCCAAAAATATGCAATGTGGTACCATCTCAGATAATACGACATCATCATCGTAAAACTTACCGACCAGTTGGGATTTCACAGTGGTGCACAGAATCTCATAAACAATCATGTGATCATCATGAATTAAATGAATTCTCACTATAAAAATCCCCCAAGTCTGGCATCCCACCTAGACGCACGGATTAAGTTATTATCTGCACCTCTAACCGAGGCCACCTCTTTTGAGGCATGCATGAATGGATGAAAACTTATCTCCCTTTCTAAAAATCTCATTTAAAACATCACCAATCTTGTTGATATTACAAGTCCATTCCATCATTATATTTTATACTATGGGTTAATAATTTATAGTATAATAATTATAGTTTTCATCACAGTCTTCAACGTACATAGCATAGGTAATTAATCACAGTCTCAATCATCAACCAAATTCAAAGAAAAGTAAAACATACACAATCCAAATCATTATACAAATATACATCCAAAGTCATTCACATTCAAATCAAATTTTCCAATTACTCTTTAAAATTGTTAAAAATCTCCATAAGATTAAGTATTATATAAATAACTTAAAATTATGAAATCAGTAAAGGTGGCAGAGCCTCCTAGTTAGATCTCATAATTTTAAGATCTCAATTTATCATTTCATAAAATTAAATATTATATAAATATCTTAAAGTTATGAAATCAATAAAGGTGGCAGAGCCTCCTAGTTAGATCTCATAATTTTAAGATCTCAAATTATTATTTCATAAAATTAAATATTATATAAATAACTTAAAATTATGAAATCAGTAAAGGTGGCAGAGCCTCCTAGTTAGATCTCATAATTTTAAGATCACAAATTATCATATGAAATATAAACAAATGAAAGCGGAAATATTTCAATATAAAGATATAAATATGCAGTATTATAAATGAAATCTGGACTAGCTTAGTTGGTTAAGACATGATTGGAAATACCAAGGTCTTGGGTTCAAGTCATGTTCACTTCATTTTTAGTTACATATATATATATACATTTTTTTTTTATAATTGAAAATTTAAGTAAATTGCAACTTCTCTTACAATTCTTATTACTTTACAACTTCAATAATAATTATAAGTTCATAAATTTTAGAACACAAATATTTTGAGATTATTCTAGAATTTTTAGAAAATTGAAAACTTAATTAAATTGAAAACTTAAAATAATTTAGAAACTTCCCTCACCTTAATTTTTCTCCTTCTTGGAAATGCTTTGAAAGATCTTCTAATGGTTGAAAGAAGGTTGATCCTACTTCCCACACAAAGTTAAGTGAAGTGGTTTTGGTAAATTTAGAAAAATTTGGAATTTTAGCAAAATAGGCTTATGGTTTTGGTAAATTGGAAAAACTAAAATTTTGGTGTTTTGGTGCAAATGAATTCATGGCTGAAGTGTTCTCAATTGGTTTCTATTTATAGATGAAATAAAATTTAAAATATTATTAGTGGTAAATTTAATATACTTAGTGGTTTTACCATAAACAATAAATTATAATTCTTTTTCTTTTTAATGCTCCACTAAACAAATTGATGTTAACACCACTAACTTAGTGCATTTTTCCATCACTCATGACATATTGCACTTGTTCAGAATTTTCTAACTTTTATTTATTTATTTATTTATTTTATTATTATTTTATTATTATTTTATTATTATTATTATTATTATTATTATTATTATTTTTAAATACTTTATTATTTTAATTCCATTATTCAAATATCATATATGATTATTCTATAATTAATATTATATTATAATGAGTCTAAAAAATATTTTTCCCTATTTTTCTTACATATTTTTCTCGTACTTATTATATAGATTATATTTATTTTAAAAAAATATTAAACAAACCTAATAGCTCAGTTTTTATAGAATTTTTTTTTAGTAAATGTTTTAACTACGAAATTATTTATGAAAATTAATTTTGAGGGTGTTACAGTGGAAGGCATAGCCTTCATCAAAGTTACTCTCTCCCACACTCTCTCTTGGTGAGACATACTCTCTCCTACTACTACTCCCTTTTCTCTCCCCACTTCTTCTATTAGATTCCTTTATTTCTCTTCTTTCATTTTCTTCTCTTAATGCTCTTTCAAAGTCCCTCCTTCTATCCTCATCCTCCCTCATTCTCCTATGATTCTCCTCCCTCACCTCATTGACACTCTCTTTAAGCTCATTCTTGAGGTTGTGTTGTAAGTGGATAAACTTCTCCATCATGGCATCCACACCTTTTGGGTTCTAGGAGACAATTCATTTCCAACACTTGGGGAGTTATCCATTGCTGCAAGGAAGATGTTAGAAGCAAAAATAATATAAGAGAAAAATGTCTTTTCTACTCACTAAGTGTTTCACTCAACACTCTTGTTTGCACACTTAAGAGGCTCTTTCTAGAAGGTACTCTTTAACCTTTTTCCTCTCAACTCTTTTAGAGCTTTCTTAAGAAACCTCTATCAATTACCAAGTCTCATTTATCCAAGTGAAAGAGGAACAATTCAGCCAAAGAGCTTAGGGAAATCCAAGAGGACAAAGACTCTAGACAAAACTAATAGGAGTCAAAGAAGGCAAGCAATAAAAGGACACTCAATGAAGAAAAATTAGCTACTCAAAAGGAGATTTAATGAGACAAAGGCTACTATATTTACTGCAACTAAAATGAAGGAAAACTAAATTTAGAAAACTGGAAAAAATTTCAGGACAAAAGGATTCAAATTTGACACAAAACACAAGTACCAATTGTTGGAAATTTCAGGAAACCGTCACAATTTTTCCTAACTTGTGAGCATTCAAAAGCATATGAAATGGTGTTGGAAAATTATGAAACCTTCCATTTGAGCTTATATATGTATAAAATATGAAAAAAAAAATCCCAACAGCCACCAAAACCCAGATTTACACATTGAACAAGAAGCAAAACGAAAACTGTCACAAAACCGGAAAAACCGTCACTTATAGTAGGAATTTTGCTTCAACACTTGGCCAACTTGTCACGAAATTTTGGGGAATGTTTGTGATGAATTTAAGGCACAAAATAAGCTCAAAATAGGTTAAGGGCAGCCACAAAACAGAGTTCCAAAAACAGGGTAAAACAGAGCTTATATATATAGGCACATACAAAGCTCACCGCAAGTTTAAATATCAAGTTATTAGTAAAATTAACTAGTTTATGATGATGATGCTTAAGCCTAATGGTAATAAAAGCCAAAATGAACTTGAAAAATAATTTTGTGGGTGTTTAAAGATCCCAAAAAACTAAGGTACTGGACTCAAAATTTGCACAAATTCTCACTCACAAGAACCTCTAATTTTAACACTCTATTTTCTTCAAACTCATTTTTCTTGTATTTTTCTTTTCTTGAATTTTCTTTTGACTCTTTCTTTTAAGTATTTTCTTTTGCTCTTTTCCTTTCTTTTGTTTTTCTATAATTTTCTTTTGGCTTTTCTTTGCTGGACAATCCAAGATCAAGGCTCAAAAACTTTGCTAACAAGCAAGATAATGCATGATAGTGGTAACTTGAACTTATAATGAGCTAAACATGTAGTAATAAAACATATAAGCACTAATTAAGCCAATAATATTGCAGGGCAATCAAATTCCAGCAAAGAGGACACAAAATACACATTGAGAAAATTCATCAAACACATGGGGGTTATGAACTAGAATATGTCTAGCATGTAAATTAGGCCATGTATGATCTACCACAAGTGTCAAAACATATTCTCAATGCCTTGGACAACCAAGACACACAAAATAAATTCAAAAAAATTTCAATTGAATAAAAAATTGAAATAAAAAAGATAGGAGCTAGACTCAATACCAAGTGAAGAACAACTAGGTGAAGAACAAGCTCTTGATACCAAATTTGATGCAAACCCATGAGGAACTTGTAAGGACAGTTAAAAACATAGCGAATTTTATTAGAAGCTCAATTTATTAAAAAGTAAGGTTGAAAAGTTTGTTGAGCTTTTGGAGATGGTCCTCCATCACTTCCTCCACGGAACTCCATACTATCACATCTCCATGGCCCTTCATGACATGGGGGATTGATATCCTCGGTCCTTTCCTAGTGGGCAGAGGGCAAGTTAAATTCTTGGTAGTAGCAATTGACTATTTTCGGTCCTTTCTCAGTGGGCAGAGGGCAAGTTAAATTCTTGGTAGTAGCAATTGACTATTTCACTAAGTGGATAGAGGTAGAACCACTGGCCAACATCACATCCCAACAAATCCAAAAATTTTGTTGGAAGAACATCATTTGTCGCCACGGTTTACCTCTACAGATAGTTTCCGACAATGGAAGACAATTCACGGACAAAAGGTTGGAAGACTTCAAAAATTTGGGAATAAAACATAAAGTCACCTCGGTAGAACACCCCCAGTCCAATGGACAGGTAGAGGCAGCAAACAAAGTGATTCTGATGGAGCTCAGAAAAAGGTTGACGGGAGCCAAAAGATGGTGGTCCGACGAGTTACCTAGCATTCTATGGGGTTACCATTGCACTTCCTAGTCGTCAACAGGAGAAACCCCATACAGGCTCACCTACGACACGGATTCCATGCTTCCAGTTGAAGTTAGAGAGCCTTCATGGTGAAGACAGGAGGTCTAGGAAGAGGAGAGTGCGAGCAACATCTGAATTAACCTTGACCTCATTGACGAAGTTCGAGATGAAGCTCGTGTGAAAAATGACGCGGCACGAGAGCGCGCCACCAGAATACAACTCTAAGGTAAAACCTAAGGATTTTCGGCGTGATGACTTGGTATGGAGAAAGACCGGCGAAGCTCGACGAGACAAAAACGACGGTAAATTTGCGCCGAACTGGGAAGGGCCATGCCGCATAGCTAGGCGGGGCCTTCCTCCCCAGGACATGGAATGCAACTCATCTCAAACCATACTACAGTTGAAAGCAGAACTATATCCGCCTAGGATAGCCAATGTAATATCTGCTTCCCTTTTTATTAAACTATGACATACTTTGTTTCCTCGTGACATCAGGTCTCCAAAGATATCGAAAACAAAATAATAAAGCACTACACCAACACGAGACAAATTTTTTTTTTAAAGATTAAACCACGAAAAATGAGAGACGAAAATCTTAAGGCTAGACCTCGTAAAACACGTGAAGATATTGAAATCTAGCGGAAAAAGAGCGAAATAAATGCTTCGAGAAATCAGCTTCAACGCAGCTGAAGAAACCTCGCAAAAAGGCGAGTACAACGACTAATCAATATGTCAAGATTTGAAAAAACAAATCGAAGACAAATGATACAATTCACTAATGATGGCAGGAAATGCAAATTTCATTTATGTTGTACATAACTTATTTAAAGAATAAAGATACATAGAAAGGCGGACATAAAAACAGCTCAGAACATAAAGCGCCCTCGGAAGACAAAGGGATGACAGAGAAAGCCAACGACGGTCGCGCCAGCCAAATGAGAAGCATTTAAGCAAGGACAACATCAAGTCGGCCAACGTCGTCCTCAAAAGACAACGGAGTAGCATCGGAAAGTCCCTTCTCGGTAAAATTAACACCTCAACAAGAAGCATCACTACAACGATGACGCCGAGGTGCCATGGGAATGGAACAAACCCCAAGGATGATGACAAGGATCGGGACCCCGAGCAGATTTTGAACTAAGAGACCCTAAACAGGTCGTTCCCTTTCCCAACATCCTTAGGCATACAACATCTCATTCCATACATCATCTGGAAACATCTCATGTACAAGACCAGTAAGAAATTCGGAACCGAAACAACAACGACGACGTCCATACGAAGAAGGCCATCGAAGGATGCACGAAGGAAGTAGCATGTTCATTAAAACATAGGAGCAAGCCATATTTATACTCAAGGAAAGTGCTAACAGACGAATGCAAAGTCACGAGAGGATACTGTAGAAAAAAGCCTAAAAAGTAGTGTAAAGTCACGAGAAAGTAAAAATGACATTGGAAATGTAAAAAGGTGAAATTCTTAGTTCAAACATGAGGAATCCAATATTACAAAACGACAATAAAAAGGGGAAAACAAAGACCCCTCAAAAAAGCTAAGTCTCAAAAAAATTAGTTGTTGACTAAGGCCCCATCAACCACCACCTTAGCCTCGTCGAAGGAAGAGACATCGAAATCTGGCGCATAGAACTTGACTTGATCAATAACGCGCTTGAAACCTTCAGAAAATGCTTGAGTACTGACCTCATATCGCTTGACGACCTCTGCCTCAAGCTCGGTAACTCGTTTTACGTAGGTTTCAGTTATCTCCTCGGCTTCCTTTAGATAACCGTTAAGCTCAGTAATTTTAGTTGACGACTTATCCTCGACCTCAGCAAACGCCGCCTTCAACTTAGCCATTTCCTCCTCTAACCGCTAACACGAAACGACTCTGACTTGGATTTCTTCTTCCTTTATCTTCAGAGAAGCTTCGAGATCGCGGTTGCCCCTGTGGAGATCCTCAGCAGCACGAGCCATCACTCCTTTTTCATTTCAGACGCCTCAAGACGACTCCGAAGTTGACTCAACTCCAGCCCTTGAGTGTAAAGAAGTTTTTCCGACTCCACTCCCCGACCAAGAAGTTCTTGATTCTACTTCTCCAGCTCCTTCATCTTCTCCCAAATTTCTCCACCAAACATCATGTTGCCATTGTAATTGGCAAAGCAATCAAAATTTATACAACCATACGCGACCACTAAACCAAAAAAGTCATAAGAAATACGTACCGATAATGGTAAAGAACAGATATACACCTCATCAACATTATATGGACCCCTTCTATGGTAGCCGGACCACCAATAAAGTCCAGCAGTTCGGTGTCATAGGGGGTAGGGAAGCCCCCGCTGGAACTATCAAAATGATGTCCCCGAAGTCGACATTCCATAAGGAGGTAACTCCGGGGTGCCTGACAGACATATGCTCCAACCGAGGAGGTCGTTCTCGACAAATAAGCCCGGGAGGACCAGGTCGAACACCTGAGGAAGGACTTGGGGTACAAGTGGTCATCTCCTCAGGAATCTCGGGCTGAGGAGTCGGGACCACAGGTTGGTCATCCTTGGGCACTTCCAAATGAGGGGCACCACCTCTTGCAGTAGACGACTCCACTATTTGAGTTTCCCTGGTAGGAACTGTAGAGTCGTTGATAACGATGGCATCAGGGACCTCGGGATGAGGGGCCACCTCTGGTTGCCTCTCGGCATTGCTCCCAGATCGCACCCTCAACCTTTTGAGGGGTCGCCCTTGAGAAGCTGGGCAGGAAAGTTGGGCTGCGGGAGAAAGACCTCTGATCCGACATAATCTCTGAAAAGAAAATAACTCACTATCAGTTGATACACATACAAAAAACTAAGTCTCAAAAAAGGTAGCAGCAATATAAAATAAATACCCAAAAAGAGTGCCCTTGGATCCTCGACGTTCGCCAAGGCCAACACATGATGGACATCAAGCAGACGATCTAGGGCCCTCAATTTCTCTACAGATTGCTTCTCGGAAGGAGAAAGTAAGCAATCAGCCCAAGACTTGAACCTTATTAGCATAAAACAATAGAAAGGAAACAAAGGAGAGCCCTCCTTATCGAAGAAGGTCATCCTGTCCCCGAGAAGGGGAGAAACTTTGAAAAACTTATGTTTGAAACCCTTGAATGATTGGGCAAAAAGGTTGAACAGTGGGCCATACTGAGCCCCATAGAGGGAAACCCAACCAACTCGGACCCCATGCTTCAGTTGATGAAAATAAAAAATAACACGGCCCGAGCACTCAATTTCCATGTGAGTGCAAAGAAGTTGGAACGCCTTCAACAAAGCCCAACTATTAGGATGAAGTTGGGAAGGAGCAACATTAATTTTCTTCAAAACATCACACTCAAAATAGGTCAGCGGAAAGGTGACCTCAAACTCCCGAGGAAGACACTCATAAATATATACAAAGTCGGCTTCCTCCTCACATGACCTCATAAGCGCACGCTCAGTAGAGGAGCAAGACTCAACCTTCGCCAAATGTCCCTCTGCACAAATGGAGTGAATGCCAAGGATATCGACGACTTGGCGCGAGCTCAAAGTAGTCTGATAAGCCCCAACCTCGTCAATTATCCATTGGTATTCTCGATAGATTGGAGGAAAGGACTTTTTATGACGAACAGAGAGGGTTCGCCCCAATGGAATAGCGGCAGCACGAGGCTCGAGCGGCGGTTCCGGTGGAGGAACACCGGACATCGAACCAGAAGGAGAAGGATTTGGAGTTTGGTCAGACGAAATGGAGCCTCCTATCGGAGAAACCTCCCTTTCAAGTAAACCAGCAGCCCTAAGAGAATTAGAAGCCGAAAAGGATGCCATGAAAACGTACCTAAGATAGCAAGAGAAAGCACTGAACAACGAGAAGAAAAGGAAGAACACTGAAGCAGCAAAAGCATGAGGTAGGGATTTGAAGCAGCAAAGTGTCAAAGAGGATAAAAGTGGTTATCTGAGAATGGAGAGGGAAACAAGCAAAATATCAATAAGAAGGCAAAGAGGCAACTATTCAAAACGTGGCACGAAGGGGAACGGTTCCTTTTTTCCACTAAGACCATAACGGTCATAAACGTGAAGAAGCATTTAATGTGTGTAAACAAAAAGGTAAAACGCAGGGAGACAAAACGTTTTCATGAAACCCAAAAAAGAGAGGAGGCAAATTAAAATCCCACCACGTGTCACAAGGGAATCCCGCAAGAGGAAAAAAGCCTCGTCGCACAAACTGTAAAAACATTTCCGACGACGTGCTTGGGGGGCTTGTATACTAGGGAAAATGGTTGTAGGCCGAGGTAGTTAGCCGACGTGTGACGCCTCAGAATTCCATCCCACCTACCCCTGGACAAAGAAGTGACATAGGGGGACTTACTTGAGCCCCGTGATGAATTAATGAGACATGACCCATGCGGTAGAGGGGTTGCATGGGTGTCACGTGGTCCTAGGAAAAGATTCCCAACCACTCTTACGTCACAAAGGTCGACTGTTTTGTAGGCGACGACACAACTAATGATGACTCATTGATAGAGGACTATCCCCACAAGAAGAACCTCTTCCAAGGAGACTCACTAGGAGCATGCTCAAGAAGCTTGAAGAGGAGTTGGAGAAGGTCAAGGAATGCTACAAGCTTCAAGGCCTTAGAAATACTAAGGATTTTTGCAATATACTTGTAAATACATTTGAATCTTTGTAATGCCATGTAGGAGCTTGGCAAGCTCACGACCCAATTTGTTTGAGGGCATACTTTGAATTTCTTTTACTTGTGTTTAGTGCATGGCTTAAAGGTACAAATAATAAAATGATGTGCATTAAGGTTCACCTTAGAATTTCAAGTAAATTTGAGTTTAAGTGAAATTCTAAACTGAACTCATGTGTTAAAGGTTAAGTAGACTTCTACTTAGGTGGTGATCCATGTCTCCACTTAAGGAGAAGCCCCAACCCTTGATCAAGTCATCCTAATCAAGAGACTAGATCAAGGATTGATGACATGTCACTTGGAAAGTGACATGTAACTAACCTAGCTCCTTATTAATTAGTTTGTTACCTTAGGCTAGTTAGTTAGGGTTCGGTTAGGTTAGTTTTAGCATAGGGTAAGGATTAGTTAGCTTGGGTTAGGTTTAGTTTAGCTAGCTACCCAAGCTAAACCGTGGGCTATATAAGCTCCCTTCATAACCTTGTAAAACACTTTTGATATTTTGATAAATGAAAGAGCTTTGAGCTTTTCTTAAGAGAGGATTCTCTTGTCTTGCTTAGCAAGGTTTCTTGGATCTTATCAATGGATTCCATCCTCCATTGTGGCGGTTCTCCCTAGGCTTATTGGCTTGCCATGGCGCCTACCCTCACCATTCCTCACCCCCTTCACCTTTTCTTTTTCGGTTTCTCTTCCACCATTGAAGCTTTGACCGAAAGCTTCGAGTAGAGCTTGGTTTGGAATGGATTGAAGAAGCTAGATTGGGCAACATCAAGGACTCTTTGGAGAATCTCTAAGGAGGCCTCTATCAAGTGGTATCATGAGCTTGTTGTCTTCTTCAATGGGTTATCTTCAACGGGTTACTTATGGGTTTCATGTGTTTCCATAGCTTTCTTTGAGTTTTCATTGTTCCATGTCTTCTTTCTATAGCCTAGTCTTTGTTTCTTTGAGTTGTTTCAATTTTGTTCGGTTAGTTCTTGTCTAAGCATGTTTTTCTTCAAATCGTGGGTTTCCATGGTTAGGCATGCTTATCTTGAAGTTTTACTCATAGTTACTTTAGCTTCCACGACAAGATTCTTTGTTCTAGAGTAACTTTCCTTGTAAGCTTCTTTGTTTGATTTGTTTTCTTGTAGTTTTGTTTAGTCCTTTGTGTTTTCTCTTCCAAAACCATGATTATGATGTATGTGCTGCACCATTGTTGAGTGGGTTTCAAGTTTTACATGGGTTTCAAGTGGTAGAACAAACTTCTAGTGAAAGACTCACATGTACATGCTTGTAATAGCTTCTAGAGCACTCTTTAGGTCCAATTTGTGTATGACCTTGTAATTTTCGTTTTGGGGTTTGGAAATTGAACTTGGAGGTTGCTCTTCTTCATTTGTGGTTTCGGTCCAGCCATACATAGTGTGTAGAAAAAATACAAAATCAAAAACAAAGAAAAGAAACAAGTGAGAAAAACAAAAGAAAAAGAAGTAGTGGTGAAAAGAGAAGTGTATGGGTCCAAAAAGAGTAGAAATTGATTAAGGACCATACAAAAGCAAATTCAAAAGAACTAAAACAGCAAGAGGAAAATTTTAAAAGTGAAAAGAATTGGCAATTAGACACACCCTTGGACTTGTTTTGAGCACACATCACCAAGTTGAATTTCTAGTACCTTGTCTTGGACTTGAATGTGTAGTGATTATTTTTTGGTGTAATTTTCACTTTGAGATTGTACTGCACTTGCTGGAATTTGATGTTACAATGTCTATATGAACCTTATTGTGTAATTGGATTGAATTTTAAGAAGGATAGACCATTGTAGAACATAATTACATTTCGGTCTCTAATCGGATTTCTAGCAAATCTGTCGCTAAATCTTGGTGAAATTTCGGTGGCTAACTTGAATTTGTGTGTGGCTGTACATTTTGATTCTCATACTCTTAGTCTCGGTTTGGACTTGTTTTTCCCTGCAAATTCATGTTCCTTTGCTGTCCATACATGTGCCATTGTCTCAACAAAGTTTACTCCATATTTGATTAGCCTTTCTTTCATTTTTGAGCCTTTTTTTGCTTGTCTTTCTTGGACTCCTAGTTTTGTCTTTGAGTATTTGTCTCTTTGGACTTCTTAAGCCTAGCTAGGGTGCTGTTCCTCTTTCACATTGGCTTGGTAGGAACTTGATAATTGATTTGAGAATAATTTCTAAGTGAGAACCAAGAGATAGAGAGGAAAAAGGCAAGAGAGTTTCATTAGAGAAAAAGCCACTAAGTGTGAAATACGAGTGATTGAGTGGATACACTTAGAGAGTGGTGAGATCCTTTAATTCCTATTATATTTCTTGTACACTAACCTTTTCTTGCACCGATGGCTAGTTCTCCTAGTGTTGGCAATGATTTGTCACCCAAAACTCTCAAAATGATGGATATGTTGATGAGTAGATTGAATACCACCCTTGATGAGAGAATTGGGCCGATTGAAAGGAGATTGGAGAGTGAGAGGAGGCATAATGGAGAGAATAGTAGGAATAGAGGTGAAAGGAAAGAATACCATAGAGAAAGTGATAGGAGGAGTAGAAGAGGGAGTGAAAGAAGTGATAGAGATTATTATGACTTTAAGAGGGAAATGAGAGAAGAAAAACAAAGAAGGTTGTTAGAAGAAAATGAAAGGAATTATGATGAGTATTGGAGAAGGGAAAAAGAGAGAATGATAAAGGAATTGAGAGAAAAAGAATTGAGAGCAAGAGAAATTAAAGAATGGGAGTTGATAGAAAAACAAATGAAGGAGAAAAATGATTCTTTACATGCTTATACTAACCCTTCATTTGAATTTTTTGATTCTTATTTGGAGGACATTGTAGGTATGGTTCCAAAGGATGACTACCAAGAGGAAATTGACAATCTCTTGTGTGAAGATGTAGAAAGGAATGCACTTAAATCTCTTTGTGAGGATGCTTGTGGTCATCTTTTTAAAGTTCCTTTTGATTTGACTCCTAATGAAAAGTTGTGCATAAAAGAGCATTGGAACAAACCTTGTGAAGAAACGAAAATACCCATAAATTTTGAACTTCCCTTTGAAAGAGTTTCTTTACCACTTACTATTCGTTTTACTTCTAATAAATATGATTTTGCATGTTATAACCTTGAGTATTATGGCATTAGACCTTAGACAATTCTTGAGTTTGGCAATTTGGAATTCTTAATTGTACCTAATGATTTTTATCTTCATTTGTGGGAGAAGAAACTTTTGACAAATTGATAAATGAAATAGCTTTGAGCTTTTCTTAAGAGAGGATTCTCTTGTCTTGCTTAGCAAGGTTTCTTGGATCTTACCAATGGATTCCATCCTCCATTGTGGCAGTTCTCCTTAGGCTTATTGGCTTGCCATAGCGCCTACCCTCACCATTCCTCACCCGCTTCATATTTTCTTTTTCGGTCTTCCCTTCCACCATTGAAGCTTTGACCGAAAGCTTCCTTTAGCTTATCTTGGAGTGCATTGAAGAAGCTAGATTGGGCAACATCAAGGGCTCTTTGGAGAATCTTTAAGCATGCCAAAGAAGGGCCAAAATCTTCCAAGCAAGGCAAGCTTGCTGTTTCGGTTGAGACACATGGGAAAAATCCAACAAGCATCACTCCAAGTTCCCAAGGACACAAGGCCAAGAACCAAAAGGTAAGTGAGTTGGTTCTAAGTACAGGTAACAAGGGAAGTTTTCTACTTGACAAAAGAGAAATTAAAAGAGAATTTTTTGCTAGAAAATGTATGTTCCTTTGCTTGCCAAACCCTTTGTGTTTGAGTTCTAATTTTGTAGGTGAACAAGTTGATGAAGGTAAAGTGAAGACTATCATGGATTGGCTGGTTCCCACTTGTATGAAGGAGGTAAGGAGCTTCCATGGGCTTGCTAGTTTCTATAGGAGGTTTGTAAAGGATTTTAGTACTATTGCTTCACCTCTAAATGAATTAGTAAAGAAGGAAGTTCCATTTATATGGGGACCTAAACAAGATGATGCTTTTAATTTGTTAAAGGAAAAACTTACACATGCACCTATATTAGCATTGCCTAACTTTGCTCTATCTTTTGAGTTGGAATGTGATGCCTCAAACATAGGTATAGGGGCGGTCCTCATGCAAGAAAGGCACCCAATAGCATATTTTAGTGAGAAGCTCAAGGGAGGTCAACTCAACTACTCAACCTATGACAAGGAGCTTTATGTTTTGGTAAGATCTTTTCATGTATGGCAACATTACTTGCTCCCTAAAGAGTTTGTGGTACATACGGACCATGAGGCTCTTAAGCACCTCAAGGGTCAAGGTAAGTTGAACAAGAGGTGATGATCCATTTTATATACATGTTCTTCACCTTGTTTTTGGTTAAATTAGCTTTTATATGTATCATACCTTGATAGTTTATCTTAGATTTGTGATAGAAGCATATTGTAGTACTAGTAGTAAATAATAGTTAAAATTTCACAAGTTCTTATACTTCTATATGGATTTTTATACAGTACATCTAAAGCTCTGAGGATTGAAGAAGAGGTAAGCAACAAGGAATGGATCAAACACTTGAATGGAAACTCAAACCAAAAAGAGAAGAGCAAGGATGGACCCAATTCAAGAACCATAGTGACTCATGGTGCAAAGCCTCTCTCTAGCTGCTAGAATTCGCGCCGCAGCACGTTTTAGGAAAGCAAGGGGGCGCGTTGAGGATTAGGTGCGGCCAAATTGCGCCGCAGCGCGTTCAGGGGCGCATTCCACATGCTGTTGCTGCTTCAAATGGCGCCCTGACGCAATTTGGAAACCTAGGGTGGCGCGATTTGCTTCTCTGGTGCTTCTCTTGAATCATGGTGCGCTGCAGCGTGTTCTGCTTTAGTGGGGGCGCAATTCATCAGTTATAAATAACCCAGGGCACGAAATTGAGGGGGCTTTTTTTCAATTTTCTGTTTTCCCAACTGTTTTAGCTTCCTCTGTACACCTCAGAGTTGTGCGATTGTGCAACTCTCTTCTCTCGTTCCTCTCTTCTCTTCTCTTCTCTTCTCTCTTTTCTTCATGATTCTTGATTCTTGATTTGCATGTATTCGATCTCTCCTTGCAACCGTAGCTACTGCAACAAGTGAATCCAATTCCTTGATTTTGATTCCTCTTTATCTCTGGTTCCATTTCCGTTTACACGTTATTTTTTTGTTCATAATTGATTAGGTTTTCATCTCAAGATTCTTACTATTGCTCGTTATTGCATTTCTACAATTACGTCATCGTTTCACGCCATCTTACACTCTACATGTTCTTGTTATGATTTCCAATTCTAATTCTTCTTGTATGGTATTTCCTCTCTGTTTCTTCTCTTGAGCTTAGTTGTTGGTTCAATTTACATTTTACCTTTTTACTTCCGATTCCTAATTCTTTTCGCGATTTATGTTACACATGCATTGTTCATTTTCTGCACTTATCGTTCGTTGCTAAATTTACACTTCATTGCTCGTTTCAATTTCTGTTTCTATTTTTAGTTCTTCATTTCATTTTGTAATTTCAATTTCAATTCAGTTTAGTCTACTGCACTACTTCATGAAAATCCCCCTCTCTACTGTGAATAATTCTGAATTAAATAGATGTATGTCTTCTGAGAGATGACCTAGGTTGATTCCTCTATATTGCAAATCTAATTGGGGATAAATCTAGCTTTTGATAGTCATTCGACAGTGGTTATCAAAATGGCGCCGTTGCCGGGGACATGCATCGTTTGATTTGGAATTATCACCTGTATATAAACTACTTGTGAATATTACATGTGTCTAGGCTAACTACGAATTCATATAATAGTTTCTACTTTTAGTATAGATATTGATTGTTTTGTTGAGGTTTTGCTAGTTTTTCTAATTCTTACGAGATAGTATTTCTGTTAGTTTTTCTAGGTTTGTGTAGTACATGACCAGATCTAGTTTAGATAATTCATTGAAATTTGATCCTGAAATTGAAAGAACAGTTCATAGGCTGAAAAATCAAAATAGGAAAAGAAACCAAACTTCTCATTGTGACTCTGATTGTGATTCTGTTGCTAAAGAAATGGCAAATCCAATGGAAAGAACTCTTAAGGAATTGGCTACACCTGACATTAATTATCAACCCTTGTGTATCCAATTCCCGATACCAGAAGGTGTCATTAACTATGAATTGAAATCTGGACTGATCCATCTGTTGCCTAAGTTTTTAGGACTTGCAGGTGAAGATCCACATAAACATCTCAAGGAATTCCATGTGGTTTGTTCCACTATGAAGCCTAATGATATTCCTGAAGAGGCTGTCAAAATGAAAGCATTTCCATTCTCTTTGGATGGAGCTGCCAAGGATTGGTTGTACCTTCAACCAACACCTATTACCACATGGAATGACATGAAAAGAAGATTTCTGGAGAAGTTCTTTCCTCGCCTCTAGATCAAGCAGCTATTAGGAAGGATATAAGCGGGATAAGACAACTGCAAGGAGAGACCTTATATGAGTATTGGGAGAGATTCAACAAGTTATGTTCTACATGTCCAAACCATCAAATAACTGAACAGCTCCTCATCCAATACTTCTATGAAGGACTCATGCCTATGGAGAGAAATATGGTAGATGCAGCATGTGGTGGAGCTTTGATGGATAAAACACCTACCGCCGCACGATATTTGATTGCAAATATGGCGAGAGAATTCCCAAGAATTCGGTTCAAATGCAACATCCTCCAAGCATGTGAATGAAGCTTCCATAGCCGCTGCTGATACATATAGGTTGGAAAACAAACTAACAGAGTTAACTTCACTAGTGAGACAGTTAGCTTTGGGTCAATAACAAAGGCAACCGAATGTGAACGCAGTGAGCCAGATTAAGCAACTATGTGGCATTTGTAATGGAGCCGAACATTCCACTGATGCTTGTCCTCAGCTGCAAGAAACAGAACAACAACAACTCTTGGTTCAACAAGCTGTGGATGTGGCTGGAATGTACTCCGGACAGCAGTATAGACCTCCAACACAGCCGTACAATCCATATTCCAACACTTATAATCCTGGTTGGAGGGATCATCCTAATTTGAGATATGGTCCAGGACCTAGCCAACAGCAGCCACAACAACAGCAGCAAAGGTTTCAACCTCCTAACAAGTATCAACCTCCTCCCACGAGACAGCAACAAATGGTCCAACCTCGCTCAACCACCACCCGTGAATAATGCTTTGGACCATCCTTAGAAGATTTGATGAAACGGATGGCAACTACCAATCTGCAGTTTCAAAAATGTGAATGCTTCTATTGTGGATTTGAAAACTCAAATTGGACAGTTGGCCACCACCGTGAATCACTTGCAAAGAACAAGGCTCGGTAACATTCCTTCCCAAACTGTAGCTAATCCAATGGGGAATGTGAGTGCCATCACCTTGAGAAGTGGTAAGGAATTGCAAACCAAATGCTCAGATCCCGAAAAATCACAAGCAGATAAGGTAAAACAGCTTCCTCTTCCTTTTCCTTCTCGTAAATATACATTCAAAAAAATCAAATTAGAAAAAGAATTATTAGACACATTTAGGAAAGTAGAAGTTAACATACCTTTGTTAGATGCTATCAAGCAAATTCCCAAGTATGCCAAATTTTTAAAAGAACTGTGCACCCACAAAAGAAGATTTAAAGGAAACGAAAAGGTAAACTTGGGAAGAAATGTTTCTGCTCTTATTCAAAGCACACATGTTTCTCCACTCCCTCGCCTAACTTCCCACAAAAGTGCCAAGATCCTGAACTTTTACAAGGTTGCCTTGCACAATTGGAGATCGCACTTTTGTGGATGCCATGATAGACTTGGGAGCTTCTATTAATGTGATGCCTACTTCAGTCTACAGGTCATTGCAGATTGGTGAGTTAAAACCAACTGGAGTTATTATTCAACTCGCCAATAAGAGTGTTGTCCATCCACGTGGAGTCCTAGAAGATGTGTTAGTTCGAGTTAACGAATTGATTTTTCCCGCATTTTTTACATTCTTGATATGCGGGATAGATCACCTTCACCTACATTGATCCTAGGGCGACCATTTTTAATGACTGCAAGGACCAAGATTGATGTTCATTCCGGCACATTGTCTATGGAATTCGGAGATGATATTGTGAAGTTCAACATACTCGAAAGCATGAAACTGCCTGTTGAAGAGCATTCTGTTTTTTCCATAGATTTAATTGATGATTGTGTAGTTAGTTGTACAGATTTTGATTCTGAACTTGATTTTGATTTTACTAATTTCTCTCGAATTAAATTCTGAATTGGCTTGCTCTTGCTTCATGATGGAGACACCGTTTGTACTATATGTGCAGAGATTAATACCGCCATTGCAGATGCAGTTCTAACTTGCATGTTGCACACCTTGGTCTACAAGTTCTCGCATTCGTTGATATCTTGCAAAAACAAGCCAAAGATTACCTTCCATTAAACCGCCACCAAGCTTAGAGTTGAAGCCACTGCCTCATCACTTGAAGTATGCTTACTTAGATGATGCTCAGAAGCTTCCCGTTATCATTTCTAGTACTTTGCAAGATGAGCAAGAGGAGAAGCTGCTGAACATGTTGAAGGTGCACAAGAAAGCCATTGGATGGACATTAGCCGATCTTCCTGAATTAATCCAGCCATTTGCATGCACCGAATCACGCTAGAGGATGAGTCTAAACCTGTAAGACAACCACAAAGGAGACTCAATCCTACCATTCGAGGTAGTAAAGAAAGAAGTCATGAAATTGCTTGTAGTATTTGGGATCATCTACCCCATTTCGAGACGACACATGGGTTTCACCTCGTCCAAGTGGTCCCTAAGAAATCTGCATAACCGTGGTGCCGAACAAGGACAATGAATTGGTTCCAACTAGAGTCACCAACATTGGAGGGTCTCAGATTGATTATAGAAGACTCAACCAAGCCACCCGAAAGGACCACTTCCCTCTTCCATTCATTGATCAAGTCTTAGAGAGGTTGGCGGTAAATCACATTATCGCTTTCGATGGATTTTCTGGATATATGCAGATTCACATTGCTCTCGGAAGACCAAAGACAAGACCACCTTCACCGTCCATTTGGGACTTATGCTTACACCAGGATGCCCTTTGGCTTATGCAATGCACCCGGTACATTCCAAAGATGCATGGTGAGTATATTCTCTCGACCTCTTAGAGAATTGCATGGAGGTATTTATGGATGATTTCACTTTGTATATGGTTCATCCTTTGACACATGTTTGGATAGCCTCTCTAGAGTTTTAAATAGATGTATTGAGACTAACTTGGTACTGAATTTTGAAAAATGCCATTTCATGGTTAGTGAGGGTATAGTCTTAGGACATCTAGTTTCTAATAGAGGTATTGAAGTTGATAAGGCAAAAATAGATATTATCACTGCTCTGCCTTACCCCGCTTCGTGAGGGAAGTGCGTTCTTTTCTTGGACACGCGAGGTTTCTACAGAGATTCATTCAAAATTTTAGCAAGATTGCCCCCGCCATTGTCCAAACTACTACAAAAGGACACAGATTTCTCTTTTGACCAAACATGCATGAAGGCATTTGATGAAGATGAGGCTTACCACGGACCTATTGTGCGGCCACCGGATTGGGAGCTTCCCTTTGAATTAATGTGTGATGCTTCCAACTTTGCGGTTGGAGCAGTTTTAGCTCAAAGAAAGTGGATAGACTCTCTCATGTCATTGCATATGCTTCCGTACATTGGATGCTGCCCAAGCAAACTACACCACTATCGAAAAGATCTTTTAGCAATTGTCTTTGCTTTAGATAAATTTCGTGCTTACTTGCTTGGCTCTAAAATCATTGTCTTCTCGACCATGCAGGCTTTGAAATTCCCGTTGAAAAAGGCCGATGCTAAACCGAGGTTGATTAGATGGATGCTTCTTCTTCAGAATTTAATATAGAAATCGAGGACAAGAGTGGTGCGAGAAAACCCGTTGCTTTGATCACTTGAGTAGGATTGAGGGTAACCTTGATCTTTTGCCTATTAAGGATAATTTTCCTGATGAACATCTTATGCTCTTATACTCTTGTGATGTAGTACCTTGGTTTGCTAATATTGTTAATTACTTGGTTACATCTGCTGTACCTCCTAATGCATCTAAATCACAGATTGAGAAGTTGAAAAGTGACGCAAAATACTATGTCTGGGATGACCCTTATCTTTAGAGGTTTTGCAGTGATAGCATAATTCGCAGATGTATTCCAAGTCATGAGATCCAGTCGGTCCTTCAATTTTGTCATGCTTCGCCAGTGGGAGGGCACTATGGACCTCAACGGACAGCCCGAAAAGTATTGGACAGCGGGTTCTATTGGCCTACTATCTTCAAAGATGCATATAAGCTTTTCAGCACTTGTGAGCAATGTCAGAGAGCCGGGATGGCTATCACTCAAAGGCATGAGATGCCCCAACAGCCTATTATTTTCTGTGAGGTATTTGATGTTTGGGGTATTGACTTCATGGGGCCCTTCCCTGTATCTTCTGGTTATTCATATATCCTGTTAGCAGTTGATTATGTGTCAAAGTGGGTTAAGGCTAAGGCCACCAGGACTAACGATTCTAAAGTAGTTGTGGATTTTGTTAGATCCAATATTTTTTGCAGGTTTGGTGTGCCTAAAGCCATTATCAGTGACAGAAGGAGCCACTTCTGTAACTTCAACATGAAGTCTCTACTCCACAAGTATGGGGTGGTACATAGAGTTTCCACAGCTTATCATCCCCAGACTAATGGTCAGGCTGAAGTGTTCAACAGAGACATTAAGCTCATATTACAGAAGATGGTCCATCCAAACAGAAAAGATTGGAGTAAGCACCTTGAGGATGCCCTTTGGGCCCATAGAACTGCCTATAAGACACCAACTGGCATGTCTCCCTACAGAATGGTCTTTGGCAAAGGCTGTCATCTGCCTGTGGAGATTGAGCATCGTTCATATTGGGCTGTGAAGAAGTGCAACCTAGAGATTGACCAAGTTGGCACGCAGAGGAAGCTTCAATTGCAAGAACTTGAGGAGCTTCGATTGGAGGCTTATGAGAACTCAAAAATCTACAAAGAGAAAGTTAAGAAGTACCACGATAGGATGATTCTGAGGAAAGAGTTCAAAGTGGGACAAAAAGTGCTATTATTCAATTCTCGGTTGAAGCTCATAGGCCGGGTAAACTTATTCTCGATGGGATGGCCCTTTTGTTATTACTAATGTTTTTTCCCATGGTGCAGTTGAGATACAAGATGAAGCTACTGGTAAGAATTGGAAGGTAAATGGCCATCAACTCAAGGAATTCCATGAGAGTCCGAAAGCAGAAGAAGCTGAGGCAGAGTTGTCCTTAGTTGAACCTAGCTGGCCGGACGTGCAAATAATTGGTCCTTGAGGGAGTTCTATTCCCCCTTCTATCTTGAATTACAGATTGACCTTATTGATGCACTTTATGCTATATTGAGGACAATGCGAATTTTAAGTGTGGGGGGGGGGGATTCTGTGAATACTTTTCTGTGAATACTTTGCCGTTATTTCTTTTTACTTGTGATATACTTATTAGTTGCTTAAAAGTTGGAAAATGCAAAAACAAAATAAGAAATTGAGTGATAGAAATAAGAGAGGTGTGATCACGGTATTGGGAAGTTTTTAGAATTCTCTGCATGTTCATCCTAACTGTTGTCCTGGTGCATAAGACACATGACACCAACACGAAATGACTTGGAATTTGTGCACAAATGAGAGCAATTTACATTGAGAATGTGCAAGGCAACCTCATGTGTGACCTCTCGAACTAGCAACTTGTACCAATTCATGGATGAACACTTCAGCTCAAGCTTCCCTGGATAGAGCACGCCTGGGCGCATTACAGAAAAGGAGGAGGGCGCGTTTAAGGCTCCTTGCGGCCTAAACGCGCCGCAGCGCCATTTGCCTAGCAAGAGAGGCGCGTTTAAGGCTCCTTACGGCCTAAACGCGCCGCGGCGCGATTCACTTATGCAGGGGACGGCGCGTTTCACTTGGCACAAATACAAGGGGACCGCGCCTGAGCAAAACACAAAGCGCATTTCACATCTCTCCACCTTTCTCCTCTTGGCACTACCTATCCCAACCAGTTTTAATATCATCACTTCATTTTGCCAAGTAAATTTAGGTTGATTTCCTCATCTCTTTCAACTTAGATCCCCATTTTCTGTTGATAATTTTCGGAATCCTCAATTGGTATCCTCCATTCACTTCGGTTCAAGCAAGGTATGTGGTCCAATCTATTGAACTTCACTTGCTTCTATCATTGACTAAGCTTCCAGTGCATGATTCATTCGATTAATTGAGATGTGGGTTCAAGATTCTTTGGTTCGAACCCTACCCTTTTTTTTTACGAATTGCAATTGGCTTAATTAAATGTGTTGCATGACTGTGTTGATGATTATTGATGGATATAATTGATTGCTTGATTATGTACGGTGCTAATGATTTTGGGAATGCATTGCATGAATCAATTGGGGAGAATTATGATATACTCATTCATGTATACTTAATGTTTGTTAAAATGCTTCAATGAAGCCTTAAGTATGCTTTATGTGCACAGCATTAGTAAGCATGACTACATTGTAATTGCTTATGTATTCCCTTGACAAATCTCATAAAATTTCTCTTTGTACCACACTATGAGTTGATGAGGATACATGCTCTTGATTGATGATAATTGTTAGTTAAAGGCATGCATGTTTTCTCATATACATTGTTGATTATGTAGATTCAATTGTTAAGAGATAACAATGTCTTCAAGCAATCAAGCGACTGGTTCTTCTTCAATATCACAAAGATCCAAACAAAGAGCTACCAAGGGACGAAGCCAAGAGAAGAAGAAGGCCACCAAGAAAGTCAGTGCCACTCCTGAAATTCAAGACTATGACACTCATAGATTCAAGTCGAAGGAGCATGCAGAGGCCTTTGCCTCCCACTTCATGTCACGTGCAGTATTAGTAGAGAGGAAGTTCAACACGAGCCCGAGCCTTTACATTGATGAAAGCAATGGGGACGCATCTCAACGAGCTAACTATAAACAAGTATGCAATGAGATCTCTGCACGGAAGTGGACTAAATTAGCCAACATCACATATCCAGCTTATAAGGAATTGGTGCTAGAGTTCTATGCAAACTTGACGAACAATAGGGAAGAGGAACGATATGCATCATATGTCAGGGGGAAACCAATCTCATTCTCACCACAAGCCATTAACCGCATGTTATTGATCCCGTTCTCGGAAGGGAGGGACTGTATTTTCCAATATAGGGCTGACTGCAGAGCCGAACCATGCGTAGTAGATCAGCTATTGTGTGAAGGTAAAGGAGCTTGGAAGGACAGTTTATGGAAGAACAAGGGAGTAACGCACATCAAATCATCATCCCTATGTTTCAAGGCCAAAATCTGGTGGGCCTTTATTTCTGGCATCCTGTTACCAATCCAAAGACAAATCCTCCATCACCAAGAAGAGGGTTTGGTGTTTGTACACAATCATGCAGGGTCAGTATCTTAATGTGGGCCTGACCATAGCCAATGAAATTCACACGCTGCACTTGCAAGGACAAGGTTCCCTATCTTATGCAGGCATTATCACTCAGCTGTGCATTGAGGCTGGAGTTTCAACTGAAGGGTTGATTCCTATGAGACCTGGTACGACATTAGAGGTGAAATTCACCAAGGGAGAGTCCAGCAAAATGAAAGCCATATCAGCAGAACCTTCTACTTCTAGAACAAAGACCACAGCGAAGTCCAAAGGCAAAGCTCCAATGGCAGAGACCCAAGCTAAAAATGCAGATCAACAGAAGTTATTGAGGCATTTGAGGGTAGTTCAAGAAAATTTGCGAACGATTCACGAACAAAACAAAACTTGCATTGCACTTGAGCCCCTCATGAGAAGTTTAGCTGCTCAGATGAATCTGCCAGTGCAGTTGGTGCCATTTAAACCACTTAGCAATGACATGATTGAAGATTTGATGAGGTTTAGGGAGTTTTCTGAAGACTGCGAAGGTGGAGCAAATAATGAAGGATATGAAGATGATGGGGAAGAGGTTGATGGCGAGCAGAATGAAGAAGGAGAAGAGGAAAGTGAGGAAGGAGAAGAGGAGGACTGATATCTTAGTCTACTATTTCTGTTTAGTTTAAAATTTTTGTTGATGTAGCTTAATTAGACCATTTCTCTATTATTTCGGTTCCTGAAATCTTGTTATTTGACTAGTTAATCGTATTTGACTTTCAATTGATCTCTAATTGAATGTAAGTTGATCATTATTCTTCCCCGTTAGTTTTGTTGTTTTTGTGAATTGTTAGATGATGGAGCAAGGCTGGAGAATCATGGAAAATTTGGGCATTTCAGGCATATCGGGAGCTGGTACCACTTGAGCACGCCGCCATCTTGAGCGGCCAAGGGAGTTTTCTATTTTCCCCCTGATTTTCATTACAATTGACTTCTTTGATACATTTTCATTGAGGACAATGTAAACTTTAAGTGTGGGGGGGACAATGTAAATTTCTAGTGAATATGTTGTGAACAGCTCTATTCTCTATATTGGCCTGTCCCTTTCTATTTCCTGCATTACTCTACATTGTTCTGTCTCTGTCTATATTAGATGTAGGTGAACCACACTTTTGCTTTGAAGTTATAGGTGTATAAGCTTTGAAAGTAACAAATATTCTTAGTTGATGGATGTCCAATTTTCTTATGACCATTGTGCATCCTGGATTTGAAATTGACGTAAAACTGAAGCTTGGATGATTTGTGATAGAAAATAAACCCTGTAAGAATTTGAGCCTTGTATATGATGGAACCATTTCTTCCATCCAACTTCTTTCTTTTGTGAATACACTCATCTTGTTAGTTGTTCTGGATTTTTCCTTGACTCTTATTGATATTTCTTGATCACATGCATTATTGATATGATTTAGGCAGATTTCTTCTTAAGCTACTAGCCAAATGAGCCTACCTTACATATTTTTTCCCTTGTTATTCCCCTTTGAGCCTGTATACCCCTTTCTTCAATTTTAAGCTCATTACAAGCCGAAAAATGAAAAACAATGAAATCCCCTAACCTTAGGGACTAAAGGAGCTTTGGAATTGTTTTGGGAATAAGTTCTAAATAAGTGTGGGGGTATAACCTTCAAACAAGTTTGGTTTGTGAGTTGGTGCATGAATTGGCAGTGGTTATACAAAAGAAGACCAATATGCAGAAAAGTATATGTATATGTATATATAAAGAGATACAAAAAGAAAAAAAGAAAAATATACCAAAGGCCACAAAGGAGGAAATCTAAAAAAAAAAAAAAAAAAAAGGAAAAAGAAAGCAAAAAGGAATCAAAAGAAAAACAGATAAGCAGAAGAAAATGAAATCCATGATGAAAATAAGTGGGAAACCAAAAAGAGGTAAGTGCTAGGAGGGTAATCTTCATGCTTATTAGATTTATTCCCCATTGCTCCTCTTTTCTCTTGGTTATTAGCCTAAAGAATTCCTCTTCTATCCCACCTGCTCCTTGGCCACATTACAAGCTTAATAAAGTCCTTTTGATCTCTAATTGCATGTGTTTCAAGTTATTGAAATTAGAGGCTTGTAAAAATCTGGTAGTGCTAGCTTGCATGATGTGTTTGAGTGTAACTACGAGCCTAAACACTTGAGAGTCAAGAGGAAACACTGACTTGTGAGGTCTATCACTTTGAATTCATTCTTTAATTCACTTGTCAATTTGTTTGTTTTGGGATGTACAATAGATTCATGGATTGTTGTTGATATCTTGATACTCTGAATTTTGTCCCTTTTTTTTTCTATGCATCTGTGATTCAATGGGAAGTGGTTCAGTTCATATAGCATCAGTTCTTCCTTTAGTAAGTTTTGCCCCGGAGTGCAAAAGAATAAGTGTGGGGGTATTTGATGATCCATTTTATATACATGTTCTTCACCTTGTTTTTGGTTAAATTAGCTTTTATATGTATCATACCTTGATAGTTTATCTTAGATTTGTGATAGAAGCATATTGTAGTACTAGTAGTAAATAATAGTTAAAATTTCACAAGTTCTTATACTTCTATATGGATTCTTGTACAGTACATCTAAAGCTCTGAGGATTGAAGAAGAGGTAAGCAACAAGGAATGGATCAAACACTTGAATGGAAACTCAAACCAAAAAGAGAAGAGCAAGGATGGACCCAATTCAAGAACCAGAGTGACTCATGGTGCAAAGCCTCTCTCTAGCTGCTAGAATTCGCGCCGCAGCGCGTTTTAGGAAGCAAGGGGGGCGCGTTGAGGGTTAGGTGCGGCCAAATTGCGCCGCAGCGCGTTCAGGGGCGCATTCCACATGCTGTTGCTGCTTCAAATGGCGCCCTGACGCAATTTGGAAACCGAGGGTGGCGCGATTTGCTTCTCTGGTGCTTCTCTTGAATCATGGTGCGCTGCAGCGTGTTCTGCTTTAGTGGGGGCGCAATTCATCAGTTATAAATAACCCAGGGCACGAAATTGAGGGGGCTTTTTTTCAATTTTCTGTTTTCCCAACTGTTTTAGCTTCCTCTGTACACCTCAGAGTTGTGCGATTGTGCAACTCTCTTCTCTCGTTCCTCTCTTCTCTTCTCTTCTCTTCTCTCTTTTCTTCATGATTCTTGATTTGCATGTATTCGATCTCTCCTTGCAACCGTAGCTACTGCAACAAGTGAATCCAATTCCTTGATTTTGATTCCTCTTTATCTCTGGTTCCATTTCCGTTTACACGTTATTTCTTTGTTCATAATTGATTAGGTTTTCATCTCAAGATTCTTACTATTGCTCGTTATTGCATTTCTACAATTGCGTACTGTTCACGTCACTGTTACACTCTACATGTTCTTGTTATGATTTCCAATTCTAATTCTTCTTGTATGGTATTTCCTCTCTGTTTCTTCTCTTGAGCTTAGTTGTTGGTTCAATTTACATTTTACCTTTTTACTTCCGATTCCTAATTCTTTTCGCGATTTATGTTACACATGCATTGTTCATTTTCTGCACTTATCGTTCGTTGCTAAATTTACACTTCGCTGTTGTTTCAATTTCTGTTTCTATTTTTAGTTCTTCATTTCATTTTGTAATTTCAATTTCAATTCAGTTTAGTCTACTGCACTACTTCATGAAAATCCCCCTCTCTACTGTGAATAATTCTGAATTAAATAGATGTATGTCTTCTGAGAGATGACCTAGGTTGATTCCTCTATATTGCAAATCTAATTGGGGATAAATCTAGCTTTTGATAGTCATTCGACAGTGGTTATCAAGAGGCATGCTAAATGGATAGAATTTATTGAACAATTTCCTTATGTTATAAAGTATAAGAAGGGATCTACTAATATAGTAGCCGATGCCCTTAGTAGGAGATATGTTCTAATAGCTACGCTTGAAAGTAATTTTCTTGGTTTTGAACATATAAAAGCATTGTATTGTGTTGATGATGAGTTCGGCCAACTATGGAATTCATGCACCAATGGATTTCACAAGGATTTTTACAAACAAAATGATTATCTTTTCAAAGGGAAGTGTTTGTGCATTCCCAAAGGTTCCTTAAGAGATCTATTAGTGAGTGAGTCACATGAAGGTGGTGTGATGGGCCATTTTGGTAGGGACAAAACTTTGGCTATATTGCAAGAACATTTCTATTGGCCTAAGATGAAGACTCAAGTAAACCGATTTATGAAAATGTGTGTCACTTGCAATAGAGCCAAGTCTAAAGTCTCCAACCATGGGTTGTATCAACCCTTGCCGAGCCCAGATGCTCCTTGGATGGACTTGTCTATGGACTTTGTTCTTGGCTTACCAAGATCTAAAAGAGGTTTGGATTGTATCTTTGTAGTTGTGTGTCGATTTTCGAAAATGGCACACTTTATTCCTTGTAAAAAGGTTGATGATGCTTCTAACATAGCTAGGTTGTTCTTTAAGGAGGTGGTAAGACTCCATGGTGTTCCTCAAACTATAATAAGTGATAGAGACTCTAAGTTTCTAAGTCATTTTTGGAGGACCTTATGGGGCATGCTTGGCACAAAGATTCTCTTCTCCACAACATGTCACCCACAAATCGATGGCCAAACGGAAGTGGTGAATCGCACACTTGGCCAACTCTTGAGAAGTTTTGTGAAGGATAACCTTAAAGCTTGGGAAGAGTGGCTTCCTCATGTAGAATTTGCCTATAACCGTGTAAGGAATTCTACTACTCAACTTTCTTCTTTTCAAGTAGTATATGGTTTTGATCCTCTTACTCCACTTGATCTTGTTGCTTTACCTTTTGAGTTTACTACTAACAAGAATGCAAGGGATAGGGCCGAGAAGATCAAGGAATTGCATGCTAAGACAAAGGAGCAAATTGAGAAGCGAAATGAACAAGTGGCTAGAATTCACAATAGGAACCGAAAGCACGTGGAATTCAAAGAAGGAGATCTAGTGTGGCTACACCTTAGGAAAGAAAGATTTCCAAATCTTAGGAGCTCTAAATTGATGCCAAAGGGAGACGGTCCATTCAAAATAATTGAGAAACTTGGCCCAAATGCTTTTAAACTTGACTTACCTATTGATTATGGTGTTAGTAATTCTTTCAATGTTTGTGATCTAACTTTGTATGATGTAGGTCGTGAAGAACCAAATCACTTGAGGGCAAGTTCAAGCTAAGAAGGAGGGTTTGATAGAGGACTATCCCCACAAGAAGAACCTCCTCCAAGGAGACTCACTAGGAGCATGCTCAAGAAGCTTGAAGAGGAGTTGGAGAAGGTTAAGGAATGCTACAAGCTTCAAGGCCTTAGAAATACTAAGGATTTTTGTAATATACTTGTAAATACATTTGAATCTTTGTAATGCCATGTAGGAGCTTGGCAAGCTCACTGCCCAATTTATTTGAGGGCATACTTTGAATTTCTTTTACTTGTGTTTAGTGCATGGCTTAAAGGTACAAATAATAAAATGATGTGCATTAAGGTTCACCTTAGAATTTCAAGTGAATTTCAAGTAAATTTGAGTTTAAGTGAAATTCTAAAGTGAACTCATGTGTTAAAGGTTAAGTAGACTTCTACTTAGGTGGTGATCCATGTCTCCACTTAAGGAGAAGCCTCAACCCTTGATCAAGTCATCCTAATCAAGGGACTAGATCAAGGATTGATGACATGTCACTTGGAAAGTGACATGTAACTAACCTAGCTCCTCATTAATTAGTTTGTTACCTTAGGCTAGTTATTTAGGGTTCGGTTAGGTTAGTTTTAGCTTAGGGTAAGGATTAGTTAGCTTGGATTAGGTTTAGTTTAGCTAGCTACCCAAGCTAAACCGTGGGCTATATAAGCTCCCTTCATAACCTTGTAAAACACTTTTGATATTTTGATAAATGAAAGAGCTTTGAGCTTTTCTTAAGAGAGGATTATGTTGTCTTGCTTAGCAAGGTTCCTTGGATCTTATCAATGGATTCCATCCTCCATTGTGGTGGTTCTCCCTAGGCTTATTGGCTTGCCATGGCGCCTACCCTCACCATTCCTCACCCCCTTCACCTTTTCTTTTTCGGTTTCTCTTTCACCATTGAAGCTTTGACCGAAAGCTTCCAGTAGAGCTTGGTTTGGAGTGCATTGAAGAAGCTAGATTGGGCAACATCAAGGACTCTTTGGAGAATCTCTAAGGAGGCCTCTATCACTCATTGGAAGGGACTCCCTATAAAAGGGAAGGTTATGTCTCTTCCTCCAAGTAAGTAGGACACTCTTTCCAAAAGGATCCATTTCAAAATCTAAGAGAATTCCCATCCTTGACCAGATTACTGACTTTGTCATTGGAGTACTTAAGTACCTCGTCCCTAGCCAGACATGCAAGGACCTCAACAGGCATCCTCACCCATCACACCACGTTTAGGTAGCTTCCCAAGCATCCCAAAATCCTACTTGAAACTGTGATTTCCCATTCTCTCTAAATTACAAGGAGTGATTTGTTCCTGCTCATGTTCATTCCAAGTATCCTCTTGGCTGCCCCAAGTTCTTCCATTTCGAATTTAGAATTTAGCTTTGACTTGAGTTTGTCTATATCATCCTTTATTGGTCCAAGTACGAGTATATAGCATTCTTCAGAATATAAACACAACTATCATAATTGCATCTTTGAAACCCATTCACATCATAAAGTCATCATATCTCATATACCATTGGACCGCTTAATGTTACATAAATATTTTTTAAGAAAACAAACCCTACTGTAATCCTTAGTAAAACCTTCAAGTTGTTGCGTATATATGGTTTCCTCAAGATCTCCTCCAAGAAATGCTATTTTGACATCAAATTGCTCCAATTCAAGGTCAAATCCAATGACCAAGGATAGAAGTATTCTTATTGGCATAACCTATCCTCTGGACACCCGTCTTACTAGAAAATAACCTTTGATTGAATTAAACTTTACTGTTCCAAATAATATTTTCTGCAACACAATTTTTTATTTTAAAAAGTATTTCACAGAACATATTTTTCTACTTCAACAAATATTTTCTATTCTAGAATGTATTTTTCACGATATTGAATAGAATAAATGTTGGATATATATAGAGTTGTAAAAATTAACCCGATGCTGCATTCTTAAACAAGTCCAAAGAAAAATAATTTATATAAGAATTGGGTCAAAAATGTCTAGTAACAAATCATAATACTAAAACGGGTAAAAAAATATAAAACTAAATAGGTCATAATTCTAAAACATATCAACCATAATTTTATTTTTTATAAAATTTAAATAAAAAGTAAAAATAAAATAAAATATACTAATTTAAATAAACTAACACAATCCAACTTATTTTTATTTTTGTTCATTGATCCAACTAACCATTACCGAACCATATAACAATCCGATATATCAACTTATAATAATAATAATAAAAAAAAAAGGCGATGAGACTAGTTATCATGTTAATCATTAATAATAGTAATAATAACACAATAACCAAAATCAAGAGAGGAAGGCAGTATAGATGAAAGCAAGGATAAACTGAATTTTAGAAAATCCAATTCCTATCTAAATTACATTCATTTTTTAAATGGGATTTAGAATCCATATTCAATATTTTTTTTCTAAATCAATCTGGATTTCTTGGAATTGGTTTTAAAACCAATTTTTAATTTAAAACCAATTTTAAAAATAATAAATTTTACATTTTTAATTTTTAATTTTCATTTAAATTAAAAAATAATTTTTTCTGGATATGAACAAATTTTACATTTTGAATTTTTATTGAAATTGAAAAATAATTTTTTTCAGGATAATTTTCATTATAACATGAAAGGCTTCTTTAAAAATTATTTTATATTCAATAAAAAGTTTTTTTTTGTTGAACATTAATTTTAAAATCTGTTTTTATTTCTAAAACTAATTTAGAACCAATAATTTGTTATTGTAACATTAGTTTAAACAAAGAAGGAAAAATTATTTTATATAAAATTTCTCTACGAAACTCACCGTATCCTATTCTTCTCATTTTCAATAGACTAATTATTTTCTATAGTAACATTTTATATTAATTGTCTGAGTTACTATAGAAATCAAACTTAACATCCATATTAGTGTCATCCTTGTCAAATATTTAATATTAAATTAACTTCCATTAAAATTGCATAATATGAAAACCTACGTATATCAATACTAATAAATAATAATTGCACACTCTTCAATTTTAATTTCCTTTACAAAATAATTTTATTTTATAAAATTTCCCTTAACAGATATCATATTCTTTAATTGAGACAATTTTATTTAGATTAGATAAAACTGTTTTTATAATATTTAATGTAAATACATATTTAATCTCAAATTTGACATCATTAAAATAACAAAATTTAAAAATTTGTTGAAATTGTGGGTTGCGCCTAACTCAACCCCATCAAACCGGCTTATGGAGTGAGGTTTGCCTCTACTTATATACACGCAGCATATCTTATCTCTAGGTGATGTGAGATTTCACACCCCTCCAATATTGGACTTTCAACACTCCCATGTCGTGGACTAGACTTTTCGAGCGTGAAAACTATTCAAACGGGTGTTTCAATACAACTCGATATTCAACGGGTAGTCCAATGTTGACTCTACAATAGGTGACCCAGCATCTTCATCAACATCTAGAATAAACTCTGATACCAACTTGAAAAACTAATATAATTCATTATTTCATTCTTTCATCCTATATAAAGAATATTATATTTATAATATTAATCAAGGATTTAACAAAGAAAAGATAGAATTTTACCTAATAAGATATTCTCCCACTAAGTATGTCTCACTATCCAGTATTCTCTATATTTACAACACGACTTTTTATTTTAAAAAGTATTTAATACATATTTTTTTTTTATTTCAACAAATATTTTCTAAAAGATATTTTTCTATTCTAGAATGTAATTTTCATTATATAAAAAGACATTGACAACAAAATATTTAAGAATTTAAAACCTTAAAATAATACTATTAAACAGGGTATGAAAATTAGAAACATCAAATATTGGATAAATGTAGAATTGTGAAAATGGTCCGGTTCGGTAGCCCAACGCGGTATTCTCATAATGTCATATTATATGAGACTAAATATACCATAATGTTCAAACATGTTAATCATAATTTTATTTTATTTTTTGCAAAATTTAAATAAGAAATAAAAATAAAATAAAAATAATGAATTTAACTAATTAACCCGTTTATTTGGCCGAACGAATTACAATTACAAATCAAACCAAGTAAAATGTAATTCATTTGCTAAATAAACTAGCCCAATTCAACTTATTTTTATTTTTATTTACTTACCCCCGCAAACCAATACCTAACAAATCTAACCCAACCATTTAACAATCTGTACATCAACTTATAATAATAATTAAAGGAAAAACCCAGTGAGACTAGTTATCATGTTAATCATTAATAAAAATAACACAATAACCAAAATCAAGAGAGGAATATAGGATAGATGAAAGAACATGTTAAATTACAACATGCATCAAGATATCTTGTAAAATAATTAATCAATGAAATTTTTGTAAAATATAATTTATTTTCAAGGATACTTTTCTAATAAAATATTTTTTTTAATAGAAGGGAAATATTATATTAATTAGATTATAGATGATGTATATGGAAATCTAAAAAATAATTACCTAACTACGTTGATAAACCATCAACTTTTATATATATATATATATATATATATATATATATATATATATAAAGCAAGATTTGTTATATATCCAAAAAAATAATTCTGAGAGCACATTATATCTATTATACAAGATTAGTCTTAAAAGTAACTTTAAACTAAGATTTTTATAATGGAAACATTTTTTTTATTAGGTATATTTATGCTCAAACCCGTGACTTTGAACTAAGACTTTCATAATAGAGACATTTTGTTTATTAGGTACATTTATGCTCAAACCCATTAAATATGGACGCTCTTTTATTAGGCGCATTTATGCACAAACCCATTAAACATGGATGCTCTTTTATGAGGTACATTCATGTGCAAATTTAATAAACATAAACACTTTTTTATTAGGTGCATTCATGTGCAAATTCATTAAACACGATCATGAATTAAACGCATTAATTGCATATATATTCATGACTTTACACCTATTTTCATAATTAAAATTAGAAAGAAAAGAAAACTTCTTTTATTATTGACACAACCTGTCATATGTTACTGGAGCAGCTCTGTCTTACTAGAAAGTAACCCATGACTGAGTTAAATTTTCTGTTCTGAAAAATATTTTCTTTAACACAATTTTTTATTTTAAAAAGTATTTCATAGAACATATTTTTCTACTTCAACAAATATCTTCTAAAAGATAATTTTCTATCCTAAAATGTAACTTTGAGGACATATAAAGACATTGACAACAAGATATTTAAGAATTTAAAACCTTAAAATAATAATATTGAACGGGCATGAAAATTAAAAACATCAATATTGAGTATCTTTAGAGTTGTAAAAATGATCTGATTTAGCAGCCCAGGGAAGTGTCAAATAAATTCAAAGAAAACTAATTCATATAAGAATTAAACTAAAAGCAGTATGCTTGACAAATCATAATGCTGAAACGGATAAGAATATATGAGATTATACAGATCATAATGCTAAAATATTCAGATCAAAATTTTATTTTTTTATAAAATTAAATTAAAATATAAATAAAATAGGCTAATTTAATTAGTTAATCCATTTATTTGGCCCAACCCAACGAATTACAGTTCCGAGTCAGGCCCAACCCAACCTCACTTATTTTTATTTATTGATCCCGTGAACCAATACCAAGGCAATCTAATCCGAACCATTTAACAACCCTACATCTCAACATAACAACCCCACATCTCAACTTATAATAATAAAGAAGGCCAGTGAGATTAATTATCATGTTAATCATTAATAATAATAGCACAATAACCAAAATCAAGTGATGAAGACAAGATAGATGAAAGCACATGTTAAATTAAATTATGCATCAAGATATAGTGTAAAATAATTAATCAATGAAATTTTGTAAAATATAATTTATTTTTAAGGATACTCTGCTAATAAAATATCTTTTTAATAAAAAAGAAATATTATATTAATTAGATTGAAAAATGATCTATATGCGAAGCCTGAAAGAATTTATCAATACGGAAGTCTAAGTTTGACAAGGGAAGTGGTTTTATTATGTTGTAACTTAAGGATAATAATATCTGAGCTCATCGATCTAATATCCATTGAAAATAACATTGAATCTACCAAATATGTTTGTAATAAGTAAACGCAAGACTTGTTATCCTTAGAAAAGATTCTGAGAGCACATTCTACGAAACTCACCGTATCCTATTCTTCTCATTTTCAATAGACTAATTATTTTGACATAAGTATCAAATTTTATGTGTAAAAAATTGATAAAGAAATACTTAAAACATCTTTTTTCCAAATTTTATGTGTAAATACTTTTATGACCTATTTATGTGTAAATAATACATGAGATTTAATCAAAATTTATTATATTTTAATTTTTAAAACCAGTTTTGGAATATATATATATATATATATATATATATATATAACCAGTTATATAAATAAAATTTAAAATTAGTACCAAATAAATTTTTTTATTTATTTATTATATATAATTAATTTTTATCATCATTTTAATTAATAGATTTTATAATATCAAATTAATTATGATTATTATTAATTTTTCTTACTATATGTTATTTTAATCACTAACTAAAATAATTCCTTGTCATCCACTCCTAATAATAATTGTAAATTATAAAGTAAAGAAGTGAATTATTAGTTTTTTTTGGACATCCAAATTCTAGAGGAATACGGACACCAAATCCAAATGACATTTATAAATTGGATGATTGGAAAAACTAGTTCACTGCAAAATGGATTTAAATTGGATATGGAATGGTAGATTGGATATGGAATATTGGTGCAGTTATGGATCGGTGCGGAAAAACCCTTAAAATATACCATACATCAGGTTTTCGTGTAAAATAATTAATCAATCAAATTTAAAGATACTCTCTTAATAAAATATTCTTTTAATAAAAGGGAAATATTATATTAATTTAGATTGATAGATGATGTATGCGCGAAGCCTACAAATATTACCCAGTTCAGTAGCTAAACCTTCAACTTTTATTGATTTCGGCTAAATTTTGTTGTATACATCAGAATTCCAATTGGACTAATAATGTTTGAGCTATTCTGAGAGCACATTCTATCTAATGTACACGAGAAATAAGAATTGAAGTAGAGAAATTCAGTATGGTAATTAAACAAGTAATATCATAACGAGATAAAAAGAGACTTGTAGCAATGACCACAGTACTCAGTGAAAAAAGATACTTGTAATTAATTACATGATTCTGTTTAAGATGGATGTTGATTTGGTCGTATCTTCTTGCTCTTATCTCTTTCTTCATGAATCCACTCCTCTTTCAACATTTTCCAACTGACCTCAAAGCTCTCATTCATCTTCCTTGCAGTTCTGTAAACCTCACTCTTTGGAGGGTATCCGAATACATAAGAGAACACAAGTCTTATATCATGTGCAAACTCATCAACTTCTGAGTAACCCAATTTCCTTAACTTTGATTCAATATCTTCCAAACCTATTAGCTTTAGCTTACTGAAAGCCTGAGAGTTATGATGAAGAAGAGGCTGTTTCAAAGCCCATGCATCTCTTCCAATCATCAAACGCTTCAATGTAGTCCAACATTGCATCTTCCTTCTACAGTTCATCATAATCATGTGCTGCATCTTTCGCTTCTTCATCCTCGTATTGGCCTCTACACCCACACTCTCTCTCTTGTTCTTCAACTTACACTCCTCAGACCCTTTTCTTGAAGTTCTTGAATCGGAAACACCAGAAATTTTAGATGGGTTTCTTGGATCAGCACCATGAGGTTTTGATGGATTGTCAGTTCTTGAGTCAGCACCGTGAGGTTTTGATAGATTTTCAGTTCTTGAAGTTCTTGAATCAGCACCATGAGATTTTGATAGATTTTCAGTTCTTGAATCAGCACCATGAGGTTTCGATGGATTTTCTGTTCTTGAAGTTCTTGAATCGGCACCATGAGTTTTTGATGGATTTTCTGTTCTTGAAGTTCTTGGATCAGCACAATGAGGTTTTGATGGATTTTCAGTTCTTGAATCAGCACAATGAGGTTTTGATGGATTTTCAGTTCTTGAAGACCTTGAATCAGCAGAAACTGAAGAATTTGATGGATTTTCTGTTATTGAAGACCTTGAATCAGCAGCAACTGAAGAATTTGATGGGTTATCAACGTTAACCCACATCGTTGCAGCGTAGTATCCCTTCATATTCTTCAATGCACACACTTTGGAGACAGTTGTTGAATCTGTTCCAATAGCACTTAGTTTTGTTAGACGCTCAATTTCACTCATTTGATCCACAGCAGAATGTGCACCGTTGGTTGTCTCAGAACGTGGTAAGTATAGCTTTATAATGAGTTTCCTTCTTGCTTGTGTTGTCTCTGCCATTGAACTGCTTTAATCTTATGGTTTAATGGGACAACATATCAATGAATGTAAGAATTTTAAAATAAACGGAAGATGTAAGAGTAATGAGAGGATGCATGATCAACTTTGTGTTTTGAATGGGTATATATTGGTGAATACCCAAACAATAAATTATGGAGTTATAAAAGATATGATAAGATAATAAGATATGATAGGATAAGCAACTAATTATGATGATTTCAATATTATTATCTTGTGTAATTGTGGAAGTATTTAATTTCAGTTTTCTTAAAAACTAAATTCAATAAAGATGCTTGACAAAGTGTTTTGGAGTAAATTAAATTTGATTATAAAAATCATAAAATAACTATTTGTAAATATTTTTCCGTTAAAATAAGATTTTGAATGTTTTAAAAGTAAATTTAAGTAATTTTTTTCTGTGATTATAATTTTTTATCTATACTATGACTTGCAATTTCATGTTAATCACACTATAAATTCAATAATTTCTTTTATCAAATGAATCTAAATTTATTTGAGTGATAAAATTATCAATCTCCTCTAAATTAATGGATTGGGTTTAAAGTATAAATTCATATTCTTTTAAAAAAAAACTAATTTAAAATTTTCTAAACCTAATTTTAAATATGGATTTTAGCTTAAAACCAGTTTTAAATTTGGATTTTGATTTAAATCCAATTTTAAATCAGATTTATTTTAGAACTAATTTTAATATAAAATAATTAACTATAACTAAGAATCAATCTGTTGTTGGGAAGATGTAATATGCTCTGTTTTTGAGAGGGAATGAAAGTTGAAAATTGAAAAATATGTGATGTCTATGTTAATTAATTAAAAGTTCCACAAGGAATTTTAAAGAATATATTACAGCAAAAGTAAAAAAAAAAAAAAAAAATCACGTTGTCAAAATGTAGAAGAAACTAAGAGTAAACTTTGATTCGATTTTTAAAAATTCATTTCATATCCTATCTAAATCCAATTAAATGGATTAGATTTTATATCTAAATCTATTTTAGATAAAAAAATCAATTTAGATATTTTGAAAACTGGTTTAAAACAAGTTATAAAATTAATTTTTGATTAAAACCAATTTTAAATTAAAAATAATTTTTGGTTTAAAATAATTTTTTAGTTCAGAATTGATTTCATTAAATTAATTTTAAATAAAAAGATAACTTATTTTTTTAAAAAAATTAATTTTAGAATTAAATTTTTAACTCTGACGTTTCCGAGAATAAATTTTAAAATTGATTCATGATTTATTTTTATTCATTTATTGAAAAAAAATTGTTGATTTTCTTATCAAAATTTTTATTTATTTTTACTAATTTAATATTGAGACTATTTATTAAAGTAATATTTTTCATTTATGAGTAAAAAATAAGTAAAAGTATTGTTTTAAAAAAAATTAAAAATATTACCTAAATTCATAATATAATCCTTCTATTTGTTTATTTAATTCAATCTGATTTCTTTAGTAATAGAAAATCTAATCTGATCTTTTAATTTTAAAATCAAGTCTAATTTTTTTATTAATAATAAAATAGATTATTTTTTAATTGAAGAGAGAAATATTTTATGTTCTTTTAAATATAAAACATGACTTGTAGTTGTAGTAAAAAAAAAATAATAAAGATGTAAAAATACAAAGGCAAGAAAAATTTGAATTTGTTTATCCATTTTTTAATTTAAAAACTACTTATTCTTAAAATTAGATATGGACAAGATTAAACAAACTGAATTTTTGCTCACCCTTACATCATATTCCTTTCATCTTATCCATATTTTCAACCTCATAATTATGTTTTACTATGTTTCCTTCTTCTTATCTTATGTTTCCTTCTTCTTATCCTATGTTTCTAACTTCATTGCTTTACCTTCCCCTTACTTATCAATGGTGCCAACTCCAACAAAAAGGAACTTGAAACACCAATTCGCCTTGTTTCAAAATCTCAAATTCCCATGTTTTCAACTCTAATAGCTTAAAACATGTTTTGCATGATAAAAGAGATAACGTCAGCCAGAAGAAATCTAATAAAAGATTCTCAATCGAAGAAGATGTTTATCTTATTTAATCATAATTAAATGTTTCCAAGGATCTAATTTTGAGAACATATCAAAGAAAAAATAATTTTTGGTTAAGAATATTGATCAATTATATAACAACAATGAGAATTTGCAGAAGAGGAATCTAATGCAACTAAAGTCTCGATTGGCTAAGGTGAATTTTAGATGTTCAAAGGTTTGATGAGTGCTACAAACAAGCCATGGGAAGAAAGACAAATGGTTGTTCAGAAAATGATGTTATCCGTGAAGTATTTCTCATTTATCAAAGCGATTATAATGAGAAATACAAATTAAAATATGCATGATGATAACTAAAAGATGATTCGATATAGACAAGTTAAATAACAACAAAATGAACTAAGATTTCTACTTTTAGGGCATGTTCATCATCTTCTAACCTAGAAACACAATAAATGTTGAATATTATCCCTTATCACTATTAACCTGCTCTATAGGATTAGATTAATAAGTATCTTTATTTACATAAATTGATTTTGCATGAGTGACATCAAAAGTATTTTAACATATAAGTTAAAACTCTTGCATGACATACATGAAGCTTAAACAAATTAAGACAAAATTTTTGATAAATGATTTAATCGATAACATTGGTTTGTAATCAATTACTAAGCCATGAGTTAGAAAATTGGAATTTGAAGCTTCTAAAATAATCCATTACAAGAAGTATGTAATCGTTACTAAAAGTAAAAACTCAAAATGAGTTTATTGGAATAATCGATTATAGACTTGGGGTAATCGATTACATTGATAGTTATTTGAAACTTAGAAAGATTAAGAATAATTTAATTGATTACATGAACATCATAATCAATTACATGGATGAAATGATCGATTATAGGTAGTTAAAGTTGTTTTTTTAGTGAAAAACTTCTATTTTTAAAAGAAAATTGATTCCCATGCATTGATGATCTATGGAATCATAGTCTTGAAGGGCTCTTTACCTTAAGAAAGATAACATTTCATACTCTTTTCTCTTAAAAGATACTAAAAGTGTTATCTATCTAATTCTTTATTGAATGTTGTTTTGATTTTATAGTAAGCATAACTTAGTTTTATTTATACAAAACTAGGATAGTTATTCCTAATTTAGAAGGTTAAGGGAATTTTTTATATCTTGTAGCCTAAGCCATTAGGAGATTTCATACGATTCATATGCACTTTTTGCTATTTTCTTACTCTCATATACTTGTTAATTAATTGATTATTAATTTTCTTATTACTAACCAATTTTTTTAGTGTATCTTATACAAATTGTGCATTTAAGATTGTAAGTATTCAAGTTCAAAAGCATTGAGACCTCAAAACAATTTTGAAAGACCAAGGAATTAAAAGAAAAATTTTCTAAAATTGATTTGATATGATCCAAACTTTGAAATTCTCAAAAATTTTAAGACACAAATTCTACCTCCCATTCTTGATATGGTTTGCAATCATATTAACATTCTTCAATTGGTACCAAAGTTGGTTTTCGTAAGGTATTCAAGATCAATGTTACACGATTATTAAAATATGTACAAATTAGATCACTTTTAAAGAAGGGGTTTCCTTGAATAGGTTGCCACTTTTTAATGGAGAAAACTTTACATTTTGCAAATTAGAATGCAAATATTCATTCAATTAGTTGACCTGGGAACTTGGAATGTTGTGCTAAATGGACCTTACATCCCCTAGAAAGCTTTAGATGGAAAAAAGATGAAATTGAATGAGTTGAATTGAAAGAGAATCAAAGAAGAAGGGTGCAATACGATCTCAAGGCCAAGAACATGATAACATCTAATCTACCTTTTGATGAGTTCTTGCAAAGGTAAGATGTAAAAGTGAAAAGGAAATATGGGACATGCTCGAAGTAACTCATGAGGGATGGAAGACATCACGCAAGCACACTCTTGTTCATGAGTATGAGATGATCAAAGTATGCTAAGGGCAAAAAATTTCTCAATTCCAAACAAGATTCACACATATCATAAATTATTTGATTGGATTGGGGAAGACATTTGATGAGGATGAGTTGATCATCAACTTACTAAAGTCTCTACCTAGCTATTGGCTTTCTAAAGTGACAGCAATTTGCGAATCAAAAGATCTCACTTAAATGACATTGGCTACATTTTTTGGTAAGCTTTTTGAACATGAATATGATATTACTAACCTTTCAAAGATTGATGTAAATGACTGACAAAAGGTATATGATTAAAGCCTCTAGCCCATATGAGATTGAAGAAACTGCTTCTACAAGTGAAAATGAGGATGAAAACATGACTTTGACAATAAGCAAGTTCAAGAGGTTCCTCAATAAGAAGAAGTATATGATTAAAGCCTCTAGCCCATATGAGATTGAAGAAACTGCTTCTACAAGTGAAAATGAGGATGAAAACATTACTTTGACAATAAACAAGTTCAAGAGGTTCCTCAATAAGAAGAAGAGCAGAAAATTTTCAAGGGCTAAAAAGAAAATTGAAGGAAACTTCAAAGGGTTCACATGCTTCGAATGAGGTAAGAAAGGGCACATAAAGACTGATTGTGAAATTTACCTTAAGAAGCAATTGATGGAGAAAAGGTCAAAAACAGAGAAAAATGAAAAGAAAGCCTACATAGCATAGGATGATAACAACTTCTCCTTTTCAAGCTCATCCTCCTCACAACAAGAAGCCAACTTTTATCTTATGACGAAAAAGGATAATGATGTTGAATCTTCAAAATCTCGTGGTGTAAGTTTTAAATTTGAGGCTAGTTTTGACTTAGACTAACTCCAAAATGATTTTAATGATTTGTATAATGAGGCTAAAAAATTATATGTTTCTAATAACAAACTAAAAGGTAACTTGAGATGACATGCTAAAATTAGCTAGTTTGCACCAAGAGTTTAATGATTTTAAATGTGAAGATGATAAGCTTCTAACAAGTGCAGATTTTAATGGTTGTACATGCTAAAGTTCTCTTGTAAAAGTGGATAAACTTAAAAACTCCAATTGGAATTTGATGAATTCAAAAAAGTTCATTTTGAAAAGTGCTTCTCTTTGCAAACTGAAATTTTCTATTACAAGGATTTATTGAACAAAGCCTACAAAGAAAAGAAAATTTTGAGTGAAATTCTTAGTGTGAAAAGAGTAGCAAGTGATAAAAGTGGATCGAGGTACAACAAGCAAACATTTATTTTTCACTAAACTGAGTTTGCATTATCTAATAAGGTGAATCCAAACCCAATTTCCCAAAAACGTACTAAAAGTGCAGCAAAATCATCAAAAACCAAATGGACTTGTGTGTCACTATTGCGTGAGAAAAGGACTTATAAACTTCAAATTCAATGTTAGAAAATATGATGTTTCCAATGGTGTTTTCTAAAATTGATTTGATATGATCCAAATTTTGAAAATTGCAAAAAATTTTAAGACACCAATTTAACCCCTTCTTCTTGGTGTGGTTTGTAATCGTATTACCATCCTTCAAGAATTGGTGAAAACACTATAGTGGAATACCTACAAGATGTTTTTTAACGGTGTGAATTGGGTATTTGGAGTTGAGTGCTTAAGAAGGCACAACAACAATGATACTAAATGCCTACTACGTATGAGGAGGCACATGTCTTTCCAAGTATGTTGGGTTTTGTTGATTCTATGAGCTAGGAATGGAAAAATTGTCTAGTTACATGGAAAAATCAGTTTAGTCAAGGTGATCATGTCAAGCCCATGATTGTACTTAAAGTAGTAGCATCAGAAGACTTGTGGATTTGACATGTATTTTTTTGACGTCAACGTGTTAAACCAATCCATTTTGTTTGATAATATTTTGGAAGGACATGCTCTCAAAGTGCATTATACAGTAAATAAAACTCAATATAATATGTGATACTATTTAGCTGATGATATTTAACAAAAAAAAGGATGTGGAATGAGCATTTAAAGTATTTTAATTTCAATTAGCAATTATTTATATTTGACACATACTTGACACATGATTATACTTAAGAATATAATATATGCTTGCATCATATGGTTGTTGAATATGGACAAGATACATATAGTAGTAATTTTGAATATGACCATGAAGGTAGTAGCATATCTACAATTGATGTATCTAATGGGTATCATTTAGATTTTGCAACACACTCGCGCAAACCTTATGAAAAAACAAATTCATCAACAACATCAAGTAAATTTAGTGGAGTATATTTGAGAATATTACTGAGGTGAAAATAATGAAAATTAATTATATCTTTTTTTCATATATGTAATATTTTGTTATTTTTAATTAATTTATAAAATTAAAAGTAAAGAAAATTATATTATGTTTATTATTTTTTAAATTATTATTAATTATGAAAATAATTTTTATTATATATAATGTCAATTTTTAATTGTATATATTTATTAATTGAAATTAGGATTAAAAAAATAAATAAATACTATTTTATGTAATGCACATAAATATAATAATATTGTTTTATGTTAAGAAACTTATAGTTAAGAACCTTGATGCATTGGAGTAAATCACAAGTGATTCGAAAATTATATATGACATAATGGGTGTTACAATTGACCCACAAAAATTACATATGCACTTCATTAAGCACCTCATGGTTAAAGTTGCTTTTAATCTCTAAAGTTAAATTTCTCAATCACTCAACATTTCGATTTTGCCTTCCTAAGTACTTACTAAATCCCTTCTCTTTTATTTTCATGATTTTCACTTTAAAATTTGTGTTGATGGTTTGTGGATCAATCAAAAGAGTCTCTTTTATGGAATTTTCATTCATTGGAAGCTATTTATACTATGGATTCTTAGTATTCTATTGAGGAAGTATACACTTAGCTGTCAATACTGTCATCTTTTTTTTCTGGTCTAACCTTTCCTTTTCCCTAATTTTATACATTCCTTTCTCACTAATGAAGTTATGAAAATCATGTAGTTGAATCGGGATACAAAACATATATCAGAAAGCTTCATAATCGTATCATAAATTGAAATTCATAAGAGTCAAGATAAAAAATAAAACATAACACACACATATATAATACATATAAAAACATTATAGGAACATTGAATCATAAAAAAACATAAAAAATGAAAATATAAACTAGTATTTTACAGTTAAACATGCAACAAAATATTATAAAGTAATTTAGATATAAAATAATGACAGTCACGAGTAAAATCAAAAGGGGTTGCAAGTGTACAAATTTAGCAAAACATATACTTATATTCTACAACACGATTCAATAACATATCCTCCACAAAATCATAGTTCATGTTGTTGCATAATTTTTGAAAAATAGTGGTTGCATACTACTACACAAATTTCAAAATACAATCACTCAAAAAATATAATTACAAGATATATAATCATTCCCTAGATCTATGATGCGCGACGGAGCACTTGAATACACTCCGTCTGCTATGACAAGTAAACTACAATCGTCAAGTAATAATTATTTATAAGAATAGGGTTGTCGATCCCACGAGAATAAACAATTAGGATATTATTCTTGTTTTTGGTCTTATTTTTCAAAGAGAAAGTTTGTTATGAAAGCAATAATTATAAAAGGAGAATTTATAATAAAGAAAGCGATTGAGATCCTGATTTTACCACTAATTCCCCATAATATTCTCCTCTTTGTTATTTAAATTATACTCTATTGGTTGTATTGGATTCCTACCCTCGTGATCGTCCCTCTCAAGATTACCCACGCCGCCTAGATTAACTAGATTAATTAATCTCTTAATTTAATACTAAGTTAATTAGGGTTTTAGATCTGTGAATCTAGTGATAACTGCTAGGTTATGTCCACACTACTACCTGTTCCTATCTCTATAACTTTAGTGTAATAATGGTTTATTTCTCTAGTGTCACCTAAGTTTCTTTTCTCAAAGTTTCTTGATGTTTATTATCAATTCATTAGTGATCAGTTAACGAATAACATTAAGCATAGAAGAAACAAACGCCCAAATATATATTGAATAACATCGAGAATTATATTAGGGAATAAATTAGGGTTATATCGTTCTCCCAATTAAAGGGGGAGTTAGTTCATGCTTGAGAAGAAAATAACACAAGGAATTAAAAGAGAATACATAGATATCCTAAGGGATTCTGATGATCTTTGCGTCTCTGACACTTGGTTTGGGGTTGGATTTTCCTCGTCGCGTGAACTGTGTGCCTTAGGTTAGAGAGCAGTCATCGAACTAGGTCAAAAGTCGTTTCTGCAAAACCCTGACTAAAAGTCTTTGGTGACAGTGAATTAAGTTATATTTATAGCCTTGAATTGGTGGACATGGGCCTTTCGCAAGCCTAACTCGCGCGAGTTCAGGTTCCAAAAAGCAAACATGTTGTGCAAGTTAAGGCAACTCACGCGAGTTGTGTAAAATGTCGCGCGAATTAAGGTTGCGGTGAACATTGATTCTTCACTGGTGCTCCAATTCATGTGAGTTAAGTCCTTACTCGCGAGAGATGTATTCCTTAACACGTTTTTTTTTCCTGTTTTTGGCTATTTTTAACCCTGAAACACTTAAACAAACCATCAACAAGTCCTAACATGAAATATTATGAATTCAGAGCATGTAGTGGTTGGTTTAGGTTGCTTAAGAGTGTTTAATGAACAATTTATATAGTAAGAAGAGTATAAAAACAACTCACTTTTGTGAGTTATCAATCTACATCACTCAAGTCATCTTTAGCATCTTCCGAAAGTTCTTCTTCTTCAATCTCTTCTATTTTATCTACAACTTCCATTGTAGATTTTTCCTTAAAATTCAAGTTTCTTGGATCTACGTAATAAAGAAAAAAATAAGGAAAATTTCTAAGTGTGATTATGTAAATACTAAATATAAATAACTACTCGTCTTTTTTTTTTGTCTTGGAGCCCCCTCATCAACACCAAAGCACTGATGAGCATCCATTCATGATGAATTAATAAGCAAGAAAGGATTCTCCCTTTTAGTAATCCATTCACCATCCGATAAATATATCAAATCATAGATTTCTCCTTTCTCTTCTCTAATCTTTTGCCTCATCTCAAGTTGAAAATTGTATTTGACACACACTTTATTACTCCAATCGATTTCTTTTCTCGATATGCACTTAGTTACATATACTCCAATTTCTTTCACATCCGGTGGCACTACATGTGAGACTCAAAATTCTAATGACTATTTGTTGTAAATCTTAGCAATCCCTACCATAAATTTCCCATCAAAGTGCTATCAAAATATAAATTGTAGAATTAGATAAAATACTTGATTTTTTTCCAAATCCAAGAGTTTTGTCAAATACATATGGGGTTACTTCTTATTTCTATTAGTTAGTTCCATCTCCATTTCATAAAGACTCTTTTCTCCCTTAAACTTCTTAAGTTGGTTATCCACTTAAAATCTAGTTCTTGTATTTGACACTAGTCTTTGAAGGGTTTCATATAGACTAACAAACACCTCACTATCCATATCAAAATTTGTATCATAATGATACCTACAAATAAAAAATAAGTACTATATTTAAATAAATGACCAAATTAGGAATAATCGTAATTTTTAAAGTGAAAGTACCTAGGATTGAGATAGTAGGCAGTCGCATGAAGAGATCTATGTAGTTGTAAATTTTACCTAGTGTCAATAATCTTCCACACTTTCTTATACCTAGACTCTTTGTTTTGAAATTTTCAACAATTTGCTTTCTAGCCTTATCCATGGCTTATAAATATAAGGTACAACTGATTTAGAATCTCCATCTACAAGCCTTAGCACTTCAATTAGTGGACTCACACAATTTAGACAATATGTGATTGATCTCCAAAATCTATCATCACTTAACACTAAGATTGTCATTTGCTTAGCTTCACTTTTACTACCATGTGGACTAGATCTAATTGCATTCTTTTATTACTTAATACAATTCAATATAACGTAAGAAGTTGCAAACCTTGTCACAACTGGCCTTGCAAATTCCTTACCCTTTGAATACTTTCTATACAAATTAAGCATTTATGTATGCCTATATATGTAAGTAGTAATTTTCTTAGCATCACCAATGGTATTATAGAAAATCCAAAGTTCTCCAATGTCCTTAAGGATTACATCAATGTAATGAGCTGCACAAGGGGACCAAAAATAGCTTAGTTCTCTTCATCATTAACTTCTTTCCAACTTCCACAAGATTTGAGGTCTTATCTGTCACAACTTGGACTACATTCTTTTCCCCAATTTTCTCGACAATTTTTTCTAGCAATTCAAATATTTTTTGGCCATCCCTTATCACATCACTAGTATCAATAGATTTCAAAATAAATAGTCTCATTAAGACTATTAACTAGAAAATTAGTAAGTGATCTACCTTTTTTATCCATCTAACCATCACACATTATAGTGCATTCCCATTTTTCTCAATCACTCTTATATTTCTTTAGACATTCTTGTATATTTTCTACTACTATGTTTAAAAGAGACACTCTTACCATATGATAAGAAGGAGGCTTTAAGCAGTTACCACATTCACCAATACTTTTCAAAATTTTGCAGAAAAAAGAAGACGTCTTACAAAATTAAATGGCAGTGTGTTACCATATATGCACTTACAAATATCTTGAATCACAACATCTCTATTTTTGGTAATTTGGTTAAGTGTCCTTTGGTCGTAACTTTAGATGTTACTGACCTTTCTTTTGCTACTTCTTCAAAATAATTAGGACTTTCTTTTCATTTCTATTTTTCTTTATCCTTTAATATCTTAAAAATTGTTTCTTTAACATCATCTATAACCTTTACACAAACAGCCACATTTTGATTTGTTCAAGCAAGGTGGTGTTTCATTCTTGCATTTCCATCCTAACACTTTTGGCCACAGTAGTTGCATCTTAAATGATGCATTGTTGATAGGACACTTTCACAGTGATGCCGAGTGATATTCACCTCCTTCTTACCCATTCTTCAATAGGTAACCTGAAACGCCTCTCTATTTTCATTACTAAAATATTCGATTATTATTATTGTATGAAAATGTTTCCCTTTATTTAAGTTTCTTTAAATAAAATCTTGAAATATTTTTCCTTGCTAAAACAAAAACGTCACCATAAAAATAAAACACATTACATAAATCACATCATAACCATACATCAAAAGTTATTTACAAAATGTCACATAGGTACGTAATATTGTGACAATTATAAAATACACATTATTACATTAAATCTTCATCTTAGATAACATTCCTTGACATCTCCACACATGATTACTAAATCTACCTGTCAATCTGCTCCTCCGAATAAAATTCAGGATCATTACAGGTGTCAAACCACAGACACAAACACGCAAGGGTAAGTTCCAATATCTTAATAAAAATACTTATCATATAAAAATATCAATATAATATATATCATATAAAAGTATCAATATAATACATATCATATTAAAAATACCAATATGATACATATCATAATCAAATAAATAAAGGATGAATTATGACTTAAATGAAATTTCTATATGATGCATGCTCCAACCTCAACTCCAAAAATATGCAATGTGGTACCATCTCAGATAATACGACATCATCATCGTAAAACTTACCGACCAGTTGGGATTTCACAGTGGTGCACAGAATCTCATAAACAATCATGTGATCATCATGAATTAAATGAATTCTCACTATAAAAATCCCCCAAGTCTGGCATCCCACCTAGACGCACGGATTAAGTTATTATCTGCACCTCTAACCGAGGCCACCTCTTTTGAGGCATGCATGAATGAATGAAAACTTATCTCCCTTTCTAAAAATCTCATTTAAAACAGCACCAATCTTGTTGATATTACAAGTCCATTCCATCATTATATTTTATACTATGGGTTAATAATTTATAGTATAATAATCATAGTTTTCATCACAGTCTTCAACGTACATAGCATATGTAATTAATCACAGTCTCAATCATCAACCAAATTCAAAGAAAAGTTAAACATACACAATCCAAATCATTATACAAATATACATCCAAAGTCATTCACATTCAAATCAAATTTTCCAATTACTCTTTAAAATTGTTAAAAATCTCCATAAGATTAAGTATTATATAAATAACTTAAAATTATGAAATCGAAGAAAGGTGGCGAGCCTCCTAGTTAGATCTCATAATTTTAAGATCTCAAATTATCATTTCATGAAATTAAATATTATATAAATATCTTAAAGTTATGAAATCAGTAAAGGTGGCAGAGCCTCCTAGTTAGATCTCATAATTTTAAGATCTCAAATTATTATTTCATAAAATTAAATATTATATAAATAACTTAAAATTATGAAATCAATAAAGGTGGCAGAGCCTCCTAGTTAGATCTCATAATTTTAAGATCACAAATTATCATATGAAATATAAACAAATGAAAGCGGAAATATTTAAATATAAAGATATAAATATGCGGTATTATAAATGAAATCTGGACTAGCTCAGTTGGTTAAGACATGACCTTGAAACATCAAGGTCTTAGGTTCAAGTCATGCTCACTTCATTTTTAGTTACATATATATATATACATATTTTTTTTTTATAATTGAAAATTTAAGTAAATTGCAACTTCTCTTACAATTCTTATTACTTTACAACTTCAATAATAATTATAAGTTCATAAATTTTAGAACACAAATATTTTGAGATTATTCTAGAATTTTTAGAAAATTGAAAACTTAATTAAATTGAAAACTTAAAATAATTTAGAAACTTCCCTCACCTAAATTTTTCTCCTTCTTGGAAATGCTTTGAAAGATCTTCTAATGGTTGAAAGAAGGTTGATCCTACTTCCCACACAAAGTTAAGTGAAGTGGTTTTGGTAAATTTAGAAAAATTTGGAATTTTAGCAAAATAGGCTTATAGTTTTGGTAAATTGGAAAAACTAAAATTTTGGTGTTTTGGTGCAAATGAATTCATGGCTGAAGTGTTCTCAATTGGTTTCTATTTATAGATGAAATAAAATTTAAAATATTATTAGTGGTAAATTTAATATACTTAGTGGTTTTACCATAAACAATAAATTATAATTCTTTTTCTTTTAATGCTCCACTAAACAAATTGATGTTAACACCACTAACTTAGTGCATTTTTCCATCACTCATGACATATTGCACTTGTTCAGAATTTTCTAACTTTTATTTATTTATTTATTTATTTTATTATTATTTTATTATTATTTTATTATTATTATTATTATTATTATTATTATTATTTTTAAATACTTTATTATTTTAATTCCATTATTCAAATATCATATATGATTATTCTATAATTAATATTATATTATAATGAGTCTAAAAAATATTTTTCCCTATTTTTCTTACATATTTTTCTCGTACTTATTATATAGATTATATTTATTTTAAAAAAATATCAAACAAACCTAATAGCTCAGTTGGTTAGAGTGGTGGCTTAATAAGCTCCAGGTTGCAGGTTCGAATTAAAATGTTTCTCAAATCAAATATAAAATAAGATTTCTTAATAATAATATAATTAAAACAATGAATCTAATTTTGAGGGTGTTACATAACCAGTGTTTAGCAACATAAGGGTAGAAAAATAACAACTCATAAATACTAAAAATTACTAAGAACCAACAATGCGCCAACCCAATAATCCCTTGATGAGAAGAGATACCTGTGTCTGAGAGCCTTACACGATCACACCACTTCGGGAGCAACAAAAAAACTTGATTTTGTAGAAAAAAACACTTGGGTTCCTTCAAGGGAGAAGAGTAGCTCCTTCTACCCCTTTTATGAAAGGTATTGCATAAAAAACCTAATTTTTTTAGGGTTTTTAAAATTGGGTCGCGCTTGACCTAACCTCCTTTTATGCGTGACCTGATTCTTTAAGAATCTCACGAAACTGGGTTTAATCATAATTTAGTGTGATTTTTAAGCGATTTGCACAATTCAACCTACGATTAACACAAGAATGATTCACTATCTGATTCACATTGTTTCATGTTGAATCGAATCGAGCATGATCCTTAAAAAGGACCACCTACCTATTGTTTAATTCACGCATCAAGCCCAATAGTGCTCAGTGTGAAGGAGTGTATTGAGAAAATAAACTCAAAATCCCCATCAAATACAAATAAACACAAATTACAATATATAAGTAAAGACAACTCTTACTATACAAGTCAGTATTATCAGGTTGAGTTAACTCTTTTATCCAAATTTTTAAGCTTCTTTTTAAGTAACATACTAGATCCCATGGTTTTCTTGTTTCTATTGATTTGCTTATCTAGTTATACACTTGCTTTACTACATAAGAAATGATTATTTTTTTTTTGAAAAGACTATCAACCAAGCTCGTATCAATTTAATGCAAACACAGAATTCCAAGAAAAGGAATACAATCATAACATCAAGGATATGTTATCTTAGGCATTGTCACTAACATAATCAACAATGCTAAGGTATATTTTTATCCATCCTTCAAGAGCATGAATATTATTTGTGTATTCATCTAGAAGTTAATTGTTGAGTTACTAATGGCAATTAATAATATTATTTGTGTATGCATCTAGAAGTTACACTGATATGAACTGATATGAACTGAGATGAATTGAGATGAACGGACATTGAATGTACTAATTATCATTATAATAAGAATAAGAGGAGAGAAAAAACTTAACTAAGGAAATTAAGGTACACTAGCTTTTTATCACATAACAAAAGTACAAAGCAACAAATATTATTCTCATAACTCTTACTCACAACACATTTTACCCAATGAATATAAGAAACAGGAGTTGAAACAAAGTATGGTTATTAAACCAGTGATATCATGTATCATGTAGAGAGATAGAAAAATATATATTCATTCTAATTAAATACATGATCACAAATAAATAGAAAGAATGAAATGAACAGAAATGTTACACAACTAATACGAATACACAATCATTTAACCATCTTAACTAAGGAAATTAAGGTACACTAGCTTTTTATCACATAACAAAAGTACAAAGCAACAAATATTATTCTCATAACTCTTACTCACAACACATTTTACCCAATGAATATAAGAAACAGGAGTTGAAACAAAGTATGGTTATTAAACCAGTGATATCATGTATCATGTAGAGAGAAAAAACTTAACTAAGGAAATTAAGGTACACTAGCTTTTTATCACATAACAAAAGTACAAAGCAACAAATATTATTCTCATAACTCTTACTCACAACACATTTTACCCAATGAATATAAGAAACAGGAGTTGAAACAAAGTATGGTTATTAAACCAGTGATATCATGTATCATGTAGAGAGATAGAAAAATATATATTCATTCTAATTAAATACATGATCACAAATAAATAGAAAGAATGAAATGAACAGAAATGTTACACAACTAATACGAATACACAATCATTTAACCATCTTAACTAAGGAAATTAAGGTACACTAGCTTTTTATCACATAACAAAAGTACAAAGCAACAAATATTATTCTCATAACTCTTACTCACAACACATTTTACCCAATGAATATAAGAAACAGGAGTTGAAACAAAGTATGGTTATTAAACCAGTGATATCATGTATCATGTAGAGAGATAGAAAAATATATATTCATTCTAATTAAATACATGATCACAAATAAATAGAAAGAATGAAATGAACAGAAATGTTACACAACTAATACGAATACACAATCATTTAACCATCTTATATCAAATCTGTTAGACAACTAATACGAATACACAATCATTTAACCACCTTATATCAAATCTGTATTTTCATTCTAAGAATGTTAAAACTACCAAAATATAAAAGAGTGAAAATATAAATTTTACACAAGATGGGTAGTTGATTATATATTGTTGTTAACTATGCAACATTTCTCATGTTGAAAATGTCGATTAGGTCAAATCTTCTTCCTTTTTTTCTTTTTCCTCGTGCATCCACTCTTCTCTCAACTTTTGCCAGCTGACTTCAAAGTCCTCACTGATCCTCCTTGCAGTTTTGTGAACCTCACCCCTTGGAGGGTATCCTAATGCATAAGAGAACACAAGCCTAACATCATGTGAAAACTCATCAACCTCATAGTAACCCAAATTCATTAACTTTGACTCAATATCCTCCAAAGCCTTTAGCTTTGGTTTTCTCATAGCCTGTGAGTTATAATGAAGAAGAGGTTGTTTCAAAGCCCATACATCTCTTCCAACCATCAAACGTTTCAACATTGCCCAACACTGCTTCTTCCTGCTACTGTCCATCATCATCGGGTGGTGCATCTTTCGCTCCCTCTTACTATTCAACTTACACTCCTTAGACCCCCTTCTTGATTTTCTTGAATCAGCTGCACCAGAAAATTTAGATGGATTTCCTGTGTCTGAAATTCTTGAATCTGCACCGTAAGATTTTGATGCATTTTCAGTTCTTGAAGATATTGAATCTGCAGCACCTGAAGAATTTGTTGGGTTTTCAACGTTCACCCATGTTGCTGCAGCATAACAACCCTTCTTATTCTTCAATGCACACACTTTGGACACAATGCTTGAATCTGTTGCATTGGCCCTCAAGTTATCTTCAGCAATGATACGCTGAATTTCACTGCTTTCTGCTACGGGAGAATATCCACTGTGATAATGAGGAAGCTCCCGAGTTTCAGAACGTGACGAATATAGCTTTATGATAAGTTTTCTTCTAGGTTCTGTGGTGTCTGTCATTGTAGAGCTTTAACCTGATTATTTAATATGAAAACAGATCAATGAAGGAATGACAAAACAACAAACAACAGAAGATGTATGTGTGTTTAAATAGCCAGCTTTCGATGTAATAAGATAGATTTATAAAACATATAGATGGAATACGATCAAGTAGATATAATATGATCAAATAATTAAAAGTACAACTTTAGTACTTTATCTGGTGTAAATATAAAAATATTTATTTTCAATTTTCTTGAAAGAAAAAGAATTGGAGATGTAAGGGAACGTCATGCTTCCATGTCTCAGGTGAATTGGATAATACGAGGACATGATAAATTTCTTATATTATGTAATTGTCTTACTTAATATGACATAAATATCCTTCTATGGATGACATTGAACCAGTTGAATGAAATAGTGGTTGATTTGTGAAAAAGGAACTACGGATAATTTATATAAACTTTTGTGATGTGGAATGACTTTGACAAGTAGATATGTAAATAGGCAATGTTGAATTAGCACTTATGATTAGATATTACAAAGTATTTTTTTCAAGAAATTCAACACACAGTAATTAAATCCAATTAAAAAAACAAAAAAAATATTTTTTTTTTTAGAGAAATGTATTTTTAATCCAAATATAAACATAATTACTTCTAAAATTGATTCTATTTCAACATAAGGAATGTATAAATTTCTAAAGTATTTTTTTTAGCTAAGTATGTATTTAGATACGACGTGATTAATATTTGATAGATATATTATAAAATTAAACCTAAAGTAAAATTCAGCATAAGTTTAAGAAAATTGTTTAGTGGCTAACCTCAATACCTGAGCAACGAACAACTCAATATATAAAATTGTTTACTTTGTTAAAGACAGTTTGTATATTTTTTTTAATGATTGTTGTATCCCTGATAGAACCCTAAATTTTATTCATCTAACACAAAAACAACTCAATCTTGCTTTAACTCAAATCAATTTAAGATTTTTATCAAACATAAAATTAAAAATGTAAAATTTCACCTAAAATTAATCCTTAGACTTAATCAACTTTCTAACTCAATACCAGGCATGTAATAGATCTACAGTTGACATGGAATCTAATGAAAAAACTTCATTGTGGGAGAGAATTAGAGAAATGCATCGATTTCTAAACTACAAGACATATAAGTTAGCCCCAATCGACTCGTGAGACTAACCTAAACTTCGATCGGGTACTTAATCAATGCTTGGCCGGAAAGGGAATTTTAGAACATCTTGTGGATGAACTTGGAAACCTAGACCTTCAGATACGATGGTTGTAATCAGAACCTTCACCCGACAAGATCTCTCAAATATCGCCAAAATTTTCGCCACGCAAGAGTACACTAAGGTTGGTAGCTAGGATAGGGTCTCTTAGAGGCTTGTAAAAACAAAAATCAATATTAATTTCTCTTATTTAATTATTCAATTAATAATTTTTTAAATTTATTTCAACAATACTTAATTCTTTTGCAGTTAAATAGAGCGTGGTTTTCGCACGAAAAAAAATATGCACTCAAGAGAAAAGAGCATGTTAACTCACGCTATAGTGTTAGGATAACGCCCTGTCCACTTGATAACGCCTTGTCCACTTATCTCATACTTTCTTCTCTTGTACACAATTACGTAAGACTATATCGAGAATGAGTGTTTGTTACAATTTGCAAGAATACAGAAAATTTGCTATAAATAAAGGTATCAAAATTATTGTGCATGGTTGAAAGAAGTATTGAGACACCTTTCTGTTGATCAAGCCCTCCATTGATGCATGGTTGATTTTCAAATGTTGAGACGCCTTTGAAAACGTTTTTGATGCGTGAATTGTGATTTCCAAGTGACAGTACAATATAATTGCTTTCCCAAGGATGGATGATTTGCATAATTGCATCCTAGTAGATGCATGGTTGATGAGTATCAAAGTTGGATGACTCGATATGGGAATGTTTGGTATTATATGAAAAAATTATATTAAAATCAAAAGGTACGAGATAAGAATTATTAAAAAAAAAATTAAGACAAAATTGAATATAGGATGATAACTAATGTGTCATATTATAATTATATAATACACATTTGTAGAAGGAATAATGTGATCAGTAGAAATTTTAATTTAGAACTTTTTCTTTTAAAATTTACTCCTTAATTTAATTTTTTTTCAAAAAAAAAAAACTTCCTTTGGGGATCGAAAATATTTATTTAAGTTAGAGATAAAAATTACTAGTAAAAAAAATATTGCAGCCTACCTACCAATTGCTTTAAACTAATGTTTTTAAAGTTGAACATAATTCAACTAGTTTTAACAAAATCATATTTTAAATTTTTAATATATATAAAGTGATATTAAGAAATAAAAATATAACATAATTATATAAGTAGAGCTAACAATCTCATAATAGAAATAAATGGAAGTATATTTATTTAAGATTTGTGAAATTTTATAAGACTTTTGTTTAAATAAAAAAGTCCGTGGTATTTAATTAAGATTTGATTTCATTTAAAAATAATTAGTGGTGTTCAATCTTGATTTCTAAGAGACTTTTTATAACTTAAAAATAATTCAGTAGTATTAAAAGAATATAAAATATAAGGATTTTAATAGATTGTTGTATTAGAGAAATTTTGAAAGACTTTTTAATAGTTTCAATAAATATCAAATTCATAAACAATCCCATTCCAATCCATTGGATTTTGAAAGATTGTTTATTTCAAATAATTTTCTATCTTCTCCATTTTTTTTTCTGTGCTACTTCTGCTCATATATGATATTTATGTAACCATCAAATTTTGGAGAATTGTTTGAAGTATTTCAAGAATTTTCAAGTGAGTTTTTTATCTATTTTTTTTTACTTTCTTTTCCATTTTTTTTTAATAATATTGTATCATCGTTCATTCTTTTTCTTCTACAGTAGTCTTCTCTATTAATTTGTATGCGAAATTGTTCCCAATTTAATAGATGTCATTCCAAAATTAATTGCACATATATATGACTAATAATATATAGAACGAAAGGAAACACATTTCAATATTGTTTTATATTGGATATATCCTAAAAATTAATAATATAATTTTATTAATTTTATATCTTATTCATAATTGTTTATATAATTATTTTTCAATATATTATCAATTCAAATGGGAGATTTACGAGGAAATAATAAAGGAAATGGAAAGAGAAAGAAAACTGTAAAGTTTGGACTAAGAAGGATTTCGATAAATGGTTACACTTGACCAAGAATGCCATAAAGGTGAGATTAAATTGTAATATTTTAAATGTATTAATAGTTTACTAGTTTAATGTATTATATTATTTTTAATATATTAATAAATAATTTTTTTTAGTCTCACCCAAATTACAAAAATCTTTGAGGAAAAATGTATGGTCAATTATAAGGATTTAAAGATTGTTGTTAGGAGTGAAATTGCTAACTGACATATATGTCAGTAGATCTTAGTAATATTGATACTACAGTTTTTAGAGAAGAAAAATTGTATTTTAAGATAGAAAACTTTTTATATGATCTTATCGATATATTTATAATACCAAATCACGATGATCCACCTTACTAGTTTCCATGACTTCGTCCAAGCATTGAACCATCTCAACCTCTTTTAGGCTTAAAGATTCCCATTGAAAAACCCACTAATCATAAGCAGAGTATGTCTGAGTGCACAAGGAGTTCAAAGTCAGTTAAGAACAACAATCAAGTCCAAGTTCTAGAAAATCTATCTATTGGCATTCAAACTATAGTTATCAATTTTGAAAAAATGTCTAACTTAATGAAGAAAAGAGAAAGATACAAAGAAGCAAATGGAAATATTTGGAGTGCTATAAAAGATATCCTAAATTTGGATGATCGAACTCGCTTCATGACAATTGATTTGCTTGATACTAATGTAAAGAAAGGCTTTTTTCTTGATGATGACAATAGAAGAGCGCTTATATTGGATAAAGTACAAGTTAGAATGAATAATATTGTTTTGGAGTTATTTTAGTTGCACTTGATTGAAATAATTGTTTTATATTTTGGTTGTATATCAATATATTTTGAAATGGTGGAACTAGATTGTGTTAAATGTTATTTTGATTGTAGTTATTGAAATATTTTAGCATGTTTATTTTTTTATTGTATTATTATTTTTAGTTATATTGTTTTATATAGGAACAATATTAAATTCAAGCATGTATAAAGGTAATGACACAGATGAAGACCAAATGGGTGACAAAGAGATAAATGACGAAGAATTTTACAAAGTCATTTACACATATGTCTAATGGCAATTCATGCATTATAGCATGTATTAAAAGATGATCTTACAATATTTTGACAAGTTTATAGGATGTATCTACCCTGTGTTTCGAAAGTTACGTGCAAGAGATGCTTGCACCATTCCTATAAATTGTTGGGTAGAATACTCGTTATTGTATGATTTTTAACACATTTGGCCGATCTATATTTATTGCAAAAGGTTATAAATATGATAGCATCTACTTTTGATGGCTAAAACAAGATCAATTATGTCTGCTAAAATTAGAGAAATCACAAGATTTTTCCCTTTCTTCAAGGTATGTACTAATTATCTTACAATAAAAATTTCAATTTCTTTTTGTTTTGCAAAACAATAAACTTTAGTATATATGAGATCCTAAGATATAAGTAGTACATCAAGGTGAATGTTTTTACAAGAGATACATTCATTCTGTACTAATCTAAATGTGATAAGTAAATGTTATATCTTATTTCTCCATTAGTTTGGAAATAAATTGTAACATGCAATCAATAACAGAAATAATTTTAATTCAAATACATTTTAAAAATGCATCCCTTAGAGATATACCATGTCTACATGATCATCATATGTCACACATACATTGATGCACCGTCTGTGACACATAATGCGACTGTTAATATGCACTTTCATAAATAAATGATGTGAAGTATATTCTGTATTAAAATAAAAAATTATAATTAAACTACTACATTTACATTTATATTCTGTTTTGATATCCAAGTTATTGATGAGATACATATTCCAACAATGACGAAGACAATTACCGTAATCATCATATACAAATATCACAACCTGTATTAGCCGCTTATAGGTTAAGTTCATGATTCTAATCTATTAAATGATGCTACAATAAAGAGGAATGGACTAACATATCTTAAGGTGAAAGCTTATTTTTTAAATTATTATTATACTAATATTTTATATATATATATATATCATATGTAATTAGGTAAATATTTCTTGTGGATTATGGACTTCTCAACAGACACTAATTTTTAGCTCCATTTCGAGGTGTAAGATACCATCTACAAGATTTTGCAAGTCAGATCCTGAAAATAAGAAAAAATTATTCAATCTTTGTTATGCGTCTGATAAGGAATGTGATAAAAAAATATTTAATATTTTAAAATTAAGGGTTACAATTTTTAAGTCAGGATCTCCATTTTGATTTAAGACATAAGTAAAGCTTGTGTTAATTTGTGTGCACAACATAATTTCACTAATAAATAACGTCGTTTTGATGAATTTCCAAAATTGAAATAATAGAAGAACTTTCATCATCTTCAATAATACTCGTTAATAAATATCATAATTTTGAATCTATTATTCAAATCCAACAACCAGAGCAAAAATGCACTAATGTTTAGAAGACTATTGTAGCTATGAATATGCATTAGAATACTATCTTGACTTAAAAGTCTCATAGAAATCATTCAAATTTTTATTTAAAGTCTTGAAAATTTTGCAAAAATTTTCAAGATTATAAAAATCCTTCAAAGTTTTTTACAATCCCTTAAAAAAAATTTAACTAAAAATATCCTTGAAAATCTCGTTCCAGTATACCGCTGGACCAAATCAATAGAAAATAAGTTGTGGAGAGCAATAATTGCATAAAAATAAAAGGTAGACCAAAAGAAAAAGAAAAGTTAGTGAAAAAGTAGTAGTAAAAAGATAACACAAATAAGTGAAACTAAAATTCATTTATTTTTAATTTGATTATTCTTTTAATTTATTAATTTGTTTTGTCATATAAAAATAAAAAATAAAATAAGTCATTTAAACCATACAACCAGTTCAACAACTAAATTTTTACTAATTTTACTGGTTGGTAACTTATTCCATCAATTCAATAACTGATTTATTTAGTTTATTCATGATTAAAGTTTGATAAAATTTTAATAAGAATGTTCCAAACACATAATTTTTTTTATTAACAGTATCATTATAATTGCTCAGTTTGACATGTTAAAAAAAATTTGTATTATGCTGATCCATCCTCTGCACTCCAAACCCACAATTTAGCCCAACGTGTTTGGACCCGTGAATCAATATCCTTGTTGATAGGTGCATGCTGCATTTTCATTTTTGTTAATTTGTTCCAAATTCCCAATTCTATTATATAAATATATTAAAGCCCTCTATTTTGGAATCCCAGTTCTTCCTCCAAAGTCTTGTTTCTTCTCTTCATCCTTTGGAATCTCTGGCATAGACCAACCCCAGAAGAAGAAGGAAAATATATTAAATAAAAATCAACCCTTTTCGTAAATCCCCACCTTTTATTCTGCTAAAGATTTGGTTTTTTTTTTTTTTGTTGGTTTATGCAATTTATCTTTCTGGATCCTATTTGGGTTTGATCTTTTTCTTTTAATTTGGTGATTGTGTTGTGGCGTTTTTAGATTTTAAATTTCCCAAGAAAATTCATGAATTGTTTTCAGGGTTTGGGTTTGGGGTTAGGTTTAGGGTTTGTTTTGAATTGGGTTGGTGATTGGATGTTGATCTGGGGTTTGTGACATGTATATGCCTTTCCTTGGGATTTAATTGGATTGTAGTTTATCCCCTATCGTTTATGGGATTCCTTTCTATTTTTTCATTTCAGTTGGTTCTAATTTCTTGCGTTTGATTTGCTGATTGGATATGTTGCAATTGGAATGGTCTACAATTTTCATGTTTGTTATTGAAACAGAGTTTTCTGCTTGGAAATCATGACTAGTTTGTTTGATTATCTATATAAATTTGTGTAGATGACTTGTCTGAGCAAATAAGTGGTTCCATGTTGTTCATGAATTTTGAGAACATACAAAAATTTGTGGGTTGGTTGATGCTGCTGCTGCATGGGATTTTGTTAATTTGTTAATATTGTCTATTTTTTATTCCATTGTATTTGGCTTGATATTTGATAGATGGGCAGAGGATCAATTTGATACTCTGTTGTGATCCTTGTCCATTTGATTGGTTAAATGACCTTAATAGTTCTTAATGCTTCTATGCTGTTGGAATTTTGAAGGGTATGTGGAATAGGGATCCTTAATGTGTAAAATTTGATTTTTTGCTCCTCAGTAGATGTAATATGGATTGGACACCTTGGCTGTATTAAATAGGAAGAATTTGTGCCTGTGCTGCTAACCTCACTTTTGTTGTGGCTATTATCAATGTCTTAAGATACTTTCACTTAAATATTTACAAATCCACCCCGATAATAATGTCTTAGTAGTTTCCTAATTTTGTGTGTCCGAGTAATAACACCAACATGCTGTACTGGAAAATAAGTCTAGCCAATCATAATATATCAGGAGAGTATCTTCCATAGCAATAATGCATTGAAGTTCTTATGCTTCTTCTTTACTATCTTGCATTCTTACTTAATGTCCATTTGAGTTTAACTCAAATAATTAGATAAAACTCTTTCCCCAATTCATTCCATTTCATAATGTCAGTTCCATTTCTTCCTCGCCTAGGTTGAGTTATTCTATTGCAGACAGCCACTGCTTTGTATGATGTTCTTACATGCAAAACAAAATAAAGGGATTCATTGAGGAGCCTGGATCACATAGTCCACGTTGTGACTTGTGATCTAGCATATTAGGTGATTCACCAATGAACATGTTTGAATAGCAAACTCTCCATTATCATCTTATTCATGGTAATGTGTTGTGTTAATGAATCAGTTTGGTTGAAGTGTCCATTATCGTATTTCTCTGTGTATGTGGTTCTATGACTGCTGATTCCTAGATTTTAAATTTAAATTTAATTGATATTGAAATTTATTGGATTAAGATCTTGTGTTGCTGAACATAGTGTTTTTCTTCCTTTTTGGTGGTGTACCCGCAGATTTTGGGGCTTGTTGGTGATTCTGTTGTACAGAAGTGTTCGTTAATTGTACATTTGTCCAAGATTGTAGTATACATTGATTCATTGTTTATAAAGTACTTTGGAGCATTGCATGAGTGATTGCTCTTCTGATTCTTTTGTGAAGTCAACTAAAGTTCCTATAATTACAAACTGAGCCTCAGAAGCCTCCGGTAGGGATTATAGCTAGAGCTTATTGCCTTGGTAAGTTTTTAAGCAAACAATACAGTGTGTTGTTGCCCCCATGTTCTTTATTCCTTTCTGCAAAATTCCTTTTGCTTTATTTAACTATTTAATTTTTTGTCATGTATGAATCTCCTTTTTCATAGTTCCCTTTGATACCTAGCTTTCTTCTCCAAGAAAGCATGATTATCCAGTTAGAAAACTTAATATAATTATCTTTTCAGGAATCTGGATTTAGCAATGTGAGTGAATTTTTCACCACATGAAAAATCTTTTAGGATTCGTTTCATGAAGTGGTAGATTAGTTACTAAAGCAAAGTGCCATTACATTGAAAATTAAAACATTTGAGTGTTCATATTCTGTTAAAGATACAAACTGTAGTTTCAGCAGATAAGTTGATTTTGATAACCCATAACCAATGACACTGTTCTGGTAGAGGTCTTTTATTTTACATAGGTGCCACTAGACCTGAATGATGATTTGATATTCGGATCTCAAGGTAGGTCATGACTCCAAGGTGATGTTATATTTATGCCTATTAGGAAATATCAAGAAATAATTGCTCTGTTTGTTGGAATCTTTTATTCAAATGATGCTATTCAGGCAACCTAATAATTTATTTAGTGGTTCATTTTGTGTTTTTGATCTGTTCTGTTGAAAAGGGTTTCTTTTTTTTTTTAATTCTTTTATATTGATTTCTATATGTTCAAAGAAATAAATAATTTCATCTCTGGTATGTTTGAACATATGAGGAGGGAAAGAGTGGGATATATTTCATTTTTGAATTATAAAATAATTGTTGCAGTGCAGAGTCAACATATTTGAACCCTAGATAGATATTATACATTGGTGAATGGTGATTTAAATATCAAAATCACAGAATCAAAACATTACATTTTTGTTATCATGTTTTATGGGAAAGGTATGTAAGGCTTCACTTTGTGCGGAGAAAAGGACAAACATTATACAAAATGGAGTTTTACTCAAGTCTTACTTTACCATTTGTACCATTGGTTCTTTTTTAGTGTTTGAGAGGGGGAAAGGAACGGCTAATAGAATTAAATTTAGAGGAATACATAAAATTGGAGGAAAAGAAATAACTAATCCAAACAATATTGTCCATCAATCTTGTCACCTTCCTTGCTCTCATTTGTGCAAGCTCAAGTGGTTCATATAGAGTTAATTACATCTAGTTTTGGTTTGTTACACTTTTATTGATGCAGTGCAGAGTCAACATATTAGAACCAGAGATTATACATTGGTGAATGGTGATTTAAATATCAAAATCACAGAATCAAAACATTACATTCTTGTTATCATGTTTTGTGGGAAAGATGGTATGTGAGGTTTCACTTTGTGTGGAGAAAAGGACAAACATTATACAAGATGGAGTTTTACTCAAGTCTTACTTTACCATTTGTACCATTGGTTCTTTTTTTAGTGTTTGGGAGGGAGAAAGGAACGGCAAATAGAATTAAATTTAGAGGAATACATGAAATTGGAGGAAAAGAAGTAACTAATCCAAACAATATTATCCATCAATCTTGTCACCTTCCTTGCTCTCATTTGTGCAAGCTTAAGTGGTTCATATAGAGTTAATTATATCTAGTTTTGGTTTGTTACACGTTTATTTTAACTCTTTGCTTGTTCCTTGATAAATAAAACTGTTCTCCTACTGTTGACCATACATTTTATTTTTTGTCAAGCATTGAATGTTATCATGTTATGAACAACTGTGAAAGTTTTGGTCTGGTTACCTGCACCCATTTCTAATAAGTTCAATATCTTTAGTTAACACCGTGCGAAGAAGATGGCTGGTGTTAAGAGAAGATTATGTAGTGATTCAGATATCCATGCTCTTCACAAAGAATTGGATGAAGTTTCATGTGCTATCTGCATGGACCATCCACATAATGCTGTTCTCCTCCTTTGCAGCTCTTATGAGAAGGGCTGCAGATCTTACATTTGTGATACAAGTTATAGACATTCAAATTGCCTGGACCGATTTAAAAAAATGAGGGACAATTCTAAGGAGAACCAAAATTTACCCAGTTCTATAGTAAACACAAACAACTCTGGTAATAGTTTTGATATTAACCTTACTGTGCAATCAAACATGCATGATGTTAATGAACTCCATCAAAATGAAATTAATACTCTATTATCTGTTGGACTTCCACAAGGATCAAGACAGGGTGATGCCCAAGATCCAAGTAGGCATTTAGACCAACATGATGAAGGCATTTTAGAAACTGCTGATTCTGAGACCTTGCAGGACAGGGCTGTGCTTGAGGATTTAGATGCAGATAATTCGTCTGAGTCAAAATTGAACTTGCAGTGTCCTTTATGTCGAGGTGCAGTATTGGGCTGGGAGGTGCTTGAGGAAGCTAGAAATTATCTGAACATGAAGAAGAGAAGTTGCTCAAGGGACTCGTGCTCATTTGTTGGTGATTATCTGGAATTGCGTAGACATGCAAGGAGAGTTCACCCTACTTCTCGCCCCTCTGATGTTGATCCTACAAGAGAAAGAGCTTGGCGACATTTTGAGCGCCAGAGAGAATATGGTGATATCGTGAGTGCTATTCAGTCTGCCATGCCAGGAGCTGTTCTAGTTGGGGACTATGTTCTTGAGAATGGTGAAGGTATTGGTAGGTTATCACAGGAACATGAAGGCAATGCTGGCAATGCTAATGGTCCTTGGTTAACCACCACCACCATCTTGTTTCAGATGATGGATAGTACTATTGAAATTGTTAGGGAACCAAGAGCTCATTCAAATGCATGGTCAAGGCACCGTCGTTCATCTGAACGTCGACGCTATCTTTGGGGTGAGAATTTATTGGGTCTTCATGATAATGATGTTGAGGATGATCTACGCATATTTAGTGATGCAGGTGAAGATTCATCTCCTGTGCCAAGGAGGCGCCGACGGTTGAACCGTACAAGGTCCAATGAAGATCAACCTCGATGATTGCCAACATTTTATCTGGTAATATTCATAGTTCATTGTTTTTTTTTTTGGCAGGAACTTGTATTACTTGAATTGTTTGGAATTTGTCGTCAGTTAACCCCACTTGGTTTCTTCACTAGAATTGTTTGAACAGCATGCAGAACTTGTTCAAAGTTGTGTATGGAAAACATGCATTGTACTAGCTTTGGACCCTGTAGAATATGCTGAAGCGGCAAGTTCAGAATAAATCATGGACAAATCCTGAAACTAAAAGTTTGTTTGAAGCAAGGAAAATTTCTAGAAGGATGTTTTCAAAGTTCCCTTTAATATAAAAGGCATTTAGCCTTTGAAACGCTAAACAACTGGGTGATTTTGAAAGTTGTTGCATATAGTTTATTGGTAATTATCTATAACATGTACTATGAATTTGTTGTTCAATCCTTATCTCTACTAAATTGTTTGTTTTAAACTTTAAGCTTGGAACTATTGTGTGATTCTTACGAGGCACGTTATATCTTTGTTTGTCGGGATATCATGACAATACCCAAACAAGTGCCCTCACCTGAAACATTCTCACGTGTGGGGAATAGTTATTATTTCTGGGAGGTCAATGAAATATAAAAAGATGAAAGGGACCAGTGTTCAGGAAAGATCAAATTGATCATTCTGATCAGAAAACCGGTGAACTCATCTGATATTCTGCTCGGTGAACTGGTCTAGTCTGATCAGAAAACCAGTGAACTGGTCTTCATATTCTACTCACTTAATCTCTTAAATTGATTAGTAATTAAATTCATGTAATAACTAGTGAACTGGGATAAAAAAATTAGTAAAATAGTCAAAACTGGTATAGAAATAGTTTGGGCCAGTTTTATTTAAAAAAAAATTGAGACAAGTAAATTGATTTATTCCTTCATTGAAAGGAGTAAAAAATAAGGTGTGATGTTGAATTTCTCATGTATTTTAGCATTCATTGTTCAACTCTAACGTAATAGAAAATTAGTGCAAAAGTAATAGAGTGAAAGATAGACTGCATTTATGGTAAGAGTACTTACAAGTTCATTAGTATTTTAATTAGTGCATCAGACTAATTTAATGTAATGTATAAAAAAATATTGTGACAAAATATTATAAAAAATAAATCAAATGATTAATTAAAATTTAATATTTTTGTTGTGGATTAATAATTTTTCATTGGAAAGATAATTTTTATTTAAATAATTTTTATTTATAAATAACTTAATATTAAAATTTAAAATAAAAATGACAGTATATAAGAACTTTAAAATTATAAGGTTTAATTGAAAAAGTGTTTAAGAGGGTGGACAAAAATGTTAGAAATTCTAATCCTTCTAAAATGGTTTACTTCTACCCACCTTTTATCTTGAAATGTTATTTATTGTTTTGATCTGGACAGTAGATAATTGATTGAAAGGCTTTATTTCTCCAATTTGTTATCTAATATAATTTACATGAGAAAATTATATTTTTAGTTATATATTAGTTTATTAATTTCCAAAGGAAGGAAAAATAGTGAAAGTTCAAAGATCGAAATAATTTTAAGCTGAAATTTAAAATCTCAAAAAATTGCAATTTTGTTCTCATCCTCATTGCATAATCAAGGATCAACAATAGTAGCATTGAGCGATGATGGAAGGCATAAATGATTATGTGAAATCAAACTTACATTGCAGAAGGATATTATTTTGGCAAATGTTATAAAGGTGATTGCTATTATTATTGTGATTGTTATAAAAGATTACTGAGTTGTATTGTACAGATGATTATTTAATTATAAAATTACAATATATGTACTTGAAATAATGTTTTAACGAAAGTTGTTAGGAGTTCATGGTATTAACTATCACTATAATTATGAGCAATGTAATTTCCTTGTTGGGTAAGCTAGACCATTAATTCACCTTGTTCCCATCTCTATCTTTTCATTTTTCACTATTATTATTGTGCTCACCAGTAATTTGCTTCCATGATTCTTTCCCTGTGCATTATTTCAATAGACCCTTGTTTCAGGATGTGCGTTATTGTGTACCTCCACTTGTCTGCCGCATCAGTGTACATTGTAATGGATGAATAATCTCAAAAATCAAAGTTATTAAATTTATACAAAAGGTATATATAATAATTATAGAATTGCATAATATAACATAATTGTAAAATTATCTAACATAAACATTATTATTATATGTTTGGGTTGATTTAAATTTTATACACACCAATTTAATATCTAAATTAATCTTATGATGTTTATAATTTTAAAAAATGAAAAGAACCAATGATTCATACTGATCCAATTTTTTTTATTTGAACTGTCCGGTTAGTTGGATCATCGAATCGACCAAGACTTGTGCATACCCTTAGTTATCTTAATAGCTTTCTATTTTTTGGGTTTTTGTTTTTTCTTTTAAAAAAAAGCATCATTACTTGAACCCATAAGGAAACAAAATTACCAAGGAACTACAAGTCGTAGAAAATCTCATAATAACATCAACAACTTACAATTGATTAAGTTTCAAGAGATAATGTAAACATTCTTTACACAATCAATACATAGACTATTTACCTGTGTTTTATTATTAATTGTTAAGTTATTTCAAATTGAGTGGTGAAAGAGGTCTTACACGATTTATTGAGCAGTGTCTGAAAATTAATTAAAATAGGTACAATTTCTAAGGATAATAAAGAAAGTGAGTGGACTATAATATTAGAGGTAATTGAGTTTTATGTCATAGATAAAGGTCAAGATAGAAAATTGCAAATAACTTTAACATTTATAATTTGAAATGTTTGAATAACATTTATGACTCAGGAATTTTCTAACATTTATTGATAGAAATGTTAGGAAAGAAAATACAACCCTGAGAAATTAAACTAGTAACATTTTACTAAATATATGTGGTAGAAGGTTATATATGTAGCGAACTAGTGATCATATAAAATATTTCAAATCCCCATTTTATAATATAACAATTTTGTAGAAACAATTTTTTTTGTAGTACATTTTAATCCACACTGGCCTATATTTACAACAGATAGGAAACATAATATTCATTATTATAAAGTGATTCTGAATTGAGTTGTCTTCTATCAATCTTTTCTAAAATGTTATTTATGGTTCTATCCTTGATTCATCCACAGTTTAATCACTTATACTTCAATCTAGTCAATAAATAATCTAAGTTTGATAACTTGTAAATTATTATTATAAATGATTATATTTTAATATTAGAATTATACGTTTAACCCTTGATATTTTTATTAATTTCGTCAATAACTAAATAAACCCAGAATCACTTTATATTCAAACTTTCAAAATAACATCTATTAAATTAAAATTACCTCGAATTACTTCACACTCATATTTATTTATTTATTTATTATTCCTTTTCTTAAAATTAAGAAACTCGGTGTATATAATTATTTTTCTCTATTTTAATTTTTAAAATAAATAATAAAAATATAATGAAATAAAAGCTAAAGGCTCAAAAATTTCAGTGATATATATAAAATAAAAAAGAAGTAGAAAATAACATTATAGAAATGGGGTTTCTGGAGCTTTTGCAATGGACCATGGCTATTCGAGAATGACACTTTTAAATTGGGGTGCCTAGCTCACCCATGTGACATTGATTGTTCCCCAATTTGTACCCACAGGAATTCACCGCTGGCTAATATGTCTTTACATGTGTACGGATATTTGTATATTAATTTCACCTGGATTTTCTTAAATTTAATTTGATCATTTTTATAAATAATAATAATAATAATGAACAAGATTTTTAGAAGTAGAGTAATATGTTATGATGTTTAGCTAAAATTATAGTAATAGGTTTGGTGTTTTATTTAAATAACATAATATGACATAAGACTTTGGTGGTTATGGAAAAAGTTGTTTATTGAAAAGAAAAAAAAAATAGATTTTATCAAATAAGGGAATTAGACAGCAAAAACCTTTACAAATTTCTCAGATTCCAGTCAAAAGTATTTTTTCGAATAAATTAACTCAAAATTAATGATTATATCTACTCTTCAATGATTTGTAAGACAATACATATTTAATTGAATTTTATGTCGTATAGATAAATGATCCTAATTTAAAAGTACTTATGTTAGTTCTTTCTCGGGAGAAGTTCACGATGAAATGTGGAGAATACTTCAAAAAAACAAAAAATGAGGTTCTTCAAATGACTACATGAGAAATTTAGTAGACCAATGTTGTTGCTCTAGAAAAGATATACAATCAAAGAAGGATGTTTAACAAAATAGTTGAAGATTAGAAAAAATACAAAAGGATCTACGAGAAGGGGTTCCTAGAAATCAAATGTAAAGACGACAACTACTATTGCCAAATAAAGAGAAAAGAAAAGAAAGAAAGAAATTCAAATTCTTCAAAAGAAAATCCCTTAGAGGAAAAGGCAATAATAAAAGATATTTCATCTGTGGAAAAATAAAGGACACTTTCCCAAAAGCTTCCCAGAGAAAAAAGAGAAGGCAACAAAGCTAATTAGCTCCTTTACGCTTAAAGAAGAGGAAAATGTTTGAGTCTTTATATGACGAACAAAATGTTCCTGATAATTATATAGTCTTTGGAATTGCAAATTCAAAAGAGAGCTCACCAGAAGAATCTAAATCAGAAAACTTTGAATTTTCTCATAAAAAACTAAATCATTTTCCTCTCTTAAAGATTCAAGAAATCAATCATTCACTCAAAAAGATAACATCATTTTCCTAAATCTAAACGTAGAGATATTAATACTTTCACCAAAGTATCATGTTCCTATGAAAGCCATAACATTCATTAACATTGGAGCCTAAAAATATAATGAAGCCAACAATCCTTTCTGCAAAAATGTGGACTTCCCAAATTCATTAGTTCAAAACAACAAATGGAAAATTTTATCAAGCATACCTTATGACCAAATAAAAAGATTGGAATTAATTTTTTTCTAAATTGTACCATTTGAACAAAAGTAATTGAAAATGATCTTCATGGAAAGGATATTCTCATTGGAAGAGATGTGTTGATCTAGAGCTCAAAATTATAAATTATTTCTCATGGACTTAAATTCAAAAGAGAATTGAAACCCTCTTGTGAAATACATAATTTATTCAATCTAATAGAAGTTCCTCCAAGATATGAAAAAAACACAGATAAATTGATTAATTCATGAATGTATATCATTGTCCAAATTTGTTATGGAAAGAAAGGAACTCTTTATTCAACTTCCTTTAAAGATGAATAAAGATATAAATCCAACAAAAATCAAACATTCTAGAATGTTTATGGCAGATTACAAAGAAGCAAAAGAATAATGTCAAGAACTTCTAAAACATCCGCAGATAAGCAAATCGGGCATGTACAATATTCTATGTGAAAAAGAGGTCTGAATATATCAGACAAAAGAAGAGGCTTATCATTAATTATAGACTTTTAAATCTATTTATCAAAAGGTGATAATTTCCTCTCCCAAAAATTTATTCACTCCACTCTTACATCAAAGATGTTTGTTTCGACTCAAAGTTTGATTTGATGTAGGATTTTGACAATTAGGACTTAATCCTAAAGATTGCCCAAAGACAACATTCTTCATTCCTAATGCACATTATCAATGTACAGTTCTTCCATTTGGACTCAAGAGGGAACCATCCCTATTTCATAAAGCAGTGGTTAGAATTTTTGAACCTATTCTCCACATGTCTTGGTGTACAATGATGATATTTACTATTCTTTCAGGATAAAGAAAGTCATAAAAGTCTTTTTCAACAATTTTATGACATTTAAAGATTCTTTAATATAATCAAGAGAAACTAGTCTAAGAAAAGGACTAGTCTATTTCAACTATTACCCAGACAAAATTATAAATTTAATGGATTGAAATTTTCTAGATTCATTATTCTTAAACATCTATTTTCATGGTTTAGACATGAAAAAAAAAAAAATCAATCCCGTCGACCATAATTTATAGGATTCAATATAAAGTAATAAAACACGTGTGCCTCAAGAGTCTTTTAAAATTACAAAAGGGAGAAACAACTTTGTTTATCAATAATATCACTAAGGGCTAATGTTTCTTTACCAAGAACAATAAAATGGGATGGTAACTCTTCTTGAAAGAGGGAACTTAGATAAAGCTATATCCTGCGTTCCAAGACCTACACTCTAAATCGAAGAAATTAGACAAGATAATTTTAAAAAACTAAAAATTACATTTAATAGGATAAATTCATTATCCTCCACAACAGACGCCTTAAGGCAAACTAATTATGCATCATCATTATATTTTACGGTACTTAGCATGATATTCCATACTCCATCAAACATGAACCTTTGAGAGTAAGACACAGCCTTTTAGTATATTAAAACAACATAACAATAAGAATAAGAGAATAAGGAAGATTAATAATCTATCTAATCTCCAACATATTTCTCCCTTGACAAGTCTTATAATGCTATATAATAAATTCATCATAGATAAGGAATTAATCCATAAGAAAGAATTTTATTGTGAGCCAAATCAACCTCACAGAAAAGTGATTTTTTCAAAATTATAAGGGAATGGAAAGAAAACAAACCCAAGATAAACTTTAACTTTATAAATTTATAAAAAAGATAAAAACAAATATTTCATCTTTTAATTAGTTTTATACTTATACTATCAAAAGATAATATAAATTATCCTTAACAATCCAACATCATAGGTGATCCATGTACTAATGTCATCTAAAATATTAAAGATGGAGAAGTAGTTTATTACTAATTACAACGACTAACCGATTATAGCTACCCCTCTCAAAATAAAAGATAGAATTGAATAATTATTCAACTAAATACCTCTTAAGTCTTAAAAGAATTCAATTAGTAAAGAAAAGATCTTTACAAACTCTAGAGACGGTGAAAATAATTCATCTCAAAATTTAACAGTAAAGCTTTTATTCAAACCTTTAAAAGTTGGTGAATAGGCTAGACAAAAATTTAAAGAGATAGAAAACAATCCCAATCTCAAGTAAAGATAGGAGAAAACCATAGTAAATTACTAAGTAAGATTGATAGTTTACTAAGAATTTTCCTAAAAACAACTCCACATCCATAAGAAGAATCATCAATCTAATAATAATAGTAAATTTAATTATTTTAAAGTAATCATCACCTGATTTGAAATCAATACTCACAATATTATTTAGCATTTTTATGTTACATTCATTTATATACAAATAATTTTAAAAAGTTAAAATATTAAAGGATTTAAACTTGATTTACTTATCAATTTGAATTTTTTTATCATATTTGTCAACTTCAATTACATATAATCAAATATTAAATATAAATATGTTTTAATTCCAATTATTTGAATTAAAATTAATTCTTTTTACAAAGAATTAAAATTAATAATTAAAATTGTAATAAAACTGGTGTTAATCCTTATTTTAAATCATTTTTAAGATATTTTATTAAAAAAACATGGAAAGTTGAAACTTTCCCTCAACACAATATTCTTAATCATTTATAAATTTTTAGGTATTATATTTGAAATACACGATTTTTCAGTAATTGATTAGATTTCCCAAAGGACATTCTTTAATACACTAGTAAAACGTAAAACCTTCTAACATAAGGAGTTATTGTGCTTTTTTAAAATTTCTTAAAAGAAAAATTTTATTTTATTCTTATTTTGAGCAGGAAAAGATTTTTACAACCTTCTCTCCAACAGCTTTTGTATATATGTATACACAAAGAAGAGAAAAAATATTATGAAGTAATATTTTTAAGATAAAAATGATAACAGAGAGAGCACAATACCTGTTATTGATAGTAATCCGTGCAGAGCAAGAGTTATACACTATGAATTCTTTTCGGGTATTTAATATATTTATATATCTATAATTTAAATTCATCGAAATAATCTAGGATAACTGACACAAATTCATGTGCACTTTTTTGTGTTGTTGAAATATCTTTTGAAAGGTCCACATGCATGAGGGCAATAATATACATATTGCGTTCAAACATTACACTTACACATACACAGGATCCCATATATATCTCCTCCCCACAAAGCATAATGTGCAGACAAATTTCGTTTCTGAATCAAATTTTATGTTTTAATTTCGTGTGCCCGTCTAATATAGCTAACTGTGTATATGTATTTATCTATTTCACTAGTAAGGGAACTTTAGTTTTGAAAAATATCTTATCCTCTGTTTTTTCTCTGTTAATTTGTTTATAGATAAATTTTCTTGCAGCATATAATTTCTTTGCATGATTGAGCATCCAATGTTTACCTATGTTGTGCTATGCTTAGTGTGGGATCTGCAATTCAAGAACAAGAAATACTATCCATACTTCTTTAACCTGTTATTTTTAGGTAGAAATTATTGAACTATTTACATATAAACTTCTTGTAACGTAATATATTTTCCCCTGTGTATGATTTTTTTAATGCCAATAATTTTATAAATAAAATATTTTGTTTACTATCCAAATATGAGATATTTGAATATATATTTTCCTAATTTTAAATGTCAAAATATAAATAAAATAATTGTAAAATTATATATTTTTTATTATTCAATAATAAGATATTTAAATATCACACATTTAAAATTATTCTTTTGTTTGTTTAAATATTTAAAATTAGAAAATATAATATCTAAATGTATCATGATAACGTAAAAATATTTTATTTATAAAATTATTTTTAGTTAAAAAATTATAGAGTAAGATGTAGAATGTTTGTATTTAACGAAGGAATGAAACATCTATTTTAGTACAAATGGGAACATCATAAATTTTTTATAAGTGATAGTATAAAGGGTGTTTTTGTAATAACTCTTAAAAATGAGGAAAATATAATAAACTAAATTTATTGATGGAGAAAAGTGTATATTTTAGCATAGAAAGTTAGAGAAATATATATAATGACATAAGAAAGAATGTTAATGTAATATGCATAACTTCTAGGTGTAATTTATTTTGAATTTTATCCGATATTTTGTTAACTCTTTTATATAAATCATTATAAAAGAATATAATTAATGAATTACATAAATATTGATTAGGATTAAATGGTTATACTATATAATTATTTCTCTTTTTTAACACACTTTTATAATTGGTTAAATTTTTATATATATATTCTAATGAATATGTGAGTTCCGTTTTTTTATTTAGTGGTTCTTCCAGAATTTCAATGAATAATAAAAAGAAGAAGAAAAAGATAGCTGGACATTAAATCCTATCTAAAAATGAGAACTTTACTTAATATTAGCTAGTTCCAAAAGAAAAAAAAAATGTAATAAAAAATACATGTATCTTTGAAAACAAAAATGGAGAAGAAAAAGAAATATAAATATAATATGTAATACACTTCTCATGTGATAGAAAGACTTATGCAAATAAATATTAAAAATTGATTAATAAAAATATAAATTGATAAAAAAAACAATAGAATATTTTGAGAAAAGTGTTTTGCACAACTTACTAGTAATATTTCTCTTCGAGAAATATAGATTCGTACGCCTTAAAAGTCACGTTGATACTTGTGCATAGCTCAAAAGACAAACAAAGTGACATTATAATTAAGATAATTAACTTATCTTGTTTGAACAAAGGCAAAATGATTAAGTCAACCTAATAACATTGGACGATGATTCCTTGTTCCATTCTTTTATTTTATTTACCATATTGTATGTTTAGCTTATGTTTCAAGCAACATTAACCAAATTAGTCATATTGTCTTAGAAAATTAATTGATCATTTTGCTCCAAATAAAAGCCTTAAATACATACTAACTCTTCATCTTCGTTTGAAACTACTTTGTATTAAGTAAATTTCCATTAATCGGTGGCTCATAAATTTTAAGCTGGGGTCCAAACACATCACAGACACAAAAACAATGTATGGCTAAGAACATTGCCAAAGAGGCTGAACTGAATAAAACATGTTCTTTCAGTATTCTTGATTAAATTTTAAGTTGTTATATCTTAGTATACACCACTTGAACATGTTATATATATAATAAACCATTAATCCCATGTTACTATGAATCAGAAGCCAACTATTCCCCACTCACAACCACGTTGTCTCACCATCATCCTTAGATTCACTGCAATTTTCTTTGTCTTATCTCACCAAAAGCCTAAAAAACTAGACAGGAATCTTTCGCATCCAGACAGCACAGATAGATCTGCAGTGCTGTTCAATTTGACTGATACAGTCATCACACAAACCAACAAACACAAACGAAAAAATATATATTATAAAAAAGTGGGAACAAAGTTTCCACTCTAGACATGCAGGTTGGTACATATATGCTTGTTATGTGATGATGGTCATGATAATATATATAGTGGAATAATAATCGTCAGCGTGCATTATTCATATCAAGTATAATATAGCTACCTCTTTTCGTGTGTGTGTGTAATAGCAGGTTCTTCAATGGCTCTTTAAAGGGTCACATGAACAAGAAACAAAGAGTAGCAACAACTTCAATTTTCCTCCCAAAAGGGGAGATATTTATGGTAAGATGGAATGAACTCTTACAATCCAAGTTTTTCAATTCTTATCATGTTATGTTTGACCAGATCTTCATTTTTGCATGTATGTTTAGTAAATTCTTTTGCTACTGAATTGAAAGTGGTTTTCATTCAAACCGAGGTTGAACTCAAACATAAATCAAGTTACTTAAAATCTACTTTTAACTAAACTTAAAGTTTACAAAATTGAGTAGAGCCAAACTTCAGTTTTTAAATTGTAATGCAAGTACATACTTAATCCAAATACACCCTTGTATTCTAGAATCTAAAAAGTTATGATCAAGATTTTTTATGCAAATATATACTTTCTTTATTTTCAGAACAAAATGCCAAAGGGAAAGAGGTGAATCTACTAAAGCGTGATAGATCATATAAAAGAGCAAGAAGAAACAAAGGGAGCACCCCTGGCTGCAAGGACTTCAAGATATTCACTTTTCTATATAGAAAAGACATTTTAAAAGCTTTTTTCTACAGCACACTCAACTTGAAAAGACTGGGAAGCTTTAATAGAAGACAGTTTTTGTACTTCATGAAGATGAAGAGAGAAGAACCATCCCAAGAAGTAGCAAGTGTTAACAAGCCAGATTCAGGAGGCCATGTTGGAAACAAGGTTTTGCCTATAACTGATCAGGCACCATTGTCATCATCCTCTGCTGAAAGAAATGATCAATGTGATGCCACAGAAATCAAAGATCAAACCAAGGGTGATAAGAAAAAACCAATGTCAAGAATGAAAGAGCTTCTTAGATGGGCTGCTTCTGCAAAAACAGAGAAAGGAGGGAAATTCAATGGAAGAAAGGTAAATTATTTTTTACTCCCTTCAATGACCCCTTATTATTTTCTACCCTATTTGTTTATGATACATGACATAGAACTAGAGAAGATCATGTGTGGTGAGATCACTTATAGTATTGTCATGGTGTCACTATGTTGTATGCAAATTAAATTGTTAAAAAAGCTACCATATATTGAGAATCTTGTTTAACTGCATTTTGAAAACTAAAAAGTTTTTAAAAAAATATTAAACACACACCCTTAATCTTTGTTAATTTCTTAGATGAGTTGATCGTCAAATTTTCTTTTCAGGTTTTATTGTTCAGAAGGCGTGCAACCCTGAAAACAATTCCAGATGATGATCAAGGTTGCACTGATTCACCAAAAATCAGTTTCAGATGGGATGTGGAAAGTTGCTCCACCACTTCCTCAGCCTATTCAGCTATCTCAATGGCTCCCTCGTCAAAAAATGGACAAAACCAAATTGCAACTTCCACTATATCTCTATCTCCTGAACACACTGGCCAAAATAACACTTGTAGAAAAGGAAACTGGATCACAACAGACTCTGAATGTATGCCATCTTTACATTTTACTATTTTGTTCATTTTTTATTCTAAGATCATAAATTAAACTGTATCCATAGATGACTGATATTTTCTTCACCATTTTTTTGTGTTATGAGCAGTTGTGGTGCTGGAACTATGAAAAAAAATGAGGCTATGAAGATATTCCATGTGTGGTGAAGTGTTAGCTGGCAATCTAAATCACAAGTTAATGCTCTAAAAATGTGTTGTGTTCATGACTGATTTTTGTCAGATATTTCTCGAGATTTTATGTAACTTAACTAATGATAGAGAGATCAAGAGGCAAGGAAAAAAGATGTAATGTCAGTAATTAATTATCTGAATGTGCTAGATGGTGGATCATACAGATCTTATGCCATGTGCATGACATTAGAATGTTTGGCATCTGCATTATTAGGTATATAAATTAATTACTTGTTGACTCTGACCTAATTAATGTAATGGTTTTCCCACTCAGACTCAGTGGAACCTCTTATTCCTGTAAATCTCTAATATTCATCATTGATTATTATCGGAAATGGATAGTATGCAAATTTAATATCATGTATATGCAATTAGTTTTGAAGCCATGTGTAACTAATATAACAAGAGTAACATTTTTTGTGTGTATTGTTAATTTGATTAATAACTTTTTTGTGTGTATTCTTAATACGCTCTTCAATTGATATTACTATTTAATGCTTTGACTTGTATTTTATGCGTGATAAGTAAGAATAAAAAGGGTAATTTAGAAAAAATATTTTGAAACTAGTAAAGTTTAACCTAGATAACTAATTTCTTAATAAATATGAAATATATCTTCTTTTTTACGTACATTTGAGATCGGGTGGAATATAAGAATAAAACTTTATAGATGAGAGTAAGATTATTTTAATAAAATTATTTAAATAAGTGACATATTTCATATTATTTTTAATATGCATGAAATCTTAAATAGCAATTATTTAAGACGGAAAAAGTTAGTGAAATATTTTATTGTGTAAATTGAGATAAAATTATAATTCTAAATAAATAATAATACAAAAAAATATTTATAGAACTACACAAGTTTTATCCATATAACAAACATTAATATTGTGAAATGCATGAGCTTCAATTGGGTTATTGTTTAGACGTTTGGGATTGGAACTAGTCCAAATAATTAGCAAGAGACAAGGATTGTGCATTTAGTTTAAAAGACGTAATTAGATTTGATGCCTCAAATATCAAATATTTATTGAATGGACCACATACCCCAAAATATTTAGAGACAAACAGAGGGAGAGTTTTGTACGCAGAAAATATGTTGCATGTGTTGCACCACATCACTTCATCAACCTCCTCTAGAAGAAAACAAAGCGTGTATGTCAAAAAATCTATTTATTTTGTCACAACACTCAGATTCTAGAACATTTCTTTTTACTTAGTTTTTAGAATTGATTCCAGAAGACCTGAAATGTTTAAAGTTTTACTGATTCATAAATTAGTATTGGTCATATAATATCCATCTTCTAACTTATTATTCATTTTCATTCTCTTGCAAAACAGGTTGATTTGGATTATGTTATGCAACTCTTGATCTTGAGGTTCATGCATGCCATAAGTTTTTGTATATGATAGAAAATGAATACAAATTTTTCCGTTTAATAAAATATATTTAACCAAATATGTTAGCTTAGAATGGTTAATTATTTTGTTAATCATCAAATTAACCGAAAGATTCATTTTCTTCTCACAAATTACTTGGTTAAATTATATTATTACACGACTATTCAGAAAAGCTTAATACGTCATATGTCCCATCTATTTAATTTATAAATGTATTAGAAATTAAGCTACGCATTTTTTTTTCATTAATGACCTTTAAAATTAAAAAAAATATTAATAAATTTTTTTTCCTATTAAAACAGCATTTATTTGAGTAGGTGGAATTTGCTTTTGCTTCTTTTGAAAAGAAGAAAACTACTTTCTTTTAAGCAGAAACAGTATAATACAACACATCATAAAAATAGAAAATTACTTATTTTATTAAAAAATATTTATTTTAAAAAATAATTTTAAACAAGTGAACTCAAACTATAAATTGAACTCACTATGTTAAATTAATATTATTTTGTTAAACATAATAGTTTTTGAATTATTATTACTCTATATTTATTTAACTTGAGATAACTTTTTTTTTAAAAAAAAAAATTCTAAGATAATTTAGTAAGATGATATTTTGCTGATCTTGACTATGACATCATTTAAAATTATATATCATTTATTTATTTTATTTATTTAATAAATCAACATAAGTTAATTATTTTTGTTTTTAATATGTAATTATTTTTAATTTAAAAAGTATACACTGAAAATATAAAATAATTTTATGCACTTAACTAATTATAAATAAAATTTTGTAAAATTTGAAATAATTTTATTATAAAGTTAACAAACTCACCCCATAATCACTTATTTTTTATAAAACCTTATAACTTTCATTTTGGAAAGAAAAACAAAATTGATAGTCAAATCAACAGAGCTCACAATTCATCTAGATAGGTTTCAGCCCTAAAAAGGATCAAATGTTGAATATGAAGGTTGATTGAATTTGGTTCACATATTTTGACAACTGGATAATGAAATTTATACACTTCTGTATAATTTAATAAAAAATATTTACATCCAAATGAAATGATAAGGATGTAAAAACTCAAATGCTTCGAATAAATGAAGTAAAATATTCTATAAATAATTAGGCCCTACATGGACAAATAAAATGTCAGAAACTCATAGAAGCTTCCCAGATAGTGAGTGTATCTCTAATATCCACCAACCTCTGATGGAACGTGCAACTAACCTCTATTAAACATATTATCTGGTAATACATTCTTTTTAATACCCAATGTATTATTCATTAAAATTTATGAAAATTTATAAATTAAGAAAGACTCAGATAAATAATGAATTTAAGTTAATAATAAATAGGGGTGGGTAAGCGGGCCAACCCGCCCTATTTAGGCTCGTCCGCGTAGGTCTGCAAATAGTTTGGTCCACCCCGCCCTGTCCCGCAATGTTAAACGGACCTAACTTGGTGGTCTACCCCTGCCCTGCGGGTCAAATGGACCAACCTGCGGGTCTGATTAAAAAATAAAAATATTAAATTTGGAATTTTAAAAAAATGTTATATTTTACCTATTAAATTTTTAATGAAATAAGTCAATAACATAATTTTTTTTAATCATTTCCAAAATAAATTTAAATTCTAAATAAGTCAACAACATCAACTTTTAATTATCACCAACAAATGATTCTGAAGCTTAATCCTTTACCATCATCACATCTTCATCTTCTTGTTCTAGTAACAACAACAAATATTAAAATCAAATTAAGTAGTTAAGTAATTAAAACAAAAGTTAATGACATAATTTTTTGATTTACCTTGCACATCAAATCCTAGCAATTAATTTTTAGTACATATCAAGGCTTCTACATTATCAAGAAGAAGCCTAGTACGATATTTGTTAAGCACTCGTGAACCAATACTAAATATCGATTCAGAAGCTAATGTTGTAATTTGGATGCTTAAAATATCGAAAGCCAACAATGAAAGATCCAAAAATTGGGAAGGTGTGAGAAGATTGAAGGGAGGATGAGTCAATGAGAAGATTGAATGGAGGATGAGTCAATGAGAGGATTGAAGGGAGGATGAGTCAGCGAGATTGAAGGGAGGATGAACAACCGAGGAAATTGGGAGGGTGCGACATACGAGAAGATTGAGAGGCGGAAAACGAAATCAGGGTTTCAAATTTCAACCCTTTAAGTAGTGTGGGTTTGTGGGTTTGGCCCGCAAAATCCACGGATTGCGCGGGACGAACTTTTGCAGACTATACCCCTAAATTTTTCTGAAAAAATTGGTCCAAAAACATGAATCGCGGTCTCATGGTGGCCCATAGACTTCCACTCGTATACCAACCCCTAATAATAAAGCATGTTTTTTAAAAAAATGTGCTAAATATACAATGTTGTTAGCATTTATCAAATTTTGTTAATAGTATCTTTAAAATTTTAATTTTTGTCTCTTTAAGATCTTTTATTCTATTTTAATCTCTCTAATTTAAAAGCATATTATTTTTCCATAAAATTATTCTAATGATGTCAATGATTCACTTTTTAAAATAATAATAATAATAATAAATAATAAAGAATAAACTCTCTGGAAGTTTCAAATTTTAATTCATAAATATTTATTTTGTGCAGTTTAATGGTATTGTTATTATTTAATCAATCTATCAATAATAATTAATATGAAAAAATGACATTATTTATACATATGATTCATTATCTATGTATGTATATGATTAAATGACACTTTTCAAATAAATAAAATTGATTATAAATTTAAAGATTATTAAAAATATTTTTTTTTCAAAAATCATATCCAATTAGATAGAATTGGAGAAATTAAAGTTATTATATATGTAATTTATAATCAATTTCATGTGTTTATATGTCATTTAAACAATGCATATATCCAATTAATTCGGTATATAAGTAGGATTATTTAAATAATGCATGTACTCTAATAATAATAATAATAATAATAATAATAATAATAATAATAATAATAGATGGGAGAAATACATAAGAAAAAATAATTATGAATATAAAATTTTATACAATCCATCATAATTCATCATATAAATATAAGTATATATATATAATAGATATTTATTATATTTTAATTAAAAAATCTCTATAAATCATAAGAAACTAATATATAATTAATGATATAATTGTATAAAACTATTTTATAATGCATATATTTTAAATCTAATAAATTAATAAATAAAGAGATTTTCTTAAGATGCATTGTACATCAATTCAGGTGGACTCTTATCCTTTGGTTTCATTTTTCTCTATTTGGGCTTTTTGATGGTTTTGATGTTTTTAAAAATATTATTTACAGTTTTGGTGTTGGTTACGAATTATTTATGAGTTTGGTGTTATTTTGTGAAATCACAAACTAAATTTCGACATCGAAACTGCAACTTTCCTTGCGATGTCATCAGATTGTGACACGTGTCACAAATTGTTGTGTTGGCAACTAAAACCACAACTTTTTTACGGTTTCACCTAGAGGTGACACGTGGCGAAAGTAGGGCTTGTGTGCTGATGATATAACTTGGTTGGTGACACGTGGCAAAACCGCAAGTTCTTCTGCGATCTCACCAAGACGTGCCACGTGTCACAAAATCATTAACCCTTTTGTTGTGCACAAGTGGTGCCGCAAGTCATTTATTAACCTGTTAAAATTTACTCTTTTGTAGATAGTATTTTATATTAAATTAGTATTAAAATTCTAAAAATTAAATTCTTAATTTTTTTATTTTGAATACCAATCACTTATTATTTTATTTTTTATAAATTAATTTCCAAATATTAAAACATAATGAAATTTAGAATTAAAAATCAAAAAGACTTTTTTCATTAGCTTTATCCATTTTACTTTTCCAAAAATCAATTTTATTATATTATAGTAAGTAAAAATAATAGTAACAAAAGAATAATAAAAGGATTAATGAATGATTGAGATTTAACATAAATAATTAAATCTAAATTGATATTAGCAACTATTTGTAAAGAAAAAAATATAAATTGTGAGGATGAATTAGAATGAGAATAAATTTTAAAGAGTTTTTGTACAAAATCAGTAAAATTAATGTACATTAAATATTAACTTTAAAATAGATACTAATAATATTTGTACTAATAAATTTGAATTTTATGAGTTTCCTAATTTGAGAAATATAATAAATAAATAATTGGGCCACAAGGCCGGCCCAAGACAAGTCAAGCAAATAAATTTAGCAGATTGACCTATATGGTGTCAATTGGAAAAATATTTACGTGATTGGGGCTGGCTTGAAAGTATTTACAGCCATAGTGTCGTTTTCACATATTAAGTCCAAGCTTTAGGCGTAACCAACAACGATTACGTCCTAGCTGGAGGTATAATTAATGTAAAATAGTTATGTCTAGCCTTCGAGCATAACCAGATATGGTTCCGACTACCTATGATTGGTCCAGCTAAAGCGGTTCCGCCAAAAGCTAGGCGGAACGAGTGTGACAGACTAGGTCCTCTTGGGCTGTTGTGATGCAGGCCCTAGTGTAACCTGTTACTATATATACACCCCCCTCCTCCATTCACAACCCAATCAGGTAAGATTTTATTTTTTTTTAAAAGTTTTTGTTAATTTAATTATTTTAGTATTAAATTTTGAAATTATTTTTATTTAGGAATATTTGATAAAGATATTAGAAAAAAAAGTGAGGATATTGTAATTTGAACTTAATATTATGTTGATTAATATTAAATATTGATATTTTATTATTTCCGTTGTAAATATTTCGTGGAGAGATGACTTCTGCAATTATAATTGTTGTGTATATCAATGGTAGGATACATGAAGATGAGGAAGGTGTCATATTTGATGGATCAAGAAGAGCCATGCAAATAAAAAGAGGAATAAGTTTTGAATTGTTGAAAAATAGTATTCATGATAAATTTAAGTTAAATTCAAATGAAGTAATTGGTTCTATCGTAACTAGATATTGTGTTAAAAATAAATTTGTTGTCGTGCAAATAGTCATGATGGTGATGTTGAGTGTATGATTAATAACTATCTCAAACAAGACATTGGTCCTATTGAATTGTGTTTAGAAGTATTTTTAGCAGGTGGTTCATCTTCAATGGTCAATTTACGGACAACCGAGATGAACGTTCATACATCCTACGGAGGAAATTGTGGGAGTTTAAACTCTAGCTCCGATGATGAAGATTACACTGTATCTGATTCATATGTTGATTCATCAACTGATGAAGAAGATGTTAACGGTAATTTACCTAATTTAGATAATGAGGAAATAAATGAAGATAACCGCAGTTTAAGCATTAATCTCTGAGATGAAGTTCATGGCGAGTGTCGAAATTTATTAGTTAATGTGATAATTTTAATTTCAAATATCTTGTTTATTAATGTCATTTTAATTAAGGTGGTGGGCAACAACCATTTTGGTAAGCAACACCACATTATACAAACGTTAATTGGGATTGCCCCGATCAAGCAGACGGTTGGGGTTTAAATGTTGAAGAAAACTAGAAAGAGGGTCAAGAACTAAGTGTTGGATTGGAGTTTGACAGCAAGACCGAAGTTCAAACTGTTGTTGCAAGATATTTGATGAGTGTGCATCAAACGATGACAGTCAATGAGTCCAGACCAACAAAGTATGTTATTCGTTGTCCTAAAAATAGTCGTGCTACACCTTGTCCTTTTTATATGCGGGCAATAAAATCAAAGAAGACAAAAAGGTGGAAAGTTACGCAATGGGGCGGACCTCATACTTGTTTGAACCCTAGTATGACTTAAGATCATTTCCTACTTGATTCAAATATGATCAGTATGTGCATTGTGGGTAAGTTTAATATTTTGTAGTTATTATTAAATTTTTTTTATTATCCTAATGTAGAAGTATAAGTATTAAATTGTTCAATTTTGCAGGTATGATTAGGGAAGACCCTTCGATTAAAATATCACTAATTCAAGAGCGAATTGCATCTGAGCTAAATTTTAAGGTATCTTACAGGAAGGCATGGTTAGGGAAGCAAAAAGCTATGACCATGGTTTATGGTGACTGGGAGCAGTCGTATTCTGAACTTCCTGTTTGGCTTAACTACATGCAAATTTACTCTTCAGGTTCTTTTTATGAAATTGTTGACGAAGATTATTTTGTCAGGGACACTCTAATCCGTGAATACAGACAATTTAAGCGTATCTTTTGGACTTTTCGACAATATGGAGATGTTTTCAACTTTTGTAAACCAATAATACAGATTGATGGTACGCATTTATATGGCAGATATCGTGGTACATTGCTAATGACAACAACACAAGATGGGAATTGAAACGTTTTGCCTCTAGCATTCGCTGTAGTGGAAGGTGAAACCTTGTTAGCGTGGTCATGGTTAACACCTAGTAACTGGTCACACATGTCACCCCAATCTCCAGTGATGGATCCTAAAAATGGCCTACCATTGACAGGTATACCCAATAACACTGAAACATCCTCTAATGTAATAGTACACTCACCCTGCCACAAGTAAAAAAAACACAAACCACATCGCACAAACCACGACAATTCTAGCTAACCGTCGTGGTTTGTGACGCGGTGGCATTTTCGTAGTAAGTGGGCAACAGACTACGACGGTTCTATGGTTTAACCGTCGTAGTCTGTTAGTAGTGGCATTTTTGTGATTTTTGGGGGCTACAGACTACGACGGTTGCCATTATAACCGTCGTAGTCTGTTGATAACACTTACAGACTACGACGGTTCACACTAAAACCGTCATAGTGTGTTGAATGAATTCAAATTAAAAACGAAGAACTGCTTCGTCCCCATTACGCGAAACACTGCAACTCTCTTCTCCCTCTCGGTATTAGCCCTAAAATCTCCATTGAACCTCCATTGAATCCTTATTCAAGCATTATTGAAGCCATTTGTGACGCGTTTTTGGAGAACAAGCAAAACCAAAGCCTGCACACAATCAATTTTGAAGCTTTTCCGCGAATTTCAACTTCAAGGTACACTCCGGTTCCTTTGGATTTTTAGGGTTGATTAAGTTGTTATTTGTTGCTTTTTGATTGATTTTGATGCAATTTTGAATTTGATTGATATTGAATGGGTTGATTTCTTCACTTTTGATGCACTTACTCTTCAATTTTCATGTTGTATGCCAAGTGTTTGATAAAATGCCCAAGACACCAACCTTAGAGTGCAATGCTTGATGCAATTGATTAGTACACAACAACCTTAGAGAATAATTTTTATGCAATTGATGAGTAAAATTTGATGCAATTTTGTTTAACTGCCAATTATTTTTTTATATAAATGTTACTAAAATATTATATATAATTGTTTGTAATATTTAATAAATTATTTAACTATAATTTTTAAACTAATTTAGTAATATTTTTTCCTATAAATAAATTATTTTAAAAGTAAATGCAAGCACATATAGGTAATAATATTTTAACCAAAATTATTTATTCAAACGTTGTTTAATAGATATAGGTGTACACCCTAACGTGGAGTTATATTTGGGGCAAAAATTAGTTACTTTGCCATGACCAAAAAATAGTTAGTTTGCCATTAAATATTTATGGTGAATATTGATGTTTGTTGTGATCATACCTTTGCTTAAGGTATGGATCGTAGTTGGATGAATGCAAGTCGAATTAGTACGAAGTATGAGGCTGGAGTTGAAGAGTTTTTGAAATTTGCTAGGCAACATGATCACTTTAATAGTGGTGGGAAGTTTTGTTGCCCTTGTGTGAATTGTTTGAACGGTGTACGGCTGAAAGAAGAAGAAATTCGTGAACACCTGATATGTGATGGGATTCTTAGAAGTTATACAACATGGACCTAGCATGGGGAGTTACTAGACACATTCACAACATGCAATGCGTCTGCATCGGAGCTGGAAACAGAAATTGATGACAGACTTGAAGACATGATACAAGATGTTGGTCCTGAAAACTTTTTGAAAGCCCACGTATATGACACGTTGCTTAGTGATGCGGAGACACCTTTGTACAAAGGGTGCTCTACCTTCACTCGTATGTCTGCGGTGTTAAAATTGGTTCATGTGAAGGCGGCAAATGGGTGGACTGACAAAAGCTTTTCTCAATTGCTAGAGTTGTTGAGTGAAATGCTTCCAGAAGGTAACACATTGTCAACCTGCAATTATGACGCTAAGAAGATCCTTTGTCCAATGGGTATGGAGTATAAAAAAATTCATGCATGCCCAAATGACTGCATCTTATACAGAAAAGAATTTGAAGCGATGCACAAGTGTCCTAGGTGTGGGACTTCACGTTACAAAAAAAAGAAGGGTGATTGTGATAATGAAGAAACAACAAAGCGGTGCTCCTGCGAAGGTGGTATGCTATCTTCCGATAATTCTGAGATTTAAGCGTCTGTTTGCAAACGCCGGTGACGCTAAGAATCTTAGATGGCATGCAGATGAAAGGATAAATGATGGAAAGCTTCGACATGTGGCTGATTCCTTACAATGGAAGAAGATTGATCTAGAGTTTCCTGCATTTGGCATTGAATCAAGAAACCTCCGCCTTGGTCTGGCTTCAGATGGAATGAATCCGTTTGGTAATTTAGCCACTAGTCATAGTTCGTTTGGTAATTTAAAAAACAAATATTGAGTGATGAAACAGTTTCAGAGACCTTAAAATGGCTAGCATGTGCCCTTAAGAAAGATGTTATTGTTTGTAATGGGTACTACATTAATAATTATTCTTTCTACACAAAGTCACTGGATGATAGAAGTGTGGTACAAAATAGTGGAGTTATGGTAGAAGCTGAGTCTATGCATTTCTCCACCTCTAAAGACAACAATCCGTTGGTAGGGAGCATGCCTTATTATGGAATAATTGAGGAAATTTGGGAGGTTGTGTATTGTAAATTTCATGTGCCGCTTTTTAAATGTAAATGAGTTGATAATAGGACGAGGATGCACATTGATGATTCCGGTCAAACCCTTGTTAACTTTAGTAAAGTTGGTTACCAGGATGAACCCTTCATAATGGCATAACAGGCTAGACAAGTTTTCTATGTCAAAGATCCTTCAAATGAGATGTTTTGTATTGTGATGCATGGAAAAACCAGCGAACTTGAAGTTACAGACAATCTTAACAATGATCACATTCCTGGTTTTTCATCTGATATCCCAGTTATTTCCGACGAAATTGATGCTGATGATGTCCATGCAGTTCGTCATGATCATAATGAAGGAATATATGTTTGATAGTTAAAGGTGCAAAAGTTATAAGTAATCTAAATTTTTTGTTACAATTTTACTTTGATTATTTGACCAATTTAATATTCTATTTCATTATGTTATTGACTTTCAATTGTAATTATTATTATTATTATGGGATTGACTTTCATTTGTAATTTTGATGTTGATTATGTTATTGACTTTTAATTGCTTTTTAAACAGGAACATGGCTGATCAGTCACCTGACCCCAACAAAGTATACAAAAAGACCACACGTTTGAAGGAATTAACATCGACGGGCAAAGGTCAACAGACTCACGTTGATGTTGATGTGCGCACGGGCATTGCTAGTGGTGATAACGGGCCCATATTCAGGAGTTACTTGGGGTTCCTTGTCCGTGAGCACATATCTATCCTTACCCCTACTTGGGATGATGTTCCGATGCCTCAGCGGAACATGCTATGGCAGGATATTCTGGTAATTAATTTCCTCATTATTATTTGGTATTCATGTAGGTATATTGCAAAATACTAAACTAAATTTTTTTTTTTGTAGGTGACTTTTGATATTCCTAATGTGGAGTCCATCAGGCTGAAGGTCATGTCATCTATGGCTACCATGTTTAGGCAATGGAAGTCTCAACTGACTAAGTACATATATGATAATAATAAAGAAGATGGCAACATTCCTATGCCTAGTTATAGGGGCATAGATGAAGAAACATGGCAAAAGTTTGTTCAGATACGTTTGTCTCCTGAGTGGCAGCTTAGTTTGGTTAGTTTGAAATGTTATTTTCCAGTGTTGAACAATTACTAAATGTTAATTTTGTGTAACAGGCAAAGAGGAATAAGGCAAAGGAATGTCAAGCAAGAAATGATTATCCTCATCTTTTGTCTCGGGGTGGTTATAAAGTATTAGAGGAAAGGATATTGACTCGAGGCAAAGGATGCGGGAAGAATCAATCAAGCAGAGATCCTTCATTATCCTTTGATGGTCCACCATCCCCACCAAAGAGGCATGAAAAATGGAAATTAGCAAGGATCAAGAACTCAGGGGAGTTCACATCTTCATCTACTCAACGTGTTGTTGAAAAAATTGTAAGTTTTGTAACATTATTAATTGATGATATTAAGGCAAATTGAAAAATTTTCCATGTTTTAATTAAGTTTATTTACTATTCCTTACTTGCAGGATTCTCTAGTTGAAAGAGCGCCGGGCTCATTTGTGCCACAGGGAAGGGATGACATCCTTTCATCTGCCATTGGCAAACCGGAACACTCAGGGCGTGTTCGTGGCATTGGTCAAGGTGTGGGGATTGTTTCATACTTTGGAAAATCTTCACACCATCGATGTCATGAATCCAATATCACCCTACAAACAATAGAGTCCATCCTGCAAAGTATCACTGCAGAGGTTACTAAATCTTTGAGGGAACAAATTACACAAGAGGTGATGCAGCAATTAGCCCTACATAGGCAGTGTGTAGGAAGTGGCACAGAGGTGATGCAGGCTGTTGGTGTGAGCACTAAATTGAGTTGCTCACCAGATGGACGGAGCCCCACCAATGCTTCTCAATGTGGGTTGTATGTTGAAGAAAACCCTATTAGATTGGTGGCCACCGGAAGAGTAGTGGGGGGAGGAGCAACCATACATGGTAAACCCATGAGAGATGATGAGGTCAGGGTCACCGTTGAAGAGGCACATGACCCGGATGCTCCAGTTCCCTTGCCCACTGAAGAGGTGCAATTGGTAGGCCAAGCTCTTGGTACTTTCATTGCATGGCCTAAACACCTTGTTAATGAATTGGGTGCAAAGGTGTGTAATCAAATTTTATTTATTTATTATTTATCATGTTTATTTATCATGTTTCTAACAATTTATTTTATTATTAGATCAAAACGCCAAAGAAGAAACTTACACCAGGAAACCTAGACCACAGCCAGATCCAAGTGAAGATCCTATACAAAGCTTGATGGAGTTGGCCAATACGATTAGGAGCAGACCTTTGGAGCTCTATTGGGATCCAAAAATATTTGGTAAAGCCAATAACATGCCTCTGTACATTCACATGTCAGATTGCATGGAGATGTATGCATGCATGGACGAGATGAACCTAACTCACATGCAATTTTGGATCTTGTAAGTACTTTAACTATTAATTAAATATGTTAGTTTTCAAATTTATTACGTTTCTAACATGAATTTCAATATGATTCAGGTATTTGAATAATGTATCGATTGAAATGGGAAACAACGATGTGTATTGATTCCTTGAGCCACAATCGATATTGGGCTTGGCAGATAATTCAGCTGATGCCAAGTCATATATCATGGATTGGATTGGCTAATCGAAAAAGAGGATGTACCTTGCACCATACCTTCACAAGTAAGTATAATTAGTATTGATATACTAAAATTTAAAATGCGGTGTTATAACAGTACTTTATTTTATATGTAGTGGTCATTGGCAACTTATTGTGCTTTGCCCAATGGATCATCTGGCGATCTTCTTCTGCTCCTTGCACAAACCTCTCCCTCCGAAGTTGAAGAAAGTGCTTGAAGGGTATGTAAATGTTTTATAATTGTTATCTTTCATTTGACTTATATTTAATTATTATAACATGACATTAATGTATAATTTATTTTACCAGTATTCATGTTGCACATCATATGCTCACAAGCAATAATCGGTCAAGACCAAGACTTCATTTTGTAATAACAAAGGTAAAAAAAAATTTCTTAGGAAATTGGTAATACAACATTATGTCACTTGACTTCTAATACAATTAAGGTGTTATGATAAATCATTCTATTCTTTGTAGGCTAATAAACAAACGCATCGCCCGCAATGTGGTTTATATGTCATGCAGTGGATGGAAAACATAATTCGGATGGGCATAACAAAAAATTTGGACAGAGGTACATACATTTAACCTATATCATTTTCATAATTTAATTAATGAAACATGTTATTAATAATTATTCATTCCTTTCCAGACATTTAGTGACTCAATGTCATTTGCCGAAGAAGTCATCGACTACACTCGCAAGCAATGGGCGACATTTTTGGTGTTTTGTAGTAAGCAACAAAACATAGTTGATTCTTTTGATGAAGATAATTAGAAATTTAGATGTTAATTTTATGAATTTATTATTAGTTGTAGGATTAGAATGATATACTCATTTCATTGAGTTTTAGTTGTGTACAGCCTTATTCATTTTAATTGATTACATTCATTTTAGTTTATTACAATTTTGTTATGTAGAATAGTTTCTAAGTTCAAGTATAACTTTAGGTTTATTTTGAAGTTTCAATTTTGAACCAATTTATTTATTCAGAATTGTGAAATTATTGGATTGTATATGTATGGACTGTCTGGTTAAAACAGTACAATAAATTTGGGAAAAATGTTAAAACAAACAGAATATTAAAAAAAAAAATTAGCAGACTACGACGGTTTTAACGAGAACCGTCGTAGTGTGTAGTTACAGACTACGACGGTTCTCACTATAACCGTCGTAGTCTGTAGTCTGTAATTCCATTATTACCCTACAGACTATGACGGTTCTCACTATAACCGTCGTAGTCTGTAGTCTGTAATTCCATTATTACACTACAGACTACGACGGTTTAAGGTAGAACCGTCGTAGTCTGTAACTACACACTACGACGGTTTTAGTGAACCGTCGTAGTCTGTAAACACAGACTACGACACCGGAATCAACGACGGTTCTGGAACCGTCGTAGTGTGTATTTTTTAACCGTCGTAGTATGCTTAAAGTGTACTAGTGTGCGGAATGTGAAAAGTATGAGTCTCAGGCCACCACCTCTCTATCAATGCACTAATCAATGTAGAATCAACCTTCATGTAACTAAGCTTGCACACCCAGTTGAACCCTGCCTCATGCAGGTACTCAGCAATGGCCTCAGAAAACATATGTTGCCCCTGATACATAGGGCCAGCACGTCTGAGCTTCAACTTTCTGTTATCTCCTGTATTCCATATATGTTCAGAGATATGATAAGGCTGCATCCATAGAACATCACTCTTGATGGGACCTGACTCTATCCTAATCTCAGTGGCAAATGATGAAGAAGTCAACGTACACCTGTTACATACATAAAATAAATATTATAAACTACTTAAAATAATTTAAATAATAATCAAAATGCTTAAAAATAATATTAATTTAACTACAACTATCACATAATTTTTTAAAAAAATTACGTAATAAATATTACGTACATATAAAATAACGTAAAATTAATAAGTTAACTATAACTTTTACTTAAAAATATTAAATTAACTATAAGTATCACGTAAAAATAAATATTTAAATTACATGATAAATATTACGTAAACATAAAATAAAATAACGTAAAAAAATAATTAACTATAATTATTGCTTTTAAAAAATAATTAACTATAATTATTAAAAAATAAACATTACGTAAAATTCACTAACTAACTATAATTTTTCTAACTACCTATAATTATTCTAACCTCCTAAAATTTTTGTAACCACCTATATTTTTTTAATATTCCTACAATAGTTATTCACTAATTATGTACTAAATATGCAAAATTAACCAAATTATTCACTAATTATTCACAAATTACGTACTAAATCCACTATAACTACTTCTAATTTTTCTAACCACCTAAAATTTTTCTATAATTTATCTAATATACGAACTATATTTTTCTAACATAACCATGTATTACAGAAATTATAACAATATTAAAATTTACACTAAATTACTATTCAGAAATCATACCCATCAGATTAGGCAGTTTGACCTAAATGGTGCAGTTGGGGAAAAAAAATTACGCATTTAGGGTCAGCCGAAAAGTATTTACGCATATGGGGCTGTTTTGGCTGGTTACGTCCAAGCTTGGAGCGTAACCGAAGTAGGTTACGTCCAAGCTTGGAGCGTAACCTTTAGGAAACGGTTACGCCCAAATTGTTTGACGTAACCTAAGTAGGTTACGTCCAAGCCTGGAACGTAACCTTCAGAATATGGGTTACATCCAACTGTTGGACGTAACCTTTGTTACTATATGGTGGGCCACTTCGGGCCAATTTCGGTGTAGGCCCAAACGTAACCAATCTCTATTTATACCCCCCCATTCCTCCATTCACAACACAAAAGGTAAAATGTAATTTATTTATTTATTTATTTATTTATTTATTTAAGTTATTGATTTTAATTTTTCTGTTTGTGTTATATTTTTGTAGGAATATTTGAAAAATTTTCTCTACGCAAAAAGGGTGAGGTTGATAAATTAATTGAAATAAATTGATTTGTATATTATGATTTATTAATATTTAATACTGATATTTTTTTTGTAGATAAATTATTGAGAAATGAATTCTTCAATTATAATTGTTGTGTATATGAATGGTAGAATACATGAAGATGATGAAGGTGTCGTGTTTAAGGATCAAGAAGAGCCATGCAAATAAATAGAGGAATAAATTTGGAATTGTTAGAAAATAGTATTCGTGAAAAATTTAAGTTAAATTCTAATGAAGTAATTAGTTCTATCGTTACTAGATATTACGTTAAAAATAAGTTTGTTCTAGTATAAATAGCTAATGATGGTGATGTTGAGTGTATGATTAATAATTATTTGAGAGAAGACATTGGTCCTATTGAATTGTGCGTACAAGTAATTGTAGCAGGTGGTTCATCTTCGATGCACAATGTGGGGCCAACAAATGTTGATATGTCATATGAGGGACATTGTGAAAGTCTAAACTGTAGTTCGGATGATGATGATGACTACATGGTATCTGATTCGTATGGTGATACATCTACTGATGAAGAAGATGTGGATTGTAATTTTTCTGAGTCGGATGATGAGGAAAGAAACGATCCTAACCGCAGTTTAAGTGGTAACCTTCAACATGATGTTTACGGTTAGTTTGAAAAATTACAATTGTAATGATTTATTTGAATATGATTTAGTATTATATTTTTTGGGATTATGAATTTATTAATGTGTGTTTTATGAAGGGGGTGGGCAACAACCATTCTGGCAAACAACACCACATTATACCAACGTTAATTGGGAGCATCCCGATCAAGAAGACGGTTGAGGTTTAACTCAAAGAGACTGGAAAGAGGGCCAAGAACTATTTGTTGGCTTACGCTTCAACAAGAAGGATGTTCAAAATGCTGTTAATCGGTATTTGATGATATGTGCACCAAATAATGTCGGTCAATGAGTCAAAACCAACAAAGTATGTTGTTCATTGTCTCAAGAGTAATCCGGGTTCCCGGTGTCCTTTCTATATGCGTGCAATAAAATCAAAGAGAACTGAAAGATGAAAAGTTACCCAATGGGGTGGCCCTCATACCTGTGTAAATCCTAGTATGACTCAAAATCATGTTCATCTTACATCTCATATGATCAGTATGTGCATTGTGGGTAAGTTGTATACGTTTTAATAATTATCCCTTTTTTATAATTATTAACCTATTCTCCAACTATAACTATTTGATTTTTTATATTTACAGGTATGATTAGGGAAGACCCTTCAATTAAAATATCACTAGTTCAAGAAAGAATATCAAGTGAGCTAAATTATAAGATATCATATCGGAAGGCTTGGTTAGGCAAACAGAAGGCAATGACCATGGTTTACGGTGATTGGGAGGATTCCTATTCTGAGCTCCCTGTTTGCCTTAGATACATGCAGATTTACTCACCTGGTTCTTTTTATGACATTGTTGACGAAGACTATTATGTCGGAGACAGTCTTATCCCTCAATATCGACAATTCAAACGTGTGTTTTGGACATTTCGACAATGTGGTGAGGCTTTCAATTATTGTAAACCAATCATACAGATTGATGGTACGCATTTGTACGACAGATATCGTGGGACATTGCTAATGACAACCACTCAAGATGGGAATGGAAACGTGTTGCCTCTAGCATTCGCTGTTGTGGAAGGTGAAACCTTATCTGCGTGGTCGTGGTTTCTGTGTCATTTGCGTCAACATGTAACAGATAAGAATGATATTTGCATAATTTCCGATCGTCACCGTAGCATTAAATCGGCAATCGACAACGAGGCAAATGGATGGAGTAGAAATCAAGCATACCATGTATATTGCATCAAACACATTGCTTCAAATTTCAATCATAAATTCAAAAATCAAAAACAAAAACAACAGTTGGTGAAGTTAGGTAATTTTAATTTTATTTTTAGTCTGTAATTTTTTTTATTTTATTTATAGTACTATAATTATCTTTGTTACTTACCTTCCTAAACATAGTATAATAGTAACCTTCTTTCATGACATTGGTTCATCGTAGGTTACACTTCGTGCAAGCACATATTTGACAGGAATCTTCAAAAATTTTGTGAGCAAGATCCTGCAATTGCAAATTGGATTGAAGGGATCCCTGAAGAAAAGTGGAGTATGGCATATGATAAGGATGGTCGTCGATATGGACACATGACAACAAACTTATCTGAATGCATTAATAAGGTTTTCAAGGGATGTCGGAATCTTCCTATAAGTGCTTTGGTGAAGTCCACATACAGTCGATGTCGGGAATATTTCGTTGAAAGAGGACAACGCGCCCAACAAGAATACAGTGAAGGTCACCTCTATAGTTCCAAAATTATACAGGCTATTAAAAGAAATCAAGTTGTTGCAAATACCCACATTGTTCGTGTATATGACATACAACAAACACGATTTGAAGTTGAAGAGGCATTCAATCATTTGACACAGCGTGAGGGTAGCAAATGGACTGTAAAGTTAAATGAAAAATACTGTCAGTGTGGTCGGATGTCGATTTCACTACCCATGTTCACATGTAATTGCCGCTTGTGGACATGTTAGTGTTGATTTTTTTCACTTTGTGGACGATGTTTTCAAGAATGAAAACATCTTGAAAGCTTATTCAGCTGAGTGGTGGCCTTTGGGGAACCAGGATGCATTCGACCCTGTTCAACAACCGACAAAATTAGTCCCTGATGCATCAACTATTCGAGGTAAAGGTAGACCGAAGTCGACCCGGATTCGTAACGAAATGGATTGGACTGAATCATCGCAGAGGAGAGTCAAATGTGGTATATGTGGTCAAATGGGACATAATCGACGTAATTGTCCATGTAACTCACGTACATGAAAGTATCTATTATTATAAGTTTTAATATTACGTCTGATTAGTTAGTTTGTTATAAGTTGTTTTGTGTCAAGTCTTCATTTTGAATGTAATACTAAACAACATAATATATAAATTATATCCAAGATGTTCATGATAACCATATCAAATAAATAATTCACATAATAAAAAAGCAAATACATCAATGGTCATGACGACCTGCATGAAATCTACCACCAGTCCCACATGGCCTACCCCCCCTCCGTGCATCTTTAGCAGGGTTTCTTCGTGGACGCTGTTGTCTACTACTGGCAACATCATCAAACTGTGCCTGCAGATCTCCCCCTAATAAGTCATCCATCAGTCCCACATCATCGGGAATAATCCAAGGGGGCCCCATAGGGGTGCTAAGATCAATAGCCCCTCCCGTTGCAGGGGAGTCGCCAAATATAGTGTCAAACATCTCACCAAAGGTATGTTTTGGGGCATGAGAATGCCCTGGCTGTGATGAAGTGTCCGTCGGTGGATAACTGTATACCGGTGGCATCTGAGTAGGGGGCTGTGTAAAATACTCGGGAGTGTAATACATCCCGTGACCTCTCTCAGGCATAGGTGGTAACTGATAAGGATCTACAACAACGGATGCTCTACGACTAGTCAAACCACGTGTCTCCCTACTCTGAGGGAGGATATTAGTATCCTCCACAAGTCCTACATCATGCCTAGGTGGCGCACTGGTAACAGGCTGTGTAACTCGATCGGTCTGACATGTCAAAACGACTATCCTGTTACCAAGATCATATATAACATCTGGTGACATATGCTGATATCCATTAGGTGTAGATAAGTACATACACATATCAATCATATCACCCTACATTAATAACAATGTGTATGTCAGTAATTATTTACAAACATAGATAGAATAGAACATAATAAGAAAACTTACGAAGCCACCATCTTTTGCGTTCTTCTTGTCAATGTAAAGCTTAGATTTTTTCCTGTACCACACTAAGTATTCATCATTATAGCTCATAGACCCAATCATAGGTTCTCCTTCAACCTAAAGTTGTGTGCGGTTCTCCCAATGAACCAAATAAGGCTGGAGGACATTCATCCAGTTGTTGTCCTCCTTACCTCTCAGAGTCAACTGATGTAAAGTATCAGGCTGCAGTGGAACACTAGGCACAAACTGTCGCAATCCAAACTGTCTCATGACTAAATCCGTCGATACCACTCAATAATATGGAAAGACACAAGTGGTATCACGTTGCGCCATATCTCATGCCCAACGATACAAATATGTGGTACAAGACTCATAACTCCACCGGCATATGGTTGCCAAAGAAACTGCATTCAAATAATAATTGTACTGTCAAATTAAGTCTCCAAATCAACAAACAATGTTAATTGAAAACTGAAGCAATGTTACCTCATGTGATTTCAGCAAGTCCAACTTCTTCCTTATATCATCTACTTCGTCATCGAAAGTAATCCTCGGTAAAACTGGTAGCCATCTACACAAAAAGAAATCAACATTTAATTATTAATAAAAACTGTAATAACTTAAATAATAGTTGCTAATAAATTATATTACCTGTGACCAAAAGGAACACCCTGATCACGTGTAGTCATGACTGGTGGTGCTAAACATGTAAATCTTTCCCATGCCCAAAGCTGTATAACTCCCACCATCCCACCAATCGAAGCCACTTCAGCACTAGTGGCATTACACATCTCCCTGTATAAGTAACTTAGGAGTGCGCTACCCCAAGCATATTACCTCGTCTCTGATAAGTCTGCTAAGAACTGTAGATATCTAAGAGACACTCTAGAGCTCTGTTTATCCACTAGCAATACTCCCCAATGAATCGTAAAATCCATGCTCGAGTAAACCTCCGCATCGCCTCAACATCCCCAAGGAATGGAGTGATATCAGCAAACTGATCGTGTAACCAGGACAACTTTAAAAATGATCCTCTCATGTCATCCTGACCAGGCCTAACACCCAGTAGTTGCTCACACATCAATCCCCAATCACCAGTGGTAGGTCCTAATAGCGGCCTACCATCAACCGGTATACCAACTAACAATGACAAGTCCTCTAGTGTAATGGTACACTCCTCCACCGACATGTGAAAAGTGTGGGTCTCAGGTCGCCACCTCTCTATAAGTGCACTGATCAATGCTGCATCAAGCTTCATATAACCAATCCGACAAACCCAATAAAATCCCGCCTCGTGCAACTACTCAGAAATTTCATCAGGAAACCTATGCCGACCCAGATACATAGGCACAGCACGTCGATCTTCAACTTCCTACTATCTCCAGTATTCCATATATGCTCAGATATATGGTAAGACTGCATCCACAAAACGTCCCTCTCAACGAGACCAGACTCGATCCTAATCTCTGTCGTTGTAGATGAGGAAGCCATCATATATACCTGATATGCACAAAAATTTTTAAAATAATTAATTATGTTAACATATTTACGCTACAAAAAAATAATGAAGATTATTTTTTTTCTAAAGTAATCTACTATACAAACTTACATTGAATCTATTCTATTTTTATTTAAATAAAATTACGCTCAAAACAATTTATCTATTCTAAAAAATAATCTAAAAAAAATTTATCTATTCTAAAATATAATCTAAAAAAAAATTTAATTACCTACACAAACTTACATTTAATGTAATCTATTTTTATTTAAAAAAATTACTCTAAAAAAATTATCTATTCAATTTATATTTAATTTAATCTATTTTAAAAAATAATCTAGAAAAAAAATTATTTACCTACACAAACTTAAATTTAATCTATTCTATTTTTGATTATATAAAATTACGCTAAACAAAATTTATTCATTATATTTAAATTAATCTATTATAAATATTAATTACCAACAAATAATCTTAACTACCTAATTTAAATTTAATATATTAAATTTTACTTTAAATTAAATTATGCTAAAAAGAATTATGAAATTACGCGAAAAAGAATTATTCTAAATATTTTAAATTATTACTTAAAACTAAATATTACATGAGGCTACACAAATTAATTTTTATAATATTTTATTAGGATATTCTAATAATTTTTCTAATAAATCTACTAATAGCCTAAAACATTTTATTCTAAGTACCTATATTTTTTCTAACAACCTCAAATATTCTAAATTCTACTTGCCTATATTTTTCTTAACAACCTAAACTATAACTAATTCTAATACCATAATTTTTCTTAACAACCTAAATTATACTTAACACAATATATTATTGCACAACAAACTAAAAATGTTTCAATTTAAAAAATCTTACCTGATAATTTCACTGGACAAACTTGCTGCAAGGTGGAGAATAAACTACTGCAAGGTCGGGAATAAACTACTCCAAAGTAGGGTCCAAATTAGCTTCAAATGCCAAAATGCAGTGGGGACCAATGGAGAAAAAAATATTAACTTCGGTTGTGGAGGGAAGAGATGAGGGGAAGAGATGAGTTGAAGGAGGAAGTAAAACCGTGAGAGTGAAAGGGGAGGGGTCGTGGTAGAAAGTAAAAAGGGTTACGTCCAGGGGTGGGACGTAACCACTACAAAAGAGGTTACGTCCTAGTCTCGAGCGTAACCAATGCAGGGATTGACACGTGTCAATACCCTGCCTAGTTACACTCGCCCTTTGGACGTAACCCGTTTCTACATGTTACATTCGTGGGTTCAGCGTAACCGCTAGCCTCTAGTTTATGCTCCACGGCTTAGCGTAACGGCCCATTTTAATAAATATTATCAAATGGGCCCATTTACGTAATATAAAACGCAAATGGGTCCATTTAGGTCAAACTACCATCAGATTAACCAGTATATATCAAGTGGGGACCAAATTGTGTAAGTGGGTAATGATTTGGGAGAAAAAGATGGTTTGCGGGTGGGGACCAGAGAGAGAACGCAAAGGCAGGCAGTGAAGAGGAAGGAGTGAAAATGGTGGAGTAAAAGTGAAAGGGAAGGCAGTCAAAAGTAAAAAGGGATAAGCCTACACGTCAGGCGTAACCGTTTCTGCATCAGAAAAAGCAAAATCAAGGGGACCTGACACGTGTCGAACTCCCATTATGTTACATCATGACTTGGAGCATAATCAAAGGAGGAAGCTGTTCCGAGGCGAATTCAATGGACTCTTGACACGGGTAAAAATCCCTTAGGATTAAGTCTCTGGCTTGATGTTTACGCCTGTGAGTTAGACGTAACTCAATATGTATTGGATCCGCCGGCGGCTGGACATAACCCAGTATGTATTAGGTCCGCTCGGTGACTGAATGTAACGGTACATAGCTGTAATTAAAATGCAAAAGGAGTCATTTATGTAATTTTCTTTTTTTCCGGATGACACCGGCCAATAAATTTCAAATTGGATAAAGCTATGCTAAAATAACTAGTATAAGTATACCTCCACTCACTAGATAATCAACTTATTTTACCCGTGGTATCCGGCCCTTACTAACACAAAAGAATTTTATACTCAACAAAATAAACTTAGATTTTCCGAATAAATAGATTACTGTGGCATATATAAATCAAAATTTTTAATTTTTAATATTTATAAATGAATAAAAAAATTAATTTTACATTTAATACTAAGATAATTTAGATAATAATTTTTATAATTATCAATGATAACTATCAAAACTCCTTTAAAAATCAAACTAAATAAGAAAAATGAAAATGAAAAATTAAATAATTAATTTCTGAAAATATAAAACTAATCTATGTGAAGAATGAACAACTAAAATATTAATAAAGAGTATCACAAGAATAACACACTAAAGAAAAATACACGACTAGTTCAACCACACACTCCACTCTATGTAGACTTTATATAGAGTATCATAAAAATTCAACACAATAAAGAAAAATACACATCTTGGACTGTTGTTGAACCACCACACACACTCCATTCTCTGTAGATAAAGTCTGCCATCACTCCCAAAATCTATCACCATTTGTTTGTGAATGAGATAACAGAGATCACAAATCTTAGCTAAGACCTTCTAGAACTCGTATAGTCCATTTTCCCTATACCCACCCTAATCAGAATCTCTACTGTCTGCAAGATTTGGCACTCCAACTACCCTCACCATTCATAGTTCTTCCTCTATGACATCCATAACATATCCTCCAAGGTCAGCACTCTTCAAAGAGAAATTCTATGTCTTTGTGATTTATTCTTACTAAGTTTCCTCCTTTGACTTGTACCTAAGGGTTTGGAGTGAGGTTCACACCCTTAGGACCCATGGGGTTGTGGTCCTGGGCTGTGATGGAGGACCATCTAAGGAAAGAGGAAGGTAAAAAGAAGCATGATGGAGGGAGAGCTCTTGAAGATTGAAGGATATCTTGAAGACATGTTTTAGTTAGAAAATTTTAATCTTCTAGAAATAGTTCTCACTAGATATTATTGTATATTTCCTTTTTTTCCTTTTCTGAAAACTTTATTAGAAGAGAAATTAAGAATAGAAGCTCAAATAAGGAAAGAAAGGAATAGACCCTGAACCTACTTTAGTTCATTTATGGATCCAACCGAAGATAGTGTTTTAAGTGTATGGTCATGATGACCCACACACCTTAAACCTAAAAGGATCAAGGCCCATTACCTTCCCACTCTACCTTAGGAGGCTTCCTCTTAGTTTCACCATCTATAAAAGGATCTCAAGCTTTCATTTGTACCTAACTTTGATTTTGAGAAATAAAACTAAGCATTGTGCTTTTACCTAAGAGAGGAGTTTCTTGTATAGGTTTTGAGTCTTATCAAATATCCAATTCTTGGTGGCAATTATCCAATTCTTGGTGGCGATTCTACACTTTGCCATAATAGTTTCCGTTTCTAATTTTTTCCACCTTTGTATTTTCTTCTTGTTTCTTGTTTTTACCTGTTTTCACTAACCTTTTTTTTGGTCTTTGTTGATGAATTTCATTGAAATTAACTTAAGGAATCCGTGGAGTTTCTCTTGAAGAATTGAAGATCAGGAATTTCTCAAGCATAGAAGTGTGCTTGTATCAAGTGGTATCAAGAGCCTTTTCTTCTTCAAAGAATTCTCCATATTGGTTAGAAAATTTTTTCTGTTTTCTTGCAATTTTTTTTTAAATTTGGCATTCTACCTTTCTTTAGATTAGGATCTTTCCAATTCTTAGAATAACTGTGTTTTAGTGCATTGCATTAGAGTTTTAGTTCCAATTTTCGTTTTGGTCTTGGCATACACTTTTACTATTTCAGCCTTCTTTGCCTTTATATACCATTCACACCTTAGTTTTAGCCTTGTATCTTTCTTCTGCATTTTGGAAATTACATGCTTGCTGTCCACACATGAGTCTTGGAGAGATTTTGATGATCATCATTGTTTTTGAAGTTTCAAGTGCCTATACACATTGAAAAATTGATTTTTGAAAAATTGATTATCATCATTGTTTTTGAAAAATTGTTTTTGTAAGAATTCTTGCTTAAATCTTAGCCTTGCATGCCTTATTTCTGCACTTCTTTGAATGTATGATTGCTGTCCGTGAGCCATGTGTTAAGTTTCCTTTCATTTTAGCCTTTGCATGTGTTAAAATTCTCATTTAGGCATTGAGTTTTACTGCCACACCAACTTGAAATTCTGCTGTTGCCATACACATTCTTGTTGCTGTCATGGTATAAAATTCTGCATCTCATTTTCTGCTGCATATTCATCCTTTTTGCTGCTGTAATAGTTCTTGCACCTGTGTGAATTTCTTGCTGCATAATATTGACCCGGATGCCTTTCCCTTCATTTTCTAGCCTTGTTGCATGTGAATCTTGCTTGGGTTCTTGTTGCTGATCATTTCATTGGAATCCGCGTGCCTTGTCTCTTTTACCATACTGCACAATTGAAGTCTTGATCCTTATAAGTTCTTGCATTGTTCTTGCTGTACAATTCATTTTTCTGCTGCTGCATAATATAAAAATCGGTGCATACATTTTCTTCCTATACTTTCATTTCATTTCTGCATTTGCTGCTACAAGTCTTGTTGGAATCATTCCATTTTACTATCATAAATCTGTTGCTGTTAATTTGGTTTACTGCATGCATTCTGGAACAAATTACAATTTCATGTTCTTGTTGGATTGTCATTTTTCTGCATTCTATTTTTTCTGCTGATACAATTTTTCTGCTGCAACTTGCGTTTCCTTTTATTTTCCCGCTGTTAGCCGCTGCACCCTCTTGATTAGTGCTTGATCATTCTTGCTTGATTTTAATTTCTGCATAGTCAAACCAAATTGCTACATTTCTGCTACAAATTTCTTGGCGAGTTCTTGTACTGCATGTGCTTGCTACATCTTAATTCTTTTCTTCTCTTTGCTGAATCTCATTACTGCAAACATATTAAAAACAAGCTACTGCAATTTGCTGCTGCAAACTCTTGGTGAACTTCTTGCTGTCATGCGCCTTACATGCTGCATTTTAATTTTGATTCTGCTGTTGCTGTCCAATTGATTGCTGTATTGCTTTTGAACCACTACATTTTGTTTCTGCTAACTCATTGTGATATTAAACAAATTACTTGCTTCAAATTTTCTTAACTTTGCTGCTGCATCATATTAAAATTCAGTGTATACATTGTCTCACTATACATTCATTTCGTTTCTGAATTTGATGCTACAAGTCTTGCTGGGATCATACTATTTTGCTGTCAAAATTGAATCACAAGTTACTGCATTTTTTTCTGCTGTTTACCATCAATTTTGCTGTCATATTGCCTCAAACTGCAAGCTGTTTGCTGCATTTTTTTTGGTTTCGATTTCAATAATCAAGTAGCTTGCTGCATGAGAATTGGATTACACACTGTTACTGCACATATCCTAGTTAATTTTAGTTCACTTCATTGCTGTTTTGGACCCTTATGCAACTCAAATCTGCTACTGTTTTTACTGCATAATTGTGTGAATTGCTGCAACTTTCTGCACCATCAATTACAGCACTTGGTTATCTTAATACATGTGACTTGCTGCTGTTTTTATTACATGTGAATCTGCTGCATAACCCCATTTTTGCTGCTGCAATTGATTACATAAAATTCTTGCTGTTTTGGGAAAAGAACAACATGTTAAACTAGGCAATACATGCTAGGATCACTTAAGTTCAAATGTGCATACATGTTATAAACTTCCAAGTGAATTTGTGAATTGTTTTGGACCGAATTACTTGCTGCATTCTCTGCATTCTCCTTGATAATAAGTGCAGGTTTTGTTCTCCAAGTGAACCAAACGAGAGGCTAAGAAAGGAAACAAGAAGGAGGGAGAAAAAAAAAAAGAAGAAAAACCATTGGAGTTTCTAGCTTCTTTTCTACCCTTTTTGCATCCTTTGGTGACTCACTTGGCTATCACTAATTTGAAATTTTTTTAAAGATTTGGCTTGAAACTTAGGAAGATTCAAGTGTGACAAGGAGGAAACAAAGAAGCTACAACACCTTGGGTTGATACAAGTTGTTTTGGCCGTGAAAGCTACTATTTGCTAGCATATAATTGCTTGTAATTTTCTTTTCTTATTTGTAAATTGGACTTTGAACTCTCATCCGGTTTGTTTGCTGCACCAAAGTGAAATTCACGCTTTATTTTTCTAGCTTGCCAACTCAAACGGACATTATCTTGCTCATAGTTTTCGGTTTCCGAGCAAAACGCCTAGTGTCTCTTGCTTTCTTTACATATTGCCTATTACATGCTTGTATGTTTGAGCTTTAGTAGGTTGCTATACTTCACATCATATGACTTGCTCTTAAATTGTTCTCTATTATCTCTATTAGTAGCATAAATTCTAGTTTGCTATTGCCTCTTTTCCTTACAAACTAAATTCTCTTTTGAGTTGTGTTAAGTATTCCTTTCCTAAAACAAACATGGATAGCCCGCCTAGCATTGGTGATGATTTGTCTCCTAAAGCCAAGAGGATGTTGGATCTCAAGCAAAACATGATCACACATAGCTTGGATGAGTATGATAAAAGAAAAGAAAGAGAAAGGAGGACTAAGGAAGGAAATAGTAAGACTCATGGGGGAAAATGAAAGAGAAAAAAAGAGAGAGGAAGAGAAAATGAGAGAAGAAGGAGAGGTTATGCTTTTTCAAGAGTAAGTGAAGAAGGAAGTAATGAAAACATTATGGATATTATGGAAGAGGGGGAAGAAGGGATAGAGGAGATAGGAGGGAAGGCCGAGAGGGAAGGAGAGGATACTACGAAGAAGGCCAAAGAATAGAAAAGTTGAGACCTAAGATCCCCAAATTCAATGGAAATGGAGGTTTGGATGGTTGGTCCATGAAGGTTGATCAAGTCTTCAATTGTTACCAATGATAAATAAGGAAAGGAAGGTAAACCTTGTAACTCTTGAGTTTGAAGAGTATGCCCTAGTTTGGTGGAACCAAATCCAAGTGGATGTGATGAGGCATATGAGGGCAAGAATCACCAGTTGGCAAGCTTTAAAGGACACCATGAGGGAGAGGTTTGTGTCACCTCACTATGCTAGAGATATTCATATCAAGTTACAAAGAATGTATCAAGGGTATAGGAGTGTCCAAGAGTACTACAAGGATTTGGAGATCACCTTGTTGAGAGCCCAATACCAAAAAAGTAGAGAAGCAACTTTGACAAGGTTCACTCAAGGTTTAAATAAGGACATCCAAGATATATTGGAGCTCTAAAACTACACTACTATAGAAGAAGCCATCCACAAGGTTGAGAGAATTGAGGCTCAACTCAAAAGGAAGTCCAACATAAGGAGAACTTCTAATACTAATACATCCACTAGGAGGGACAAGGGAAAGAAAGAAGTTTCTCCACCACCATGAGCTCCACAAGCAAAAAGAGGTATCAAATTCTAACCCATCTAAATCTTCAAACATCAAATGTTTTAAATGTCTAGGTAAAGGTCACATTGCATCTCAATGCCCCAACAAGAAAGTCATGATCATGAGGGGAGATGGGGAGATCACAAGTGAGGAATCAAGTCCTTCCTCAAATGAAAGTGAGGGATCTCAAGAAGAAGACACTTGTGAGGTGGCCGAAGAAGGAGATTTATTAATGGTAAGAAGAATCCTTAACACCTTAAGCAAAGACCTTGATGACACCCAAAGGGAGAATATCTTCCACACTAGGTGCCTAGTGAAAGGTAAAACTTGCTCCTTAATCATTGATAGTGGTTCTTGTTCCAATGTAGTAAGTTCTAGGCTTGTTGAGAAATTAAGTTTACAAACTAAACCTCATCCTAGATCTTATAAGCTTCAATGATTAAATGAAAAAGGTGAAATAGTTGTAAATAAACAAGTTATGCTTACCTTCTCTATTGGTAAATATCATGATGATGTATTATGTGATGTTGTACCTATGAAGGCTTCTCATTTATTCTTAGGTAGACCATGGGAATATGATAGAAGTGTTATACATGATGGTTTGACTAACACTTATATGTTTTCATTTGGAGGTAGGAAGATCACACTAAAACCTTTGTCACCAAAAGAGGTTTGTGAGGATCAACTTAAAATGAAACTTAAGAGATAAAATGAGATGAAGCATGCTAAAACAACTAAAGGACACAAGCTCCAAACTAGTGGAAAGAAAGCATCCAATAACAAGAGTGGAAAAGAAAGTATGCTCATAGGAAAAAAGGACTTCTTAGCTAGGAAATCCTTATTTTTATGCTTACCCAATTCTATTTCTTTAAGTACTTCACTTGTAAGTAATCTTGAAAGCAAAGAGAGCCTATGGTTGGAGAAATATTTGGAAAGGAAGTATGACTTTTCTCTTAAATTTGGTATTCCTTTTAGTCCTAACTCTTGTTTTAAAGGTTCTCATAAGGAGTTATATATCATGGAACCATTGAGCAAACCACATGGAAGAGAGGAAGTGGCTAAAAGCTTCAAATTAACCTTGGGGAAGATTTTCTTAACCCTTACTCATTATAAATTGCATAGTTTCCGAGATCTTAACATGAAAATTTTAGTTGTACCTAATGATTTTCATCATGTTAAGTCTCCTTCTAGGATGGTTCAAGAGTCTAAGAAGGAGGGCAACCCACAATTCCATGCACATAGAAAAAAGAGTTTGGGTTATGATATAAAAGATCAATTAAATTCTTCTTTAAATTTTGACTGTGTTGTTAATGATAGAAAACAAATTCTATTATTGTTAAATATTTACAAACAAATAATATGAGTAGGTTTAAAAATTTACTTTTACACCTGTACTATTACTATAAGAAACATATTTACCTATATTTTGCATCATCTAACAACCAAGTTAATGATACATGTTTAATCTTTGATCCTGGTGGACTAACACTTATGAGTCAATAGGACTTTTCATGATTATATGGTGATAATTCTTTTGATATTCTTGACTAACTTGTGTCATGAAAATGGTGTAGATCAAACCAACTTGAGGGCAAGTTACTTGCAAGAATAAGGGTTTGATGGAGGACCTTCCACGGAAGGAGCTCTTACTAGAAGTATGACAGGAAGCATGATAAACAGGGAGCTCTTAAAGATTGAAGGAGCTCTTGAAGACATGTCTTAGTCTTAAAGATTGAAGGAGCTCTTGAAGACATGTCTTAGTTCGAAAACTTTGTAATCTTCTAGGGATAGCTCTTTGTAAACATTATTTAAACATTATTGTATATTTCCTTTTCTTGGTTGAGAACTTAGAAGAGAAATTAAGAAAAGAAGCTTAAGTGAGGAGAAAAAAGAATAGACCTTGAACCTATTTTAATCCATTTATGGATCCAAGAAGGTAGGGTTTTAAGTGTATGGGTTTCATGACCCACACACCTTAAACTCAAAAGGTTCAAGGCCTATTTCCTTTACTCTCCACCTTAGAAGCTTCCTCTTAGTTCCTTCATCTATAAAAAGATCTTAAGCTTCATTTGTACATAACTTTGATTTTGAAAAATAAAACTAAGCATTGTGTTTTTGCCTAAGAGAGGAGTCTCTTGTATAAGTTTTGAGTCTTGTCAAAGATCCAATTCTTTGTGGCGATTCTACACTCTTATTGGTTACACCATGGCGTCAATCAATTTCTAATCTTTTCCACCTTTGTATTTTCTTCTTGTTTTCACTAATCTTCTTTTTGATCTTTGTTGACGAATTACATTGAAATTAGCTTACCCTGTGTTTGGATGAGGTAATTGATTGGAGCAATTCATTTGTTCTGAAGAATTGAATTACTGTCAATTCAATTGACTTGTTTAGATAAAACATTTTGAAGAATTTAAAATGATGTCATTTTGAGAAGGAATTTCAAATGAGTAAATTTGGGGAATTTCAAATTCCATGTAAAAGTGAGGCATTTCAATTCCTTTTGAGTCATTTCACGATTCTCTCTCTCAACTCTTTAACTCCTCACACATTTTCTAATAATTTAAAATTATTTCACGATTATCAAGTTATGTAATTATTTATTTCTAATAATTTTTAAAATTATTGAGAGACTAAGCAATTCAAAATTTTTAATTAAGTTACATTTAATTATTTATTATGTTTTTAATTATTCAATATTAAAAAATTAATTATTAAATATTTTGAAACATTAAAATTTATCATGGAACATTAAAATTATTTTGAATATTTAAGTATTTAAAAATAGTTAATATTTATTTTTATTCAATATTAAAATTTAATTTTTAAATAAATATTTAAAAATAAAAATTTGAATTTCTTGGAAATTGAATTACTTTATCCAAATAAAGAAATTAAAATGTAAGAAATTGAATTGATTCATCCAAATAAGATGAATACAAAATGAAAGGAATTTAAATCAAGACAATTGAAATGCTGAGTATTTAAATTTCTTGAAGAATTTGAAATTTCCCATCCAACACAGCTTAAGGAATCCGTGGAGTCTTTCTTAAAGAAGAGAATTGAAGTCTTTCTTAAAGAAGAGAATTGAAGATCGGGAATTTCTGTCAAGCATAGGAGTGTGCTTGTATCAGGTTGTCTTCTCCTTCTTGCCTTCTTGGTGGCTTGGTGGCTCGTAGGAACACGCTAGCTAGTTCTTATGGGGTATGCAATTTTCCCCATGGATTTTCGTCTTTTGTGCAGGTTGATGAGAGGAGCATGAAGGTTAGTGAGATTGCTGTGATGCCTCATGATTTACTTTGTAGCTTGTTTGATGGTGATGAGGATGGTAAGTTTGCAAGCTTGAAGTGTGTTGGGTTGGGGATCTTGTTTACGTTTTTAATGATGATGATGATTTTCATAGGATGTATCCTGCTTGTGTGTGTGAGATTGATGGGAGAGTAACAGCTGTGTGTGGAGGAGAGTGTCATCCTTGCCATCACTCATGAACAGGTTTTACAAAGTCATTAATTTTTTTCAACTGTTTCAATGCATAAAAACTAAAATACTAATAAAGAGTGTCATAAGAATGTCATAAGAATTGAACACACATGTGGTCACTCTCCATCACCATTTGTGAATGAGATGACAGAGGTGACTGAGTATGTGGTCACTCTCCATCACCATTTGTGAATGAGATGACAGAGGTGAAAAATCTTAACTCTAAGCTCATATTATCCTTCCTCCCTATACCCACCCTAATCAGAATCTCTACTACAAGCTATCTCCTTCAATTCGTTCTCAATCTTCTCCAACCACCCTCACCATCCATGGCATCCATAACATATCCTCCAAGAACAATCAGTCTTTTACCTTTGACCTTTCCTCTAACACCTGGTTCCTTCTCCTCAAGCCTCAACACCACCATCACCACCAACCCAACTCCTTGTTTTTTCATCACTGCTTCTAACTTTCTCTACACCCCATCCTTCACCCCTCCCGACACTCCACTCCTCCCCTCCACTCCCCTAGAATTAATCCTCTCTTGGTTGTCTTTTATGATAGAAGACAACCCTTTGAGAATCACCTAATTTCATTGTTGTAGGTGTATCATAGAAATCTTATGTCATGTGCATGAATTTGGCATTTGCATTATTAGGTATATAAATTTATTACTTGATTCTGACCTAACAAATGCAGTGGTTTTCCTGCTGAGCGGAACCACTTATTCATGTAAATCTTTAGCACTTCACAAATCAAATAAATATGTAACACGCAACCAACTCAACTCACTCTAATTATTTCCCTCTCTATATACATATCTGTCGAGTATTCTAATTATTTCCTAAATATTTTTTTAAGTTTAATGTCATGTATATGCAATTAATATAAAAGCATGTGTAACTAATACAACCATAGTAACATATTTTTTTGTGTATTGTTAATTTGATTAATAAAATTTGTTGACAGATCACGGTTAAAGAAATAACCTATATTATTTCTTTGTCCAAAATTATAGCAATTTTAATTTTTCATAATAATTACAAAATGATTATGGTTCTCAATTTTTAATGTAACAATTTTCTATTTTAATTTCTCTTATATATTGTTAGTATGCCAACATATTCTCTCGGTCTCAAGAATAGATAACAAAAGTCTCATTTTTCTTGATCTCAAACATAAGAAAACTTTAACAATTTTTATCTTATTTAATGCCGTTATTCTTAATATGCTCTTCAATTGATATTACTATTTAATGCTTTGACTTGTATTTTATGTGTGATAAATAAAATTAAGAAGGGTAATTTAGAAAAAATATTTTGAAACTAGTAAACTTTAACCTAGATAACTAATATCTTAATAAATAAGAAATATATCTTTTTTTTTTACGTACATTTGAGATCGGGTGGAATATAAGAATAAAACATTTATAGATGAGAGTAAGATTATTTTAATAAAATTATTTAAATAAGTGACATATTTCATATTATTTTAATCTATATAAAATCTTAAATAGCAATTATTTTAAGACGGAATGAGTTAGTGAAATATTTTATTGTGTAAATTGAGACAAAATTATAATTCTAAATAAAGAATAATACAATTTTTTTTAAAGAACTACACAAGTTTTATCCATGTAACAAACATTAATATTGTGAAATGCATGAGTTTCAATTGGTTTATTGTTTAGACGTTTGGGATTGGAACTAATCCAAGTAATTGGGCAGGGACAAGGATTGTGCATTTAGTTTAAAAGATGTAATTAGATTTGATGCCTCAAATACCAAATATTTATTGAATGGACCACATACCCCAAAATATTTAGAGACAAACAGAGGGAGAGTTTTGTACGCAGAAAATATGTTGCATGTGTTGCACCACATCACTTCGTCAACCTCCTCTAGAAGAAAACAAAACGTGTATGTCAAAAAATCTATTTATTTTGTCACAACACTCAGATTCTAGAACATTTTTTTTTAATTAGTTTTTAGAATTGATTCCAGAAGACCTGAAATGTTTAAAGTTTTACTGATTTATAAGTTAGTATTGTAACTCTTGATCTTGAGGTTCATGCATGCCATAAGTTTTTGTAGATGATAGAAAATGAATACAAATTTTTCTGTTAAATAAAATATACACCTAATATGTTAGCTCAGAATGCTTAATTATTTTGTTAATCACATCAAATTAACCGACAGATTAATTTTCTTCTCACAAATTACATGGTTAAATTATATTTTTATGACTATTCAGAAAAGCTTAATCATATGTCCCATCTATTTTATAAAACGTATTATAAATTAAACTACGATTTTTTTTATTATTAAGGACCTTTAAAACTAAAAAAAATATCAATAAAAAAAAGTTCCTATTAGAACAGCATTTATTTAAGTAAGTCGAATTTGCTTTTGCTTATTTTGAAAAGCAGAAAACTACTTTCTTTTAAGCAGAAACGGTATAATACAACACATCATAAAAATAGAAAATTACTTATTTTATTAAAAAATATTTATTTTAAAAAATAAATTTAAACAAGTGGACTCAAACTATTAATTGAACTCACTAAGTTAATTTAATATTATTTTTTTAAACATAATATTTTTTGAATTATTATTTTCTCTATATTAACTTAGCTTGTGATAACTTTTAAAAAAATATTTTTCCTAAGATAACTTAGTAAGATAATATTTTGTTGATCTTGAGTTATGACATTATTTTAAATTATATATCATTTATTTATTTTTTTATTTAATAAATCAACATAAGTTAATTATTTTTGTTTTTAATATGTAATTAATTTTTTAATTTAAAAATTATACACCGAAAATATAAAATAATTTTATGCACTTAACCAATTACAAATAAAATTTTATAAAATTTGAAATAATTTTATTATAAAGTTAACAAACTCACCCCATTATCACTTATTTTTTATAAAACTTTATGACTTTCATTTTGAAAAGAAAATCAAAATTTATACTCAACCCAACAGAGTTCACAATACATCTAGATAGGTTTTAACCCTAAAAAGGGTCTAATATTGAATACGAAGGTTGATTGAATTTGGTTCACATATTTTGACAACTGGATAATGGAATTTATACACTTGTGGATAATTCAATAAAAAATATTTACATCCAAATGAAATGATAGAGATGTCAAAACTCAAATGCTTCAAATAAATGAAGCAAAATATTCTATAAATAATTAGGCCTTACATGGACTAATAGAACGTCAGAAACTCATAGAAGCTTCCCAGATAGTGAGTGTATCTCTAACATCCACCAACCTCTGATGGAACGTGCAACTAACCTCTATTAAACAAATTATCTAGTAGTATATACATTCTTTTTAATACTTATTCTATTATTCATTAATTTTTTTTAAAATTATAAAATTAAGAAAAACCCAGATAAATAACGAATTTAAATTAATAATAAAGTATGTTTTTAAAAATAAATGTGCTAAAAATATTTTGTTGTTAGCATTCATCAAAAATTTGTTTATAGTGTCTTTAAAATTCTAAAATTTTAATTTTTGTCTCCTGAAGATCTTTTATTCTATTTCAATCTCTCTAATTTATAAATATATTATTTTTCCATAAAATTCTTCTAATTATGTCAATAATTCACTTTTTAAAATAATAATAATAAAGAATAATAAATTCACTGAAATTTTCAAATTGCAATTCATAAATATTTATTTTGTGCAGTTTAATAGTATTTTTATTATTTAATCGATCAATCAATATTAATTAATATGGAAAAATGACATTATTTATACGTATGATTCATTATCAATGCATGTATGATTAAATGGCACTTCAAATAAATAAAATTGATTATAAATTTAAAGATCCTTAAATGTTTTTTTTTCAAAAATCATATCCAATCGGATAGAATAGGAGAAATTTAAGTTATTAATTCTATAATTTATAATCAATTTCATATGTTTATATGTCATTTAAATAATGCATATATCCCATTAATTGGGTATATAAGTAGGATTATTTAAATAATGCATGTACTCTAATAATAATAATAATAATAATAATAATAATAATATATGTTAGAAATAAAAAAACTATTAATATAAAATATTTTATAGAATCCATCATAATTCATCATATATAAATATATATATATATATATATATATATATCAAATAGATATTTATTATATTTTAATTAAAAAATATCTATAAATTATAAGAAACTGATATATAAATAATGACATAGTTTTGTAAAACAAATTTATAATGCATATATTGTTATCTAATAAATTAATAAATAAAGAGATTTTCTTAAGTTCCATTATTGTACAAATTTATGATGGACTCTTGAGTCTTTGGTTTCATTCTGTCGCACTCTCTGTTTAGACGTAGTCTCTACTCTCTCCTTTAGTTATTGGGTCAAATCAATATCTTTTGGGTTCAGTCTCATATGACCTATTTAATGTTGGACTGAAAATAATTTTCTACAATTCAAAACACCATAACGATCTATTGTACAGTAGAAAAAAATATTTAATTTTCTTAAATTTTATCTATTTTCTAAATAGGTATTTTAAACTTAATTTCATCTTAATATTTTTTTTTTTACAAATAAATACTTCAAAGTTCAATTTGGTGCCGTTTGATCTTTTTCTCTTCTTCTTGTCCATAAACACTTCAATTTCAATTTCATTTATTAACATTTTAAAATTTACTCTTTTATAGATAGTTATTTTATATTAAATTGGTATTAAAATACTAAAAACTAAATTCAACAATTTTTTTATTTTAAATACCAATCACTTATTTTTTTTATTTTTTATAAATTAATTTTTAAATATTAAAACATAATGAAATTTAATAGCTTTATCCCTTTTTACTTTTTCAAAAATCATTTTTATTATATTATAGTAAGTAAAAATGAATAGTAACAAAAGAATGATAAAAGGATTAACGAATGATTGAGATTTAACATAAATAATTAAGTCTAAATTGATATTAACAACTATTTGTAAAGAAATAAAAAATAAATTCTGATGATGAATTAGAATGAGAATAAATTTCAAAGATTTTGTATACAAAATCAGTAAAATTAATGTACATCAAATATTAACTTTAAAATAGATACTAATGACATTTGTACTAATAAATTTGAAATTAGTGAGTTTCCTAATTTAAGAAATATAATCACTAAAAATATAACTGTGCCACAGGGCCGGCTTAAGACAAGTCAAGCAAATAAATTTCCAATTGGATAAAGCTATGCTAAAATGACTATCATGAGTGTTCCTCAACTCACTAGATAATAAACTTATTTTACTTGTGGTATCTAGTTGTTAATAACTCAAAAGAATCTTACACTCAAAAATCAAACTTAGATTTTCCAATTAAATAGATTATTGTAGCATATATAAATCAAAAATTTTAAATTTAATTTTTATAAATTAATAAATATTTTTTTTTATTTTTACATTTAATCTTAAGATAATGTAGATAATAATTTTTATAATTATCAATAAGCACTGCCAAAACTCCTTTAAAAATCAAACTAAATAAGAAAAATGAAAATGAAAAATTGAATATTTAATTTCTAAAAAAGGAAAATTAATATCTTTGGAAGAATGAATAATTAAAATACTAATAAAGAGTATCATTAGAATTGAAAAAAAAAAAAAAAAAAAAAAAAAGTCTTTGACTGTTGTTGAACCACACACTCCATTCTCCATCCTCTTTAACTAAGTATGTCATCACTACCCAAATCCATCATCACTTGTGAATGAGATGACAGAGATCACAGACCTTAACTCAGACCTCCTGGAGCTCATATTGTCCTTCCTCCCTATACCCACCCTAGTTAGAGTCTCTACTGTCTGCAAGCTTTGGCACTCTATTATTTCATCTCCTTCATTCTCAACCCTCTCCAACCACCCTCACCATCCATGGTTCTTCCTCCATGGCATCCATAACATATCTTCCAAGAACAATCAGTCTTTTGCCTTTGACCCTTCCTCCAACACCTGGTTCCTCCTCCCCACACCCCAACACCACCATCAACACCAACCCAACTCTTCTTTCATTGGCACCAACTCATTTTTCTTCATCACTGCTCCTAACTTTCTCTACACCCCCATCCTTCACCCCTCCTGGCATCCCACCCCTCCCCTCCACTTTCCCAGAATTAACCCTCTTTTGGGTGTCTTTTATGATGGAAGACAACCCTTTGAGAATCACCCTAAGTTCATTGTTGTCGGTGGAGTCAAATTCATTGGGAATTTAGTTGATATAGAGGACCGTTTGGATGTGGAAATTTATGACCCTTTATTGGGATCTTGGGAACTTGGTCCTCCTCTTCCTCCTGATTTCAGATCAGGAAATTCTTCCTCTTCTCTCTCATCAGCACTCTTCCAAGGGAAATTCTATGTCTTTGGGATTTACTCTTGCTATGTTTCATCCTTTGACTTGCACCTAAGGGTTTGGAGTGAGGTTCACACCCTTAGGCCTCATGGGGTTGTCTTCTCCTTCTTGGTGGCTTGTAGGAACATGCTGGTTCTTGCTGGGGTCTGCAATTTTCCCCATGGATCTTCCTCTTTTGTGCTGTGGAAGGTTGATGAGAGGAGTATGGAGGTCAGTGAGATTGCTGTGATGCCTCATGATTTACTTTGTAGCTTGTTTGATGGTGATGAGGATGATAAATTTGCAAGCTTGAAGTGTGTTGGGTTGGGGGATCTTGTTTATGTTTTCAATGAGGATTTTCATAAGATGTATCCTGCTTGTGTGTGTGAGATTGATGGGGAAAGTGGGAGCTGTGTGTGGAGGAGAGTGCCGCCCTTGCCATCACTCATGAACAGGTTTCACAAAGTCATTAGCTTTTGTTCAACTGTTTCAATGCATAATATTCTGGGTGAACGCCAACTCCCTGGTCTTCAATAATAGGTATTCTTCTGTTTCTAGATGTCCCTATTTTCGGATTGGTAGTTTCTTAGGAGGATTCAATTCACCTCTTAATTTTTGGATTCATACTTTTGTTTCTAGATGTCACTATTTTTGTTTTCTGTTATGGTTTTGCGGATCCTCTCTACCAGTTTAACTTGTTATGGTTCTGATAAACATGCTACTTGAAATGAAATATTTAGCAGTTTAGCTGCATAATAGACCAATTAGGATTACGGAATGTTTAGCTTCATAATTAATTAATTATATCTATTTGTTTTTAGTTTATATACTCTTACCAGTTTAACATGTTATGGTTCTGACAAACATGCTACTTGAAATGAAATATTTAGCAGTTTAGCTGCATAATAGACCAATTAGGATTACGCAATGTTTAGCTTCGTGATTAATTAATTATATTTGTTTTTAGTTTATATACTTTTACCACATTTTGCTTTTGGTCCTTATAGTCTAACTCGGTTAAAAAAAAATGTTCATTTGGCAAAGAGTGATCCACATTCATCTTGTCTCATGTCTACTTGAGTCCATTTGTAATCTATTTAAGATGTTTTTGGTCTCTATACTTTTATTGGTCTCTATCCATTTAGTCTCTAAAAGCAAACCCAAAAAAAAAAAAAGATTAAGGACTGAAAGCAAAACCAGTGAAAGTACAGGATCAAAAACATATTTATGCCTTATATCAATTAGCAGTTTAGAATTCTTTGAAAATGATAAGTTTGCCCATCATGGTATAGAGTTATGTATTTTTGTTTAAAAGCAGTGCAGTCCTATGTTTAACTCATTTTACCATTTAAAATATTTACATTTATTTTTGTTTTTCTTACTTTTTTATGGGGGCTCTTCATAAAAGGGAACATTGTTTTCTCTATGCTGCTGTGACATTTATTCTTGGTGCCATTGCACTGCAGTTTGGTAAAATCATTTGCCATATGCGCTAAGCTGCCTATTTGTATCTCCCACACAATCTAGTTCAAGTGTAGATTTTAGTTTTACATGATAGGATAGAATTTGAACCTTTGGTGATTTGATGAGCAAGGACCCACCACTCAGTTCTAATTTTTAATACCTAAATATATGTCAGTTGATTCAGATTTTCAAGTTAGTTTGGGTTGAGAACTTATAATTATGAATAAAGATTGATAACTGTATGGTTGCTTGGTTAAGATTTATTACTTTCATAAAAGCAAGTGACAACACGAGACAAGTTAACCTGAACCATACTATAAAAATCAATGGTCAATATTATATTACTAAAACAATCTTGATTGAATTAATCTCTCCCAGGTGGATTAGTTCCACACTTTGTGAAGTCTGCCCAGATAGAAGCCGAATTGTTTGATGGTTTATTTTCTATATATAATTATATATTGAGTTGTTAAATTTAGATTACATTTACAATACTCAATATATTCACAATTTATTTTAAATGAGTGATAAAATCATTTCAGAAAATCATTTTGCCAGCTTCACTGAGCCATTTATTGTTCCCTACACAATAAAGTTGTATATATGAGCATAAAAATTTAAACCTTTGATGATGAGATGGGCAAGGAGCGCACCACTCATAGTCTTGATAAGTTCTGATTATTTAATACCAAGGCATATGTCAGTTGCAGATTCAGATTGTCAAGTTGGTGCTGGGTGTGAACTGATGCCAATAAATTAACTAAATTATTATTGTGAATGAAGATTAGTACAACTCGGGATTTGGATTCCTGTACAGAATATGGTCCTATTTGAGAATGTAAGATACAATGTATTTTTAATATAACTAGTGGATCCCACATCCAAAATCAAGGTCCTTGATCAATAAAAAATGTTTCTCTCTCTCTAACAGGACTATATCTTATAATTTATGAATAGGAGGGGATTCAAATCTTAATATCCTCATAATGCATACTACATGGATAAATGTACGAAGTAGTGAATGTTTGAGGAAACAAGCATGCTGTATATGCAGAAAACATAACTACTCAAAATTTCAAAGTTGTTGATGCATGAATTTATATTTTTATAAAAATCCTGTTGTTATTCATGTTATAGAACTTCTAGTTAAATGATCATCTTTAAAATTTTCTATATGCAGAAAGTAACGAGGAATTTCTCTGATTGAGATGGAGCTTTGTTTGTTATTAAGACAAGTATCAAGCATTAGTATCAGTTTCATAATAATAAGTGAAAGCGTGAGAAGAGTTAATCTTCACCATATAATCAAAATAAATGGTCAAGATTATATATAACCAAAACATTCTTGATGGGACTAATCTCTCCCCAGGTGGTGGATTAGTCCTACGTTTTGTGAAGTCTTCCCAGATGGAAACTCAGTTGCGTTGTGGTTTATTTTCTATATATATTGAATTGCTGAATTTTGAGTTTAATTTGTAGCTTCCAATATGTTATGAAGTTTATTATATTTGATGTTCTCTTGATTGATTGGGGGTTTCCGAAACTTTCTTCTTTTTTTATGTACTACGTGATTAAACATTATTGAGCTTTTCCATTGCCTTCCATTTTCTTCTTCTTCACTGTATCTCATAATGATTTGATGAATCTACTCTCAATTGTTCAACCAACATTCAACAATATAAATATTTCTTTTATCTCTATCCAAGTAACCCTGTGGTTTTAAAATTCAACAGAAAACAAAGGGAGTAAAAGAAGAATAGTTCAGTTAGAAGAATCATTTGCTGCAGAAGGTGGTATCTAGATGCTGGTGTACCAAAGGTTTGTGTATCATTCTCACCAGGCAATAGCAGAAGCTGTAATAAAATATGTAATAGATAATAATCCTGTGTGTGTTGTATGTCTAGTTTAGCTATCACAAAACATGGTATGGACAATGTTTCATAGTGACAATGGCAAACTGTATTCACTATTCAGTATTAGTTTGTTTTGTAAATTTAAGTAATAATCATGAGAATTATTTAGTTTCATGTTGCATTTCTAAGTACTGATACGGGAAACTGTGATAATCATTTAATATAATGCTAAAGTAGTGAAAGTGGTACTCATCAAAATTGCACGAATGGTCCTTTTTCTTACACCACCATTTAAGGGCTTTTTTATAGAAAGCTTGACCGTGCAGTTGTGTCATTTAGATTCATCAAGATGTGTATGTATTCTTCTTTGGCCCTTTATGCTGCCTTATCTTGGGTAATGATAATGTTCTTTATGAAGGTAAAAATTATTGCTCAATCAATTGTGGCTAATCTTGTTGGCACAAATGGAACTCCCAATAACTATCCATGCTCAATCTTTCATGTTTCACATCTTCACTGTGACTGGTTCCACTGAATTCGAAGATGTTGAAATTTGCTATCATTTTTTCCTGCTTTTTTTTTTTTTTTTCTTGTTTTTTGTTCTGTATTTTAGTTTTCTTATTTGACCCAATTCATGTTTATTGTCCCACTCGCAAATCACATAACATAGCCTATGGTTTCTAATTGTTTTAAAGCTTACGATCAAACATATTGGAGTTATTAAGTGATTTCTGTTGTACCCTACAATTTGGGTGGGTGCCAGTACCTATTCTACATAGGCTATAGCCATCTCATAATTGAGCTACAATTTATGGTTTTAAATCAATCATATATCTTTGATTATATTTGACCAGTTGAATTAAACGACACTCACTCTTTATATTTATTATTACATCATTGAACGTGTAAATCAGCTGATTGAGATCATTCTAATTTATTCATAATTAAAAATCTCAAGACCGAATCTTTATAAAAAAATTATATATATATATATATATATATATATATATATATATATATATATATATATATATATATATACTAGTTATTGATTGTTCATTTTTGCAGTAAAAAAATTTAAATTTATGACTTTTAATTTACTCCTTCCCTCACCCAAGACACTGATACTAAACTTATCCGAGTGATGACATTATTAATCATTGGTTTGATTTAGATAGTCACTCCAAGTGAAGACTACAAATACTTAACATAGTTTAATCATGTTTAGCATAATAAAGCAATTTCGAAAAAATAATAAGCATAAGTTTATAATTATAAGTTCAAAATGTTATTAAACAACTAAATTAAAAGTATAGTTTAATGATATTTTTTTTATTTATCTTCGAAAAGTTTTTTATAAGTGAAATTATGTTTAAATCTAATATTACTTCGAGTCTTTTATATAAGAAATATATGAATACATATTTTGGTCTTATTTATTAAAAACATATACCAACTTCAAGATATATTAATAGTTAATATTATTTCAAATTGAAGAAATCCATAAGGAGATATTAATTGTTTACATGCAAATGGATACATTTATTAGCCTACTCACTCTGGTCAATCACATGCAAAAACTACATAATTTTAGGTTTCTAGTATGCAAACTTGCCAAGAAAACCTCCTGTGTATTCTTAACTATTTGAATATCTCTAATAAGAGACATGGGTATTCTGTGTTGAGAGTGCTGAACTTGAGTTCCTTCCTAACCATTATTCTCATGATATACAATATTTATATCATTTGATCACCTTACATGTTATTTCTTTAACATTTATATATACTCTAACCATCTTTAGGGATAATTAATTTTTAAATACCATAGTTAGTATATTGGTTCACCATTTGAGCATTAGAGTTCCTACAAGTAGATGTCATCTCCAGGACAACCTCAACGAAATAGTGAAACTCTCCTTTTCTCTCCGTTGACCTTGGACAATGCCACATGTCAATTAGAGCATAACACTAACTAATATTGTTTACATAAGATGATGATGGATACATATCTAATGACAATAGAATACAAAAAAACATTTCATTACTTTTATGGAATTTTTTATATACATGTTATGATAACGTTGCATATATTTTTGTGTGATTAATGATGGTATTCCTTTTTAACCCTAGTATTGGTAAGAATTATGTACCACTAATAGCAAGATTAATTCCATTGAAGCCTTGGGTGTATATAATGATATTAGTTATTTTAATTATCGAATTACTTATTATTTTTTAATTCTTTTTAATAAAATTTGTTTTAAATATAGAAATTTTCTTTTATGTTGAGAATTTAAATTCTCATAACTTAATTTTAAATATCCATTTTCATTTTAAATATTGAGTACCTGTATATTAAAATTAATTGGGTTGATCTTTTCAACTCTATCCTCCTTTCAAGTAAATCAACACTTTTAGTGATAAAGATTTAAATCTTAATTTTTAAAATTATTTAGTGTAATTATCATATTTTATATACTCTTTCTTATTAATTAAAAAATATTAAATACTACAAAATAATGAGTGGGATTTTCTATATAAAAGGTGAAATAACTGGTCTTTAAGTAGTGTTATTTTAACTTAATTAATGATATGATGGTTTTTTTTTAAGTTACCTATTTCAAGTGTAAGTTATACGGTATAGAACTTAATAAATATCTTAGTTAATAATTTCAATAATTTCTTAGTATATAAGAATTCATGCTATTATAAATACTTTTAATAAGTTATTTATGTGAGAATATGATTATGATAAAAATGTTAATAAAAGTTTTTACATAATTCAACTTCTCCTCATCATAATTTTTGTTTGTCCTTTCTGAAATTGAAACACAAGCACTCAACACAAATGTTTAGCATAAACAAAGTCAAAAATATGAGATTGTTGGAGCATAAGCATAACTTAATCTTAACTCTTTATTTGGATGAATCAATTTTACATATCAATTTGTGAAATTGAATTACCATATTATTAATTGACTTGTTTGGATAAAGTATTTAGGAGAATTTGAAATCATGTTATTTTTAAAAAGAATTTTAATTGTATAAAATTAAAGAATTTAAAATTCTACATAAAATGTAAGCATTTCAATTTCTGTGTTCCTCCTCGTAGCTCTTGCACGATCGCATCTTTCTTGCACGACTTTACTCCTCACTGGTTCGTTCTCTCTTTCACAAACTCATTCTCTCCCTTTGCTTAATCTAGGGTTTTGTTTCTTTTCTTCAATCACTGGTTTGTTTCATGACAACGAGGTTGGTTTCGAAGGGGATGTGGATGCGGGGGGAGGGGGGAGGGAAGGGTGAGGAAGGTGTGGTAAGCGTTGTTGACGAGGGAGGCAAGGTCAGTGGCTAAGGCTTTGCTAGATTTAATGTGGCGGGTGTGGAGGGCGGCAAAGGGGTGGAACTCGCTGCAAGGGATGACGTCATTGCCAGAGATGACAGAGCCGTAGTCGACGGGGCAGACATAGAGGCCGATCTAGAGGTAGCGTTAGGAGGAGGTGAAGAAGGCGCGGGAGCGTTTGGTTTTAGGGTTTTGCTAACTTTGTTTACTATTTTTTTGGGTAGATAAAGTTTACGAAGGAAAGGGACCAATTGGCAGTAACAGAAATAGTGAAAAAGCTAATTCGAGACTTTGCTAAGGTTATTACTTGTTTGATTTCTGTATTCTGCCTTGATTTTTGTTTACTTGTTGTGTGTATATCATGTTTGTCTAGTCTATGGTCTTCAAAAAATTAGTTGCTACAATTGTGTAGCTAGAACTCTACTTAGTTTTGTATCATTCATTTCCTATTTTACGATAGAGCCAAAGTAAATTACATTATTGTGCAGTTATATGTTTCTAGTTATCAATTATAACATATAACCACGAAAAGGAGTAACACCAAGCAAAATGATTACACTTGTTTAAAAGTCCTTAAGCCAACAGTCTCCTTATACTGACTACATCTTGTCTTGCACTCATTATGGCTTGTAAATCTAGTTTTACTAAAATGGATTTTAAGTTCCTGGCCTTGTTATGATTTTAAGTTCATATTTTATTTTCAATGGAATTGCAATTTGTTTGGCACACACGGTATATTAGAAATATTGATGGATGATATATTATATAATTACTCAAGTATATAAATCTTGCGTTGTGAATATTTGGGATATAGATCATTTGGTCGTCTTTAGTTAGCATATACAGATTGCATACAAACAAAATATATAGCTACAATGTATTTGTTTATATGAGAGTAGTTATGCATTTTAAAATACAACTTACCTAATATCTTATCAAATATAGGACTTCGAGGAATTTCACCCTCTTAAATATGAAGGCAAAATATAAAGTTCTTTGTAGTTTGAATATACATCAATCTATAAGTTACTTGACATTAGACTAGTTGTTAGAAGGTAGTATTACACTAGGAATAGTTTAATTTCCTAGTTTGTAATTTGCTTTTTATATTTTTTTCCTACTATATATGCTATTACTCTTAACTTAAAGATGTACCTCATGAATTAAGCTGAATGTATTTTTTGCCGTTTGGATGGAGAAGAAATGGATCATAACATAGTTGACACTGCGATTACTTCAAGAAAGAGTTTAAGAAGATAATCTTATTAGTTGTTGTTTGTGTTGTTCATATGATTATTGTTGTAGTGACGTGGTATTCTAATAATTATTTTGTTAAGGAACCAACCCGTAATTGAGAATTGGAACATCGTAACTTCCTTAATCGTCTATATAGAAGGACAAAGAAAGATTGCATTGAACAACTAAGGCTTAGTAAGAGTGCATTTTTTAACTTTTGTATTGAGAGTAGTAATTAAAGTGAGGAAAGACTATTTGGATTTTCAATCCTATACTTTAGATGGTGCGAAAGCAAACAAGTAGAGATGGTTTGAGGTAAGTTTATGAATTGTTATGAAAGATAAGTTAATTACAAATTTTTCTTAAAATTTAAAAAAATTGTCTTGTTTGTAGAAATGTGTTGGAGCACTTGATAGGACACATATTCCAGTTACAGTTTCTCCTGGTGAGAGACTTAGATATCGTAATAGAAAGGGTGATCTCTCTAGAAATGTATAAGTTGCTTGTGGTCCAAATTTAAAGTTTATTTATGTGTTACCTGGGTGGGAAGGTGATCCGCGCCAGGCGTGCGATATTTTAAGTCACAACCCAACGCTTGGCTATGACAAGTATACCACAGTCGTCAAGTAATAAATATTTATAGATTAGGGTTGTCTTACCTACGAGAGATTGTTGAAAGATAAATTATAATAGAAAAAGATGAAATTAATTTAGAAATAAAGCAAAGGTAATTTTAAGAAAGGAAATAAGATTGAGAAGCGATTGAGATCCCGATTTCACCACTAATTCCCCCTTATATTTTCCTCTTTTGTTATTCATGTATAATCATGGCCAGATTGGATTCCTACCCTCGTGACCGTCCCTCTCAGTATCACCCACGCCGCCTAATTAATTAGATCACGTCTAGCATCCCAAATCATTACCTAGATTAATTAGGGAATTAAATCTATGAATCCAGGGGCAAACTTAGGTGCAGTCTGCATTACTACCTACTCCTATCTCTGGGACTATAGCATAATAATGGTTTAATTCTTTAATACTACTTAGACATACTTTATCAGAGTTATCCTAGATTTACCTATCAATTTATTAGTCGTCAATTAATAAATAACATTAAGCACAAAAATAAACACCCAAACATATACTGAACAATATCGAGAATCATATAAAGGGATTAATTAGGGTTACATTGTTCTCTCAATCAAAGAAGGAATTAGTTCATGGTACTAAAGATCACAATACAAAGATAAGTAAAAGAGAAAGAAAACACAGACAAGACTTCCCAAAGGGTTCAACTCGTGGTCGTGCTCTCCTCCTTCTCCTATGCTTGTTGTTGCTCTCTCGTTCCCAATCCCCAATTCCCAAAGGGGGAATGACAGAGAATAGGGTTTCTCCGCTGGTGTGTATTTGAGTGGCCTCCCTTGCTAATAATAAAGCGTGAATATATATAGCCTTCTTTAGTGGACTTGAGCTTCCTTTGATAAGATCTTAAAAAAGATAATATGAGATCTTTATTTTTGTACAAGATAAAATAAGATAATATCTTCGGCTTCCTTTGCATAAGATAAGATAAGATCTTGGAAGATAAAATAAGATCTTGGATTTCCTTTGTACAAGATTTGATCTAGTAGATTTTAATCTTTTCGCATGCCCAACTCGTGCGAGATGTGAAGTAACTCGCGCGAGTTCATGTTCCAGAGAGCAAACGTGTAATGCAACTCAAGTCACTTCACGCGAGATGTGGTAGCTAAGCGTGAGATGAACGCGAGATGAGGTTACAGAGAGTTAACTTGCTCTTGAAGAAATCATACTCGCGTGAGATGTGGCGAGATGAGGTTATAGAGAGCTTTTGATCTTCACTAGAGCTTTACTTCGCGCGAGTTGGGTTCCAACACGCGAGATATGCATTCCTAGACACGTTTTTCTCCTATTTTTGGCTATTTTTCATCCTGAAACACTTAACACACCATCAACAAGGTCTAACACGAATTATTATGAATTAAGAGCAATTAGAGTCATTTTTAGGTTGCTTAAGAGTGTTAAAAGGACAATTTATGAGATAAAAAAAAAGTATAAAAATAGCTCACTTTTGTGGGTTATCAGAAGGGTCTGCAGGAGATTCACAAGTATTACGAGATGCATTACGTTGTCAAAACAAACTTGAAATTTCAATAAGTAATGTCTCTTGAAAATATTTTTTTTGGTCTAGCTAGTTTAAGCCGATGATTTTATTTTAAACTTTGTAGGTAAATACTTTCTTGTGGATGTGGGATATACCAATAGTCTAGGATTTTTAGCACCATATCAAGGGACTAGATATCATCTCAATGAGTGGATTGGAAATACCCCTCAAAATTACAAGGAGTTATTTAATCTCTATCATGCAAGTGCACAAAATGCAATAGAAAATCCATAGAAGTTTTGGCCTATTCATAGCTAAAATCCATCAATTGTTGATTTATGTTTGTAATTCTAAAGGGTCATTTATTGGGTCTTTAGTAAGAGAAGAAATATATAAGAACTTATAATCCTAAAACTTTTTTTTTCCATAAAAACATCAAAATTGATTTATGCATTTAGAATATGTTTCATGCATGACATACATAAAATAAAGTGTTTTCCGAAAAAAAGAGTATTTTTTACTAGTTTAAATAATTACATTAATGATTACCAAGGCAAAATAAGAATAATAGAGCTTGCTAGAATAATCAATTACAATATTTTGTAATCGATTACATTAATGTAGTTGAGAAAACTCACTCTTAACTCTGTTTTAGTCAATTACCACTGACTTGTAATTGATTAACTTGCTCAAATGAAACCATGGAAACTTAATGAACAATTTAATCAATTACGTAAACATAATCATAAATTACACTTGTAAAATAATCGATTAAATGATCAAATAATCTATTACTATAATTTATTTCTATTTCTATTTTCTCTATATAAAGGGCATCCAATTTTAATTTAGAAAGAGAGTGGAAAGCATAAGGAAAATTCCCTTAGGAGAAAATTTTCTTTAAATATTCTTTAAAAATTGAAACACTTTTCCTATGATTCACATATTGTGAAAAACATAGTTCTTTGGGGAAATTGTTGTTAAGAAAGATGTTCAAACCATCTTTTTGATTCCTCAAACATTCTTTTGTCATTGCATGCATTGTATATGAAATAAAGGTGATATCTTTCTAACTGTATCTATTTATTTTTCAAAATGTTGTAAACTTTTTTGCATTAATTAGTTTTTTTTTGTCAAGCAATAATAGGATAAATTTTTTTTTCTAGTTTGAAGGGTTAGAGAAAATGAATTTTCTTGTAAATTGATCATCAGTCTTCTATAGAGTTTAGAAGGCACTTACTTTTCTAGGTTTGAAAAGTGTGATCATAAACTTTTTTGTAAGAACTATTGCAAATTAGTAGTGACTTTGAACATGTTAAGCTTGGAAGGGTGGATATAGTTGTTAGTGTTAAAGGCACTATAAATCTTGAGCCAAATTCTTTTAGTCTCCTCTACTGTTTAATTATTGATCATTAAATGTTTTACATGATGAACTAATAAGTTTGAAAGAGTGTTGTTTAGCTAAACATTAGTCAAATGTATTTTAAACTTCCTAAAAAAAATTCAAAACTCAAGAAAGAAGAAAGTTTTATTTTGATACAATCCTAAAAACTCTGATTTTATTAAAAATTTTGAAACACCAATTCAATCACAACTTCTTGGTATAATTACCGTTATGTTGAAATTCCATATAACACGTGCGCGCACACGCACGTGGCACACACAGATATAGAGATAGATAGATAGATATGCTCAACTTTAAATTTTAGTCTTTCTCTTGTCATAAGGTCTCTTTCACTCTAGCAAAGATATTGAGGTGGTGAATCTCAATATTTCACCTTAAAAAATTAAGATATGGTTTAGAGATAAACCAAAACACTCAACACTAACAAATTAAATCAATCCAACAAGCATTAAAGCACACAGAAAATATAGAAAACATATTACTCATAAGTTAAAAGGCTTGAGCTACTATGATATCAGGAAATGTAACAACCTAACTTATCATTACATTAAAATACACCATATTAAGATTCAATTATAAGTTTAAATACTTATTAGCCTTAGTGTCTGAATGGAGAATGCCTGATTGAAATTTTTCATTTTTTACTATTACTATTCCTAAATCTTTTACCATTCTTTGTTAAAAAAAGCTTACTTTTAATTTTGATATTAGTAAATTAACTTAAAAAAATCATTAATTAAAACATCGTTTACATCCAAATAACTACATAAATATAAAATTATAAATATGTAAAAAAAACAATATAACATTTGTCGCGAAGCACTAAAACATGTATTGATATCCCACTTCAAGTCCAATCCATCCTAACCACATGAATGCTCTCTCGAATACCATGTTACGGAAACATTAGATGTTGATCACATAATCAACACTTAATAATAATAATAATAATAATAATAAATATAATATTGATGCACGCGCGAAAGTAGTGGGTACCGCTACCCACTAGCTATGGCAAGTATAGCAAAACCGTTAAGTAATAAGTATTTAAGAACAGAGTTGTGAATTTAAAAACATGTGGTTGACTTTGTTTTTCTCCCCACGCCTTAGGGGTATGGTGTATCTTTCAGTCTTCTCAACAATGTTTTCTTCCTATTTTTCCTCTTGAGTTGGTTTTGGAATTTTAGTGGAAGGTCCAAGAAGTTCTTTCCCTATTCTCAAGGTAATGGCTTTGACTTCCTCCCAAGTGTTAAGAGTGGTGCCCCAAAAGTGTCCCTTGGTCACGGTTTGAGAGTTGTTAGGAAAGTTGGCCTATTTGATGTTCTACACTGCGGACTACGACTTCTTAGTTTCTCATGAGAGCATCACTATTGTTGAATTTATTTCTCACATCCTCCATGAATGATTGGTGAGAACCGGCTAGGGCTTTATGTGAATCAGCCATAGTATTTTTGCTTTCAGCTAGTTGCTTCACCAAGACGTCTATGTCTAATTTCTTATTTTGAGGTGGTTGGAATGACAGCCTTTGGGTATGTGAATTATCCTTCCATGAGAATCCAAGATGGTTCCTATAGTTGGAATTCCCAAAGTTGTTGCTGAAGTTATACCTCTGTTGTTGTTACCCTACAAAATTGGTAGATTCATTAGTAGTAAAATAGACACAGTTTATATTGTTACCTCCACAATTAAAACAAAATTCTGGGAAGGTTGTGGAGGAGATGCAGTGGTTGTAGGTGTTGTTTTGGCTGCATTCCCAACCATCTGTTTCTCCAAGCGTTGTTGATTGGCGGCTAGGGCTTACAACTTAGCTAAGATAGTTGTATTAGTGGATACCACATGTACTCCTCTTTGAGTGGGTGTTTCCCTAGTGTTAGGGTATGAGGAACGAGCCATCACTTCGAATATCTCAACACATTCCTCAGGTGTTTTGAGTTCTGTAGGTTTCCTCCAACTGCTAGGTCAAGGTTTTCCTATTCTTCACTCCCTAACCCCTTGAGAAATAACTGGACCAGAACATGTAATTCTAAGTCATGTGTAAGGCATCTTGCTTGGAGTGCTTTGAATCTATGCCATGCCCGGGGCAGAGCCAGAAAATTAGGTTGGGAGGGGCGAAATTTTTTTTTTTAAATTTAAAAAAAAATCATTTTTTTAAATTTTAATTTTATTTTTAAAAATTTGTTATACATGATCTATTAATTACACAATAATTTTTTTTAAGATTAAAGTAAATTTAGGAGAGATTAAAATTTATTGTTAATATATATATATATATATATATATATAAATTTATTATTGATTTATATATATAAATTTATTATTAATATAAATATATATAAAGTTATATATATTAATATTAAATTTATTACTAATATATATAATTATTATTAATGTATATATATAAATTTTATTATTAATATATGTATATATAATTTATATATATTAATATTAAATTTATTGTTAATATATATTATTAATAAATATATATATATATATATATAAATTTATTACTTATATATAATTATTATTAATATATATATATATAATTTTATTATTAAATATATATATATATATATATATTAAAAAAAAAAAAAATTTGGGGGGGGGGAGGGGGGGGCCAATTGCCCCCCAACGTGGCTCCGCCTTGGCCATGTTTGTGCAAAATTTTCACCGTCCTCCATCTTGAAGGCGTACTGAAGGCACGGGGTCTAACGCCCCGCTATTTTTCGTTGTTGAATTATTTTCCTTTTTATCTATTTATTATTATTATTTGAAAATGTTTCCCTTCATTTAGATTTCTTTAAATAAAATTTTAAAATAATTTCCCTTGCTAACAAAAATGTCACCAAAATAAAACACATCACATAGATCACATCGTAATCATACATCAAAAGTTATTTACAAAATGTCAGATAGTACGTAATATTGTGATAATTATAATATACACATTATTCACAAAAATCCTCATGTTTGCTTATCCTTCGTTCACATCTCCAATAGATTTATCATGTTAATCTGCTCCCCAATTAAAATTTAGGATCATCACAAAAACCACGACACAAACACGCAAGGGTAAGTTCCAAAAATCTTAATAAAAATACATATCATATAAAATTATTAATATAATACATATCATAATCAAATAAATAAAGAATGAATTATGACTTAAATGAAATTTCTATATGATGCATGCTCCAACCTCAACTCCAAAATTATGCAATGTGGTACCATCTCAGATAATACGACATCATCATCGTAAAACTTACCGACCAGTTGGGATTTCACAGTGGTGCACAGAATCTCATAAACAATCATGTGATCATCATGATTTAAATGAATTCTCACTATAAAAATCTCCCAAGTCTGGCATCCCACCTAGACGCACGGATTAAGTTATTATCTGTACCTCTAACCGAGGCCACCTCTTTTGAGGCATGCATGAATGAATGAAATCTTATCTCCTTTTCTAAAAATCTCATTTAAAACAACACCAATCTTGTTGATATTACAAGTACACTCCATCATTATATTTTACGTTGTGGATTAACAATTTATAGTATAATCGTCATAGTTTTCATCACAGTCCTCAACGTGCATAACACAGTTAATTAATCATAGTCTCAATCATCATCCAAGTTCAAAGAAAAGGTAAACATACACATTCTAAGTCATCATCCAAGTACACATCCAAAGTTATTCAAATTCAATCAAAGGTCATCCAAGTTCAAAGTATAGAAAAATTAATCGTTGTAATATTATATAAATAACTAAAATTATGAAATCAGTAAAGGTGGCAGAGCCTCCTAGTTAGATCTCATAATTTTAGGTCGTTGTGATATTATATAAATAACTAAAATTATGAAATCAGTAAAGGTGGCAGAGCCTCCTAGTTAGATCTCATAATTTTAGGATCTCCAAATATTATATGCAATATAAATAAATGAAAACAGAAATATTTCAGTATAAAGATATAAATATGCGGTATTATAAACAAAAGCTGGAATAGTGTAGTTGGTTAAGACATGCTTTAGAATTTGAAGGTTATGGGTTCAATTCTTGCTTGCATCATTTTTGTTTTTATATTTTTTTTTATATGCATTATTTTAGTAATTGAAAACTTAAATAAATTGCAACTTTCCTTACAATCCTTATTACTTTAAAACTTCAATAATAATTATAAGTACAAGAGAATAAGATTATAAAAAATTAAAATATAGAATATATTTTTTTTTTTAGGATTATTCTATAATTTTTAGAAACTTGACAACTTAATTAAATTGAAAACTCATAATAATTTAGAAACTTCCCTCACCTTGATTTCTTTTGGCTACTCTTTTGGAGGACTTTGAGAAAGCTTTTGAAGGTTGAAAGAAGGTTGATTCTACTCTCAAAGTTAAATGAAATAGGTTTTTGGTGAATTTAGAAAAATTTAGAATTTTAGCAAAATAAGCTTATGGTTTTGGGAAAATTGGAAAAACTAAGATTTTGGTGTTTTGGTGCAAATGAATTCATGGCTGAAGTGTTCTCAAATGGTTTCTATTTATAGATGAAATAAAATTTAAAATATTATTAGTGGTAAAATTTAATATACTTAGTGGTTTTACCATAAAAATTTAATTAGAATTCTTTTTCTTTTTAGTGCACCACTAATCAGATTGGTGCTAATACCACTAATTTAGTGCATCCTTCCATCACTCCTTACATATTGCACTTGTCATAATTTTCACAATTTTTCTGGTTCACATTTTCTCTCGTACTCATTATATACATTATATTTTTATAAAAATATCAAATAGACCTATTAGCTCAGTTGGTTAAAGCATTCTCGCTTTAACTAAGGTTGCGGAGTTTGAGTCCTGCATGTGACTTTTTAATTTTAAAATTTTTTAAACAATAAACTAGTAATATATGTCTTATATTTTATAAAAGTATCAAACAAATGTAGTAGCTTAGTTGGTTAAAGTGGTGGCTTAATAACTTACAGGTTGTAGGTTCAAATCCTGCATGGACCATTCTAAGTTTATTTTATTTATTTTTTTTTATTATTTTATATTATTTTTATTTTTTATTTTTTATTTTTTTATTTTTTTTAATTCTTAAAATGTTTCTCAAATCAAATATAAAATAAGATTTCTTAATAATAATATAATTAAAACAATGAATCTACAGAATTTAAATTTAAAATAATGTTCGAAATATCAAGTAATAATAAAAATGTCAAACAACAAATTTATTTTTCTACTACATTTTTATTTAGAAATGTAATCATAAGTTTCTCAAATTACGTAATAATATTGCTACCCAATGATAAATTATTTTTGAATTACATTTTCTGTCTAATCAAATTATAACAGTAAACAGTTAATATGCACATTTTTATAGAATTTTTTAGTAAATGTTTTAACTACGAAATTATTTATGAAAATTAATTTTGAGGGTGTTACACGGGGTAGGTTGTTTCTTCTGTTCTCGTTCACAAACTTGTGTAAGAAGTGAGTTTCTAAATCATTCTAGTTAGTGAACTTACCTGTAGGTTGTGATTTTAACCAAGTTTTGACGTCTCCATGTAGTGTGTATAGGAAAAACCTCAGTATGGATATTTACAGGTTTATTGTACCAACTACATGTTTGCACTCGGAGAGGAAATTCCTCACGTGTTATGTTGCATCTTCATGAGAAAGGCCATAAAATTGGCAATTCTGGTTGAAGTAATTCTGGCTGAAGTAGGTTATGAGGTGTGAGTTTTTGCCATGGTTGATACCCGGTGGTAGAACAATGGGTGAGCCTATCCTCAGATCATCCTTGTAGAACTGTGCAAGGGTCTTGGGTTGAGTGTTTTGCCCAGGATCCATGTTAGGGTTTTGTGGAATGTCTGATGGTTTTGGAATTTGTCCGCTGGCTCTGGCTTCTCTGGCTGCTCTAGAGAATGAGTGATTTGTTCTCTCGATCTCAGCATCAAGGACAAACTCGGGCTCTTCGTGTTTCTATGGTTTCCTGCAAAACAGATTTTCCCGGATCAAGTGAGAATATTAGAGAAAAATAAAATCCAGAAAAATTGCATGCGAGGGTTAATATGAGCAGTTTATGAGATGCCTTGGCATAAGAAGGAGAAAGAATATTTAATAAAAACAAAAAAGAAATAATAAATTAAATAAAAACTATCTAATTTGGCTTATCCCCGGCAACGACGCCAAAAACTTGATGTGTGCGGGAGTAGTGGGTACATCGCTGCCCGCTAGCTTTAACAAGTATACCACAACCGTCAAGTAATAAGTATTTAAGAACAAAGTTGTAGATCTCACGAGGATAAGCAATCAGATTTAATCTTTATTTTAATTCTATTATTTTTAGAAGGTTTTAGGAAGTTGATGAGAATGCAGTTATTAAAAGAGAATTTAAATAATTAAGCGATTAGGATCTCGATTTCACCACTAATCACCATCATATTATTTAAATTATAATCTTTGGTTGGATCGAATTCCTACTCTCCTAACCATCCCTCTTTGAATCACCTATGCCTCCTAGATTAACCCGATTAACTAATCTCTTAAATTAAACTAAGTTAATTAAGGTTTCTGTTCTGTGAATCCAATGATAACTGTTAGGCTATGTCCATACTACCATCTAGTCCTATCTCTAGGACTCTAGCTCAGTAAGGACTATTTCTCCAGTACCACCTAAGCTTCTTTTCTCAAAGTTCCCTTAGGTTTACTATCAATTCATTAGTGATCACTTACCGAATAGCATTAAACATAGAAGAAATAAACGCCTAATGATATACTGAATAACATCGAAAATTATATTAGGAATAATTAAGGTTACATCGTTTTCCTAATCAAAGGGAGAGTTAGTTCATACTCATAAAGAAAACAACACAAGAGTAATAAGAAAGAAAATGCATAGATAAACGATTCCTAGGGAAGTCGGATGAACCTTGCGTCTCCTTCGCTTAGGCTTGAGGTTGAGTTCTCCACTTCGTGTGAACCGAGGGTGATTCAGTTAAGTCGTCTAGGGTTTCTAGATTGATAAAAAAAAATGTCTACTGACAATGACTTGATGCATATATATAGCCTTCTGGAATGGATTTGGACTTTTCAGGAACCCAACTCGCGCTAGCTCATTAACAATTCGCGCGAGTTGAGGTTCCAGGGGCAAACGTGATCTTCAATTCAATCCAACTCGTGCGATCTGAGTAGCAAGTCGCGCAAATTGAGGTTACAGAAAGCAATGGTCTTTCACTAGAGCCCTAAATCGCGTGAGTTAAGTCTCAACTTGCGCGAGTTAAGTATCAACTCATGCGAGCTATATTCCTCTACATGTTTTCTCCTATTTTGGGTTATTTTTAACCCCTGAAATACGTAAACAAGCCATCAACCCGTTTAAACACAAAGTATTATTATTTAGGGCATTTAACGATTATTTTAGCTTGCTTAAAAGTGTTTGATGAACATTTTATTGATTAAAAGGCATATGCTAATAACTAAATTGTGAGTTATCAAACATAATAATAATAATAATAATAATAATAATAATAATAATAATAAATAATCATTATATATAAATATGTATGTAAATATATGTAGACAACTATAAACCACACATACCACTTTATAACATAATCAAACCTCAAGTATATTGAATGCATCACACAACATGACAAATATTAATCACAACATATCTTTCCCATTCTAGCACTTAGTTTGGAGCAAGACATATAAATAACCTATCTTCACACTTAGTCAGGGTACACTCCCTCCACACATAACTCATCTTCGCACTTAGCTAGGGCGTACGTAGATTATTATCAAAACCTATCTTTCCACACTACTAGGGCGGCCACCAAATACCCATCATCGCTCTCAGTTAGGGAAGTCATTAATAGTGTAGATTACCTATCTTTGCACTTAGCTAAGGCTCTACTAAGCAATATCATTGTCGCACTCAACTAAGGCATGAACCTTTATCGTTAAATCTAGTGACTTTCAACATATTCTAAGTGATGGAGGACCATCTCCAAAAACTCAACAAACTCTCCAACCTTACTCTTTTAAATTGGGCTTGAAATACATTCGTTGTTATTTTTGGTGTCTGGCAAGGTTCAGTATTTCAAGCATAACGTGAGCTACACAACTCCAATTAAGTTTGTCTTGGTGGCATTTTAAAGTTGACTTAAAGGGCTACAAAAGCTATGAAGACAAAAAATCCCAGTTCGAACTGCATATAGGAGGAAATGGGGCTTGAAGTTAACGTTTGGATACTCTCAGAATGTTCCAGCGGGGTGCCTAACCAAATTTAGTATTTCGAGAATAACTTGAGCTACAAAACTCCAATTAAGTTCGTCTTAGTGCAATTTTAAATATGACTTAAAGGGCTACAAAATCTATAAAGACACCAAAGCCCAGTTTGAACTGAATCTAGGAGTAACCGGAGCTTGAAGTTAACATTTGGAAGCTACCAGGATTTTCCAGCGAGTTGCTTAATTGCTTAGGCCTTATTAGTTTCTTTCAATTATGAAATTGCTTTTAAGACTTGATTTTGGGCCTTGTAATTGTAAAGTGTGCTCAACCTAAAATGCCTCTCATCTCACCATTGATCACTCATTTCATTCTAGGGTGGAGAACATTTCAGATTTCTAACCTTAGGCCCATCATATTTTCATTAAATTGGTCAACATTTCTATTGTACTCACTTTTAGTCAAAATGAATGAAAATTGAGAATTGTTTCTCTTGAAAGGAGTAGAGCTCTCCTAGGGCTTTCTTCTTGAAACCTTGAATCTTATCATGGATCCTTGCATCCAAGTGGCGATTCTTCCTAAAAGCTTATTGAATTTCTAATTCATGGCGCTCCCACCATTCTTGTCTTCTCCATTTTATCTTTTCTTTTTCCTTTGGTTTAGTTCCATTAATTAACACCTTGACCATGAGCTTCTTGCTTCATTTCTATGAGATCAATAGTGTTTAAGAGTGATTGAAGGTCGATGAATGAAGATTGGAGCAACAACTTGCTTATCCATGAAGATCCTTTCCAATTTTCTCATGGATTTGCATCACTAAGTCATTTGTATTCACAATTAACATCATCATTACATCTTTATCTCTTCATTTACCTATTCATCATTCTCAATTATTATAAAACCTACGTTGCAAATTTATCTCCCATCCACACAAATTTACGTATATTTACATACACACACACACACACACACACACATATATATATATAAAATACACTTATGCTTAATCTTCTAATCTACTTCTTCAATTCGCACATAAATTGTATATGATTTCTAATCATATATACAAATGAAATAAATAAACATCAAGAAAACCAACCAAAATGTCCAATCAAAACCTATTACCCACTTAACTTAGCATCACTAACTTTATAACCACGCTCAGTGTGAGCCCTCCTTACGCTCAGCATAAAATTCTAAATAGTTTATCAACATTCTCCATGAAGTGGCGTTCTGCATTACACGTATCTCACGCATAATGTGAACCTCCAAAGATTACCTTTGGTCATTGGAGTTTAGCGCTCAATATGCCTAACTTCTTACTTTGAGCGTAGACTTTAAGAAGGGTTCCCTTACCTCTTTAGAATGTCACGCTCAACATGACACCCTATTCACACTCATCGTGATGGTTTAGCGGCACACCTTGCACCTATATATCCTAATGCTTAGCACAAGCTATCCATCACAACCAACATGAGATGTTGTATAGTTAGCGTAGATTTTTCTACATTATTTCCACGCGTACTATTTAAGGGGGCCAAAGTCTTCCAACCTTTCTTGAGCTTAAAACTACCACTTAGACAAGTTCTAAACAATATTTAAAGTCATCAATCTAAGTTTCTAACTTCGGAAACCCTTAAATTCCAATTTTGTCTCCTTAAACCTCCATTAAGCCAAAATCACTCCAAAAACCCAAATTAAGGCAAAATCTCTCTCAAAATACCAAACTGGAGTTACCAAGTAGCCAAAATTCATTCTAGGCTTAAACACAACTTAAACAAGGCCCTCCCAACCTCATTTTCCTATTTCGACTCTATATCCTTCATTTCAATGCAATGTCCCCAAATCACTCAAACCTCACCATAGGTCAATTGAACCAAAAACACAAGTTTTCACTCAAAACTAGCACCCTTACCCAAATTAGAACATGAGCCATATCAATTTAGGCAAGTCACCAATTTGAGTCTAAACGTACCACAAAGCAAGATATCATATAAAAATTCACTCTAATACATTTTCTCAACTCAATCCTCTCCCATAGAGTTAACTCTACTTATCATACTACCAATTACTCTGTCAAATCCCAACTTATATTCTTTAACCCTTAAAGTTTTAATTATTTGAAAGTGTTATATTTTTCTTAAAAACTACCAAGTCAAGATCCCCAAAGTGAAACCTATTAGAGTATAGTCAAAAACCATATTATCACCATATCCAAAATCACACACCCCAACACATGTTTACTTCAAAATATGCTCAATAAACACTTTCACTAAATATTACACTATAATGACATGAACAACAACAACAATCCATTTTCATTATATTTTAAGGAGAAACACTTGTACCTTATAAGTTTTTATCCCTTAACATCCAAGCAAGGTGGAGATGATGGAGATGAAGCAAGGAGAAGACATGGGTCTCCTTGGAGGCTCTTTAGTGAAGTGAAAGTGAAGGTTTAGAAGTTATAAGAGTGAGTTCAAGGGTGAAAACAAACAAAAGGAAAGGAAAAGAGGAAATGAGGAAGATGAAGGTGATGGTGAGTGACAAAGGCAAAAGAGAAAAAAAGAAGAAAAGATGGAAAAAAGAAGAAGAAGAAGAATGAGATAGAGAGATGAGAGTAAGGAAGAAAGAAGACGAGGTGAAGAAGAAGAAAGGGAAAATGAACATGACAATAGGAGAAAAGAAAAAAAGGGAGAGTGGTGACATGAGCGAAAATAAAAAAAGATAGACGGTTTATAAGAAAAAAAGGAAAAAAAGGAAGGGAGTGAGAAAAAGAAAAAAGAAAAAGTGAGTGTACAAAGGATATTTAGTCAATCCAAATAAAATTTTGAAAGTTATTATCCCACTTAAAATTTTACTATAAATTCAAATACATACACCTTTAACACTATAAGACTCTCGAATGTTATTTTCTTAGACTAATTGTAAAGAAAAATATATAAAACTAATTTTTAAAACCTTCTAGTTTAAGTCTATAACTTCTGAAATTATAAAACTCAAACTAAATATTAAATTAATCATTTATTTAATTTAGATTTTAAACTAATTTTTAAACAAAATTTTGAGTATTTAATTTTAAAGTATTACGTAAAGAACTTGAGATATTATGAACATTGTTAGATCAGATTAATGTCTCTAAGTTTTGATTAATTACAAGACATAGACAGAACATCTCAGAAAAAGCATTACAAGCAAAGTTAGATGGAACAAGCACAGGCCGAAGATAACTCCTCAAAGTTGAAGTCATTCGTCTGTCTCAAAGCCTATACATCAGATGAAAGGATAGACGAAATTCTTCAGACGAAACTTACATGTCAACCTTAAGACTGAAGATTCACGAAACTTACATGCCAACCTTAAGATTGAAGATTCACATCGTCTGTCAAGGAGGTGAAGTACAGTCTGAGTAACTCGCGTCAAGATTCAAATCTTCTAAGTTACTCTTGAGAGCTTCCAAGATCAGTACGTTGATTCGAGCTTTCATATGCAACACGAAAAGGTTTCACCCTTTTCTAGGAAATCTTTGTACAAGTCAGAAAAAGGACTAAGCAAGTCATCAAATCTACTGCACACGCCATCCCATCACTTGATTGCGCTCTGACACCTTTTTGGATTTCTCTTGGAGAAAGCTCAACGACATTCTTCTGTTTCTAACGGACATCTGAACACTTTGCCTATATAAAGGACTTCACTCCTCCAAGTTTCAGTTGACGAACACGCTTAAATTTCTAAGTTATTGTGATTTCGCTCACTGTTACTTTCGTGCTTTACTGTATATCCCTCTCTGCGAAGATGAAACTTTTCTTTCTAGAAAACTATCCAAAATCCACGTGTGTGGTGTTTTAACCTGAGGAGAAAGAATACCTGATTGTTTAGCCTAAGAAGGTTGTGTTCAAAGAATATCTTGTATTACCCAGAAGTGGTTGTGTTCAAACAATACTTGTAACCATTTTACGGTTTGTAGTGAAAACTCAGTAGTTGCTAAGTAACTGTACGTAGTCTTGAATAGACGAACCAGTATAAAAATATCTGTGACTAGTATAAAAATATCTGTGTTTATGTTCTCTGAACTTGTGGCTAACAGGGATAATCTATTTGTAACGTCTATCTATTAAAATCAACTTTTGAAGATAAAAACTGTTTCATCTTAACCTGTTTAAACCCACAAATGAAGGAATTAAATTTTTGATTAACACAATTCAACCTCTTGTTATGTTTTATCTTTTATAAACATAATACTTAAGTCATTTTTATTAATTTATAAATTAGTTGTTGCACCAATTTTTATTTAGAACAAAATGTAAAAATTACTTATGACATCATAAATAAAATAATAAAAATAGATTTTAGTTTGTTTTTTCAAAATAAAAACACTTATGTCTTTTTCCATTTTTTTAAAGTAAATAGACTTTTGGGGTCTAATATTTAAATAAGTTAACATCCGCTGGTAACAAATTATGTTAGTTTCCATTCTTATTTTTAAAATATCATTTTAATCCCTAGATGTAAAAGCGGTAATAATTTATTTATTAACTTTTAAGAATGAAGTTTTAATTGTTATATTTATGAGTTATTTTAATTTTTAAGATAATATACATTTATGGCAAGATTCTTTTCTTGATAATTATTTTTAGTTTTCACTTTTATTGAATAATTTTACCTTTCTAGAATTTTAAAATTATTTATTATAATTTTATATTTAAATAATTATTTTTTTCTTCGTATTATCTCAAATAAAATTTAAAAATTATTTTAGTTTGACGACTAATTCTTACTTCAACATAATTTCTAGGCTTTGATTTTTTAATTGTATTTAATACTACTTATTTTTAACATAATTCACCATCACTAAATTGTATTTAACACATTATGTGCTTAATCATGAAAAAGGAAAATTAGTGGTATGCCTCTAATCTTATCAAGAGAAGCACATGGGTCATGTTTGCCAAACCTACCAAATTATCCTAAAATCACAAAAACAACATCCTGAGAGATCAATGAATCATAGCTGTACACGTGTAATCAAGAGGGATGCATAGCAATGATAGCATATACAAAGAACCAGCACAATAATAACAATAATATGTCAATCCAAACAAGGCCTTACCATAGAAAGAAGCCTAATATGGAGGCTGAGGTTTAAGAAACACTATTCTTTTGTTCTATTCCTCTCTTGTTTTGTTAGCCAGGGTTTTAACAACTTTTAGGGTTTCACACACTCTCTCTTCTCTCTTCTCTCTGTGTCTTGGCATACTAGCCATGGATAGGCACAAGAAGGTGGAGAAGCCTAAGCTTGAGTCTCCAATTAACGAGAATGAGATCCGAATCACCACACAAGGCACTATTGGCAACTACATCACTTATGCCACTTCACTTCTTCAGGTCCTCCACCGTTTCGTCATTTCTGTGGATTGAGTTTTTCTTATTTGCTTTTAGGGTTCCTCTGGGGTGACATTTTTGGGATTCAGTTTTGTTTCATTGTTTGGGTTCTTTTGATGAATGCTGGTTTGAGATGCTTTCTATTGACTTGGTTTCGTGTGTGATTGATGTTGTTTGATTATGAAATGGGATGAATGGGAGATTGAATAAGACGACAAAAATTCATTTTATGTTTTTCTGTTTATTGATTGACTATTGGGTTTGTGTCCTTAGTTTCTGGATTAAAGTTGTTACTTATTTGTCTGTTTTGATGGGTTTTATTTTATTTTATTTGTTTGGAATATGATGTGAATTTTTTGTTTTGTATGATTACATAAGGTATATGTTTTGTTCAATGTCTTGGTTTATTATGATTATAGCAAGATCGATGGTACTTTCATATTGGAATTCTAGAATGGAGATGGCACTTGATATCTGCAATCTGTGTGCTTGTTACTGGAAATATTTAAATTGCCCTTTTCTGATTTGGTAGTTATACTCTTCAATAGGAGAAGTCAAGCTGTCATGGTTTTAAATTGTGGTTGTTTTACAATTACCAAAAGTGTGGGAAAACTCGGCTCATGCTGCCGCAATTTTGATTGTTATGCAATATCGGAGACCTTTAATGTCATGATATTGCAGACATGTTTTTAAACCTTTGGGAAAAGCACACTAGAAAGCTATGTTGTGGATATGTACTGTGATTTTGTAGATTACTATCAAGTCTTGCTAGCTATTTGAAATACTTGAAGAACACTAACTTTCTCAATCACATGTAATAGCACCATTTCAGTGTTTTGTTGCTGGAAGCCACAACAGATTTCAGTTCATGGAGCATGATGTGATCTTTCTCATTTTGCAAATCTTATACTTCCACTGCTGCTTGCATTGCATTGTATTGTGGAGGGGAAAGCCTGATTTTACCACTAGCTTGCCATTTTCTGACTTTTGCAACCTTTAATTTTTTTTTAAGAAAAAAATGGCCTGATTAACCTTATTTTACCACTAGCTTGACACTCAAGTCATTTACCATCACATTACTAAGCCGTCCTTTAGAAGAGTAGTATCTTCTCAATAGGTGCCACTTAAAACATTTTTCTGATTGCATTTCATCCTTATTTTATTTATATTTATTTTATTCATTCATCACAGTGTTTTCATCTTTGTTCCACTTATAATAGAAATTTTACATTTCTGATTCAGATTGTCCAATTCAGTACAAGAAACATATTAGAATCATGATGGTGCCGTGCATATAGTGGTGGTTAGTTTCCACAATACCATAAAATGTTTTAAATTGTTCTGTCTGCTCCAACACAAATTGTATCACCAGACTGATAAAAACACAAATTTAGTTTGTAAACATTTTCCCCTGCAAATGCACACGCAACCATTTAAAAATTCATCTAGGCCAGAACACTGTTTCAGTTTATGATTTATGAGGTTCTGATTTATGCAAAACATGTTTAAGCTTACTTTTCTATATATATTCTGTCCAGTGTCATATGTGACATTATTCTTGCTATTGTGAATTAACATTGAGTTACTTATGCAAAACATGTGACATTCACTCTACATGTAGATACTAATATGCATATGTTATAAGTTATTTATGACATATCATATTATATAAGTCATGATTTTCCACTCAGGAAATAACATTTTTAGTTAGTTAACACTTATACACATGTTGTCTTTATGCACATGCATCAGGTGTAACAAGACTTGTCACACCAAATACTTGAAACTTATGTTTGGATTTTGAAACAGCATTTCTTGTTTGTTAATTGATGGTTTATTGTACACAATTTTTGTGTGTAGGGCTGTAACCAAGTTGAATCACGTTGACCACCTGAAGCTTAAGTTAGTAGTTCATAGAAATATGTTGATATTCAATCTTGATTCATTTATTTATATGAATTTAAAGGTTGTGCTAGACTTGTTAAAAATATGAAGCTTTAGATTGTCTAGGTTAGATAAATTTGATCTTGGTTCCTTTAATAATAAATTTATTCTTTAAGTTTTTTTAACATAGTTGAATTTGACAATTCCTCGAATAATCAATGTATTCACTCCTGTGTGTTTGTCCATGCATGTGTTAATATTATTATCATTGGCATATCTTCATGAAATAAGATGGAGGAGTTATCTGAGAAGCAGACTCTTGTTGTTCATGGGATTGCTGGTGCTAGCTCAGTGGCTTTAGCCACCGCTTTAACTTATCCTCTTGACACCATGAAAGTCCTCCTTCAGGTTTTTCAACCTCCCTTTCTTTTTAATTACTACCTAAATGATGCTCTATATTTGTGTTTTGAGTTGCTTCTTCACACATTTTTTTTGTTATTCACAGGTTGGTTCCAGTGCCGGTAAAGAGTTGGACCCTGCCCAGGCTCTCATGAGAGTACTCTCTGTCTCTGGCAATGCAGGCAATGAATTTTATTCTTTTTCTTTTGTATACTGGCAATTGCATACTGACTCACAATTTGCTTAAGAGAAATACTGCACCTTTTTGTTTGATGGAACTAGATTTAAATGTGTCTAACTGTGTATGCATAACGGACATGATAAATGCTTGGTGATTATTAATGATAGACATGATTTACTACTAAGGGAATGCTTAGATAAACTTCTTCGTTAACATTTATAAGAGAAGAAAATAAGAAAAAAAAATGAAATAAATTCCTCCCTATGCCAAAATTAGCTTATGAATAAGTTAAAAAACAGCTTTTGAAAAAGCTAACGAGAATTTCTACAAATTAACCTACGCATATGTTATTTTTAGCTTATGGAGAAAGTTATTTCATTTTTTTCTTATTTTTTCTCCGATACGTGTTTATGAAGAAGTTTATCTAAATAGGCCTGAGTAGTTTAAGGTTTAGGGTTTAATAGAAAAGGATGTTTGGTCATTAATAGAAAGGATATTTGTTTGAGCAGTTTTAGATTTGGTCACGTGTTACAGGTTTTGTTCCTATTTGTTTCTTGATGCACAGATTCTATGCACACCATATGTTAACTTGGGTGTCTTGTATTTGGGTGTTTCAGGCTTGTACAATGGTTTTGGCTGGTGGGCAGTTGGAAGGACTTTTGGTCTGGGAGCAAGGTTTGGGGTTTATGAAATCCTGACAGCCTATTCTAAAGGTAATCTACTTTGTCCCATTGAATTTCTTTGTGTGATTGATATTCTTTTTTGTTTCAGTTTTTTCATAAATATCCATGAAAGAAAGTGGGACTACTTTATTTTAAATGCTTATAACATGTTTCTCTTTTAATCAATCATTCAAGCTTGAAGTTTTGGTAGTTTGTAGATTATGCGGCTTTGTCTGATTCTGAGATGGCATTTTGATTGGTTGACAATTTTATGGTGCATTTCTTTTTTGGTGGAGAATGATTTGGGTTCTCACAAAGCATATTTTTTGGCTCTCGGCAGATGGTCGAGAAGATAATTATTTGTTTACTTCTGAGGCTTTTTTGGCTGGCATGGTAGCTGGTGCTGTAGAGACAATCATAAGTTCTCCATTTGAACTTATCAAGCTTCGTATGCAGGTTGCCGCTGCTTCACATGTTCCAAACTCCAAATTTGCTTTGGAAAAGGGGGCTCATAAACCTTTAATTGCAAGATTACTTAATGGCTGTTATCCAGACAAGAGGTCCTTGAACCAATATGTGGGTCTCATCTCCACCCTAACGACCAAAAATACAAACGTGGCCAGTGCTTTACTAGAATATCCATGGACAATGACAGGATGTGGGAGTCCACCAGTAGTTTCCAATGTTAGGAGACCATCAGACATTATATCTTTGGAAGGATGGAGCACATTATGGAGAGGTCTTCGTTCTGGAATTGTTCGAGATTCTGTGTTTGGTGGTGTATTCTTTTCGACCTGGCAATTTCTGCACCAAGCTATACTAGATTGGAAGGCTGTAGGGATGAATCCTCCACCCAGGTTCATCTTTTAATTAAATGAACATTTATTTTTGTACTTTTATTGTGTTTAATTATGCTTGTTTTTAGGAAAAGTAGCTTTGTTCAAAAATTCTGACCGGGGAGTGGTGATGATGGTTAACATTTGTCTAGATTTTCTACTTTTTTATTTCTTTATCTATATTTTCTACCGATGTTCCTATAGCAATTGTTTGTTTTGTAGCAGTGAACTATGATAAGGTTGATGTTGATTAGGCTTATGGGCTTCGTGTTTTTCATTTTTTGGTTGATTCTTTTAAGTAGATATGTCATCCTCATTACTTGCATTTCCAATTAAATGAATAATCAGCAAAAGAACCAATTAAGCTATTACATTTGCTCAGTTGTTTGTTTGATTGTGTTTTTCATGTGATCCTTTCTATGATTTCATGTCTGGAATAAGTTCTGGTTGTAGTAGGTTACATGATGCATTTAATTATATATTCTCTCATCTACCAGTGCTTTTAGATTAATTAATTGCTGGGGAGTTTAGTTATCCTTTTTTTCTGTCTAAATGTGCTTTTGCTGATTCAGGTCAAATGAAGATGTCGGTCCATTGTCTCCTTTGACTGTTAGTCTTACTGCTGGATTCTCAGCTTCACTTGCTGCTGCTGCTTCCCATAGTTTTGATACTGCAAGAAGTAGATCACAATGTAATGTGCTGCCAAAGGTATGAATTACACTGGTTGTAATTGAAAGGTTCGAAATTGTCTTGTTTTGACTACTCTGTGTCAAAGCCTTAGTATTGATCAGAAAAAGGAAAAGGTTTTGCTTGAATATTTTCTGTATAATGATTTTGATATTTTACAGTAATATTCTTTACATCTAGTATTGCTTTTCTTTTCTGACAAAAAAAATATTTGAAGGACATAAGGTGTACAATGGACAAGGAGAATAAGATGATTTCCTTAAACTAAACAGAAGTTAATACAACATGAACACAGAGTCAATCTCTAACGTTTAATCTCTCTGCTAAACCAGGGAAAGAAAACCATATGCTGATGATGCTGTAAAAAAAATCCTTTCCCATATTAGGTCTGAGGTCAACACTTTTTTCTTTGTTGTCCCAGAGCTCAGCACTTCATTAAACGTTTTGCTTGTTTGACTGATAAGATGAAGTGTTTTCCTATTGCCACAGATGTTCCTCTATATTCCCAGCAAACAACTGTAGCTTTCTGTGCTGATAAGTTGTCAAATTGTGCTTTCATACTTGCTGCCCAAAAGTTTAGTACTGATATCTAGTTAATAAAGTCAAACTTGATAATGGGCAGATTGCTTGAATAATGTCCAACTAACTACATTAAGCATGATTCACTGGTAGGTTAGTTTCGGAAATTTGTGTCTCCATACATATTTCCATAAGCCCACAACTTGTGGATCATACCCATGTTATTTGCTCTAAGTTTATGCTTTATTTTTTGATGAATTAAAAAAGTTTATATGCTTGATGTTTGTATGCTAGTTCTTTATGATTTCATGCAAAACTTTGAATATATTATTATATCAATTTAGTAAAAGAAATACTGTAATTTCATGTATATCCAAATTGAAACCAATCTGATTGTAATTCACACTTTATCTGGTTCTAGTACATCTCCATGGAGAGGAAGCTTCTGAAGTGGAAACGACCAGGAAACAAGTTTGAAAGAATTACTGGGATACATCCGTCTGACAGGAATGTCTTGTTCCGTGGAATTGGTTGGCGAATGGCTCGCTCTGGGTTGGCATCATTCATGATTGTGGGAAGTTATTTCTTTGTTACTGATCAGCTTGCTTTTAGTTTAACGAAATTGCCCTCATCATAATACCCCCATTTTGGTTATAATATTAAATTTTTACTATTTTTCCCCTGGGGAAATCACTCAATTTGGGGTTCTACTCTGTATTAGTAAAGTAAAATACAAAGGAGACAGTACCTGATTCTTAGGGTCACTAGCAATGGTTATTGGATGCCAATGGGAATGGAAGAGGCTGTTATTACAAGCTCAAGCAACAAGAGAGTTGGCTCGAAGAAATACTGTGTTCCATTTAGGAGAAGTCCTTGATGGTAACACCAACAATTTGATAATGTAACAGTATCATCTATTAGATTCTGCTTCCTCTTGCAGCTCATCAAGAAGAGCACAACCAAAACCGGTTAGTACATCGTGCATGGATACTACATGAAGGTTTCACCCCAAAACTTAAATTTGATGAGCAAGATATCTTTCATAATTGGTCATATTTTAATTGGAGAAAAGGCTATGTATTTTGGATAACTATTCAATCACAGATTATTATCTTGAGTAAATTTATTGACTTATAAAATTTGGTTAAAAGTCATATTTATTATAAAGTGTGAATGGATGATGGTATAAAACTATTTCACATTTTAATTATTTTTCCCTTTATTGTTTGATTCAGGATCATAGTAAATAGGTGATGTGGCAGAGTTTATGAGCGGGATAATAGTGATGATGGTGATTAAACGGAACTCTCGTTTGGATGAAGTTTACTTATCATTGGATGATCGTGATGAAATATATTTGCCCATTTAGATTAAGTAATCTAGTTAGCTTCATTATATATCCAAATAGGATATTAATTTCGAGCTAATTGTTGTTACCATTACTATTAATGTTATTTACTGGTTGTAGTTAAATCCTATCGGAGTTTAGCTGCCATTGTAATCAATGAAGTCGCCATAGTTAGATTTCTATTTAGCAGCCTTTCAAGCGGGGCACTAGATGAAATTCATGGCAAAACAATATGCAGTGTGACGTTATGCATTCAAAGATCCCATTCACCAGCACAGGTTAATCTTGGAAATTGTATGCTCTTTAGTCCTTATCTCAACGCGTGGATGATCACACATCTTGTAACCATTCTCACCATTAATGTAGTACTCTTTAATCCTGCAAATCAAGATAAGATATGCAGAAGGTCTATTTCTTGTTTTTCTAATTATACATGTTAAATTAACATTTACTAAGTAATCTACACTTGACTATTGCATGTAAGTTTGGTTCACTTAAAAAATTTTCATACAACATTTTTTTAAAAAAAGTGAAATTAAATTTGTTGGTGGTGAAATTGAAAGCCTAAGGAGTTGGATCCTCGCGTGTTGAGAAAATGAATGAGATTTATTTTCATGGAAGTTGAGTTGCCAGGAGGATTGTGTTGTGGAGCGCATTGAGCACTGTAAGGGATGCTTGCAACTGAACATTAGGCAATAGTCCTATTAGGTTTTTATAGCTTTTGCCTACTTAGATGGTATTCTAATTGTCTTGTGTCACAATGCCAAGGGGCATTTTATGTTATATTTGGTTTTTTGTATTTATTGCATTTGTATGGGTTTCTGCTTAGGGAAGCATTCGCATGCTTTAAAGCACCAACAAGGGCATTATATTATATCCATAAATTGGCATCACAAAAAAGTGACGCACTAGTCCATGACGCTTACCTCATTTATGAGGTTCTTTCGATCTCTACCCGTACATATCCACTAGAACAGACAAGATGATGCCTAAGAGCTTTGTAAGTTTTATGGCAACTAATGAAGGGTTTAACGTCAATAATCACAAGTTGATGCACCAAATGTAAATAATAATTATAGTTTGTTTTAGTCCATTATTGGATATCTTAGTCATTAGCATCAATCTAAAATACAAGATCCGTTAATTAATGATATATGATGAACCTTTAAGTTATATTTGACATGATTTGATTTATCAGCAATCGATACTGTGTTCATAGAATTTAAGCCTAATTGAATTAAAAAAAGAAGAAGTTATGGGCTATTTGATTTCATTATCATTTTTTAGTTTTAAAAATTATTTTCTAAACCAATTCTATACTCTTTAGCACTCAATTTCTTATCCAAAATTTATGAAGTTTAGAATTAATTGTTCCAAAACAAGTGCTTTAACCATAAATAAAAATAGTTGAAAGATATTTTTTCCTTCCATTCCATTATGTTTTTATGGTCCTAGTTGATGAAGGTTGGGTTATTTGGAATGGTACCATGTGTTGATTACACGCTTGAAACACTAAAATCTTCTTTAAAAATAAAAATCAAACACCTTATATATAGTTTGTAGTTTTTCTTCATTCTTAAAATTCTTCAGTTTTTCTTTTAGAAAAAGCAAAAATCTTTAGAAGGTCAAATATAAGAGATCATGGCACGGATGTAAAATTGAGGTACATGATCTAGGTCAATAATATTGGGTACATGACACTAATCTTCATCAAAACACTAACTAGTTTGTATCTACCAAAATTTTTCTTTTTGATGTAAAATTCAACAAATTAAAATCTTTTCTTGGTTACCTAGGTCAAAATATTTCCAATAAATTAAGTCTGTAAATTTGTTTATAACTTTAATTAGTGTCATGGACCCCAAAAATCAATCTCTCATCTACCGAGTAAAAAAGAATACTCAAAGAAATATTTAAAAATGGTTCGTTTTTAGAATATATAATGCTTATAATAATTTTCTAGCAACTACATGTTTTTACCATTAGTGAAACAAATGGTACAAGTAACAATAATAGTACTGAAGTCATCTTATTGCAATGTTTCTTTTGGCAAAGATGTGCTTTAACCAATTCTATACTAATAAGAGAAAATCAGTTAAATCTCATTCTATTTATTCACTCTAGTAACTTTTCTTCTTCGATCTCTCCTACTCAAATGCCTTGCATATATAGGAACGATATCATATTTTTATCAACTTGTTCCACAGCTTAGTCACCACATTCACTCGTTGCAAAACTTACTACTAAACGCTGCAACTATTTTATACCTTTTCTTTGAAGACTTTGACGTGATTTTTGATTAGTTCATATAATATTTCCTATTTTGTTGTACAGAAATAATTCCTCATTTTCAATTAAAATGGTAAACTAAAGTCACGTGTAGAGGTAGGTAAGCGGGCCAGTCCGCCCCGTCTAAGGCCCGCCCGCATAAACCAGCGAAGAGCTTGGTCCGCCCCGTCTCGCCCCGTCTCGCAATGCTTAACGGACCTAACTTGGTGGTCCGCCCCCGCCCCGCAGACCCCGTGGACTAAACGGGCCGGTCCGCGGATCGAGTTAAAATTTTTTTAAAAAAAAATGTTAAATTTTAAACTTTTAAAAAGTGTTAAAAAAGATGTTATATTTTACCTCTTAAATTCTTAATAAAATAAGTCAACAACATAAATTTTTAATTATCTCCAATAACAAATTTAAATTCATCACTACTTACTAAACCATTATTATGCAACAGAACTCTTTCCTTCGAATATTCTTGCATTTTATCATTAGAAAAAACATTATCCAAAGTTAATGAATTTTTTTCGCTCAATCCCCATTCTTCCAAAAAAACCATATCATCTCATGTCCCGAATGTGGTGTAGAGTAAAATGAGAAAAATTAAACATTTGACTATTCAACTTTCCATTTGCATCAACACAATGTGTAGTTAATGAAATATACAAGATGTCCATGCATTAGATGTCAAGCTTATTCTACTAGATACTATAGACAACATGTATTTCAGTTTTTTCCTTTTCAAAATCATATAAGTTGTTCACATTAATGGTAGCAACATGCCTAGAAGCGAGAAGATTGAGAGACGGGAAGAGAAATTAGAATGTCAATTTTCAATCTTTTTTAAATAGTGCGAGCTTACGGGTCACCCCGCGGACCCCGCGGGTTTGGCCCGCAACGCCCACGGGTTACGCGGGGCGGGTTTTTACGGACTATACCCCTAAATTTTTCTAAAAAAGTCGGTCCAAACCCCGCGCGGGTCACGGGGTCCGCGGACCAACCCATGGACTTCCACCTATATATCCACCCCTAGTCATGTGGCTCTTCTCACAACGTGGTTTGAAATCTTAAAATAGAATTCAACATCTGAAACTTTGTTGAATAAAAAAAAAGGTATGTTTTGTTGAATGCTATCCTAACAACTCTAGCTTTCCTCGTTTTTTCTTATAATAAAAAAATAATAATAATAAGAATGAATAATAATACTATTTCGTAGCTTAATGGTAACGGTCAAACCACCTAATCATCTCAATCGTATTTGTTGATTAGCACAATGTTAGAATATAAGACTTTAATGTCTTAAACACCCTAATCCTTATACACAATAATGATTTGATCATAACAAAAAAAAATTAATTATAAAATAAGTATATTATGTATGTGGTTAGAACTAGAAATGATAGTATATCTTTTTTTTCCAAACTACACTAAGAAAAGTTAATGCTTTTTCATATAATGTTATATTTTAAAATTTGAAATATACCTATAAGTAAAAAAAAATTAATAACTATTTTGAATATATGTTTTTTTGTTGTTATAAACTCATATTTATTGCATTTGTAACCCTAACATTTCTATTTCTCGAAAAACTTTAACATTCTCACAAGTAACAACCAAAAACATCAGCACAACAATTTTACAATTAATAAGTTAGACTGTACAACTTAAAAAAAGATTATATGTGATGTGATATGTCAAAGCTTCTAAAACCAGCTACCTTTCTCAAGTATAAACTTTTCAACAGAAACCTTTTCTACGAGGAAGCATAAATTGATTAACTTATCATCAACTGAAATACAAATAATAAAATAAGAAAGATTGAGATAAAAGAAAAGCCAAAAAAGAGAAGAAAACAAAAAAACTCATACGTGATAACAGTGCTTTAGAAAGGAAAAGAACTTTTGTAACCTGAAATTCTTTGTTTTACTTGAGTGTACTTCTTTGTATATCTTTTCTTTAGCCAAATCAACCTCTCTTGATTTAATTGTAATATCCTCTATTTTGAGAGTTATTATATCTTCAAACATTTACTATTTGTGAAAGTTAGGAGTGACTTAGTGACAAAAAATACTTGAGTAGTAAACTTGTTTATAAGTTTACTAGGTTTTGAGTTAGAAATAACTTTTGAAAGAACAAAGAAGATATAAGAACAAGGGATTGAATTGGATCTTCTAAAACTTTTCGAAAGATAAAACTCACTTGACACTTTTTAACATACAAACAAACTCTGGAAAAGATCATCCAGAGTGTTAAGTTAAGATGATTTAGCATATTAAGTTTTGATAATTACAGAACAGACGAAGTAATTATTAGACGAAGTCTCAAGCAAGATCAGACGAAGATTAAGTAAGCACAGCGGGATTGACTACCTCGCCTACTTTTGTTGGTAAACCTGCTCAAAAAACACGATTCGAGGTCAGTCCAAGTTGAGAATCTACTTGTAGACTGCGTTTGTAGCCAGATTTTAGCTTCCCAATGGAGTGTGTATGGGAAAAACCACAATCTAGTGACCTCCGGGGCTGCTGTTCCAATCACGTGGTTGCACTCATAGAGGAAGTTTCTTATATGGTCAGTTGCATCCTCATGAAGGAGACCGTGAAATTGGACGTTTTGGCAGAAATATGGAATGAGATGCCCATTCTAGCCATGTGTGATTCCCAGTGGTAGCACGATGGGTGAGCCAATTCTTAGATTGCTCCTACTTGCTGAGCAATGGTCCTCGGTTGATCGTTTTGTAGAGGATCCATGTTTAGGTGTAAAGGAGCTGCTGAAAATTGTGTTCTTGCTTCTCTTCTTGCTTTTAAGAGCGAACGAGTTGTTCTCTCGATCTCAAGATCAAGGTCAAACTCTGGCTCTCCGTGTTTCCGTAGTCTATTGCGAAATAGTAAAAATTCCAGACCAAGTGAGGGTATCCAGAATATAAAAATTGAAAATAAAAAGTTGTAGGGGGGTTAATTTGAGCCATTAAAGAGAAGTTTGTGGGAAGAAAAAAGAGATTTTTAAAATTAAAAATTAAAGAGTGAGAAGAAGAGAGAAAAATTTTTAAAAATAAAATAAAAATTGTGAAGGAAAAATAAAATAAACAAAATAAAAGATAAAGTTCCAATTTGGTTTGTCCCCGACAACGGTGCCAAAAGCTTGATACACGCGAAACACGGGTGGTAATTATACCAAACGCATCCCTTGCTATGACAAGTATACCACAATCATCAAGTAATAAGTATTTATAAACGGGAGTTGTCGATACCACGAGGACAAGCAACTCAGAAGCTATATTTTTATTTATTTTATCTTATTAATTTCCCAAGAGGGGATGAGAGCATATCAGTTCTTGATTTAAAGATTAATTGTAAAAGAGCAGAAAGCAATTAAATAGAATTTAAGATGAAGAAAATAGAGTGATTGGGATCCCAATTTCACCACCAATCCCCCCTTATATTTTCCTCTTATGCCATTTAGGTATAATCATGGTCGGATCGGATTCCTACCCTCGTGATAGTCCCTCTCAGGATCACTCACACCTCCTATGTTAACCGGATTAATACGAAATTAATTAGGGATCTAGTTCTATGAATCCAGGGGCAAACTTAGGTGCAGTCCGCATTAATACCTACTCCCATCTCTAGGATCCTAGCGTAATAATGGTTTAATTCTTCAGTTTTCACTAGGTGTTTACTTTGTCAGAGCGTCCTTAGATTAACTTATCAATCTATTAGGCGTCAATTAATAAATAGCATTAAGAACGAAGAATAAACACCCAAACATATACTGAATAGTATCGAGAATCATATAAAGGGGATAATTAGGGTTACATCGTTCTCCCAATCAAAGGGGAAGTTAGTTCATGATGGAAAAGAAAACATCACAAGTAATAATTGAAAGAGAATATATAGTGAATTCTAGGATCTCTTTCTCTTCTCCTTTGTGGTTAAGTTTCGTCGCCGTCTATGAACTGGAAGAGCTCTCAGCTGAAGTGCAGTCGCGGTCTAGGTTTAGCCGTCGGGAGCCTGAGAATTAGGGTTTCAAACTTGATCTCCGGATTGAGCGAGCTTCTTCCGAATCTGAATTAATAAGTATTTATAGCCTTTTAAAACTTTGGACTTGGGCCTGCTGCGAGTCCAATTCGCGCAAGGTATTAAACAACTCGCGCGAGTTCATGTTCTAGAGAGGAAACGTGTGTTGTAATCCAAGTCACTTCGAGCGAGATGAGGAAGCTAGGCACGAGATGCACGCGAGATGAGGTGCCAGAGAGTTAACTTGTTCTTCAAGAAAGGTGTCCTTGCACGAGATGAGGTTCTAGAGAGCTTTTCTTCTTCACTGGAGCTCCAAGTCGCGCGAGTTGTGTTCCAACTTGCAAGAGATGCCTTCCTAGACACATTTTCACCTGTTTTTGGCTATTTTTCTCCCTGAAACACTTAACACACAATCAACAAGCTCTAACACAAATTATTGTGAATTAAGATCAATTTAGAGTTATTTTAGGTGAATTAAGAGAATGAAAAGGACAATTTAAGATATAAAAAAAGTATAAAAATAGCTCACTTTTGTGAGTTATCTAGTCTTCTGTCTTCCTTCAAGTCTATATGCATTTGCAATGTGATGGAAAACAAAGTCATCATCCGTTAGCAAAACATGAGGCAGATCTTCAGGATTCTCAAAATCTTTGAGTACCAATTCCTGTGTGATGTGTATTCCTTTGTAGTGAGGTCTGATCCAAGGAAGAGTTAATCCAAAGGAGTAGCCGAGAGCAATATAATTTATTTTATTGAAAGGAATGGAGAACAGAATAGGGTCGTGGTCATCAATTGCATCCAACGACCAATACTTGCATTCTCTTGGTACACTGGGGGTACCAAGCTCTGCCATTTAGAGAGGAATGATGAAAGATTGTTGTTCCATCTTTCTTAGGAGTCTTCTAGGGTCGAACTTCTCGAGTACGAATGTATTTTTCATAACTCAAGGCAGGGGTTACAGTTTGAGATTCTTTCAAATAATCTTTGTAATCAGAAATTTTCTCAAGTCCCTTGATGTTCAATCTTACAAGACCATCCCAATCTAATAGAGGTAGCCATTTTCTTTGATCTTCTGAGGTGTAACATTTGTCAAAATCAAGTAGAGCCGGCTTCAGAGGATGATAGAAAAGAAAAGGATTTGTAGTCCTTTTTATTTTAAAGCCCTTTGTTCCTCTAAAATTGTAGGGATCCTTCGTCTCATAGAAGGGAGACAGTACTTCAACAACTTCTTTTTCTTTACATTCCTCTACATCAGCTCCTTCTTAGTTGTTTTCAGCTGATTCTTCTTGACTATCAGCCGATCTTTCTTGATCATCAGCTGGGGGTACTTCAATTTGAGGTAGACCCTTTTCATTTTTGAATGATTGATGTTGACTCACCAATGATCCAATCTGGCTTTATTAGCTTTTCTTTTTCCATGAATGGAAAACTTCTTCATGTACAACTCATCAAGGAAAGAATAATCCATCTTCCTAGAATGAGTGATTTCCTCAAGAGCTACCACTTCTGAATAGAAAATGGGTTCCTTTCTTGTATATGAATTTGATGTTATTGTTGATGAAGAGGAAAGAGCAGATGAGGATGCATCAGCAGATGCAATAATAATATCAGACGAAGTTTTTATCTGAAGCAGTTTCAGGCCTTTAGATGCAGATTGTAGATCATAGTCAGAAACTTCCATCTATGGAGGATCAACAGACGATGGTGCTTTCTTTTGTGAGAGAATAAGAGCAGCAGACTCAAATGAAGAATTGATGGATTTTTCTTTTATCTCTTATCTTATTTCCATTCTTTCTTTAGCAGCGTCTAGATGCATGGAAATATGCATTTCATCGTTCAACATGGTAGACAACTGTTCAGACAAGACTTCATTGTCTCGTTGAATCTGAGCAGATTCAACATTATCAACTTGCTCAGTCTGAAGAGGTTCAAATTTAGTTCCAGATGCACCACCTCCATTCCTTCTTTCAAGGAACAAACGTTCCTTCTTATAGACTTCTGCCAACAAGGCTTCCACAACTCTTTTCATCTCCTCATCATCTTCTTCTTGAGGAGGAGCTTCAATGATAGCAGGTTTCTTGCCTTTGGCTATTTCTTCTTCAAGAGCTTTGCGTCTAGAATTGGCTTCTTGTTCTTTTCTTGCGTCTCATGCCTTTTTTGCTTCTTCTTCGGCTTTCTTAGCAGCTTTTGCTACTTCTGCCGTCTTGTCAGTATATGTTTCCACATTTAATTTAGCAGACTCAACTCTATCAGTTTTCTTCTTTATTCTTCTTTCAGAGAGTGCTACAACTTCAGGTCGAGGTCTTCTTCGAATAAGAGATTGTTCAGATAAAAGATCAGTTGGAGATTTATGTACATGGATAGGTGTTCCGGTTCGTGTTTGAGGTTTTCTGATGGGAAATTTAATTCTTTTTTATGGTGGTTTGGAAGGTGCAGAGTTCTGTTTTGGTGGGGATGCCTTGGATGGGTTTTGCATGAGCTCAAGAGCTTCGTTCCTTGCCATAGATTTGCATTCCAGACGCATTTTGGTGAAAGTACTCTACTTGATTTCAGGTCCACAATCGTACCACTCCACACCTTTTGTATCAAATCTTTGATTGATGTTGATATTAGTGAAGACAGCAGGGTAGAGAATGCTTGATCTTCTCTTTAGATTTATATTTTTCAAAGTACTTATCCAATGATCCATGATAATATGGGGAAGACTGGTCTTTACATTTTGTAGAAGATGAAAGAGACAGAACCTGTCTCTATTGCTGACATTGTCCCTAGACCCAATTCTAGGGGTGAAGATATTAAATAGCAAATTATGCAGCACTTTTCACTTCGGAGTTAAGTTTCCAACCCTCAAAAACTTATTATTGTTGGAAGATCGAACCTTTCGATAAAGTGCCTTATCTATCAAGTCTTCGTCTAACTGGACGTTCCAGTTGGATTGATAGATTACTCCCTCAGCTTTACACCTGGCAGCGGCAGCGATGATCTCCGGGTTTATCATATACTCCTTACCTGATATCGAACCATAGATATTTTCGTTGATGATCCGAGCATTGCTCCAGAACTCAGCATAAGCTTGTAGTAGCCAAGCACATTTCCACTCCGTAAACTTCATCCAACCAGCTTTAGTAAGAGTTTCCAAAATACCTCCAGAGAGCTTCTTAAAAGTCTTTCTTTCTATAAACTTGTTAGGAAGAAACATGTCTTCAACGAAGAAGGTTTCTTCAGTCTCAAAGATTTCTTTTGTGTTCTTGGTGGCCATTTTTGTATTTCAAAAACAGAGAGAAAATGCAGAGGATATGAGAGTTCATTTTAGAAATTAAGAATTTTGAAGAGTAGTAAAGAGTAAAGGCAGTTAATTTTTTGTATTTATAAGGAAATGAAACGGTTTTAGGTCAAAGAGTAGACGAAAGAAAAGTAACCGTCCCTGATTTAACGTTTCCCATCATTGCCCTTCTAATGATTGATTTGTCTATGCAAATCCTGGAGTAATTTTTCAGTTGATGTTTTACCCATAGTAGTTGTGAGCAGCAGATACATATTCTACTTCTGTTGTAGACAGTGCTATGAAGTTTTGCTTCTTGCTTGACCAAGAAATAAGTGAGGTGTCCAAAAACTGACATCCTCCACTTGTGTTTTTCCTCTCCACTTTATCACCAGCATAGTCAACATCACAAAATCCACTCAAACTGAAATCGTCATTTTTCTTATAGAACAATGATAGATTAGTGGTTCCAACAAGATATCTTAAAATACGCTTAACAGCTTGTAGATGAGATTCTTTTGGGTCAGATTGAAATCTCGCACAAAGGCAGACACTAAAAATAATCTTTGCTCTGCTTGTAGTTAAGAAAAGAAGAGATCCAATCATACCTCTGTATACAATCTGATCAATAGACTTACCAGACTTATCTTTACTTAGACTAGCTCTAGATGAATGTATGAGAGTCTTCATGAGTTTGACATTATCCATCTTGAACTTCTTTAGGAGTTCCTTGGTATACTTTTGTTGATGAATATAAATACCTTATTTCGTCTTCTTGATTTGCAGACCCAATAAGAATTTCAACTCTCCCATCATGCTCATTTCGAACTCATTCCGCATTAGCTTAGAGAAGTCTTTGCACAGAGATTCATTAGTTGCACCAAAAACAATACCATCTATGTATATTTGTACAACAATGAAATCCTTTGAGAGGTTTTTCTTAAATAGAGTTGTATCAACTTTTCCTCTAGAAAAACTATTCTTAAACAAAAAAGAGTTTAATCTGTCATACCAAGCCCTTGGGGTTGGTTCCAGACTATATAAAGCTTTCTTAAGCTTAAAAATGTGATTTGGCAAATATGAATGTTCAAAACTAGGAGTTTGTTTGACAAAAACTTCTTCTTCAATAAAACTATTTAGAAAAGCACTTTTAACATCCATTTGATATAAAACAATGTTTTTATGGGCAACAAAAGCAAGTAGAATGTGAATAGCTTCTATTCTAGCTACAGGTGCAAAGGTTTTTGTAAAATCAATACCTTCTTGCTGATTGTACCCATAAGCTACTAACCTTGCATTGTTTTTGACAACCTTTCCAGCTTCGTCTAACTTATTTATGAAAACCCATCTTGTTCCGATTATGTTTTTATCTTTGGGTTTTTCCACCAGCGTTCATACATCGTTTCTTGTAAACTGGTTTAACTCTTCTTCCATGGCAAGTATCTAGTCATCCTCTTTGAGTGCTTCCTCAATGCTTGTGGGTTCAACTTCTGACATTAAAGCATATCCAGAAAGGTCTCTAATATTTGACCTGCTTTGCACTCCTTGATGCTTGTCTCCAATTATCAGATCTTTAGAGTGATTTGAGGCAAATTTCCAAGTTTTGATGGGAGTCTAGATAATGTCAGGTTGATGAGGGTTCGTATGATTTAGTAGACGTATTCCGTCCTGGTTTGACTTTTGCGTCTGTTCGTTAACCAGGTTCATTCATTTGACTTGATGGGTTAACTTGCAAAAGATCAAGTGAGGTTTCTAGGTCTGATATTCTCTTATCAGCCTTTGTGTTATCTTGGAATTTCACATATGTGGATTCTTCTACAACTTGAGTTTTAAAGTTGAAAACTTTGTAAGCTTTAGATGTATTGGAATATCCAAGAAGAAATCTTTTAAACACTTTAGAATCAAATTTTCCAAGATGATCTTTGGTATTTAAAATAAAGCATTCATATCCAAATGGACGGAAGTATGATATATTGAGTTTTCTTTCTCCCCATAATTCATAAGGAGTCTTATTCAATATGAGTCTTATCAATACTTTGTTTTGTGAATAACACGAAGTATTTATTGCTTTTGCCCAAAAATATTTTGGAAGTGAACTTTCATGTAAAAGAGTTCTAGCCATTTCTTGTAAAGTCCTATTTTTCCTTTCCACAACTTCATTCTGTTAAGGAGTTCTTGGAGACGAAAAATTATGGAATATGCCATTTTCAAAACAGAAGGCTTTGAACTCAAAATTTTCAAATTCAGTTATGTGATCACTTCTTACAGATGCAATACATTCTCCTTTTTCATTTTGAACATGTTTGCAGAATATTTCAAAGACATTGAATTACTCTTGTTTATAAGCTTGGAAGTATAGCCATGTAAATCTAAAGTAGTCATCTATAATGACAAATCATATCTCTTGCCTCCAAAACTTTGCATCTGGGTAGGACCAAAGAGATCAATTTGTAACAATTCTAGTGGTCTTGTCGTAGAAACAACATCTTTTGATTTAAAAGAAGCTTTGAGTTGTTTCCCGTGTTGACAAGGTTCACACAGACGATTACATTTCCAAGAGATATTTAACAAGCCTCTCATAAGATTTTTCTTGGATAATTTTGAAATATACTTAAGACTTAAATGCCCAAGCTTTTTATGCCAAATTTTTCTCTCATTGTCTGCTGAAAGTAGACATGTCACATCCTGATCACTAAGGTTAGAAAGGAATACCTCACAGAGATTGTTCTTCCTTTTACCCTTAAACAGAATGGATTTATCACTATTTTTTATTATACACTCATCAAAGTTAAAGGACACTTCATATCCGTTGTCACAAAATTGACTTATGCTAAGCAGATTGAAGTTTAATTCTTCAACATACGACACATTATGTATGAGTGGGTTGGGTGTCTTACCAACAGTTCCAATCCCAAGAATTTTACCCTTTCCAGACCCATAAGAGACAGACCCTTTACTTGGTCTGAGGTCTTGGAACATAGACAGGTTTCCTGTCATGTGTCGCGAGCATCCACTGTCCAGGTACCAACTTGAATCCTTCTTTCTTTTTGGTAAGGATATCTGCAACAGGAACGATGAGTGATTTTGGTACCCAAATTCTTTTGGGTCCTGCATTGTTAGTTAAGGGTTTCTTATTATGAAAAGTCTTTGGATGACTTTTATATACGTTAGGAACCCTATTATAATTTGCATGCATGCCTTTACTTACAGACAAAATAGTTAATGACTTATTTTTGTTTGTATTGGGATTATAACCTAGTCCACTTTTATCAAAAAGGGGTCTTCCGTAAGTTAAAATATTTTTCAGCTTGGAAGAGCTTGAAGTGAACTTGGTTAAATCTTTCTTTAAGATATCATTTTCTACTTTTAATTTTCTAATCTCAAGAAGAAGATGATTCTTTTCAGATTCAGACTGTGAAGATATTTCGTCTGATGTTCCCTTTTGTTATAGATTTTCGTTTATAGATTTCAGTCTTGAGATCTCTTCCACAGTCATCTTTAGCATGGATTTGCAAGTTTTATATTCTTGAGCTATAAACTGAGAGTTGGATAGAAGGACATCATAAGATATATCTTCATCATGAAAGACTGAATCACAAGATGATGAATGAGATTTGTCCAAAGTTTTTACCTCAGAGGATTGTGAGTCTCCTACCATGAGACAAATATTTGCCTTTTCTTTTTCACCAGATTCGTCTAAGCCTTCAGTGTCAAGATCTTCCTAAGTGAGTAGACTTTTCTTCTTGTTGTCTCTTTTGGGATTCTATCTTCTTTTCAGTTTAGGACATTCTGACTTCATGCCTTGGTTTTATACACTCATAGCAGACTATCTCAAATTCTTCTTCTTTATTGAATGGCTTCTCAGGAAACTGTCTGTCTTTTATTTTGAAGAATCTTTGGCATCGACCTTTCTTCATCATCATTCTCTTGAATCTCCTAGCCATCAAGGAGATCTTGTCATCTGTTGATTCTTCTAAATTATTAGATTCTGTTGAGTCAGCTTTAAGGACTTCGTTTTTATTTTTGTCTTTCTTGTTAGACTCTTCATTTGGATCTTCATCAATTGATGGTAGAGCAATGGATTCCTTAATTTTAATTTTGTCCCTTTTTCTTAGATGAACTTCATGCACTCTCAGTGTGTCAACGATTTCATCAAGAGTTAAGGTTTTCATGTCTCTACCAACTGATATTGCAGTGGACATGGCTTCCCATGAGGCAGGATAATTGTCTAAGATCTTCATGTTATTTTGGGCTCTGGTGAAGGTGGTGCCCAAAGTAGTTAGCCCATTTAGGATTGTTTGGAATCTTCCAAACATACCGTCTATAGATTCTCCCTTTTGCATGGAGAGCATTTCATATTCTTTCTAAAGGGTGACAACTTTTCTGAGCCTGACATCCTCAGTTCCTTCATGAGAAATCTTCAACGCGTCCCATAGTTCTTTGGCTGTTTTATAGGTACAGAATCTGTTATATTCTGTCCTTGATAGAGCACACATTATAACATAATGTGTTTTTCTGTTGAACTCCATTATTAAGAATTCTTCATTCCCCCATTTTGATTCTGGTTTGGTTAGGGGAATGTCTCCTTTAGTGATTATCCTCCAAAGTCTGTATTGGGTGGATTTGATGTATATCTCCATTTTGTCTGCCCAATAAGGATAGTTGTCTCCAAAGAAAGTTGGAGGTTTGTTCATGGAGGATCCTTCTGCAATGAGCATTGTCTTGGAGTTCTCCATCCCAGATCTTTTCCTCTAGTAGCTATCATATGTTCAACCCTGAGAGCTTGAGCTCTGATACCAAAATGTAAAATACAAAAACATAAGAAGGGGGATTGAATTATGTTAATTAATTAAAATCTTTTCAGACGATGCGTTTTGTGTTTGTTATACAAAACTTTGAGCAGACACAAAATGAGTTTTTACTTATAAGATTGATTTTATAGAAAACTTTTGTTTAAGTTATTATCCCTAGTTAGTCGCAGATAAATAAAACAAACAATAATATTTTTATACTGGTTCGTCTGTTAAGACTATGTCCAGTTATTCAGCAACTTGCTAAGTTCTTATTAAGAGTATTCTTTGAACCCAGTCACTCCTAGCTAACAAAACAGATATTTTTTTAACAGATCCTTCTCAGGCTAAACCGATATTCTTTGGACCTAGCCTCCGCAGGCTAAACCAGGTATTCTTTAGACACAGCCTCCTCAGGCTAAACCATGTATTCTTTCAACACTTAGTCTCCTCATGCTAAAACAAGTATTCTTTGACCTCACCTCGTGTCAGGTTAAAACACAAGGTATTCTTTAAACAGTTAGCCTCCTCAAGCTACAAACACCACAACAATGGTTTATAGAGCTTTTAAAAACAAAGAATTATTCTCTACACAAAGAGAGATTTTAAAATGAGATCTATTCAAAGTTCAGGCAAGTGAACTTTTCTTGAGAGTTTTGAGCGAGAGTTGAATATATAATCTTTGCAGTGTAATTCGCCAACTTCAACTTGTTGCAATGAAGTCCTTTTATAGATAGCTTCTTGAAGTATCCGTTAGACTGGAGACTTAAACGTTTGTCCATTGTCTCGGGTACTCCAACATCTGAGCAATCAGAACAATTAAAGATTTCATAGCGGAAGCCAACGCGAGATCAGACTTTAACTGATTTTCTTAGAGATTTCACGAAAAGTACCATTTACTTTTTGTGTTGCAGAGGTTTAATCCAAATCTTTTTCCACCTTTAGAAGCTTCTGAGTAACGACTTGATTTGAATGAAAGCACATGTTACTCTTCCGTCTGAACTTCATTAAACTTGATAGACGAAAGAATAAAGATGAGTTGTATATTGAACTCATTCGTCTATCTTCTTCTTTCTTCTTCGTTTTCAACTTCAGTCTTCATATCTTCACACTTGAGCGTTTGACTTGAAGTTGAGATGAGCTTTCCATCTTTTTCATTGAAGGTTCTTCATCTGATACAGTGCTTTGAAGCTTGATGACTTGAACACTTTGTCTTATACTTGTGCATTTATGTTTGAGGGTGCATCTTTCGTCTATGCTCATTAATGATCCGTTTGATCATTCTTCCATCTGCATCTGATGATTCATCCGTCTATTCTGATGACTCATGCTTCTGTCTTGTAATTATCAAAATTAAGATGCTAAGTCATTTTGACTTAACATCCAAGAACACCAAAGATTCTGAACACCCTTCAGAAATCTTTAAGCCTTTATCCCTTTACTTTTTCCTAGAGAGACCTCTCTCTTAAAGTAATCAACTAAATGAATTGAATTAACAAAGAACAGTATAGAGAAAACCTGATTGTGTAGTTCTGATCACAATGAAAACATAAAGACAATACCAACCATCAAACTACAACCATGATTACTCTTTTGAAAAAACTTTTCTTTGAAACCTTTGAAGTTCTTGAAGGATTTTTTTCGTGTAATAAAAAACTTAGTTATGGAACGAATATAACAGTGTAAGAATGTTCATTTTTCAATTTCTAATGTTGTTATTAAGTTTCAAAAAGAGGAGTTATTTATAAAAAACATTTAAAACCCATTTAAGTAATTAAGAGATGGTTTCTGATAAGGGTAATCGATTATAGCAAGCTGATAATTAATTATCCCAGCAAGCACAGTCCAATTTATGTGTCTTAGGCCAATGGTAATTGATTATCCCGAGAGGTAATCGATTACTCTAGAGGCAAATCAAGGATTTCTACTCTATTATCAATTTGTGGTAATCTATTACCATTTCTAGTAATTTATTACTTCAGTTAGTTACTAGAAAATTGATTTAATCTATTACCTCAATTGATAATCGTATAACTCACACTTTATTTGAAAAAACCAGAGGGAAATGAATGATTTAAATCATGAGTAGCTTGGTAATCCATTACCAACTCATGGTAGTTGATTACCTAGTCAAAACAAAGATTTCAAACACAAGTACTGAACTTACTTAAGCAAATGGTCTTGTCATCAAGATCAACCACAAACACATGTCTAGGCTAAACAAACAATACATTCAAAAAGTCCAATACAGTTCATCTAAAAAAACCAAAATTACCAAAAAAAAAAAAAACAGCAAAAGCAAAACACAAAGGGCCAATTCCAAGCGTCTTAAAGCTTTAAGTCCAACCATCTTCCCTTTTTGGTTTTGATGTACCAAATTCAGAACTTGGTTTTCATTAGAGCTTATGTGTTTGTTGATCTCACATGAATCCTATATTTTGTAAGCATTCCAAGCACGAGATAGAAAAGGTTTCATATTCACATTATATATGTACATAGCATATAATCATCCTTGCCAAAAAATTAAGATTTAACAAGAAAGGGTTATCAACATAGAGCATGAAATGAAAGAAAAAGTTAGAGTTACGACCAAATTGTTCAAATCCGGGAGAGAATTAAAAAGAAAATAAACTACTGACTATTCCCTCTATGAATAAGGCCATAAAAGAACTACTACTACTCCCTATACTTCTTCCCCTATATCAAACCCAACAAAAAGAGAGATAGATAAGAAGTAGCAATATCATATCACACATCTAGAAATCTTCAAGTTTATCATATAAAGCTTAAAAAAGATCCTTAAATTGTAAGAACCTTCCATGTTGAGTAGCTTTCATCTGATCCAATCTCTAATTTGTAGATGCCTCAATCCTATCCAATTTATTAATGACTATGAATTCAAACCGAGACTTGAGAATGTATTCTCCAGCAACATAGTCAGTCAGATGCTTCAGTAGCAGGAAGTTGATCCTTCTCTTCCTTTTCTTATTGTGGGATTTCATCCTTAGAATCCAACCGACATCAATCTTATCATTTTCAAAGCCTTATCATCAATGACATGAATATTACTATTCTAATTTTAGAGTTTGGAGTTCTTCTTCAATATTTTTTTCTTTGACTAATTTTAAATAATTTAATCTATCAATAAAATATTCTAATTTAAGTCCATAACTTTTAAAATTATAAAATTCAAACTAAAGAATAAATTAATAATTTATTTAGCTTAGATTTTAAACCAATTTTTAAATAAACTTTGAATATTAAATTTTAAAGTATCACGTAGAGAACCTGAAATATTATGAACAAAATATTTTATTAGTTTATAAATCAATCATTGCCTCAACTTTTATTTAAAACAAAATGTATAAAACACTTATGGCTTCATAAATAAAATAATAAAAAAAGATTTTAGTTGTTTTCAAAATAAAAGTACTATTTTTTTAAAAAAACAAACATTCTATATGAATAAACTTTAGGGTGTGACTTTTAAATAAATTATAAGTAGATTTGATATTTAATACACAAGTTACGATTGGATATGTCTGACTTATTTTATTTTTAATTTTACTGTAAAATATCATTTTAATTCTTGAATGTTGAAAGCGATACTAATTTATTTATTAATTTTTAAGAATGAATAAATAAGATTTTTGATTGTTACATTTATTAGTTATTTTAATTTTTAAGATAATATAGATAATAATCGTAAATGTTATGGATATCATATAATTTATTTATTTATTATAATAAAGAAAATATGGGATTCTTCTCTTATAATTATTTTTATCTTATTTTTATTAGATAATTTTACCCTTTTAAAATTATAAAATTATTTATTATATTTTTATATTTGAATTATTTTTCTTCATATTACCTTAAATAAAATTTAAAATTTATTTCAATTTGATGACTAATTCTTCCTTTACCTAATTCCATCACTTTCAACATAATTTTTTTGAATTTTATTTAATATTATATTAACGGATAACTTAGAAAATATCAATTAATAGATGAGTTGTAATTTTATAAATATAATTAATTATTGATACTATTAATTTATATATTTTAAGTGCATTTATGTACATATTTATTTCAGATTTTAAAATTAACCATGCTATTTTACAAAGTTTGTATCGTAACACACATACTTTAAACATAATTTTTTGGAATTATATTTTGACAAAATTCAAAAATTAACTCAGACATAGATATATCCTTGAAACTTGGAATGAGACTAAAATAACACATCTTAATTATGAAAAAGGAAAATTAGTGCCGTCTTTTAATCTTATCAAGAAAAGCACATGTGCCATACCTGCGAAACAACCTACCGAAATTATCAGAAAATCACAAAAACAACATCCTGAGAAATCAATAAATCATAACCGTACACGTACATATAATCAAGAGGGAGGAATCGCAATGATCGCATACACAAAGAAGCCGCATAATAATAACAATAATATGCCAATCCAAACAAGGCCTTATCATAGAAAGAAGCATAATAGGGAGGCTGAGGTTTAAGAAACACTTTACTCTTTTTATTCTATTCCCCTCTTGTTTTGTTTAGCTAGGGTTTTAACAACGTTTAGGGTTTCACACTCTCACTCTCTCTCTTCTCTCTGTGTTCCGGCATAGTGAGCCATGGATAGGTACCAGAAAGTGGAGAAGCCTAAACCTGAGTCTCCAATCAATGAAAATGAGATCCGAATCACCACACAAGGCGCTATTCGCAACTACATCACTTATGCCACTTCGCTTCTTCAGGTCCTTCACCGTTTTGTCATTTCTGCCGATTGTGCTTTTCTTGTTTGTTTTCAGGGTTCCTCTGTGGTGGCATTTTCGGGATTCAGTTTTGTTTCATTGCTTGGGTTCTTTTGATGAATGCTGGTTTCAGTTGCTTTCTATTGACTTGGTTTTCGTGTGTGATTGATGTTATTTGGTTATAAAATGGGATGAATGGGAGATTGAATAAGACGACAAAAATTCATTTTATGTTTTTCTGTTCATTGATTGACTATTGGGTTTGTGTCCTTAGTTTCTGGATTAAAGTTGTTACTTGTTTGTCTGTTTTTTATGGGTTTTATTGTTGTTTGGAATATGATGTGAAATTTTGGTTTTCTTTGATTACATGGGGTATATGTTTTGTGCAATGTCTTGATTTATTATGATTATAGCGTGATCTATGGTACTTACATATTGGAATTCTAGAATGGAAATGTCACAGTGGTATCTGCATTCTGTGTGCTTGTTACTGGAAATATTTAAATTTCCCTTTTCTGATTTGGTAGTTATACTCTTTAATTAATAAAGTCAAGCCAAAATGTTTTAAATTGTGTTGGTTTTACAGTTACCAAAAGTTGGGAAAATACGGCTCATGCTGCCGCAATTTTGGTTGTTTGTTATGCAATATTAGAGACCTTTAATGTCTTGATATTGCAGACATGTTTTGAAACCTTTGGGAAAAGCACACTGGAAAGCTATGTTTCGGATATTTACTGTGATTTTGTAGATTACTATAAAGTCTTACTAGCTATTTGAAACACTTGAAGAACACTAAAACATAGTTATCAATCACATGCAATAGCACCATTTCAGCGTGTTGTTGCTGGAAGCCACAACAGATTTCAGTTCATGGAGCATCCGTTTTGCAAATCTTATCCTTCCACTGCATCTGCACTGTATTGTATTGTGGAGGGGAAAGCCTTAATTTACCACCAACATGTCATTTTCTGTCTTTTCCAACTTTTAATTTTTATTTTTAAAATCTTGTCATCTCACCCAGCATATTTGACACCGGAAAGCCCGAAACCCTCTTCTGTTGACTTTCAATCCTTGTTCAAATTTGAAGCAAGCCGACGCTTACCTCATTCATCCTCTGGAGCTCCATCCACTGATCATTGGTGCTATTTTTAGGCATTCACTGCATTTTCTGGGTTCTTTAACCCTACTGATCACTGGCATCCCCTGCAACTGCTAAAGTCTTACAAGTCTCATTCTCCTTTTAATTTTACCCTCTGTTCTGCTGCTCAATACCCTGCTATTCTGCATTTTTAAGTCTGCATCTCCTTAATTTATATTACATGAGTATAGTATAAATTGATGATGTTGGAGTCATCTTATAGAAGTGGGCCAGCTTTAAAGAATTAGAAAATCATTATGCAAAACATTAGCCAATTTGATGGGGTTGCTTACATAGATCAAAGAATGCCCCTTGAGCTCTATCAAAAACCAAATGCACAGGATTAAATTGACAGGGTCTTTTCCTAATTGTTTCTCCCAAGGTTTTCTTTGACCATTCCAAACCACTATTAATTAAACACTTCCATTTATTCTACTTTTTGCTCTGGGGCCTTTATGGGTTGTTCCTGCACATTACTAAGCCGTACTTTAGAAGAGGAGTATCATCTTCTCAATTGGTGCCACTTAAAACATTTTTCTGATTGCATTCCATCCTTATTTTATTTATATTTACTTTATTCATCCATCTCAATGTTTTCATCTTTGTTCCACTTGTAATGGAAATTTTACATTTCTGATTCAGATTGTCCAATTCAGTACAAGAAACAAATTAGAATCATGATGGTGCTGTGCATATTGTGGTGGTTAGTTTCCACAATACCATAAAATGTTTTAAATTGTTCTGTCTGCTCCAGCACAGGTTGTATCACCAGACTGATAAAAAACATGAATTTAGTTGTAAACATTTTCCCCTGCAAATGCACACTGAGCCATTTGAAAAATCATCTAGGCTAGAACAGAATATGTTTGCAATGAATATATTCTGTCCAGTGTCATAAGTGACATTGTTCTTGCCATTGTGAATTAATATTGAGTTACTTATGCAAAACACGTGACATTCACTTTACATGTAGATACTAATATGCATATGTTATAAGTTATTTATGACATGTCATGAACATTTCTACTTAGTTAACATTTATGCATATTTTTTGTGTTTATGTTCATGCATTGGGTGTAAACAAGACTTGTCACGCCAAATACTTGAAACTTAAGTTTGGTTCTTGAAACAGCATTTCTAGTTAGTTAATTAATAATTTATTGTATACAATTTTTTTGTGTTTAAATTTGTGTGTAGGGTTGTAACCAAATTGAATCACGTTGACTACTTGAAGCTTAATTTAGTTTGTAGAAATAAGTGGATATTCAATCTTGATTCATTTATTTAAATGAACCAAATTTAAAGGTTGTGTTTGACTTGTTAAAAATACGAAGCTTTAGATTGCCTAGGTTAGATAACTTTGTTCCTTTAATTATAAGTCTATTCTTAAAGTTGTTTCAACACTATTAGTTGAATTTGACATATCCTTGAATAATCAACTTGTTCACTCCCGTGTGTGTGCCCATGCATGTTTTACTGTTATTTATCATTGGCACATCTTCATGAAATTATCCATGATATTCTTGCTCATGTTGTTTTATTGTTTCTTGTTGTAATTCATACAGGAAAAGCATGCAAGAGAGATTGTCTTGAAGGCAATGGGACAAGCAATCAGCAAGACAGTTGCCATTGCAGAGATTCTAAAGGTTAAATTTCTTTGCAAGATGTTCCTCTCATGCCTCTTGTATTTTCTTTGAAATTTATGCAAATGACCAGTATTGAGCATGTTTCAAATTAGAGTTGAACATGTACAGAAATAGTAATTAACCCTAAAATAATTGTCAGTAACAATTGGGAAGTTCCCTGGCCAACTAGTCTAGAATAAATGGTTGCTTAAAAGTTGTAAAAATATAAAATCTAGAAAATACAAGATACTTTAGAATGCAAATTGATTTTGGTTGGCTTTCTATCTCCTCAACAGAAGAGAATTCCCCGGCTGCATCAAGATACTGGCATCAGCTCAGTTAGCATAACAGATGTGTGGGAACCCATTGAAGAGGGTCTTTTACCGTAAGTTTTATATAAAGTTTTAATCTGCAGCCTGCATTTGTGTGTTTTTTGTGGAACAATTGTTAAGCATCAACATTTAATGCAGCGTGGAAATGACTCGACACGTCTCTATGATCTCAGTCACCTTATCAACTCGAGAATTAAACAAAAGTTCTCCCGGGTTAGTATTTGAAATTTAGGATCTTATTATTTAGTTGATGTGTTGCCTGGTATAATGGTTTGCTGAGGATAAATCTTTGTTCTATATTTTGAATCCTTTCCTGAATTGTTTGACTTGATGGGTCATCTGGGTTTTGTTTATAGGTATCAAGCACCATATAATGTGGAACAACAAAAGCCACACTCCAATTATCAGCAGCAACCTACAAAACCAGCACGGGTACCTTATAATACTGTAAATGAAGGTAACCATGCATATATCTATTATGTAAATTTATAATCATCAGGGTGTTCAATACAATAATTTATAACTTTTAGCTCATCTAATCTTATTTTAGACTCGTATGGGCGAGGTCGTGGACGGGGTCGGGGGAGAGGGAGAGGAAGAAATTGGGGAAGGGGTGGTTATGGCTATCAAGGTGGTTATGGAAATTACCAAGGTGGATATGGGTATTACCAGGGTGGATATGCAAATTATCAAGGTATGACTTCTGAATGCCATTATAGTCCAATGTTTGTTCTGAACCCTTAATTTGGGATGTTTATATGTATTTTTCTCTTGGTTTGTCTTTTCAATTCTGCTTGTTTCCTGGCAGATAATGGTGGATATTCAAACCAGGGACGAGGTGGTGGGCGAGGTAGAGGTTGGTATCGCGGTAAGTTTTCTTAATTGCATATTTCCCTGTCTTTTGTGATGGTGAAGAATGTTAAAGAGAGATTTTCTTTGTCTAGTGTTCAAAGAATTAATATCCGAGTTTAATCTTCAGTTGTCTATTATCAAATCTTTCACATGAGAAAAATGGCAATGAAACTGGAGCTTTTTGCTATTCCTGGCCTAATTTATTTTCTGCTTTGTATTTCTCCCTCGAAGCATGCAATTTGTGATTTGCATTTCTTTTTTTTTTTTTTTTTTTTTTTTTTTTTTTTTTTTTTTTTTTTTTTTCTTTACACATTCACCCACAAATGTGAAAAACTGTTATGTATTTAAAGGATGTATGTCTAAGAGAAGCTTGTCCAGTTGTTGTTCAATCTTATCCTTCAACTGTTGCATTTTGCAACAGGTGGTTATGATGGTGGCAGAGGTGGAGGTTATGAAGGTGGCAGAGGTGGTGGTTATGAAGGTGGCAGAGGTGGTGGTTATGAAAGAGGCAGGGGTGGTGGGTATGAAGGAGGCAGGGGTGGTGGGTATGAAGGAGGCAGAGGTGGAGGTAATTTCTATGAAAGAGGCAGAGGTGGAGGAAGAGGTTATGGGCGTGGTAGGGGCAGAATGGGTGGACGCACAAGGGGTGGTGGCAACCAGGCATGATTGCAAAGGGTGCTGTTGTCATTCTTGCTTAATGCTTGCCTTGACAGTGCGGTTAATGTTTTCAGAATACTGTGTTGATAGTGTGATGTGGTGGTTCATGATCCGGCATTATTAAGCAGTATTTTATGTTTTTTTTTGTCATGAAATTGTTATGGGCAAGGTTTTGTTCATCTTTTAGATTTAGTGGAAAGCATCTTGGTTTTATGATTGCTGTAATTCATTTCAACTTTTATGGTTGTCAACACCATATTTTTATCTGTATCTGGTTTATATATGGCTTTTATTTTAATCAAAAGTAGTTTTTCCTTTGATAAACTTGCGGGGTTCAAATAAATCTGAGTATATAAATACTTTTTTATATTTATTTTATTTTATTTTATTTTTTTACACGTGGATAGATTATGTTTATTGTAAACTGTACACTGAAGTTCATCTGCGTGAACTGCCTAAGATTCATAGTACAAGTCAATTCAGGTTATTTGTTAATATGCAATTTATCAATGTACTGGAATTAGAAATGGTGATGATGTTGAAGTACAGGTAGAGATAGGGCAGTAGGCAGAACGTCTTTCTCAATGGTATTGTAATTTAAAGAATTAGTAATGGTGACACCTTTTTCTATTTTACGTTGAAGTGTGAAATGTATTTCGTAAAAGTGTGAATATAATATTTTTTTTAAGTAATGTTACTTAGTCAACCAATCTTTTATTATGTATATCTCTTATGTCAAGCTTCTCATTTGTTTCTCTTACCAATGATGTAAAGATTCCTTTCACTATTCAAAATCAAATTGTAGGTAGTCTTGAACAATTACATGAGCAGATTTTTTTTTGTGATAATTAATTATAAATTGTATATCTTTATATATAAATTTAGGTTTGGATGAGTTTATCAGTAATTTATTCGTATTTATTTTATATTTTTAGAACTTATGAGGGTATTTGAAAAATCTGAAAAAAAATTTATGATAATTCATAAAATACTTATAACTTATATTAATAAGTAGAAAAAATAGTTTATCTATATAAATTTATATAAAGAAGAATTCATGGAATAAAATTTTTATTTAATTATTTACCAAGCTCTTGATAACTTGTTATGAAGTCAATTCCTCTAAAAATGTGCAAAATAACTTATTTTGAAATCATGCTAGTTCGATTTTTTCTTTTATGAAAATTAGTAATTATGACTTTGGAAAAAGCTACCTCCTTACCTTGGTAGAATAGTATTGTCAATTACAAAAATTATCCACCCCACCTTCTCAAGAAATATGGTTAATTATATATAAACCTGGTTAATTTTATTTTACAAATAATTAGAAATAAATAAATATAACTATATACAATTTATTAATACATGATTATCAATGTCACAAGGCTGTTTATATATATATAATATTTTCTGTGTTTCATTATAATATTATATGAGAAGAAAAATATGAAAAAAAAATTAAATGTATTTTTATTTAACAACTTATAACAATTTCTTTTTCACACAAATTTTTTCAAGTACAACTAGTTTCTTGTTTTTTTCTTCTGTAACGCCCTTTCAAAGTATATATATTCCCCATTCACTTAGTTCCTAACCAGGTCAAGAGAAAAAATAATCAAATTCAATCTGAAAAGATTTTTAGAGTTGATTATTAGAGTTATTGGAGGATTTTCTATTTTTATTTTTTTATATTATTCTGAATGTTTGGTCGTGAATAGCTTTGTACGGGGTAAATTCATTCTTGTTTAATTTAATTATTGAATTGTGATAAATTAGTTGGGATCTGGATGCACAGAGTCTGCACCTTGTTGATCATTCTGTCTCTGTATATGAAACCCCGTAGTCCACCCATAATTTTACGAAATAATTTATTTGTTGTGATAAATTGAATTGTTATTTTATTAATTAATTAATTTAAATAAAATATTTAAAAAATTTAAAATATATCATGAAAGAATTTTAAATTACGTAAAATTAAAGAATTTTAAATTTTATCAAAATATATGTATTTTAAATTTCTTGTTCCTCAATTAAATTACATTACACTGTTTTAAAATTTTAAAATTTATTTAAATATTAAAAATCATCAAATTTATATTATTTTTATATTTTTCTAATGATACATAAAAAAATTATTTTAATATTTATTTAATTAAACCTATAATAATAATTAAAACAAAATAAAATTTATACATAAAACTAAAACTTAATTTAATTATTATTTTTTATATTATTGAAATTAATATATATTTAATGACTTGATGTATTATATATTTAAAAATATATAAATTAATTAAATTTTATTTTAAAAAGTGAAATAAGTTAATTAAATTTTTGTAAATTCTGTCGTTATTTTAAATTTATCCTAATAAATTTATCGCAAAATAATTAAATAGGTACAATTTATTTTCATATAATTAAGACAATTATTTTTACAAAAAAAATACCAAAAAATATAATTTATATATTTTTTTAATTTATCTTTTTTTATATGTCTCTTTTCTTAATATATTTTATTAAATTTTTTTATATTTAATAAAATGATAATTTATATATTTTCTTAAGTGATTAAATAAATAGAATTTTTTAACTGCTAAGATTTTTTTTTCATTATTTCTTCTTTTAATATTTCCTCTTTTAATATTGTAATAAAACATTCTAACTGTTATTTTTAAAGTTCATTTAAATTCTTATAAATAACTATAACTTACATAATTATTTATTTATAATACATTTTAAAATTATTGCATGACTATGAGAGTTCTTAGTTACAATTAAGTATTTATTATGTTTTTAATTATTCATTATCAAGAAATTAATTATTAAATATTTTGTAATATTAGAATTTATCTGATAGTATTAAAATTATTTTGAATATTTAAGTATTTAAAAATAATTAATATTTATTTTTATTCAATATTAAAAATTGAATTACTTTACAAACAAGGAAATTAAAATACAAGAAATTGAATTGATTCATCCAAACAAAATGGATACAAAATGAAAGGAATTTAAATCAAGATAATTAAAATGCTATATATTTAAATTTCTTGAAAAATTTCAAATTCTCCATCCAAACACAAGAAATAGTTATTATTAATTGTTTCTTTATTATTTAAGTTTTGTTTCCTTATTTATATCTTAGAATAAAGGGATTCTCATTTTATCTTTACACTAGTTCCTACACTTACTGGAGTAAGTTACACCTTCTCCCTATTTATTCATGTACGATACTGTTCACACGGTATCATAGCAGACTCCGAACCTCTAAATCTCCAAATCCTTTCCCGACGATCAAATACAGAATGATCATAGGAGAATCAACCTCTTCTTCATAGGTAACAACTTCAACATTCGAAGTTCATGACACTAGCAACCATAGCGGGTAGAAAGTACCATTTTTCCTATCATTGGACACAAATTGAATGGAAACAATTATCTCCCATGGTTGCAATCCGTTATGATGTATGTCTGTAAAAAGGGGAAGATGAGTATCTTACTAGTGAACTTGTCTCTTTTAACATTGGTGATCTAAAATACAAAAGCTGGAAGGCGAAAAACAACATGATCATGTCCTAGCTGATTAATTCAATGACCAACGAAATTAGTGAGAATTTCTTGCTCTACAACACAACAAATGAAATTTGGGAAGCACCTAAGGAACTCTACTACAATAAAGATCATACCTTTGATATCTTCGAAATTGAATCTACTCTTCATCATCTTCGGCAGGCGACCTCTTGTAACATAATACTACAATATCCTCTCCCGTCATTGGCAACGATTGGATACATTTGAAGAGCATAAATGGGACTGCCCAAATGATGCAAAGAAATTCAAGGAAATTATTGAAAAGTAGTGGATTTTCAAATTTTAATGGGATTGAACAAAAACTTTGATAAGGTTCGAAGACGTATATTGGGAATGAAACCCTTACCCAACCTTCGAGATGTATTCTTTGAGATCCGTAGAGAAGAAAGCAGGAAGAAAATCATGATTGGAGTTTCCATTGTCGCCTCAGTTAATGAAAACTCTGCTCTAACTGTTCGAGGAACCCAACACCATAGTGACTATCGTTAAAAGAAGGAAAGACCTTGGTGTGATCACTGTAGAAAACCAACTCACTCTCAGGATAATTGTTGGAAGATCCACGACAAGTCTACAAATTGGAAGACAGACGCAAAAGAAGAAGAAAAAGAAATGAAAAACTTGCTCAAGGGGAGTGCAAGATTATTCTGTTGCATTTTTTAATTACTTTATATTTTCTGAAAAGAACAAGTGGCTCTTATAATTGTTTTGCTCCGATACATTATTCTTTTATTCTTTTAAGTTCTGTCTAAAATGTACTCTGATGAAAAATTACATCACATTGATGTAATAAACAAGATGAAAGAAGAATTTCTAAGAAACATCAACTCGATGTAAATCTAAAATATTTATGCCTGAATTTTGCTCTGATATTATATATATATATATATGTGTGTATATATATATATGTGTGTATATATATATGTGTGTATATATATATACATATATATATATATATATATATATATATATATATATTTATATATATATGTACACACACTGTGTATTTTGATCTAATATGTCTTACGCAGATTTTGATTCGATATTTACACAAGTGGATTAAGTCTGTTCTCATCAGTCTGAAGAACTCAAGCTTAAGTGAAGATATCTACTTCAAGTTCTGTCTGATGAAGATTAAGTTTTGTGTCTACATCTTTTTAGTTCTGATACATCCTTCAAAAATAAGAAGAAGATCAATCTTACGCTAAGGTGGTCTGTAATCATAAAAAATGAGGAGATTGTTAAGTCAAAATGACTTAAAATCTTAATTTTGATAATTACAACAAAGATGGATGTATCAATAGACGCAGAGGGAAGAATGATCCGGCAGATCATTATCAGCATAGACGAAAGATGCACCATCAAACAAGAAGACGCAAAAGATGAAGTGTTCAAGTCATCATGCTTCAAGGCAACCTCATTAGATGAAGAACCTTCAATGATCAAGACTGAAAGCTTATCTCAACTTCAAGTCAAGCGCTCAAGAGTGAAGATATGAAGATTAAAGTTGAAGACGAAGAAAGAAGACAGACAAATGAGTACAACACAAAGTGTATCCTCATTCATTCGTCTATTAAGTTAATGAAGTTTAGACGCTGAGTAACACGTGTCTTCGTTCAAATCAAACCGTTACTTAGAAGCTTTTAAAGGTGGAAAGAGATTTTGAAGTAAACCTCTGCCACACGAAAAGCAGTTGCACGTTTCTGTGAAATCTCTGAGCAAATCAGTCAAAGCCCGATCTCACGCTGACATCCGTTGACTTTGCAATAAATGTTCTGATTTGCTCACTCGCCGAATGTGGGAGTACTCAAGACAAAAGGACTAACGTTCAAATCTTCAGTCTAACGGATATTTCATGGAGCTGTCTATAAAAGAACTTCATCACAACGAGTTGAAGTTGGCAAACTATGCAAAGATATTATATTCAACTCTTACTTAAGCTCTCAAGCAAAAGTTCACTCTCCCTGAACTTAGAATAGAACTCATTGTAAAATCCCTCTCTACGTAGAGGATAATTTTTCTTTTGATCTCAATTGTAAACTACTGTTGTGGTATCTGTAGCCTGAGGAGGCTAATTGTTTAAACAATACCTTGAGTTTTAGTCTGAGGAGGCTAAGGTCCAAAAGAATACATGTTTTAGCCTGAGGAGGCTAAGTGTTGAAAGAATACCTTTGGTTAGCCTGAGGAGGTTGGGTTCAAAGAATACCTGGGTTTAGCTCACAGAGGCTAGGGGTCAAAGAATACCGGTTTAGCCTGAGAAAGCTGTATTCAAAGAATATCTGTAATTAGCCAAGAGTGGCTGGATTCAAAGAATACTCTTAGTGGAACCTCAGCAAGTTGCTGGGTAACTGGACGTAGTCTTGAATAGACGAACCAGTATAAAAATATTATCGCTTTCTTTATTTTTATCTGCTTTACTAACTAGGGCTAATAATTTAAACTGAATCTTTAATTAAAATCAATCTTTAAAAGAGAAATTCAATTTGCGTCTGATCAAACCGTTTTATAACAGACGCAAGCTGCATCGTTTGAAATTTTTTTAATTAATAAACACAATTCAACCCCCCTTCTTGTGTATTTGTATTTTACAGTTGTATTGTGTTTGTCAACATTCATGCTCAACATAAGAGCAAACTTGATCCAAAAGCACTCAAGTTCATCTTTGTGGGATACTCGTCAAATTGAAAGGGGTATAAATGTTATTCCCATGTGACACGAAAGTTCTACAACTCTATAGATGTCTCCTTCTTCGAAAATCAGCCCTACTACAAAGCTGATATTCAGGGGGAGAATTCTACTCATGAATATCACTATTGGGACAATAATACCCCTTCTCCTAGACTTGCCACCCAGAGTCTGTGCAGCCCAACCTCCCTATTCAATTAGAATATCTTAATGTCCAAACTGAACTGGAGAAGAAACTGAGCCTCAAACATCTAAACTTTGTGCCTAAATAGAGCCTGAATTATGCATCCAAACTGAGCCACAAACACCTTTGTGTCTCAGTCACACATAACCTGCAGTGAAAGATGGGTTTCATGTCTACACTAGGAGAAACAAGACCCAAGAAATTAAAGAACTACAACTACTAGAGCAAGGCCATAAATCTAATCTGAATCCAGAAATCCCTACTTCACCAGGTAATAGTAGATAATTCTCTTATTGATGATAGACCTATTGCTTTAAGAAAAGGCAAGAGAGTGTGCACTGATAATCCCATTTGTAATTTTATCTCATATGAAATGTCACCCACTCATTGTGCATTTGTTAGCAAAATTAACAAAGTACAACTTCCCATTACAATACATGTGACACTTGTTGTACCAGAATGGAAGACAACAATTTATGAGGAAATACAAGCTTTGAAGGAGAATGAGACTTGGGAGATATCTGAGTTACCTCTAGGGAAACGTCTTGTAGGCTGCAAATGGATTTTTTCTAGTTAAACACAATGCTTATGGAAGTATCAACTGATTTTGAAGCAAGACTAGTAGCTAAGAAATTTACTCAATCCTATGGGGTCGACTACTAAGAGACATTTTCCCCTATAGCTAAACTCCATACAATTCGGATGTTACTTTCACTTGCCTCAAATCTAAACTGGCCCCTATATCAGTTAAATGTAAAAAATGCATTTATCAATGGGAATCTTGAAGAAGTCTACTTGGAAATATCCCCTAGACTCACTTCACTGGCTACTACAGACAAAGTCTGCAGACTCAATAAGTCTTTGTTTGGCCTTAAGCAGTCACCGAGAGCTTGGTTTGATAGGTTTACAAAAGTTGTGAGGAAGTTTGGGTATGAACAATCATACTAATCACACCATGTTTGTCAAACACTCATTGGTTGGAAAAAAAAGGCAATACTCATTGTGACATCATTTTAACAGGGATCATGAAGAGGAAATTCTCAAACTAAAAGGCTTCTTAGGAAAGAATTTGAGATCAAAGACCTAGGAAATCTTAAGTATTTCCTTGGTATGGAGGTGGCAAGGTCAAAATGAGGGATCTCAGTATCACAATGGAAATATGTGTTAGACTTATTGAAAGAAACAAGGATGCTGGTATGCAAACCAGTTGATACTCCCATGAACTTTAGCTCTAAATTGGGAAATAAAGATAATAATGCACCTATTGACAAAGGGAGGTACCAAAGGTTAGTTGTAAAACTAATCTATCTCTCTCATACTAGACTTGATATTAGTTTTGTTGTAAGCGTAGTAAGGCAATTCATGAACAATCCAACTAAAGAACACATGAAGGTTGTATATAGAATTTTGAGATACTTGAATATTACACCAAGTCGAGGATTATTTTTCCAAAAGGCAGCAAACAAAGAAGTTAAAATATACATTGATGCAAATTGGGCTGGCAGACGCTCAACTTTGGGTTATTGCACCTATGTTTAGGGAAACTTGGTCACTTAGCGAAGTAAAAAGCAACCAGTGGTATCTCATAGTAGTGTAGAAGTTGAACTAAGAGTTCTAACACATGGTCTCTTTAAGGGAATATGGATGAAAAAGTTACTAATTGAGCTGAAAACTCAAATTACATGTACCATGAAACTGTTTTATGATAATCAGGCCACAATTAGCATAGAAAATGATCCAGTACATCATGATAGGATAAAACATGTGAAAATTGATAGGCACATTATCAAGGAGAAGATAGAGACAGGTTGGATATCACTCATATACACTCTAACCAGCTAATAAACTGCAGATATTTTTAACTAAAATCCTATCTAGGAAGTCATTTGATAAAATTAACTCTAAGTTTGGTCTTCTCAACATCTACAACCCAGTTTAAGAGGAGTGATGGAATCTGTTATTGATTGGAATTATTACTATTAATTGTTTCTTTATTATTTAAGTTTTGTTTTCTTATTTATTTTCTAAAATCAAAAAATGATAATATTATCCTAATTTAATTCCTGAAAGAGAAAGTTACACATTATCCTTATTTATTTATTTATTTATTTACGTTAATATTCAAAGTGAAAAATATTCATATAAAGTATAAAGGGTCTACCAATAAAAAGTATAACAACGGACTAAAGATACGTAAAAAAGTATCTAAACAAATTGAGACCAAAAACAACAATTCCATTCTCAAGCAATTAAAGTAAAAAAATATCAAAGTGTAAGATATTTTTAAACTTATCTATCACCTCATATATAAGTTTGTCTTTTATACTTTTGATTTGATTACATTTTGTATAAATTGTATCGTTGTTTACTATTTTTTTTTCTTACATAAGTAGACAACAAAGATTAAAATTAAAATATCTATGAATTATAAAAACTAAAATAGAAAAAAAAATAATAATTAGAGATCAAAAGTGCTTAGAAAGCAACGAGTTCAAAAGTATAGGCTGAGGAGGGAATGTGGAAAGAGGCAACCAGAGAGATAGGAAACGCAGCTCCTCAATGCTCTAACAGTTGTAATATTCTAGAAATTCTTTTTTCATTAATTTAATATTTTGATTATCTTTTGACTCTTCAATGCTCTAACAGTTAGTTACTTGAATTTTTTTTTAAGAATTTAAATATTATATTAATAATGTAAATTCTAGATTTTGTATGATTTATAAAAATTCTATTATCAAAGTTAATAAACTTATGACTGTGATGGGTTGCGGAATCAAAAATAAAAATTGTCGATTTGTAAGAATTAAGAATATATATATATATTTAAACATAATTTTAATGTAAGTAATAAACAATTTTAAAAAATGACCGTTTTAAAATAATATCCTAAAACAATGTATCTACTATCTAGAATTCTACGTCAATACGTCAACATCAATTGGCGAGTTTAAATTATATATATATATATATATATATATATATATATATATATATATATATATTCAATTATTAGAAATTAATGTGGTCACACAAATTACAATTTAACATTCACAGATTGAACCATCTATACTTTATCATCAAGAAATTAGATTAACAATACACTTATCAAAGTCTTTGATCCAATAATTTCTATTAATGTAACGTAAACACTAACACCTAATATTCCAATTTGGTGATTACAGCAAAACCTTTTCTGTAACAAGTGTGCATAGTTGCAGCTGACATTTCATCTGATGCATCTAACTGAATCTAGCTTGATTCCTGTCCACATTCACTACCAAATATTTTGACGTCAAGAAAATGCCAACTCATTCTTCCCTTATCTGATTCTTTTTAAAGATTTTTTTATACTCTTTTCATTTTTTTTAATGATTGTCTAGACTTTTCAATGGTGAATGTTTATGCAGAATGATATTTGTGATTTGATTATATTAGGTTTTGTGGTGGCATAGTGGTATCCCATTGACACCCTTCTAGACTTCAAGATATATATAAAAAAAAAAAAAAACAATGGTTCCATGTTATTTTACTTTTTCTAAAAGAAAATGTTTACAATATTCCATCCATGCGTAGGAATCTACAATAAATAATATATACTTAGTATGAATATGAATTGAATTGGTTTAATTTTAAAAGTTAAATTATCCACATAGGTGGATCAAGTTATTTTTAAGAAGGTATTTGGTATGGGACAAATTTTCCACACCTTAGAAGCATGTTTCTAAAAAATTGCGAATCTTAATAACTATGATACTTGTAAATAGTTAATTTTTGTTTATTTAATAAATAATATTTGAGTGGATTGAATTAAGATTTTAAAAATATAATAATATTAATAATATAGTACTTTGTGATGATGGTCATTGATGATGTGATATTATGTTATTGGATTATATAGTGATATATATTTTTTATTGACATGGTATCATAATAACTTAATCATTAACGTTTTTGTAAAAATGATTGAAGGCACGAACAGAAAATTGAAAACATGGACTGAAAATTTAAATGTTTAAAAAAATTGAGAATATTCTAGAAAACTTGTAAGAGAAAAAAATAATAAATCACATAAATAAAAAATATATTTAAAAGAAAGTATCTTGCCGGAACTTAAGCATGTTAGGTATTGTTTAGTGCAAAAGGTGTAGTAGCAATGTATCACTAACATAGTCAAATTAAAGTAGAGTATTGTGAGGTTGAACTACCAAAATATTCATAAATAAATTAAGATATAATAATATATCACAAAAAGAAAAAGAAATATTTTGTAAATAACCCAGATAAGATTCCAACACTTCATTTCAATGTGGGAGAAATAAATAGAAAGAAAACGAATGAAAAGAAAAATGATAAGAACTTTATTTGAAGGAATCTATATCAACTTATTAATGAATACGTTTGTAACGTAATTGATATAATATTATTTGTTAATTATATAGTAAAGTCAGTGTCTTGTTATATAAATTAATTAATAAGATTTTTTATTAATATAAAAATGAATAAATGCGTCAATATGTTTTTTAAACATATAAAAAATTATTTCCCATCCGCGCATTCTTTAATATTTTTTATATTTTGTAAATGATTATAAAGACTCCAAAGGGGAGCTACTAAAAACAAAACTAATCAATTAAAAATTAGAAAAAGATTAAAATCTAGTGCATATGCAATAAAAGTTGTAGTGGATAAAGTTTTATGTTCCAGCCTTTTTTTTAATGTTGTATTTGATAGTTTTTTTCATTTTTCAATATTATTTTGATTCTTATTCGGAGATTTAATTTTAATTATTTTTAAAATGAATTAAGTAAAGAGAATATTAGTATAATATTTTTAAAATAATTAAGAGATTTGTTGTAATAATAATAATAAAAAATATTAATAAAATATCGTAAAAACATAAATGATATCACGAAAATAAAAAAAAAACTCTTTATTTACTTCCAAAATTATGATGAAAATTATTTTAAACCTTACACTAAGAAATTTGTGGATTAGAGTCGAAAATTAGATAAAACAATATCATGATTCACTTTCTAGGAATTGGTCTTTGACACGGTCAACAGATATTCCATATTCATAAAGGAAACACTAATGCCGTTGAATTTAGTGAGTTAAGGAAATATTTAAATACTTCAATATTAATTCATCACTATTTGTATTATATAATTAGCAGTGGATTATAAACTTATATATTGCCCACACAAAAAAATAGTAGTGGATTTTTCAATTAAAATACTTTTTTTTTTATCTCACTTAGATACAATTAATTTTGCATAATTTCGGCAAAAATTTATTCCTTGTTTTTTTTTTTAAAAAAAAATCCATCACTAAATAGTTTGATGATGAAATTATTTCTGACCTTAAGTTATTTAACATTAAATTTTTTTCATTGGTAATTTTACTTTTTCTAATAATATCCCATGTGATGCGAGGTATACCTAACAACGTACTTGCTACCGAAATTGAAATCCACAGTGATAAATGTGATAATTGTGTGATTTTTTATTTAAAAACTGATCTAGATTAATGATTTATTTATTGATGTGGGAATGATTAAATTCCCTATTCTTTTAAGAAATATTGTTTTGGGTTTAAAAAGTTTTAATTTCTAACAAGCTTAAGTCATTAAACCTATATTTATTTGATTAAAAAAATTATTTAAAACTAAAAATAGTGCTATAACAATTCATATATGTAACTTTTTTTGCAAAATTTTTCATTTAATTTGGTCACTAAATCATTATTTTTTAATATTGTTTTACTAAAACATAAATAATTAAATATTATATTATATATTTGAACTGTTTGATTCAAGTTAGGCAAGTCCATTATGATTGACAAAACCTTCGGATCAATTAATTCTAACACTGAAATTAATCACTTGGTCAAATTTAAATAAATACTTTTTTATTACATTCATTCAATATTTGCGATTCTCGCATGACTTTTATGTAAATAATTTCATCAAGTATTCAAGTGTTATCAGCACCAATAAATCGTTTCAACCCCCTAACAAGTTAGGTGCAATAGAATTATAAATCACAGTATAATTAACGAAAAAAAAGTCTTCTTGATTAGGTTTATATTTAATTATAAAGATGCCTCTTCTAACATTTTTTAAGTGAGTTGAATTTACTATCAAATTTACTTAATACATTTTGTTCATGCTCTGTTGATAATTAAAGACCGTCTGGTATTAATTTGTGAGCGTTTTATAGCCTCGTCATGTTTTCAACAATAATTAGATATATGATCTCATCATACTTTTATCAATTAAAAACATAAACTCAAAATAAAAATATTTATATTGTTGTCATGTTATTTTCTAATGAAAATATGTTGTCTAGAAACGTATTTCGAATCCATCTTAGGAAAAGGTTGAAATATAATTACGGCTGCTATGATACGTTTCTATAATATAAAACATCGTATTTTTGGAATGCAATAATAAAAACAAGATTTAATTATGTTTTAAGTCCTACGAAAATATATTTTTTTTTCATTTAATCATTTGAAATTCTTTTTTATATCTGATACTCCATATTTTAAAATACACAATTTTAATCTAAAGATAAGTAGAAAGTGTATTAGATTGAGATTTCAAAACTTTTTAAAAGTTTTTTTTTTTTTAATTTTTTTTTATAGAAAATCTTCACTCCACGACACTCCATTGCATATTAATAACTACAGAAGAACCCAAAAATAATTTTTTTTTACCAATCAATTGTAATTACAAACCAATTATAATCAAATTAACATAAACGTCTTTTGATTGCATTTATAACTTTTAAAATATAAATAACAAATTATAAAAAGAAAAATACTATAAAAATTATACTAAGATATTTCATTTAAAAAATATATTTGTACCTCCACAGTAAAGCAATGAAAATAATAAAATAGTTTGATAATAAATTTAAAAGGATAAATAAAAATTTAAATATTATTATAGCTGTTAGTTTACTACATTTATTGTTAATATTTTTATACAATTCTGCTTTTATCCTTTTGTTTACACATTAGTTAAAGGGAAACAATGTGTAATAACTTTATGCGAAGAAAAAAGTACTCGAAACACTGATTATAAACTTGAAAGTATAAATACATGTAAATGAATAAAAATAAGTTATTCAATTATGATTCTTTTAAATAATTTAATTTATTTATAATTTAATTCGAATATAAAAATTATCTGTTAATGCATCGATCCATAAACTACTTTCCCTAAAAAACAATAAAAATTAACGCGTTTAAAAATTCTGTAAAAGAACACCATCCTTAACTTTTTTCCTTCAACTCAAAGATGATTCAGGTTATGAGTGAACATGGTACGAATTTTGCACTCTATCCTTACCCTAAACAAAACACAGCATGTCAAGCAAAATATTTAATATAAAAATGACACGTGGTGCATAACTATTAGCTTTGGGGGCTACATGTTTACTTGTGTGTGTGTTTGATACTAAGCACAAGGGAATGTAGACGCACTCCCATCTAGATTCACATTTGTGTCACAGATTCCTTTGCATATATTATCCTCCTGTGTCCTTGGTTTCCCTTTATGAGAATAGACCCTTCAATCTCTCTCTTTCCCCCTTATTCTAACTCATAATAAGGTGCATGTACACCTAAAAATAAGAGAAACAACAATAAGAGTTTGTTGTGCAAGAGAGAGATGGAAGCAAGTGTTTGCAAGAAGAGTTCAAAAGGAAAGAAAGATGACCTCTATCATGTCATTCATAAGGTACCTTATGGTGATAGCCCTTATGTCAAAGCCAAGCATGCTCAGGTATATATGCTTATACCCTTTCAATTTTAGTTCACTTTTTTAATTTTTAAGATATGCAACTTTGATTTGGTATATGGTATATGAAATGATTCTTACCAAGTGATATCATTTATAGGAGGTTAATTGTTGTAATTGCACCATCTTTATTCCTTTTTCCCTCTTAATTTTATGTTACCTTTTCATAATTTTTCTAATTCACCATATTTCAAGTAATTCAAAGTGTATTTTGCCGTTTGTATACTTTTGCGGTTGTGACAGATTTTGGTATCGGATTAGAAAAGCTTTTAGAGCTTTACTGAAAAAAGTGTTATTAGGAATTGACCAATATGTGTGGCATCATGCTAAATCAAGAAATCCTCTGTCTGTTTCTCAAGAAAATATTCAAAAACATGGGCATGTAATGAACTACTGTATATTGTTGACTTGTAGTTGAAGTGGTTAACATTTCTACTTTCCGGTTTTAATTAATTCATCTACCATGACACAATATGTACTATAACTCCTACATTCCTTTCCCAACACACCTTTTCAGATCTGGTGCTTCTGTAAGCTCATAAAATCTTACAAATTTAAGGATCATCTTCTCTTTGATTATATTAACTAAGTAGTTTAATTCGAATGATGTTAGCTCAGGTCTCTAGAACATGTGGTCTAACATTCGAATCTTAACTTGTACATTTGGAAAAATCTTGTGGGGAGGAAACAACCCACCTCTGAGTGTCATTAGATCTTATAAAAGAAATTAAATTTCTCAGTAACGAATTGGGTTTTTTATTTTTTATTTTTTGAAGTTGTATATGTGTGTGTGCGTGTGTGTAAAGGAGAGTTTCTTACATGGTCAACCTTTAAAGTTTAGATCTCAGTACAATACTGACTGTTAGCAAAGACTCTAATAGTGGCCACAAAAAATGAGGGATAGGGAAAAAAAGACTTTGATTATCATCTTATAATATTTTCTAAAACTAAATTTATATTATCATGCATTAGTCTTTAAAACATGATTATCGACAAATAATGAGAAACTTATGTGATAATCTTGGTTAGGCATCAGATCCACTTTATCTTGAGTAAGTACAGCCATATGCATTTATTATTAGTTAGACAAACCTCTTGACTATAACAGTTGAACTGTTGATGTATTTCTTAATATAGACTTTTGATAAGTTTGAATGAATATTAATAATCATGTTTGATACTAATATTACTCTTTTCTTGAAAAAAAAAATGCATATATATATATGAATTCAGTTGGTTGACAAGGACCCAGAAGCTGCTATAGTGTTGTTTTGGAAAGCAATAAATGCTGGAGATAAGGTGGACAGTGCCCTGAAGGATATGGCTGTTGTGATGAAGCAATTAGATAGAGCTGAAGAAGCAATTGAAGCCATCAAATCCTTTAGAGGCCTTTGTTCCAAACACTCACAAGAGTCACTTGATAATGTTCTTCTTGACCTTTACAAGGTATAAACACTTGCTTTGAACTATTAGTCCCTTGTTATAATTTAAGGTATGAGTCCCTTAGTTCAAAATATTATTACACAATAGAGATAATTTTCATTGCATAATTAATATTCAATACTTGGTTTTTGGGTTTCATTACCTACTATATATAAAGATTTAGATTGGGTAAAGTATCACTTTATGTTGTTTAATGGTGATCGATTAATATGTTAATTATGTTTAATTCATTAAACTATTATATGATGAATCTAATTTAGTTTTCGTGAAAGACAGAAATGTGGAAGAATAGAGGAACAAATTGAACTGTTAAAGAGAAAGCTAAGATTAATATACCAAGGTGAGGCCTTTAATGGAAGGACAACGAGAACTGCTCGCTCTCATGGCAAGAAGTTTCAAGTTTCCATCAAGCAAGAAACTGCAAGATTATTGGTACCTAAATTATTGTCTTAATTTGTTTGATCTAATTTTACAAACGTTTTTCTTTTTATTTACATATTCAAACTTCAAAAGAAAAAAAATAACACATGAAACTTTTCAAGCCGAATGTTAATAGTTTGATCCAATTTTACAAACTACACATAACATTTTTGCTGCCATTTCTTAGCTCTACATATTTAAATTACTGCTGCCAGCTTTGAATCTGGTGTTAATTCTAGAAAGCATCGTACTATATAACAAAGCTCTTAAAATATTTGATTGCATTAACTTTCACGGGAAGAGGTTATGGACACTCCACCCAAAAATTAACAATAAGAAAACAAAATCAATTTATTTTATTTATCAACTGAATAAGAAAAAACAAATCTGTCTTGTGTGGTAATCTCAAGAAATACATCAGAGTAATTGCCAAAAAAAAGAAGTTGCACTGGTTTATCATGTGTCATTGGTTTAATCAAACAGTTAATAAGGCATGGTAGAGTCCAATATTGAACTTTTGTGATCCCCCAGAAGTTGTACCAAAAAATTGGTCAAATACATAGATTTCCTTTAGTTGTTGGGAATACAGTAAATTTGTCAACTTTATCATCCTCAAAATTATATCAATGATGATTTTCGATTTGATATTGTAATGTAAAATTTTTTACATTAATAGTAGATTTTAATTCATTGATTGATGGTGCAGGGAAACTTGGGCTGGGCCTACATGCAAAAAGAAAACTACATGATGGCTGAGGTTGTATTCAAGAAAGCACAAATGGTAGATGCTGACGCCAATAAGGCTTGCAACTTGGGCTTATGCCTTATGAGACAATCTCGTTATGAGGAAGCCTATTATATTATTGAAGAAGTTTTACAAGGAAAACTTCTAGGGTCAGATGAAATCAAATCAAGAAAAAGAGCTGAAGAATTGCTTGAAGACTTGAATGCTAATCTGCCACAACAGCCTGGGTATATGGATGCTTTGGCCCTTGATGATGACTTTGTCAAAGGAATAGATCATATGCTTAATGCTTGGAACACAAATAGACCAAGAAGGCTTCCAATCTTTGAGGAAATCTCTTCCTTTAGAGATCAATTAGCATGTTAATAAATAATAATAACTTGTCCTTTTCTTGTGTTGTGTATTGTTATTAGGTTTAGACTCTTGTAAATAGTCTCTTTCCTTTCTTCTCTAGTTGCCTATTATTCCTCTACCCTTTTTCTTCCTAAAATGGCGAGGGACCAAAAAAAAGCAATAAGGTTTTGCTTTTATCTTGTAATTAAATAATAAATAGCACTCAATAAATAAAAGTGTAATTTATATAATTTGGATGGTGTATTAATATCTGAATTGAATTTGACTCGCATAATTTTATTACGTAGTTTACTTCTTGTTGTTTGTTTGTATTTTTGGTGTATTCTTTATCGTTTTTGTTTTAATAATAAATTTAATATTGATATTTTAGTTATTTACCAATTGACATTTTATTTTTCGATAAAAATACTTAACAAATTTTCAATATAAATTAAATTTATATTAATGGAATTTTAGACATTTAATCTTTTGTTATATGAAGGTCATTCACATTTTATCGTAAACTATGAATAAATTTCAGTTAAAATTAAATTAAATTTATTAACATTTTAATTATTTACTCTTTTATTCGTTATTCAAAGAAGAAAAAGAGCGAAGAGATGGATTGATTAAAAAACAAACACCTGTGTGTGTGTTTTTCACTAACTTTACTCATCGTTATATTGCTTAAAATTTAATAAAAATGTTACGCAATTTAATGTATGATTTATTCATTAATACACAACATATATAATGAAAAACGATAGCCTCATGTAGGTTCTTTATAATATGGAGAAATCAAGATAACATACTGATTTATCTTGAATTGTTATGCAAATTCTTTAAAAGCATTCAATAAGTTTGACACTTCATTGAAAGTTTCTATGTACCTAACTCAATTTAAGAAGTTTGGCAAAAGCTCATAAATTTTCATGCACCGTATATGTGTGGCTAACATAAATATTGATACGTAAGTGAGTTATAAATGAAAGAGTAGTGAGACTAAAAAAATGAAATATGGTATATGATATCAATTAAGTATTTATTGTGAATTATAACACATTACGATTAAAGATAAGAATTGAATAGGAACAAAGCAATTTACTTTAAGGAAATAGTTGTATTATTATAAATTATATTTGCATGATAAGGAATAATCTTATATGTTATTTTTTTTTATTAAGTTAGATTTATTAATTTATACTTTAAGATAATATCAAAATTTATTATAAAATTATTTTTATTATTATTATTTATTATATTTTCTGTTATTATGTTCTTTTATGATTGTTGAATTTTTAATTAATCTCTTAATTTTTATGAGTTTACGAGTTTACTTACCTTTTGAGTTAAATCGAGTGTGAATTACTTTTTATAAATTTTAGACGGACTTGATAAATTCTAAGTAAATTCATTAAACTCTTGAATTTACTGTAAAATTTGAGTCAATAAGTTAAAAAAAAAAAAAAAAACTAAAACCTATGTTATTTTGAATTATTTATTGCACATTCAGAGTTTAACATACTTCTATTATTTTTTTTTATTCCTAAATTGAAAAGCTCTTATATATAAGAATATCAAACATTTATTCTTAAACATTCGCTATTTGATGAGATTATTTTATCACTATTAATACATCTCACAAATTTAGTTAAATAGACTCTTGATTTTGACAATATTAATCAAATTATTATTGAAACACTCGTTATTTAGTCTTTTATGTTTGAGATGTCCATTCATCTGTGTAGGGATATGTTGGAGATCATAAATCACTTAGAGATATGACCAATGTATATGTATTATAAGTAAGGGATAATACTCATCTTACAAATTGATTTTGTAAGATTAAGTTTGGTCTATTAACCTAACATTTCTAAGATAACACGAGAGTCTTTCTAAAAATTCTTTACTTTTATTGAACCTATCGTATCAACTATTATTGATGTAAAAGATAAAACACAAGAAGGGAGGTTGAATTGTGTTAAATGAAAATTTAATTTCTTTCGTCTGTTGGTTTTAAATAGAGTCAGACGAAACAATGATTATCTTTAAAGGTTGATTTTAAGGACAGACGTTATACTTTGATTATCCCCGTTAGTTACAAGTTCAAAGAAGATAAACTCAGTTATTTTTATACTGGTTCGTCTAATCAAAACTACGTCCAGTTACCCAGCAACTACCGAGTTTTCACTACCAACCGTGAAATGGTTACAAGTAATATTTGAACCCAGCCACTTCTGACTATTACAAGATATTCTTTGAACACAGCCTTCTCAGGTTAAACAACAAGGTATTCTTTGCAGCCCAGCCTCCTCAGGCTAAAACACCACACAAGTGGATTTACAAGATTTTCTATGAAAGAAAAGTTCCTCTTCGCAGAGAGGGATATACAATTAAGAGCAAAAGTAGCAGAGAGCGAAAGCACAATGTCTTAGCAATAAGCGTGTTCGCCAACTGAAACTTGAAGGAGTGAAGTCCTTTTATAGGCAAGATCTTCATATGTCCGTTAGAAACAGAAGAATGCCATTGAGTTTTTCCAAGTGCAGTCCAAAAAGGTGTCAGAGTGCAATCAAGTGATAAGATAGCGTGTGCAGTGGATTTGATAGCGTGCTCAGTCCTTTTTTTGACTTGTACAGAGATTTCCCAGGAAAAAGGCGAAGCCTTTTCGTGTTGCATATGAAAGCTCGAATCCCCATACTGATCTTGGAAGCACTTATGAGTAACTTAAAGGATTTGAACTTGGCGCGAGTTACTCAGTCTGAACTTCACTTCCTTGACAGACGATGTGATATTTCAGTCTTAAGTTTGGCTTGTAAGCTTCGTCTGGAGAGTATCGTCTGAGACTTCTGTCTGATGACATGACTTTGAGACAGACGAATGACTTCAACTTTGAGGGGTCATCTTCCGTCTGTGCTTGTTCAGTCTGACTTTGCTAGCAATGCTTTGTTTGAGATGTTTTGTCTGTCTTGTAATTAATCAAAACTTAGAGACATTAATGTAAAGAATAAAACACAAGAAGGGGGGTTGAATTGTGTTCTTAATAAAATTTTTCTTTTATCGTCTGTAGTTTTCAAACAGGTTCAGACAATATGAAGATTATCTTGAAGGATTGATTTTAACAAATAAGGTTATGTTTTAATTATCCCAGTTAGTCACAAGATAAGATAACTTAAACACGATATTTTTATACTTGGTTCGTCTACTCAAGACTACGTCTAGTTACCCAGCAATTACTGAGTTTTCACTATCAACCGTGAAAAAGGTTACAAGTATTGTTTGAACCCAGACTTCTCTGGCTATACAAGATATTCTTTAATCAAAGCCTTCCCAGGATAAACAACCAAGTATTCTTTGTAACACAGCCTCTTCAGGCTAAAACTGGTATTCTTTGCACACACAGCCTCCTCAGGCTAAAGTACCACACAAGTTGATTTTGGATAGTTTAAGAAAAACTAAAGAATCCCTCTACGCAGAGAGGGTTTTTACAATGAAGAATAAGTTCTTTTTTATTCAAGAGCGAAGACAGAGTATAGGCTTATGTAGCGTTTTCGCCAACTTGAAACTTTGAAGAGAAGACCTTTATATAGGCAACAGTCTTGGAAAGATCTGCTAGACTCAAATCTTGACCGTTGTCCTTTTCTTAAAGCTTTCCCATCAGTGGCAGAGATCAATCAAAATAATTAATGTTTGAGCAGCGGAGTCAGCGCACATCCAATACCTTTTTCTAACTTGATCAGATTGGATAACAAAAAAGTGATCTGCTTTTCATGTTGCAGAGGTTTTGTACAGTATCCAACCACTTTTGGAAACTTCCATGAGTAACGACTAAATTTGAAATGCGCACAAGTTACTTCATCTGTCTTCAGCTTCAACTTGTAGACGATGGATTTTGACAGAAAACATAGTCTTCGAAAGATGTTCTTCAAGGAAAGTCTGAAGATAATGTCATCTACCATCATACTTGTATCGTCTAAACTTTGTAGCGTAGGCTTGAAGATGGAAAGGAAACTTATCAAACTGAGTAGTCATCTTTCGTCTGATCATACTTCGTCTGAAGTCTTCTATCGTCTGATCTTACTTCGTCTGAAGGTATCGTCTGTCTAGTAATTATCAAAACAAAGAGTGTTAATCATCTTGATCTAACAGTTAATCACCTTGATCTAATAATCACCCCCTTTTTGATGATTACAAACCATACTAGCAACCTTCTCAAAAGAGCATCTGCACAAGACAAAGTTAGCTAAAAACACAGTTATAACAAGCAACCAGAATTACATCAAGACGATATTCTCTGAATATACCTTTTTATAATATTTGTTACATCAATGTGATGTAATCCATTTACAAGTTACATGGTTCAAAGAAAACAGAGTAAATTAATACAAATAATCAGAGCAAATTGGTACAAAAGTTCAGAGCTATATACATAATCAAATAAAAGAATCAGAGCAAAAACAGTAAAGAATACATATACAAGATCTTCATCCTTCATTCGTCTTTGGCTCTCCCTCAGACGATGTTCTTCAATAAGCTCTAAGACTTACCATGCTCCCCCTTAGCATAACCTTTCTCCTCAAATTATTCTCCCCCTTGGGCTAAGAATCATCAAAATCAAGATGGTGGAGGTTGTGGTTGATGTTGTACGAGACTCATCACAATATTCCATAGCTGCTGCATCTCAGTGGTTATAGAGACTTGATTTTCTTCAAGCTCCTTGTTCTTTTTCTTCAAATGCTCACAATTTTCCTCAAGAGCATAATATTTGTGCTTCAAAGTATTATACTTATCAGTGGAATCTTCAGATGATTGAGGTTCCTCATCAGTCTCTACTTCCTCTACAATAGGTTCTATATCATCTTCAATAGGTTCCACTACAGTCTTCTTCAAATTCAAAGAGAACAAAGGAAGCTCCATACGAGAACTGAGGTTTTCCTTCCATTGCCAATAGTATGTTTTGTTGAAGGTTGTGAGTTGAAGATACTGAGGTTCATGAGGAGGAAGAGTGTAGGCGAAAGCTCCTCTAGGGTAGACTTTGCCACAGGTGACAAACTCTTCATCAAAAGAGGTCCCTGAGTAAAAAGCCGATGTGGCTTCATGTTCCTTTATCATCCTTTGAATCTTAGGATTTATAGGCTTTAAGGCTTGAGCTTGAACAACTTTGAGATGATTGTAAGTAGCAGACGGAAGTCGTTTGGCAATGTGCCTTGTGAACTTGAAATGCTTGAGGACAGACGGTAGTTTCTTCTCCTTTCCTTTGGCCAAAAACTTAACCAAGCATGATCTTGTACGATCCATGACAATGAAATACTTGGTTTCATTAGTGACCAATGATGAGAATTGAGATCCCATCATGAAGGGATAGTGCCTGAGTTCTTTCCTTGCTCTTCTTTGGATCAGATGGAAGGAGGCTAGCCTACCTTTCTCTTATCTTCTATAAGCATTGGTCATTGCTCTGAAGGCAATGCTATAATCTTCTGGTAGAGAGTGAGCAAAGTCCCCAGGGTCTTCACATTCATGTACTTCGAGGGAGTAGCGCGGACAAATCCCTGGACAATGTGGTCTTGTCCATGGAAGGACAATCCCTAGAGTATGGCCTAGTCCCACATACTCTGTTTGGTTCATATGGATTGTCAAGGTGAATGGATCATGACTATCAATGGCGTCCAAGTGTCAATAATCACAGTCTCTTGGCTCATAAACTTTGGAGATAACATCTCCATATTTGCAATGGTGAAATGCAGGTGCGTTAAACTCATGTTGAACCTTCCATTTGATGTACTCTCTGAATGGAATATGCGGTTCATAGCCAAGTGTTGGTCTTTCAATCGACAACCCAACAAGATGATCCTTATAAGCAGCAATGCTCTCCAAACCCTTGATGTTGAGTTGAGCCAACTCTTCCCAAGGCAGACGCTTCAGCCAATCGCGTTGCTCTTCAGGGTAATATTTTACATCATCTTTGAAGTCCACTAGCTTCAAGGGTTGGTGATAAATGATAGGATTGACAAATCTCCCAAGTTGGAATCCATTCTTCCCTCTGTAACGGTGAGGGTTCTTCAACTCGATGTAGGAAGTGTCTTTTATAAAGTAGTCTTCATCGTTTGCACAGTAACCATCAGTTGCAGACTCAGGTAGTTCTCCATCACTAAGATCAGAGACATCTTCAGCCTGATCTTTCAGCAACAAATCTGGCTTGATTGGCCTCTCTGCACAAGAGCTTTCAGCAAACCTCTTCATGACTAATTCGTTGAGAAACGAATAGTCTGTCTTGTGCTTTTGTGGGTGATCTTCAGGGTTCAGCAGCTCAGCATGGATTCTCACCATAGGTACCACTTGCCTTATAATATTAACATATTCTTTATCAAACGAAGAACATGTATCAATATCAATAATTTCAACAGACGAAATTTCCATCGTCTGTAAGCAAGAGGTTTCTTCAGACGCAACTTCTACCATCTGAAGACAAGTCACTTCCTCAGACGCAGTTGGCATCGTCTGAACACAGGCATCATTTAGAGGAGACTCAACAATAGGATCAGTGCTAACACTCCTATGTTCGTCTTGGAGTGAAGGTTCAGAAACCTCCATAATTGGAGTCTCTTCATTTAGCATGGTCTCCAATCCCTCTACTAATTGAGCATTATCCTTCTGGATCTGGGCAGTTTCTTCATTGTTCATACCCTCTAAAGTTGCTGGAGTAGGAGCAGTCTCAGACGATCCAATGCCTCTAACGCTTTCTTGGAACAAGCGTTCCCTTTCAGTTTCAAGCAGCATAGAGACTCTTCTAGCCTCTATTAATTGTTTAGCTTTTTCTGTCTCTCTAACAATGACAGACGCAAGCCTCTGCTTCTGTTTCATCTTTTCTTTGCCTTTGGCAGCTTTCTGTAGAGCAATCTCCCTTGATTTAGCTTTCTCTTCAGCTACCTGCCTTTGTTTTTCTTCGTCTGTCATAATTCTAACAGACGGTGCATCCTTAGATGCTTTTCTCACCCCTTCATCTTCACTAGGGGAAACTTCTTTTTCTTGCGTCTTAGATGCGGCATGTTTTATTCTAATGTTCCTTTTTCTTTTTCTGAGGGTTTCAACAATAACATCCTTAAAAGGAACTTCTGTAACAATGACAGGAGGTGGAGACGATGGGATTAATGTTTGGGTTTGTGTTTGTGTTTGTGTTTGGGCTTGTGTTTGGGCTTTAGAGCCGCTTGGTCTTGCGCGCTTTATGCGAGCTCTGTGAGGGGGATCTTGGGTCATAGGAGAAAGGGGTTCTTCTTCTCCACTCCTAAAATGAAGGAAGCATGGGGATAGACGCATCTTCGCAAAGGTGCTCCCTTTAACTTTAGCTCCTTCTTTGTACCACACAACTCTAGTGACATCAAAACCTTGGTTAACAATGATTTGGGAGAAGAGAGTAGCGTAAGGAATACTACTCTTCCTTCGAATATTTCTATTCTTCAAGGCGCTCAACCAGTGATCAAGAATAATGTGAGGGAGACTCACCTTCACCTTCCTAAGACAGTAGAATATGCATAAACGATCTTGAAGACTCACGTTGTCTCTTGAGCCTGTTCGAGGGGTGAAGATGTTGTAGAGAAGATTATGAAACACTCTGCATGTTGGGAGGAGATTCCCAGATCTCAAGAACTTGGGGTCATCAAGATTGCGAGCCTTTCCATAAAGCATATTATCAACATCCTCTTCAAACTCAATCTTCATCCAGTATGCACTGTAGAAGTGACCTTCAGCCTTACACTTCCCAGTTTCAACAATGGTTTCAGCAGTGATGATGTACTCGTTGTTGTCAATGGTACCAACGATACCATCATCGAATTCTCTGGCGTCACTCCAGAACTCAGCGTACGCCTCCATCAGCCATGGACCTTTCCATTCAGCGAAGTCCATCCATCCATTGTGAGTCAGCATCCTTACCACGCGGTTTTATACTCCTTTAAGAGTGGATTTGGCAATCCACTTGCTAGGCAAGAAAAGATCTTGCGCAAAGAAGGGTCTCTTCGAAGTTTTGGATTTCTTGGCGGCCATTTTCTAGGTTTGAAAAGAGAGGGAATGTATGAGTATAAGATTCTTAGAAAAGTTAAGATTTAGAGAATATTAAATACTATAAAGAGTAAAAGAGTGAACTTTGCAGTATTTATACTCAAATGTTAAAAACGGTTATAATTCATCAGACGAAGGAATTGAAACTGCCCCTGATTTGACGTTTCCTCACGATTGTCTTTTTAATGATTGATTTGACCTCTGCAATTCACTGCGCGTGCTTCTCAACGTCCTAGAATATAGCAATAAATGACAGACACATTTAATGCTGCATTTATTGTGTCCCTGCACACTTAACTTTAAATTAATTAAATAATAACCTTGCGTCTGTTGAATTTCCTCAGACTGATTCAACTTGATCAGACGCAATGTTTCGTCTTAATACGAATAAATAAGCAAACGAAATGAACAAACAAAAGGTACAGACGAAATAACTTAATCAATTAAAGAAACAATTCTCAAATTTTCTTTAATAAAGTTAAAGTGAGTTTCATCTAAAGCCTTTGTGAAAATATCTGCCCATTGAAAATCAGTTTGAACAAACTGTATATCGAAAATACCTTTTTGAACATAATCTCTTATAAAATGAAATTTGATTTCAATATGTTTGGCTTTTGAATGTTGAATAGGGTTTTTGCTAAGATTAATTGCACTTGTATTATCACAAAATACTGGTATTTGGGTCTCAAACCTGGAAAAATCCTCAAGTTGATGTTTTACCCAAAGAAGTTGTAAACAACATCCAGCTGCAACAATATACTCCGCTTCAGTGGTTGAGAGTGTAATGGAGTTTTGCTTCTTGCTTGACCAAGAAATAAGTGATGTGCCAAGAAATTGACTGCCACCACTTGTGCTTTTCCTCTCCACTTTATGTCCAGCATAATCAGCATCACAATAGCCACTAAACAGACACTAAACATGATGTCAGGTCTACTTGCAGTAAGATAGAGTAGAGAACCAATCAAACCTCTGTATACCGTCTTACCTGACTCATCTTTGTTGAGGCTAGCACCAGACGAATGCATTGGTATCTTCATGGGCTTAGCATTCTTCATCTTGAACTTCTTGAGAAGCTCCTTTGTGTACTTCTGTTGGTGAATGTAGATACCTTGTTTCGTCTATTTAATTTGAAGTCTTAGGAAGAACTTTAATTCTCCCATCATACTCATCTCAAACTCATCCTGCATTAACTTAGAGAAATCTTTGCACAAGGATTCATTAGTTGCTCCAAAGACTATATCGTCTACATAAATTTGAACAATGATAAAGTCTTTCGAAACACTTTTCTTGAAGAAAGTTGTATCAACCTTTCCTCTTGAAAAATTATTTTTAAGAAGAAAAGAACTCAGTCTGTCATACCAAGCTCTAGGAGCTTGTTTGAGACCATAAAGTATTTTCTTTAATTTGAAAGCATGATCTGGTTGAGATTGACTCTCAAAACCAGGAGGTTGTTTGACATATACTTCTTTTTCAATAAATCCATTTAGAAAGGCAATTTTCACATCCATTTGATATAAGACGATATTCTTGTGAGAAGCAAAAGCAAGTAAAATTCTAATTGTTTCTAATCTAGCTACAGGTACAAAGGTTTCAGTAAAGTCAATACCTTCTTGTTGATTATAGCCTTGAGCTACTAACCTGGCCTTGTTCCTTACCACTTTTCCAGCTTCATCAAGCTTGTTTCTGAACATCCATCTTGTTCCAATGATGTTTTTGTTCCTTGGTCTTTCCACTAGCGTCCATACATCATTCCTTGTGAATTGGTTTAGCTCTTCTTCCATAGCTAGAATCCATTCATTTTCTTGTAGAGCCTCTTCAATATCTTTGGGCTCTATATCAGACACAAGAGCATATCCCGAAACATCTTATTCTTGACCTTGTTTGAACTCCTTGATGTCTATCTCCAATGATCAGATCTTCGGTGTGGTTTGAGACAAACCTCCAAGTTCTGATAGGAGCATGATCATCTTGGTGTTGAGGGACAGACGAAGAGAACTCGTCTATGCTGGGAGATGTTCTTACGTCTGCTCTTGCGTCTGTGCTGGGCTGGACAGACGGATCAGCTTCTTGACCAGAGGGAGTTATCTGCAAATTGTCAAACAGGTTTTCCAGGTCTGATATTTCTTTATCAGCCTTTGAGTTATCTTGGAATTTCACATGAATAGATTCCTCTACAACTTGCGTCTTAGAGTTAAAAACTCTATAAGCTTTAGAAGTATTAGAGTATCCAAGTAAAAATCCCTTCACCACCTTTGAATTAAACTTGCCAAGTTGATCCTAAGTGTTCAAAATAAAACACTTACATCCAAAAGGATGGAAGTAAGAAATGTTGGGTATTCTTCCTTTCCATAGTTCATATAGAGTCTTATTCAATATGGGTCTTATCAATATTTTGTTTTAAATATAACAGGAAGTATTAATTGCTTCTGCCCAATAATATTTTAGGAGAGAGCTTTCATGCAACAAAGTTCTAGCCATTTCTTATAAGGTACAATTTTTCCTTTCCACAACCCCATTTTGTTGAGGAGTTCTTGGAGACGAAAAATTGTGAAAGATACCATTTTCAAAACAATAGGCATTGAACAGACGCAATACATATTCCTTTTTCTTTTTGAACGCGTTTGCAGAATATTTTAAAGACACTGAATGACTCATGTTTATGGGCTAGGAAGTATATCCATGTGAATCTAGTATAGTCATCCACAATTACAAATCCATATCTCTTCCATCCAAGACTTTCAGTCTGTGTAGGTCCAAAGAGATCAATATGTAACAGTTCTAATGGTCTTGTCGTGGAAACAACATTTTTAAATTTAGAAAAAACTTTAAGTTGTTTCTCATGCTGTCAAGATTCACACAGACGATTGAATTTCCAAGATATTTTTGGCAAACCTTTCACAAGATCCTTTTTAGAAATTTTTGAAATATACTTGAGACTTAAATGTCCAAGTTTTTTGTGCCAAATATCTCGTTCATCATTTGCTGAAACTAAACATGTTACATTCTGATCACTAAGGTCAGAAAGGCAAAACTCATAGAGGCAAAACTCATAAAGATTATTCTTTCTTTTCCCAACAAACAGAATGGATTTGTCCTTGTTCTTGACTATACACTCATCACTATTAAAGGCTACTTCGTATCCACTGTCACAAAATTGACTTATGCTCAGTAGATTGAAATTGAGACTTTTAACATAAGACACATTTTGGATAAGAGGACTGGGTGTCTTACCAACAGTCCTAATACCTAGGATTTTAACTTTCCCTGAACCATAAGATACAGACCCTTTACTTGGTCTGAGATCTTGGAACATAGACAGGTCTCCCGTCATGTTTCGTGAGCATCCACTGTCCAGATACCAGCTTGAAGTCTTTTCTCTTCCTATTAAGGATATCTGCAAACAGAATAATGAGTGACTTTGGTACCCAAATCTTTCTGGGTCCTCCTTTGTTAGTAGAAGAAGGTTTCTTTTTGTTCAAGGTTTTTTTATTTTTCCCATAATCATTTGGAAACTTGTTGTAACTTTTGTTCTTGTTCTTTTGAGTAAACGAAACAAATTTTGTCTTCTTCTCATTCGTCTGCTCAACATAGCCTAGTCCACTTTTACAGACGGAGCCCTCCCATATTTTAAAATGTTTTCAAGCATGGAGGATCCTTTTGTGAACTTAGTTAAGTCTTTGAGTAAAGAATCATTTTCTTTCTTTAATCTTTCGATTTCAAGAATTAAAATGTTCTTTTCAGATTCAGATGATACTTCATCTGATACTTCCTTTTTAAGTAACTCTTTTTCAGATCTCAAAGTAGCATTTTCTTCCAAAGTTTGTTTTAACTTTGCTTTGCATACTTTGTATTGCTCATCAATAAAATGCGAGTTTGCTAAAAGAGTATCATATGACATCTCTTCTAATTATGATTCAGACTCAGATTAAGAGGATGAGATAGAAGAGTCATTTACCTCAGAGGAAGCATTGTCTCCAGCCATGAAACAGATGTTAACATTTTCTTCTACCTCTGTGGATTCAACTGAGTTGTTACTGTCAAGGTCTTCCCACATCAGCAAGCTCTTTTTACCCTTGTCTCTACGAGGGTTCCATCTTCTCTTTAGCTTTGGACATTCAGATCTCATATCTTCAGGTTTTCTGTACTCATAACAGAAAATCTCTGAGCTTTCCTCCTTCTTTGCGGGTTTCTCAGGAAACTTCTTCTCTTTCTTTTTGAAGAAGCGTTGACCTCTTCCTTTCTTCATCATCATCTTCTTGAAGCGTCTAGCCATGAGAAATATCTCATCTTCAGACGATCCGTTAGACGAATCAGATTCAGAAGTTTCAGCTTTAAGGATCTTGTTCTTCTTCTTTCTTTCTTTCTTGGCAGATTCCTCCTTAGGAACATTGTTTACGGACGGAAGAGCTATGGGCTCTTGAACTTTGATCTTGTCCCTTTTGCAGAGAAGTACCTCATGTACTCTCAAAGCACCTATCAACTCATTAAGAGTTAATGTCTTCATGTCACGTCGAACAGAAATAGCAGTGGACATAGCTTCCCATGAAGGAGGCAAACTATCCAGTACTTTCATATTGTTTTGGGCTTTGGTGAACGTGATTCCCAAAGAGGTAAGTCTATTTAATATGGTTTGGAATCTTCCAAACATCATATCAACATATTCTCCTTTCTTCATTAAGAACATCTCATATTCTCTTTGAAAAGTTGCAGCTTTTCTCATTCTAACGTCCTCAGTTCCTTCATAAGAGATCTTTAGAGCGGCCCAGAGCTCCTTAGCGGTCTTGTAGGCACAGAATCTGTTGTATTCTGTCCTTGAAAGTGCGCACGTGAGAGCGTATCTGGCTTTGCTGTTAAGCTTCACAAGGGAATATTCTTCATTTTCCCATTCAGTCTTAGGTTTAACAATGGGAATATCTCCTTGAGTAATGATATTCCACAGTCTGTACTGAGTAGACTTGATGTACATCTCCATCCTGCCAGCCCAGTAAGGGTAGTCATCTCCAGAGAACGTCGGTGGCTTGTTCATGGATGACCCACCAGACAAGAACGAGGGTCCTTGAGACTCCATCTTAGATATTCACTCTAGCAGTTGTTAAGCGCTTAACCCTTAGAGGTTGAGCTCTGATACCAAACTATAAAAGATAAAACACAAGAAAGGGGGTTGAATTGTGTTAAATGAAAATTTAATTCCTTTCGTCTGTTGGTTTTAAACAGAGTCAGACGAAACAGTAATTATCTTTAAAGGTTGATTTTAAGGACAAACGTTATACTTTGATTATCCCCGTTAGTCACAAGTTCAAAGAAGATAAACTCAATTATTTTTATACTGGTTCATCTATTCAAGACTATGTCTAGTTACCCAGCAACTACCGAGTTTTCACTACCAACCGTGAAATGGTTACAAGTATTGTTTGAACCCAGCCATTTTTGGCTATTACAAGATATTCTTTGAACACAACCTTCTCAGGCTAAACAACAAGGTATTCTTTGCAGCCCAGCCTCCTTAGGCTAAAACACTACACAAGTGGGTTTACAAGATTTTCTATGAAAGAAAAGTTCCTCTTCGCAGAGAGGGATATACAATTAAGAGCAAAAGTAGTAGAGAGCGAAAGCACAATGTCTTAACAATATAAGCGTGTTCGCCAACTGAAACTTGATGGAGTGAAGTCCTTTTATAAGGAAGATCTTCAGTTATCCGTTAGAAACAGAAGAATGTCGTTGAGATTTTCCAAGTGCAGTTCCAAAAAGGTGTCGAGTGCAATCAAGTGATAAGATAGCGTGTGCAGTGGATTTGATGGCGTGCTAAGTCCTTTTTCTGACTTTACTTACAGAAGATTTTCCAAGAAAAGGCGAAGCCTTTTCATGTTGCATATGAAAGTTCGAATCCCTATACTGATCATGGAAGCACTTATGTGTAACTTAAAGGATTTGAATTTGGCGCGAGTTACTCAGTCTGAACTTCACTTCCTTGACAGACGATGTGAAACTTTAGTCTTAAGGTTGGCTTGCAAGCTTCGTCTGAAGAGTATCGTCTGAGAATTTCGTCTGATGACATGGCTTTGAGATAGACGAATGACTTCAACTTTGAGGGGTCATCTTCCGTCTGTGCTTATTCAGTCTGACTTTGTTTGTAATGTTTTGTCTGAGATGTTTCGTCTATCCTGTAATTAATCAAAACTTAGAGACGTTAATCACCTTGATCTAACCATTGAGATGTGACAGAGTTATTTATAAATATTCGTCTTTAATATGGAAGAGTGTTGAAGATCTCACATTATTAATAATATAACTTATTTAATATGTATATAAGTAAGAGATATTCTTTGTTTTACCCATCAATTTTGTAACATAAAGTTAGATTATTGACCTATTTGTGAGATAATATTAGATGGTATCCTAATTTTGTTTAATCATAGTTAGACATATTGGAACACCCTCCCTCCATCCTTCCGCCATTATGTCTTCTATTCTTCTAATAAAAAATAATATTCCTCTGGCCTTTTGACATATATGGGCCCGTTTTTTTTAAAAAAAATACACAACTAGGCTCGACTTGAAAGTATTTACAATTATGGGTCTGCTTTTACTGGACCCGCTAAAGCACGTAGCATTTTCAACTGGCTAAAACAAAGACTCGCTAAGCCGCTTAGCGGGTCCAATTGGAAATTGGACACGCTCCGCCCACTAGTGCCACGAAACCTCATTGGACGTCATCAACACAAAGGACCCGCTAAAGTGACTGGCGGAAACCTCTTTGATTGGGTAATCAAAGGACACACTCGTTTCCCTAGCGTGTTCAAGCTTGGCAGGCTTGGACCCTATTGGGCCGAAGTAGTGTAGTTGGTAGTGCCACCAACTCTCTATATATACACCCCCTCCCCCACTTCTCATTCACAACCCAGCGAGGTAAGTTTGTAAATTTTTTTTTAAGTTTTTGTTGGTTTATTTATTTTAATGTTAATTTTCAATGATATTTTTTTTAGAATATTTTATAAAGTTATTTTTGGAAATAAGGTGAGGATAATGAAAAAAAATTAGGATAATTTTATTTGAAATAATAATTTGAATTATTTATTATGGTTATTAAAATTAAATACTGATAATTTTTATTTGTGTTATTATAGATACATTATGGAGAAATGAATTCTGTAATTATAATTGTGGTGTATATTAACGGTAGGATACATGAAGCTGATGAAGGAGTCATGTTTGATGGATCAAGAAGAGTCATGCAAATCAAAAGAGGAATAAGTATTGAATTGATGAAAAATAGTATTTGTGATAAATTTAAGTTAAATTCAAATGAAGTAATTGGTTCTATTGTAACTAGATATAATGTAAGAAATAAATATGTTGTCGTCCAAATAGTCAGTGATGATGATGTTGATTGTATGATTAATACTTATCTTCAACAAGACATTGATCCTATTGAATTATGTGTAGAAGTATTTGTAGCAGGTGGTGCATCTTCAATGCACAATTTACAGACAACTGAGACAAATGTTCATACGTTTTACAAAGGAGATTGTGTGAGGTTAAACTCTAGCACCGATGATGAAGATTACATCATTTCTGATTCATATGTTTATTCATCAACTGATGAAGAGGATATTGACGATAATTTATCTGATTCGGATAATGAGGAAATAAACGAACATAACCGCGGTTTAAGCTTTGATGTTCAACATGAAGTTGTTGGTAAGTGTGGAAATTTACTATTTAATTTAATTCATTGAATTTGATATTTTAATATCCTATTTTTGAATGAATTTATTTATATCATTTTAATGAAGGAGGAGGGCAGCAATCATTTTGACAAATAACGCCACATTAGACAAACATTAATTGGGATCAACCTGATCAAGAAGATGGATGTGGTTTAACTGTTGATTCGAACTAGTCACAAGGACAAGAATTAAATGTTGGATTGAAGTTTGACAACAAGGCCAAAGTTCAAACTGCTGTTGCACGATATTTGATGAATGTGCATCAAACGATGAGGGTCTATGAGTCCAAATCAACAAAGTATATTATCCATTGCCCAAAGAATAGTCGTGATACATCGTGTCCTTTCTATATGCGGGCAATAAAATCAAAGAGGACATAAAGGTGAAAAGTTACGCATCGGGGCGGACCTCATACTTGTTTAAACCCTAGTTTGTCTCAAAATCATGTAAATCTTGATTCAAGTATGATTCGTATGTGCATTTTGGGTAAGTTTATCACTTTTTAATAATTAAACATTTTGTATTGTGTATGGGGAAGTATAAGTATTTACTCTTTTTTTTCTTTTGCAGGTATGATTAGGAAAGATCCTTCGATTAAAATATCACTAGTTAAAGAGCGAATTGCAAGTACGCTTAATTATAAGATATCATGCAAGAAGACATGGTTAGGGAAACAAAAAGCAATGACCATGTTTTATGGTGATTAGGAAGAATCATATGCTGAACTTCCGAACTTCCTATGTGGCTTGAATACATGCAAATTCACTTCCCGGGTTTTTATTATGAAATTCTTGATGGTGATTATTTTGTCGATGACACTCTAATTCGTGAATACTGGCAATGTAAGTGTGTGTTTTGGACTTTTCGACAATGTGTTGATGCTTTCAATTTTTGTAAACCAATAATACGGGTTGATGGTACACATTTATACGACAGATATCGCAGAATGTTGCTAGTAGCAACAACACAAGATGGAGATGGAAACATTTTACCTCTAGCATTTGATGTTGTTGAAGGTGAAACCTTATTAGTGTGATCGTGGTTTTGTCTCATTTATGTCAACATGTCACCAATAAGTTTAGGATTTGTATAATTTTTTATCGACATCGTAGTATTAAATTGACAATTGACAATGAGGCAATTAGATTGAGCCGACCTCATGCATACCATGTGTATTGCACTAGACACGTTGCGTCAAATTTCAATCATAAATTCAAGAACCCAAAATAGAAACAAGACGGCTATAATAGACATAATTGTCCTTCTAACTCATAAACGTAATAAATGTTTATAAATTCAAAATTTTTTGCCTATTTTGCTACACATTAATGTTGTTTATTTTTTGTAAATTATAATTGGTTTATATGATGGACACAAATTTTATAAACAAAACAAACTTATGATCATAATAATATCCAAAATGATAAAGGTAATATAGCTCACTAGTCTGTGGTTGGCCTTCAATCTGTAGCTGTAAACGATTCTCCCAATGCACCAGAATTGGCTGAAGTAGTTGCAACCAATTGTTATCCTCCTTACCTCTCAATGTCAATTGATGTAAAGTCTTAGGCTAAGAGGGTGAAGAAGGCACAAATTGGCACAAACCAAACTGCCTCATAACTCGATCTAGCTGATGCCACTCAACTATGTGGAAGAATATCATCAGCATCACATCACGCCAGATCTCATGGTCAGTCAATGAAATCGCTAGTAATAGAGTAAATAATGGATTATCATATGGCTGCCACACAAACTACATAAAAATAATATAATAAATTAAATATAGTTAACAAATAAAAGACATATTTATTTAAAAATAAAATTCAAGCTTTATATGTACCTCATCAGTTTTCAGAAGCCATCTGAAAAAAAAAAATAATAAGTATAACAATTTAAATTATTTTAAATTAAATACAAAAAATAAAGAAGAAAATACTAATGTTTTACCTATGGTCAAACGGTGTTCCCTGATCACGGGTAGGCATAAGCGGTGGTGATAAACAGGTAAATCTTTCACATGTCCATAATTGGATCACCACCGACATCCCCCAAATGTGATCACATCTACACTAGTAGCATTACACAACTCCCTATACAAAAGTAACCCAGGAGAGCGCAAACTTTCTCGTCTCTAATAAGTCAACTAAACACTACAGATATCTGAGAAACACCCTCGAGCTCTAGCTCTGTTTATCCACACTCCACCAATGAAGTGTAATATCCAAGCTCGCACATATCACCCCAATCTCCAGTGGTCGATCCTAGAACCGGTCTACCATCCACCGGTAAACCAACTAAAATTGTGACATCCTCCAATGTGATGGTACACTCTCTATGGCGGATGTGAAAAGTCTTCACCTCTCTATCAGTGCATTAATCAATGTAGCATCGAGCTTCATATAACCAAGCTTGCAAATCCAATAAAATCCAGCCTCATGTAGGTACTCAGCAATAGAGTCAGGAAACATACGCCGCCCCTGATACATAGGCACCACACGTCTAAATTTAACCTTTCGATTTTCTCCCGTGTTCCATATATACTCAGACACATAATAAGGCTGCATCCACATAACGTCTCCCTCAGTGAGACCTGAATAAATCCTAATCGCTCATAGAAGATGAAGACGTCATAATAAATTTGATATATACATTAAAAAAATTTAATGTGAAAATTTTCACAAATCAAACACAACAAATTAATTACGAAAAAAATTAATAAACATTAAGTAAAAAATTTAAATATTAAACATAACGTAAAAAAAAATTAAATCATAATGTAACAAAAAAAATTTAATAACATAACGTAAAAATAAAATTATAAATTAATTATTAAACATTAGGTAAAAATAAATTATATATTAAACACAACGTCAAAAACTCATTAAAAATTCTACAATACTAACTCCACCGATTAAATATTAAATATTAAACATACGTACAAATCAACTTAAAAATTAAATATTCAAAATTAAGTAAAAATAAAATAAATTTTTAAACATTACATAGAAAAAAATCAAACATAATGTAAAAAAAAACATTTTAAATATTTAGTATTACGTAAGAAAGTTTAAAAATATAGTTTAAACATTTTAAATATTTAAATATTTATTTTTGGATATTTAAATAATGTTATATTAAACATTACATAGAAAAAAATCAAACATAATGTAAAAAAAACATTTTAAATATTTAGTATTACGTAAGAAAGTTTAAAAATATAGTTTAAACATTTTAAATATTTAAATATTTATTTTTGGATATTTAAATAATTTTATATTAAACTTATTACAAATATTAATTACAATTTCAGAAATACTAAATTAAATCTCATGTTTAAAATTCATTAAATATGGCTAAATGTATAAATTTTTATCAATACTATTTTTAAAAATATTAATTACATTATCTAAAATATTAAATAAAACATTACATTTAAAAGTTTTATCTATACTATTTTTAAATATTTTTTCCTATACTAACAAAGTCCTCTAAAATTCTATTTTTACCTATATTATAGTGTTTCTAATCACCTATAATTTTTCTAACTAACTACCTAAATTTCTAAACAAAAAATATTTAGTAATTTCATACTAAATTCCCAAATTAACATTATGTACTAAACCTATAATATTAAGATTAACACTTAACTATAATAATAATTTAAAATTTAAACTAAGTTAAGTTTTAGAAATAGTACCTCTTAGATTAACCAAAATATGACAAGTGGGAATCAAAATATATGAGTGGGGATCAATTTATAAAAAAAATTGCAAGTGGAAGATGGAAGCACAAACGAAGAAGAAAGGAGAATGTAAGTGAAATGGTGAAAGTAAAAATAAAAGGGGGAAAGTGATAAGCATAATAAATTCCAACAAAACTCACTAAAAGACCTAAAGAACTGGGTCACGTCCAATGAACCAAATAAATCCGTCACAAATTTAATCATTTTTAAAACCTATTACAGATTTTGAGTGTGTCTCACCTTATATTGATATGTGATCTCATGAAACGCGCTACACATTTTAACGTATCCGATTTTTTAAAATTTTATTTTGAACCCGTCACTGAATTTAGCGACTTCGGTTAAAGTATATTTGTTTTGAAACTATCTTATTTAAGTAAAAGAAAAAAAAAGCCTATATGTGTGAATTTGCATATTCATCTTCAACTCTTTTCCTAATAAAATAATGTTACTCTTCAACGTTTGATCGTAATAAAAAAGAAAATAATGTTCCGTTTGCCTTAACGGAAGGTAATTACGACGAAATTCTAACTAGTAAAAATTCCGGCGTACTTTCAAAATCACCTGTGTGGTCATCTATCAAGTAATATACCATCAAAAATTTAAAGAATAGGTTACATCTCTTATAGACTATCAATTCCAAACTTTATAGTTGTGTGTTTTCGATTTTATATAGGTGGATTCAGGCACATGGTACCCGCCTAGAAGGGAATCCAAGGTGATATAGTAATTGAATAGGCATCTTCATTTTAGGGATTCTAAAATGTCAGGTATTGTTTTATGGTTATGTTAGATGTGTAATATGTGTTTTGTACGAGTTTATTTTGTATTTAAAAGACATAATTTAAATATGTAAAAATAATATATTAAAAATAAAGATTCTATCAATTTCTAGCTTATTATTATTCACTGTAATTATAAATAATATTTTTTAAATTTTAAGATAATTTGTGTATTTATTTCCATACTATCAATATTAATGTTCAACATTGTTAATGAGGTTATAGTTAAAAAAGATAAAATATATTAAATATAATAGTTTATTGCAGCAATTTATTAGGCAGTTGAATCATATTTTTTATATACACCAATGATTAATAGACATACCGCTCATTTAATGCGTAAAATCTACCTATTTTTCATTTGACATAATAATAAAATTTGTAACTATTTTAATGATTTCTTCTCTCCCGAACAAACAAACTTATGTCATTTCAGTGTTAAATAACCGATAAATACAATAAAAAATTTCAGAGTCTACTACAACAACCTCACACTCCATTTTGAATATAACAAATACATTTTATTTCATGTCTTATCCTCTATGCTTAAGAAAGATAAGTAACATCTTTTTTAACCTAATTTTCTTAAAATATAATAATAATAATAATAATAATAATAATAATAATAATAATAATAATAATAAGTAATCACTCACGTTAGAAGTAAACAAGTAGTTATTTTCTTCGTTAACCTAATTTGCTTAAAAAATAAAAATAATAATAATAATAATAATAATAATAATAATAATAATAATAATAATAATAATAATAATAATAATAATAATAATAATAATAATAATCACTCACGTTCAAAGTTCAAAGTAAACAAGTAGTTATTTTCTTCATTTTTCATGTTGACGTTGCACCATGTTTCCGAGAGTCGCCACGAGAGTCGCCACGTGTCGTTCGATGGAAACATAGTTGGCTCATAGTCGTCGATCAACTATAGTAGCCAAACACAAAAGAAAAGGAACAAGGACGCAAAAGCGTCCAGGTTCACAAAGTTGTTCTCATCCTTTGTTTCCACGGGTAGAACCAAAGCAACCTCTTTTCACAAACAAGCAACCTCTTTACACAAACAACTCGAAAGAGTGTAATCTTAATCCTAACTAACCAGAGAGAACAACACCCACTATTTTTTTTGTTTCAATCTTTTTTCTATTGTTTCTCTGCTTCTGCTTCTCACACAAATGGAAGAGACAAGTTGTTACAACAACAGGAGTACCTTAAAAGGAAAAAAGGATGATCTTTACCATGTACTTCACAAAGTTCCTTACGGAGATAGCCCTTATGTCAGAGCTAAGCATGCTCAGGTAGGTACATAGTTAGCCTATTCCTTTTCATGGTTCCTTGTGGAGATAGCCCTTATGTCATGGATGATTTGAATTTATTTTTCTTTTCATGACTCTCATTCTTATTTTCATAGTTTGTATTTAATACTCTAGGTAGTTCAATTTCGTAATGGTTTTTTCCTACAATTTTCATGGTTTCCTAGACTTTCTTGGTGAAGAAAGACACTATCCATTGAAAAAAATGATTTAAGCAATTCAGATTTTGTGGCTGTAATCAATTCTTTCTTGATCAATGATCTATTATTAGTAAGTAATGTTAATATTGATAATGATGTGAAATTGTGAATTATGCAGCTGGTACAAAAGGACCCAGATGCTGCAATTGTATTATTTTGGAAAGCAATAAATTCAGGGGATAAAGTGGACAGTGCTCTGAAGGACATGGCAGTAGTGATGAAGCAATTGGACAGATCTGAAGAAGCCATTGAAGCTATACGATCATTTAGAGGCATTTGTTCCAAACAATCCCAAGAATCCCTTGATAATGTACTTATTGATCTTTACAAGGTATAAATCTTCTTAAACTCATGTTAAGAATGCATGTATAGGGAGAAAATATTTAATGTACAATTAAAACAAACATATTTCTTAGGATCTGAAAAATTGAAAACAAAAATAGAAAATAAAAATAAAAAATAATTTTTCAAATCAAATGCCATCTTGTAACTATGTTTATATATTGTTTTCTCACGTACATTCAAAGGTGTATTGTTAGAGGATATAAAGAAGTTCGTTGAGTAACCCAAATATTGTTTTTAGTTTTTTTAATTTTAAAAAATTAATTTTTATTTTTGAAATGCTATTTAATAACTAATGCAAAACAGTATTTAAATCAAACTGAGGACAATAACCGTTATTTTTAATAAATTTATGGGATTAAAATTATTTATTTTAATTTTTAAAAATTAAAACTTATTTAACCCTAAATTTTATTTTGGTTGATCCAAATAATTGAGAAGTTTCTCAATAATTTGAAGGCTAACTAGTTTAATTTTTGTTTTCAAACTTGCAATTGATTTATTTTTTCAGTAACTTTACATTAAATATAATTTTTGTTGAAATGATAGAAATGTGGGAAAATAGACGAGCAAATAGATATGCTGAAGCGTAAGCTGAAGTTGATTTACCAAGGAGAGGCCTTCAATGGGAAACTCACCAAGACAGCACGATCTCATGGCAAGAAGTTCCAAGTTTCTATTAAACAAGAAACTTCAAGATTACTGGTACTTCATTTTCACTAAACTTTTCTTTTTCAAGTTCAATGACTAGTTAAGGAACTATATATGCTTTTTCCTTGGATTGCCTTGATTTTTGCATACACTTTATTTAATATACTCTCTCCATCTGACTGTGATTTGGACAATGTATTTTTATTTCATTTTAAAGAGGATTTATAATATGTAAGTTTAGATATTTTTCCAATTCGATTTTTAAGTTTAACATCTTCTTTTGTATTTTTAAAATATGTGATTTTTCTTATTTTGTTATTAAAGTATGTATGACTTTCCTTTGGTTATATTATTTACCTTATTTTAACGGAGTTAAAGGAGTGGAGGAAGTAACTTTTACTCTACTTTAACCGTCACAATGGTTGATCATGAGGTAAGTAAAAAATGGCATGGGACAACTACCAATAGGATCACAGTTTGTTCACTACTCATGCTTGCAATAAATTGTGAATGACATTGGAAACCTAAAAATATAACAATAGTTATGATGATCCATATCAAAACAGATTGAATAAAATCCACTGGTACAACTAACTTAAGGGTAATTGTGCACAATTGTTGATCATTATCTAAATTTAATAGTTTAAGTGGGACCAGTAATTCTAAAATTACAGTTATGCATATAGTAGGGAGAAAATGTTACAAGTAAATTTTTTTTACTAGATCAATCAATTTTAATCAAATACGTGTGATAAATTTATTTATTTTGATAATAATTAAATTACATAAAATCTGATTTATACAATGCATTATCTTTAAACTTTAATTTATATGAATGTGTAAAATGCTGAATACCACTCTAGACTTTTTTACTTTTCATATCTCACGGGTTATTTTATTTTATTTTTGGTAAGTCCATATCTTAAATTTTTATTTTGTAGCTGTGTTTTTGAACACCTACATATCTGAACATTATTGTACAGGGAAACCTGGGCTGGGCCTACATGCAAAAGATGAACTACATGATGGCAGAAGTGGTGTATAGGAAAGCCCAAATGATTGATCCAGATTGTAACAAGGCCTGTAACTTGGGCTTATGCCTCATGAGACAAGCCAGATATGAAGAGGCACAATTGATTCTTGAAGATGTATTAAAGAGAAAGCTTCCAGGCTCAGATGATTGCAAGTCAAGGAAACGGGCCCAAGATCTGCTAACAGAGTTAAGATCCATGCTACCTCAACCACATTTGTCAGATCTTTTGGTCCTGGATGATGAGGTAATCAAAGGTCTGGAACAGTTGATGAAAGGATGGGGCCCAATTAGATCAAAGAGACTTCCAATTTTTGAGGAGATTTCTTCATTTAGAGATCAATTAGCATGTTAAGTTCATACTACTTTGTGTACAGATTTCTTGCATTGGGTTGGGTGATAGTGTGTATGAAGAACTAGCTGCTTTTGTTTCTTTTCCTATTTTTGATGGATTGGAGGGTGTTGTGTTTTTGTTTTTTTTGGAAGAGTGAGAAATTAAATGTGTCAAGAACTTGATGTAAATTAATGACACCGGAACAATAAGCCTGTTTAATTTATAAACTCCAATAGAAAGGTATTGGAAATCCACTTTTAATTTTTAGGTTTATCAAAACGGAAGATGAAATGCTTGAGTCTTGTTTTAAAAAAGTTGACTTTTGGTCATCTATTTTATAAAACATGTCACAACTAATTTGTTAATTGAAGTTATTGATTTTAATTCGGAGATTAAAACCACCCAAACAAATAATCTTAATCTTATAAATGTGATTATAAAGCTAATTCAATTTTACAAAATTAATTTATAAGAGGAAAATTATTTCCAACATATACATGTAACTAATTTTATATTTAAGTGAGATCATTAACAATGGTGTTGACTACAAATTATCTCTAGCGTGAGATCACTAACAATGATGTTGTCTCATCAAAATATTAACTATAAATTGGCAATGCAAAATAACTTTTAACCACCGCAAAATATCACAATCAACCATGACCTTATAGAAACTGACCCATAAGCATACAACATTACATGTCTTGTAAGTTTTCTTCAATCAACTAAAAGCACCAAAACGTGCAAATTGAAAAGAAGTTTTAAGAGAGCAAACACATAAAAGCAGCCAAAACAACAGACTGGTTAGAAATGGAAAGGCACAATTATGCCAATGCAAGATGTAATGACATAGGCTAATATTCATTAATAGTTAATAAGGGGGTGTGGAGAATCAAACATACCTTTTCTTTTCAAAACTTCAATTTATTTTTATTCAAATCAAACGCTAACACTTGAATAACATTAAGCTTCAAATGAATAGTATAAATAACTTTTAATTATTTAAATGTAAATAAATTAAATATTGAACAATTATTGTTTAAATACAGTAAAGATAAATTTTTAATAAAAATTATTTTCTTAACATATGTTCACTTGATGTATAAGATAAAAAAAAATTAGTAATATACCTTGTTTATCATAAAAGTGAAAAACATTTAAATTTTATTTATAACGGCAATTTAAAAATCATGTTATACATTTTCAATGTTAAACTGTGATATGAAATATTAATTATAAATTAATAATATATATATATATATATATTAATTATGTTATAGTTATTAATATTTTATAATTTACTTTAATGTGCTATATATTTACAAAAAAATTATTTTTTCATTAAAAATATATTTTTATTTTATGTGTTACAATATTTTTTATGATAACATATAATTTTTTATATTTATATTTTAAAATTATTTTTATAATATAATGTGGGAATAATATTTTTTTTGATAATCGTAATAGTAAGTTAAGCATTTTCTCACGTTATCGATTAGCAATTTCTATCACAAAACCTGATAAACTAGGTTTAGTAGAATCTTCTATTTTTTTAGTTTCAATTAGTATTTTCCTCCTACACAGCTTTAGGAGTATGTATTTTGATTTTAGTCTCTCACGTCGTGTAAATGATAAGAGAGATTATTCTTGTAAAAGATAAAACACAAGAAGGGGCGGATTGAATTGTGTTATTAAAAAAAAATCTTTTCGTCTGTTGGGTTTAAAACAAGTTAGACGAAACAATTCCTTATCTTCAAAGATTAGTTTTAATGAATAAACGTTATAAGTTGATTACCCTGTTAGTTACAAACTCAAATCAGATAAACACAAGTATTTTTATACTGCTTCGTATGTTCAAGACCACGTCCAGTTACCTAGCAACTACTGAGTTTTTACTACAAATTGTGAAATGGTTACAAGTATTATTTGAACCTAGCCACTTCTGGCTATTACAGGATATTCTTTGAGCACAGCTTTCTCAAGCTAAACAACCAGGTATTCTTTGAACACACAACCTCTTCAAGCTAAAATTCCACACAAGTGGATTTACAAGGTTACTTATGAAAGAAAAGTTTTCCTCTTCGCAGAGAGGGATATACAGTAAAACACAAAAGTAGCAGTGAGCGAAATCACAATGACTTAGAAAATTTAAGCGTGTTCGCCAACTGAAACTTGAGAGAGAGAGAGGTCCTTATATAGGCAGATTCTTCAGATATCTGTTAGAGACAAAAGAATGTCGTTGAGTTTTCTCCAAGTGTAGTCCAAAAAGGTGTCAGAGTGCAATCAAGTGATAGATAACGTGTGCAGCGGATTAGATGGCAGCTCAGTCCTTTTTCTGACTTGTATAGAGATTTTCTTGGAAAAGGAGAACCTTTTCGTGTAGTATAGGTAAGCTCTAATCCTCATACTGATCTTGGAAGCTCTGTTGAGTACTTTAGCATATTTGAAAATATGGCGCAGGTTTCAGTTGTACTTCACTCTTGTGACAGACGATGCAGTTCTTCAGTCTTAAGAATGGTTTGAGAGTTCCGTCTGAAGAATTTCTTCTATCCTTCCGTTTGAAGACTTGGCTTTGTGACAGACGAATGACCTTACTTTTGAGGGGTCATCTTCCGTCTGTGCTTGTTCCGTCTGACTTTGCTTGTAATACTTTGTCTAAGATGTTCCGTCTGTCTTGTAATAAATCAAAACTTAGAGTCGTTAATCTTCTTGATCTAACAGTTCTTATATCTATATATAAACAACTCTCTATAAAAGTTTCTAAGTGTATTATGTGCTTGTGGATGTAGGCAATTTGTTGAACCATGTTAAATTCTTGAGTCTGTTTCTCTCTCTTCCTTAATTACTTTGTTCTTAACAATTAATATTAGAGTCAATATCTTAGTATGCTCTATGGTTGCGGCTTAGTCTGATCTTCCACATCAGAAAAGATTTGGTTTGTCCTCAAGGTAGAGAAACAGTTGGAGCAGCAAGAACGGCACAGTAAGAACTTTCCTAAGAAAGCAACAAATATAATGACATTGGAAGAAGTGTGTGTGAAGTCTTCCCTAGGTTACCCAACAAGTGGTACCAAATTCGTTGGTTTGACTTGGCGACAGACGAGTGATGCAATGATTAGAGTGGATCTAAGTTAAGGTTAAGTAGACCTACTTTGTGAAGATCCCTTGCATCGAAAGTCTCTCTAACAGAGTTGGCTAGGTTGTGTGTGTCGTTGATCTGAGCTATCAGAACGATAGTGCAAGAATTAGAGCATATCGACGATAATGTAAAAGCTCAAGAATTGTCACGACGATGGAAACTCTAATGGCCATCATTGACAATGATTTCTGTTGTAAGTGATGAGATTTTGTGGTCATTTGTTTGAGGGGAAGATTGTTGCAATTCAATCAAGGTCTCACATCTTGCAGAGCCTGAAGCAGAAGAAGCACAACATAGAAAATTGTGCTGTAAGAGAGGATCACTACAGAAAAGTTTGTAATAATGTAGGACTTTGAATTAAAAAAGGATTTGATGTGTATTTTGTTAATTCAAAGTTGCACATCGGCAGATTTTAAAAAGAGATAGGAGTTGAATACTTATATAAGAGAATGTGACATATTTTATTCACTTGCACCACATCCTAAATATATATAATAGATGCATTTAGATTTTAGGTAGAGTATGTCAAACACCTATTTGGTCCCGAATAGAGCATTTTTTATCCGTGTAACTTTTTTTTTGTTTGGAAGATACTTTTCATTTAAATTTTTTATTAAAGTATTAATTTATTGTCAATCAATTTATAGAGTGATTATGTAAAAATTAAATATTAATAAGTTTTTAATAATTTTTTAAATTATGTTAATATCAAATATATTCTTATTTTAATTCAAAATATTTTCATAGTAAACATTAAAACTATTAATAAAAAATAAATAAATATCAAAGGAGATTATACAAAGAACATGGGATTATATTTTATCAAGCATGCTATTAAAAAAATAAAAAATATGATATTTTAATAATAATTTTCATGTTTGTTACCACTTGCATGAATTCAAACGATAATTGGACAGGGTGTTACTGGGTTTGCCTCTTCAAGTTCCAAGCGTATCGTGTCACAGTTCTTACGATGTTGTTTGTTTCTTCCTCCACATAACACATATTTTACGTCAGATTCAGAGCATTCATGTTAATCTTCCGAAGATTCGTCGTCCCCCAACATGATCTTGGATGATGACTTTTTTGGATCCTCTATCAATGGATCCTTTTGCTAGCTTTTAGACATTCAACACCATAGATTTTCCTTTTTCTGCTGCTTTCATCTCGTTACAACTCTAGCTTATGCACCTTTAGAATTTCAATAAACTTTTCCAAGAACATTATTGTGAAGATCTTTGGAAATCCCAAGAGTTGTAGCATGTGGTCTCCATAATCTTGAGAAACTTCATAAAATTTTATTATTATTATCAAAGTTGTCATAGATTCTACCAAGAGTTTTAAGTTCATTAGTATAGTTTGCAATATGCTGAACATACTATGTATGCTCTCATAATTCAACATGTGGACAATATAAATGAGAGAAATAACTACGAGAATGGAATAATATTTTTATGCATATATGATAAAGTCTTATCTTGGTTGTATATTGTTCCATTTTGCAATATCTTTTAAAATATAAAAAAATAATATGATATAAAATGAAATAAAGTATTATAGAAAAATGGATTTTGTTTTATTCGAAACAATTAATCAATCGTATATAATATTTATTAGTTAAAATTTTGACTTTTCTCCATTATAAATAAAAGTATTTGAGCTTTAAGCTATATTGAGTAAAATAATTTTATTAAAAAATATTTTTAATTTTAAACAAATGAACTTCAAATACTTAAAATTTTCCCTCTGTCGAAAATCATATCATTTGTAAAAAACAATATAAAGAGAATTTTGTGTAAATCAATTAAAGTTAAATGAGATTCTCATCTTCATGAGATAATTGTTAATTGATTTAGGGTTTGGATATTTTATATATGTAATTTTTACTTAAGTTTCTATTTTAACATAGATGTATTGGATTAACTATGATTTCAATAAATTTTGAAACACTTATTTTCTTAAGTAAAAATTTTATAATATTTGAACAAAAACTTTTAAATAATTTAAAAAACTCATATAATATTGAACTATGATAATTATGAAATTTTTAAAATAAAATATTAATTTTATTTGTATTTAATTAAAACTTTTTACAATATAAAAAAGTCTTTTAGTATTTTGATGAATTATTTAATATAACATACTTCATGATATTTTTTTTATAGAAAATATGAATATTTTATTATCTAACAATTTCACCTAAGCACTTTGAAAGACTTTTCTTTCTTTATTAAAATGACACTAGTAATTATAATATTTAGTGATATTTCATTACATACACTACAATTATTATTATTATTACACTTCACCATAACGATCACATTTGATATCATAACAATTTGTTAGTTTGACAATGATGATAATTGTAATAATAACCTTTGAGACTCTAGGTCAAACATGTTGTCGCCTAAGACTATATAATCACTTACGACCTTGTCTTCACCCATAGAATAACTCTTCTATAGTTTCTTACGTTACTATACAAAATTTTGTTGACTTGTCTTAATTAATAAGAAAATTTACTATTGAAGATATATAGTAACTTATTCCAAATCTATACAAACTATATGAAATATTATTCGTAACTCCGAAAATTGTCATAGACACAATTATATATATTAAAGTTGAAGATTTAAGAAGGACTTATGTCACTTTTTTTTTTTAAGTCTTTGACATGATTATTACCTATTTTATCAAGAGACTTTTATTACTAAAAGGTAATAATTATGATAATAATAATAATAATGATAATGAAATTAATACATTGAAAATGTTAAAATAAGATTAATGGTGGTGAAAATAATAATAATAATAATAATAATAATTTTTTATCTTTGTAAATTTTATTTTTTTTAATTTTGAAAAATTAAATATTTCCTGTAAATCCACGAAACTTATATTCTTTTTTAAATCTTATGAATTCAATAAAATTTAAATTACAAAATCATAATCAAAAACCTTAATATTTTAGAAAAAACTTATCAACAAACATTATATTTTTACGTAATATTTTAAAACCTACAAAACTTTTAATACTAAAATTTTCTATTAAAATCTTAATTCAATACCTCCCTAGTCGTGATATTTTTTATAATTACATAAGTAAATTAAAAATTAATATCATAATTTATCTACTTCATTCGGTTAACTCATAATTTTTATTACTCTTGTTAAATAGAATTTAAATGAATGTTTTACTTATTATAATTAATTTATTTAAAAAAATGTTATTTTATGTTGAAATGTTCAATAATAATTTTAAAACAATTAACTTAATATAATATTTTTAAATTAAATATTATTTTAAAGATAAATACTTCTCCCATAAAAAAAATAAGAATAGAAAAAGACATGTAATAAGTTTAGAAATAAGAAAAAAATAATGATTCAATTTTAGAGATTAATTATTTAAATGAATTAATTTTCTAAATCATATATAAATCAGTATTATAAATAAAAATATTAAAGACTGGTTGAGTTTTTAAACTGAATTAGTGTTATTCCAAAAACACACATGTTTAAGAAGGGAGGATAGCAATTCCCAAATTAGAAAAACCCTTGTGAAAAAACAATAATTTTCATGTTTTGATGACCAGCTTCCAACATGAAAAGCATAGTTAGAGCTTTGGAGGATGCATAGGAAACTTTGTTTGTCTAATGCATAGTAATATTAGTATTAGAATCAGTTGTACCTACCTTTTCAACAATCGAATATCAATCGGCACCATCATTTTGGCAGTGTAACAAGCATTTCAATTATGGCCCAAACCCCAAAGATAATCTCCGACAACACCCACATGCGCAACTGGTCACGCTCCATGCGAGCCCAAGGCAAGGTTATTGCCCTCGTACCCACCATGGGCTTTCTCCATGCCGGCCATCTCTCTCTCGTCGCCCAGGCCCGAGCCCACTCCGACGTCGTCGCCGTCTCTATCTACGTCAACCCGGGCCAGTTCGCTCCCTCCGAGGACCTCTCCACCTACCCCTCCGACTTCCACGGCGACATCAACAAACTGACGTCGGTGCCCGGCGGTGTGGACGTCGTGTTTCATCCCCGGAACTTGTATGATTACGGTGGCGGCGGTGCTGCGGCGGCGGAGGGAGGTGGTAAAGGGGGGTCTTGCATTGAGCAGAGCGGAACAGGGCACGAGACTTGGGTTAGGGTTGAGAAACTCGAAATGGGACTGTGTGGGAAGAGTAGACCTGTTTTCTTTAGAGGAGTGGCTACTGTTGTGACCAAGTTGTTTAATATTGTGGAACCCGATGTGGCTGTGTTTGGGAAAAAGGATTATCAGCAGTGGCGAATTATTCAGAAAATGGTATTTCTTTTTTACACTTTTTCTGTTGTGCTTTTGCTAGTAACAAGAGGAAGGAATTCTGGTAGTGTATATTGGATTAAATATGATTTTAGATTCTCAGAAGATTTGATACTGGTTTCATTTCAGTAATATAATGTTGGGTCAAATGTGTTTTTATTTTATAAAGTGACAGAGATTTGATACTGGTCTTTCTAGTAAAATGATGGGTTAGATATATGTGTAGGATCTACTTGGTGAACTTGTTGAGAAAATAAGAAGTAAAATAATGGGTTAGATATATTTTTAGGATCTAAGTATAATATGTTTAGAAGAATTTGTCTTATCTGTCATCTTGAAGTTGCAATTTTCTGGTTTTTTTTTTTTTTTTTGGTTTGGATGTTAATAAACTTTGCTTGCAGTTTTGTTTGAACGTATTATTCCAAGTTGTGTCAGATCAATTTCTGGATAATGAGGAATTGGGTAGTTAGACAAGAGATTACTTGAAATAGTTTGTGTCTGGTTTATTAAGTTTGCTTGTCTGCCATCTGCATTTTCGCGTTGCCTTGCAACTAAAATTTCACAATCATGATGTATTACTGTATTTATAATTTTTACTCACTCGCACAGTTTGTGTTGGAGTAGGTGATCCTACCTTGTAAGATAAGGATTGGTGGTTGATTTTGCATAATGCTCATGTTCGTAGCTCTTTATGCTACGTTGAATTTGTTTTGTCTAATTGACTAATTATATTTAATATTTTATTTAAAGATACTAACTTTTTTAAGTAAAGATCTGAATCATGTTTTGTAAGGGTGCTTTCATGAAGTTCTAAGAAAAAAATGGATGTGGGTAGTATGGCTACATATGGGATGGGATGGTATTTTTACTTTTTACTTGATGGGATGGGAGTAAAACACGGGTCCATGCAGCCTTAGCAGTAAAGGGGTGATGCAGGGGTGGGAGATGACATATTTGGTAAACTACTGGTATAGTATCTACAGCCATCCTTAAATAATGTGCCCTTATATAATAAACAGCCATCCTTCCTTTCTTAGCTTTCATGGGAGCTTTTATCTACTATCAAATCCTTAAAATTTTATATTAAGCTTACATCTTCTTGTCAATCCTCCTTCTGATCTAGATCAACTTTATACAAGGTTAATTTGGATAAACTTCTTGATAAGAAATTTAGGAGAAGAAAATAAAATGAATAGAAAGGTAGAACAAATCAAACTTATTTCACAAGTTAAAATTAACTTCTAAATTATAATCCTCAACCTTTTTCTGGAAGCTTCCTTATTTAACTAGTTGAGGTGTGTAAATTGATTTTAACTTGTGACAAAAGTGTGATTCATTTTGCCTTTATAATTTATCTTATTTTCTTTTATAACTACATAAGGCGTTTACACTAGATCTAGTTACAATGTCACCTCATGAAAAACCAATGAAGTCAGCATTGTCTACCAGATCTGTATGATGCTATTTTGATTACTGTTGTTAGATGTTGGTTCTTATATACTGGCTGATTATTTTTTGTAGGTTCGAGATCTTGATTTTTCCATAAAAGTGATAGGTGCTGAAGTAACACGTGAGAATGATGGCCTGGCAATGAGTTCGCGTAATGTTCACCTTTCACCTGAAGAGAGGGAAAAGGTTTTTATTCAAATATTTTTTCAATTCTTGAAGCCAACATCAATAAATTTTTGTTTTGAAGCATCTGTGAATGATAATGTAAAATTGATGTTATAAAAGTTATGTTATCCTCTTCACTTTCAGCTGCACGAAGCCTTAATGTTGGTATACTTTGCCTTCTAAGTTCTAACTAGTTAATGCTGATTTCTTTCAATCCTGACAGGCACTATCAATAAATAAATCATTGTTACGAGCTAAATCAGCAGCAGAAGATGGTCAGGTGCATTGCGAGAAGTTGAGAAATTTAGTCATTCAATGTATTACTGATTCAGGTGGAAAGATTGATTATGCTGAGGTGAGACGTTAAATATCTTCCTTTACCGATGCTGTGTTTTATGAAATCCTCATATTCCTTTGAAAGCGCACAATTAAAGATAAAGATACTTTGTCAGTGATGTATGCCTTACCGAAATATATTTGTACCTAACTGATCCTTAAATGAAGCCAAAGCAATAAAGAATTAGAGGTTATGAATAATGGAAGATATTGTTTAATGCAAACTAGATACTTTTTCCTGCAGATTGTTGATCAAAATAATTTGCAGAAAGTGGAACAAATAAAGGGTCCTGTTGTCTTCTGTGTTGCTGCATGGTTTGGGAAAGTAAGGCTTATAGACAACATGGAAATCAACTTGTCAACGGATGTTTAGGCTAAACTATGCTATCTCAGACATGGACCACATACTTAATAGTTCTAACAGTTCATGGGTTATATAGGTCTCGACTTGCGGCAGATAATTTTTCTTCCATCCATGCATTACTTGTAGATGCATTTTACCACATCATGAAATTCCAAGAGAGCCACTATCACTGCTAGGAATCAGTGAACTGGTTTATTTTCTTTTTAATTGACCAAAGAATTTTAGCATGGATTATGTATTTGAGTTCAAGTATTTGCTGAATAACACTTCCATAAATGTTGAAGAGGAGGATTGAAGTTTCCTGAAAGCAAAACATGGGTGGGATTGAAGGGTCAATTATAGTTTTGTCAAGATTAGTTTTATTGGTACGATTTTGTTCCATTAAAACCATGCCAAGCAAGGACAAGGCACATGCTTCCTTAAGGCACGTGGTCTGTTTTACTCATTAGGCTTGCTGTAATTTATGTTGAGTACCTACATAGTGCATACATTGAGCTTGGAACACACTGTTGGAATGGACAATTTAGTGACCACCATACTTGTGGATCAGTTTTGTCAACTTTTGGATTAGTTTAATAAGCTCAAGGATCTTTGTGGTTGAATTTTGTTTTTCAATTCAATGTCTGGCCTAAATTTGTATTATGCAGCACTTAAATATGCTTTCTGTTGTACAAGTGTATAATTGTCCCTAGAGTGGGGTACCTGGGAAGAGAACAATGAATAAAATGGATGAGAAGTAGCTTTTCCATGGCTCACGAGTTTATAATTGAAAAGGTGAGAGTGCAAGTGTGCCTATCCCCACTTTGGTTGACTACCACCACTTTCACATCAGTTCAGTTATCATTATATTTGTCCATGATATTTGTATACTATTCAATCGTCATTTTTCAAAAGAAGATGCATTTCGATACGTAAGAAAGAGTGGGGGCTTCTTTTTACCAATATAGCGAAATTTAAATCCCAAATTATCAAATTAGGGTATATTTTTTTACGAAAACCCATGAGTTGTAAATTATTTATGATTTTTTCATTTGATTTCTTCAAATAGTAAAAGCTTTACCGTCTATTCTTAAAATAAAAAAATAATCGGTTAAAAGTTTTAGTTTCTTATTATTTTTAAATGAAGAAGTTATAAATAATTCCTGATTTATTTATTTTAGGTATTTTTTAAAAAAGTACTCCGATTTGGTAATTGGACTTTAAATTACCCCATATTTGTAAAAAAAAAAAAAAAAAAAGTCATGTGAGAATGATGAGGCATAGCCACTAGCAAACTAGCACCATTATTGAAATTGCATGCTGAAGTGTGGGGCTACTGACGGCTGATTCTTCCCAAAAGATGTTAAAGGGTTGTTAGGAATGAGTCATCAATTCTAAGGTAATTTAGTGGCCATTCAAAAAGGAAGATAAGCTTCAGTGATTTTGAACGTTTTGGAGGGTCAATGACTTGATCTCTGTCCACAGTGTGGCATATAGTACTCATAATCATTAGTCATGCCACAAAGCCAAATTATCTTCATTTGACGTGGATTTGGATAATAACACGACCATCATTGGTCCCGTTTTGTATTCTATATTAAGAAGAATGATGAGATAACTTAATCAATGTAAATGTCATGAGTTCAATTCATAAACTTAATTTGAATACATCCATAGTTAAATGAATTTACGCTGTCCTGCAATTATTGATTGTGTGATGTATTATAAGATTAATATTTTCTTTATAATAAATAATTTGTCCCCCGTTAACTCTAATTAGTTAATGCTGCAAAGATTAAATTCTAAATTTATATGCATTACTAGCCGAAAATGATATTAATAGATATGTATTAACCTTTATTGGGGTCTTAAGTTGGGAATTTGGCTGGCTGGAAAAAAAAAATCATGTATGAATAAGATACCCCTTTGCCTATTTTAATATTACATATGTTGGCTGAATTTATTCAAGGTTTAATTTTTTATATTGTTGGCTTAATTTTTTATAAATCAGTTAATATTTTTTAAATAATTATAAAAGCCAACTATTTCATTGATAATATATTATTAAAATTAAAATATTAAAAGTATTAATATATTTTTAGTAAAAAAAATTTATTAATCACTACAGTGGACATTAGGAATAAAGATAGACTTCATTTTTAAATTTTAAATATTTACTAAGTGTAAAAACTCACAGTACAATACTTTTTGTTACCAAATCAGCCATGAGATTTTGTCACGGGAGGGGAAGTTGGAATCAGTCGTCTCCCGAGGCTACTGGTTTTGGCGTATGATCTTGAAAGTGTCACGTCGATTTCAAAGCTTTATTCAATTTGTAATCGATATTCCATGAATTGTGGCTCCATGACAAGAGTATCATTGTCAAAAATTTTGCCGGTCAATTAAATAGCATTAATATTCATAGCAGCCGTCAAATACACATTGAATTACTTTCCTATCGTATTCTTATTCGTTCACATCCATTTTTAATGAACCACTTCCATTGTTGCCTCAAATTTCATATTTTCAATTGTTTTTCATTCAAATCAATTTTTTTATTCCTTAGACTTTTTGGTTAAACTTTGAAGTATAATATTTAAATCCACTCCCCTTACGCCACCAGTGGACCATAAACAAATCGCACAGGATAGCAATTATTGCATAAATAATGCATCATTTTATTGCCTCGAGAAACTAATCTTATTACTCAATAAAATTTCATACGTCACTGAGATTTCACCTACGCTGATAACGTTACTTGCTGAGTTGGAGAGAGAATTGTACAATTTGAACCATATTAGAACTTATATAAGTAATTCCTGAGATATCAAAAATTATATTTCGTAAACTCAAATATTGAAACTCTTGAATTAATTATTCAATATTACAATATAAAAAACGAATTGATGAAATCTTAACACTTCAAAAACTATTTATATAATTTTATTGATTTAACGACTATTTGAGAGAAAAAGAAAATAAATTGATGATTTAATCTCATAAAATCTACTGCAATTCCTTAAGCAAGCATATTATAATCAGGCTACATGTCACTTTTATTTTTAATCTTTTATACTTATAAAATTTTAATTTTATCTTTCTATATTTTTATTAATTAAATTTTAAATAAGTAACTTAAAATAATGAAAACTTTTTAAAAGTCACACTACGTATTTTTTTTCTTTACAAAATTATGAAAAAATTCCATACACGCAATTTCATTATCACAATACTATTTTCTTCCTATCAAACACATAATATCAACTAAAATCATCATAATTTTAAATTAATTATTCTAAAATTTAAATCATAATATCAACATAAAATTAACTTTTTAATAAATATTTAAAAGATAGTATATTTAAAAACATAAAAAAATCAAAATAAAACTTTCTAAACTTAATCAGTCATAATGGAAAAGTGTTAATATGAATACACGTTTTTGCGTAGTGTGTAAACCCCTTTCCAATGTTCACACTTCCCGAAGCATAAACTAAGAAGCAAGATTTTGTTCATTCATGTTTAACATCCATTTGATTGGTTTTAACTGGTAACCAAACAGTTAATTTGAGCAGGCCAAATGATTGTACTAAAAGATTAACTAATGGGTTTTAAACAAACCACCAATGTTTAAAATTATTAGCACATATGAGAAGCATACGTAAGACGAATTATTAACACATAAAATGCACGGAATATCTCACGGCTAACAAAATAAGGTAAAAGTAAGCTCAACTACGTGATTGTTGGTTTCTTAAAATGGAAAGCATAAATAAAAAAGGCATAATATTCAAAACCAAATGCTGAAACTCCCACCTAAACTATAGAGAATGGCAGATTAGCATTACGCTATGGGAGACAAGTTGAGAAAGACTAAAGCATTACACACTATACAAGCAATACCATACAAGAATGTAAATCCCAAAAAGTAAGTCAAAAGCACTATGTTGACAGTAGAGGCAATGGCAATCAGCTAGCAACAATCTTATCGAGCGAGGAGACAAATACCAGTAAAGCCAAGGCGTGGGAAGACTCATTTACCACAGTTGAAGCCACCACAAACGGAAAGAACTATAATGAGAATCAACGCAATTATGATACCCAGAACGATTAGCTTTATCTTCATGTTTTGGAACCACATCTTTCTCCTAATCTTGGTTCCCTGTTGCCTGAAATCTTGAGCCTGCAAAATCAATCTAAGCTCATGAGGCACAGAAGAAACGAACAATCATGTTTACTAAAGAAAATGGCACAGCATAGTATCAAGATTTAATTGCACTCTAACAAGATCATTGCTGCAAGCATAACGTGAGTCAAGTGAAGGGGAAGAAACAAAGAAAAACAAGAATAATATACATAACTAGAGTACACAAGTATTACATCTCACCAATACGTTGATAGTGTAAAATATACAGGCTTGTAAAACTGATGACTTCTATTTAGAAACATACACACAAAAGGGCAGTTTAGTAAATTGGTTTCATCCTAGTGACCGAACTTTCTCAAAAGCCTTGCATAACACGTACATAATTCACCTATAAAAAATCTGATATATTGTTGTTCTCTTACAACAATCTTGTTACCTAATGTTTGGATGGTTGGTGCCATCTGTCTAAAACCATATATGTAACGTTTGAAGCTTCATCAAATTGGTGAATGTGGATGGAAAATTAGCATTCGTGTCATTTTATAGATGCCTATGTCTGAGATATAATTAATTCTCTAGTATTGATAACTAACAAAACAAAGAAGAGGGGAGAGGGGTTCTGATCCATTTCTAAACAATTAAAAAGAGCAACTACTTTACAGTGACCCGGTGCACAAGGCTTACACTTCCATATCTTTCTAATATTTTGCCTTTTTAAAAAATCATTAAAAAATCTTGATATGCAATAATGGAAAACCAACAAAACCTGAGAGCGAAGGTTCTCTGTTTTATCCACCAAAAGCTCAATTTTCTCCCCACGGTCAAGAACCTGCCAAATAGAATATAAATGTTACAGCAACTCACAGTAAAAAGTTTACAAGTTTAAATTCAATGCCCTCCATCTATGCCTAATAAAGAAAAGGTAACACCAATGGGAAATTTTAGCCTCATGAAACACTTTCAACCCACCCACAGCAAAAACAGAAAATATCTGCATAGCTTCCTAGCATTGATTTACCTTCTCAATATTTTCCATCATAACTTCTCTGACTTCTGAAACCTGAGCCTTCACTTTAGCAAGCTTGCTAATTTCCTCTGGGTGATCAACACAGTACTGCATCTGCTCCTTCAACTTGGGTCTAAAGGACAACAAATATTTCACAACAATGGATGTCATTACAGCACATTAACAATAGTGCAACAATACATTTTTGCAGCATGATACATACCCAAACTCTCTGTTGAGGCTCTGAGCAGCTGCTGTTGCAGCTTTTCCTCCAGCATATTTCTTGGTAAAATCCTCCTTGATTCGTTCTAGGAAAGCAATGGGAATCTGCCGTCCAACAGACTCAACCGCAACAACACAGTAAGCTACAAAATTCAAAAGGCATTCTGTCAGTTCTAACTAAAAGTAAATGTTAATTCAATCAAAAAAGAAAACAAACTATCACCAAGAGAAAGCAGGAATTCACAAAACACAGGCAAGCTATTAGAAATAAAGCCACCATTAATCATTTATAATACCATGTAGTCCATCTCCAGAGCACCATATGATATCTATTCCAACCCATCCAATATTACTAAGTTCCCCACAATCATCCTCAAGGTTACAAAAATAGTAAGCAACCACAATTTCAATCTCAGCCGCAACATCAAGGTTTTAGGACTCCCTGCAAGGTCAAGAGTCACGACAAAACCTCCACCAGCAATTTAAAACCTTGATCATCCTCTTCAACAACTATTAAATAAAGAAAAATTTCCCGAATATCCCATTCTATTCACAAATAACATTACTAAAATTATAAATGTTACTAAAATTATACAGAACAACAACATCAGACGCAACACTACAAACACAACATCGTAAACGATCCAATTCTCAGTCACACAAATTCACTTTCACTGCTTCCATTTCCACCTTCCTCTATTTCTTTCACATTCTAAAACCCAAACGACTCGAAGATTTCAACGACAAAAATCGATCCCGAGCGTTAACCTAATCAAATCAAGCAACGCACATCAGATCGAGCGGCAACAAGCACCGCACATCCAAAGTCAAACGAAGATCGGACGAATCATAAAACAAATCATATTTAAATATAATCCGAAAATTGAACCGTCCGATCTTCATCCAACGGCGCCAGTTTACTACTGCGCGAACGAGTAGAGAGCAAACGCACCGAATCCGGTTCCAAAAATAGACACGGAAAACAAAAAACGGATACAGAATCTCAGATCAGCGAAACACGATATCAGATTGAGTGAGAGAAAGAAAGAGAGAGAGAGAGTTACTAAATCCGTTATCGACGAGATAGTTGAAGGTGTGGCCATCGCAGTTGTAGGTGAACTTGTTGTTGGAGGAAGGGAGTTTCTGAAGGCACTGCGCCGCCACGCCGGTGAAGTTTCCGGTGAACTCAGTGAACTCGGCGAGGATGACGGTGCCGCGAGCGACGAAGCTGTAGATCAACGATTGCTGTCCCATCGCCGGAAGCACAAGCGATGAGATTCAGAGACGAAGGTGACGTGGCAGAATGAGGAGAGAGAAAGGAAGGAAAATGGTTAGGGTTTTATAGAGAGAGAAAGCGCGGAAGAATAACGAGGACGAGGCTTCGTTCTTCCGCTGTACAAAAGAATAAACAGAGCGCGTTGAAATGAAGAGAGAGGAAAGTAAGTGTTTCGTTTGGTATTGTTGGTGTTGTTGTTGGTGGCTTAGATGTGAAGCAAGCGTGAAATTGAAGAAAGAGGATCGTGTTACTGAAATGTCCTCGGTTTTTTATTTTATTACGGAAATGCCACGCCGTGCCGTAGTGTTTCGTGTTTTTCAAATTTTGCTGCGTGGCATTTTCAAATGACCGGTGAGGGTTTAGGAAAAGTTGTCTTTCTCTAGAAGAACGTCACTTTTGTATTCAGGTTTTAAGCGCATTTTGGGTTTAGGATATCATTTTATCGCTTAGTTTTATAAAATAAAATTGATTTTTTTTTATAAAAAAAATAGAATACGGTGATTTGTGGACTTTTTGTTAAATATTTTCTCTTAAAAGTTAAATCTAATATAAAAATTATTATTAAAAATATCTCATCATTTTAAACCGATAAACTAATATATAAATGGAACACAAATCTTATTTTTTAAGATATTTTTATAAGATTTAGTTCCATTCATAACCCGTATTTTTAAGAATTATTAGATGAACTCAATATAGTACTGTTTTCCTTTCAATTAGAATGTGCTTTTGAAATAACATAATTTCATCTTAAAATAAATGGAATTTTTTCTTATTTTTTTAAAAAGAATAATAGTAGTATCATTTCATAATGTTTCTATGGATAATATATCACGCGTGGGAGTTGGTTAATTATTGACTGATTACGATGTCAGTCTAACATTTTATTTTTAATCAGTTATATTTTAGATATGCAATAAAAATATTTATGGAATTTTGTATATGTAATTTCTCTTAATTATAAGTATTTTGAATTTTCGTTTTGGTTGACGTAACAATTTTGATTTGATTCGTTTTTTATGACAGCATTTGATTTTTCTTTCTTTCTCAATTAATGAAGCTTTTTCAAAGGTGAGAAAGTAGAAGAGGAAAAAAAATTATCCTTGAAGACTCAGAGTTCTGTTATATAAGTAAAAAGAAGTAATTAACAGAATCCTGAGATGGTGCGGCCGTTGAAAATAAACTCTTCATAGGAAGGATACGGGTAATTTCATTACTATTTAAATATATTTTTAACCCATAATTCTTTTTATTATTATGTTTTTTAATTTTTAAACCAAATTATTTTTAATTTTTTATTTGTAGATTTTGAAATTTTTTTTGAATATTCTTAATCCCTAAATGTTTTTTTAGATAATATTTTTGTCATAAACAAAACAAATATTCAAGAATTAGAAATATTAATGTAATAAATATTTAGGGATTAAAATTTGTTAAAATTTTACTTAATACTAAAAATAAAATATAAAAAACTTAAAAATTAAGATTGATTAAAATTTTATTTAATAAATAAAAACAAAATATTGAAAAGGAACTAATGAAAATATCTAGTCACCATTTTTGCAAGATAGATGTTACTTTCTGATATATTATAGGCGTTGTATTTCTGTTATTCACTTTTACGTGCTCTCTCCCAGACTATCTCCCTATTTACATCTTCTCTGACACTGTGTCAATGCAGGTTTTTTGAACTGGTTTATAGGAAACCAACGCATTGGAAGCCATTTGGCAAATTCTGCCACACTTGAGGTGAATAATGTGTTGATTGCATAAGCACCTGAAGCATGCTCATTCATCTAGGAACAACTAAAGATATTGTCAATGATGCCTCAACAAGCCTCTCAAGTTTAGTAGGGTGTGAGAGAGTGTTATATAAAACTCTCGGTAATATAATTATTTCATCAAAATTTTAACTGTATCATGTGGATTAATTAAGAGAACATAACTTTGCGAAAACATAATATTACTTCAATCTCTAAATGTAGAGAACCAATTCATAAACCATAGATTCATGATCCTCAAGCCACATGATTGAGTATATATTACTTTTTTACAGTACATCACATGCATTGTTAATTCCATAGTTTGAATAGCTAATGGTACAACCTCAAATGTCGTCGGTAAAAGATCAATGATTACTTCAAAGAACATTACTCTTACTCTAGAGTAACGTCCTTTAATGTCCCAAATTTGGATTATGTAGAATATTATAATATTTTTATTTATTAAATTAATTCAAGATTTAAATTGTGTTACTAAATTCTTGTCTTACCTATTTTGTTTTGTTATATCCAAAATTTTTCAGTCTGAAATCTATCATTTATCCACACACTCGTGCAAACATTATCCTGTTCAATTATATAAATCGTTTTAGTTATTTTAAATAATTCATAATGATGATGGGGAACTATAAAACTCCAAATTTTTTGTCTGCTTTTTAAGAACTTAAGTTCATAATAAATAAAATGAAAATAATAAAAAATAATTTTAAAATGTTATTCTATGAATTATTTGATGTTTGAAGTTTGGGTTTGAATTATTGAGTTATTTTCTTGTTCAACTTTACTTTACTACACAATTATTGTATTACGCAGGCAATCAGTCAATTCATTCACAAAATTATTTTTCTCTCTTTATATTATATAGATATATGTTTCTCTTTTATCACATTTTATAACTAATTGTCTAATTATCTGTATACATATTTCAGTTGTCTACCTTGTACTTTTTACACTAATTAACAAGACTTATTGCTATTGATTCCATGATTCCTATAGGGCGTGACCAGCGAGAATTGATTATTGGAGACAGACAAACAGGTAAAACAGCAGTAGCCACAGATACGATTCTCAATCAATAGGGACAAAATGTAATATATGTTTATGTAGTTGTTGGTCAAAAAACATTTTGTAAGTGAGCATCTTTCACGCTATATATGTGCTAAGAGTGATTAGTGTGGTAACTACCCATATTTAGGCTAAACTCCTCATAATAAATAATATATGAATAAAAGAATATATGATTAGCATTTTTCTAATAAATAGACGCGAGGGGCCTGAAAAACTCGAACAAGTTGTTTATCAAGTAGAAGAGACGCGGGACTAAAGTAAGATAGAGTTTCTTATGGAAGAATTATTAGGTTAAATGTTTTTGGTACATTCTTAAGATAGAGTTTCTTATATTTTAGAACGTAATATTTTAAAATTTCTATTTTTCTCTGGTATATTATTTTTTAAAATAATTTCATTTGTGTATATTAATTAAAGTTTATGAAAACAACCCTAAATCAAGTGAAATCAATAACATAAACAACCATTTAATTGTATGTCAGTGTCACTTCAATTCTTAAATCAAATCAATTTATTACATAAATGAAATATAATTCTTATTTAATGAATCACTTAATTGAATAAAATCACCACTATTTCAAACAATTTTTATTTAAATATACAAAATCTAATGTATAGTTGGAGAATGATAAAAATAATTATGATTACATGTATTTATTAGAGGTTATTGTTATTCTTATAATTAAGTTCAGGGGAATATGCTTATAACAAATAAAAGTTATTTAAATTAATAGTGATTTATTAATGTATTGTTCATGAAAATAGTTTTATTGTGAGATTTGAAAAGGCGACTTTGAAGGTGATTATTTTATATATTAGTTTATTTGCTTTAAATGTTGAATTGACATTGACATTGATGTATTAATTGATTATTTCTATTAATGATTTCATTTGATTATTATTTTTATTTTTATAAATTTAATGTATCTAAATGAAATTTATTAAAAAATAAAATGTATTAAAATAAAACAATTTAAAATATAATGTAATAAAATAAAATCAATAAAAAAAACTTAAAAGACATATGTAATTACTACGAATGGGAGAGTAATACGAGTGAATATATCTGTTAACAGTTACACTTAGAATTATATCCTATTTTTATATTTTTAACCTTTGTTAGGATTCTTAAAATCAAGGGTAATTTAAAACCTTCTCAGAACGGTACTTGATGCATGAAACATAAAAAAATGAAAACATCAAAATTTATTGTCAACAAATTTTATTTATAGTGGACACACGTCAAAAGAAAGGAAAAACATAGCCTAAAACATACTATCACATAATAAAAACAGCAAGTTTGCTGTTAGCAAAGTTTCCCTAGGCAGATTTGTGCTTGTTTGGGTGAATTTGATAGCATAGCATGTTTTTGCAAAAAATCTCTCGCTTGTGTGGAGAAGATCTCTCTGACCTAATGGCTGAGTTTTGATGAAGACAAACAAACATCAACAAAAGGGAAGTAAAGTAAAAGAAGATTCTTGAAGATTGTTCTCACAATGAATCAAAAGTTTAGGATCAAGATCTTCATCTAGATGAGTAATGCTTCTCATAATATAACATTTTAAAAGGTTCTTAAAGAAGTAATTTATCAAAAGGAAAACTAAAAATAATTTTTTTAGAAACCAATTTGATCAAAAGTTTCAAAATCTGTCAAAATATTGAAACTGACATATGTTGTAATCGGTTAGAGCTTTCCTGTGTAACCGATTACAAGATAACCCAGTGTTTCTAAATTTTTTTCAATTTCATGTAACTGGTTCCAATGATTTTCAAAGTTCTTTTTTTAACATTACAACTGTGTTCTGTAATCGGTTATTGTAACCGGTTAACAACTTTCAAATTTCAAATGTTTTTGTAACGTTATTTTAGCTTGTAACCGATTAGTTTTTTTTGTAATCGGTTAACAAGTTTCAAAATTCAATTTATTTTAACGTTACTTCGGCCTTGTAACCGGTTAGCATTTTCTTGTAACCGGTTACAATATTTCAAAATGCCAACAACTATATTTTTTGAAATGCAAAATTATTCTTCTATAAATACAAGAAGCCCTTGTTGTTTTAGACACAGAACTTTCATTCAAAATCAAATTTTTTTGAGATAAAATTGTTCTCTCTCATTTTTGCTAAGAGTTTTCAAACATTGCTTCTTGAGCCCTTAAACTCTTATCTTTCTCTAAGAAGCATTACTAGTAGGAAAATTCCACCTCTTAGCAATCAGCCATTGTATATTATGATTCTCCATTTGTTTAAACATCAAGAGTGATTCACCATTGTGTATTGGTGAAAGAGTTTGTTCATTTACCGTGGTATTCGGTAAAGGGTTTGTATTCAAGAAAAGGGGTTCTTTTCTTGGGGAAGCGTGTAGAGATCTCGGGTGGAGATTGTAACTCTGCACAATTTGTTTGAGAAGAAAAATCTCTAACGGTGGTTAGGGGACTGGACGTAGCCTTCAGTGGTGGAAGGTGAACCAGTATAAAAATTGTTGTGTGATTTTCTCTATCCCTTCACTTTTATATTTCCGTTGCATTATTATTTTTATTATTCGGGTTTAAATTTGGGGAAGAACTTTTAATTAAAGGAAACACCAAATTAGTTGGAAAAAGCGTGTGAACCTAATTCATCCCCCCTCTTAGGTGACTATCTAGACTTACAATTGGCATCAGAGCAGGTTTAGGAAAGTTAATCCTAAGATCCTTAGATGACATCCTCTTCTAGACCAGTCTTAAGTGAAGGTTTTAACATAAATAGACCCTATGTTTTAATGGTGAACATTATGACTTCTGGAAAATAAAAATGAAGATCTTTATAAAAGCCCAAGATCTGGAAATATGGAAAACTATAGAGGAAGGACCCTTTATACCTATAACACAACAAGGAGAAAACACTGAACTAAAACCTAGTAATGCTTGGAATGAAGATGATAAGAGAAGAGTTTAATACAATCTTAAAACCATGAATATTCTGACCTCTGCCTTAGGAATGGATGAATTCTTTAGGGTCTCAACTTATCAGTCAGCCAAAGATATCTGGGATACCGATATCTGGGATACCTTAGAGATAACTCACGAGGGTACTGAGGAAGTCAAAAGATCTAAATTAAACACTTTATCGCAAGAATATGAAATGTTTAGAATGCTTCCTGGAGAAAAAATTCTGGACATGCAATCACTAATCACTAATCATTTCATTGCTCTTGGTAAGGATTTTTAAAATGCAGATTTAAATTTGAAAGTCTTAAGATCTCTGACTAGAGCATGACAACCAAAAGTGACTGCAATTTCTGAAAAGAAAAGCCTATCAAATATGACTCAAGCAGCACTTTTTGGAAAACTACAAGAGCATGAAATGGAATTAAATCGCTTAGAATTGCACGAAGAGAAGGAAAGAAAGCATAAATCAATTGCCTTGAAAGTCAAGGAAGATTTTGAAGATGATAGTGATGATGGAGATTCTGAAGATGAGAACATAAGTTTACTAGTAAAAAAGTTTGGAAAATTTCTCGAAAAGAAAGGAATGAAGCATAGACAACCAAGAAGATTCACAAAAAGAAATGAGTCTTCAACCCCTCAAAACTTCACATGCTATGAATGTGGAAAGTCTGGACATATTAAGTTTGACTGCCCAGATAGACAAAAGAAGAAGAATGGGTTTAAAAATAAATCAGACAACAAGGACAAGAAAGAGAAAAAGACATATATAGCATGAGAAGAAAACGAGAAAACGACATAAACTCAACATCTGAATCTGAAATTAAAGAAGCACAAATTACTCTAATGGCCTCACACAATTCAGAAGATGAAATTGAAGAGGTTAGTAACAATAAAATATCTTATGAAGATTTCGAAAGTGCTTTTGAAAATTTACATGAATTATGCTTAAATTTTTCTAAAGTATGTGCTAAACAGAAAAAGATCATTTCATCTTTAGAAAATTCTCAAAAAAATATGCAAGATGAGTTGAACACTCTAAAAACTAAAATTAACAATATTGATGCATAATATTGATGCATGTTCTATGTGCAAATCTCTAGAATCTAAATTAGATAACTTGCATAATATAGTGTGTAAATTTGAAAAAGGGAAGCATGGTCTTGATGACATTCTAAGCATTCAAAGAAACACTAGTGATAGAAGTGGACTAGGATATACTCCACAAAAGAAATCAAGTTCAAAAAATAAAGTCATTTTTATTAAAGCAAGTGGTCAAGTCACCAATGAAAAACCCGATTTTAAGAAACCAAAGCATTTAAGTTTTTACAAGAAATACAATAGTTATAAGCCTAGAAAAACAAATCATTTTGTGCCACAAAAGTATCATGTATCTAAGATGAAATATGTTTGCAATTACTGTAACTTGTTTAGACATACCACTAATGTATGCAAAGTTAAAAAATATGGAATTCCAAAGAAGCAATACATATGGGTTGAGAAAGGCACTAACCAACAAGGACCCAAATCACATTGGGTACCTAACCCTACATTTTAATTGTGCTGTAGGAATGTATGAGGGCAGCAAATGAGATGTGGTATCTTGACAGTGGCTGCTCCTCACATATGACTGGTGACAAATCTAAATTTTCATACTTGATTCCAAGAAACAAAGGATTTGTTACATATGGTAACAATGAGAGAGGCAAAATCATTAGTATTGGAAGAATAGGTACGCCTCCTCAAATTATAATTGAAAATGTTTTATATGTTGAAGGACTAAAGCATAATCTGTTAAGTATAAGTCAGTTATGTGATAAAGACTTTAAAGTTAAATTCCTAGATGATAAATGTGTAATAAAAGATAAAGTCTCTAAAGAAATTAAACTCTTAGGTGTTAAAATAAACAAAGTATTTATGGTATCTCTAGATAATAATCCTTTTAAGGATACATGCTTATTGGTTAAAAATAATGATGATGCGTAGTTATGACATAGACGCTTAGCACACATTCAAATGGATCATTTAAACAAACTAATTAAGCATGACCTAGTTAGAGGGTTACCAAAAATTAAATTTTCCAAAGATAAATTATGTGATGCATGTCAAAAAGGTAAGCAAACTAAGGTCTCTTTTAAGTCTAAGAATATTGTTTCATCTACAAGACCTCTTGAATTAATTCACATGGATTTATTTAGGCCTTCAAGAACTAGAAGTTTTGGAGGAAATTATTATACTTTGGTAATGGTTGATAATTTTTCTAGATTTACTTGGACCTTATTTTTAAAACATAAAAGCCATGCATTTAATGCCTTTAAGAAGCATGCTAAGTTAATTGAAAATGAGAAAAGTCTAAAAATATCTTTTATAAGAAATGATCATGTTGGTGAGTTTCAAAATGTACTGTTTCAAGAATTCTGTGATGATTGTGGCATTTCTCATAATTTTTCTGCTCCTAGAACACCACAACAAAATGGTGTGGTTGAAAGGAAAAATATATCACTAGAAGAATTAGCAAGAACTATGCTTAGTGAAACAAACCTGTCTAAGTACCTTTGGGCAGATGCTGTAAGTACTGCTTGCTATGTTTTTAATAGAGTTTTAATTAGACCTATCTTAAAGAAAACTCCTTATGAGTTATATAAAGGGAGAAAACCAAATATTGCTTATTTTCATGCATTTGGAAGTAAATGTTTTGTCTTGAATAATGACAAAGACAATCTTGAAAAATTTGATGCAAAAGCTGATGAAGGTATATTTCTTGGTTATTCTCTCACTAGCAAAGCTTTTAGAATTTTTAATAAAAGAACTCTTACTATGGAAGAATCCATACATGTTTCTTTTGATGAAACTAACCCTTCCAAGGAGGATCAAGTTGTTCATTTTGAAGATGAAGATGAAGGAATTATTCCAAGTATGGATGACCTGACCTTAGATAAAATCATTGAACATAACATGCATGAAGAACAAAGTGAGTTACCAAAGGAATGGAGAACTTACAAGTACCATCCAATTGACAACATCATTGGTGATATATCCAAAGGAATCACCACTAAATTAAGCCTAAAAGATGCATGTTTGAACATGGCTTTTGTCTCCTAAATTGAACCATCAAAGGTAAATGAAGCATTACTTGATGAACATTGGGTAAGTGCCATGCAAGAGGAACTGAATCAATTCGAAAGAAATAAGGTATGGGAACTTGTACCTAAACCTAAAAATAAACAAATCATAGGAACTAAGTGGATATTTAGAAATAAATTAGATGAAAATGGAATCATAATTAGAAATAAGGCAAGATTAGTTGCTCAAGTATATAATCAAGAAGAAGGCATTGACTATGATGAAACTTTTGCACCAGTGGCTAGATTAGAAGCCATTAGATTATTACTAGCATATGCATGTTCCTTAAATTTTCAATTATATCAAATGGACGTAAAGAGTGCTTTTTTAAATGGTTATATATAAGAGGAGGTATTTGTTTGTCAACCTCCTGGTTTTGAAGATTATAAAAACCCTACTCATGTATATAAACTTAAAAAGGCCCTTTATGGTTTAAAGCAAGCTCCTAGGGCTTGGTATGATAGGTTGAGTAATTTCCTTTGCAATAAGGGTTTCACCAAAGGTAAAGTTGATACTACTCTCTTTATTAAAAATTCTAAAAATCACACTTTACTAGTTTAAATTTATGTTGATGATATTATATTTGGATCAACTAATGAACTCTTGTGTAAGGAATTCTCTGATATGATGTAAAGGGAATTTGAAATGTCTATGATGGGAAAGTTGAACTTCTTCCTTGGTTTACAAATAAAGCAAACTGAAAATGGTATCTTTATTAACCAATCAAAATTCTGCAAAGAATTATTACAAAAATATGAAACGGATAAGTGCAAGGAAATTGCAACACCAATGGGTTCAAGCACATATTTAGATCAAGATGAATCAGGTAAACCCATTGACTCTACAAAATATAGGGGTATGATTGGTTCATTACTTTATTTAACTGCTAGTAGGCCTGATATTATGTTCAGTGTATGCTTATGTGTTCGGTTTCAATCTGCACCTAAAGAATCACATATTAGTGTTGTTAAACGCATTTTAAAATATCTTAAGGGTACTACTAGTGTAGGTCTATGGTATCCAAAAGGAAGTATTTGTGATTTGGTAGGTTATTGATTCGACTTTCTTTGGTTGTAAACCGAACGTAAAAGTACTAGCGGAACTGTCACATCTTAGGAAGTGCATTAGTTTCTTGGTCATGTAAGAAACAAGCCTGTGTAGCCTTAAGTGCCGCTGAGGCAGAATATATAGCAGTTGGTAGTTGTTGTGCTCAAGTTCTTTGGCTTAAACAACAATTGAATGATTTTAGATTAAACTTAGGTTGCATTCCTATTAGATGTGATAACACTAGTGCCATAAATCTTACAAAGAATCCTGTAATGCACTCTAGAACAAAACATATAGACATCCGACATCATTTCCTTAGAGATCATGTCCTAAGAAAAGACATTGAACTAGAATTTATAGCAACACATGATCAACTTGCTGATATTTTGACCAAACCCTTGTCAAAAGAATCATTCTTTAAAATTAGAAGAGAATTAGGAATCATTGATGAAAGTGATGTATGTTGATTATCTTTTGTGTTTTTTGTGTAGTTTAACCGATTACAAGATATTTGTAACCGATTACATACTTGGTTCTGACTAGAGTTTTCAGTTTTGAACGTTACCACAACCGATTCACAATGAGTTGGTTAACCTTACATCTTTTTGTGTCGATTTTAGTTTTGAACGTTCACTTGTAACCGGTTACAGAAGTTTTGTAACCGATTACAAGAACGAATTTTTGAATTCTGAGGAACTTCCCAACGTCTCTTAACTCTGTTTCACATGCTGGATCCTCCTTTAGTGCCCATCTGATATGTCCTCTGCTATACTGAGTCGTCTTGAGACCATGCAAGCAAATATGGATAAGCGTTTTGACCAAAATAGAGACCAGGTTCAACTTATTGAAGGTTGTATGGAATCCATCTACACCTCTCTTCGGTCTGATATTGATGAACTAAGTAGGAAGATGGACTCTGTACTCGCTGCCCATGGCTAATCCGACCCTGCTGACTCTAAGGGATCCTCAAGCTTCTAGTCATCTAATCTCTATCCTATCGTCCTGTAGAAATACTTAGGATATCTATTTTTTGTTTTAGGCTATTTTAGGATTTGGTTGGACTTATTATTTGCATTTCTATATTTGGTTATTTTAGACTTGGATGAACTTATTTACTGATATTGATATAATTTGTGTGTATGTTTGAACTAGTTTTAACTTTTAGTGGTTTGTAATATTTGCTTATTTTACATGTTGCTGTTGTCTGTTATGTATTACTGCTATTTGGTTATTGCTTTTCCCTTTTGATGATGTCAAAAAGGGGGAGAAATATATGGTAGTTACTGTACTGTCAAATTACTGCTTTTGTTTTTTAAGTGCTGTTTTGCTGCCAAATATTGCTTCTATTATAGATTGTTTCTGTTTTGGCACATGTATGCCAAAGGTAAATTGGTGCAACACTGTTACTGTACTTTGTATATTGTCGTATGTTGTATTTTGGCATAAATCAAATTTCAGGATATTATATTCCAAAAGAAAGGGGGAGAACTTTTTGAAAAGTGTTTTGTCATCATCAAAAAGGGGGAGATTGTGGAGAAGATCTCTCTGACCTCATGGCTGGGTTTTGATGAAGACAAACAAACATCAACAAAAGGGGAAGCAAAGTAAAAGAAGGTTCTTGAAGATTGTTCTCACAATGAATCAAAAGTTTAAGATCAAGATCTTCACCTAGATAAGTAATGCTTCTCATAATATAACATTTAAAAGGCTCTTAAAGAAGTAATTTATTAAAAGGAAAACTAAAAATAATTTTTTTAAGAAACCAATTTGATCAAAAGTTTCAAAATCTGTCAAAATATTGAAACTGACATATGTTGTAATCAGTTAGAGCTTTCCTGTAACCAATTACAAGATAACCCAGTGTTTCTAAATTTTTTTCAAAATCAATACATTGTAACCGATTAGCAATTTCATGTAACCGGTTACAATGATTTTTAAAGTTCTTTTTTTAACGTTACAACTGTTTTCTGTAATCGGTTACAGGAATTTTGTAACCGGTTAACAACTTTCAAATTTCAAATCTCTAACGGTGGTTAGGGGACTGGACGTAGCTTTCAGTGGTGATAGGTGAACCAGTATAAAAATTGTTGTGTGGTTTTCTCTATCCCTTCACTTTTATATTTCCGTTGCATTATTATTTTTATTATTCGGGTTTAAATTTGGGGAAGAACTTTTAATTAAAGGAAACACCAAATTAGTTGGAAAAAGCGTGTGAACCTAATTCACCCCCCTCTTAAGTGACCATCTAGACTTGTAGCTTGAGCTAATTTTTCAGCATAAAAAACCTTAAAAATAGAGAGTTTATTTACCTCGGCGAAAAAAATCAAAGAATAAAGACTCAAAATAGTGAATTTTTTCGTCTGTGCAAAAATCTTCTCATTTGGGCGGGAAAGCCAGAAAAAAAAAAAAACACTTTCAAACAAAACCACTTTGAACCATGAAAATTGGTTTTAAGCATCATCTCCCTGGTGATATGGAGTCTTAGTGGTAGTTTGAGTGTTTCCTAATTGTAATTTAATCACATAATGAATTCTTTCCTTCCTAAAAAGGAGGTCCTCAAGTAATGACCCTAATTGGAAGTAGGAGACTACAATTCTATATTCACATCCAATTCTATATACACTATCTAAAATTAGCTTTTCATCTTTACAAAAACATCGTAGCTAATCCTTATTTTAGATCATAAATATTTAGTGAAGTGCTTTCCGTAAATAAGAAGTGCTTAATCATATTTTGTACTTTGATTATTTGATTATAATATTTTAATACTTCTTATACTTATTATATGTGATCCCTCCACCCACAACACAAGTCTCTAATTAAGAACAGGTAATGTTGACTAAAATGAAAGAAAAAAATAGGTCATTCATACACAAGGTAAAATTTTAAACTCGTAAAGTAATTAATGAACTAAGTAATCCACAAATTAACTTGACGCAGTTGATGAATCCGATTTTGTATAAGTGCACTATTTTAATTTGTATGTTAGTTTACAATTTTCATTCTAATTGAAACCATAGAGCTCAATAATTAGAATAGGTGAAGTGAAAAACCCGAATCTGTTTAATAAAACAGGAAAGTTCGATGAGTATAAAGAAAATGGATTTGATCACTTCCCAAAAAGGGAAATTACAAGAAAAAAGAAGAAGCATAGTAACACATTCTTTTGAATATAGTCATTGTTGTTAGTCAAATTTAATAAATAAAAAAAATTAAAGTTTCACTTTTATTTAAAGAGTCTTACTTATGATTATATATTTTTCCAGTAAATTTCAATCAATAATGAAAAAAGCAACACAAAAAATTGTATTACAAAATGAATTAGTTACACTTCTGAAGAATTTATATCAATAAATTATGGAAAATAAAATAAAATTTCAACGTGCTAACCATAATAACTTTACCAAATTTATTGAATTTTGCAATTAAATTATATACCAAGTAATTGCTAAATTACATTGCATCAAAATTAAACTCATGAATATAAACTCAGATCTAAAATGGAAATTTGCCAATGTATGTATGTCACACATTGTTCATTTTTTCTCACGTCACACGGTTTTTAGCATTTTCTTTTCCTACAAGAAACCTTATGCTGTCAATCAAATAAACAATAAATTTATAATGTTATATATGATGCAACTATATTGAATTAATTAAATTACAAAAACTCGCCTAGTTGTAACAAATTAACAATTGAACCCATGACACACAGAAAGAACAATTATGAGAATGAAGACAATTAAGATGGCAAGTATTATTAGCTTTATCTTCATGTTCTGATACCACATCTTTCTCCTTATTTGGTCTGCGTTCCCCCTGAAAACATTTGCCTGCAAAGCCATATATACAAATTGACATACCAATATTACAACCCACAAGCATTTCTTATATGTGAAGGAAACTAAGTTTAATCCATGAAAATGACATTTAATAAATTAAAGTAATAGTCTATAGTCAGTATGGATGAAAAATACTAAAAGACTTCAACTACCATATAATTTTTCTTGACAAGTACGTTTTGGCTACAACTTAAATCTAGCTTAAAAAAAATCAATATTATATTTAAAGAAATTGGAAAGAGACAGGTACATATATAAGAAGTTAATAAACAACAACAACAAACTTTCACACAAAGTGACCTATATATTATTAATAGGAATTGAAGACAACTACCAAAAACTTTATAACTTCTCACACATCTTATTTAACTAGTTGAGATAGACCTCCTTACTATATTGTTATAACATTTTATTTAACCAACACATCAACGAGGCTCATTCTGTATGATTAAAAATCACTTCAGTTCAATTTCAATAAACATTTATTTTCTTTATTTTTGAACAATTAAAATGACCTGATTTCGAAGGTCCTCAGTCTTGTCAACCAGAACGTCAATCTTCACTTGACGATTAAGAACCTGCATACAAGGCACAGCACAATTTATGATTGGCAACAGTATTATATTGTATACAATATGAAATAAATTTCAATAACTTTATATGGTTAATTTGGATCATGGATATATTACTAACAGTATTATATTGTACCTGATCAATGTTTTCCCTCATAACTTGTTGAACTTCGGAAACCTGAGCTTTCACTTTGGCAAGCTTGCTAATCTCTTCTTGGTGTTCCACACAGTATTGCATATGCTCCTTCAACTTGGGTCTAAAAGTACACAACAAAAACTTCATATTAGTGCAATTCAAAACATTGAGGCACATTTGATTTAGAATTTAATTGGTATATATGCACTTTCATTCTTAAAATGTTATACACATTTATTCAATAACAAATAATCATGTATATGAAATTTATTGACTTTTATAATAAAATTTCTAAAAAATCATATAAAATTTTACAGAATAAAATTATTTTACCATTAGTACATGAATATTAAGTTCTTTATCAAAATATCTTTTAAAAATCATACCAATCATAATAATTTCTGATTAGATGATTATATAAAAACTTTTATCCTAAGCATAACAATTAAACTCTTTGATTTATGCATGGTAAACATAAGTACCCAAATTCTTTGTTTAAACTATTAGCAGTGGCTGTTGAAGCTCTTCCTCCACCATATCTCTTGGAAAAATCATCCTTGATGCGTTCAAGAAAGGCCATTGCAAGTTGGCGACCAACAGACTCCACTGCCACGACACAGTAAGCTAGGAATAATAGATCATGTGAGTCCAAGTTTATGGTATGATTTAGAAGTTAAAGGAAAGAAATATAAAATAAAATCAAAAATTTGAATAGAGGTTAATCATTTTCCCACTAAAAAAATAATTCCATCATATGCATACTCGTATCCAAGTTTTATATTCTAACCTGCTTATTAGCTATCAAAACTTTACTTTGAACACTTTTATTAAAATTTGACTACGATGATGATATTTTTTCAATAAATTTTGCAAGAGATTATAAAGACTAACAGTAACAATCATAAAATAATAATGGAAAACAAAAATAAATATCTACTATAATATGAAAAAAGTAATAAAAATTTGGGTAAAATTTAAGAAATATACATGCGTTGTTATATATTTTACTGACAAGTGACAACGTTGTTATTCTGTACCAATAAGAAACAAAAACGCACGAAGAACAAGCTAGAAACATAGCCTAACACAACTTTTAAAAATAAGAATTAACAAAATAATATAAAATAGGTTTAGACAGAAATTACATTTTGTGCATATTTGACGAAAAAGAAAAACGATGCATACTACGAGACAACAATTTTGGTTTACCTAACATATATTGTCGTAATTATATATCTTAATATTCAACAACTAGCTTGTCGTATTTATGTATTGCATCATTAAAATGGCATGTGGAATGAAATTAATTCATATTAAAATCAATTTTTTTTGTTGATTTTATTAAAATTAAGTTAATATTTTAAAGTAAAATAATGTATGCTTATATATTTTAGTTTTATAAATAAGTTAATAATAAAATTTAATATAAAATTGTTGATTTGATATAAAAACAATCAAAATTATTTTAACTCAATCTATTTTGAGAATAAAATAAATGATTGAACATAAATTTAAATATGTAAACATTTGTCTAATACTATACTAACTAATATCTTAACATAATTCTAAATAAATTAATGTGAATCCATACACGTACGCTGTTACAAACAAGTGATAAAGATTGGATTAGGTTTTACTATTAGCAACCTAATACACCTATCCTCTTTATCTGGGGTAGGGACTTTGGATGTCCTTATAGTTTAATCAGTTTGCAACTAAATAAATATATTTTACTGGAAAACAAAAAGCAAAAAAATCTACAAAATTTTTAAGAACAAATAATATCTCTGTGAATAGATTATGTATTTTAATATAAAATTTTTAAAGCTTTTACATAAATGACACGTATATACTTCGTAACAAAGATGATATATAACTTATGCATAAAATTAATTTCATTTATAAAGGTTTATTTATTTTTTTTTTTTTAAGATTTCATGAAAATTTTTTATTTAAACATGTCCATATTAAATTAGGTTTGTTATTTTTTTCTTAAACGATTCAATTTAACTTACTTAACCCGATATGTTGAGTTGGATTAGATAGTTGAATGAGTTATTTATAATTATAATATATTTTAAAAAAATTTAAAATAAAAAATAAAATTAGAAGCTCAAAAAATCTCAAATAGACTGTATTAAAAAATATCAAATATTACATGTTTTAAATTGTAATTGCTCAAAATCATTTATGTACAAACACCAACTACTTTTCTGAAATGAATTATATTTTCTAAAGTATAATTGTTTTAATCTAACACAATGAATAAACTAAGTCAATAAAACTGAATTAAGGAGATCATCAAATTATAAAATAAAACAAATTTTAAATCATCAAATAAAATAATGAAATATAAAATTATACATATTTTTCTTACTAAAATAGGTTGGATGAAGGTTGAAAACTAATTCAATCTTATGAACCCATAGGCCTGAATCAATTGCAATGCGATAGGTTATTTTAAACTCAATCATCCAACTCAACCCATTAAAATGTAGTTGAATTCATTTGTCTTAAATTATTTAGTTAGATTCTTAAGGCTAATAATCACCTTACTCTTTTTATTTAATTATTTTACATCAATTAATTAATGTATATTATCATTTTATCACATCCTCTCAACCGATATAAAGAATTTATCTTATTAATTTATAATATTTAAGAATAGTTTTACATCAAGAACAAAGGTATATATATATATTGTTATATATTTTTTTCTTAAATTCAAAGTATTTTCTTTTACTAAGAATAAAAAATTAATTTATTGAAGTATTAAAATCTGTTTAATGATTCAACCCCTATAGATAAAGAAGATTTCTAGCCCCAACTTCGTTAACATCTCTCTTTTTCATTTCAAATCTTCACCTTTTATCACACCAAATCATGTACGAGTCATGTTAACCAATTATTTCTTCCTTCTTTCCTTGTGCTAATACCTTGTATCTTATAAACATTATTATTGTATCGTAACTTATGCCCCAGAAAAAAATAAATTCATTAGAAAATAAATAAATTAAAGAAATAAAATAAAAATAAATAATATAATTTAAAATTTAAATAATAAATTTAAATTCTTCGAAGAATTTTGCTGAAAATTTAAAAGTCACGAAAATTGGTCAAAATTCATATAACTTATTTTTCAACCGAAAAATCCTGAAGCATCTTATTAACCCAATACACGTTCTAAATTTTTTCATGCATTAAAACTACTCGTTATATAGATATACATAGATGGATATAGAGAGAGATTACTGAATCCATTGTCGGTAAGATAGTTGAAGGTGTGGGCATCGGCGATGTAGGTGAATTTTGTATTGGAAGCTGGGAGTCTCTGCAAGCACTGCGAAGCCACCTCCGAAAAGTTTCCACTAAACTCTGTGTGCTCCGCCACGATCACGGTGCCGCGCGCCACGAAGCTGTATATCAGCGATTTCTGCTCCATATGCCAAACTACACGAAACAACTTAACAACTCACAACGAATAAATTCAAACAATGATTTGGTTTATTATTAACTGTTCAACAAGATATTGTTTTTAAGGTGAGGCAAAAGCGCGTGTGAACGTTTCAAAAGTTGGAAAACTCGGAATAGACGAGGTCAGAGACTTCAGAAGAGCTTTTCCATTCTCGAACTTCAATTTTTCTAATACCAATTAATGATCCCGCACGATGTTGGATATTTTGAAATTATTTAATTTAGATCATTTATTTTATATTTAAGAAAATTATATCTTCTGTTGAATAAATTTGGTTCAGTCAATATTTTGAAAGTATTTTAAAAAAAAAATCTTGACTAAGTTTAATATGACCGTGATAAAATTGTTTTTTTTTTTTTTTTTTCAGATTTTACTTCATTCGGTTTCTGATTTTATTGTATTTCATTCTAAGATTTTTATTCATATTTTTACTGACTGTGTTCAAAGGATTAAAAGGTTAGATTTTATTTCAATATTTTTTGCATGTCTGAATCTACAAATGCTTGTTTCTGTATTTATTTGATAGATCTCGTTTTCTTTTTCTTCTTCTTCTCTCTCAAAAAAAAAAAAATAAATAAATAAAAAATTCTCTATTTTAATAACGTAGGCTCCACTAAGATGTTGATATTGCGTCAGACTTGTATGGAAGTGGTTTACCTTGACACCTTCCTTTCCAGTTTAAAAATTAAAATAAAATAAAGGAACTCCTATCTATTAATATTCTTTTATAACATGGTATTATACGAACTGTTTACAGCTCGATTAATATTGGAATTTATTTAATTGAAAAAAATTAGCTATGTAATTGATCTCATATTAAATTGAATAAGATTTAATTCTTAAATTAGTTAATTAAGGAATACACACTATTATTACTTGTGTAATAGGCTTGATGGTCTAATACCCGATCAAATTAAATTGAAAAATTAATTCATATAATCGAGTCTAAATATATAAAATTAAATAGGTCATGGTGCTTAAAATAGGTCTACTGTAATTTTTTTTAAAAAATAAAATAAATAAAATGTGTTAATTTAGTTTATTGCCCCGGCCTTATGGATCACAGTGCCGGACTGGCCATGCATAATTTAATATTTAACATGAAGCTATCTTCAGTAGAAAAAAAAAAAAAACTAAAAATTCGTTAAATTCTCCATAAACATAAGTTAAACTCATAGTAATTTTAACGGCTATGTACTTTTGTTCCAAATTTAAATTTTATTTTTTAATATTTGTATGCTTGAAAACCCTATTTAGAATATCAACTTAGAATAAAGTTCAAAAATTTTCTTTCGTTTCAATATTTGAATACATCAAAATCATATCACTAGTGGAATACGGGCTTACAACGTCATCCTTTCTATATCGATTTCCTTGACAACCCCAAAGTTGTTTATGTCTTTTTGACGTCGGTTAAAGTTTTAACCGTCGTGGAAGTTCAAATTGAATCAGAAAAAATGTCTTTATACCCTTTCTATTCGTTTCATTCATATATGTAGAATATCAATTTTATTTTTCAAAACTCTCATTCGGACTATGTAAATGTAAAAAAATTAAAAAGAGAATTTAATTGTGTTTTAAGAACTTTCTCAAACTTTTTAAATAGACAAAGTCATCGTCAATCGAACTTAGTTATTGTTATACTTGTTCATTTTAATTTAAAACTATATTTAGTTCCTTAACAACAACTAAGGTTGCACTATGTTAGAAACTGATACAAATATTCTTTTACCTCAATATCTTTAGGTTAAACAATAACAAGTATCCTTTAAATCCAACATTTTTAGACTATACAAGTATTCTTTAAACACAATTTCTTCAGGTTAACACATACTCCATGGTACAAGATTTACAAAAAAGGAGTTTTTGTGTAATTGAGAACAACCTCTGGACAGAGAAGGATTTACAATGAAAGAATATAGAAGGCTTAGTGAGAGATTGTGAATCAACACTTTAAGGATTTTAGCTTGTGCAGAGTAATTTCCATCTTCAATCTTTAAACATCAGCCTTTATATAGATGATGAATTTGAAGTAATCGTTAGACTCGACAGTTTCAAATTTTGGTTCATCTAAGAGTGTTGCACGTCCATTTTCATTAAATACTTCTGCATGAACTGTCTCACCAGAGTTGACTACTTTATACTTTGACAATTGTAGAATGTCGAAAAGAGTAATTGTTTTTGTACTACAAATCTTCTTGTTAGAAAGGTTCCCCTTTTATTTGATTGGGTCATTTTTTCAAGAGAGGAGTAGGTAAATTCCTCGTACTTGAATCATGCAAGTTAAGTTAACCTCTACAAGAAAAAATGAAATGATAAGTACCTCAACATTTAAATATATCTGTTAGAAAAAAAAACTTATCTTTAAATTTAGAGAGCTTTCATTTATTCGTTTATTAAACTACTCCAACTGACTATACATTAGTTTATTATTTCATACATAACTGTGAGTTGGCAACATTCATCTATTCCTCATATGAAGGCTGCATCTGACACATTCAAGAGATGATATATTTTAACATATTATAAGATTAGTTATAATGATCAAAATTAAGGGTCATGATTTATATTTAATCATTTCAGACTTAACAATCTCCACCTTTTTGATAATTACAAACCATTCTTATAAAGATCTCATGAGTCTCAGGCATTAGCCATGTTGAAGACTTTGTTTTTAGAAGAAAAAAAATGATCAACATTTTGAATGTATCAAAGCAACTTTTACTGATTGAGAACTTATCTACACAACAAGGGCTAATTTGAAACAGATTAAAAAACTCATGCCTTTAAGGAAAAGATACAAAATGATGCATATGAATAATTGATCAATGAAATCATTTTTTGATTCTTATTAAAAAATTTACAAAAGGTTTTGACATCAAGAGGATGTGTTTTCCAAATACAAAGAATAAAGGCAATAAAAAAATTATTCTACCCTAATCTTGTCTCCATAGCAAAATACTTGTGTCGAAGATTGACATACCCCACTCTAGAAGGTACAAGCATCTCCAAGAATTTGATGGTGATGCATGAGATTTGAACTTCGTAAGTGTTGCCAAAGTCCAACTAAAGGTCAAAATGACGTATATGGTTCATTAATTGTAGCGATTTGAGCCCTTCAAACTATGTGTACGCTAATTCGCATCGAGGATAAACGCAGCTAACAAAATCCTTTGAGTTAGGAGGAAGCTTCTTAGTGGTCTAAGATAAATGTTCCAAGTCTTCCATATGCCACTTCAAACAAAGACCCCAATAAGGAGTGGGATTTGGATCTACCAACAACTTGCCAAACTCTTCATGAGTGAGCAGACGCTTCTATGGTTGGTCATCATCGTCATTAGTAATTTCCTTACCTTTTGCCAAGTAGTGAATCAAGCAAGGATGAGCTTTATCTAAGGCAACATAGAAGCTTGTTCTGGGAGTGGCCAGACAAGTGAATTGTGAACCAAGTAATTTGGGTACTGATAAGTGCTAAATTATACATGTTTTCCTAGGTGTTTTAAGTCCATTTCCATCCATTTTCACTTGATTTAGTTGTAGTTTAAACAAGGAAACATTGAAAATTTCATGTTTGTTTAGTGTTAGTCTTTGATTTAGTGTTTTGTTAGTATAATCAGATTTTCTTGTGTTGTTAGGTCATTTTATCCTCTTTTCTGTTAATTGTAGGTAGATTGAAGAGGAGATAGAAGATTGGAAGGAAAGCCATGAACTTAACATGAAGACTTGGAGTGCAAGCCATCAAGAACAAGCTTATGGAAGCTCAATTCAAGGCATCAGAGCAAGCAAACGCGCCTAGGCGCAAATCAGTGTTCATGGAGGCGCGAATTCACCCTCCTTGCTGTTCAAACGCGCCAAGGCGCACCTGAGGAACATGCTGGGGCGCAAGGGCGCGCCAGGGCGCGTGCTGGGGCGCGTTTCACCCCCCTCCTCTGACCAAACGCGCCAAGGCGCGAATAGAGGACCCAATGGAGGCGCCAAGGCGCGCCTAGGCGCAAATGGAGGCGCAGTTGAACCCTTCTCTCTGGACAAACGCGCCTAGGCGCGATTCTCTTAAGTGGGGGCGCGTTTCTCTGCTATAAAAGGAATCCTTGGGCGCGAATTCACATATGAAAGTTCATAATTCAGTTTTCTGTTTTCTTCCTCTGTACGCTTCGTGTATTTTCTCTCTTCTCCACTTTCGTTTCTCCTCCTCCTCCATCAAACCTTGAAGATTCTGAGCTTGGGAGCTTGTGGAAGCAAGATCCAAGCATTCATGGAGTCAATCTTGTGTTTGAATTTCTTTTCTCTTTCTTCTTTTCTAATTTCCATGCTAGGCTAGATTTTTAGGTTAGGATTGGGGATTTCAATTCTGTAACTCTTGTAATGACTTTCTCATGTTAATTCAATTGTAATTTCTTTAATTGATTGATCTCTTCCTACTTACTGCTAATTCTTGAGGTTTAATTCATGAAGTTCAAATAGAGATAGGGATATTAATGTTTGGATTGGATTGAACTGTTCCTTGAGTGTTTGTATCTCATTTCAAGTATGCAATTGGAAAATTGATAGTTGAATTAGGAGAGTAAGTGTATCATTATAGCTATGCATGAGTCTAGGGATAGAACTTGTATGCTATGAGATGTTAGGAATTTATCTGTTTCGCTTCTTGAATGCACTTATGTTTTCACCTAAGGGATTATGGATTATATTAGTCATTCAAAGGGACTAAAGACCTAGGAATAGGATTAGTCTACGGTATCACAAAATCTATCTCCAATTGAATGATTTCTGTTGAATTGACATAGGAAATAGTTACTTGAGGGAAGGAATTGAATGAACCTATTCCCTAACCTTCTTCATTATTCTGTTTAGAAACTTAAACACTTACTTGTTTTCTTTATATGCTTTACAGTTCACTGCTTATTTTTACATAGTTGTTTAGTTTTACATAAATGATTCATTCATCGGTTCGTCCTAATAGCAAAGCATGTTAAGCATTTGATAATTCAACATTCAGTCTCTGTGGTTCGACAACCCTTTCTCATCTTTTCTAAACTTGTAAACGACCGGTACACTTGCCGAAGTGTGAACATAGATAAATAGTTCAACAAGTTTATGGCGCCGTTGCCGGGGACTATTGATTGAATATCGATAGTCTTGACGTGCTTGCTACTTAGGACATTATTTTTTTTTACTTTGCTGTTTGTTAATACTCATACTTGTTCTGTTTTGATTTTTTTAGTTGAATATTTTCATAATTCCTATTTAAGACCACCTTTCAATCCAAACATGCCATACAACCAGAACTTCAACCAGCATCAAAACCAAACATATCCATCTCACCAACATTATAACCAAAACCAACCACAAAATCTACCTTTCAACCCAAACCATTCTAAATTCTCAACCAACCAACCTAGAAATGCTCCAGCAAGCTCTAACATGAATCCTGTTCCTAGAGAAGGATCTTCAACTTTAGAAAACATGATCATGTCCTTTATGCAAAGGACTGAATCTATGTTCACAAATCAAGAAGCTTCTATTAGGAATCTGGAATCACAGATTGGCCAGCTTTCCAAGCAACTCTCTCGAAAGAAATCAAGGAAATCACAAGTGATACTATTGTGAATCCAAAGGAGCAGTGCAAAGCTATTACCACTAGGAGTGGTAAGGTGTTGGGAAAGGAAACTGTAGAAATGAAAGGAGATGCAGTGGAGGTCGCATGTAAAGAGAAAGAGTTGCAATATCTAGAATTGAAAGAACAAGACATAGAAGAAAGAAGAGTCACGGATAGACAAGAGAAGGAAACATTTGATTCTCCTCCTCACAGAAATCTTCATGTCTTAGTACCTAGTGGAGAACTGTCCATCAAGTTTCCTTGGAGCTCATACTGTGAAGAGGATGAAGCACCCAAGGAATCAAAACAGCCACTAGGGAAGATTTCTTTACCATTTCATACTCTTTCTCCTTGCAAAAATATGAACAACACTAATGGTTTCACTTTAGATACTTATGGAATTAAAGCATGGACTATAATTGAGTTTGATAATTTAGACCTCTTAGTTGTTCCTAATGCCTTTTGTTCTTATGATGTTGCATATTCTCGAAGGTCATTAGAGAAGTCATCAATGGAGGTCCAAATGCAAATTCCTACACTTATTGGTGAACCAATGTCTACACACATTGTAGATGGAGTAGAGGATGACCTTGATATTTTGAAACACTCTAACCCTTTACTCTCTCTTTTAAATGGTGTTATTGATATTGATGTTCAATATTCCATATGCTTTAATTTGTGCTTTAGATTAAGTGAAACATTTAAATTGTTCAAATTGGATGCCAAGATTAAAATGAACAAATGGAAAATTATGATTATGGCATTCAAATTTTTCTTACCACCACCATACATTAATCATAGAACATATCTGCACCATCAATCATTTGCACTAATTAATAATGATTTACATATAGTTGTAGATGATTGGATGATATTTGATCCTGGTGGATGTTTGTTCTGGTAGGTACCAAGGGCAGATTCATGGTGAATGGGCAGCTACAACATTATCAAGGAAGCACCATTGAACAGCCATAGAGCAAGAGTTGGTATCACTTGCACCCACCTTGCTGCTTTGAGCAGTCAAGGGAGTTTTCTTTTCTCCCTCCACTCTTTTCCGTTCTATTTTCATTCATTCCCTGTCTATCCATCTTCTGTAAATGTCAAGCTAATGACATTAAAGAAGTAATAAAATATCCAATCAAAAGTTTGATTCTTGTTGTGAATATGCTTGTTAACCTTTTAAAAATTAAAAAAGCAAAAATAAATGAAGCAAATAAATAGTTAGGAATGTAAATACATTGTTATAATAAGTTTGATCCTTGTGGTAAACAATAGTCATAGGAATAACTAGTGAAATCACATTGTCTTGAGTTGATAGAAAATAGGAGAAGGGTGAGGAACAATATCATTAGTGGGAGAATTTGAGGCTCCAGTGCATGACTCACTCTAGATATGATCCTTGTGCATAAGGTGCACAACCTCAACATAAAATGGCTAGAGTGTTGCACAAGTTGAATCAAATTGCATTGGAAGCATGCAAATTAGTCTCATGTACCATTCATTTGCGCCCTGGCACAAAACAGGGCAAGAATGGCGCAAGTTCTGCGCCCTGGCACGTCAGGGGGCGCAGTTCTATGGGTGCCCTCTGGAGATTTGCGCTGTAGCGCGAGAATTGGGTGAAGAATGGCGAAAAAAAAACGCGCCCTGGCGCAAGAGCATGGCGTGGTCTCCCTTTGCTTGCTGGAGAGACGCGCCGCGGCGCGCTTGAGAAGGAAGGGGGGGCGCGTTTCACTGCATGCTTGCTGGAAAGACGCGCCTAGGCGCGTTTTGCTTAAGAGGGTGGCGTGTTTTACTGCGCCTAGGCATAAAGCAAGGCGCGAGCTTGCGCCAAGGCACAAATTGAGGGCGCATTCATTCCATTCTTCTTCTCTAGTGCCTTGTGAATTCCCAAGAGAGAAATCCCACTCTCAATCAATTCTCACCTCCACCACTTCACATTACAAGTAATTTTGAGTTGATTTCTCCTTCTCCATCTCTCTAATTTTTCATTTTGTTCAAGAATCATCATTGTGTGCACTCAAATCCCTTTGACTCAAACAAGGTATGCCTCTCTAATTCATCTATCACTACTTGTTTTCTTCATTCCCTAAGCTCTAATTGCATGATTCACATGATTGATTAGAATGAAGGTTCAAAAATCTTGGTTTGAAACCTAGATCCCCTTTTATGCGAATTCAATTGTTCACTTGGATGATGTGCATGTGCTTATTTTAATGATTGATTGATAAATGCCATGGATTGTTTGATAATGGATGTTGAATATTGTCTTGGGAGTGCATTGTACAAAGCAATTAGTAAGAGTTATGTCATGCTCATTCATGCTTACATAGTGTTTGTTAAAATGCCTCAATAAAGTTAAGAGCGTGTTTTATGTGCACAATCATAGTAAGCATGATCATGTTATAGTTGCTTATGTATCTCCTTTGGCAATTTCCATTTGGTTTCTCTTTGAACCACACTATTTGTTGATGAAAATGCATGTTCTTTGTGATGATTGTTATCTAGATAGATGCATGCACATTTTTATCATATACTTTGGTTGTGTAGGTTCAATTCTAAAGAGAATATCATGGCATCAAGTAAGCAACCGGCTGGATCATCTTCAAGGAACCAAGAACTAAACATAGAGCTTCCAAGGGACAAAACCAAGAGCCAAAAAGAACTACAAAGAAAGCCAAGGCAAAGGCTACCCCTGAACCAGAAATTCCAGAGTTTGACACTCACAAATTTCGGTCCTTAGAGCATGCTGAAGCCTTTGCATCCCACTTTACAGCACGCGCAGTGCTAGTAGAGCGGAAATTCAATATCAGTCCAAGCCAATTCATAAACAAAGGAAATGGTGAGTTGTCCCAACGATCCATCCATAGAGAAGTATGCAAAGAGATCACTGGAAGAAAATGGAATAGCTTGGCCAACATCACATTCCCAGCATATCAAGAATTAGTGCTAGAGTTCTATGCTAATCTAACTAGTGGAGACAAAGATGAACTCTATGCATCTTATGTTCGGGGAAAGCAAATTTCATTCACCCCCCAAGCCATCAACAGATTATTATTAATCCCTTTTTTTGAGACAAGGGATTGTGCCTTTCAATATAGAGCATCACGCAAAGCTGATCTAAGCAAAGTTGATGATTTGTTATGTGAAGGAAAATGAGCTTGGAAGGACAGCGAATGGAGAAATAATGGAGTGAGGCACGTGAAATCTTGATCTTTATGCCTTAAAGCAAAAATGTGGTGGGCTTTTATTTCTGGCATCCTATTGCCAATCCAGCATAAGTCTTCCATCACCAAGAAGAGAGTTTGGTGTTTATATACTATCATGAATGGTGAGTATCTCAATGTTGGCCTGACTATAGCAAACGAGATCCATGCACTGCACTTGCAAAAACAGGGGTCTTTGTCTTATGCAAGCATCATTACATAGTTGTGTATTGATGCTGGGGTATCATGTGAGGATTTAATCCCTATGAAGCCAGGGGCAACATTGGATGTCAAATTCACCAAAGGAGAGTCCAGTACAAGGGCCACAACAGAAGCACCTTCCACTTCTAGAGCCAAAGCCACATCAAAGTCAAAAGGAAAAGCTCCTATGGCAATAACTCCATCTGGTGATGCAGATTCAAAGCAAGACAAGATCTTGAGGCATTTGAGGGTAGTTCAAGGAAACATCCGCCGGGTTCACGAATCCACGAGGGCTTGCATTGCACTTGAGCCCCTCTTGAGAAGTGTAGCTGCCCAAATGAATCTGCCAGTGGAGAAATTGGTACCATTGGAAGCATTCAACAGTGAAATGATAGAAGACTTAATGCGGTTTGAAGAATTCTCTGAAGATTGTGTAGCCCAAGCACAGGATGATGAGTAAGATGATGAGGAAGAAGTTGATGGTGGGAGGAATGATGAAGCTGAGAGTGATGAAGCAGAAAGTGATGATGAGGAGACACATGATGAGGATTGATGATTTGGTTTAGTAATTTTGTGTAGTCATATACTTTAATTGATGTAGTATAACTAGTTTAATTTGCTATCATTTTAGTTCATTTGACTTTGGTGAATGTAATATAACTAGACTATTTTACTGTTATTGTAGTTTCTTTTACTGATTGACTGTTATTTTAGTTTTTTTTGTTTTTTTTTTGGTTAACTGACTTTAATGTTAGTTCATGTTTTTAATTATGAAATTTTAGCTGCTGAGCACTGCTGGAACAATATGGAAATATGACACTTGTTGCAAACCTCTGAATAGCATGGCTAGTCTTCAACAGGGAGTGTTCTTATACTCTTTTATTTTGCTAAGTAATGGATATTTGTTTAAAGTACACCCCCCCTATTTTGTTGCACATGTTATGAAGGTTGATTGCATTGATATATCATTGTCTCTGTAGTTCAGTAAAATAAATTATGCACATTTTGGCACTTAGGTTCAGCTTAAGGTTCTATGACAAAGTTGCATGCTTCTCAAATGCTTTGAAGAGATGTTGTATGAGAATTCTAGCATGACAATTTTCTAGGTTGTGACATGATCAATGAATTTAGCAATGTTAGGCAATGAGTAAACCTGGATAGTCAATTGGGCCTCCAACATAATTCATTCTTGAGTGATTACTATCGGAAGTGTTGTTCTAGAACTTGCTTTAGCTCTTGATCAAAATTGCATACAATTAGAATTGGACACAAATGATAAAGGCAGTTTTTCTTCTTGTAGCCTTGAGCCAAAAAAAATGGCCTTAACCTTAACATTATCCATTGCTAACCCCTTTGAGCCTGAATTAACCTTTTCTTTCTTGGATATTTAAGCTCATTACAAGCCTAAATAAGTGAAAAACCAATGGTCCTATCACTGGAACTTTAAGAGTATTGGTTTCTTTACTTAGAGGATAAGTTCAAGATTAAGTTTGGGGTTGAAATTTTGGGGGTGCATGTGTAGCTGTTGACTTGAGGACAAGTCAAATTCCTAAGTTTGGGGTTGTTGGGTCACCTTATATTGGGTGCGTAAGTTGGATATTGGTGAAATTTTTGTGAATAATAGATAGTTGTATATAGTGCATTTTCTGCATTCTCTCTTTTTCATGCATACAGTTTAGTGCATTCTCTCTTTTTCATGCATACCATGCAAAATTTTTATTTTTTTTCATGTGTTGGCAATTAGTGAGACCACTTAAGAAAAGCAAAGTGCAAAAATAAAGAGAAAAACAAGAAATTGAAAAGAGAGAAAAAGGAAGAAGAAAAGAATAAAATGACAAAAGCTACAACAAAGGATGTTTAGAAAAGAAAATAGCAAAAGTTATAAGAAAGCAAAAGAAAGAGAAAGAAGCAGAAGAAAATGCAAACTAAGCAAGGATGAGCTTTATCTAAGGCAACATAGAAGCTTGTTCTGGGAGTGGCCAGACAAGTGAATTGTGAACCAAGTAATTTGGGTACCTTCCTATCTTCTTTTTCTGCTCTGCATCTAGTGAGATCTAAAGATGCTTGTGATACGGAAAATATGCGAGTGATAATTACACCAAACGCATATCTTTGCTTTTGCAAGTATACCACAACCGTCAAGTAATAAGTATTTATAGATCAGGGATGTCGTACCCACGAGGATAAATAATTCGGAAATATTATTTTTATTTAATGATCTTATTAATTTCTTAAAGGGTTTGAAAAGAGTAATTGTTTGAGAGAGTAATTATTATAGAAGAATAAAGGAATGATAATTTAAAGTAAAAAGAAATAAGAAAAAGAAAGTGATTGAGATCCCGATTTCACCACTAATTTCCCCCTTATATTTCCCTCTTTTGTTATTCGAATATAATCATGGTTGGATCAGATTCCTACCCTCGTGACCGTCCATTTCAGGATCACCCACGCCGCCTAGATTAACTAGATTAATTAATCTCTTAAGTTAATACTAAGTTAATTAGGGTTTTAGTTCTATGAATCCAATTGTGATTAAGTGCAATCCACATTACTACCTATCCCTATTTCTAGGATCTTAGAATAATAATGATTTCATTCTCCTGTTTTCTCTAGAAGTTTACTTTGTCAGAGCGTCTCTAGATTACCTTATCAATTTATCAAATTGTCAGTTTAATAAATAACATTAAGAACGAAGAATAAAACACCCAAACATATACTGAATAACATCAAGAATCATATAAAGGGGACAATTAGGGTTACATCGTTCTCCCAATCAAAGAGAGATTTAGTTCATAGAGGAAAATAAAACAACACAAAAGTAAATTGAAAGAGAATACATGAGATAATTGATTCCATTGGAAGTCGAATGCTCCTTGCGTCTCCTTAATGACACCAATTCACTCAAATTCACTCAAATTCACTTGATACATATTTTTCACTAGTTTCCTCTTGAAGCTCTTTTCTTCTTGTTTCTTTTCTCTTGAATTTTCTTCTTTGAATTTTCTTCTAATCTTTTGTTTCTTTTGTTTCTTTTCTTGACTTTTCTTTGTTCTTTTCTTTTGACTTCACTACTGGACAACAACTTCACTACTAGTTCTAAGTACTTTACTATGCCTAAAATTACTAAAACAAGGATAAGCCAGATACTAGCTTCTTGAATTCAAACTTTGCACAAGGTACTTAGCATGTAACATGTGAACAACTATTAGCATGAACCAAAACAGAGTTTGAAGCATAAAAACAGGGGAGTACACGTCTCATACAACAAGGAAACATGTGGAACACATATCAAAAGTCCAAGATACAAAGCTTAGCATGCAGGATAGCAAATTCATGAACCAATGCAAGGTCTATGTGCTAGCATGTGGTGCTACGGTGCATAATTTGAGATTTAACGTATATGACATGTTTTTTAACATCATTTTCCAGATTTGACACATAAGAACATAAATTAAACAAATCAAAACATGAACAATATAAATTGACACAATTTCACCAAAAAAAAAGACCTAAACAAGAAATTGACAAAACTACTAGACAATTAAGGAATTCTAATGATAGATCCTAAGCACACTAAGAGAATTAGATGAAGAACTCAAGAAAATTCAAAGTGACCGAATGAACTTACTAACATAAGGAGTAGAGATCCAATCTTGAAGAAGAACTAGCTCTGATACTACTTGATATGAGCTTTCTTGAGAAGAAACTCAAATTTGGCCCAATCTTCATCTTCAATTGGAAGATCCACGGAAGTGCATCAATGGCAGAAGCATACATGACTCAAGACTCAAGGACTTAGAAGAAATATGAAAGTGGAGAAGATTTAGAAGGTGATGGCGCCATGAAATAGCAATAAGCCTAAGGGAGAATCGCCATAAGGAAGAGTTTCCATTGATAAGATTCAAGGTTTGAAAAGAAACCTTAGAGAGAAATTCACTCTCAAGAATTAGCACTTGCTAAATTCAATTCATTCAAAAATTGATCAAAAGTCCTTACACTTCAATTTTCCTACTACTTATACTAACCCTTGGCGCTAAACATAAGGAGAACCGGTTAGCTTGTTAACCCTTGGATCAAGGGAGGATCAACGCATGGCAAGCCCCTAGGAGCACCTCACACGGATCCTCACCTTAACCCTTGGATTAACAAGTTAATCTAAGGCCACGGTGAAGCTAGGAGGAAGGCCTGTGACTTGTGATCCAAGTTTAATTCTCCACCTCTTGATTAGATCTAGATCATGTGGAGGAAATTCAAACTTGAGTGGTGGGAAACAAGTGACTCAAATTTGAATTAAGACCACATGATGAGATCTTGATCAAGAGTCAAGAATCACGCTTGCATTGGTGCCAATCATGCTTGACCGAAAATTCAAACTTAGCCCTTGATTTAGATCTAATCTAAAGGTTAAGTTTGGATTAGAGTTAGTGGAATTGCCACTAACTTTCCCTCCAATTTCTCTCCACTCTCTCCAAGGAGAGTGGCGCACACTCTCTCCCAAAATGCTAAGGAAAATCGGTGCATGCTTCCTATGCTAGGCCGTGAGCTTCAAGCTCCTAACATTGGCCAATTTGAATTATTTAATTGTCTCAAAAATAAAGAAATTACAAAATTTCAAGAAAATTACAAAGTCTCAAAATAAGTAGTAGAATTGACCACTCTATTGTAAGCAAATTCTATATAGGGTAGACAATCTTCCCAAGACTTCAAGTTACTCTTCACAAAGCTTCTAAGTAGTTGTCCAAGTGTCTTATTCACCACCTCCGTTTGGCCGTTGGTTTGAGGATGGAAAGTGGTGGAGAAAAGGAGCTTGGTGCCAAGTCTTCCCCACAATGATCTCCAAAAGTGACTAAGGAACTTAGAGTCCCTATCACTTACTATGCTTTGGGGAATACCATGATGTCTTACTACTTCCTTGAAGAAGAGGTTGGCTACATGGGATGCATCATCACTTTTATGGCAAGGAATGAAGTGTGCCATCTTTGAAAACCTACACACCACAACAAAAATGGAGTCTACACCTCTCTTTGTCTTGGGTAAACCGAGGACAAAGTCCATGGAAATATCCAACCAAAGAGAGGTGGGTGAAGGCAAAGGCATATAAAGGCCATGGTTAGAGAGCTTAGAGTTAGCCTTATGACATGTAACACATTTGTTAATAAACTTGGCTACTTGAGCCTTCCTTTTTGGCCAAAAAAAGTGTTCATGTAAAATGGCTAAGGTCTTCTCAATACCAAAGTGACCCATGATTCCTCCCTCATGAGCTTCACTTACTAAAAGTTCCCTCAATGAAATTCTAGGCACACACAAACATTTTCCTTTGAAAAGATAATCATTATGCTTATAGAATTCATTGTGAGCACCTTTTAGACAAGCCATATAACCATGACCGAAGTCATCATCATCACCATACAAGGTTTTAATATGTTCAAATCCCAACAATTTAGAGTCAAGCAAGGATAGGAATTTATACCTTCTACTAAGGGCATCCGCAACTATGTTTGCCACTCCTTTCTTGTGCTTGATGATGTAGGGAAATGTTTCCACAAATTCCATCCACCTTGCATGCCTTTTATTGAGTTTGCCTTGTGACCTTAGGTGCTTCAATTCTTCGTGGTTGGTGTGGACAATGAACTCCTTGGGAAGGAGATAATGTTGCCAAGCTTGCAAGGCCCTCACCAAAGCATATAGCTCCTTGTCATATGTTGAGTAATTGAGTTGAGCTCCCTTTAGCTTCTCACTAAAATAGGCTATTGGATGATTTTCTTGCTTCAAAACAGCACCTATTCCAAGGTTAGAAGCATCACATTCAAGTTCAAAAGATAAATCAAAGTTAGGCATAGCTAAGATAGGAACATTGGTAAGTTTTTCTTTCAAAAGGTTAAAAGCTTCCTCTTGCTTCAGCCCCCACACAAAAGGTACTTCCTTCTTCACAAACTCATTGAGAGGAGATGCATTGATACTAAATTCCTTCACAAATCTTCTATAAAAGCTTACAAGTCCATGGAAGCTCCTTACCTCCTTAACACTAGTAGGTCGTGGCCAATCAAGTATAGCCTTTACCTTGCTTTCATCTACTTGCACACCTTTGGAACTTACCACAAAACCGAGGAACACCACTTGGTCCATGGCAAATGTGCATTTGTCTTTATTAGCATAAAGCTTCTCCTTCCTTAGTACTTCCAAAACAAATCTCAAATGCATTAGATGATCAAGGAAAGATTGATTATATATAAGAATATTATCAAAATATACCATATCAAACTTCCGTAAAAATTCTCTAAGCACATGATTCATTAGTCTCATAAAAGTACTAAGAGCATTGGAGAGGCCAAAGGGCATGACCAACCATTCATAAAGCCCAAACTTGGTCTTAAATGCAGTTTTCCATTCATCACCATTCTTCATCCTAATTTGATGGTAACCGCTTTTAAGATCAATCTTAGAAAAGATGGTTGAGCCATGAAGTTCATCTACCAAGTCATCAAGCCTAGGTATGGGGTGCCTATATCTAATTGTGATGTCATTTATGGCTTTACAATCCGTGCACATTCTCCATGTGCCCTCCTTCTTAGGAACTAAGATAATCGGAGAAGCACAAGGAGATAAACTCTCTTTAACCCATCCCTTGCTAACTAGGTCTTGTACTTTCCTTTCTATTTCATGAGTCTCTTGGGGAGTGGTTCTATAGGTAGGCCTATTTGGAAGAGGTGCACTAGGTATCAAATCTATTTGGTGCTCTATGCCTCTCAAGGGGGGTAGGCCGTGAGGAATGTCACTAGGGAAGACATCCTTATACTCATCCAATAAGGCATCTAAGCTCACTTGATCACCAACAAAGTTTGCATTCAAAAAACAAGGTGAAGGCAAGCATAGAAATATGGACTTTCTTGCTAAGAATTCTCTCCTAATTTCACTCCTATTTACCAATAGACTTTCATTAGACTCACTAGCTCTTCCTTTGAGCTTTCTATCACTCTTAGGATCACCCTTTTTGGATTTACCTAGCCTAGGTTTCACTTTGTTTTCTGCAGTGGCATTTGCTGTAATTTTCTTTGAAGTCTCGGCCAAAGCTCCCTTCACACTAGACTTAGGTGATTTTTCATGCTTTTTAAGCTCATTGGTTTTCCTTTCACTTTCTCTTTTGATTTTTATTTTAACTTGATCTTAACACACTTCTCTAGGGGTTAAAGGTTTTATTTATTTCTCTTCTTCACATCCAAGGGTGGAAAATTTCTTCATATACAAAGAATCAAGAAATGAATAATTAAATAATGTTGGAGGACCGATATCTTCAGGGGATACTACTTTTGAATACTGAAGAAGTTCCTTTTTGTTTGTACATCAGTTGTTGTTGATGATGTGGAGGCACAAGCTAATTCATTTGCAGATTGTACATTACAAGACTGTACTTCAGACTGTGGAAGAACATCTTCAGCAGACAAAATTTCTTTCATCTGTGATAAGATGCATGCAACTAATTCAAATGGGGTGTTAATTGGCTCAGAGTTTGTGTTTTGTCTCGTTCCAACATTTTCTTCAATAGTTTCAAGATGCATGGCGATGTAGGCCCATCTAAGGAAAATCACTCACCTAGAAGAATTACTAGAAGCTCCAAGTTACCTTAGCTTAGGATTTGATTTTTGTAATTGAAGTGTAAATAATTTTGATGGCCTTGTAAGTTTTCGGCCAAAGTGTATTTTCTTTTAAGTGTTTGCTTAACATTGTGCTTAAAGAGCTAGTAAGCTTAAAGAGTGAAGCTTAATAGGGTGAATGAATTTAAGTTCAAGTTCATATTAAATTCTCATTTGAAATTTAAATTTAATTTGGTTTAAGTTTGAATTTCAAATTGTGAATCTAATTGGTTTTGGTTCAAGAAGATTTTCACTTGGATTAGGATCCATGCCTAACCCAAGAGCAAATCTTAACCCTTGATTAGATGCACTCATCCAATGGATGATAATCAAGTGGAAAGTGACATGTAACCTTTGAAAGTGACATGAAACACTCTTCAAAGTGACATGTACTTGAACCTTTGAACTTGTGGCTCTTATTCATTGACTTGTAGAGTACTCTAAAGTTATTTAGCTTCCTTTTCAAGTCTTCCTAAGCCTATATAAAGCCAAAAACGAAATTGTAAAGGAACTTTTGATATTTTTGATAAATGAAATAGCTTTGAGCTTTTCTTAAGAGAGGATTCTCTTGTCTTGCTTAGCAAGGTTTCTTGGATCTTATCAATGGATTCTGATGGAGGACCATCTCCAAAAGCTCAACAAACTCTTCAACCTTACTTTTTAATAAATTGAGCTTCTAATAAAATTCGCTATGTTTTTTTACTGTCTGACCAGGTTTAGTATTCAGAGCATAACTTGGGCTACACGACTCCAATTTAACTCTTATTTTGTTGCTTGTCTTCTTGGCTTCCTAGTAGTTTTGTCTTGAGTATTTGTCTCCTTTGAATTTCCTTAAGCTTGTAGTTGAATTGTTCCTCTTTCACTTGGGCTATTTGGACATTGATAATTGATAGAGGTTTCTCAAGAAACTCTAAGGAGATTGAGAGGAAGAAGGCAAGTGTGAACCTTATAGAAAAAGCCTTCTAAAGAATGATACAAGAGTGTTGAGTGAAACACTTAGTTGAGTGGTGAGGTTTATTTGCTTTATATTTTTCTTGTATACTAATCATTTTTCTTTGCAGCCATGGGAGATATTTCCCCAAATATAGAAGACCAAATACTTCCTAGTGATGTTAGATTTTTGAAATGCTTTATGGAGACATTGAATGAGTTGAGAAGGGAAAATGTTAGGTGATTGAGGGAAGAGGAGAGTAAGAGGGAGGACCTTGAGAGGAGACTAAGGGAAGAACATAAGAGAAAAAATGAGAGAAGAGGAAATCAAGAGAGGTATCCTAGTTCATATAAAAGAAGTGATAGAGATTACTATGAATTTAGGAAGGAATATAGAGATAGCAAAGAGAGAAGGATTAGAGAAGAGTATGAGAGAAAAGAAACTAAGTATTAGAGGAGAGAAAAAGAGTTGAAAGAAAAAGAGTTGAGAGAAAAGAAGCTAAAAGAGAAAGAATTGAGAGAAAAAGAATTGAAGGAAAAAGAAATTAAGGAAATAGAGTTGATGGAAAAACAAATGAAGGAGAAAAATGATTCTTTACTTGATTGTGCTAACCCTTCATTTGAAACTCTTGATTCTTATTTTGACAATATTGTAGGTATGGTTCCAAAGGATGACTATGAAGAGGATATTGACAATCTCTTGTATGAAGATGTAGAAAGAAAGGCACTTAAAGACCTTTGTGAAATTTCTTATGACCATCTTGATAAAAATTCTTTTGTTTTGGTGCCTAGTGAAGAGTTGTGCATAAGTGAGCCTTGGAACAAACACTATGAAGAGAAGGAAATACCTATAGAGTTTGAGTTTCCCTTTGAGGAAAAATCTTTATCACTCACTATTCCTCTCTCTTGTAATAAAAATGATATTCCATACCCTACAATAGAATGTTATGACATTGAACCTTGGAAAATTCTTGAATTTAGAAGTGTGGAATTTTTAATTGTGCCTACTAACTATTATTTTCATGATATTGATTGTTCATATAGGTTGATGGAAGAATTTAAGAAGGAGAGCAAATTACAAACTTCCACATCTTTTGAAAGACCAAAGGCACCTTGTGAGAGAGATAAGAGTTTCACTCTCAAGAAGTATTGTGTTCTAGGACCAAGTGAGAAGTTATGCATAAAGGAACCATGGAGTCATTTGGGAAGAGGGAAAGGAGTACTTAAAGATTATGCATTATCAAAAAGGGAGACTTCCTTGCCTTTTACTTCTCATATTAATTCTAATTTACACAACACTTTTTGTGACACAATAGAATCTCATGGCATTATACCTTGGAAAATATTTGAGAATACTAAGTTGGAATTCTTACTTGAGCCTACTAATGGTTCTCTTTTTGATGTTGAATATCCTTTTAGGTGGAAGAATGAATTTAAGAAAGATGGAACATCACAAGCTTCTACACCTAAAAGAAGTATCTTAAAGAAGAATTTCAACAAAGTGGAGTACACATGGATTAAAGAACTAGTATCTATACATTTAAAGGAGGAATTAGAGACTCCTTGGAGTTTGGGTTTTATCATAGAAAATCATTTGCATTCCTCCTTTACTTCTCTACATTGTGTTAATGGTATTAGTAGACAAAGCATCTTGTTATTAAATGTTAAACTTGATAGAGTTTGCTTGATCTTTGATCCGGGTGGATTATTTTTGTTGTAGGTAAGAACCTAAGGCTACTTGAGGACAAGTTGGCCACAAGAAGGAGGGTTTGATGGAGGATCATCTCCGAAAGCTCAACAAACTCTTCAACCTTACTTTTTAATAAATTGAGCTTCTAATAAAATTCGCTATGTTTTTTTACTGTCTGACCAGGTTTAGTATTCGGAACATAACTTGGGCTACACAACTCCAATTTAGCTGTTCTTGATGTCTTTGTAAAGCTAACTTACAGGGCTACAAAAGCTATGAAGACACAAAAGCCCAGTTCTAGCTGCATCTAGGAGGAAATTGGGCTTGAAAGTAACGTTTGGATACTGCGAGGATGTTCCAGCGGGCTGCTGACCAGGTTCAGTATTTTGAGCATAATGTGGGCTACAAAACTCCAATCAATTTCGTCTTGGTGTCATTGGAAAGCTGACTTAAAGGGCTACAAAAGCTATGAAGACACCAAAGCACAGTTAGGATTGAATATAGGAGGAAATGGAGCTTTAAGTTAACGTTGGAATGCTACCAGGATTTTCCAGCGAGTTGTTTAATTGTTTAGGCCTATTAGTTTCTTTCAATTATGTATTTGTTTTAAGACTTGGATTTGGGCCTTGTAATTGTGAAGTGTGCTCAGCCTAGGGTGTCTCTCATCTCACCATTGATCACTCATTTCATCCTAGGGTGGAGAATATTTCAGATTTCTAAACTTAGGCCCATTGCACTTTCATTTAAGTTGGTCAACATTTCTGTTGTACTCACTTTGGTCATTTATGAAAAGAGAATTTCTAAGACTAAAGTCTTGAGAAAAGGAGAGAGCTCTCCTAGGGTTTCTTCCAAGAACCTTGAATCTTATCATGGATCCATGATCCAAGTGGCGATTCTCCAACCAAGCTTATTGGATGTTTCATCCATGGCGCTTACCACACTTCTTCCTTCTTCCATTTTTTATTTCTTTCTTCCTCCTTTTGTGTTGACCATGAGCTATCATTACTATATATTGAGTTATTCCACTGTTTAAAAGTGATTGAACATTGGTGAATGAAGATTGGGGCACCCATTTGCTTATTCATGAAGATCCCTTACAAGTTCCTCATGGGTTTGCATCAGATTCCATCCTCATTGTGGCGGTTCTACCTAGGCTTATTGGCTTGCCATGGCGCCTACCCTCACCATTCCTCACCCCCTTCACCTGTTTCTTTTTGGGTCTTCCTTTCCACCATTGAAGCTTTGACCGAAAGCTTCCTTTAGTTTGTCTTGGAGTGCATTGAAGAGCTAGATTGGGCAACATCAAGGGCTCTTTGGAGAATCTCTAAGGAGGCCTCTATCACATGGTGACATGCATATTGTTGTTTAACATTATTGACAATTGTTCCGATAGAATGGCATTTTCTCTCAAGACTTGAGTAGATTCAACCATTTCAACCTGCTTAGAAGTGGTGGTGATGCTAACGTTGTTCCAGATGTACCTCTCCCATTTCGTCTTTCCAAGATTAGACAATCCTTCTCATAAGCTTCTGCCAACGAAGCTTCTTTAGCTTTCTTCATCTCCTCGTCATTTTCTTCTTGAGAGGGGGTTTCAATAATAACATGCTTCTTTCCTCTAACTATTTCCTTCTCAAGAGCCTTGTGTCTGGCTTCTTTTTGAGCTTCTTCTATTTTAGTAAAGTCTTCAACATCAACTTTATTGACGGTATCAACTACGTCTGATAGTTTTGCTTCTATGGTAGTGTCTGCTTCTTCAGTCTCCTTAGCAGACTTCACATTTTCTTCCCTCTTAGATGGTGCATCTGTTGAAGGCTTCACGTCCCTTTTACCTTTATCTGAATGTGATAATTGATTAGAAATAACAACTATAGAACAAATGCGTCTTCTAATGAGTGGTTGTTCTGGTAGATGGTCAGATAGTGAATCATGTACTTGGATAGACATTTAGGTTTGTGTTTGAGCTTGTGTTTGAATTGTGTTTGTGGTTTATGGACAAAGAGTTTAAGGTGTTTGGATGATGCTTTTTATGGTGATGAGTTTTGTTTAGGTGGGGATGCTTTGGATGGGTTTCATATGAGCTCAAGAGCTTCGTTTCTTGTCATAGACTTGCAGTCTAGACGCATCTTGGCAAAAATACTCTGCTTGATTTCTGATCCACAATCGTACCAGTCCACACCTTTTGTCTCAAAGCCTTGATTGATGATGATATTAGTGAAGATAACAAGATAGGGAATGCTTGATCTTCTTTTCAGGTTTCTATTCTTCAAGTCACTTATCCAATGATCCATGATGATGTAGGGAAGACTGATTTTCACATTTTGCAGAAGATAAAAGAGACAAAACCTTTCTCTATTGCTGACATTGTCCCTAGACCCGATTCTAGGGGTGAAGATATTGAAGAACAAGTTATGTAGCTGATGAGTCTTTATTCTCCCATATTTAATTGTCTTTCTGCACCCATTTTAATTATTGATTTGTGTTTAACTGTTTATTAATTTCTCATTTTCACTGTTTGAGCTTTATTGGGGCATAAATTCATTTTTATTATTAATTCGGACTTTTCGGAAATTTTGGAAATTAATCGGGCTTGATAATTATTTCTAGACATGAAGAGGAGCTGCCAAGTCATCACTTCATTAATCCACATCAGATTTTTATATTTATTATTTTTTGTTTTCTTTGTTTAATGCTTTTATTTGGACATTTGTAATGTTTTGGGTCAGAATTGTTTTAGGGCCCAATTAGCATTAGTGAAGGATTTCTATTTGTATTGGAAAAATCTTCAGACTTGAAGAGGGGACTACACAACTTCATTTTTACGTTTTAGCTTTCTTAGTTTTAGGTTAGGTTAGGTTTTCTTTTTTTCTTCTGCATTTTCAACAATTTAGTTCCAGATTTAAATTCCAGTTCATCAATCAAAAGCAATTCTTTTTCCTCTTCCCTATTTCAATTCAATTGCAATTTCATTTCATGCCACTTCAATTCTGTTTCTCTATTTTACTGCAATTTTGTTTATGTTCTGCTGTTTAAAGTTCAATTTCACTTTCAATTTCGTTTACCATTTCATAGCTTCATTATTCTTCACCAATTATTCATGTGCTTAAAAGCCCCAATTGTTGTACATGCTTAACGTTCATTTCACATGCAATTTGTATCTCTGTTCATGCTTAATGGGTTGATTTACAAGTTGCTGGAATTGGGATAATTGATGTGTGTGGATGATTAATTCGCATAAGGAAAACCTAGAGTTAATTATCGCTTAGTTAATTAATTCGGGTTGGATTGAGAGTTGATTAAATTGAGCATTTGATGTGATTAATTTTCGCTAGTTGATTAATTCCTGTAACCTAGGATAAGTGAATTTGCAACCTGATCAAGAGGGTAATCCCATTTTAGTTCTTGTTAATTTCTGTTATCTTTATAATTTTGTCATATTTCTAATCACAACCCCCCCATGTGTCTTGTCTTTGATAGAAATCCAATGATGGTCCTTGAGAGACGACCTAGGAGTCACTTCCTAGTTTACTACATTTAATTGTATTATTTTGAGCGAGTGCGACCTCATTATCAGTAGCACTTTACATTTTGGAGTTAAGTTTCCAGCCCTTAGAAACTTGTTGTCATTAGATGGCCAAGCTTTTTCATAAAGAGCCCTATCCATCATCACTTCATCTAACTGAGCGTTCCAGTTAGATTGATAGATAACCCCATCAGCCTCGCATTTAGCAACAACAACAATGATCTTCAGGTTTACCAGATACTCCTTATTTGATATCGTTCCACAGATGCTTTAATCCACAATCCGAGCGTCGCTCCAGAACTCAACATATGCCTCCATTAGCCACACACCTTTCCACTCAGCAAATTTCATCCAACCAGCTTTAACAAGCATTTCTAGACCACCTCCAGGGAGCTTCTCAATGGTCTTTCTTTCTACAAACTTGTCAGGAAGGAACATATCTTCAGCAAAGAATGTCTCTTCAGTTTCTTAGATAACCTCCTTGGTATTCTTGGCGGCCATTTTTGTATTTGAACTAGAGAAAAATTACAGAGAGTATGAGAGTTCTTAAATTTTTTTTTTGTAGTAGTAGAGAATGGAGACAGTTAATCTTTGTATTTATAAAGGAATGAAAGAGTTTTAATTCCAAGAGTAAACAAAACAAAAGAAACTGTCTCTGATATGACGTTTCCCATCATTGCCCTTCTAATGATTGATTTTTCTCTGTAAATGTTGCACATGTCTTATTTGTTTAAAGATTTTTTCCATAAATGCCAGACATATTTAATGCGGCATTAAATGCTCCGTCCTACACACTTAATAAAATATGTTGAAAGATAACATAACGTTGCGTCGGTTGAAGAGTCAGAGGGACTAATTCAACTTTTGATCATACGTAACGTTTTGTCTTAACACGAAATATTCAGATGGAATAATGATAGATGAAAGCAATTAAACAGACGAAATATTTAATCAGATAGAACAACAATTCCTAAATTCTCTTCAATAAAGTTAAATCTTGTTTTGTCAAATAAACCATTTTTCTTTGGACCCAGCTTCCGCAGGCTAAACAAGGTATTCTTTGAACACAACCTCCATAGGCTAAACCAAGTATTCTTTTAACATTTAGCCTCCTTAGGCTAAAGCAGGTATTCTTTGGACCTGATCCTGTTCAGGCTAAAACACAAGGTATTCTTTAAACACTTAGCCTCCTAAGGCTACAAACACCACAATGGTGGTTTACAGAGATTAAGATCAAAAGAATAATCCTTTATGCAGAGAGGGATTTTACAATGTGAGTTATTCTAAGTTCAGGGCGAGTGAACTTTGCTTGAGAGTTTTGAGCGAGAGTTGAATATAATCTTTGCAGTGTAGTTCGTCAACTTCAACTCATAGCAATGAAGTCCTTTTATAGACAATTTCTTAAAGTATCTGTTAGACTGAAAATTTGAACATTTGTCCTTAGGTACTCCAACATCTGGCAGAGTGAGCAATCAGAACATTTAATGATCCTCCATGAGATCAGGCTTTGACTGATTTGCTCAGAGATTTCACCGAAAAGTACCAGTTACTTTTTGTGTTGTAGAGGTTAAGACCAAATCTCTTTCCACCTTTAAAAGCTTTTAAGTAACAATTTGATTTGATATGAGCCACACGTTACTCAGTGTCTGAACTTCATTAAACATGATACACGAATGAATAAAGATGAGTTAATGATCCGTCTTTGAAGCTTGAACGTCTTATACTTGAGCGTCTCTGTTTGAGCGTGCATCTTTCGTCTATACTCATTAATGATCCGTCTGATCATTCTTCCGTCTGTGTTTGATGGCTCATCCGTCTGTTCTGTACTTATCAAAATTAAGATGCTAAGCCAGTTTGACTTAACAGATATTATCCTTTAGTTGGTTAAATTTTGCCCTTTTTAAATTGAGTGTAGCAGGTGTTCCCTTTTCTCGAGACTAATTACATATTATGATCCTTGCATTACCCTGATCACAAATCATAAATATGTGATTGATATTTTGAAACGATGACCTTTGTCTATTTCTGTTTATCCTTTAATTATGTTTTTGTTTATAACATTTTGACAAAAATAAATAATTTATGGATTCCAAATTGAAATTTTGAACAAATTAAACTAACCTACCCTTTGTTCTCTTCATTTTTGATCGATTGTTTTCTTAAATGGAGTCGCCAGTGAGAAGTTGACATTCAATTGCTACGTATAAAACCTCAGGAGTATTTTTTTTATAGGGAGTGATGCAATCCTCAAGTAGAAGTGCTCATGAGACTCGGATCTTTATGATTCAATGGAGGCTTGGTGTTTGGAGAAGAAGAAGCTCACGACCTCAAAGAGAAAAGAAAGAAGAAAAATGATTTAAGGAAGAGATGGAAGCGCTATGGCAAGTGCCAATAAGCTCAAGGTGGAACCGCCACAATGGAATAAGGAAGCCATTGATGAAATTCAAGGTTCTTCACAAGAACACAAGAGAGAAAACACTCTCAATTTTCTGAATTCAATTCTCAATTTTCCAAAAAGTGTTTACAATTCAAATGAATTCCTATTTATACTAAACTAGTTGGCACCAAGCTTGGGAACCAAGGACCAAACCACCACCCTTGGATCTAGCTTGGGATTAACGTGTGGGAAGCCCTCTCAAGCACATCACACGAATCACCAAGCTCCATCCTTGGATCAAGGAAGCATGCTAGGGCCACGGTTTGGAACAAAGGTGGTGGTAGAAGCATGACTTAAATTTGAATTCTAGCCTCTTGATTAGATCTTAATCATGAGGTTAGAATTCACTTAAGAAGTGGTGCCAAAAACATGTGCTAGCTGAATTTAAACTCAACCATTAGTCTAGAGAATGTATATCTCATTTAAAGGTTGAAATTCAAATTGAGTTAGTGTTTCATCCACTACTTTCCCTCCAAATCTCTCCCACTCTCCCGAGGGAAAGTGTGCGCCACTCTCTCTCTCTTTTTAGAGGTGAATTTTGGTCCTATTATGCTAAGTGTGGCCGTGGACTTCACAAGCATACAAGGTCCACAATTATCCATCTTATAATCCTAATTACAAGTTTATAAAATTTCTAAGAGATTACAAGTCCTATTGATGAGTCATTATTTTGATCAATTTATCTGCATTTAATACATCATATTACAACATTATTAATGGTCAATTAGCATGATTTAGTGCATTTATGAGTTTGGCCTCATTTGGGCCTTAAGTGCTTGTTTTTGTTTTAATTCGCTAAAATTTCCAGTTTTGACAAGGTTCACTAAAAAAGGCATAACTCTCACTACAGAACTTTGTTTGAGCTCCGTTTTATGTCAAATTAAAGAGGACTTAAAGAGCTACAAAAGCTATGAAGACATAAAGAGCCAATTCAGACCGCATCTGGGGTGAAAATTCCCTTGAAAGTGACGCACGAAACTAATGCGGGAATTCCAGCGTGAAGAATTAGTGTATGCCCATTTCAAATCATGTAATTGGACCATTTAAATGTTTGCATTGAGTGGACTTTGAACCCTGCACCCTAAGTCACTTAAAGACACGTGACTAGCACATGACTCACTTATTATAAATACCCCAATTCAGAAAATTATAACACACTTTTTACCTTTCAATCAATTTCAATTTTCAGCATTACTCTTTTCCTTTCAAGTCACTATGCTAGGGTTTTCAGGTTTTCCATTCCAATTCTCGTTCTCTCTCCCTTCTTGAAATTTAATTCTTCTAATATTCAATCCCAATTTATGCTTAGTCTAATTTCAATTATACGCAACTAATTTCATCAACCAATTCGATCTCAATAGGATCCCTAATTTCCTTAAGTTCTCTGTTTTCAATTGCATGATCACTCGTTTTATATTCTATAATTTTTATTTCATTATGTTGATTAATATTTTGGATTGAGATTTTTGATTCTGTCATTGTTGATTGATAATAAATGCAGAGAACTAATTATATGATTCGAAAGCAAGTTGTGTGCTCTCATGTGATTGTGTGAGTTTAAAGGCCACCAAGTGTTTGATGATAATTCTCTAAAATCTTAGAGCGTTAGTTCAATGTTGACATGCAGAGATCTCGGTTTCAATGCATTGCATAGATGAGTGCCTTTATTTTGTTGAACCAATGAGGAAAATTGGGATCTGACAGAGATCGGATTGATGCCTTTTAATAATCTATTAATTGCTTTTTAATTATTGCTTAATTACTGTCATTGGTTAATTTTTACTATTGAATTGCCTTTAATTTTCCCTTTACACAAAAACCCTCAAAATTGCATTTAAAATTTCGGCTATAGAGAAATAACAAAGTAATCTATAGGGAAACGATCTGAGTCCACTATTACTGCAAAGTAGTAGCTAAATTTGGTATTATTTGACGCACGTTCGGTGCGTGTGTCACCTATTACATAACAAGGAGAAGTCTTGATTTGACTCTTGACTTGGATGTTGACTTTGACTTTTAAGTTGACTCTCCACTTCTTCTTGTATCCTCTTTGTCATGGCCCTTGTAACTCTTCTAGTGAAGGATGGTCTTCCACCAGGGAGTTTCTGCTACCTATTTGAGATAATGGCAATTGTGTTCTTGCAAAAAATTACTTATGATTTGTATGAATTTTTGTTATGTTAATTGCGATTTTTTGATGAGCAAAAATAATTCTTTATGTTATTTTCAATTGATGGGACGTGCCTGAATATTGTAATGCAATCAAAAAATTGTGAAATTAATTTTGTATGATCTATTAGATATTTTTAAATTTTTTAGACTGTTGTGGAATTTTTTTCTAGTGGTTGTGATAATCATAGAGTGGTACCTATCAGAATGTTCTCGCACTGATTAGGTTCTCAGAGGGGTAGTTGGATGGACGACAGAGCCAAGATCTAGCTCAAGTAAACCTCGATATACTACGAATCATTATCAAGTTGGTGAGACCACATGTTGTGCTACGATATGTGCACTCTCAATCAAAGTCCTAATCAATCATTATGATCTCGAAGTTGTACAAGTCCACTGAGTATTGGAAACTCGAGGTGACAACTGGCAAGTAGGACCAATAAACTAACTAGAGTGTGTAAGAGAATAACGTGTGTGATCGCTAGTAGTCTCACGTAGGGACTCTTAGGTCTTGATTGTTTGTAGCTTTTTGGTGTGTGTGAGCCTACAACAATACAGGAAGGGATTCACCTTTACGATAGAAATCTTAGGTAGGCCATGGCAATATGATAGAATTGTTATTCATGATAACTTAGCTAACACTTTCTTGTTTTCCTTTGAAGGTAGAAAAATTCTACTAAAGCCCTTGTCTCCCAAAGAGGTGTGTGAGGACCAAGTCCAATTGAGGCTTAGGAGGTCCCAAGAGCCTAAGAAAGGCTTGGCCGAGAACTCCAAAACCCACAAGGCCTTGGCCGAGAAGCAAGATAAAAAGAAACTTAAGCATGTTGTAAATAAGTCTTCATGTAAAGTAGCTAGTAGTAGTAGTGATAATCATACTTGTAAAGAGACATTGTCTAATGCTTGTAAAGAGACTTTACTTGTTACTTGCAAGGACATTAAAAGGGAACACTTAGCTAGAAGATCTATGTTTTTGTGTATGCCTAGTCCTTTGATTTTGAATAATACTTGTGTAGGTGATACCAAAGATATAGAGGAACTTCTAAAAGAGTATGAGGATGTGTTTCCGTTGGAGCTACCACACGGCTTGCCTCCACTAAGGGGAATAGAGCACCAAATTGATCTCATACCCGGTTCAAAATTTCCGAACAAACCTTCATATAGGACTTCACCACAAGAGTCACAAGAAATTGAGAAGCAAGTCCAAGAGCTCTTGAAGAAAGGGAGGGTAAAGGAAAGCCTCTCTCCTTGCGCTTCGCCCATTATTCTAGTTCCTAAGAAGGAGGGTACATGGCGCATGTGTACCGATTGTAGGGCAATTAATAATATTACTATTAGATATAGGCATCCAATTCTTAGGTTGGATGATCTATTAGATTAGTTGCATGGATCCACCATCTTTTCCAAAATAGATCTTAAAAGCGGCTACCATCAAATTAGAATGAAAGATGGAGATGAATGAAAAACCGCCTTTAAGACTAAATTTGGACTATATGAGTGGTTAGTAATGCCTTTTGGATTATCTAATGCTCCTAGTACATTCATGAGACTCATGAGTCATGTTTTAAGGAATTTTCTATGAAAATTTGTAGTAGTCTATTTTGATGATATATTAGTTTATAGCAAAAGTTTTCATGAACATGTAAATCACCTAAGGCATGTGTTAGATGTCCTTAGAAGTGAGAAATTGTATGCTAATAAAGATAAGTGTGTAATGGCAACCGAGATGGTCATCTTCTTGGGCTTTGTGGTGAGCGCAAAAGGGGTGGAGGTAGATGAAGAGAAGATCCAAGCTATCAAGGATTGGCCCACTCCGACTTGTGTCAAAGAGGTAAGAAGTTTTCATGGTCTCGCTAGCTTTTATAGAAGATTTGTAAAGGAATTTAGCACCATAGCTAGTCCACTAAATGAACTTGTAAAAAAGGACACTAAGTTTTCATGGGGGCCTCCTCAAGAAGAAGCCTTCAAGTTGCTCAAACACAAACTCACACACTCACCTATACTAGCCTTACCCAATTTTGCTATGTCTTTTGAGCTTGAGTGCGACACATCTAATATAGGCATAGGTGCGGTTTTAATGCAAGGTAAGCACCCCATAGCCTACTTTAGTGAAAAATTAAAGGGGGGACACCTTAACTACTCCACACATGATAAAGAGCTCTATGCACTAGTTAGGTCTCTCCAAGTGTGGCAACACTATTTGCTACCAAAAGAGTTCATAGTCCATACGGACCATGAAGCCCTCAAACATTTGAGAGGGCAAGGGAAATTAAACAAAAGACATGCTAAGTGGGTAGAATACATAGAGAAATTCCCTTACATAATCAAGTATAAGAAAGGGTCAAGTAACATAGTTGCAGACGCTTTAAGTAGAAGGCACACCTTAATCAATATGCTTGAATGTAAGATGTATGGGTTTGGTCACATCAAATCTATGTATGCCCAAGATGAGGATTTCAGTTTCATTTGAGAGTCAAGTACCAAGGGTGCATTTAAAGCCTATTTTAGGCACAATGGATATCTTTTTAAAGGACAAGCTTTGTGTGTGCCTAAGTCTTCTTTGAGGGACTTATTGGTGGTTGAAACACGTGAAGGGGGGTTGATGGGCCACTTTGGAAGAGACAAGACATTGGCCATGATACAAGAAAATTTCTTTTGGCCTCACATGAGTGCCCATGTCACAAAACATATATCAAGGTGTATCACTTGTAACCAAGCCAAGTCTAAAGTCTCTCCCAATGGTCTATACCAATCCCTTCCCGTGGCCACCACTCCTTGGATGGACCTTTCCATGGATTTCATCCTTGGCTTACCTAGGTCCAAAAGAGGAATGGATAGTATATTCGTGGTTGTATGCCGCTTTTCTAAAATGGCTCACTTCATAGCTTGCAAGAAAGTTGATGACGCTTCTAATATTGCAAGACTATTTTTTAAAGAGGTAGTGAGACTCCATCGGGTACCTAAGACCATTGTGAGTGATCGTGACTCCAAGTTTCTTGGGCACTTTTGGAGAACCCTATGGAGTTGCATTGGTACCAAGCTTCTCTTCTCCACCACTTGCCACCCTCAAACGAATGGTCAAACCGAAGTTGTCAATAGAACCTTAGGTCAACTATTGAGAACTTTTGTTGGTGAGAACATCAAGAGTTGGGAAGATTGGTTACCCCATATTGAATTTGCTTACAATAGGGTAGTTCACTCCACTACTAAGTTCCCTCCTTTTCAAATAGTTTATGGATTTAACCCACTCACCCCACTTGATCTAGTGGCTTTGCCTTTTGAGTTTGCATGTAATAGGAGTGGTAAAGAAAGGGCTAGTAAAATCCAAGAGCTACATGCACAAGTCAAGGAAAGGATTGAAAAGAAGAATGAGCAAATTGCAAAGACCTACAACAAACACCGCAAGGCTCTTGAGTTTAACGTAGGAGACATGGTATGGGTGCACTTAAGAAAAGAGCGGTTCCCTACCTTAAGGAGTTCCAAGCTTCTTCCAAGAGGGGATGGACCATTAAATATCATAGAGAAATTGGGTCCAAACGCCTACAAGCTAGACCTTCCAAGTAAGTATGGTGGAAGTCACTCCTTTAATATAACTGATCTTTCTTTGGTTGATGTAGGTTCCAATGAAGATACAAACTTGAGGACAAGTTCAAGCCAAGAAGGAGGGTTTGATGTAGGAACATCAAGGAGGATCACTAGAAGCATGCAACGAAGACTAGAAGAAGAAGTAGGAAAGATCCAAGACCAAGAAGCTAATAGCATAGGATATCTCACTTGTAACCTTCTTGTTAACATGTATGAACAAAAGTCCTATGGCATAGGCTAGGGTACTTGTGTGCTAAGGGGTCCAAAGCCCTCGGTTGTCCCTAGGCTAATAGGAAGACAAGTCCTATAGGTTTCACACAAAACCCTTTTTGAAAACTAGAAGAATTGTGTGAAGTCTTAGCTAGTTAGAATTAAGGAAGGGCTTCTAATCAAGCTTAGGATCCATGCCTTCACTTGATCAGAAGATCTCCTCCCTTAATCCTAATTAGGCACGGACTAATGACATGGAGCATCACATGGCTCGGATCAAGGGGGCAAAGCCATGTGCACCCACGTGCCACCATGTGAAGCCCATGTGCTCACTCTCTTCCCATTGGCTCACGGCTAACAACCTAGGATTTCAGTTAGCCTTAGTTAATTAGAGGTTAGGGTAGAGTTTAGGCTTAACCATAGTTTAGCTTACTTGAGAGACAAGCAAGGCATGCTTATATAAGCCCTTGGCCGAACCATGTAAAAGAACTTTTGATCAAAATTGAATGAAATAGCTTTAAGCTTTGTAGAGAGAATCTCTCTTGTTTCCTTAGGGAAATTCCTTGAATCTCATCAATGGCCTCTTTCAACCATTGTGGCGGTTCCTCCTAGGCTTATAGGAGTCTCCACCTTGGTGCCACCACCATTCCTCACCTTAACCATTTTCTACCTTGTTTTCTAAACCCCAAAAACCCTTAAACACTTCCATGGCCGAGACACCTTTGGCTTGGCTTCCATGGTGATGCGCACGGTGAAGGCTAGATTGGGGCATCCCGGAGTTGCTTTGGATCTTCCTCCAAGAGAAACTTCATCAGATCTAGGTGATGATCACTTTGTGGGACTTGTACGAACGACTCTATACTTCCCTAAATCACAGGGATTCATGATACAAGTCTTGTCGATGACGTAGGTGGCACCACCTAGATCATCTTATCTTGCCACTGCCTTACAGTTAGAGTTTGTCAAGGTCTCTTTTGACTCGTCAGTTGTGGAGAGTTCACCATCGTATCATCTGATGTAGTCCCTGACTCTTCCATGGAGATAAAACACATGTCTGAGTTGATCATTTTAGACCCTTCAAGTGACGATGAGGATCTGGAGGAGGATGATGTTGTGATTATGCTATCTGATTCTTCAGATGAGGATTAGGAGCATAAGACTTGTGTCTTTTGGGGGAGGTCATTTTTTTGTAGCACCTACTCTAAGATAGGCTAAATAGATGTTTATAGTTTTATATAACATAAGTCTCAATTGTTATTATAGACTTTTGATGTAAATGTGCTATTAAAGGAAAGTATAGGTAACATTTCCAGTATAATGTTGGTCCCTATGTTGAATCTAGAGGGGGGGGGTGAATAGATTCTAGTTCCCTACATTCAATTTTATCTTTTCTTACTTTCTTTCCCGATTCAATTTTATCTGAGTTACAAATAACAGTTCAGAGATTTAGCAGCGGACATAGAAGGAAATTGTAAAGCGAGAAATACAGAGAAAGATAAGAGATAAGGTAAAGAGAAAGCTTGGACAGAGATTTATCCTGGTTCGGCGTTCGGCCTACGTCTAGTCCCAACCCAACAACTGTTGCGATCGGTTTTTCCACTATAATGATTCCTTGTGTCTAATACAAACACACTGCATAAACACAAACAAAATCAAAATAACCAAAACATATGTTCTTCTCCTAAGAACATATCTCTCTAATTCTTGAATCCTTCAAGAATCACCTTTGAGAGCACCTCTCTCAAATTCCTTAACTCTTCTTCTAGAGAACAACTTTCTCTTAAGAGTCTTGAACCAAAAACGAAATACAAAAACAAGATAAAGATCAGTAAAGGTTACACCTGTTGTGTATGATCTGATCAAGATTATAACCAATGTATTCAATCCTTCACACACTCTTCATCTCTAGAGAAAATCTTTTTAAAATCTTGAAGAGAATTCTTAGAACTTGTGTTCTTTGTAAAAATAGTTTTTCGCTCTTCCTTTTTTCTTGAAAAACTCAAAGATCTCTCTTGTTGAAAATCAAATCAAAGAGGTTTCAATTTAAAGCAGTTCGAAAACTTTTTGAGATGAATTCTGGTGTGGTAATTGATTACTAGAATGTGGTAATCGATTACTCCAAAGAGATTTTGCCTTTTCTGTTATCTCAAGCACGAAGTAATCGATTATTAAGATGTGGTAATCGATTACTCCAGAGTGTTTTGGGCTTCCCTGTTTTCTCAACCTGTTGGTAGTCGATTACTGATATATGGTAATCAATTACTTGTCAAATCAAAATAGGGTTCCTAAACTGCTCTAGCTTGATTCTCAGAGTAGGTTCAACTTCTCTGTGAAGCGAGATTGAATAAAAACCACACTCAAAGCCTATTCTTAAACAATTAATACAATTAAGCTCCTATTTATAATTTATCATTAAAATCAAGATTACAAGTAGATCAAAACTAAAAACAAGAGACGACTTCTTCAGCTTCAAGTCCAACAATCTCCCCCTTTTTGGTTTTGATGTACCAAATCATAGTGTAGTCGAGAATCTAACGGCTTTGATGTGTCCTGCAATGTCAATATCTCTTTTTTTTTTCGTACAGCTTATAGATAATATACAATCCATATCACTTTTCAATTTATAGAAATATTATGGCATCTAAGTAATCAATTGCAAAGAGATTAAATCTAGTGCTATTACAGTAATCCATAATTGTTCAAATTTTAATGATCTGCTCCCCCTAAGTAAAATACTTAAGAAATTACAGATTCAAACAGTTCAAAGATAATTCAAATAACATCAAATGAAAACATGAAAGAAAACATATAATAATAACTATGAAAGAAAACATATAATAATAACTACACTTCTACTACTCCCCCTATTTGGTATATCAAATAAGATTATGAGAGGTAGAGTTGAAGTTACTAATCTGAGTCATCTTGGTTGAGTCTTTCCATGATTGTCTCCATCAGATCCTTCATCTCTAGGAAGTGCAAGTCTTGACGCTTTCCTAGATCATCTATCCTTTTATTGACAGTTTCTTCTAATTCATCCAATCTGCCAATCATGAAGGATTCAAATCGTGATTTTGGAATGTACTCTCCAGATGCAAGGTTGTCTTCATCTTCATCTTCATTTTGTGCTCCTTCTGGATCTTCTTGTGGATTTGCTTGTTGTTCTTCTCTGGTGATCCATCTTGCATCAGTTTTGATCAGTCTCATCATCTTCAAGGCTCTGTCACTGATCATGTGGACATCTTTGACAAATTCTCTGGATTCATCAATCGTATCAATCTGAAAAATTTCAATTAGTCTAGAAATAAACAGAGAATATGAACATTTATTATATAAAAGTCTTCTAGTCTTCAGCATGTTGTCCATTATGATATGAGTCCAATTCACTTGAATTCCATTCTTCAGTGCTGCCATGAGTATCATGTCATCTTCACTGATTTGTGCATGATTTGCTCCTCTAGCGGCTAAGATCAAGCAAATGGTGTAGTGTAGTAGCCTATCATCAGCAGTTAGGCCTCCAATGTTGTATGTCACCTTTTTGCCTTGTGATCTCTTTGAATTCCTTTCGTCTTCCCAATTTTGTGGGTTCCTCAGCATGCTCATGTAAAAGGTGTCCTTTTGCAGATCAAATCCTTTCTCTCGGAGTTTGTCTACATGTGCCATGATTCCTTCTTTTCCCGATACCAAGATTTGAAGAAAATGTGCAGGGGTTAAGGTTATTTTAATACCCTTAATTTCGAACTTACAATCATTCGTTCCATGTTTGGTTTGAGATTTGAATAGAAGACTCGAACCAAATCCGGTAGATAAAGCCTTTCATTCCCACAAATCTCTCCAAATGTTGTTGCCTCGGGTAGGTTTGGAAAGTAAAAAAACTCGACTATCTAGCCATTGTAGGTCTAGAATCTTTGGCGGAACAAAACCTTTATTTGCGAAATCCAGATTGAATCTTGTTTCTTGTCCTTTGGTAGTGAACCAACGGTTGACCGCAGATTCAAGTGGAGGAGGTTGAGCTCTTTCCGGTTGAGCCGGTGAAGTAGGTTTCTTCCTTTTAGAGGATTCTCCTACCTTCTTCTTGCCTTTTATCTCTTCTTGAGAGTATCTATTGGCTCTCATCTTGATTCTTTTTCCCTTTCCTTGTTTTTCCATAGTTGCTGAGAGAGAGAGGGAGTGATTTCTTAGGGTTTTAGAGGAAGAAGATGAATAGTGAATTGTAGGGTTTCACCTGCACTTCTAATAAAAGAGAAAAAGCCCAAGAAATTAGTCCAAGAACGAGGTAATAGATTACCAGCAGTTGGAAATTGATTATCTCAGTTCCTTATATAGAGAGAAGAAGAAAATCAAGAAAAACAGTCGTGGTAATTGATTACTTCATTCTGGTAATCAATTACTCCAGAGTAATTTTCAAAAACTTTAAAAATTGGTTTCTGTGGTAATCGATTACGGGATCGTGGTAATCGACACTATACATTCAAATCCTTCTCAGAATGAAATTGATTCGAAGTAATCTACTATCTTTCTTTGGTAATCGATTATTTCTATCAGAAAAATGTTTTCTTTGAAAAATTTTCACAAAAACAATTTTATGGATGAATGTAATCAAGTAGAAGGGTTTAGTTTAGATGTTCCTCACTCAAAATGCCGAGGTTTGATCTAAGTTTGTAAAACCTTTCTTTTGGTAATGCCTTGGTAAAAATATCTACTAACTTTTTGTATCTATGAATTCGATGTCACAATCTCCTTTTTCGATGTGATCTCTGATGAAATGATGTCTGACTTCAATGTGTTTTGTTCTTGAGTGCAGTACAGGATTTCTTGTGATACTTATAGCGCTTGTGTTGTTGCATTTCAAGGGAATGTGATCTATCTTTAGCCCGAAATCTTCTAGTTGGTGCTTTAACCAAATTGCTTAAGCACAACAGCTTCCCGCAGCTACATATTCAGCTTCTGCAGTTGACAGTGCTAAACAATCTTGTTTCCTGCTATGCCAAGATATTAAGCATTCTCCAAAAATGTGACATGTGCCACTAGTACTTTTCCTATCTGTTTTGCTGGCTGCAAAATCAGAGTCACTGAAACCAACAAGTAATGGTGAGGTTCCTTTTGGATACCACAACCCACAACTTATAGTTCCTTTTAGGTATTTAAGAATCTTCTTTACTGTTAGCCAATGAGATTGCTTAGGTGTAGATTGAAATCTAGCACATAAACATACAACGTACATAATATCAAGTCTACTGGCTGTAAGATATAGTAAAGATCCTATAACTCCTCTGTATAAGGTAGTATCAACTTCATGACCTGCTTCATCAATCTCAAGATAAGTGTTAGTAGAAATAGGTATATTTGACACTTTACAGTTAATCATATCAAATTTCCTGAGTAGTTGATGGAGGACCATCTTTGCCTAGAAGAATCACAAGGTCCATGACAAAGAAAATACAAGAAGAAGTGGAGAGTCAACTCCAAAGCCAAAGTCAATTCTCAAGTCAAAAGTCAACTCAAGACTTCTTCTTAGCATGTAATAGGACTTGTAATTTTTCTAGCATTTTATACACTTGTAAATTAGAATTATACATTGAATAATTGTGGTCCTTAATGGCATGTGGAGTCCACGGCCACACTTAGTATAATAGGGCCGAAATTACCTCTAAAGAGAGGGAGAGTGTGCGCCACTCTCCCTAAAGAGAGTGGGAGAGAATTGGAGGGAAAAGTAGTGGGAAAAGCACTAACTCAATTTGAATTCCAACCATTAGATGAGATCTAGAGTCTCTAATCCAATGGATGAGTTCAAATTCAGCTAGCACATGCTTTTGGCACCAATTCTTAAGAGAACTCTAACCACTTGATTAAGATCTAATCAAGAGGCTAGAATTCAAACTTAAGTCACACTTTTGCCACCACTCTTCTACTTCACCGTGGCCTTAGGATGCTTATCTCATCCAAGGATCAAGATTAGTGATCCGTGTGATGTGTTTGAGAAAGCTTGCCACACGTTGATCCTATTCTAGATCCAAGGGTGAAGATAAGAAGCTTGTTCTCCAAGTTGGCGCCACCTACACCTAGTATAAATAGGATTTTGTTTGAATTGTAAACACTTTTGATTAATTGAGAATTGAATTCAGAAAATTGAGAGTGTTTTCTCTCTTGTGTTCTTGTGAAGAACCTTGAATCTCATCAATGGCATCCTTGCTCCATTGTGACGGTTCCACCTCAAGCTTATTGGCACTTGACATGGCGCTTCCATTCCTCTTCTAATCCATTTTTCTTCTTTCTTTTCTCCTTGAGGTCGTGTGCTTCTTCTTCCTCAACACCAAGCCTCCATTGAAGCATGAAGATCCGTGTCTCTTATGCTATTCTCCTTGAGGATTGCATCAGTAGTTCTTTAGTGTACTTAGCCTGGTGAATGAACGTGCCACCATCCATTTGTTTGATCTGGAGTCCTAGAAAGAAACTTAGTTCTCTTATCATGGACATGTCAAATTCTTCCTGCATATTGCTCACAAACTCTTCACAAAGTTGTTGGTTAGATGATTCAAAGATAATGTCATCAACATAAATTTGAACCAATAGAATGTAGTTAGATTTGTTCTTAATAAACAAAGTCTTGTCTACTTTACCTCTGTGGAATCCTTTTGATATGAAAAACTTACTCAATCTATCATACCATTGCCTGGGGGCTTACTTCAACCCATATAAGGCTTTATGAAGTTTGTAAACATGTGTAGGCTAAGTAGCGTCTGTGAAACCTGGTGGTTGTGCTACATAGACTTCTTCATTTATGTACCCATTTAGGAATGCACTCTTTACATCCATTTGGAATAACTTGAAGTTGTTGATGCATGCATAAGCTAGGAGTAGTCTTACTGCTTCAAGTTTTGCAATAGGGGAAAAGGTTTCCTCAAAGTCAATTCCTTCCTGTCAATTGTAGCCTTTTGCCACAAGCCTTGCTTTGTTTCTGACCACAACTCCATCTTCACTCAGTTTATTCTTGAATACCCATTTTGTGCCAATTATATTCATGTTGCCTTTGTCTGGAACAAGTTCCCAAACTCCATTTCTTCTGAACTGGTTAAGTTCTTCTTGCATAGCCATGATCCAAAATTCATTGCTCAAGGCTTCTTCTATGCTAGAGGGTTCAACCTGTGATACAAATGCAGTATTATAGCAAAATAGATTCTGTGAGGATCTGGTAGTTACCCCTTGTGAATGTCACCAATGACATTGTCAAGTGATAGGTTCCTAGGTGTCCTCCATTCTTTTGCTTGATCAGACACTGGGGTTGTTTGAGTTTGTTGATGCATATGATCAACTTCTATGCTTTCTTCACCTGTTTCATCATCATGACGTAGCAAGCTTTCCTTTTGGAAAGTGTTAGTTTCATCAAATCTAATATGAACAGATTCTTCAATGCACATTGTTCTTTTGTTAAAGATCCTATATGCTTTACTTGTATTTGAATAACCAAGGAAAATGGCTTCATCAGCCTTTGTATCAAATTTTCCAATAGGGTCCTTGCCATTGTTTAAAACATAGCATTTGCATCCAAAAACTCTAAAGTAAGAAACTCCTTGAGGATTGCATCAAATTTGGTATCTAGAGCTTGTTCTACTTCAATTGGAGCATTCTATCGGTTTGAATTTTCCTTACCTTGAATTTCGTTTTTTTTCTCTTCAATTTCTTGTGTAGTTTCATGTAGTATGAACTTTCTTGAGTTCTTCACATGTTCCTTGAGTTGTCTTCATCTTGAATTTGAGTTTTCATGTTAAAAAATTCCTAGATCTAAAATTCCTATCAATTCCTTGTGTTTTCCCCGTTTAATTTTCTTTCTAAGCTTGTTCTAGTAATTTTTCACATGTGTTCTTGCTTTTGCTTCATATGAACCGTGCCAAATCCATGTTATTCCGTGAATTACTGGTTTGAATGTGTTTGAGGTGCTGTTCACATGATTTAAGTGCTAAGAATTGTGCATTACAAGTTCAAGTAGCTTTCACCATGCTTAATCTAGCTTACTAGTAATTTTAGACTTAATTTCTCCTTAGTCTGAGGTTTTTCTCAATTCGGTCCAGCAAAAGAAAGTCAAGAAAAGAAGTATAAAAGTCAAAGGAAAAAGAAAATCAAAAGAAAGATTACAAGAAAAAGAATCACAAGAAAAATCAAAGAGAAGAGAAAACTAGAAAAGTGAAACTAGTGGAAAATTCAAGTGAATAGAAAAAGAGCAAATGAAAAGTGAATTTAGTGAAATTAAAGCCAAATTGTGCAGTGCAGTACCTTGACTAATTGAGCCTCTAAACACTATCAAAATTAGTGGTTCAAAGGACTTAGAGTGATAGAGACACTTAGGACTAAGCATTATCACTAAAACTTGAGTTTAGATTGCTAGTAGCTTAGATTCTTGAACTTGTGGTGTGTGATGTGCTTGGTAACTTGAAACTCTATTTTCCCCTGTATTTTTGAGCATATTACTTGGCTGTACAGTGGTGAAAACTGCACCTAATCACTAAAAATCACTTCACAAAACTCACTTGCAAATTTGCCTAAATTCAGGTGCTAAATTGGTGCCAAAATTGCTTGTAAATTGGCTTGTTCATAAAATTCTTGATTCGCTGGAAATTTTCCAGATTTGAGCATTGTTTGTGGCTGTCCAAACTGCAGTAGTTTAGTGCCTTTGTCACATATAAACTTCTTATATTTGAGTAGCCAAAATTTTGTTCATTGAGTACCTTTTATTGCTTGTCATTTTGGACTCCTAAGTTTTGTCTTTAGTTTGTATTTCTTGGACTTCTTAAGCTTGATTCTAGAACCGTTCCTCTTTCACTTTGGATACTTGGACCTTGAATGATTGATTAGAGGTTTGAACAAGAGTATTAAGAGAGGTTGAGTGGAAAAAGACAAGAGAGAACATTAGAGAAAAAGTCTTGAAGTGTGAAATACGAGTGGCTTGAGTGCATACACTTAGTGAGTGGAAAGGATCCTATTTTCTCTAGTGTACTAATCTTTGTTGTGCAGCCATGGATAGTTCCCCTAGTGTAGGAAATGACCTTTCACCTAAAACTAGAAAAATGATGGATCTAATGAAGAACATGCTACAAACTAGTTTAGAGGAGAGGTTTGATCTAGAAAGGGGAGCTAAGGAAGAGAGAAAGATTAGGAAAGAGTTAGAGAAAAAGATCCTTGGAGAGAAAATGGAAACCAACCAAAACATCAACCTAGAGGTGCTGGAAATTCTAGCCACCGAGGAAGTGCTAGTAGAGGAAGCCAATCTACACCTAGGAGTAGTGAAGGTGGGAGCAATGATGAAGATGACCATGAATATAGGGGTCATAGGAGAAGTAGAAGGGGAGGTAGGAGAGAAGACTTTGGTGATTTTGGAGGGTATGGCCGAGGCAACCATTACTTTGAGGGAGAAGGTAGTATAGATGAAAGGAACCTTAAGCTAAACCTACCTAAGTTTAATGGAGAAGGGAGTGCCGAAACCTACCTAGAGTGGATCATGAAACTAGACCAAGGTTTCTCAAGCTATCCCATTTTAAATGAAGAGAAAAAGTTGAACATAGCTATATTGGAGTTTGAGGGATATGCACTAGTGTGGTGGAACCAAATTCTAGTAGAGGGTGAGAGGAGGAGGAGACCACAAATCACCTCATGGACCCAACTTAAAGAAGCTATGAGAGCTAGGTTTGTACCACCAACCTATGAGAGAGACCAACACATAAAACTCCAAAGGTTGACTCAAGGGACCAAGAGTGTGCAAGAGTACTATAAGGAGCTTGAGTTAACTATGCTAAGATGTGACTACCAAGAGGCTAAAGAGGCCACATTAGCTAGGTTTACCCATGGACTTAATAGGGAGATTCAAGACATTCTTGAGCTCCAAAGCTATGTGACCATAGAGGAGGCCATCCATAAGGCCGAAAAGGTGGAGCAACAAATAAAGAGAAGAGGCACCTTTAAGAGATCCTCTACTTCATCCTCTAACTCTTGTTGAGACAAAGGCAAGAGAGAAGGCTACTCCAACATGAGAAAGCCACATGACCGAGACAACACTAAGGTAAAGGAGGTACATCCTAACTCTTCTAAACCTAGTTCTATTAAATGTTTCAAATGTTTAGGTCATGGCCACATAGCCTCTCATTGCCCAAACAAGAAAGCTATGATGGTGAGAAATGATGGAGCAATCACAAGTGAAGATTCAAGCTCATCATCTAGTGAGAGTGAGACATCAAGTGCAAGTGAGCATTCATCCTTTGAACAAGCCGAGGAGGGAGATCTCTTGATGGTAAGGAGGATGCTAAGTAATGTAAGTAAGGAGCTTGATAATTCACAAAGGGAGAATATCTTCCATAGTAGATGTACTATTGAAGGGAAGGTATGCTCTTTAATTATTGATAGTGGTGTAGTTGCACTAATGTAGTAAGCACTAGATTAGTGGATAAATTAAAATTGAAAACATCTTCACATGCTAAACCATATAAGCTACAATGGTTGAGTGAAAAAGGAGAGTTAGTGGTAGACAAGCAAGTACTCATATCTTTTACTATTGGCAAATATAATGATGAAGTACTTTGTGATGTTGTTCCTATGGAGGCCACACACTTACTCCTTGGTAGACCGTGGCAATTTGATAGAAAGGCTATACATGATGGAGTTGCCAATACTTACATTCTTTCTCATGTAGGTAAGAAGGTTACACTCAAACCACTAACACCTAAGGAGGTTTGTGAAGATCAAATAAAGATGAAGCTTAAGAGGGACCAAGAGAAGCAACTCACCTTAGCCGAGAGCTCCAAGGGCACGCCCAAGCATGATGGCAAGCCCACGACCGAGAGCTCCAAAGGAGGTAAAGCCAAAGGGAAGTTGTCTAATCCTAAGGTTCATAAGCTTGAAAAATTGAAAAGTAAAAAGAATGAAAAAAAAGAGAGCTTCTTGATAGAAAAGAGTGAACTTAAGAGAGACTATCTAGCTAGGAAGTCCATGTTTCTTTGCATCCCTAATCCTTTGGTTTTGAGTTCTAACTTTGTAGGTGAGCAAGGAAGCTTGGAGGCTTTATTGGAGGAATTTCAAGATGTCTTTCCCAAAGACATACCTCACGGCCTTCCCCCTATAAGAGGCATTGAGCATCAAATTGACTTGATACCGGGTGCACCACTACCAAACCGTCCAAGTTATAGGAGTTCTTCTCAAGAGAGCCATGAAATTCAAAGACAAGTACAAGAGCTTATGGACAAGGGTTGGGTGAAGGAGAGCCTTTCTCCTTGTGCATCACCCGTGATACTAGTGCCTAAGAAGGAGGGAACATGGAGGATGTGCACCGATTGTAGAACAATCAACAACATCACTATTAGGTATCGCCATCCTATCCCTAGGTTAGATGACTTGTTGGATGAGTTGCATGGTGCTTGTGTATTCTCAAAGATAGATCTTAAAAGTGGTTACCACCAAATTAGAATGAAACAAGGTGATGAGTGGAAAACCGCGTTTAAGACTAAATTTGGGTTATATGAATGGCTTGTTATGCCATTTGGTTTATCTAATGCACCTAGTACCTTCATGAGACTCATGAACCATGTGTTGAGAGAGTTCTTAGGGAAGTTTGTAGTTGTATACTTTGATGATATTTTGATATATAGTAAAACTTTTCTTGAACATCTAACGCATTTGAAATGTGTCTTGGAAGTACTTAGGAAGGAACATCTTTATGCCAACAAGAGCAAATGCACCTTCTCCACCAACAAGGTAGTATTTCTCGGTTATGTAGTGAGCTCTCAAGGAGTTCAAGTTGATGAAGGAAAGGTAAAAGCTATACAAGAGTGGCCTACTCCCACTTGTGTAAAAGATGTTAGGAGTTTTCATGGCTTAGCTAGTTTTTATAGGAGATTTGTTAAAGACTTTAGTACAATTGCTTCTCCTTTAAATGGGGGGCCTAAGCAAGAGGAAGCCTTTCGGTTATTAAAGGAAAAGTTAACTAATGCACCTATTCTTGTTTTGCCTAACTTTGATTTGTCTTTTGAGTTGGAGTGTGATGCTTCAAATGTAGGAGTGGGAGCCGTGTTGACACAAGGAACACATCCCATGGCCTATTATAGTGAAAAGCTCAAAGGTGCACAAGTGAACTACTCAACATATGACAAGGAGATGTATGCCCTAGTGAGAGCCTTCCAAGTGTGGCAACACTACCTCCTTCCCAAAGAGTTCATAGTACATACCGACCATGAGGCTTTGAAGCACTTGAAGGGCCAAGGCAAATTGGGTAAACGACATGCAAGATGGGTAGAATTCATTGAAACTTTTCCTTATGTCATTAAATACAAGAAGGGTGTGAATAATGTTGTAGCCGATGCACTTAGTAGGAGGTACACCTTGATTGCCATGCTAGAGACTAAGATGCTAGGTTTTGAACATATCAAATGCTTGTATTAAAATGACTTTGACTTCGGTGAAGCTTACATGATGTGTGTGCATGGGGCTCATAAAGATTTCTATAGGCATGAAGGATATCTTTTTAAAGGAAAAACTTTGTGTATGCCTAAGACATCTTTAAGAGACTTACTAGTATGTGAAGCACATGAAGGGGGCATCATGGGACATTTTGGGATTGATAAAACCCTAGCTATATTACAAGAACATTTTTATTGGCCACACATGAAGAGAGATGTGAACCGATTCATATCTAAGTGCATTGCATATCATAGGGCCAAGTCTAGGGTTATGAATCATGGTTTGTATACACCCCTTCCCATTCCTAATTCCCCTTGGGTTGATATTTCTATGGACTTTGTCCTTGGTTTGCCGAGAACCAAAAGGGGAATGGACTCATTGTTTGTTGTAGTGTGTAGGTTTTCTAAAATGGCACATTTCATTGCTTGTCACAAAGTTGATGACGCCACACACATAGCAAACTTGTTTTTCAAAGAAGTGGTAAGATTGCATGGATTGCCAAAGAGCATAGTAAGTGATAGGGACTCCAAATTTCTTACTCATTTTTGGAGAACCCTTTGGAGCAAGCTTGGCACCAAGCTCTTGTTCTCTACCACTTGTCATCCTCAAGCGGATGGCCAAACCGAGGTGGTTAATAGGACATTAGGTCAACTACTAAGGTGTTTTGTTAGGGGTAATGTAAAGACTTGGGAGGAGCATTTACCATTCATTGAGTTTGCTTATAATAGAGTAGTAAATGCAACTACTAAGTACTCTCCATTTGAAATTGTATATGGATTTAACCCACTAACACCTCTTGATCTTATTCCTTTGCCACTTGGGTTTGTTTTGGATGTAGATGGAGCTAGCAAGGCCGAGAAAGTGAAGACCCTCCATGCAAAAATTAAGGATCAAATCGAGAGGAGATACACCAAGGTGGCGGCTAAGACAAACCAACATAAGAAAGATGTTCAATTTCAAGAAGGAGATTTGGTTTGGCTTCATCTAAGGAAGGAGAGGTTCCCTACTCTTAGGGGATCAAAACTTTCACCTATAGGAGACGGTCCTTTCAAGATTTGTGCATGATTTGCTCCTCTAGTGGCTAAGATCCAGCAAATGGTGTAGTGTAGTAGCCTATCATCAGCAGTTAGGCCTCCAATGTTGTATGTCACCTTTTTGCCTTGTGATCTCCTTGAATTCCTTTCGTCTTCCCAATTCGTGGGTTCCTCAAGCATACTCATGTAGAAGGTGTCCTTTTGCAGATCAAATCCTTTCCCTCGGAGTTTGTCTACATGTGCCATGATTCCTTCTTTCCTGATACCAGCAATTTGAAGAAAATGTGCAGGGTTAAGGTTATTTTAATACCCTTAATTTCAGAACTTACAGTCATTCGTTCCATGTTTGGTTTGAGATTTGAATAGAAGACTCGAACCAAATCCGGGTAGATAAAGCCTTTCATTCTCACAAATCTCTCCAAATGTTGTTGCCTCAGGTAGGTTTGGAAAGTAAAACTCTGACTATCTAGCTATTGTAGGTCTAGAATCTTTGGCGGAACAAGACCTTTATTTGCGAAATCCAGATTGAATCTTGTTTCTTGTCCTTTGGTAGTGAACCAACGGTTGACCGCAGATTCAGGTGGAGGAGGTTGAGCTCTTTCCGGTTGAGCCGGTGAAGTAGGTTTCTTCCTTTTAGAGGATTCTCCTACCTTCTTCTTGCCTTTTATCTCTTCTTGAGAGTATCTATTGGCTCTCATCTTGATTCTTTTTCCCTTTCCTTGTTTTTCCATAGTTGCTGAGAGAGAGAGGGAGTGATTTCTTAGGGTTTTAGAGGAAGAATATGAATAGTGAATTGTAGGGTTTCACCTGCACTTTTAATAAAAGAGAAAAAGCCCAAGAAATTAGTCCAAGAACGAGGTAATAGATTACCAGCAGTTGGAAATCGATTATCTCAGTTCCTTATATAGAGAGAAGAAGAAAATCAAGAAAAACAGTCGTGGTAATCGATTACTTCATTCTGGTAATCGATTACTCCAGAGTAATTTTCAAAAACTTTAAAAACTGGTTTCTGTGGTAATCGATTACGGGATCGTGGTAATCGATTACTACAGTGCCAAATCCTTCTCAGAATGAAATTGATTCGAAGTAATCTACTATCTTTCTTTGGTAATCGATAATTTCTATCAGAAAAATGTTTTCTTTGAAAAATTTTCACAAAAACAATTTTATGGATGAGTGTAATCAAGTAGAAGGGTTTAGTTTAGATGTTCCTCACTCAAAATGCTGAAGTTTGATCTAAGTTTGTAAAACCTTTCTTTTGGTAATGCCTTGGTAAAAATATCTGCTAACTGATTTTCTGTATCTATGAATTCGATGTCACAATCTCCTTTTTCGACGTGATCTCTGATGAAATGATGTCTGACTTCAATGTGTTTTGTTCTTGAGTGCAGTACAAGATTTCTTGTGATACTTATAGCGCTTGTGTTGTCGCATTTCAAGGGAATGTGATCTATCTTTAGCCCGAAATTTTCTAGTTGGTGCTTCAACCAAATTGCTTGAGCACAACAGCTTCCCGCAGCTACATATTCAGCTTCTGCAGTTGACAGTGCTACACAATCTTGTTTCCTACTATGCCAAGATATTAAGCATTCTCCAAAAATGTGACATGTGCCACTAGTGCTTTTCCTATCTGTTTTGCTGCCTGCAAAATCAGAGTCACTGAAACCAACAAGTAATGGTGAGGTTCCTTTTGGATACCACAACCCACAACTTATAGTTCCTTTTAGGTATTTAAGAATCTTCTTTACTGTTAGCCAATGAGATTGCTTAGGTGTAGATTGAAATCTAGCACATAAACATACAACGTACATAATATCAAGTCTACTGGCTGTAAGATATAGTAAAGATCCTATAACTCCTCTGTATAAGGTAGTATCAACTTCATGACCTGCTTCATCAATCTCAAGATAAGTGTTAGTAGAAATAGGTATATTTGACACTTTACAGTTAGAATTATACATTGAATAATTGTGGTCCTTAATGGCATGTGGAGTCCACGACCACACTTAGTATAATAGGGCCGAAATTACCTCTAAAGAGAGGGAGAGTGTGCGCCACTCTCCCTAGAGAGAGTGGGAGAGAATTGGAGGAAAAAGTAGTGAGAAAAGCACTAACTCAATTTGAATTCCAACCATTAGATGAGATCTAGAGTCTCTAATCCAATGGATGAATTCAAATTCAGCTAGCACATGCTTTTTGCACCAATTCTTAAGAGAACTCTAACCACTTGATTAAGATCTAATCAAGAGGCTAGAATTCAAACTTAAGTCACACTTTTGCCACCACTTTTCTACTTCACCGTGGCCTTAGGATGCTTATCTCATCCAAGGATCAAGATTAGTGATCCGTGTGATGTGTTTGAGAAAGCTTGCCACACGTTGATCCTAATCTAGATCCAAGGGTGAAGATAAGAAGCTTGTTCTCCAAGTTGGCGCCACCTACACCTAGTATAAATAGGATTTTGTTTGAATTGTAAACACTTTTGATTAATTGAGAATTGAATTCAGAAAATTGAGAGTGTTTTCTCTCTTGTGTTCTTGTGAAGAACCTTGAATCTCATCAATGACATCCTTGCTCCATTGTGGCGGTTCCACCTCAAGCTTATTGGCACTTGCCATGGCGCTTCCATTCCTCTTCTAATCCGTTTTTCTTCTTTCTTTTCTCCTTGAGGCCGTGTGCTTCTTCTTCCTCAACACCAAGCCTCCATTGAAGCATGAAGATCCGTGTCTCTTATGCTATTCTCCTTGAGGATTGCATCAGTAGTTCTTTAGTGTACTTAGCCTGGTGAATGAACGTGCCACCATCCATTTGTTTGATCTGGAGTCCTAGAAAGAAACTTAGTTCTCCTATCATGGACATGTCAAATTCTTCCTGCATATTGCTCACAAACTCTTCACAAAGTTGTTGGTTAGATGATTCAAAGATAATGTCATCAACATAAATTTGAACCAATAGAATGTAGTTAGATTTGTTCTTAATAAACAAAGTCTTGTCTACTTTACCTCTGTGGAATCCTTTTGATATGAGAAACTTACTCAATCTATCATACCATTGCCTGGGGGCTTACTTCAACCCATATAAGGCTTTATGAAGTTTGTAAACATGTGTAGGCCAAGTAGCGTCTGTGAAACCTGGTGGTTGTGCTACATAGACTTCTTCATTTATGTACCCATTTAGGAATGCACTCTTTACATCCATTTGGAATAACTTGAAGTTGTTGATGCATGCATAAGCTAGGAGTAGTCTTACTACTTCAAGTCTTGCAATAGGGGCAAAGGTTTCCTCAAAGTCAATTCCTTCCTGTTGATTGTAGCCTTTTGCCACAAGCCTTGCTTTGTTTCTGACCACAACTCCATCTTCACTCAGTTTATTCTTGAATACCCATTTTGTGCCAATTATATTCATGTTGCCTTTGTCTGGAACAAGTTCCCAAACTCCATTTCTTCTGAACTGGTTAAGTTCTTCTTGCATAGCCATGATCCAAAATTCATTGCTCAAGGCTTCTTCTATGCTGGAGGGTTCAACCTGTGATACAAAAGCAGTATTATAGCAAAATAGATTTTGTGAGGATCTGGTAGTTACCCCTTGTGAATGTCACCAATGACATTGTCAAGTGATAGGTTCCTAGGTGTCCTCCATTCTTTTGCTTGGTCAGACACTGGGGTTGTTTGAGTTTGTTGATGCATATGATCAACTTCTATGCTTTCTTCACCTGTTTCATCATCATGACGTAGCAAGCTTTCCTTTTGGAAAGTGTTAGTTTCATCAAATCTAATATGAACAGATTCTTCAATGCACATTGTTCTTTTGTTAAAGATCCTATATGCTTTACTTGTATTTGAATAACCAAGGAAAATGGCTTCATCAGCCTTTGTATCAAATTTTCCAATAGGGTCCTTGCCATTGTTTAAAACATAGCATTTGCATCCGAAAACTCTAAAGTAAGAAATGTTTGGTTTTCTGCCATAGAAAAGCTCATAAGGGGTTTTCAACAAAATGGGTCTTATAGAGACTCTATTGAGAACATAACATGCAGTGTTCACAGCATCAGCCCAAAAGTGTTTAGGCATCCTGTGCTCATTTAGCATGGTTCTCCCTAGTTCTATAAGTGACCTGTTTTTTCTCTCCACTACTCCATTTTGCTGAGGAGTTCTGGGAGCTGAAAAGCAGTGTGATATCCCATGTTTTTCACAAAAGCTTTCAAAATAACTATTTTTAAATTCAGTACCATTGTCACTTTTTAAAGCTTTAATTTTCAAATCCTTTTTGCTTTGAATTTTCTTGGCAAGTACCTTGAAAACTCCAAAGGCCTGATCCTTTTTCTTGATAAACAAAACCCAAGTAAATCTTGAGTAGTCATCTACAATGACTAGCCCATACAGATTACCTCTGAAACTAGCTATCCTAGATGGACCAAATAAGTCTAAATGCAAGAGTTCAAGCGGCTGAGTTGTAGAAACATGTTCAATATTTTTGAAAGATGTTTTTGCCTGCTTGGACTTTTGACAAGCCTCACATAGTCCTTCTTTGGAAAACTTCAGTTTAGGAAGTCCAAAAACTAGCTCTTTAGATACAAGTTTATTTAAATGCAATATGTCAATATGTGCTATTCTCCTATGCCACTGTATTAGCTTTGTATCCAACTGTACCGTAGCCTAGTATTTTTCCTTTGTTGTTGTCTCCATGTACAACTGATCCAGTTTCTCTTGGTGTGAAGGTGCTAAGACTCCTTCTATCACCTGTCATATGCCTTGAACAACCACTGTCTAAGTACCATATTGAGTTTCTGCTGTTTAGGCTTTCCTGCAAGAGAAAAAGAACTTATTTTGCGATTGGTACCCAGCTTCTCTTGGGTCCATGCAAGTTAGTGCTACAGTTTTCTTTCTTAACCCATCTATATTTACCACTGGAAATACCTTTCTTTCTAATCATGCAATTAAAGGATTTATGTCCAGATTTCATGCAGTAGGTGCAAGTCAAATTAGCATGTTTAGAGTTTCCATATTTCATGTTATCATGCCTTCTTATGTGAACACAGTTTGTAGAGGTGTTGAGTTCTTTTCTTAGTTTTGAAATATCATTCTCTAAATCACATACTTTCTGTTTTAACAAGGTTATTTGCTTTTTCAAAACTATGTTTTCTTTTTCAAATGTTTCAGCTTGATTGTAAAGCTCACAAAAAGCAGAATGTAGTTCATCATATTCATCCATGGGAGAGTTTGTATCACTTACCTCATTGGATGATTTGACCATTAAGCACAGATTTGCTTCCTCATTCTCACTCTCGGATGTTGAGGATGTGTAGCCTTCATCCCAAGCTATGTAGGCTTTCTTTTTCTTCTTTTCTTTTCTGACATTTCTTTCACTTTCAGATTTTCTTACTTCAGTGTTGTTGCTTCTTTTCAGGCTTGGACAATCTGATCTATAGTGCCCAATCTTTCCACATTCATAGCATGTTACTTTGACTGAAGTGTTGTCTTGCTTTTTGACTCCCTTTCTTGGTTGACCAAATTTCTTCTTAGAATTGTTCTTCATGAATTTTTTGAACTTCTTCACCATCAAATTCACTTGGTCTTCCTGTGAGTCATTTCCGTCTTCAGAGGATTCAGATTCTGTTTCAGTATGCTTCATTTTGAGAGCAATTCCTTTGGCTCTTTTGTTCTTCTGTTCCTCATCTGCCATGCGAGTCATATCCATTTCGTACTCTCTAAGTTTCCCAAACAGTTCGGCACTGGTAACAGCGGCAAGGTTCTTTGATTCAGTTATGGCATCACAAAGAGGTTGCCACTTTCTATTTAGCGATTTCAGAATCTTGACATTCACTTCTTCTTCAATGAAGTTCTTGCCAAGTCCTTTGAGATGGTTGATGATGTGTGTGAATCTCTTCTGCATTTCCATTATTGATTCTCCTTGGAACATTCTGAATGTTTCATATTCTTGAATGAGTGTGTTCTTTCTAGCTCTCCTGACTTCAGCAGTACCTTCATGAGTTACCATGATGAGCTCCCATGCCTCTTTTGCTGTAGTACAGGCAGAAATTCTAAAAAACTCATCAGAATTCAGGGCAGAGTGTATAATGTTCAAAGCCTTAGCATCGTTTTTAGCCCTCTTAATCTCATCTATATCCCAATCCTTAAAAGGTTTTTCTATTTCATTTCCATTTTCTATTTTCATTGGAAGTTTGTACTCATTTACCACAGCCTGCCAGATGCTTCTGTGAATAGATTCCATAAAGATTTTCATGCGAACTTTCCAGAACGGATAGTTATCACCGCAGAACAATGGAGGTCTATTTATAGAAGCTCCTTCAACGAAAGGTAAAAGATTACAAGCCATCACAGGGAACTATGTAGGATTACTAGATTGATTTACTAGTTAAAGCTCTTGATACCAATTGTTGGTCCCTATGTTGAATCTAGAGGGGGGGTGAATAGATTCTAGTTCCCTGTGTTCAATTTTATCTTTTCTCACTTTCTTTCCCGATTCAATTTTATCTGAGTTACAAATAATAGTTCAGAGATTTAGCAGCGGACATAGAACGAAATTGTAAAGCGAGAAATACAGAGAAAGATAAGAGATAAGGTAGAGAGAAAGCTTGGATAGAGATTTATCCTGGTTCGGCGTTCGGCCTACGTCCAGTACCAACCCAACAACTGTTGCGATCGATTTTTCCACTATAATGATTCCTTGTGTCTAATACAAACACACTGCACAAACACAAACACAATCAAAATAACCAAAACATATGTTCTTCTCCTAAGAACATATCTCTCTAATTCTTGAATCCTTCAAGAATCACCTTTGAGAGCACCTCTCTCAAATTCCTTAACTCTTCTTCTAGAGAACAATTTTCTCTTAAGAGTCTTGAACCAAAAACGAAATACAAAAACAAGATAAAGATCAGTAAAAATTACACCTGTTGTGTATGATCTGATCAAGATTATAACCAATGTATTCAATCCTACACACACTCTTCATCTCTAGAGAAAATCTTTTTAAAATCTTGAAGAGAATTCTTAGAACTTGTGTTCTTTGTAAAAACAGTTTTTCGCTCTTCCTTTTTTCTTGAAAAAACTAAAAGATCTCTCTTGTTGAAAATCAAATCAAAGAGGTTTCAATTTAAAGCAGTTCGAAAACTTTTTGAGATGAATTCTGGTGTGGTAATCGATTACTACAATGTGGTAATCGATTACTCCAGAGAGATTTTGCCTTCTCTGTTATCTCAAGCACGAAGTAATCGATTACTAGGATATGGTAATCGATTACTCCATAGTGTTTTGGGCTTCCCTGTTTTCTCAACCTGTTGGTAGTCGATTACTGATATATGGTAATCGATTACTTCAACTTAAGAACATTTAAAAAACAGTTTTCAACTTGTCAAATCAAAATAGGGTTCCCAAACTGCTCTAGCTTGATTCTCAGAGTAGATTCAACTTCTCTGTGAAGCGAGATTGAATAAAAACCACACTTAAAGCCTATTCTAAAACAATTAATACAATTAAGCTCCTATTTACAATCTATCATTAAAATCAAGATTACAAGTAGATCAAAACTAAAAACAGGAGACGACTTCTTCAGCTTCAAGTCCAACAATGTATTCCTTTATTTCTATCATCATTGTACATGTACACATATATGCATTATACTTTCACATGAATATCTTCATGTTTCCAATTATTACGATTTCTAGTTTTAAAAAACAAATTGACTATTATTCCAATAATATATTAATAACATTTCCAAAATAATATCTTAAAATCTAATTAGAATTCAGGATGTTATACTTAACGCGATTAACGAAATTTCAATTCAAGCTGTTTTAAAGATATTTTAATTTTATAAATAAAAAAAATGTCTACATAATTTAACATCATAATCATTTACTTTTTCTTGTCATTATTGTAATTTCAATTAAAAAACTCTTAAAACAACTATAAGAAAAATTAAAAAGCATATAAACAGGGTAGAATGTATTCTCTTTCATATTATTCTTGTGTTGTATTCTTTACCAGTATGAAGTAACTCCCCCTTTGATTGGGAAAATGATGAAACCCTAATTATTCCTAATATAATTCTTGATGTTATTTAGTATATGATTGGACGCTTATTTCTTCTATACTTAATGTTATTTGTTAACTGGCAATTAACAAATTGATAGTAAACCTAGGGGAACTTTGAGAAAAGAAACTTAGGTGGCACAAGAGAAATAACCATTAATGAGCTAGAGTCCTAGAGATAGGAGTAGAAAATAGTGTGAACATATTACCACTGGATTCATAGAACTAAAACCCTATTTAACTTAGTTTAATTTAATAAATTAATTAATTGTGTTAATTTAGGCGGTGTAAGTGATCTTGAGAGGGACGGTTACAAGGCTAGGAATCCGATCCAACCAAGAGTATAATTTGAATAACAAAGAGAAGAGTATTAGGGTAATTAATGGTGAAATCGGGATCCCAATTGCTTTCTTTATTCTTGAATTTCTTTCAAATTTAAATCATAATTGCATTCTCTTTAATCCTTCCAAACCGCTCATAATTATATAATTAAATTAACAATTTGATTGCTTATCGTCGTGGGATCAAAAACCTTGTTCTAAAATACTTATTACTCGAGGGTTGTGATATATTTGCCATAGCAAGCAACTAGTGTGCTCACTCACTACCAGCGGCTCTCGCATCAGTGAGGTTTGCAATATTTGTTGTAAGGATTGTGACCAATTTCAATTTTTATGTTTGTTGGGTGTTAGGTTTGATGTTAATGTTATGAGGTTTATCTTATGCCACTAGTTTTGGTGTTCGAAGTTGTTATAACGGTGAGGATGTTTTGTTAGTGTGTGTAATTTGTGTGTTTTTTTTTGTTGTTTAGTAGAAGATGTGGTGGAGTCGTTTTGGTTTAAGTTATGTTGGTGTAGTTTGTGTTGTAGTTCATGTTTTTAGCCTTGAGGTTTGAGTTTAAGCATGCGTAAAGTTGGTAGAGCTATGTTGGAGATGTTTTTGGTGTTTTGATTATGTAGATGTTTAGCTATCATGAGTATGGGTGAGTGATTGTTGGTGTTTGGCCATGTTTTGTGCTGTTTTGGGTATGGATGATGGTAAATGGTTGATCTTGATAGGTTTTTTGCAAAATATTTTTTTGAGGTGAATGTCGTGCAACTTTGGCTTGGATTTTGATGGTGGTTTAGGAAAAAATGTGGAATATATTTGGTTTTGGTTTGGTTTGACCTTGGATGTGTATTGCATAATTCTTTATGACCTGGGCTTGTGATCTTGTAAACATGGCTAGACATCATGGATTGAAACTCAATGGTGGGAAGCATTTGAGAAGAGGTGTTTAAGACTCAGGAGATGAGTTCAAGTAGAAATAAAGGATTTGGATAAGATTTTAGTGGCCTTAGGATCTACCATTTCTAGTTGAACCATTTTGTTAAGAACTATACTTAAGGGAAGGAAATTGGTTTCAAATGTGATTTCTAAAAGGGAAACTCAAACACCATTGGGATCAAATGGCATGAACTGAAGTGTATCTAAGACCAAGTGCATGAGCCCCGAAAATTGAGCTTTAAAAACATTTTGCATTAGTTACTTTTTGGTTTTTTCTCCCAAGCGAAACAGCTATCTGTTTTGGACATTTTGTTTTCTAGTTTCTTCACTTAGATAGAAGGTTTTTTGTCTAAGTATGAAAACTCACTGTTTTGGAGTTTTCTATGCTAAGTTTTTCACTTAGGCGAGAAAACTTATTGTGTTGAAATTTTCTTTGTCTGGAAATCCTCTTAGGCAAGAGATGTTTGGCCTAGGCAAAATTTGTTGTCGAGCAAAATGCCCTTTTTCTATATGTTTTGTTTGGGTCCTTTTGAGATTTTTTTCCTCTTTGTGGCATGTTTCCTAATGATAATGAATTGCTTGGACTATAGGAATAGATGTATATGTGATAAATGTTAGACAAACCTATCTTTCTTTTTCTCTGTCTCTTTTTGGACTTTTATTTAAATCAAAGTGAGTTGTTCACAAGGATTCCATAAATGGCCTTGTGAGATATATTGGTTTGCTCTACGTTGTTTGTATATGTAAAACTAGTTAGTATTTTGGTAGTTGATTACCAATTCCAGGTAATCCATTACCTCAGTTGGTTACCAGGAAAACAAATTTAATCTATTACCTCAGTTGGTAATTGATTACTTTATGTATATTTTGAAAACAAAAATTAGAAGGAAATTCAACCAGTTGAATCATGAGTAATCACACAAGATCAACTTAGTTTTCTAAGGCATTCCAACCAAGAACAAACACAAGCAAGCCTAAACTAAACAATCAATACATCAGAAACTCCTAGTTACAATTCTTCTAAGAAAACCAAAATTACATTGCATCAAAATCAAAACAACAAGAGAGACACTTCTAACATCTTCAAGTTTTAAGTCCAACAATCTCCCCCATTTTGGTATTGATGTACCAAATCCAAAGCATGGTTTTCCTTAGAGTTTAGAATGTGTGTTGATCTTATAAGAATCTTGCAATTGTTAAAACTTCCAAGTACAAAGTATATGTATTGCAGATTCACAATTCAATCCAATATATTTCAGAGCATCATCAAATTATTCATATAATAATGTAAGTCATGATTCAAAACAAAATCACCAGTACATGACCAAATAGTTATAGAAACAGAATATAAGAGATAAAAAACGATTCAAGGATTAGTTAAAATTATTACAACCCAAATTCAAATTGTTCAAATGTTCACCGCAGTAGAAAATAAATGCAATTAAGATAAACTAACAAAACCAAACCTCCCCCTATCATAGATATCTTACTCTAAACACTTCTCCCCTTATTTGGTAGATCAATATGCAAAAGAGATGTGAAAGAAAGGAAATACTAGAGGTCATCTAAGCGAGTATGGAGTCAGCTCCTTGAGGTCGAGAAACCGAGCATTCTGAGCGGACTCCATCTCGTCCAAGCGTTTGGTGGTAGTTGCCTCGATCTCATCCAACCGATCAATGACAATCGACTCAAAGCGAGACTTAGGGATATAATCCCCAGCCGCCGAATCAGAATCGTCATCGGAAGGAGGATGCAGTAGAGCTTCTTGAGGTGGAGGGGCTTCCTCCCCAGGCACCTAACCAGCGTTAGTCTTGGTCAAATACATCATCTTCAACGCTTTGTCTCCAATTATGTATATGTCCTTCACCAAGTCCCTGTTCTCATTTTGTGTATCAACCTGAAAATGCTCAATCAAGAGTATGGGCATTTGTTATCGAACAACCTTATTGTCTTTAGCATGTTATCCATGACAACATGAGCCTAATCGATTTGAATGTCGTTCTTCAACGCAGCCATCATTACCATATCCTCCTCACTGATTTGAGCATGGTGTTCTCCTCTTGCAGTAAGGATCCAACAGTTTGTGTAGTGGAGAAGTCGATCGCCGGCGTTCAGCCCGCCAGTATTGTACGTAATTTTCTTCCCTCTTTCCTTCTGTTAAGCCTTTTCCGCCTCCCACGATTCGTGGTTCTTGAGCAGGCTCATGAAGAAAATGTCCTTTTGAAGATCAAATACACTTCACGCAATCGATCTACCATTGGACGAATCCCTTCTCGTTTAAATCCAGCAAAATGAAAAAAGATATCATGAGTCAAAATCATAGTTTTCCCTTTTACCTTAGAAATCACCGTTCTCGAGGCATGGTGTGGTCGCAAATTTGAGTAGAAAACTCTCACTAAGTCCTGGTAGATGAAACCTTTCAGACCAATGAACTTCTCTAGGATTTGCTCCTTCAGCAATGAGTGGAACGTGAAACCCTGATCGTTGAGCCACTGAAAGTCAAGGATCTTCACCAGAACGAGTTCCTTGTTAGTAAAATCTCCATAGAAATGAGACTCTTGAGCAGCTGAGGTGAACCAAGGATTGATTGGACGTTCCTCCTCTCCCGAAGTAGATGGGTTCTTCCTTTTCGAGGATTCACCCATTTTGGATCGGGGGGAAGTCCTAGGCTTGAGCTTCTGAGCCATATGCTTGATTCGTTTGCCTCTCCCTTGTTCTTCCATGGATGGTGGTGGAGAAGATGAAGAAAGAGGTTTAGGGTTTTGAGAGAGAAAAGAGCTTTTGGGGTTTTTGAATGTGCTTGAATGAGGCCCAATTCCTGAAATTCACCATAAAAACTCCAAAATTGAGGTTTGTTTTAAGAACAAAGTAATGGACTCACTTAGAAGTTGTAATCGATTAAGCCCAAGTCCATTAAAATTCAAGTACAACGATGCAGTTGTTGGGGTAATCGATTAACCAAAACTGGTAATCGATTATTCCAGTGAGTAATCAAGTGAAGTGGGGTTTTCAAAACGGGTGATAATCAATTACCTAAATATGGTAATCTGATTTTTCATGTTTTGAAAGAACTTTGGTCAATGTTCATGCAATGTTATGAATATATTCCTCATTGGGGCATCATGAATGATCAATTTCTCATATATAAAGAGTTTAAGAGAGATGTTCCGCACTGAGAATACCAAGGTTGGTCCTTAGTTTGAAGAATCTCTCCTTTGGTAGAGGTTTTTTGAGGATATCCGCGAGTTGGTTCTCTGTTTCAACAAACTCCATGTCACAATCGCCCTTTTCGAGATGATCTCTTATAAAATGATGGCGCACTTCAATATGCTTAGTTCTTGAGTGCAACATTGGGTTCTTCGTGATGTTGATGACACTTTTATTATCACACTTGATAGGAATATGGTCAAGCTTTAGTCCAAAATCTTCAAGTTGTTGCTTCAACCATATGGTTTGAGCACAACAGCTACCAACAACGACATATTCAGCCTCCGCCATTGACAACGCGACACATGCTTGCTTTTTTTTGTGCCACGAAACTAGACACTCCCCAAACAAGTGACAAATACCACTCGTGCTTTTCTTGTCCGTCTTGCAACCTGCAAAATCGCAATCACTAAAACCAACTAGGTAGGAGATGTACCTTTGGGATACCACAAACCACAATTCGTTAACCCTTTGAGATATTTCAGAATTTTCTTCACAACAGTCATGTGGGATTGTTTTGGTGCCACTTGAAATCGAGCACAAACACAAACACTAAACATGATGTCCGGTCTATTCACTGTGAGATATAAGAGTGATCCAATGATCCCTCTGTATTTCGTTTGGTCCACACCCTGTCCTTTAGCATCATTATCCAAATAAAGATTAGTAGACATTGGAATGTTAGAAACCTTACAACTTTCCATCTCAAATTTTTTTAGAAGTTCTCTTGTATACTTTTCTTGGTGCAAGAAAATTCCTTCTTTCAGCTGTTTGATTTGAAGTCCTAGGAAGAATTTGAGTTCCCCCATTATGGACATATCAAACTCACCATGCATGCTAGCCACAAATTCCTCACAAAGGGATTGATTAGTTGATCCAAAAATGATATCATCAACATATACTTGGACCAAAAGAATATTGTTAGACTACCTCCTAATGAAAAGAGTTTTGTCAACATTACCTCTGTCGAACCCATTAGACAAAAAAAACTTACTTAGCCTTTCATACCATTGTATAGGAGCTCGCTTCAGGCCATAGAGAGCATTCTTTAGCTTGTAGACATGCTTAAGGAAATTGAAATCAGCTCAACCAGGTGGTTGTGAAACAAAAACTTCTTTGTTAATGTAGCCATTCAAGAATGCACTTTTTACATCCATCTGAAACAACTTAAAATCGTGAATGTAGGAAAATGCAAGTAGTAGCTGATGGAGGACCATCCTCAACACCACCAATGGAAGCTCAAGGAAGAAGGATTACAAGGTCCATGTTCAAGAAGATTCAAGAGCAAATTCAAGAAGAGTTGACTAGAGGTCAAAGTCAACAGTCAACTCAAAGTCTACTGTTGACCACAAGTCAAAGTCAACAGTCAACTCTTGAAGACTTTACTCTTAATTTTAAAACATTGTAATTTTCTTCAAGTTTTGTAATAGTTTTCCTTAGGCAATTAAGTAGGAATTGGCCATAACTTGGAGCATGTAACTCACGACCTAGTTACTCTTGTTTGGACCAATTTGGCAAGGCAAATGGGAGAGAGTGGCGCACACTCTCCTTGGGAGAGAGTGGAGAGAGTTGGATACAAAAGTTAGTGGAAATTCCACTAACTCTAATTCAAGCTTAACCATTTGATTTGATCCAAATCAAGTGGCTAAGCAAGCTTGCATTCAAGGTTGCATGATCCATGTTTCTAAGAGCAATTCGTAGCTCTTGATTTAATTTGCATCAAAGGGTTGACATTAACACTTGAGTCACATGTTTCACACCACTCAAAGGTGAAGTCTTGACCCCATGATTGAATTTTAATCAAGAGGATGAAATTGAGTCTTAAGACACATAAATCATGCTTACTCTAACTAGCACCGTGGCCCTTGATTGCTTTGCTCATCCAATGGCCAATGCTTGAATCGTGTGAGGTGCCTTAAGTGAAGGCTTTCCATACGTTGATCAAGCATTGATCCAATGGATAGCATGCCATCCGATTTGCCTTAGGAGTCTTAGTATATGTAGGTGCATTTTCAATGTGTAAAGGATCTTTGATCATTTTTATGAATTGAGAATAGCATGAGCTATCTTTGAGAGAGTTCTCTCTTGGGTTTCTTCTTAGAACCTTGAGTCTTATCAATGGATGCTTATCCTTGTGGCGATTCTTCCTCTTGACTTATTGCTTATGCATGGCGTCACCATCTTCTCTTCTTCTTCCATTTTCTCTTTTCTTCTAAGTCCTTGAGTCATTGAATCTTGTATTGCTTCTGCCATTCCTATCCTAACCGTGGAGATCCAATTGGAGAATGAAGATTGGGCCAAATTCAAGCTTCCTTCCAAGCTAGCTTATATCAAGTGGTATCTAGAGCTTGTTCTTCTTCAAGATTGGAACCTCTACCCATTTTGTGTAATAAGCCTTTCGGTGATCTAAGTGTTCTTTGTGTTCTTCATTTAATTTTCTTAGTGTGCTTAGGATCCATCATTAGATTTCCTTAATTGTCTAGTAGTTGTGTCAATTTCTTGTTTAGAAAATTTTTGTTCGGTGAAAGTGCTTCAAATCATCTTGTTTATGCTTTGATCCGTTTGATGTTGGTCCCTATGTGTGAATCTAGAGGGGGGTGAATAGATTCTAGTTCCACTATAGCCCAATTTTCGCGAGTTTCTAATTCCTTTTAATTCAAACAAAACTATTCTTGATTACCTATCAATAGTTGAGACAGATAAGCGAGAAATATCAAAGATACACAACGGAAATACCAAAAGGAAAACTCAGAAACACGTTAGTAATCAATATACAGCGTAATCAATATCAGTATCTAACTGTTCCAGTTTTAGTTGATTACCGAGTCAATTACCGAGTTAATTACCTAACAAATTGCAAAAAATAAATCGTGATAACAGCAATGTAAGGTAAACGGTAAAGAGAAGAAGGAAGAAGAAGAGTGCATAGAGATTTATACTGGTTCGACCCACTGCCTACATCCAGTCCCAACCCAACAACTGTTGCGATCGGTTTTCCACTATCAAATGATCCCTTTTGTGTTCTTTTACATTCACTCTGCAACAAGCAACACAAAAACGAAATCAAAACACCCAAAAGCCTGTCCTTTAACCCAAAGAACAGTTCTTCCCTAACCTTGGAACACCCAAGATCAAACCTTTGAGAAAACACTTCTCAAGGACCTTTACTCTATCTAGAGAGACCTCTCTCCTAGAGTAACAACCCAGAAATCAAAAAGGTAAACAAAAGATCAGTTTAGAAAACACCTGGAGTGTATATCTGATCACAAAAGAAAACATTATGAATGCCACCCAGTCAGAGAAAAGATCAAGTTTTGCCCTTTCTTTATGAAAAACTTGATAAACTCTTGAAGTTCTTTATGGGTTTCTTGGAAAAGATGATGAACTCAGTTTAGAGAGAATTTTGAAAGTGTATGAACTTTTCTAAAACTTATGTTCCAAGATCTTATGTTAATTTTTGAGAAAAGAGTATTTATATGTTCAATTAAAAACACAATTTGGGCAACTTAATGATTTTCTGATAGGGGTAATCGACTGCCAGAAGCTGGTAATCGATTAAACCAGTGAGCAAAGGTTTCCAGGGTGATTTTTAGTCATGGTAATCGATTAACCCGAGGGGTAATCGATTATTCCAGTGACAAATGAATTCCCACACTCTGTTACCTACTGTTTGTAGTTGATTACCTGTTGTTGGTAGTTAACTACCTACTGTTGATAATCTATTACCTCAGTTGGTTACCAAAGACATTTTTAAAATATATTAGAGAGGGAAATCAAACATTTAACACATGAGAAATCACACTAGATTGCCAAGCTCTCCAGCGCATTCAAACAAAGAACAACCGCATACATACCTAAACTAAACAATCACTACATAGGAAACTCCTAATTACATTTCATCTAAAAAAACCAAAATTACATAATCATCAAAAGCAAAACACCAAGAGAGACTCCAAAGCATCTTCAAGCTTTAAGTCCAACAATCTCCCCCTTTTTGGTTTTGATGTACCAAATCTCAACCAAGGTTTTCCTAGAAGTTTAGGATGTGTGTTGATCTTCTAAGAATCCTGCAACTGTTAGGGATATCCAAATACGCAGTATATGCATTGCAGATTCACTGTACAATCTATCTTAAATAGAGCATTATACTATCAATCATCAAGTAAAATCATCCATTCAAAAAATATAAGACATGATTCAATTCACAATCATAGACCAAGACCAGAAAGATTAAAAACAAAATCGGAATATAAACCATAACGTGAAACTATTACAACCATATCGAATTGTTCAAGTTCAAATATCCAAAGAGAGAATTGTTCAGAGCAAATGAAAATAACAGAAACAATAGTTCAACCATAAAGCGCAAAACCCAATGCTACCAAAAGCTACTCAATACTACTCAATACTCAATATTAGCTACTCTACTCTACTCCCCCTATCTAGGATAACCTATAAATTCATTCATTCTCCCCCTATTTGGTATATCAAGAAGCAAAAGAGAGAGAAGTGATAAGAAGGGAATACTAGAGTGCATCAAAGCGAGTATGAAGAGACTTCAGCAGCTCCTTGAGATCCAAGAAGCGAGCATTGTTTGCAGCCTCCATGTCATCCAATCTTTTGGCAGTGGTGGCTTCCAGCTCATCCATCCTATCAATGACAATTGATTCAAAACGGGATTTAGGGATGTACTCCCCAGCCGCCGAATCATCATCATCAGAAGGTGGATCGGTTGCAGCTTCTGTTTGTTGTTGTTGTTGTGGTGCTTCTTCCCTTGGCACCCATCCAACATCAGTTTTTGTCAATCGCATCATCTTCAACGCTTTGTCTCCAATGATGTGAATGTCCTTCACCAGGTCTCGGTTCTCATTTGTAGTATCAACCTGAAAATGCTCAAGCAAACGTGAAATAAACAGAGAATAGGGGCATTTGTTGTCAAATAGCCTTCTCGTCTTGAGCATGTTGTCCATCACAACATGTGCCCAGTCGATTTGAATGCCATTTTTCAACGCTGCCATCATCACCATATCCTCCTCATTGATCTGAGCGTGATTGGCTCCTCTTGCAGCTAGGATCCAGCAAATTGTATAGTGAAGAAGACGATCGTCGGCGTTCAGCCCGCCGGTGTTGTAGGTGATCTTCTTCCCACGCTCCTTTCTTGCAGCCTTTTCCGCTTCCCATGCCTCGGGATTTTTGAGTAGGCTCATAAAGAAAGAATCTTTGTGAAGCTCGATTCCTTGTGCTTGCAAGTGCTCAATCGTAGGGCGTATACCTTCATCTTTAAATCCAGCAAAACGGAAAAAATATATCATGAGTCAAAATCATAGGTTTGCCCTTTACCTCGGAGATTACCATTTCGGTGGCTTGGTGTGGTCGGAGGTTGGAGCAGAAAACTCTCACTAGATCGGGGTATATGTGACCCTTCAGACCAAAACTTCTCAAGGTTCTGATCTCGGAGCAAAGAGTGAAATGTGAACCCTTGTGCATCCAGCCATCGGAGGTCCAAAATCTTCGCTGGAACGAGTTCCTTGTTTGCGAAATCTCCATAGAAACGTGATTCTTGTGCAGTAGAGGTGAACCACAGATTGATTGGGCGTGCCACGGTTTCTCCGGGAGATGTGGGTTCTTTCCTCTTGGAGGAGGATTCACCCTTCTTTGATCGGGGCGAAACTCTTGGCTTAGGCTTGTGACCCACGTGCTTGATCCGCTTGCCTCGTCCTTGCTCTTCCATTGATGGTGGTGGTGGAGAAGATGAAGAAGATGAAAAAGGGGTTTTAGGGTTAGAGAGAGAAAGAGATTTTTAGGGTTTGTGAGATGTGTAGAATGAAACCCAAAACCTGAAAATCACTTATAAGAACTCCACAATTGAGGTTAGATTCAATGAACAAAGTATTGGACTCTAAGAAATTGTAATCGATTAGGCCCAAATCCATGAAAAACACTTGAAAAACCCTTTCAGCAGCGAAGGTAATCGATTACCCTTACGTGGTAATCGATTACTCCAGTGAGTAACCAAAACAGTTTTGAAAACAGGGGACATGGTAATCGATTAACCAGCCAAGGTAATCGATTACTCCAGTGGCTCACAAACTAGAAAACCCATTTTTGAAATCGTGGTAATCGATTACCAAGTGGGGTAATCGATTACTCCAGAGAGTAATTCACCAAAAACTTTGAAATCAAGCTAGGTAATCGATTGAAATGCAATGGTAATCGATTATCTATATCAGAAACATTGAAAACACTTGATTTTGCATGTTTTGAAATAGAATTGGTCATGACTATGTAATGTAATGAACTCATACCTTGTTGGAGCACCATGAATGATCCAACTTACCATACATAGAGAATTCATGAGAGATGTTCCTCACTTAGTATACCAAGATTGGTTCTAAGTTTGAAGAATCTCTCCTTCGGTAGGGGCTTTGTGAAGATATCCGCGAGTTGGTTCTCCGTTTCAATGAATTCCACTTCACAGTCACCTTTCTCAACATGATCTCTTATGAAATGATGGCGCACCTCAATATGCTTTGTTCTTGAGTGCAAAACCGGGTTCTTCGTGATACTGATTGCACTTGTATTGTCACACTTGATAGGAATGTGATCAAGCTTTAGTCCAAAATCCTCAAGTTGTTGCTTCAACCAAATGGTTTGAGCACAACAGCTACCCGCAGCAACATACTCCGCTTCTGCTGTTAATAGAGCAACACATGCTTGCTTCTTGCTGTACCATGAGACTAAGCTCTCTCCAAACAAGTGACATACACCACTCATGCTCTTTCTATCTGTTTTGCAACCTGCAAAATCTGAATCACTAAAACCGACTAGAGTAGGGGACGTACCTTTGGGATACCACAAACTGCAGTTCGTTATTCCTTTAAGATACTTTAGAATTTTCTTCACAGCAGTCATGTGTGATTGTTTTGGTGCAGATTGAAATCGCGCACAAACACACACACACACTCGAACATTATATCCGTCTCTCATTTGTGAGATACAAGAGTGATCCAATGATCCTCTCGTACTTTGTTTGGTCTACTTCTAGTCCTGTAGCATCATTATCTAAAAAGAGATTAGTTGACATAGGTATATTAGAGATCTTACAACTCTCCATGTCGAATTTCTTTAACAACTCTTTAGTGTACTTTGCTTGATGTATAAAGGTTCCTTCTTTCAGTTGCTTGACTTGCAGTCCTAGGAAGAATTTCAGTTCTCCCATCATAGACATGTCAAACTCTCCCTGCATGCTTTCCACAAATTCTTCACACAGAGATTAATTAGTTGATCCAAAAATGATATCATCAACATACACTTGGACCAATAAAATACTGTTAGACTTCCTCCTAATGAAAAGAGTTTTGTCAACATTACCTCTGTTGAACCTTTTTGACAAGAGAAACTTACTTAACCTTTCATACCATTGTCTGGGGGCTTGCTTCAGACCATAGAGGGCCTTCTTTAGCTTGTACACATGCTCAGGGTAACTGAAGTCAGTGAAACCAGGAGGTTGTGAAACAAAGACTTCCTCATTGATGTAGCCATTTAAGAACGCACTTTTAACATCCATCTGAAACAGCTTAAAATCATGAATGCAGGCAAAAGCAAGTAAGACTCTTACAGCTTCTAATCTAGCAACTGGGGCATATGTTTCATCAAAGTCTATTCCTTCTTGTTGATTATATCCCTTAGCTACTAATCTTGCCTTATTCCTAACCACTATTCCATTTTCATCTAGCTTATTCTTAAACACCCATTTTGTTCCAATTAGATTCATATCTCTATTAAAAGGTACTAACTCCCAAACGTCATTCCTTTTAAATTGATTTAACTCCTCATGCATAACATTCATCCAAAATTCATCATTTATAGCATCATCAACACAAGAGGGTTCAAATTGAGATACAAACGCATAATCATCACAGAACATATTATGGGAGGATCTAGTGGATACTCCCTTATGGATGTCACCAATGATGTTGTCAAGAGATAAATCTCTTGGTTTCCTCCATTCTCTTGGTAGGTCATGAGAATTGGTTGGTGTATCTTGCTGTAATTATGGTTTACTGTTGCTGTCTTCACCTGTAATCTCATCATCATCAACAAAAACACTTCCCTTTTGGGGATTATTAGATTCATCAAATTTTACATGTACAGATTCCTCAATGCACATTCTCCTTTTATTGAAAACTCTATATGTTTTACTTGTTGATGAATACCCAATAAACACACCCTCATCCGCCTTGGCGTCAAACTTACCAAGTGGCTCTTTGCCATTATTCAGAACAAAACATTTGCACCCGAATACTCTAAAATGAGAAATATTGGGTTTCTTGTCCTTATAGAGTTCATAAGGGGTTTTCTTTAAAAAGGACGAATCACAATTCGTTTAGAACATAGCAAGAAAACCGCATCAGCCCAAAAGTGTTTAGGCAGAGCACTCTCACTTAACATAGCTCTAGCTAGTTCTATTAAGGATCTGTTTTTCCTCTCAACAACCCCGTTTTGTTACGGAGTTCTTGGAGCGGAAAAGTTGTGATCGATTCCATATTTTTCACAAAAGTTTTCAAAAGGTTCATTTTCAAATTCCCCTCCATGATCACTCCTAAGAGACTTGATTTTCAAATCTTTTTCGTTTGTATCCTTTTGGCAAGAATTTTAAAAACTTTGAAGGTTTTGTCTTTATTTGGTATAAATGTAACCCAAGCAAAACGAGAGTAATTATATACTAAAACTAGTCCATACAGGTTTCCACCCAAACTAGTAGTTCTAGATGGACCAAAGAGATCCATGTGCAGTAGCTCAAGTGGTCTAGAAGTTGAAACAACATTTTTGGTTTTAAAGGAGCTTTAGATCGCTTGCCCTTCATGCATCACATAGGCATTCTCTTTTGAACCTCAAGTTAGGTAACCCTTGTACTAGGTTCTTAGATGAAAGCTTATTCAGCTGATGAACATCAATATGAGCTATACGTCTATGCCAAAGCCATGATAAATCATCGTTTGACATAAGACATGCATGATATGATGATGAATGATCAAGTTCAAGGATGTAGATGTTACCATGTCTCTTACCGACAATTAATATCTCACTCGAGTCACTGCTACTGATCTTGCAGCAACCATTATCGAATGATACTTGATAGCCTTTATCGCATAGTTGGCTAATACTTAGAAGATTGAATTTCAAACCTTCCATAAGCAGTAAATCTGCAATCACAGTGTTGGATTTGTCTCCAACTGCACCTATACCCAGTATTTTCCCTTTGTTGTTATCTCCATACACTACTGAACCAGATTCTTTTGATTTGAAGGAGATAAAATTGCTCTTGTCGCCTGTCATATGTCTTGAGCAGCCGCTATCCAAATACCAAGTTGAGTGTTTGGCTCTCAAGCATACCTACACAGAAAAAGATATCACTTTGTTTTTGGTACCCAAGTCTTGTTGGATCCATTAGTGTTAGAGCTGTGACTATCTTTCCTAATCCATTTAAACAATCCACTAGTTATTCCTTCCTTTCTAATCATGCAATTATAAGAGTTATGTCCAGGTTTCATACAATAACTGCAAGAGAAAGTTCTGTTTTTGCTGGTTTGTCTAAATGCAAAGAACTTCATGTTATTCTTTTTCAAGGAGGCATCAAAAGACTTACGCTTTGAACATGGTAGTTTCAAGGTATCATTTTCCTTTTTCAGACTTTGAACATCAGTTTTCAAAACAGAAATATCATTTTCCAAATCAGTAATTTTGTTTTTCAAAACCTTGTTCAACTTGCCTAGTTTTTCGGCTTCCTTGTAAAGTTCACAAAAAGCAGTTTGCAGCTCATCATAGTCAAAAGTAGATGAATCGGAATCACTTACCTCATCATTGGATGTTGGATTGGCCATGAGACACAAATTTGCTTCTTCATTATCACTTCCACTAGAGGTTGAGGAATCATTCTCTTCCCAAGCTATGTATGCCTTTTTCTTGCGAAATCTGTCCTTCTTGGGTCGTTCCTCATGTTCTACTCTTCTAGGCTCACTGCTGTTACTTTTCTTCATGTTGGGGCACTCCGATTTGTAGTGGCCCACCTTTCCACACTCATAACAAGTGACCTTTGAAGATGAACTCTCATTCCTCTTGAAGCCTTTTCTGGAATTGTTGAATCTCTTTTTATCATTGTTCCTCTTTATGAACTTTTTGAATTTCCTTACCATGAGATTCATATTTTCCTGTTCAGACTCACTACCACAGCTTGACGCATCGCTCTCACTAGCTGTGTCTTCCATCTTGAGTGCTAGACCTTTGGATTTCTTATCTTTTTGTTCTTCATCAGCAATACGGGACATATCCATTTCATACTCCCTCAACTTACCAAATAACTTTGCACTTGTCATCAAGGCTAGGTTCTTTGATTCAGTGATTTCTGTGACAGTTGGTTGCCATTTTCTGCTCAAGGATTTCAGCACCTTCACATTGACTTCTTCCTCAACGAAGATCTTACCAAGTCCTTTGAGATGGTTTACGATGTGTGTGAAACGTTTCTGCATATCTATCACGGACTCACTTTGTGCCATCCTGAAAGTTTCGTATTCTTGGATCAAGGTATTCTTCCTTGCCCTTCGTACTTCAGCGGTTCCTTCGTGTGTGACCCTTATTAGATCCCAAGCTTCTTTGGCAATGTTGCAAGCTGAAATTCTGAAAAATTCATCTGAATTCAAAGCAGAATGTATAATATTTAAAGCTTTTGCATCATTCTCAGCTCTCCTAATTTCTTCTTGTTCCCATCTCTCAAATGGTTTTTCAATCTCATTGCCATTTTCTATGTATGTAGGGACCTTGAAATCAGTCACAACCGCTTGCCAAATGCTTCTATGTACAGACTCCTTAAAGATTTTCATCCTCACTTTCCAAAAAGGATAGTTATCACCACAAAACAGAGGAGGTCTGTTAATAGAGGCACCTTCAGCGAATGGTAATTGATTACCAGCCATTCTAAGGAACTATGGATCAAAATCTAGAGCAACTAGGAGATAAAGCTCTTGTACCAATTGTTGGTCCCTATGTGTGAATCTAGAGGGGGGGTGAATAGATTCTAGTTCCACTATAGCCCAACTTTCGCGAGTTTCTAATTCCTTTTAATTCAAACAAAACTATTCTTGATTACCTATCAATAGTTGAGACAGATAAGCGAGAAATATCAAAGATACACAGCGGAAATACTAAAAGGAAAACTCAGAAACACGTTAGTAATCAATATACAGCGTAATCAATATCAGTATCTAACTGTTCCAGTTTTAGTTGATTACCGAGTCAATTACCGAGTTAATTACCTAACAAATTGCAGAAAATAAATCGTGATAACAGCAATGTAAGGTAAACGGTAAAGAGAAGAAGGAAGAAGAAGAGTGCACAGAGATTTATACAGGTTCGGCCCACTGCCTACATCCAGTCCCAACCCAACAACTGTTGCGATCGGTTTTCCACTATCAAATGATCCCTTTTGTGTTCTTTTACATTCACTCTACAACAAGCAACACAAAAACGAAATCAAAACACCCAAAAGCCTGTCCTTTAACCCAAAGAACAATTCTTCCCTGACCTTGGAACACCCAAGATCAAACCTTTGAGAAACACTTCTTAAGGACCTTTACTCTATCTAGAGAGACCTCTCTCCTAGAGTAACAACCCAGAAATCAAAAAGGTAAACAAAAGATCAGTTTAGAAAACACCTAGAGTGTAGATCTGATCACAAAAGAAAACACTATGAATGCCACCCAGTCAGAGAAAAGATCAAGTTTTGCCCTTTCTTTATGAAAAACTTGATAAACTCTTGAAGTTCTTTATGGGTTTCTTGGAAAAGATGATGAACTCAGTTTAGAGAGAATTTTGAAAGTGTATGAACTTTTCTAAAACTTATGTTCCAAGATCTTATGTTAATTTTTGAGAAAAGAGTATTTATATGTTCAATTAAAAACACAATTTGGGCAACTTAATGATTTTCTGATAGGGGTAATCGATCGCGCAAGTTGTAATCGATTAAACCAGTGAGCAAAGGTTTCCAGGGTGATTTTAGTCATGGTAATCGATTAACCCGAGGGGGTAATCGATTACTCCAGTGACAAATGAATTCCCACACTCTGTTACCTACTGTTGGTAGTTGATTACCTGCTGTTGGTAGTTAACTACCTACTGTTGGTAATCTATTACCTCAGTTGGTTACCAAAGACATTTTCAAAATATATTAGAGAGGGAAATCAAACATTTGACACATGAGAAATCACACTAGATTTCCAAGCTCTCCAGCGCATTCAAACAAAGAACAACCACATACATGCCTAAACTAAACAATCAATACATAGGAAACTCCTAATTACATTTCATCTAAGAAAACCAAAATTACATAATCATCAAAAGCAAAACACCAAGAGAGACTCCAAAGCATCTTCAAGCTTTAAGTCCAACATTTGATCTATGTGTTATTGTGTTATTGCTGGATTAAACACTTTCACAAACATGTTATATGCGGAGGAAATCAAAGTTATATGATAGAAATCCATACTAGCACTTGGCCTTGTGTTGATTCACTCAAATTCAGACTAGTTCACATGCTAACTTGTGATATATGTGTGTTAATTGTGTTGGTATGATGTGCTGCAGCAAACATGAGTATAATGCCCTGTTTTGGGATGAATGCCCTGTTTTGAATCATGCCAATTGCTGTTAACATGCTATATGCTAAGTGATTTGTGCAAAATTTGAGTTCAAGTAGCCTTAATCTTGCTTATCTTTGTTACTAGTAAATTTTAGTTAATTTGAGTACTTGGAGTGAGTAGTATCTTGCTGTCCAGTAGAGTAATTGAAAAAGAAAAACAAAGAAAAGGCAAGAAAGAAAAGAAAAGAACCAAAAGATTGAAAGAAAAATTCAAAACAAGAAAATCAAGGAAAAGTTACTTGGGAGAAAATTGAGTAGAAAAGGAAATTTGGGTAAATTTTGTGTAAGAAAAGTGGTGCAGTACCGTGAGCTTGAGGTCAAGAAAAATTCTCAAGTTGTGATATAAGTTGTGTTGGGAAAATTTGAAACACTTGAGGTCAAGTACTCATCACTAAAATTGCTAGTAACTTGGTATTTTGAGCTTGAATTGTGCCTAGTTCTTGGCAATTTTTTTTTGTGAACTCCAATTTGTTTGAAATTTTCCAGCATTGTTCTCGTTGATATATATGATGAGTTTCTGCACTTGAATGAATTTTTAACCTCACAAAATTCCTTGCCCATATAGCTCATTAAATCGGTCTTAAAAATTTGATCACTAGCCATACTTGAGTTTGAGTGCTTGAAAAATTTTGTCTTGGCTAAGTGGTTGATCCAGCAAGTTTGGTGTCCCTTGCTGTCCAATAGTAAGCCTTTGTCATATCAATTCAATTCCTTGATTTGAGTAGCTAATTCATTTCTTTGGGTACCTTTTATTGGAATCCTTGGTTTTGTCTTAGTGTTTGCTTCATTGGAACTCTTGAGTCAAAAGAAGAATTGTGCCTCTTTCACAAGGATTTATTCCTAGATAATTGATTGTAGGTTCAATTAGAAACTTTGAGGGAGACTTGAGAGGAAAAAGGCAAGAGTGAATAATATAGAAAGAGCCTTAAAGTGTGATACACGAGTACTACTAGAGTGAAACACTTATGAGTGGCAAGGATTTCTTTTATATATATTCTTGTGTTTTGTTGTCTAACCTTTCTTGTGCAGCCATGGAGACCTCTCCAAGTGTGGGAAATGATCTCTCACCAAAGTCTAGAAGAATGGTAGATATGATGAGATCCATGTTCAATGCTAGCTTAGATGAGAGATTTGACCAAGAGAGACGGTTGAAGGAGGAAAGGAAGATAAGGAAGGAGTTAGGGAAGAAAATCCTTGGAGACACTAGTGGCAACCGTAGGGATCACAATAGTGGAGGTGCTGGACATGGTGGAAACCGAGGGGAAGAAAGTGATGAGGTACCTAGGAATAGGAGGAGTAGCCATAGGGGAAGTGGAAATGAAAGAGGACACCCTAGAGGAAGCTATGAGACTCCTAGAGAGAGTGATTGGGGAAGTAACTATGAGGAGGAAGAAGCCTTTAGAGCCTTTGAAAATGAAAGGAGAGAAAGGAGAACCCCTCACCATAGGAGACAACCTCACACATCTAGGAGACCTTTTGGAGAGGATGAGCCTAGAGCATGGGAGGGAAACACCAAAATAACCTTACCTAAATTCCTTGGAGATGGTGATGCCGAAACCTACTTAGATTGGGTGATGAAGGTGGACCAAGTCTACTCTTGTTATCCTAGCTTGAGTGAGGAGAAGAGGCTTAACATGGCCATACTTGAGTTTGAGGGCTATGCATTGGTTTGGTGGAACCAAGTGCTAGTGGATGCCGAGAAGAGAAGAAGGCCACATATCACATCTTGGACCCAACTCAAGGATGCAATGAAGGGAAGGTTTGTGCCTAGTTCCTATACAAGAGATCTACATGTGAGACTCCAAAGACTAACTCAAGGAGGGAGAAGTGTACAAGAATACTACAAGACTTGGAGCTCACACTCTTGAGGGCGGATTACCAAGAGGACAAGGAGGCCACCATAGCTAGGTTCACCAATGGGCTAAATAGGGAGATTCAAGATGTCTTGGAGCTCCAAAACTATAGGACCTTGGAAGATGCCATACATAAGGCCGAGAGGATTGAAGGCCAATTAAAGAGGAATGACACTTTCAAGAAGGCATACAACAATAGTTCTTCAAGTTAGAAGGATAGGCAAAAGAAGGAGGGAAGTTCCAAGCCTTTCTTCAAGTCCAACCGAGATGACACTAAGGGTAAAGAGCTTGCTAAATCTATTTCTAAACCCTCTAACATTAAATGTTTCAAATGTCTAGGTCATGGACACATTGCCTCACAATGCCCCAACAAGAAGACCATGGTGATTAGAGTGGATGGTGGTATCACAAGTGAAGGAACCACTCAATCATCAAGTGAGGAGGAAGCTAGTGCTAGTGACCACTCAAGCATGGAGCAACCGGAGGATGGAGACCTGGTAAGGAGAATGCTTGGCAACGCATGTGTAGACCTTGATGACACACAAAGAGAGAATATATTCCACACAAGGTGTACAATTGGCGGCAAGGTATGCTCCTTAATCATAGATAGTGGTAGTTGCACCAATGTGGTTAGCACTAGGCTTGTTGAAAAACTTGGTCTCAAGACCACTTCACATGCTAAACCTTATAAATTGCAATGGCTTAGTGAGAAAGGAGAATTATTAGTTAACAAACAAGTTTTGATTACTTTCACTATAGGTAGATATAATGATGAGGTCTTATGTGACATAGTACCTATGGAAGCATCTCATATCTTGTTAGGTAGGCCATGAAAATTTGATAAACATGCATTAGATGATGGAGTGTCTAACACATATGTATTCTCTCATGGTAGTAGGAAAATAACTCTTAGACCTTTGACACCTAGAGAGGTATGTGAGGACCAAGTGAAGATGAAAATCAAAAGAGAGGGTGAGAGAAAGGCAAGTGAAGGCCAAAAACATGAAAAATCACCCAAGAATAGCAAAAAGAATCCTTTGGCTGAGAGTTGTGAAATAATTACCAAAACTGCCACTGCACAAAATTCAGCAAAACTTAGGCTAGGTAAGTCCAAATTAAGTGATTCCAAAGAGTGTAGGAAGCTTGAGAAGGGGGCTACCAAGTCTAAGGAAAGTTTACTTGTGAGTAGGAGTGAAGTTAAGAGGGAATTCTTAGCTAGGAAATCCATGTTTCAATGCTTACCATCTCCTTGTTTTTTGAATGCAAACTTTGTGGGAGATCAAGTAAGCTTAGACCTCTTACTAGAAGAATTTGAGGATGTGTTCCCTAATGAGATACCCCACGGCCTACCTCCATTGAGAGGCATTGAGCACCAAATTGATTTGATCCCGGGTGCTCCACTTCCAAATAGGCCAACTTATAGGACTACTCCACAAGAAACTCATGAGATTGAAAGGCAAGTCCAAGACTTAGTGAGCAAAGGGTGGGTAAAAGAGAGTCTATCACCATGTGCATCACCGGTTATCTTAGTCCCTAAGAAGGAGGGCACATGGAGGATGTGCACCGATTGTAGGGCTATCAATAACATAACCATTAGATATAGACACCCCATTCCTAGATTGGATGACTTGCTTGATGAGTTACATGGCTCAACCATATTCACTAAGGTTGATCTTAAAAGTGGTTACCACCAAATAAGAATGAAAAATGGTGATGAGTGGAAAACCACCTTTAAAACCAAATTTGGTTTATATGAATGGTTAGTCATGCCATTTGGGCTATCTAATGCCCCAAGTACTTTCATGAGGCTTATGAATCATGTGCTTAAGGAATTCTTAGGAAAATTTGTGGTAGTATACTTTGATGATATCCTTATCTATAGCAAATCTTTCCTTGATCACTTAACACATTTGAGATTTGTTTTGGAAGTACTTAGAAAGGAGAAGCTCTATGCGAACAAGGAGAATTGCACATTTGCCATGGACCAAGTGGTGTTCCTCGGTTTTGTGGTAAGTTCCAAGGGTGTGCAAGTTGATGAGAGCAAAGTGAAGGCAATCCTTGAGTGGCCGAGACCCGCCAATGTGAAAGAAGTGAGGAGCTTCCATGGGCTTGCAAGCTTCTATAGGAGATTTGTGAAAGACTTTAGTACCATTGCATCTCCTCTCAATGAGCTTGTGAAGAAGGAAGTACCCTTCACTTGGGGGCCAAAACAAGAGGAAGCTTTTACTCTTTTGAAAGAAAAACTTACCAATGCTCCTATTTTATCTATGCCTAACTTTGAATTATCTTTTGAGCTTGAATGTGATGCTTCTAATCTTGGTATAGGTGCTGTTTTGAAACAAGAAAATCATCCCATTGCCTATTTTAGTGAGAAGCTAAAAGGAGCACAACTCAACCACTCCACCCATGACAAGGAGCTATATGCTTTGGTGAGGGCTTTGCAAACATGGCAACATTACCTCCTTCCTAAGGAGTTCATTGTCCACACCGACCATGAAGCCTTGAAGCATTTAAGATCTCAAGGCAAGCTCAACAAAAGGCATGCAAGGTGGATGGAGTTTGTAGAAACATTCCCCTACATCATCAAGCATAAGAAAGGAGTAACAAACATTGTTGCGGATGCTCTTAGTAGGAGGTATACACTCTTATCTTTGCTTGAATCTAAGTTGTTGGGATTTGAACATATAAAGGCCTTGTATAATGATGATGATGACTTTGGCCGTGAGTTTCTAACATGTGAAAAGGTTGCTCACAATGAATTCTTTAGGCATGATGGTTACCTTTTTAAAGGAAAATGTTTATGTGTGCCTAAGACATCATTGAGAGAACTCTTAGTGTGTGAAGCTGATGGAGGACCATCTCCAAAAGCCCAACCAAACTCTCCAACCTTACTTTTCAATTTGGGCTTCTAATAAAATTCGCTGCTGATTTTTGCATCTGACCTGTTTCAGTATTTCGATCATAACTCGAGCTACACAGGTCCAATTGAGGTAATCTTGGTGCCAAATTAAAGAAGACTTCAAGGGCTACAAAATCTATGAAGACACCAAAACCCAGTTCGAACTGCAACTAGTTGGAAAATGAGCTTGAAGTTAGCGTTGGAATGCTTCCAGGAATTTTCAGCGAAATGTTTTAATGTTTAGGCTTATTAATAGTTTTCTTTCAATTATGTAATTGTTTTAAGGATTTAATTTGGGCCTAAACTTGTAATAAACAAATAATTAGTGACCCTTAGATAGGATTCTAATCCAAGGGTTAAGCTTAGAAGCTTGGAGTGCAAGCTTGGCACCATGACCATTAGATGAGGATACTAATCCAAGGGCTAAGCTTAGAAGCTTGGAGTGCAAGCTTGATGCCATAACCGTTGGATGAGGGTCTACATCCAAGGGTGGAGGATTGATCCTTGTCCTCGAAGCTAATCAAGCTTCCACCACAAACTTCCCTTCATAGCCGTTAGATTAGAATCTAATCTAATGGTGGAAATTAGTTCCTTGCATAGCAAGTTAGCTCCACACCTTAGTAGTATAAATAGGATTTCTTTTGTAATTCAAACACTTTTGATAAATTTTCTACATATTGAATTAAGCTAAGAGCTTATTCTTGAGAGTGTTCTCTCTTGTGTTCTTGTGAAGAACCTTGAATCTCATCAATGGCTTCCTTGTCCATTGTGGTGGTTCCACCTCTAGCTTATTGGCACTTGCCATGGCGCTTCCATCTCTAAACTCCTTCCGCTTTCTATTTCTTTTTCTCCTTGAGGCCTTGAGCTTCTTCTTCATTTTTCCAAGCCTCCATTGAAGCATGAAGATCCGCAACTTATATGCTATTCTCCTTGAGGATTGCATCAAATTTGGTATCAGAGCTTGTTCTACTTCAATTGGAGCATTCTATCGGTTTGAAATTTCCTTACCTTGAATTTTCGTTTTTCTCTTCAATTTCTTGTGTAGTTTCGTGTTGTATGAACTTGCTTGAGTTCTTCACATGTTCCTTGAGTTGTCTTCATCTTGAATTTGAGTTTTCATGTTAAAAAAATTCCTAGATCTAAAATTCCTATCAATTCCTTGTGTTTTCACCGTTTAATTTTCCTTCTAAGCTTGTTCTAGTAATTTGCACATGTGTTCTTGCTTTTGCTTCATATGAACCGTGCCAAATCCATGTCAATCTGTGAATCCATGATTTGAATGTGTTTAAGGTGCTGTTCACATGTTTTAAGTGCTAAGAATTGTGCATTACAAGTTCAAGTAGCTTTCACCATGCTTAATCTAGCTTACTAGTAATTTTAGACTTAATTTTGCTTTAGTCTTAGGTTTTTCTCAATTCGGTCCAGCAAAAGAAAGTCAAGAAAAAGAAGTACAAATTCAAAGGAAAAAGAAAATCAAAAGAAAGATTACAAGAAAAAGAATCACAAGAAAAATCAAAGAGAAGAGAAAACAAGAAAAGTGAAATTCTAGTGAAAATTCAAGTGACTAGAAAAAGAACAAATGAAAAGTGATTTTAGTGAAATTAAAGCCTAATTGTGCAGTGGAGTAACTTGACAAATTGAACCTCTAAACACTCCCAAAATTAGTAGTTCAAAGGACTTAGAACACTAGAGACACTTAGGACTAAGCATTATCACCAAAACTTGAGTTTAGATTGCTAGTAGCCTAGATTCTTGAACTTGTGGTGTGTGATGTGCTTGGTAACTTAAAACTCTATTTTTTTCCCTGTATTTTGAGCATATTACTTGGCTGTACAGTGGTGAAAAAACTGCACCTAATCATTTAAAATCACTTCACAAAAATTCACTTGAAACTTGCCTAAAAATCCGGTTTCAAATTGCTATTAAATTGGCTTGAAATTTTGTCTTCGGTGTTGCCATAATTTTCCAGTTTTTGAGCATTATTTGTGGCTGTCCAAACTGCAGTAGTTTAGTGCCTTTGTCGCATATAAACTTCTTATATTTGAGTAGCCAAAATTTTGTTCATTGAGTACCTTTTATTGCTTGTCATTTTTGGACTCCTAAGTTTTGTCTTGAGTTGGTATTTCTTGGACTTCTTAAGCTTGACTCTAGAACCGTTTCTTTTTCACTTTGGAAACTTGGACCTTGAATGATTGATTAGAGGTTTGAACAAGAGTATAAAGAGAGGTTGAGTGGAAAAAGACAAGAGTGAACATTTGAGAAAGAGTCTTGAAAGTGTGATACACGAGTGATACTAGAGTGAAACACTTAGAGAGTGGCAAGGATCTTTTATATGCTTGTACTTGTTATCTAACCTTTCTTTGTGCAGCCATGGAAAGTTCTCCTAGTGTATGGAATGATCTCTCACCTAAAGAAAAGAAGATGGTGGGATTGATGAGTACCATGATTCACACAACTTTGGGAAGAGAGATTCGACCAAAGAAGGAGAGAAAAGGAGGAAAGGAGGTTGAGAAAGGAGCATGATAAGAGGATCCTTGAGAAGTCTAGTAGAAACCGTGAACATCATGGGAGGAAGGAGAAAACCTTGAGAGAAAACCATGAGAGAAAGGAAAGAGAAGAGCATGAAAGGAGAAGATGTTGGACTTAAAGCTTGAAGATGTGTTTGTTCTCCTTTTTAGTGTTTTGATTTTGATGTTATGGAATTGTGGTTTTTCTTAGATGAAATGTATTTAGGAACTTTCTATGTATTGCTTGTTGAGCTTAGGCATGTTTGTGTTTTATTTTTGGTTTGGATAACTCAGGGAGTTTTTGCTATCTTGTGTGTGATTACTCATCTGACAAATGGTTGATTTCCTTTTCTTAAAACAAGTCTTGAAAAACCTTTGGGAACCAATTGAGGTAATAGATTACCAACAAGAGGTAATCAACTACCAAACAATGGGTAACAAAGTGTGGAAATCCATTTGTTCACTGGAGTAATCGATTACCAACAATAGGTAATCGATTACCATGCTCAAAAATCACTCAAGATTGCATTCTTCATCGAGGTAATCGATTACCTCCCTAGGTAATCGATTACCAAGTCCTCCTTCTTCAAGAAGTAATCGATTACCCTCCCCGGTAATCGATTACCCGAGTTTTCCCATCATCGGTAATCGATTACCCTCATTTGGTAATCGATTACCTGTGTTGTGCTTTCTGGGGTAATCGATTACCCTCCCCTGGTAATCGATTACCATGTTCAAAAATACACCCAAAAGTGCTGCAACGGCTATTTTAATCGATTACCCACTTCTTGTAATCGATTATCTTGACCGTTGAGCCCTCAGTTTGCCTAAAAACAAGCTTCAAACTTCATCTTTAAATGACTCTTTGATGCAAACCTTTTAAAAAAAACTCTAAGAACTCTTGGAACTAATTCTTTTGAACATATTCTTACACTTTCATATGCTCTGAAATCAGAGTTTATCATATCTTTCCAAGAAACTCAAAGAGAACTTGTAGAGCTGATTTTGCTTTCCAAAGGAAAGGCAAACTTGTTGTATTTCTTTGTTTGGGTGGCATTCTTTGTGCATTATTTGTGATCAGATCAACACATCAGGTGTATTCTAAACTGATCTTTACTTGTTTCTGTGTTTACTAAGTTGTTGCTCTAGGAGAGAGGTCTCTCTGGATAGAGTAAGTGTATTTGAGAAGTGTTTTCTCAAAGGTTTGATCTTGGGTGTACCAAGATCAGGGAAGAACTGTTCTTTGGGTTGAAGAACAGGTTTTGGGTGTTTTGATTTCGTTTTTGTGTTGCTTGTTGCGAGTGAATGTAATAGAACACAAAAAGGATCATTTGATAGTGGAAAGCCAATCGCATTGTTGGGTTGGACCGACGTAGGCAATTGGCCGAACCAGTATATATCGCTGTGCACTCTTCTCTTCCTTATCCTCTTTACAGTTTTCCATTATATTGCTATTATCATTGTTTAAATTCTGCAGCATATTTGGTAACTGTATTGATAATCAACTTAGTAATTGATACGGTAATTGAATCAGTAATTGAATCGGTAATTGAATCGGAATTGATACTGTAGTTGATAGGTGAATCTAGAACTTATTTGTTTGAATTCGAAAGGAATTAGAATCTTGCGAAATTCGGCTAAAATTGAACAAGAATCTATTCACCCCCCCTCTAGATTCATACATAGGGACCAACAATTGGTATCAGAGCTACTTCTAGTAAGTTGCTCTAGAATTTGATCCATAATGGCCAGTAATCAATTACCATTTGCTGAAGGTGCCTCTATTAATAGACCTCCTCTGTTTTGTGGTGATAACTATCCTTTTTGGAAAGTTAGGATGAAAATCTTTATGGAGTCTATTCATAGAAGTATTTGGCAAGCAGTTGTAACTGATTTCAAAATCCCCACATATATAGTTGATGGAAATGAATTAGAAAAACCATTTGAGAAGTGGGAACCAGAAGAAATTAGGAGAGCTGAAAATGATGCTAAAGCTTTAAACATTATACATTCTGCTTTAAACTCGATGAATTTTTTAGAATTTCAAATTTTGCAACACACCAAAGAAGCGTGGGATCTAATAAGGGTCACACATGAAGGTACCGCCAAGTACGAAGGGCAAGGAAAAATACCTTGATCCAAGAGTACGAAACATTCAGAATGGCACAAGGCGAGTCCATAATGGATATGCAGAAACGATTCACACACATTGTGAATCATCTTAAAGGACTTGGTAAGATATTCGTTGAAGAAGAAGTCAACGTAAAGGTGCTGAAATCCTTGAGCGTAAAATGGCAACCAACCCCATCACAATCACCGAATCAAAGAACTTAGCATTGATGACCAAAGCGAGTTATTTGGTAAGTTAAGGGAATATGAAATGGATATGTCTCGTATTGGCGATGAGGAACAGAAAGATAAGAAAGCCAAAGGCTTAGCACTCAAGATGGAAGACACAAAGCAAGTGAGAGCGACTCATCATGTCAGGAAGTGAATCAGAAGAAGAAAATATGAATCTCATGGTGAGAAAATTCAAAAAGTTCATGAGAAAGAACAATGATAAAAGGAGATTCAACAATACAAGAAAAGGCTTCAGGAGGAATGAAGGTTCGTCTTCAAAGGTCACATGTTATGAGTGTGGAAAGATGGGTCACTACAAATCGGAGTGTCCCAACATGAAGAAAAATAACAGCAGTGAACCTAGAAGAGTAGAACATGAGGAAAGGCCCAAGAAGGATAGATTCCGCAAGAAAAAGGCCTACATAGCTTGGGAAGAAAATGACTCCTCATCCTCTAGTGAGAGTGACAATGAAGAAGCAAATTTGTGTCTCATGGCAAAACCAACTTCGGGAGATGATGAGGTAAGTGATTCCAATTCATCTGCACAAGATTATGATGAACTATATAATGCTTTTTGTGAACTCTTCAAAGAAGCTGAAAGAATAGAAAAATTGAACAAAGTTTTGAAAAACAATATCTCTGATTTAGAAAATGATATTTCTGTTTTAAAAACTAATGTTCAAAAATCTGAAAAAGAAAATAATGCCTTGAAACTACCTTGTTCAAAGTGTAAGTCTTTTGATGCCTCCTCTTTGAAAAAGAAAAACATAAAGTTCTCTCGCATTTAGGCAAACCAAGAATAATAAAACTTTCCCATGCGCTTATTGTATGAAATCTGACACACATCTTATAATTGCATGATTAGGAAGAAAGGAATATCTAGTGGTTTGTTTAAATGGATTAGGAAAAGATTATCACGGTTCTAACATGCATGGACCCAACAAAGTTTGGGTACCAAAATCAAAGTGATATCTTATTCTCAGGTAGGTGTGCTTGAGAGCCAAACACTCAACTTGGTATTTGGATAGTGGCTGCTCAAGACATATGACCGGAGACAAGAGCAATTTTATCTCCTTCAAATCCAAAGAATCGGTTCTAGTATATATGGAGATAATAACAAAGGGAAAATTCTCGGTATTGGTGTTGTTGGAGACAAATCCAATCCTGTCATTGAAGATGTATGCTTGTGGAAGGATTGAGATACAATCTTCTCGAGTATTAGCCAACTCGTGACAAAGGTTATCATGTGTGTCATTTGATCAAGGAAGCTGCAAAATTAGTAGCAGTGAATCAAATGAGGTATTAATGGTTGGTAAGAGACATGGTAACATCTACATCCTTGAACTTAATCATTCATCATCATATCATGCATGCCTTACATCAAATGATGATATATCTTGGCTTTGGCATAGACGATAGCACATATTGATGTTCATCAACTTAATAGATCACATCATCTAAGAACTTAGTGGAAGGGTTACCGACTTAAAGTTCAATAGAGAAGGTCTTTGTGATGCATGTCAAAAGGGCAAGCAGTCTAGAAACTCTTTTAAATCTAAAAATATTGTTTCAACTTCTAGACCACTTGAGCTATTGCACATGGATTTGTTTGGACCCTCTAGAACTGCTAGTTTAGGTGGAAACTTATATGGACTAGTTTTAGTAGATGACTACTCTAGATTTACTTGGGTTGCATTTATACCAAGTAAAGACAATGCCTTCAAAGTTTTCAAAGTTATTGCCAAAAGGATACAAAACGAAAAAGATTTGAAAATTAAGTCCCTTAGGAGTGATCATGGAGGTGAATTTGAAAATGAATCTTTTGAAAAATTTTGTGAAAAATATGGAATTAATCACAACTTTTCTGCACTAAGAACTCCACAACAAAATGGAGTTGTTGAGAGGAAAATAGATCTTTAGTAGAACTAGCTAGAACTATGTTAAATGAAAATGATTTGCCAAAATATTTTTTTGCAGTTTCCACGCTTATATGTTCTAAATAGAATTGTGATTCGTCCTATTTTAAAGAAAACCCCCTATGAACTCTATAAGGACAAAAAGCCTAATATTTCTCATTTTAAAGTATTTGGCTGCAGATGTTTTGTTCTGAATAATGGCAAAGAACCCCTTGGTAAGTTTGATGCCAAGGCGGATGAGGCAATTTTTATTGGGTATTCATCAACTAGTAAATCATATAGAGTTTATAATAAAAGAAGAATGTGCATTGAGGAATCTGTGCATGTAAAGTTTGATGAATCTAACAATCCCCAAAAGGGAAGTGCTCTTGTTGATGATGATGAAAGTACAGTGAAGACAAGAGAGTAGCAAACCTCAAGAACAGCAAGATCCACCAACCATTTCTCATGAACAGCCAAAAGAATGGAGGAAACCAAGAGACTTATCTCTTGACAACATCATTGGTGACATCCATAAGGGAGTATCTACTAGATCTTCATATAATATGTTTTGTGATGATTATGCATTTGTATCTCAATTTGAACCCTCTTGTGTTGATGATGCTATTAATGATGAATTTTGGATGAATGCTATGCATGAGGAGTTGAATCAATTTAAAAGGAATGATGTTTGGGAATTAGTTCCTTTTAATAGAGATATGAATATAATTGGAACAAAATGAGTGTTTAAGAATAAGTTAGATGAGAATGGAATTGTGGTTAGAAATAAGGCTAGACTAGTAGCAAAGGGTTATAACCAACAAGAAGGAATAGATTTTGGTGAAACTTATGCCCCTGTTGCTAGATTAGAAGCTGTGAGAGTTTTACTTGCTTTTGCCTGCATTCATAATTTTAAGTTGTATCAAATGGATGTTAAAAGTGCATTTCTGAATGGCTATATCAATGAGGAAGTGTTTGTTTCACAACCTCCTGGATTTACTGACTTTAGTTACCCTGATCATGTATATAAACTTAAGAAGGCCCTCTATGGTCTTAAGCAAGCCCCTAGACAATGGTATGAAAGATTAAGTACATTTCTTTTGTCAAAAGGGTATCACAGAGGAAATGTAGACAAGACTCTCTTTATTAGAAAGAAGTCTAACTACATTTTATTGGTTCAAGTATATGTTGATGATATCATTTTTGGATCAACCAATAAATCTCTGTGTGAAGAATTTGTGGCAGCACGAAGAGGTCAAGGAAGGAAGGTGACCTACAATATCGGTGGTCTGAACGCCGATGACCGTCTCCTTCATTACACCATTGTGTGGATTTTGGCTGCTAGGGGTACAAACCATGCCCAGATTACAGAAGAAGACATGATTTTAATGGCAGCTTTGAAGAATGGTCTTCAAGTTGATTGGGCTGAAGTTGTCATGGATAACATGGTTAAGGCAAGAAGGTTGCTTGAGTATAAATGCCCCTATGCCTTATTTGTCTCACGCCTGCTTGAGCACTATCAAGTAGATGTCTCTAATGAAAACAGAGAGCTGGTAAAAGATATTCATGTCATTAGGGATATGGCATTAAAGAAAATGCGTTTGGTCAAAACGGAAGCTGGGTGGGTTTCAAGAGATGAAGTCCCACAACAACATCAACCAGAGGCTAATCCTCCTGTTGATGATGCTGATGATGATTCAAGGGCTGGGGAGTATATCCCTAGGTCCCGTTTTGAGTCCATTATCATTGATAGGCTGAATGAAATTGAAAAACGCATTCAAGAGACGGATGAAGCAAATGAAGAACGCTTTGAGGAGCTAAAAGAGATGATGGAGTCTCTTCATGCCCGGTTTGATACTATGTAGACTTCCATCTGTCTCCCTTTTTGCTTATTGATATACCAAATAGGGGGAGAATAGAGAATAAGTTAGAATAGGTTATCCTAGATAGGGGGAGTTTAGAATAGGTTTAGTATTAGCTTTTGAGACTTAACTAAATTGTAATCTTTATTTTAAATGATAATTTGAATTCTGGTTTATTCTATCTCTCTGGTCTTGATCTATGATTATGGCAATTGAATCATATCCTTATCTGTGAATGAATGATTAAAAATTTGATGCTCTGATAAAGATAGTATGTATGATGAATCTGCAATGCATATACTCTATTTTTGGATATTATTAACAATTGCAGGATTCTCAAGAAAATCAACACACATCCTAAGCCTCTAGGAAAACCTTGATTGAAGATTTGGTACATCAAAATCAAAAAGGGGGAGATTGTTGGACTTAAAGCTTGAAGATGTGTTTGTTCTCCTTTTTAGTGTTTTGATTTTGATGTTATGGAATTGTGGTTTTTCTTAGATGAAATGTATTTAGGAACTTTCTATGTATTGCTTGTTGAGCTTAGGCATGTTTGTGTTTTATTTTTGGTTTGGATAACTCAGGGAGTTTTTGCTATCTTGTGTGTGATTACTCATCTGACAAATGGTTGATTTCCTTTTCTTAAAACAAGTCTTGAAAAACCTTTGGGAACCAATTGAGGTAATAGATTACCAACAAGAGGTAATCAACTACCAAACAATGGGTAACAAAGTGTGGAAATCCATTTGTTCACTGGAGTAATCGATTACCAACAATAGGTAATCGATTACCATGCTCAAAAATCACTCAAGATTGCATTCTTCACTGAGGTAATCGATTACCCTCCCTAGGTAATCGATTACCAAGTCCTCCTTCTCTGAAGTAATCGATTACCCTCCCCTGGTAATCGATTACCTGAGTTTTCCCACTGGGGTAATCGATTACCCTCATTTGGTAATCGATTACCTGTGTTGTGCTTTCTGGGGTAATCGATTACCCTCCCCTGGTAATCGATTACCATGTTCAAAAATACACCCAAAAGTGCTGCAACGGCTATTTTAATCGATTACCCACTTCTTGTAATCGATTATCTTGACCGTTGAGCCCTCAGTTTGCCTAAAAACAAGCTTCAAACTTCATCTTTAAATGACTCTTTGATGCAAACCTTTTAAAAAAAACTCTAAGAACTCTTGGAACTAATTCTTTTGAACATATTCTTACACTTTCATATGCTCTGAAATCAGAGTTTATCATATCTTTCCAAGAAACTCAAAGAGAACTTGTAGAGCTGATTTTGCTTTCCAAAGGAAAGGCAAACTTGTTGTATTTCTTTGTTTGGGTGGCATTCTTTGTGCATTATTTGTGATCAGATCAACACATCAGGTGTATTCTAAACTGATCTTTACTTGTTTCTGTGTTTACTAAGTTGTTGCTCTAGGAGAGAGGTCTCTCTGGATAGAGTAAGTGTATTTGAGAAGTGTTTTCTCAAAGGTTTGATCTTGGGTGTACCAAGATCAGGGAAGAACTGTTCTTTGGGTTGAAGAACAGGTTTTGGGTGTTTTGATTTCGTTTTTGTGTTGCTTGTTGCAGAGTGAATGTAATAGAACACAAAAGGGATCATTTGATAGTGGAAAGCCAATCGCAACAGTTGTTGGGTTGGGACTGGACGTAGGCAATTGGCCGAACCAGTATATATCGCTGTGCACTCTTCTCTTCCTTATCCTCTTTACAGTTTTCCATTATATTGCTATTATCATTGTTTAAATTCTGCAGCATATTTGGTAACTGTATTGATAATCAACTTAGTAATTGATACGGTAATTGAATCAGTAATTGAATCGGTAATTGAATCAGTAATTGATACGGTAGTTGATAGGTGAATCTAGAACTTATTTGTTTGAATTCGAAAGGAATTAGAATCTTGCGAAATTCGGCTAAAATTGAACAAGAATCTATTCACCCCCCCTCTAGATTCATACATAGGGACCAACAGAAGAGAAGTTCATAGAAGAAGTGGAAGTGAAAGAGTGAGCCATAGATTTGAATATGAGACTAAAAAGAAAGAGTATGATAGAAAAGAAACTAAGTATGAAAGAAGAGAAAAAGAGATAAAGGAAAACGAGTTGAAGGAAAGGAAGATAAATGAGAAAGAATTGAAGGAAAAAGAAATTCAAGTTTGTTTGAGAAGAGTTAGAGAGTTAGAATTGTTGGAAAAACAAATGAGGGATAAAGATGATTTATTACTTGCTTATATTAACCCTTCATTTGATTCTTTCTTTGAGGATGTTGTAGGTGTTGTGCCAAAAGAGGATTCCAAAGAGCAAATTGATCATCTCTTGTGTGAAGAAGTTGAAAGCAATGAACTTAATACTTCAATTAAAGATGCTTGTGATCATCTTTATAAACTTCCTTTTGATTTGATTTCTAATAAAGAGTTGTGTACAAATGAGCCTTGGAACAATTATGATTATGAAAAGGAAATACCTTTAGAATTTGCATTACCTTTTGAGAAAATTTCCTTATCACTTACTAATCCTTTTATTTCTAATAAAGATGAGATTTCATATTATACACTAGAGTCTTGTGGCTTTAAGCCTCAAACAATTCTTGAGTATGAAAATTTAGATTTTTTGATTGTGCCTATTAACCAATATTTTCATAAGGATGAATATTTTAGGGTGTTGGAAGAATCTAAGAAGGAGGGCACATCAAAAATTTCCACACTTCATGGAAGACAAATGTCAACACACCTTAAGAAGAAATTAAAGATCACTTGGGATTTTGCTCATGTCTTTAAGCAAAAATTATATTCTACCCTAAATTCTCTTGATTGTATTAATGATATGAGTAGACAATACACTTTGTTATTAAATATAAAACTTGAAAGGGTGTGTTTAATCTTTGATCCGGGTGGAATTTTATTGTAGGTGGAGCTCAAGTCAACTTGGGGACAAGTTGACCATAAGAAGGAGGGTTTGATGGAGGACCATCTCCAAAAGCCCAACCAAACTCTCCAACCTTACTTTTCAATTTGGGCTTCTAATAAAATTCGCTGCTGATTTTTGCATCTGACCTGTTTCAGTATTTCGATCATAACTCGAGCTACACAAGTCCAATTGAGGTGATCTTGGTGCCAAATTAAAGAAGACTTCAAGGGCTACAAAAGCTATGAAGACACCAAAACCCAGTTCGAACGGCAACTAGTTGGAAAATGAGCTTGAAGTTAGCGTTGGAATGCTTCCAGGAATTTTCAGCGAAATGTTTTAATGTTTAGGCTTATTAATAGTTTTCTTTCAATTATGTAATTGTTTTAAGGATTTAATTTGGGCCTAAACTTGTAATAAACAAATAATTAGTGACCCTTAGATAGGATTCTAATCCAAGGGTTAAGCTTAGAAGCTTGGAGTGCAAGCTTGGCACCATGACCATTAGATGAGGATACTAATCCAAGGGCTAAGCTTAGAAGCTTGGAGTGCAAGCTTGATGCCATAACCGTTGGATGAGGGTCTACATCCAAGGGTGGAGGATTGATCCTTGTCCTCGAAGCTAATCAAGCTTCCACCACAAGCTTCCCTTCATAGCCATTAGATTAGAATCTAATCCAATGGTGGAAATTAGTTCCTTGCATAGCAAGTTAGCTCCACACCTTAGTAGTATAAATAGGATTTCTTTTGTAATTCAAACACTTTTGATAAATTTTCTGAATATTGAATTAAGCTAAGAGCTTATTCTTGAGAGTGTTCTCTCTTGTGTTCTTGTGAAGAACCTTGAATCTCATCAATGGCTTCCTTGTCCATTGTAGCGGTTCCACCTCTAGCTTATTGGCACTTGCCATGGCGCTTCCATCTCTAAACTCCTTCTGCTTTCTATTTCTTTTTCTCCTTGAGGCCTTGAGCTTCTTCTTCATTTTTCCAAGCCTCCATTGAAGCATGAAGATCCGCAACTTATATGCTATTCTCCTTGAGGATTGCATCAGAAGCTCATGAAGGAGGCATCATGGGTCATTTTGGTATTGAGAAGACTTTAGCCATATTACATGAACACTTCTTTTGGCCTAAAATGAAAGCTCAAGTAGCTAAATTTATAAACAAGTGTATCACATGTCATAAGGCTAAATCCAAGCTCACTAACCACGACCTATACATGCCTTTACCATCACCCACCTCTCCTTGGTTGGATATATCCATGGACTTTGTTCTAGGGTTGCCCAAGACAAAGAGAGGTGTAGATTCTATTTTTGTTGTGGTGTGTAGGTTCTCAAAGATGGCACACTTCATTCCTTGTCACAAGAGTGATGATGCATCACATGTTGCAAACATCTTCTTCAAAGAAGTGGTACGCCTACATGGTATTCCCCAAAGCATAGTGAGTGATGCATAGTGAGTGATAGGGACTCTAAGTTCCTTAGCCATTTTTGGAGGTCTTTGTGGGGAAGACTCGGCACCAAACTCTTATTTTCTACAACATGCCACCCTCAAACCGATGGCCAAACGGAGGTGGTAAATAGGACTCTTGGTCAATTGCTTAGAAGCTTTGTGAAGAGCAACTTGAGGAGTTGGAAAGATTGTTTGCCTCATGTGGAATTTGCCTACAATAGAGTGATGAATTCTACTACCCTTTTATCTCCTTTTCAAGTTGTCTATGGCTTTAATCCCTTAACTCCCCTTGATTTATGTGCTTTACCATTTGATGAGTTAGCTAAAAAGGATGGGATTGATAGGGCCGAAAAGATCAAATCTATGCATGCTAAGATCAAGGAGCGAATTGAAAAGAGGAATGAACAAGTGGCCACACATGCTAACAAACATCGCAAGCATCTTGAGTTAAAAGTGGGGGATAGAGTTTGGATTCATCTTAGAAAGGAAAGGTTCCCAAACTTGAGAAACTCTAAGTTGCTTCCCAAGGGAGATGGACCTTTTACTATGATTGAGAAACTTGGTCCCAATGCATTTAAATTAGATCTTCCTAATGATTATGGTGGTAGCAACTCTTTTAATGTGTGTGATCTTACTTATTGTGATGTAGGTTATGAAGAAGATGATCACACCAACTTGAGGACAAGTTGCCATCAAGAAGGAGGGTTTGATGGAGGACCATCCTCAACACCACCAATGGAAGCTCAAGGAAGAAGGATTACAAGGTCCATGTTTAAGAAGATTCAAGAGCAAATTCAAGAAGAGTTGACTAGAGGTCAAAGTCAACAGTCAACTCAAAGTCTACTGTTGACCACAAGTCAAAGTCAACAGTCAACTCTTGAAGACTTTACTCTTAATTTTAAAACCTTGTAATTTTCTTCAAGTTTTGTAATAGTTTTCCTTAGGCAATTAAGTAGGAGTTGGCCATAACTTGGAGCATGTAGCTCACGGCCTAGTTACTCTTGTTTGGACCAATTTGGCAAGGCAAATGGGAGAGAGTGGCGCACACTCTCCTTGGGAGAGAGTGGAGAGAGTTGGATACAAAAGCTAGTGGAAATTCCACTAACTCTAATTCAAGCTTAACCATTTGATTTGATCCAAATCAAGTGGCTAAGCAAGCTTGCATTCAAGGTGGCATGATCCATGTTTCTAAGAGCAATTCGTAGCTCTTGATTTAATTTGCATCAAAGGGTTGACATTCACACTTGAGTCACATGTTTCACACCACTCAAAGGTGAAGTCTTGACCCCATGATTGAATTTTAATCAAGAGGATGAAATTGAGTCTTAAGACACATAAATCATGCTTACTCTAGCTAGCACCGTGGCCCTTGATTGCTTTGCTCATCCAATGGCCAATGCTTGAACCGTGTGAGGTGCCTTAAGTGAAGGCTTTCCATACGTTGATCAAGCATTGATCCAATGGATAGCATGCCATCCGATTTGCCTTAGGAGTCTTAGTATATGTAGGTGCATTTTCAATGTGTAAAGGATCTTTGATCATTTTTATGAATTGAGAATAGCTTGAGCTATCTTTGAGAGAGTTCTCTCTTGGGTTTCTTCTTAGAACCTTGAGTCTTATCAATGGATGCTTATCCTTGTGGCGATTCTTCCTCTTGACTTATTGCTTATGTATGGCGTCACCATCTTCTCTTCTTCTTCCATTTTCTCTTTTCTTCTAAGTCCTTGAGTCATTGAATCTTGTATTGCTTCCGCCATTCCTATCCTAACCGTGGAGATCCAATTGGAGAATGAAGATTGGGCCAAATTCAAGCTTCCTTCCAAGCTAGCTTGTATCAGTAGCCTTACGACTTCTAGTCTAGTAACCGAAGCATAAGTTTCATCAAAATCAATTCTTTCTTGTTGATTATAACCCTTAGCTACTAGTCTAGCCTTATTCCTTACCACAATACCATTTTCATCTAACTTGTTCTTAAACACCCATTAAGTTCCAATTATATTCATATCTCTATTAAAAGGTACTAGTTCCCAAACATTGTTCCTTTTAAATTGATTTAACTCCTCATGCATAACATTCATCCAAAATTCATCGTTCAAAGCATCATCAACACAAGAGGGTTCAAATTGAGATACAAGCAAAATCATCACAGAACATATTATAGGAAGATCTAGTGGATACTCCCTTTTGGATGTCACCAATAATGTTGTCTAGAGATAAGTCTCTAGGCTTCCTCCATTCTTTTGGTAGATTGTGTGAAATGGTTGGTGGTTCTTGCTGTCCTTTTGGTGTGCTACTGCCATGTTCACTTGTACCTTCCTCATCATCAACAAATACACTTCCCTTTTGGAAATTGTTAGATTCATCAAACTTTACATGTACAGATTCCTCAATGCACAATGTTCTAATGCTGAAAACTCTATAAGCCTTGTTGGTTGAAGAATATCCAATAAAGATAGGCTCGTTCACCTTGGCATCAGACTTACTAAGAGGCTCCTTACCATTATTCAAATCAAAACATTTGTAGCCAAATACCTTGAAATGAGAAATATTCGGCTTTTTATCTCTATAAAGTTCATAGGGGGTTTTCTTCAAAATAGGCTGGATCACTATCCTATTTAGAACATAGCAAGCTGCATCGGCCCAAAAGTACTTAGGCAAAGCATTCTCACTCAACATTGCTCTAGCAAGTTCTATCAAGGACCTATTTTTCCTCTCAACAACCCCATTTTGCTGTGGAGTTCTCGGAGTGGAAAAATTGTGATTGATGCCAAAATTTTCGCAAAACATTTCAAAAGACTCATTTTCAAATTCACCTCCATGATCACTTCTAAGAGATTTAATTTTCAAATCCTTTTCGTTTTGTATCCTTTTGGCAATGATTTTGAAAACTTTAAAGGCATTGTCTTTACTTGCTATAAATGCAACCCAAGTAAACCAAGAGTAATCATCGACTAAGACTAGTCCATACAGGTTTCCACCCAAACTTGTAGTCTTAGAGGGTCCAAATAGATCCATCTGTAATAGTTCAAGTGGTCTAGTAGTTGAAACAATATTTTTAGTTTTAAAAGAGTTTCTAGACTGCTTACGCTTTTGACATGTATCACAGAGGTCTTCTCTATTGAACCTTAAGTTAGGTAACCCTTGTACTAGGTTCTTAGATGAAAGCTTGTTCAACTGATGAACATCTATATGAGTTATGCGTCTATGCTAAAGCCATGACAAGTCATCATTTGATGTAAGATATGCATGATATGATGATAAATGATCAAGTTCAAGAATGTAGATGTTGTTGTGTCTCTTACCGACCATTAATAACTCATTCGACTCATTGCCACTGATCATGCAGCATTCATTGTCGAAAGATACCTTGTAACCCTTGTCGCACAGTTGGCTTAGACTAAGAAGATTGAATCTCAAACCTTCCACAAGCAGAATATCCTCAATAACAGTGTTGGATTTGTCTCCAACAACACATATACCCAAAATTTTCCCTTTGTTGTTATCTCCATAAACTACCAAACCGGATTCCATTGATTTGTAGTAGATAAAGTTGCTCTTATCGCCAGTCATATGTCTTGAGCAGCCGTTATCCAAATACCATGTTGAGTGCTTGGCTCTCAAGAATACCTACACAGAAAAAGATATCACTTTTGTTTTGCTACCCTATTCTTTTTGGGTCCATGAATGTTAGAGCTGTGATCATCTTTCCTAACCCATTTAAACAAACCACAAGATATACCTTCCTTCCTAATCATGCAACTATAAGTGTTATGACCAAGTTTCATGCAATAACTACAAGTGAAGGTTCTATTTTTTCTAGGTTGCTTAAATACAAAGAACTTCATGTTACTTTTTCTCAAAGAAGCATCAAAAGACTTACACTTTGAACATGGTTGCTTCAAAGCTTCATTTTCCTTTTTCAATCTTTGAACATCAGTTTCTAAAGCACAAATATTGTTTTCCAAATATGTAATTTTGCTTTTCAAAACCTTGCTCAATATGCTCAATTTTTCGGCTTCTTTCTAAAGTTCATAAAAAGCAGTTTGTAACTTATCATAATCACAAGTAGATGAATCGGAGTCACTTACCACTTCGTCAGACGTTGGATTTGCCATGAGGCACAAGTTTGCTTCTTCATTCTCGCTTTTGCTAGAGGTAGAGGAATCATTGTCTTCCCAAGCTATGTAGGCCTCTTTCTTTTGAAATTTGTCCTTCTTGAACCGTTCCTCATGCTCACCTTTTCTAGGTCCATTGTTGTTTGACTTCTTCATGATGGGTCACTTAGACTTGTAGTGTCCTACCTTTCCGCACTCGTAGCAAGTAACCTTTGAAGATGAACTCTCATTCCTCTTTAAAGCCTTATTTAAATTGTTGAACCTCTTCTTGTCATTGTTCCTTCTCATGAACTTCTTAAACTTTCTTACCATAAGGTTCATGTTCTCTTGTTCCGATTCACTTGCATAGCTGGATGTATCACTCTCACTAGCTGTATCCTCCATTTTCAGTGCTAGGCCCTTTGCTTTCTTGTCCTTTTTCTCTTCATCAGCAATCCGCGACATGTCCATCTCATATTCTCGTAACTTACCAAACAATTCTGCACTTGACATCAAGGCAAGATCCTTGGATTCAGTGATCGCAGTGACTGTCGGTTGCCACTTCCTACTAAGGGATTTCAGAACTTTAACATTTACCTCTTCTTCAATGAAGACCTTACCTAGTCCCGATAGATGGTTCACAATGTGTGTAAAGCGATTCTGCATTTCCATCACGGACTCTCCTTACGTCATTCGAAATGTTTCGTACTCTTGAATCAAGGTGTTCTTCCTTGCCCTTCGTACTTCAGCGGTTCCTTCGTGTGTGACCTTTATTAATTCCCAAGCTTCTTTGGCTGTGGTGCAGCTGATATTTTGAAAAATTCCTTAGAATTCGAAGCAGAATATATAATATTTAAAGTTTTCGCATCGTTTTCAGCTCTCCTAATTTCATCTTGTTCCCACCTATCAAATGGTTTTTCTACCTCACTCCCATTCTCTATGTATGTGGGGACCTTGAAATCAGTCACAACCTGTCAGATCAAGATGATTAACATGTCTATAGTTTTGATTATTACAAGACAGACAGAACATCGACAGACGGAACATCAAGTCAGACGCAACGAGCACAGATGGAAGATGACCCCTCAAAGTTGAAGTCATTTGTCTGTCTCAAGTCAAGTCATCAGACGTGATGTAGGTGCTCCATGGAAGGTGCTCCAATGAAGCTCCCAAGGTTGCCTCGATCTAGTCTTCAACACTCACCTCACGGTTTTGAAAACTTGTGTGACCTTGACTTAGGAATGCATGGCACGCTTTAGGCTTTATGAAACCCATGGGCTTTGGGCTTTGGACCCTTAAGTCATACCCTAGAGCTATTTATAATAGGACCTAATCTTGTCCCATACAAGTTTACAAGATATTACAAGTTTGAGTCCTATACTAGGGTACAAAACTTGGAGTTTATCCACTTCCTCTTCAAGCCTCCTTTGCATGCTTCTAGTAAATCTTCTTAGGCTAGATGTTCCTACATCAAGATGATAGGCTAAGACGAATACTCTTATGACTGAAGAAGTTCATCGTCTGCCAAAGAAGTGAAGCAAAGTACGAGTCACTCCCACCAAGATTTCAAATCTCAAGAAGTACTCTTTAGAAGCATCCAAGATCAGTATGGAGATTCACGCCTATATATGCAGCTCGAAAAGGTCTTCACCTTTTTCTATCAAATCTCTGTACAAGTTAGAAAAAGTACTGCGCACGCTATCTATATCTGCTGCACACGCCATCAATCAATCAAGTGCTCTCTGACACCTTTTTGGACTTCGCTTGGAAAATGCTCAACGGCTTTCTTCTGTATCTAACGGATATCTGAAGATTTTGCCTATTTAAAGACTTCGCTTTTTCAAAGTTCAGTTGGCGAACACGCTTCAATATTCAAAGAATACCCTTGTTGTTTAGCCTGCGAAGGCTGTGTTCAAAGAATATCGCGTTATAGCCAGAAGTGGCTGGGGGCAAATAATACTTGTAACCCTTTCACGGTTTGTAGAGAAAACTCAGTTGTTACTGGATAACTGGACTTAGTCTTGCATAGACGAACCAGTATAAAAATACTTGTGTATTTGTGCTATTAAGTATTTGTCTAACGGGGATAATTAAACCATAACGTCTGTTTATTAAAATCAACCTTTGAATATTAAGATTGTTTCGTCTGAACATATTTAAACACAAAGACGAAAGAAACAATTTTTTTAAGCAACACAATTCAACCCCGCCCCCCTTCTTGTGTTCTATATTTTACACAACCACTTGCCAAATGCTTCTATGTACAGACTCCACAAAGATTTTCATCCTAACTTTCCAGAAAGGATAGTTGTCACCACAAAACAATGGAGGTCTATTAATAGAGGCACCTTCAGCGAATGGTAAAACAGTGTTTAATCAAAGTTAAAGATCAACGTAAGGCAAAAGATAAAGAGTATAAGGGAGAAGAAGATTACACGGTGATTTATACTGGTTCGGCCAACTTCCTACATCCAGTCTCAACCCAAAAACTGATGCAATTGGTTTTCCACTATGATCCCTTTTGCTTTATTTACATTCACTCTGCACAAGCAACACAAAAACGAAATCAAAACACCCAATACAACCAGTTCTTTAACCCAAAGAATTGTTCTCTTTGACCTTGACACCCTCAAGATCAAACTTTTGAGAAAACCCTTCTCAAAAACCTTACTCTATCTAGAGAGACATCTCTCCTAGAGTAATCAACCCAATTCCAAAATGGAAACAGAAAGATCAGTTAGAAAACACCTTAGAGTGTAGAATCTGATCACATGTGAGTACTTTGAATGTCAACCAATCAGAACATTCAATCAAGATTGCCTTTTGAAAACAAGTTCTTTATGAGTTTCTTGGAGAAAAGATAGAAAGAGTATGAAATTGTTAGAGTTATTCCAGAACGTGTATTTCCAAGAGTTGTTAAAAGATTTTTGAAAGAGGGTTATTTTTATTTGAAATTACAAACCCAATTTAGGAAATCAAATGACTTTCTGATAGAGGTAATCAATTATAGCAGGCTGGTAATCGATTAAACTAGAAAACAAAGCCATTCTAGGTGAAATCCACACATGGTGATCGATTAACCCGAGGGGGTAATCGATTACCTCAGACACAAATGATGGTTCCCACTCTGTTACCCACTTTTGGCAGTTGATTACCACTTCCAGGTAATCCATTACTTCAGTTGGTAATTGATTGCTTTTGAAAATAAAACTTAGAGGGAAATTCAACCATTTGAATCATGATAAATCACACAAGATCAACTTAGTTTTCTAAGGCATTCCAACCAAGAACAAACACAAGCAAGCCTAAACTAAACAATCAATACATCAGAAACTTCTAGTTACAATTCATCTAAGAAAATCAAAATTACATTGTATCAAAATCAAAACAATAAGAGAGACACTTCAAGCATCTTCAAGCTTTAAGTCCAACAGTGATGAGTATGAGTAACATGTCTGTAAACTCGGAGGAGCTGTGCTTAGTGGCTTCGTGCTTGGTCTAAGGCATGGTTCATGAACCAAATGGAGATACTTGGGCAAGGTGTTCCTGGAGTAAACATGGGGGATGCTAAAGAAGGTTCTAGTGGAAAGGACATGGTAGAGGGAACTCGTTGGGGAAGATTTTGCTTATGTTTCGCTTCTTCTATAAGACAAGCGACTGTGAATTTTGAGTTGTTAAATATTTCACTCCTTCAAGGTAGTAGGAAGTGACAAGAATAAGGTTTTCAAAAGCGTTGCGTGTGATTGGGTCATATGGTAAAAAGTACTTTGAACTTGTCTCAATTGTCATCTAGTACCACGAGTACTAAGTTTCCTTTCTGCAAGCTATTTAAACCCTGTGAGAGGAGAGTCAGTCTTCTACATATTGATTGACCATAGAGTGATACCTTTTGGTATAAACATGTGGGGTCTAATGATCCTTGGGGATGTACTGTCAGGTGGGACATAGGACAAGCCTAGATCAAGCTCGATAGACCTCAAATATGATAGTGTCACCATCAAAGGTTAGTGAATGTCCACAAACAACGTGTAAGTTAATCAACAAACAACGTGTAAGTCCACAAAGCATTTGGTGACTTCTGCGGCAGTAGTCTTGTGAAAGGAGTTTGAGCCTTGTTTGTTGGACTTAAAGCTTGAAGATGCTTTTGTGTCTCTCTTGGTGTTTTGCTTTTGATGTTATGTAATTTTGGTTTTCTTAGATGAAATGTAATTAGGAGTTTCTTATGTATTGATTGTTTAGTTTAGGCATGTATGTGGTTGTTCTTTGTTTGGATGCCCTGGAGAGCTTGGCAATCTTGTGTGATTTCTCATGTGTCAAATGTTTGATTTCCCTCTCTAAAATATTTTGAAAATGTCTTTGGTAACCAACTGAGGTAATAGATTACCAACAGAAGGTAGTTAACTACCAACAGCAGGTAATCAACTACCAACAGTAGGTAACAGAGTGTGGGAATGCATTTTCCATTGGAGTAATCGATTACCCCCTCGGGTTAATCGATTACCATGAGCCAAAATCACCCTGGAAATCCTTGCTCACTGGTTTAATCGATTACCAGCTTCTGGCAGTCGATTACCCCTATCAGAAAATCATTAAGTTGCCTAAATTGAGTTTTTAATTGAACATATAAATACTCTTTTCTCAAAAATTAACATAAGATCTTGGAACATAAGTTTTAGAAAAGTTCATACACTTTCATATTCTCTCTAAACTGAGTTCATCATCTTTTCCAAGAAACCCATAAAGAACTTCAAGAGTTCATCAAGTTTTCAAAAAGAAAAGGCAAACTTGATCTTTTCTCTGACTGGGTGGCATTCATAGTGTTATCTTTTGTGATCAGATCTACACTCCAGGTGTTTTCTAAACTGATCTTTTGTTTACCTTTTTGGTTTCTGGGTTATTACTCTAGGAGAAAGGTCTCTCTGGATAGAGTAAAGGTCTTTGAGAAGTGTGTTCTCAAAGGTTTTATCTTGGGTGTTCCAAGGTCAGGGAAGAATTGTTCTTTGGGTTAAAGGACAGGTTTTTGGGTGTTTTGATTTCGTTTTTGTGTTGCTTGTTGCAGAGTGAATGTAAAAGAACACAAAAGGGATCATTTGATAGTGAAAAACCGATCGCAACAGTTGTTGGGTTAGGACTGGATGTAAGCAGTGGGCCGAACCAGTATAAATCTATGTGCACTCTTCTTCTTCCTTATACTCTTTATCGTTTACCTTACATTGCTGTTATCATGGTTTATCTTCTGCAATTTGTTCGGTAATTAACTCGGTAATTGACTCGGTAATCAACTAAAACTGGAACAGTTAGATACTGATATTGATTACGCTGCATATTGATTACTAACGTGTTTCTGATTATTTCTTTTGGTATTTCCGCTGTGTATCTTTGATATTTCCTGTTTATCTGTCTCATCTATTGATAGGTAATCAAGAATAGTTTTGTTTGAATTAAAAGGAATTAGAAAATCGTGAAATTGGGCTATAGTGGAACTAGAATTTATTCACCCCCCCTCTAGATTCACCCGTAGGGACCATCATTGTTATGTGTAGATTAAATCGAACCATGAAAACATTAGTAGTTGATAGCATTGGTGGTTAGTAGGTATGTGTCTATTGTGTGCTTATTTTAGCTATGATGAAGGTGAGAGAGCTTACCCTTGTTTGCTTATTGTTTTGCAGATCGTGGATCAGAGGCCTTGGGTGATGATGACCATTGAGTATTGTGAAGACATATGGAAGCCCACTATGGAAGGGCGGGAAAAATTTATGGTAACGTCTTGTTAATCCATATTAGTTATAACCTTTTAGGTTACTAAGAATACAACATGCACATTATATTTACCATTTTCAACGGTATGTTACTTTCTTGTTTATATCTCTTGTACTTAATATTAGACTTTTAATAACATATTTGACATTATCGTTGATGTTTTCCACTACTATACATTTTTTATTTATTAACAATACCATGATCAACTAGTGAAGGGTTTAGTCACGCTTAATGTTTCTCATCCCTCTCTAAGAATGTATTCTGCAGATCCAACACGAGTTTTCCCCCACAAACTCAACATATGTTGTCAACTAAGCTACACTCATTAGGCCCTCATGGATACATTTGAGCATATATATTGGCACCCGCACTATGGATGATTGGATATATGGGCTAATAAAACTTGCATATGACCCGCTTGCGTAGCTTACATTGGTAATGGATTGAGTTAGATTTCCCTGTGGGATAAATGGGTTGGAAATTTTTTGACTGCAACTACCTTATGGAGAGTTTTTCTTTGTTTACCTTCCCATTTTTCTTTATGCACCATATTTTGGTATAAAATAGAATAAATATCCTCAATGCATTTTCCAGAAAAAAAGAAAAAAAAACCGAAATGTGCACCCTTAAAGTTTTTTATTCTTGCTCATTTCTCTGTCGCTTCTTTTTCTTCTCTTCCCCCACACCCATGGCTTAACCCACTGCCACCACCATTTCATTTCTTTTTTCTTTTTTTTCTTCTATTCCATTTTTTGTACTTTCTTCTTGAAGATGATCTCTCTATTAACTTGCATGTTTCCTTTAAGACTCTTTAATGAGGTGGTAATATAGGTTTTGTAACGGTGAACTTAAGGGTGGAAGAGGATAAGAAGAAGAAATGAATGAGGTGGCAGTGAGGCTAGGGTGTGAGTGTGAAGGGGAAGAGGAGAAGGAAAAGAAATGGAGGAGATGATGAAAAAGAAAAATCCAGATCTGCAAATTAGAATAATTCCATATTTCATTTTCAAGAGATGGTACATGGAGGTGTTTATAAATTTAAAATTCATATTTTTATGGATTTCATTTATCGCAAGATGTATGATAGGTGTACCGGGCCGAATATTATGACCGGCTTCACCCAATATACCAGCCCAGATCCAATTCCTTTTTGGGCTACAATTACTTATTTACCCTTAATGACTTATTCTTATAAATAGGTGTTCACCAACCAGGTTTGATAACTCTGAAAACCCTAATTCTAACCTAGCTTTACTCTGACTAATACTGACTTAGCCATCGGAGTCTCTGCAGGTACCCACCACCTGTCGCACGGAGCTTGGAATGATGTTCTACGTCATCATCAACGTCACCCGCGATCAAGGAGCCGACCTTAGCTCGACTCACGAAATTTGATAAGAACATTGGCGCCCACCGTGGGGTAGAGTAAAACTATCCCCACAATCATGAACTAGGCGACGACTGGAATGAAGCGACAAATCCATAATGAGATGGAAGCAATGAGGAATTAATCATGGCAAACCAATCAATTCAATGAACCAGGAACACATTTAATTGTCTTGAAACATCCCGTTCACGACAAAGCAAATAAGGTGTGTCCTTTCCTTTTTCTTATTGTTATATTTTCCCTTAAAAAAATATATATATCATTGTTCAAGGTTGGATCAAAGTCTACCAAACCTCATCTAAAGAAACCTTGGATTAAAAAATATATATATATATATCATTGTTCAAGGTTGGATCAAAGTCTACCCAACCTCATCTAAAGAAACCTCGAACTAAATATTGTCTGAGTACAAGGGTAGAGTCAAAGACTACCCAACCTTATTATTCAAGACAAAAAAAAAAAAAATTAAAAATATCACTGTCTGAGGTTGGGTTAAAAACTACCCAACCTCATTTGAAGAAACCTGACTAAATATTGTCTGAGTACAAAGGTTGGGTCAAAGACTACTCAACCTCATCTAAATAAACCTCAAACTAAATATTGTCTGAGTACAAAGGCAGGATCAAAGACAACCCAACCTCACCTGAAAGAAACCTCAGACTAAATATTGTCTGAGCACAAAGGTTGGGTCAAAGATTACTCAACCTTATTATTCAAGATATCCTCGGATCAACCATTGTCTGAGTCCTTTACTTCTTCTTATTGTTATATTTCCCTCTCAAAAAAAAAAAAAAAAAAAGAAACAGGCCACTAGATGTTTGAGTCTTAATTATGTGTCTACCTAGAAAACACGGGAAGTACACATAACCACTCCTCACTCAAGTCACCAATGTAATTCGTGTCTAATTGACTATTTCAATGAGAATTCACATCAACAATCCCTCTAGCATTTGAAATTGGAAATCTAGCATTTGAAATTGGAAATCACCTCGACTACTTCAATTAAATCAATTGTCGCTGCCGACGCTAATATTCCAGAAGTCATTCTTCAATTGAATTAATTCATTCAATTGAATTAATTACATGTCGAAGCCATTATTCCATATCGGCACCATCTATTTGCACTAATTAAGTCGGCCATTTGACAATCCTTGGAAAATTCGGAATTCATCTCCAATTGAAACTCAACCATTCGAACTTATCTCGTCTCTAAATATTTCTAATTCATCTCACTACCTCGGCTATGCACTGACTCCATTCTCATCCAGGTTAGCAATTCAACATTTACAAATATTTTTAGCCTTTACAAGCCATCATTTATCCCTGCAATAAATATAATACAAACTGCTTTATACTGCAACATTATGACTGAGGCCACCATCCAAGCCTATGGACAACACTGAGGCCACCATTTGGGACGAGCTCCGTCACTGCGCCGACCTGAACTTAGGGGCTCAAGGTCCCTTAGCCGAGTCATTTTTCTCCATATTGACCTCGACCTATCCGTAATAAAGAAGTCGGCATCAATGGAAGTCAGCCACAACAGACTCCAAGTCCTTTACCGTGCTCGGCGGCTACCGAGCTAAAGGAGACGCCGGTCCCTTTACAAGTCCTTTACCGTGCTCGGCGGCTACCGAGCTAAAGGAGACATCGCGTCCCTTACAAGTCCTTTACCGTACTCGGCGGCTACCGAGCTAAAGGAGACATCGCGTCCCTTTACAAGTCCTTTACCGTGTTCGGCGGCTACCGAGCTAAAGGAGACATCGCATCCCTTTACAAGTCCTTTACTGTGCTCGGCGGCTACCGAGCTAAAGGAGACATCGTGTCCCTTTACAAGTCCTTTACCGTGCTTGGCGGCTACCGAGATAAAGGAGACATCGCGTCCCTTTACAAGTTCTTTACCGTGCTTGGCGGCTACCGAGCTAAAGTGGACATCGCGTCCCTTTACAAGTCCTTTACCGTGCTCGGCGGCTACCGAGCTAAAGGAGACAACGCGTCTCTTTATAAGTCCTTTACTGTGCTCGGCGGCTACCGAGCTAAAGGAGACATCGCGTCCCTTTACAAGTCCTTTACCGTGCTCGGCGACTACCGAGCTAAAGGAGACATCGCGTCCCTTTACAACTCCTTGATTGTGCCCGGCGACTACCAAGCTAAAGGAGACCTGGGTCCCTTTGCAAGACTCCAAGTCCTTGATCGTGCTCGACGACTACCGAGCTGAAGGAGACCCCGATTACAGGACTCCAAGTCCTTGATCGTGCCCGGCGACTACTGAGATGAAGGAGACCCCGGTCCCTGTATAGGACTCCAAGTCCTTGATCGTCCTTGACCTGTTTGACATCGGGAGTCGAACTCATAACTTGAACTCAAACCATTGCCCACTTTGACTTGAGCTCGGAGGGCTGATGTACCGGGCTGGGGATGAGAATCGAGCTCATCACCCTGTCACCAGGCTCACCCTACGCAACGGGCCGGCCGACAAAATCAGAATAATAGTCAAAGCACTTTGGCAATTGATTATAATATTGTTTATGAAGAATTAATGTAATACCCTATTTATTCCAGCATCACTCGGTTCGACAATTAATATCTCAATTGATTCACAAATTAATATAATAGATTGTGTATTCTTTTTGGGCAATTCAGACAAGTCAGGTCAGACATCCAGACATCTAGTTATTGCATGTTGTCGAGGCTGAAGCTGACCCATTCAAATATTTTTTCTTCTTCATTTAATTAGTGCATGTTGCCGACTTGCCGACCCGACTTTGCGCTCGGGGGCTCACCCACCTGATATCGAGCCCCATGACTGAGCTGAGCCTCCGTTGCCCCTGCCCAAACTCGAAGCTCGGAGCTTATTATTTAAATTCATATCGACCAAGCATGTGATTCCGAGGATTAGAGGATTTGTCAGCATGCCGACCTCGGGGCTCATTAACCGGCCATTACAAGTCTCCCCTAAATCTCAGGTACGATCAGTACGCCTCAAACAGTCATAGACGCTCAAAGCAAGCATATGTCATACGCCTTATTCAACACTAGACTGAGGATCGAGTTGCACATTTAACTCAAACCATTGCAATTAGAAACTTGAGCTCGGCTCAGTGATGTCTTAGGGCCAAATATTATGACCGGCTTCACCCAATATACCGGCCCAGACCCAATTCCTTTTTGGGCTACAATTACTTATTTACCCTTAATGACTTATTCTTATAAATAGGTGTTCACCAACCAGGTTTGATAACTCTGAAAACCCTAATTCTAACCTAGCTTTACTCTGACTAATACTGACTTAGCCATCGGAGTCTCTGTAGGTACCCACCACCTGTCGCACGGAGCTTGGAATGATGTTCTACGTCATCATCAACGTCACCCGCGATCAAGGAGCCGACCTTAGCTCGACTCACGAAATTTGGTAAGAACAATAGGTATTTATGTCATTTTATATCAAAATAAGGTTTGTGGAAAAGAATGGGAGGGTGTAGGAAGAAAAACTCACCCATTTAACCTATGGGTCAAATGAGTCTTTTGCAAAAATCGATTTTAAGAAAAATAAAAATAAAAGAGTTCAAATGTTATCTCATTCATAAATCTGAGCAAACACTTTTACATGCACAAATTGAACATTAAAATATCTCGACATAACATGAAGATAAATAAAATGTCTTAGATTTTAACTAAATAAAGTAAAAAAAAATCAATCCAAATAAAGTTTCTTCAAATATTAAATGTCTTCTATATAATTAAATAGAAACAATCATTTTGGTCTTAATAACAAATATGAAAGTATTAATAGTGATATTAGAAAGAAAATAGATTTCGTTTAAATTACAAGTCTATAAGTCTTACACATTTAGATTGCAGAATATATAGGGTGGGCCAAAAATTTTAAATAGTTTTTATATATTTTAGGCTTCAAGCTGATTGACGGGTCTAAGTTCATATACTCACCTTTACCATCTCACCCTTTAGATGCTTAACACTTTTAAAGAAACACTCTCACCCTTCATCTTGACATTAGATGGGCACATGGTCTAACCCCTAAATGTTATGATTATTATGATTATTCTGACAGCTAAACAATGTTACATGCTACCAACCAAATAGGAGTTAATTGATTCTCACCTATATTATTAACTTGAATGGGCTAATAAATCACTAAATTCTTCTTTTTTATGTGGTTTGAGTTATCATAACATTCGGTTTACCCAATTTTGGAGAGGCGAGCAAATCCAGAAGCAGAATGAGGAGATGGAGTTGATTGTTTTGACATTGACACTCTATTTCATGGTGATGCTAGTGTCATTGATACCTGCGGTTGTTGTTGTTGTTGTGGATGTTTTTCCAATAGAAGTTATTGCTACAAAAGAGCCCACTCCAACGGGAGGGCCAGTGGAGCTTAAGGTGATCATTCTTAATTCCTTTAAGGAGGGCCTTTCGGAAAACCAACCTACCTTTTTGGTGGAGTCAACTACCACAAAAGGTGACTTGTGGTGGTCAATGGTTAATGAGGAGGACGAAAAGCCTTCTAAAGGTTCAAGATGATACACCAGGACTCTTGTTCATTGACCGCCCTTTCGGCTGGTGGTTGTGAGTTTATGTCGGGTAGAAAAAAGTGTTTTGGCCTTTAGGTTTATCTTCTTTTACTTTTGATGCATCTTTTAGGAAAGGTAGAATAAGTTAAATTTTTTGTAATCCTTGGATGTACCTTATTTTACCTTTTCTATGGTTTTTACCAAACTCTTATAATCATACTCGATGCAAGTGTTTACGATACACTATTTAAATACTATGCTATATAATATTTATTTCATTCAATACACAGTTATTTATTTATGTTTTTGCTAAGTTTTCCTTAATCACATTGGCATTTTTTCGCGATTACCATCTTGTTTCACGTGTTTTCATGCATTGATATCATTCTCAGAATACATGTTTGGCAATAAAGTCCAAGTTACAAAATGTTTTAATTTACCCTATTTTTGGGAACCCCAAAAGTCTACGTTGTCTTTAGTTTCACAAAAATAAGGGTAATTACCAACATAAATTTCAGATGTGACAATAATATATTTTGAAATTTCAAGTTTGGTAATAATACAAAACTTAAAATTTAATTCTAGGTTTTAAGCTTTTTTATTCAATTTTCCTCTTTAATCTCTTAAAAGTTAATGATTTTGGTTTTTCCTTAAGTAATTTATTAAGTATGCTAAAGGTCTAATAAATATTCAACAAAACATCACCACAAAGTTTTTTAATTATAGAAATTTCATAAATTTTAATTCTTGCCTAACCTAATTTTATACTTACATTGTTTTAGAAAAATAATCATAGGGATTTAACTAATTGTAAACCTAATATTGTTATCGTACTTGTTTCTGTTGAATATTTTCATATCTATGACCATGTAAGTTCACATTTCCAAGTTAATAGTATTTTGTAGAAAAAATTAAATTGGAATTCAACATTTTACAATCAATCTTCTACCCATCAATATCATTACATTTATATTTCTAATCATAAAAATAATTCATCCACAAACCTTTCTAGAATTCATCCTACAACAACCTTATTGCAAACTATTCTATTCTGAAACATCTAAATCATGGAATAATATTCTATTGCCATATATATCTTGATCAAATAATGTCTTTAAAATTTATTATTATACTTAATAATTTTTTATATAATGCAAGTTTAATAAATCTAACTACTAATATTTTAGTTATTGACATATATTAATGCATGTTGACACATTTGAATGAAATTGACAAATTATATGAATTTCTACAAATAAATTCTTTTAAGGAATACAAAAAATAAAAGTAAAAAACTATCATGTAATAATCATTCAAAGTAAATTAAAAACTTAAATAAATTCAGTCAAACCAAATGACATCACAAATTTTTGCTAGTACAGACAAATTATGAGTAAATAAGGGAGAAATAACAGGCATAAAGTCTGAACACATAGTCACAACTAGTTTGTATTCTAGCAACAAAGTTACTTGATCTTAGAATAATCTACCTCATCATGTTGATTTCGGAAGCACCAATCCACCCAATAGTGTCTTGACATAAAAGCAGGATCTAGAAGTCTAGGAGGTAAAATGCATTTTTGCAACTTATCTCCTGAGTACACTTTGCATCCATTATTTGAACGAGTAAGACAATACACAGAGTTGTTGTCATATGTATCACCATTTGGATTGTGTAGTACATAACACCTTGTCCAACCGTAAAATATTGTAAGTTCTCTCAACGAATCCAACTTCACATAAACCATGGCTGAAAAATCTATCTTGTAAACATTCAGTACTTTCCCAGGTTCAAAATCAACAACTAAAAGTTGTCCTTCATAACTAACCATCTTAGGAACTGCACTATATATCCTAGGAGCATTCTGTAAATTAAAAAACTCCAAATTAGGAGAACTCAAGGTCAATACTCCTATTTTGGCCCCATTAGTGATAACATATATACTGTTATGCAAGACCAAACAACCAACAATCATAGATGATTGTCCTTCTGTTGAATAAATAGCCCATTGAGAATTTTGAGAATGATAGACATGCAAGCTCTTATAAAGATCACCTAATCCAACTATGATAAATTCATCTGACCCTTTGACAGAAGCAAGTAGAGATTTACATCCTATATTTGGAAAATTGTTTGAAAGTGTTGGGGTATTGATTTTCTTCATTCTTCTTGTAAAAGGATTTATCAGCAAAATCCTATTAATATCTTGACCTATCATAATCATATACCCATTAGAGTATCCTGAATAGTAAAATCCCCTACCTTCAGAATATTTTAGCACAACTTTTTGCTCAGGAATACTAAAAAGTGAATAGGAATTCATAGTTAAAGAAGTTTGGATAACTAATGGTGCTTGAGATGCCATGAAATCTCTCCAATAACTTTTATGAAACATTCTCCAATTCTTGCATGTTGACCCAAATTCAAAAAGATCATCAAAATCCATATTCTTAGCTATGGTATCCAACACATCCCAACCAAGTTCATCATTCGTCATTATCTTTCTCCGTAAATTTCCTACATATCACAACAAATGACAAAAAAAACCACTAATAACTTCCAATGTCAATGAAAAAAATAAATATTCATTTTCATCATCACAAAGAAATTGAGTTTTTAACTGAAAACATGAAATTCTAGCAATAAACATGACAAGTAGTAAAAAAATGAAATTTATTTTGTAATTCGATCTAGTTTTATTTCTTTTTTCCAAGTGAAATTAGTTGTAAGTGAATATTAATGCCAAACAAATATTTAACATGCCAACATTTCTTCTATCTAATAATGAAAATTATTGAATGTCCTTGTAAATTAAGTTGTACCTAGGTATAAAGAATAAGCTACGTACACATATGTTTATAAAAAGAACATAGTATGACAAATCTTTCTCCTATTTAAATTAAGCCTTTATCTTTCTAACTTAAATCACCAAACAAATTTTATAGTTGTTTTGTAAGTAATTCAATAACATCATAGTTTCTTAATTTAATTGTTTTAGTTGTTGTCACTTTTTAAATTCCACCTTGTCCTTAATAAATAATCATGAATTAATTTCATACAAGAATTTTAAGAATATATCTTTGAATCATGTTTAATCCTCTTGAGATATCCACTCAATAATATACTTGTGTTCTTATCAAATTATTTGTAGATTACTAGAATCATCATTTATACACAAGCTTTGTATACATGAATAGGAACCTTAAGAATTAAGAAAAAGGCAGAAAAGTTTGGTCCTCATTCTCAAAACTCAATCTCTCTCAAGTCTTCTCTCTTTTTCTTACTTCTAAAGTTTGTCATTCATAAATGGTATCTGCAACTCAATTACAATTTTAGGGAAGGATCACGACAATATTAAAAATGAAAATCGAGAAATTCATAAAAGAAAGTGGCAATGTCAGTCTAAGGTAGGAGAAGATAAATGTGTTGCTTATTCATCAAGATCTTGAGGCAAAATTGTAAGAGGAGCTAATCACAAAGACAGATGAGAAGAAACATATAAAGGAGTCAAAGAAAGCCCATAATGCAGCCTTACTTAATCTTGAAGAGAAAGTGCTTTGAGAAGTCATTGGTGAAAAGGTAGTTATATGGTGCAATTGAAATTGGAGTATTTATACTTAAAGTCATTAGTAAACAGACTTTACCTCAAAAAAAGTTTGTATGTGTTAGATGTTGAGGGTGACAAATCCCTGAAGAAACACTTAGTCGATTTCAATACAATTATCTTGGATTTGAAAGGCACTGATGTGGGGGTAGAAGTTAAAGATCAAACCATCATTATTTTGACTTCCTCATCACAACATAAAAAATAATTTTTTGATAAAATTCTATATGGAAGGTTACATTGTCAATGAATGAGGTGGTGATTTCCTAGAATTCAAAGGAGATTTAAAGTTAGGTGAATCTACGATGAAAGAGTTATTGAATGATTGTATGTAAGTAGAAAGAATAAGAAGAATGATTTCAAGAGTGAGAATTAAAAACTAAAGAAACCAAAGAAAAAAGTGTCATATTTGTAATAAAGAATGTCACTTCACGAAAGATTACCCTAACAACTTAAGATTCAATGAGTGGAATAAATAAAATCCAAATGTGATTGTGACCCAAGATGGATATGTTAGTGGTGAGGCTTTCGTAATGTCTAGAATGGACTCTCAAAAGGAGTGAATCTTGAACTCTAGATGTTTGTTCTATATTTGTCTTGATGGATGATGTTTTGAAAATTATAGGTAAGTTGATAGAGGCATTATCATGTTAGGAAATAACAAGTCTTGTAAGATGGATGTGGTTGGGTATTTAAGACTAAATATGTACAATGAAAAGGATATGGTGTTGGAGAAAGTAAGGCATGTGCTTGGACTAAATAAAAATCTCATCTCTTAAGGTATCCTACACACAGAAAAATGTTGCTACAAGTGTGATCAAGGTTGTCTTCGAGTATTCAAGGACAAATTAATAATCAAGAAAAAGGTAAGGCCGAATGAACTATACTCTCTAACTCAACAGACTTAGGAATAAATTTTTCAAATGTTGCATAATTAGATGATAACAGAATCTAGCATCATAGATTGGTCCATATAAATTAGAACAACTTGGACAAATTAGTGAATCAAGGTGTGCTTAGGCTAGACAACATTGGATAATTGAAGTTTAGTGAACATTATCTATTAGGGAATTCCAAAAGGTTTAGTTTTCCCACTAACACTCATATAATCTATGGAGTTTTAGAGTATATTCATGTTGATCTATAAGACCATCAAAAACCAAATTTAATTGGCTAATGTATTCTTTCCTCGATGAATGATTTATCTCATCAAGTTTGGGTTCGTTTTCTCAAACACAAGAATGGGGCATTTAAGACACCTAAAAAGTGGAAGGATTTAGTTGAAAAAATGAACAAGGAGGAAGGTGAAAAAGTAAAGGACAGATAGTGGATTTAAATTTTATGGTGAAAAATTCAAGGTGTTCTATGTAGAGAATAATATTGGAAGACATCTCACGGTAAGATGGACACTATAATACAGTTTCTTAGTGGGGAGATTTAATGTGACTATCTTGGAGAAGATTAGGTGCATGTTAAATCATGTTGGTTTTCCAAAGTCTTTTTGGGTAGTGGTAGTCAGTATCAATGTTTACTATATAAATAGGTGTCCATTTATTTCGCTAGGTTTAAAGGCACTAGAAAAAGTATGGAGTGATTTGTTTGTATTGCTTATGCAGATATCAAACAAGATAAGTTGGAACTAAGGGTCTTGAAATGTATTTTCATAGGATACCTTAAAGGTGTGAAAGACTATAAATTTTGGTGTTTGGAGGCAGGGCACAAAAATGCATTATTGGTAGGGATGTTACGCTCAACAAACAACTAATGGAAAACATGGTTGTGCCATTAAGAAACCTAAGGTAAAGGTTGGAACATTGGATTGGACACAGACGAATACGAGGTAAGGTGTGTTAAAAGGACAATTCTGAGCTTTCATCTAATGATATGACTAAACAATTCATTCATAACTACTAGTTACTTAGAGATAGGGAAAGAGAATTATTAAAGCCCTAGAAAGGCATGACTATACTAATTATATTTTTTTTGCATGTACAGTTGGAAAAGAGATAGAGTATGAAGAAGAACTCCAGACCTATGAAGAGGCCATCAAAAATAGTGACATGGATAATTAGATGAAGATAATGGAGAAGGAAATTTTCTATTTGAGAAAAAATTAAACATGTTGTCAAAGGATATGAAAAATGCAAGATTCAAGGTAAGGCTTGTGGGTTCACTAAAAATGAAGGTGTTGATTTCTTCGACATCTTTTTACTTCTAGTTAAACACAATTTAATCAGGATGTTACTTGCTTTTGTGGCTCAATGTCATATAGGGTTGGAAAAAATGGATGTGAAAACAACCTTTCTACATGGTAGGTTGAAGGAGACAATTTATATGAGATAGTCTACAAGTTTCATCATCTAAGATGAAGTACATAAGGTGTGTCTATTAAAGAAGTCTCTAAATGGAATTAAATAGTTAGAAAGAATATGATATAAGAGATTTTATCAATAAATTACTAAAATCAAATTAACTAGAAGTGTGTTTAATTGTGGTGTATATTTGAAGTTCCAAGAGAGGAAACCAATTTACTTGTTAGTGTATGTTGATGATATGTTGCTAGCACATTGAACCAAGAGTTTAATATGAAAAACCTTGGACAATCCAAGAGAATAGTAGGATTGAGATAACCAGAAATAAAAAAAGAATAAGGAAGTTTTACTCCTCTCTTAGGTAGACTACCTTGAAAAGGGTCTTGGAAATATTCAACTATGTGGGAACTAAGGCTTTTCTATGTTTTATTAGCGCAACATTTCAAGTTGTGTAAGTCTTAAAGAAGCCAAGTCTGTCAAAAGAGTAAGTTTACATGCGATAGGTGTTGTATGCTACTGCAATGAGTGGTATCATGTATGCAATGATTAGTTATATATCAAATTTGTATTACTTTATGACTATGGTGATTATATACATGACCAATCTATGTAAGGGACATTAGGAAGATACTTAATGGATTATGAGATACTTATCTAGATAATGAGATACTTATTAGACTAATGTACGTAGATAAAGTAAAGTTTTTATGATTGAAGAGTATGTTTACTTTCACTATGCAAGGAATTAAGACATTAGAAATTCCACTACTAGCTACTTATTCAAAGTATTTAAGAGTAAATCTACCTAAGACATAAAATCAACATTAAAATTTAGAATATTTAAATTTGATAATCAAATTTCCTTCCTAACAAACAAGTAAATGTTCCAAACTTCAAAAATTTAATCAAATTTCTTATAAAAAAAAAGTAAAGGGCAAGTGTGAACATCAACCTAATAAAGTAATTATCTAATAAACTAATTAGAAATTCATCTAACTAATTAAATTCCACAAAATAGAAATTTTTATTATTAGTTGGAACCCTTTTTATCACATAAAACAAGGCTCATGAAACTCTTAAGAATATTAACAAAATAAGATATTTGGAGTTTAGATACTTTATTTGACATGATGTATATAGAATAAAAAGAAAACACGTGTTCGCACTCGCGCACATACACACACAAACACGCACACACGCACGCACGCACACGCACACGCACACAAGCACGCAAACACACACGCACACATGTGCGTACGCACGCGCGTACACACACACACATATATCATCGAATTAGCTAAATCAAAAGGTACATATATATATATATATATATATATATATATATATATATATATATGAATAGAGAATAATACTTGATGGTGATGATAGAGCCACATCCTTAGAACTATTAGATTTGTTTGTGTTGTCTTCATTGTTCTCTTGTTCCATTGATCCCCGTACTTTCTTTTATTTGTCTCTCTTGATCTCTCTTTATGCCCTATGTGATTGAGCTTAAAACCCTATGAAAAATGATGAATTGGTCATTATCATAAAATATAAGGAGAACGCGTCAATGATCATTTTTCATTAGTCACTCAATGTCACAATATAAACTATTTAAAAATTTAGAAAATAGAGACATATTTAACAATGTTAAGCAAATAGTGAAATACCAATTCTAACTTATAATTTTTTATTAAATCTCAACATAATATCAAAAACCAGCTTGAATCGGTTGACCAGATTAGATATTGATGATATAATCTATTCGAGTGTCACATTGGATCGACACAATCATTGAATCAACGAAACTAGAGAATCCGTGGTTCATAACAATCTATACCAACTTGTAAATTATGAATATAAGAAGAAAACATGAACTAAAAATAAAAGATGTGCATAAATAAAATACCTAACTAGTAAGAAGGCACAAAATTGTCATTGATCGAACTAATACTCAATACTCATGTATATATTATATTTTGCTCCAAAAGGTCGATATCTTACCTTCTATATCATGGATCTTGTGGTTGTGGTTTTCAACAGTGTTACATTCAAACTTGGAACGGCGATTTTTAGTTGTGTATGCAGCAACTATCTATTGTGTCATATAGAAAAGGAATTAGGGTTACATTTGTATAATGAATGTGGGCTTGTTGGGCCTAAATAATTTGTTATGCAATTTAAAAGGTTACCAAAAAAACTATGGGCTTGTATGATGAAAAATAGTTATGTGGTTATGAAAAAATTTAATATTGAAATTTAATATGTAACATAATATATATAATTACACAAAATTAAAATATGAAATTATTATTATTGTCATAGTTGTTGTTATTATTATTATATGGTTCAACTAGTAAAGTACTAACCTAATAACTAACTACCTTAATCAAGTCAAAAACTAGTATGTCTTAGACTCTAAACTTAATAACCAAGTACCTTAACTAGGTTAAAAACTAGTATGAGTTTTGAAACACCGTAAATTCTAAGTAATTTTAAAATTTTAATTCAAGGTGACTATATATAGTTTGCCCGAAAAGTCTTTATTAATGAAAACCTTTCATCACCTTTTATATAAAGAATTTAAAAAATATAAATTTCACTATGTTACATAGTAAAGTAGATCTACATATATGGTAAATTAGCAAACTAGTGGAATAAAATTAATAAATAGTATAATACCACATATAATTAATATATTTTATTGTGTTTCTTTTATATATATATATATATATATATATATATATATATATATATATATTATGTCACCATGGTATGAGTAGATGATAGAGATATTCCATGAAATGGGAAATATCCATATCAGCTATAACCTTTTATATCACAGAGAGTGACATGCACAATATATTTAGCATTTTCAAATGTATGTTGTTTTTTTGCTTATACTTCTCGTATTTAATATTAGACTTTATATAACATATTTGACATTATTGTTGATGTTTTCTACCACCATTCGACTATGAAACATTTTTTTTACTAACAATACCATAGTCATGCGGTGTGGGGTTGAGTCACACTTAATGCTCCTCGTACCTCTCTAAGAATGTATTACGAGGATCAAACACAAGTTCTCCTCCACAAACTCAACATGTGTTACCAGCTAAGCTATACTCATTGGGCCCTCATGGATACATTCAAGCATATGTATTGTCACTCGCAGTAGGTATAGTTGGATATATGGCTAATAAACCTTGAATAAGATCCATTTGCGTGACTTACATTGATTATGGATTAAGTTAGCTTTCCTTACAGGATAAATGGGTTGGAAATATTTGGACTACATCTACATTACGTAGAGTTTTTCTTTATGCATTTTCCTGTTTTTTTATGCATCTTATTTTGGTATAAAATGGCATTAATGCCCTTTCTAGAAAATTAAATCTAGAATGTGCACCCTTAAAGTTTTTTTTTTCCTTCATTTCATCATTTCTTTTTCTTCTTCTCTTTCCCCATGTCCATGGCTTAACCCATCGCCACCATATCTCATTCCTTTCTTCTTCCTTTTCTCTTCTTCCATTCTTTATTTTTCTCTTGAAGATGGTCTCTTTGGAAACTTGCGGGTCTCCTTTGAGGCTTTTGAATGTGGAAGTAAAAAAGGTTTTGTGATAGTGAACATATGATGGAAGAGGAGAAGAAATAGAAAGGAATGAGATAACAACTGAGTTAGGGGGTGAGTGTGAAGGGGAAGAAAAGAAGAAAAATAAATGGAAGAGAAGATGAAGAAAAATCCAAATTTGAACATTCTAAATTTGCAAATTCAAGTACTTCTAGATTTTATTTTATAGAGAGGTGCATAACAATGTTTAGGATTTTCAAATTTGAATTTTTCTAGATTTCATTTATTGGGAGGTGTATGTCAAGTATTTATGTCATTTTATATCATAGTAGGGTGTATGGAAAAAATGGGAGGGTGTAGGGAGAAAAATTCCCCATTTAACCTATGAGTCATTGTACAAACCAATTTTCTTGCTTTTTTTTAAAAAAAAAATAAAACAAAACCTAAACGTTTAAGGAAAAAAACCATAAAAGGTTCAAATGTTATCCCATTCATAAATATCAACAAACACTTTTACATATATTAATTAAATATTAAAAAGTCTCAACATAACATCAAACTGTTGGTCCTTATGTGTGAATCTAGAGGGGGGGTGAATAGATTCTAGTTAAACTTTACCCCAAATTCACGTGTTTCTAATTTCTTTTAATTACCTATCAATTACCTTTCAATTACATATTCAATTACAAGTTCAATTACTGATTCTATTCCAAACCAATTAAAGAGTTGATTATCAATACAGTTTTCAAATACAGAACAGAATATGATCAATAACAATATAGTGAAAACTGTAAAGAGAGTAAGGAAGAAGATGAGTGCACAGCGATGTATACTGGTTCGGCCAACTGCCTACGTCCAGTCCCAATCCAACAACTGTTGCGATTGGCTTTCCACTATCAAATGATTCCTTTTGTATCCTTTTACATTCACTCTGCAACAAGCAATACAAACAGAAATCAAAACACCCAAATCTGTTCTCCAACCTGAAGAACAGAACTTCCAAGACCTTGGCACCTCCAAGATCAAACTTTGAGAATCACTTCTCAAACACAATGCTCTATCTAGAGAGACCTCTCTCCTAGAGCAACAACCCAGAAATTGGAAATATAAAGATCAGTAAAGAATACACCTTTAGTGCAGAATCTGATCACAAATGAGCTCTATGAAATCCACCCAATCAATGGAATGAATCAAGTTTCCCCTTTTTCTTTGAAAACCTTGATGAACTCTAGATTTAGAGCATATGAAAGTGTAAGAGTTGTTTCAAGAAGCTAGGTTTTTCAGCACCTTCATATGTTTCATCAAGATTATACTTATAGAACAAATTTGGAGGGAGAAAACGTGCAAATCTGAGCTACAACGGTCAATGTAATTGATCCCAAATGCATGTAATCGATTACACTAGCCGTTAGAACCCTCCAATTTGAATTTTCCAGGCATGTAATCGATTACCACGAGCATGTAATCGATTACATTGAAGAGGGAAACCCAGAAAGGTGAATTTCAAACCATGTAATCGATTACACTGGGGATGTAATCGATTACACCAGAGAGTTCTCAGCATGTAATCGATTACATCAACCATGTAATCGATTACATCGAGAGAAATGATCAATGTAATCGATTACACCAAGCTCATGTCGATTACATCGATGAAAAAATGGATTTCCAAGGTTTTTCAAACTGTTTTTCTCAAATGGAAATCAAACATTCTTCACATGATCAATCATACACTAGTTTTACATATCTCTGGGGTCTTAAGCAAAGAATACAACACATATATGCCTATACTCAACACACAATACATAGTTATATCCTAGTTACATTCAACTATGGAAAACCGAAAGATACATTCATCAAAACCAAAACACATAAGAGAGACACAATCAGCATTCTTCAAGCTTCAAGTCCAACACAAACCAATTAAAATGTCTTAGATTTTAACTATCTAAAGTAAAAAATCATGATGGTCCCTACAGGTGAATTTAGAGAAGGGTGAATAGATTCTAGTTCCTAGGTAGCCCAATTTCGTGCGTTTCTACTTTCTTTTTAAATCAACCAAATATTAATCTTGATTAACTATCTATCTTTAAGATAGAAAAATAAGATAGATCAAAGATACACAGCGGAAAACACAAAAGAAAGATCAAGAAACTTGTTAGTAATCAATATACTTCAATAATCAATAGTAGTATCTAATTGTACTAGATTTTAGTTGATTACCGAGTCAATTACCGAACGTAAAATAACGTTTAAACAATGTTAAAGAACAACGTAAGGCAAAAGATAAAGAGTATAAGGGAGAAGAAGATTGCATGGTGATTTATACTGGTTCGGTCAACTGCTTACATCCAGTCCCAACCCAATAACTGTTGCAATTGGATTTCCACTACGATCCCTTTTGCGTTCTTTACATTAACTCTGTACAAGCAATATAAAAACGAAATAAAAAAAACCAATACAACAAGTTCTTTAACCTAAAGAATTGTTTTCCTTGATCATGACACCCCCAAGATCAAACCTTTGAGAAAACCCTTCTCAATGAACCTCCAAATTTCATTTTAAAGAAGACTTAAAGGATTACAAAAGCTATGAAAACACTGAAACCCTGTTCGGACTGCATCTTGGAGAAAATTGGTCTTGAAGTTAACGTTTGGATGTTGTCAGCATTTTCTAGCGAATTAATGAAATTGTAAGGCCTTGTAAGTGAGCCGAAAGCTCATGGCCAAGAACCTTTTATTACTTTTAGATGTTTTGTTTAGTGTTTTAGAATAATTGGGCCAAGATTAGATTAGATTAGATTTTGTTTAGATTTAGATTAAACTTGCCCAAGATTAGATTAGATTTTGTTTGGATTTAGATTAAATTTGGTGCCCAAGTTAGGTTAACTTGCATCGTAAGTAGCTTAGGTCTATAAAAACATATGAATCGAAATTGTATAGACCTTTTAACGAAATTGTATAGACACTTTGCGTTTTTTTGAGAGATAAGTCTCTTGTCTTCCTTAAGAAGGTTTCTTAGATCTTATCAATGGACTCTTGTCTCCATTGTGGCGGTTCCTCCTAGGCTTATTAGATCTTCCATGACGTCATTCTTTTAATCTTCTTCCTCCCTCCACCTTTTCCTTTTTTTATATATTTTGATTTGAATTTATTTGTCTTGTGTCTTAACCGAAACCCTCTAGGGTTTCCATTAAGGGATCATTGAAGAAGCTAGATCGGGAACTTAAAGGCTTTGTTAGAAAATTCTCTAAGGAGGCCTCTATCAAGTGATATCAAGAGCTTGTTGTCTTCATCAATGGGTTTCATCTATTTGGTTAGTTATGGGTTTCTTGAACTCCATAGTTTTTTCCTTTGTGTTTTTCATCTTCTATCTTTTCTTTGAGTTTCTCTAGTATTTGTTTCCTTGAGTCGTTTGATTTTCTTTTGGTTAGTTTGTATCAAAGCATTTTCTTCTTCTTGTTTCTCCATTAGACTGTGAGGTTCCATCATATTACACCATCTTAATTTTTGGGTTTCATATTTTACATGGGTTTCAAGTGTTAGAAGAAAAAAAAAGTGAAAAAAAAGAAAAAAAAAGTAGTGAAAAGAAAAAAAAAATTGGTTCAAAAAGAGTATCAATTAATTGAGAACCATACAAAACAAAAAAAAAAGGAAAAAAAAGATTCAAAACAACAAAGGTGTGAGTTAAAAGTGAAAAAAAAAATATTAATAAAAATTGGACAATAGAATATAGTGGAAATCTGTTGCTAATCATAGTAGAAATTCTCATCGCTATTTTCGATTGCTACGTGATTTTGCGTGGCTGTACAATTTTATTTATGGTGGTGTTTCTCTCGGTTTGGACATGTTTTCTATAGCAATTATATATTAATTTTTTGTCATTATGTGTACCTTGTCTCATCAAAGTTTCTTTCACATTTGATTAGCCATTCTTTCAATTTGAGCTTTTATTGCTTGTCTTTCTTGGACTCCTTTATTTTTGTCTTTGAGTTTTTGTCTCGTTGGACTTCTTAAGTCTAACTTGGTTGTTGTTCCTCTTTCACAATGGTATGATAAGGCTTGGTAATTGATTTGAGAATAATTCCTAAGTGAGAACCAAGAGATTAGAGAGGAAAAGGCAAGAGAGTATCATTAGAGAAAAAGCCATTAAGTGTGAAACACGAGTGTGACTGGATACACTTAAAGAGTGGTGAGATCCTTTTATTTGCTTTATATTTCTTGTGTAAAACCCGCTCTTTACAACAATGACAAGTTCTCCAAGTGTTGGTAATGAGTACTCACCAAGAACTCAAATGTTCATGGAGAGGATGATGGAGAAAATGAACCAAATGCAAGTGAGTTTGAGGGAGAGTGTGCAAGAGGGGATAAACCAAATAAGGGAAACACATGAAAGGGAGAGACATACTATACATGAGGGTGGAAGAAGGAGTAGAAGGGAGAGTGAAAGAAGTAGTGGGGAAGAAAGTGAGAGAGGGAGTGGTAGGAGGAGAGAGCCATCAAGAAGAAAACATGCATCCTCTATTGGTAGTGATGGTGGTAGCCCTTTTTATGATGATACCTATGCCCATAATCAATATAACTGTGAGAGAAGAGGGAATAGAGGGGCTGGACGTGAGAGAGGGGGAGGAAACCGTGACTATAAAAGGAATTACCAAGAGGAGGATGAGAGGTTTGATAAGAGAACTTTGAATATCAAGATCCCTAAATTCAATGGAAATGGTGGGGCCGATGCTTACTTGGATTGGTCCATGAAGGTGGATCAAATTTTTTCTAGTTATCCTATGTTGAGTGAGGAAAGAAAATTACACCTTGTTACTTTAGAGTTTGAGGAGTATGCCTTGGTGTGGTGGAATCAAATGGAGACTAGACTTGTGTACTTGAGGCCAAGATTCACTTCTTGGGAGGCTTTGAAGCAAGCTTTGAGAGAAAGGTTTGTGCCTCCTACTTATATGAGAGATCTTCATAATAAATTGCAAAGATTAATTCAAGGGCCTAGAAGTGTGCAAGACTACTTCAAGGACCTAGAGATGACCATGCTAAGAGCCCAACTAGAGGAGAGCTTGGAAACTACCATGGCTAGATTTGTCCATGGCTTGAATAGGGACATCCAAGATGTACTGGAGCTTCAAAGGTACTCAAACTTGGAGGAGGCCATCCACTTGGCCGAGAGAATTGAGTCCCAATTGAAAAGGAAAAGTAGCTTCAAAAGAGTTTCCTCGCCTAATTCTTCAAGTTAGATGGGTAAAATCAAAAGAGACTACTCACCTAAGCCTAAACCAAGGCTTGACCGAGACACCTCTAAGCCTAAAGAGGTAACTTCTTCATCTAATGCTTTAAAATCAAGTAACATTAAATGTTTTAAGTGTTTAGGGAAGGGCCACATAGCCTCACAATGCCCAAATAAGAAGGCTATAGTCATAAGGCAAGATGGAGATGTCACAAGTGAAAAGTCCAATACCACCTCAAGTGAAGATGAGGGCCAAAGTGCTAGACACTCCACTTCTAGTGAAGAAGCCGAGGAGGGTGACCTTCTAATGGTAAGGAGATTATTTAGTGCATGTCGTGATATGGATGATAGTCAAAGGGAGAACATATTTCATTCAAGATGCAAGGTAAAAGATCAAACATGTTCTTTTATTATCGATGGTGGCTCATACACTAATGTTGTGAGTGAAAGGTTAGTCTCTAAGCTTAACTTGAAAACTATACCTCACCCTAAATCTTATAGATTACAATGGTTGAGTGAGAGTGGAGAGGTTAAGGTAGATAAACAATGCCTGATTAACTTTTCTATTAGTAAGTATAGTGATAGCATATTGTGTGATGTAGTTCCTATGGAAGCTAAACATTTACTTCTTGGTAGGCCATGGCAATTTGATAGAAATGTGATTCATGATGTCCTTACTAAAACTTACTTGTTTTCTTTTGAAGGTAGAAAAGTGCTTCTAAAACCTTTGTCTCCTAAAGAGGTGTGTGAGGATCAAGTTAAAATGAGAATTAAGAGAACCCAAGAGAAAAAAGTGGGCTTGGCCGAGAAGAAGAAGCTAGAAAAAATGAAAGTAAAACAAGATTCAAGCAAGCTAAAAAATAAGAATGAGTTGAAAAGCAAGAGAGAAAGATCAAATGGAAAGAAATCTAACTTGGTGGTGGCTAAAGGAGAGTGTAAAAGAGAATTCCTAATTAGGAAATCCATATTTTTATGCTTACCAAATTATATTTCTTTGAGTTCTCCTCTTGTAGATACTCTTGGAAGCAAGGAAATCTTGTTGATGGAGAGACAACTAAAAGAGAGGTGTGAACTTTCTCTTAAATTTGATACTACCTTTGATTGTCTTAACCCTTGTTTTAATAATTTTGTAGGGGTAACTTCCAAGATACATTTGTTAATACAATATGAATACCTCTATTGCAAAAACTTGGAAGTGAAAAACTTATAGCACATCGTGAAAATGCCAAAGACCTCACTTGTAAGAATTCTTGTGCTTTAGGTCCAAGTAAAGAATTGTGCATCATGGAACCAAAGAACAAGCATTATGGAGGAAAGGAAGTGTCTAGGAACTTCAAGCTACCATTGGGAAAATCTTTCTTATCTCTTACTTATCCTAATAGTTCCAATTTTCATGATATTACTTGTTTAATATTAGAATCTCAAAGCATTAGGCCTTGGGGAATACTTCAATTTGCTAAGTTGGAATTCTTGATTGTGCCTAATGATTTTTAAGTTAATCATATTGAATGTCCTTCTAGGTAGATGGAAGAGTTTAATAAGGAGGGTACATTGCAAATTTCTACACCTAGAAGAAGAGTCTTAACTAAGAGTTCCAACCTAGACATGTCTACACTTGAGGGAGTACTAGTATCTACACAACTTGAAGTAGAAACTCTAAAGAACTTTGATTATACTTTAAAAAAATCAACTAATTTCTTCTTTTACTTCCTTAGATTGTGTCATTGATATTAGGAAACAAATTATCTTGTTATTATACGGTTGGCCAACAAATAAGTTTGGTAAATCTTGCAAATTAAATGAGGGTTTGAATAGAAAGTATCATTTTATTTTACATCTATGCAATCACTATAAGAAACAAGTTTACCTATATGTTTCATCATATAATAACGAATTTAATGAGCCTTTGTTTGGTCTTTTACATCCAATCCCAACCGAAAAACTATTGCAATTGGATTTCCACTACGATCCCTTTTGCGTTCTTTACATTCACTTTGTACAAGCAACATAAAAACGAAATCAAAACACCCAATACAACAAGTTCTTTAACCCAAAGAATTGTTTTCGTTGATCATGGCACCCCCAAGATCAAACCTTTGAGAAAACCCTTCTCAAAGAACCTTACTGATGTAGGAACATCTCAAAGAATTACTAGAAGCATGCAAAGGAAGATTGAAGAAGAAATGGGAAAGCTCCAAGTCAAAGCTAGAGGAGGAGGTCAATGTTGAAATCAAAGTCAAAAAAGGAGGACCTTACTCTTTGAAATTAGGCTTGAAATAAATTCGCTTATTATTTTTGGTGTCGACCGGGTTCAGTATTTCGAGCATAACTTGAGCTACACAACTCCGATTAAGTTGCTCCAGGTTTCATTTTAAAGAAGACTTAAAGGGCTACAAAAGATATGAAAACACCAAAACCCAATTCGGATTGAATCTTGGAGAAAATTGGGCTTGAAGTTAATGTTTCGATGTTGCCAGCATTTTCTAGTGAACTGATGAAATTGTAAGGCCTTGTAAGTGAGCCCAAAGCTCATGGCCAAGAACCTTTTATTACTTTTAGATGTTTTGTTTAGTGTTTTAGAATAATTGGGCCAAGATTAGATTAGATTTTGTTTAGATTTAGATTAAACTTGCCCAAGATTAGATTAGATTTTGTTTGGATTTGGATTAAACTTGGTGTCCAAGTTAGGTTAACTTGCATCGCAAGTAGCTTAGGTCTATAAAAACATATAAATCAAAATTGAATAAAAAATTTGTGTTTTTTTGATATATAAGTCTCTTGTCTTCCTTAGGAAGGTTTCTTGGATCTTATCAATGGACTCTTATCTCCATTGTCGCGGTTCCTCCTAGGCTTATTGGATCTTCCATGGCGCCATTCTTTTCATCTTCTTCCTCCTTCCACCTTTTCCTTTTTTTATATATTTTTATTTGAATTTATTTGTCTTGTGTCTTAACCGAAACCCTCTAGGGTTTCCATTAAGGGATCATTGAAGAAGCTAGATCGGGAACTTAAAGGCTTTGTTAGAAAACTCTCTAAGAAGGCCTCTATCAAGTAGTATCAAGAGCTTGTTGTCTTCTTCAATGAGTTTCATCTATTCGATTAGTTATGGGTTTCTCTGAACTCCATAGTTTTTTCCTTTGTGTTTTTCATCTTCTATCTTTACTTTGAGTTTCCCTGGTATTTGTTTCCTTGAGTCGTTCGATTTTCTTTTAGTTAGTTTGTATCAAAGCATTTTCTTCTTGTTGTTTCTCCATTAGACCGTGAGCATTGGTTAGTTTGCCTTTTGATAAACCTTTCTTGAAGAACTTTGAAGTTCTTTATGAATTTCTTAGAGAAAAGATAGAACTCGGTTTTAGAGAATATGAAAGTGTAAGAGTTGTTCAAAACGTGTATTTCCAAGATTGTTATAAAAATTTTTGAAAGAGGGGTATTTATATTTGAAATCAAACACCAGTTTTAGGCAATCAAATGACTTTCTCATGGTGGTAATCGATTACAGCAGGCAGGTAATCGATTACACCAGAGAACAAAACTAATCCAGGTGAAATCAACACATGGTAATCGATTAACACGAGGGGTAATCGATTACCTCAGAGATAACTGTAAATTCCCATTTGTTACCCACTTTTGGTAGTTGATTACCAATTCCAGGTAATCCATTACCTTAGTAAGTTACCGGAAAAACAAATTTAATCTATTACCTCAATTGGTAATTGATTACTTTATGTATATTTTGAAAACAAAACTTAAAGGGAAATTCAACCATTTGAATCTTGAGAAATCACACAAGATCAACTTAGTTTTCTATGGCATTTCAACCAAGAACAAACACATAAGCAAGCCTAAACTAAACAATCAATACATAGGAAACTCCTAGTTACAATTCATCTAAGAAAACTAAAATTACATATCATCAAAATCAAAACAACAAGAGAGACACTCCAAGCATCTTCAAGCTTTAAGTCTAACAATCTCCCCCTTTTTGGTTTTGATGTACCAAATCCAAAACATGGTTTTCCATGGAGTTTAGGATGTGTGTTGATCTTCTAAGAATCATGCAATTGTTAAAACTTCCAAGTACAGAGTATATGTATTGCAGATTCACAATTCAATCCAATATATTTTAGAGCATCATCAAATCATTCATACAAGAATGTGAGTCATGATTCAAAACAAAATCACAAATTCATGACAAAACAATTATAAAAATAGAGTATAAGAAATAAAACGGTTCAAGGATTAGTTAAAATATTACAACCCAACAAATGTTCAAATTGTTCATTGCAGCAAAAAATAAATGCAATAAAGATAAACTAATCACTCATCAAATTAAAAACTAACAATCTAACCAACCAAACCTCCCCTATCATAGGTATCCTACTCCAAGCACTTCTCCCCCTATTTGGTATGTCAATAAGAAAAAAGAGAGATGTGAAAGAAAGGAAATACTAGAGGTCATTTAAGCGAGTATGGAGAGACTAGAGCAGCTCCTTGAGGTCGAGAAATCGAGCATTCTGAGCTGACTCCATCTCATCCAAGCGTTTGGTGGTAGTTGTCGCGATCTCATCCAACCGATCAATGACAATCAACTCAAAGCGAGACTTAGGAATATAATCCTCATCCACCGAATCAGAATCGTCATCGGAAGGAGGATGCACTGGAGCTTCTTGAGGTGGAGGGGGTTCCTCCCTAGGCACCTAACCAGCTTCAATCTTGGTCAAACGCATCATCTTCAACACTTTGTCGCCAATAATGTGTATGTCTTTGACTAAGTCCCTGTTCTCATTTTGAGTGTTAACCTGAAAATGCTCAATTAAACGTGAGATAAACAAAGAGTATGGACATTTGTATTCAAACAACCTTCTTGTCTTAAGCATGTTGTCCATGACAACATGAGCCCAATCAATTTGAATGTCGTTCTTCAACGCCACCATCATTACCATATCCTCCTCACTAATTTGAGCATGGTTTGCTCCCCTTACAGCAAGGATCCAGCAGATTGTGTAGTGAAGAAGTCGATCGTCGACGTTCAGCCCGCCGATATTATAAGTAATTTTCTTTCCTCTCTCCTTTCATGAAGCCTTTTCCGCCTCCCATGATTCGAGGTTCTTGAGCAGGCTCATGAAGAAAGAGTCTTTTTGAAGATCGAATCAACTTTCACGCAATCAATCCACCATTGGACGGATCCCTTCTCGCTTAAATCTAGCAAAACGAAAGAAAATATTATGAGTCAAAATCATAGTTTGCCCTTTTACCTCAGAAATTACAGTTCCCGTGGCATGGTGTGCTCGCAGATTGGAGTAGAAAACTCTCACTAAGTCCGGGTATATGAAACCCTTAAGACCAACAAACTTCTCTAGGTTTTGTTCCTTCAGCAGTGAGTGGAATGTGAAACCCTGGTCGTCTAGCCACCGGAAGTCAATAATCTTCGCTAGAACGAGTTCCTTTTTAGCAAAATCACCATAGAAACGAGACTCTTGAATGATGAGGTGAACCAAGGATTGATTGGACATTCCTCCTCTCCCGAAGTAGATAGGTTCTTTCTTTTCGAGGATTCACCCTTTTTGTATCGGGGGGAAGTCCTAGGCTTGATCTTCTGAACATGATGCTTAATCTGTTTACCTCTCCCTTGTTCTTCCATGGTTGGTGTTGGAGAAGATGAAGAAAAGGGGTTTAGGGTTTTGAAAGAGAAGAAAGCTTTTGGGGTTTTTGATTGTGCTTGAATGAGGCCCAAGTCCTGAAATTTGCTATAAAAACTCCAAAATAAAGATTAGTTCCTAGAACAAAGTAATGGACTCACTTAAAATTGGTAATCGATTAAGCCCAAATCCATTAAAATACATGTAAAATGTTGCAGTTGCAGGGGTAATCAATTAACCAAAACTGGTAATCGATTACTCTAGTGAGTAATCAAGTGAAGGGGTTTTCAAAAACATGTGGTAATCGATTACTGCAGAGGGTAATCAACTGAATTTTAAAAACGGAACTCATGGTAATTAATTACCTAAACGTGGTAATCGGTTACTCTAGAGAGTAATTCCTTGAAATTTCAAAAATCAAGTCTGGTAATCGATTAAAACGATGTGGTAATCGATTATTTATACCAGAAAAATTTAAAACACTTAATTTTTCATGTTTTCAAAGAACTTTGATCAATGTTCATGCAATGTTATGAATACATACCTCATTGGGGCATCATGAATGATCAATTTACCATATATAAAGAGTTTAAGAGAGATGTTCCTCACTGAGAATACCAAGGTTGGTCCTTAGTTTGAAGAATCTCTCCTTTGGTAGAGTTTTGTGAAGATATCTGCGAGTTGGTTCTCCGTTTCAACAAACTCCATGTCACAATGGCCCTTTTCGACGTGATCTCTTATAAAGTGATAACGCACTTCAATATGCTTAGTTCTTGAGTGCAAAATTATGTTCTTCGTGATGTTGATGACACTTGTATTATCACACTTAATAGGAATGTGGTCAAGCTTTAGTCCAAAATCTTCAAGTTGTTGCTTTAACCATATGGTTTGAGCACAACAGCTACCAGCAACGACATATTTTGTCTCTGCCGTTGACAAAGTGACACATTCTTGTTTCTTGTTGTGCCACGAAACGAGTCACTCCCCAAACAAGTGATAAATACCACTCGTGCTTTTCCTGTCCGTCTTGCAACCTGCAAAATCGGAATCACTAAAACCAACTAGGGTAGGAGACGTACCTTTGGGATACCACAAACCACAATTCGTTGTCCCTTTGAGATACTTCAGAATCTTCTTCACAACAGTCATGTGGGATTATTTTGATGCCACTTGAAATTGAGCACAAACACAAACACTAAACATGATGTCTGGTCTACTAGCTGTGAGATATAAGAGTGATCCAGTAATCCACACCTTGTCCTATAGCATCATTATCCAAATAAAGATTAATAGACATTGGAATGTTAGAAACCTTACAACTCTCCATCTCGAATTTCTTCAGAAGTTCTGTTTTATTCTTTGCTTGGTGCAAGAAAATTCCTTCTTTTAGCTGTTTGATTTGAAGTCCTATGAAGAATTTGAGTTCCCCCATCATGGACATATCAAACTCACCCTGCATGCTAGCCACAAATTCCTCACAAAGGGATTGATTAATTGATCCAAAAATCATATCATCAACATAAACTTGGACCAAAAGAATATTGTTCTCCTAATAAAAAGAGTTTTGTCAACATTACCTCTGTTGAACCCATTAGACAAAAGAAACTTACTTAGTCTTTCATACCATTGTCTAGGAGCTTGCTTCAAGCCATAGAGAGCCTTCTTTAGCTTGTAGATATGCTTAAGGAAATTGAAATCAGTGAAACCAGGTGGTTGTGAAACAAAAACTTCTTTGTTAATGTAGCCATTCAAGAATGCACATTTTACCTCCATCTGAAACAACTTGAAATCGTGAATGCAGGTAAATGCAAGTAGCAGCCTTACGACATCTGGTCTAGCAACATGGGCATAAGTTTCATCAAAATAAATTCTTTCTTGTTGATTATAACCCTTAGCTACTAGTCTAGCCTTGTTCCTTACCACCATACCTGATGGAGGACCATCTCCAAAAGCTCAAAAAACTCTTCAACCTTACTTTTTAATAAATTAAGCTTCTAATAAAATTCGCTATGTTTTTGACTGTCTGACCAGGTTTAGTATTCGGATTATAACTTGGGCTACACAATTCCAATGGAGCTGCTCTTGGTGTCTTTTTAAACCTGACTTAAAGGGATACAAAAGCTATGAAAAGACAAAAGCCTAGTTCTAATGTCATCTAGGAGGAAATTGGGCTTGAAAGTAACGTTTCAATACTGTCAAGATGTTCCAACGGGGTGCTGACCAGGATCAGTATTTCGAGCATAATATGGGTTACAAAACTCCAATTAATTTCGTCTTGGTGGCATTTGAAAGCTGACTTAAAGGGCTACAAAAGCTATAAAGACACCAAAGCCCAGTTCGGCCTGCACCTAGGAGGAAATGGAGTTTGCAGTTAACATTGGAATGCTACCAGGATTTTCCAGCGAGTTATTTAATTGTTTAGGCCTATTAGTTTCTTTCAATTATGTATTTGTTTTAAGACTTGGATTTGAGCCGTTTAAATGTGAAGTGTGTTCAGCCTAGGGTGTCTCTCATCTTACCATTGATCACTCATTTCATCCTACGGTGGAGAACATTTCAGATTTTTAACCTTAGGCCCATTGCACGTTCATTTAAGTTGGTCAACATTTCTATTGGTCATTTATGAAAATAGAAGTTCTAAGACTAAAGTCATGAGAAAAGGAGAGAGCTCTCCTAGGGTTTCTTCAAAGAACCTTGAATCTTATCTTGGTCCAAGACTCAAGTGGCGATTCTTTTACATAGCTTATTGGATCCATGATCTATGGCGCTACCACACTTCTAAACCTCCTTCCATTTTTGCTTTCTTCTCCTTTTGTGTCAAATCATGAGTTCCATAGCTTATTCCGCAAGCTTCACCTAGTTCTTGAGTGTTGAATCACTTGGTGAATGAAGATTGGGCACCCCTTTGCTAATCCTTGAAGATCCATCACAAGTTCCTTCATGGGTTTGCATCAATGCCATGTTCATCTAACTTGTTCTTAAACACCCATTTAGTTCCAATTATATTCATATCTCTATTAAAAGGTACTAGTTCCCAAACATTTTTCCTTTGAAATTGATTTAACTCCTCATGCATAACATTCATCCAAAATTCATAATTCAAAGCATCATCAACACAAGAGGGTTCAAATTGAGATACAAATGCAAAATCATCACAGAACATATTATAAGAAGATCTAGTGGATACTCCCTTTTGGATGTCACCAATAATGTTGTCTAGATATAGGTCTCTAGGTTTCCTCCATTCTTTTGGTAGATTGTGTGAAATTGTTGGTGGTTCTTGTTGTCCTTTTGGTGTACTACAGTCATGTTCACCTGTACCTTCCTCATCATCAACATATATGTTGGTCCCTATATGAATCTAGAGGGGGGGTGAATAGATTCAAGTTCCCTTGACAACTTAACTTTTTCTCACTTTTTCCCGATTCAATTTTATCTTGAATTACAAAACGTACCAGAGATATAAACAGCGGAAAAACAAGGGAAAAATTGTAAAGCAAGAAAACAAAGAATTAAAAGAGATAAGATAGAGAAGAGAGTTTAGACAGAGATTTATACTGGTTCGGCTTTCGGCCTACATCCAGTCCCAACCCAACAATCTGTTGCGATCGGTTTTCCACTATAATGATTCTGTGTTCAATACAATCGCACTGCACAAACACAAAAACAAATCAAATACTCAAAACTATATGTTCTTCACCTAAGAACATATCTTGATCCTTGATCCCTTCAAGAATCAACCTTTGAGAGTACCTCTCTCAAAAACTCATCAACTCTTTCCAGAGAATACCTTTCTCTTTAGAGTTAAAACCAAAAAGATTACAAAAGATAAAGATCAGATAGAATTACATCTGGTGTGTAAGCACTGACCAACAAAATCATCCACACAATTCAATCTTTTTACACAGCTTTCATCTCAAGAGAAATCTTTGAACCTTTGAAGAGATTTCTTGTAGAAACTAGTGTTTTGCTCTTCCTTTCTTCTTTGAAAACTCAAAAAGATCTCTCTCTCTGAAATAATTCAAAGAGATTTCAATTTAAAGCAGTTTCAAAAACTTTTGAGATGAATTCAGGTATGGTAATCAATTACTGGATAGTGGTAATCGATTACTCCAGAGAAATTTGCCTTCCTTGTTCCTTCAAGCACGAAGTAATCGATTACTATGGAGTGGTAATCGATTACTCTAGAGCAGTTTGGATTCCCCTGTTTTCTGAAACTGTTGGTAATCGATTACAGCTCTTGGTAATCGATTACTTCAGCTTAAAAACCTTTTAAAACTAAAGTTTTTGATTCCTTTCAACCAAAATGGGGTTCCAAAGCTTCTCTAGCTCAAATTACAAGTATAAAACAAAGTTTCTATGGAACGATTGAATAAAAACCACACTCAAAGCCTAAGCTAAAACAATCAATACATTTAAAACTCCTATATACAATCTATTATAAAGATCAAAAGTACAAGTATATCAAAACTAAAACTAGGGATGGTTTCTTCAGCTTCAAGTCCAACAATATACACTTCACTTTTGAGGATTGTTAGATTCATCAAACTTTACATGTACAAATTCCTCAATGCACAATGCTCTTTTGTTGAAAACTCTATAAGCCTTACTAGTTGAAGAATATCCAATAAAGATAGCCTCGTCCGCCTTGGCATCAAACTTACCAAGAGGCTCCTTGCCATTATTCAGAACAAAACATTTGCAACCAAATACCTTGAAAAGAGATATATTCGGCTTCTTATCTCTTTAAAGTTCATAGGGGGTTTTCTTAAAAAGTAGGTCTAATCACTATCCTATTTAGAACATAGCAAGTTATAGAAACTGCATCGACCCAAAAATATTTAGGTAGAGCATTCTCACTCAACATTGCTCTAGCAAGTTCTATCAAGGATCTATTTTTCTTCTCAACAACCCCATTTTGTTGTGGAGTTCTCGAGCAGGAAAAATTGTTATCGATGCCAAATTTTTCGCAAAATTTTTCAAAAGACTCATTTTCAAATTCACCTCCATGATCATTTCTAAGAGATTTAATTTTCAAATCATTTTTGTTTTGTATCCTTTTGGCAATAATTTTGAAAACATTAAAGGAATTGTCTTTACTTGGTATAAATGCAACCCAAGTAAACCTAGAGTAATCATCTACTAAGACTAGTCCATACAGGTTTCCAAACCCATGCACCTACAACTATTACATAGGACTACCATCTTGTTCATACAAATTTACAAGATATTACAAGTTTTGAGTCCTATACTAGGGTACATTTCTTGGAGCTTTTCCACTTCCTCTTCAAGTTTCCTTCTCTTGCTTCTAGTTATCCTTCTTATCCTAGATGTTCCTACATCAAACCCTCCTTCTTTGCTTGAACTTGTCCTCAAGTTAATGTATTTATTGTACTTACACCAAACAAAGAAGATTAGATATATTTAAAGGAGTTACTAACACAATACTCACTTGGAAGTTCTAGCTTGTATGCATTTGGACCCAATCTTTCAATGACTTTGAAAGGTTCATCTTTTTTTTTTTTTTGGGAAGAAGCTTGGAGATAGCTTTGCTTTCAAAGATAAGCAATAGAATGGATGAAGATACAACCACTAAACAAGGCTAATGAACCAAGATAAATCCAAGGCAAGATAGCAAAGGTTAGCAAAAGATAATAGAAATCGATTTTTAGAATCGGATTTTTTTGGAAACTGAAACTATGAGCAAGATATAAGGTCTGATTTGACGTGAGCAAGAATCTACACTAAAGGCGTTTAAAATGCACTTTGGTGCAGCAAGCAAACCAGATATTAAAGTCCAAAGTCCCATAAAAAACAAAGTAAAAATTTACAAGTTTTATTTCCTAACAAGTAGGAATTTTCAAAGACAAGGTGTGTGTCATCTAAGGGTGATGTAGCCTCCTTTGTTCTTCTCTTTCCCACACTTGAAACTCCTTCCTTTACTTATTAACCTCAAGGTCCAGATCTGCAAACATTCCAAGAAATTTATATAAGAGCCAAGTGACACACAAAATGATACAAAAGTAGAAAAAATAAGTTAGAAACGTCTATAGTCTCTTCTCTTGATCCCCCTTCTTCTTGTTTCTGTTCTTCTCTTCACTTAGTACACTTAGACATGAAATTCTGCACTTGAAACTATGTGAATACAGAGGTATAATGCAGAAAAGAGATCAAGCAAAAACTGAATCACTAAGACACCCCAATTCACACTAACGGTTAAGGCAAATTCAAGTGTTCACTAGTATGGATTTAAAGCATATAACCTTGTGCTTGTGCACTCAAACAGTAATGAATCCCTTAAGAGATGTGTAGAAACGTGCAGCAAAGGATCCCACATGGTCAAGGTCATACAAGTTTTAAACAACTCACCCAAATCACCAAAGAGCTAGCAAACTAGTCATATAGTGCACTAGTAGGCTAAGATGAGAGACTAACATGCAAGATGTACTTATTATATGATCTAATCTTCACGTGAACTTAAAGAAAAGGTGTATTCATGGCTGTGATGGACTGTAACTTTCAAGAACAAGAACATTGCTTACGGTCTATGCAAGATAGAGGCAAAACAAGCATGAAAATCAAGACACAAAACAAGATTTTCTCACGGCTAACACCATTGATGTATGTAACAAATAAACTCATGTGTATCTATCAAGTAACATACATGGCAGCAACATATACTCATATAAAATGCAGCAATGAAAATTTAAATGGCATGCAAGGCAAGTATTGTAATGAAATTAAACAAGGCACTCACGGCATGCATGATAGAATGCAAGATTCAAAAATGTAATGATGCATCAACAAATACATTCCACCCGGATCAAATACTAAACAAGGTTCATTAAATTGGTTAATATATGATGCAACATATAGGTAAACTTTATAGTGATTGCATAGGTGTAAAAGTAATTGAAACTTCCTATTCAAACACCTTTTAAATTTGTTAGTTTTACCTAAGTTATTTAAATGTCAATCATATAACAACAATATAATTTGTTTTCTAATATCATTAACACAACCTAAGGAAGTAAAAGATGAATTTAGTCCATTTTTCAAAGCATAACCAAAGCTCTTTGGAGCTTGAACTTCAAGTTGTGTTGATAGTAGCATTTTCTCAAGTTTGGACATGTTTGGGTTGGAACTCTCCATCAAGATTCCTCCTCAAGGTGTAGAAGTTTCCAAAGTACCCTCCTTCTTAAAATCTTCCATCAACCTAGAAGGACATTCAACATTATGAAGATAAATATCATTAGGTTCAATTAAGAATTCCAAACTACCAAATTCTAGAATTGTCCAAGGTCTAATACCATAATACTCAAGTGTATAACATGAAAACTCATATTTATTAGAAGTAAAAGGAATACTAAGTGGTAAAGAAACTTTCTCAAAGGGAAGTTCAAACTCTATGGGTATTTCCTTTTCTTCACAAGGTTTGTTCCAAGGCTCCATTGGGAACAACTCTTCTCTTGGCACCAAAACAAAAGGTGGTTTGTAAAGTTGGTCACAAGCAACTTTACAAAGATCTTCAAGTGCCTTTCCTTCTACATCTTTACACAAGAGAATTTCAATTTCTTTTTGATAGTCATCTCTTGGAACCATACCTAAAATGTTTTCCAAATAAGAATCAAAACAATCAAATGAAGGGTTAGTATAAGAAATTAAAGAATCACATTTATCCTTCATTTGTTTTTCCATTAACTCTATTTCCTTAACTTCTTTTTTTTTTCAATTCTTTTTCTCTCAATTCCTTTATCATTCTCTCTTTTTCCCTTCTCCAATACTCATCATAATTCCTTTCATTTTCTTCTAACAACCTTTTTTGTTTTCTTTCTCTCATTTCCCTCTTATAGTCATAATAATCTCTATCACTTCTTTCATGTGAGGGATGGTACCTCTCTTGTTCCTCCCAATGGTGCCTTCTAAACTCATGGTTCCCCCTCACTCTCTCACAGCCAGCTCCCCTAACATCTCTTCTCTCATAGTTAAAAGGATCATGTCCATGGAAATTATCTCTATAGAGGTTCCCAACATCATTACCAATAGAGGTCATATGTTCCCTTCTCCTACCACTTCTCCTTTCTCCCTCTTCCCCATTTCTTCTCTCATTTTCACTTCTCCTTTCCCTCCTTTCTCTTTCCCTTCTATCACTACCTCTATGGTTATCAAAAATCTCATTCAAATCCTTGTGAATATTTGTTTCAAATTTGTTCATTGCTTTCATAAAGCATTTCATCAATTTCACATCACTAGGACGTAATTGATCTTCACTATTGGGGAAATTTTCTCCCATGGCTGCAAAGAACAAAAGGTTAGTATACAAGGAAAATATAGAGCAAATAAACCTCACAAGCTCACTAAGTGTATCCACTCAATCAACTCATGTATCACACAAATCAAGGGCTTTTTCTCTAATGATTCTCTCTTGCCTTTTACCACTCTTTTCTCTTATGCTCACTTAGAAATTATCCTCTAATCAATTATCAAGGTCTTATCAATCCATTATGAAAGAGGAACAGTAACCAAGCTAGGCTTAAGAGGCCAAGAATGACAAAGACTCTAAGACAAAACCAAGGATTCCAAAGGAGACAAACAATAAAAACTCAAAAATTAAATGAATGGCTACTCAAATTGTGGAGAAATTTTAATGAGACAATGGCACACAATAAGGCAGCAAAATATCATATAAAAGCCCAAGGAAACATATCAAAACAGAGGCATATCATGATATACAAAACTGGACAGCAAGTTCACAAAGCAATTAGCAACCGAAAATTAGAAACCGAAACAGCAAAAATCAGCAAAACAGATTTAGAGACCGATTTTGGCTATGTTCTCTAATTGGCTACTAGCATGCTTCTTAGGTTCAATTCAAGGTCCAATTCTCATATGAAGTATCCCATACATCCAGCAAGGCGCATTACAAGAAAGAAATGTACAAATTTTCAAGGAAACATAAAAGATACACAAAGCACTTAGGAAGCTCAAAAGTAGAAAATTCACTAGAATGAAGTAGGCTCTCCTAGGTCCAATGAATGTTTCTCTTGTGTAATTCTTTTCTTTTCCACTTTCTTTTACTCTTATCTTGCTATAGCTTTCTTTTCTTTTCACTTTCTATGGTTCTTGAATTTTTCTACTAGTTTTGGAACCACTACTATTCATTACTTGTTTTTCTTTTCACTTGTTTTTCTTTCTCTTTTCTTTTCTTTTCTTTTGATTTTGATTCTTTTCTTTTGATTCACTATGGCTGGACCGAAACCTTAAGGGATCTAAGAGCCACTTTCTACGTTCAAATCTAGCTTATCATAGCAATTACAAGAATCTAGCCGAAATTACAAATCAAAGGGTAAGCTAAAAACTATTAAAAAAAAAGCATGTAGCATGTAAGCATTCACTAGAATTGCTCCTAATACTTTAGCATTCATATGAGATATGTAACCAAAGCTTAAGTGCAGTACAATCCAGCAAGCATACCATAAAGTGCAGTAAAGAATCAAGACTAAACAAAATTCCTAGAGGCATACATGAATCATAACTTGCAAAGGAAAATCTAGATGATCATGTGAGTCAAAATTGCAAGCTAGAAAATCATGCATTCAAGAAACTTATGGATGAACATGCCACCATGAATCACGGCCTAAGGCTATAACCAAAAGAAGAAAAGCATGCTCCTACTCAAAACTAGGAACAAGACAAGTCAAAGGAATCAAAACTAGCAACTCAATAAAAGAAAGACTCTAGAGATGGAAGAAACTCAAAGAAAACTAAAGACTCATGGAGACTCAAAACTAACCAGTGGTGATGAACCAATTGGTGAAGATAACAAGCTCTCGATACCACTTGATATAGGCCTCCTTGGGGGTGATCCAAAGAAGCTCCAATGTTTCCCAAATAACCACCATCATCATGAAGAAGCCAATGCAAGTGCCTCGGCCATGAAGCTTTTTTGGTGTTTTAGTGTTTAAGAAATCAAAGCAAAGCGGAATAGGTAAGAGATGGAAGGGTGGCACCATGGAGAAACTCCAATAAGCCTAGGAGGAACCGCCACAATGGAAGCAAGATGCCATTAAGATTCAAGGATTTTCCCTAAGGGAACAAGAGAACTCTCTCTCAAAAAGCTTAAAGCTCATTCATTCAAAATTTCATTAAAGATCTCTACAATTTCGTTTTTGGCCTATTTATACACAAATCCTTGCCTGGGTAGCAAGTAAGACTAATCCTAATTAAGCTAAACTAGTCCTAATTAACTAAGCTAATCAAAATTAAGCCCATGTGCTAGCCTAACCGAAATTAACTACCTAGGATAGTTAGTTTTAGTTAGTTAGCTTTGGACCAATAGGAAACAAGTGATCACATGGGCTTCACATGGGTGGCACATGGGAGCACATGGCTTTGTCCCTTGATCCATGCCATGTGATGCTCCATGTCACTAATCCATGCCAACTTGGATTAAGGGAGGAGATTTACTAATCAAGTGAAGGCATGGATCCTTAACTTGATTAGAAACCCTTCCTTAATCCTAGTTTCTAAGACTTCACACAAGATATTTTGAAAACTTAGTTTTTAGCTAAAAGACTTGTGTGGATTCTTTAGGATTACTCTTGCCTATTAGCCTAAAGAAACCGAGGGCTTTGGACCCTTAACCCATGCACCTACAACTATTACATAGGACTACCATCTTGTTCATACAAATTTACAAGATATTACAAGTTTTGAGTCCTATACTAGGGTACATTTCTTGGAGCTTTTCCACTTCCTCTTCAAGTTTCCTTCTCTTGCTTCTAGTAATCCTTCTTGTCCAAGATGTTCCTACATCACTAGTAGTTAAAACAACATTTATAGTTTTAAAAGAGTTTCTAGACTGCTTGCCCTTTTGACATGCATCACAGAGGCCTTCTCTATTGAATCTTAAGTTAGGTAACCCTTGTACTAGGTTCTTAGAAAAAAGCTTTTTCAGTTGATGAACATCTATATGAGTTATACGTCTATGCCAAAGCCATGATAGATCAACGTTTGACGTAAGACATGCATGACATGATAAAGAATGATCAAGTTCAAGAATGTAGATATTGTTGTGTCTCTTACCAACCATTAATACCTCATTCGGCTCATTGTCCCTGATCATGCAGCATTCATTGTCGAAAGATACCTTGTAACCCTTGTCTCAAAGTTGGCTTATACTAAGAGGATTAAATCTCAAACCTTCCACAAGCAGAACATCCTCAATGACGGTGTTGGATTTGTCTCCAAAGACTACCGAGCCAGATTCCTTTGATTTATAGGAGATAAAATTACTCTTGTCGCTAGTCATATGTCTTGAGCAGCCACTATCTAAATACCAAGTTGGGTGCCTGGCTCTCAAACATACCTACACGGAAATAGATATCACTTTGGTTTTGGAACTCAAGTCTTTTTGGGTCCATGAATGTTAGAGCTGTGATCATCTTTCCTGGCCCATTTAAACAAACCACAAGATATATATTCCTTCCTAATCATGCAACTATAAGTGTTATGACCAGGTTTCATGCAATAATTACAAATGACGGTTCCTGTTTTACAAGGTTGCTTAAATGCAAAGAACTTCATGTTACTCTTTCTCGAAGAAGCATCAAAAGACTTACACTTTGAACATGGTTGCTTTAAAGCTTCATTTTCCTTTTTCAATCTTTGAACATCAGTTTTTTAAGCAGTAATATTGTTTTCCAAATCAGTGATATTGCTTTTTAAAACCTTGTTCAATTTGCTCAATTTTTTGGCTTCTTTGTAAAGTTTACAAAAATCAATTTGCAACTCACCATAATCACAAGTAAATGAATCAGAGTCACTTACCTCTTCATTTGACTTTGGACTTTCCATGAGCCACAAATTTGCTTCTTCATTCTCGCTTTCGCTAGAGGTAGAGGAATTGTTGTCTTCCCACACGATGTAGGTCTTTTTCTTTAATAAATTTTTCCTTCTTGGACCGTTCGTGATGCTCAACTCTTCTAGGTTCACTGCTGTTTGACTTCTTCATGTTAGGGCACTCAAACTTGTAGTGTCCTACCTTTCCGCACTCGTAGCAAGTAACCTTTGAAGATGAACTCTCATTCCTCTTGAAGCCTTTCTTAGAATTGTTGAACCTCTTCTTGTCATTGTTCCTTCTCATGAACTTCTTAAACTTTCTTACCATAAGATTCATGTTCTCTTGTTCAAATTCACTTGCATAGCTGGATGTATCACTCTCACTAGTTGTATCCTCCATTTTCAGTGTTAGGCCCTTTGCTTTCTTATCTTTTGCTCCTCATCAGCAATGCGCGACATGTCCATCTCATATTCTCGTAACTTACCAAACAATTCTGCGCTTGACATCAAGGCAAGATTCTTCAATGAAGACCTTACCTAGTCCCTTTAGATGGTTCACAATGTGTGTAAAGCGTTTTTGCATTTCCATCACGGACTCTCCTTGCGTCATTCGAAATGTTTCGTACTCTTAGATCAAGATGTTCTCTCCTTGCCCTTCGTGTGTGACCTTTATTAATTCCCAAGCTTCTTTGGTTGTGGTGCAGACTGATATCCTGAAAAAATCATCGGAATTCAAAGTAGAATGTATGATATTTAAAGCTTTTACATCGTTTTCAACCCTTCTAATTTCATCTTGTTCCCACCTCTCAAATGGTTTTTCTACCTCACTCCCATTCTCTATGTAAGTGGGGACCTTGAAATTCGTCACCACCACTTGCCAAATGCTTCTATGTACAGACTCCATAAAGATTTTCATCCTAACCTTTCAGAAAGGATAGTTGTCACCACAAAACAATGGAGGTCTGTTAATATAGAGTGTATATTTTGATCAAGTGTAATAACTATGAATGCCAACCAATCAGAACATTCAATCAAGATTGTCTTTTGATAAACCTTTCTTGAAGAACTTTGAAGTTCTTTATGAATTTCTTGGAGACAAGATAGAATTCAGTTTTAGAGAATATGAAAGTGTAAGAATTGTCCAAAACGTGTATTTCCAAGATTGTTAAAAATAATTTTGAAAGAGGGGTATTTATATTTGAAATCAAAAACCAGTTTTAGGCAATCAAATGACTTTCTGATGGTGGTAATCGATTACACCAGAGAACAAAGTCATTGCAGGTGAAATCAACACATGGTAATCGATTAACACGAGGGGTAATCTATTACCTCAAGACAAATGTGAATTCCCACGTTGTTACCCACTTTTGGTAGTTGATTACCAATTCCAGGTAGTCTGTTACCTCAGTTGGTTAGTAGAAAAACAAATTTAATTTATTACCTCAATTGATAATTGATTACTTCATATATATTTTGAAAACAAAACTTAGAGGGAAATTCAACCATTTGAGTCATGAGAAATCACACAAGATCAACTTAGTTTTCTATGGCATTTCAACCAAGAACAAACACACCAACAAGCCTAAACTAAACAATCAATACATAAGAAACTCCTAGTTACAATTCATCTAAGAAAACCAAAATTATATATCATCAAAATCAAAACAACATGAGAGACACTCCAAGCATCTTCAAGCTTTAAGTCCAATAAATCAATCAAGTAAAGTTTCATCAATATAATAATTCTTTTTATATAATTAAATAGAAACAACCATTTTGGTCTTAATAACAAATATAAAAGTCTTAATATCTTTAAGTTTTAATAATAAAGGAAATAAACAAAAGTGGTAGAAAAATGAAACTAGGTTTAGTTTAAATTACAAGTCCATAAGTCTTATATATTTAGATTGCGAAATATATAGGATAGGCTAGATATTGGAAATAAATTTAAGCTTTTTTAAGCTTTGGGTTTCTTGACGAATCCAAGCTCATATGCCCACATCTATCGCCTCACCACTTCGTATGCTTAACAATTTTAAATAATCATTCTCACCTTTTATCTAGACATTAGACATCTAACCAACAATATTACAGTAATTTTGATTATTTTGACTTTATTTCAACAATGTTACATGTTATCAATAAAAAAATAGTTGGTAGATTCTTGCTCTTAATATTAACTTGAATGGGTTAATAAATGATTAACTTATATTTTTTTATGGTTGAAGTCATCGTAAGGTCAAGGTCGAAGGCCAAATGCTAAGATTCGTGCTTATGACAAAAATATGAAGAATCTTAGCCATAGAAAATTACTTAGCCATAGAAAATGTAATCTATTTTCAAATCAAATAATAAATAAAAAATTATCTTTTAAAGTACACTAATTTCTAGTTGATCAACATATTCTTGATTTATTTATATTGATAAAAATATTTAGTGTTATCATAAGATTATTTATGATTTTACACTATTATTTAACACATCAATTCTTTTTAATAATTTATGATTATCGTATTCAAAGTTTTTTAAAAAATTACGGTCCATTTTATGAAAAATCAATCAATAAAATATTTGATTAGGTTAGGTGTAACATGTAAATAAACTAAAATTAAAAATTAAAAAAAGAGAAAAATCATGTATTTAAAAATAAAAAATTAAAATTAACGAGGGTTAATTAATTTTTTAATTCCTCCCAATTTTATGTGTTTTAAATTTTAATTCTAATATTTTTTTTTTATCTTTTAGTCTTATGTTTATTTTGTTAAGATTTTTAATCTATCCTATTAAATTAAAATAATCAAATAAAAAAGGACACAATAGTTTCAAGTTAATATTTATGACTAATTTAACATAAAAATATTAATGAAAAATAGATAAGTGATTAACTTTTATAAAAAAAATTATTTAAAATTAAAATTTAAAATCCTAGCAATTCAAGAGATTAAAAATTTAATTAACTCATACAATTCTCGGAAAGAAAACAAAATTGTAAATTGAATTTTTTTTTTCATTTGATATGAGAAAATATTTAGAATTGAGTGATATGGATCACCAGAAAAACAAAATGGGGTATTTCACGTTTGGAATGTTTCAAGCCCTAATCTGGCTGTTAGATAGCAACGATTTCACTTTCACTGTACTCATTGATACCCCAAGAAACGAATCAGGTACGCATAAATCCAATCCAATCCTCTCATCTCATCTCTTCAATTTTCTAAACCTCTCTCACTTCACATTCCTTCACATTCCTTCAGACTTGTAGTGTCCTAGCTTTCTAAACTCGTAGCAAGTAACCTTTGAAGATGAACTCTCATTTCTCTTGAAGGCTTTCTTTAAATTGTTGAACCTCTTCTTGTCATTATTCCTTCTCATGAACTTCTTAAATTCATGTTCTCTTGTTCCGATTCACTTGCATAGCTGGATGTATCACTCTCACTAGCTGTATCCTCCATTTTCAGTGCTAGGACCTTTACTTTCTTGTCCTTTTGCTCTTCATCAGCAATCCGCGACATGTCCATCTCATATTCTCGTAACTTACCAAACAATTTTGTGCTTGACATCAAGGCAAGATCCTTGGATTCGGTGATCGTTGTGACTGTCGGTTGCCACTTCCTACTAAGGGATTTCAAAACTTTAACATTTACCTCTTCTTCAATGAAGACCTTACCTAGTCCCTTTAGATGGTTCACAATGTGTGTAAAGCGTTTTTGCATTTCCATCACGGACTCTCCTTGCGTCATTCAAAATGTTTCGTACTCTTGAATCAAGGTGTTCTTCCTTGCCCTTTGTACTTCAGCGGTTCCTTCGTGTGTGACCTTTATTAGCTCCCAAGCTTTTTTGGCTGTGGTTCAGGCTGATATTCTGAAAAATTCATTAGAATTCAAAGCAGAATATATAATATTTAAAGTTTTCTCATCGTTTTCAGCTCTCCTAATTCCATCTTGTTCCCACCTATCAAATGGTTTTTCTACCTCACTCCCATTCTCTATGTATGTGGGGACCATGAAATCAGTCACAACCGCTTGCCAAATGTTTCTATGTACAGAATCCACAAAGATTTTCATCCTAACTTTCCAGAAAGGATAGTTGTCACCACAAAACAGTGGAGGTCTGTTAATAGAGGCACCTTCAGGGAATGGTAATTAATTACCAACTATTCTAAGAAACTATGGATCAAAACTAGATCAACCTACTAGATAAAGCTCTGGTACCAATTGATGGTCCCTACGAGTGAATCTAGAGGGGGGTGAATAGATTCTAGTTCCTACGTAGCCCAATTTCGCGTGTTTCTACTTTCTTTTCAATTCAACCAAATACTCGTCTTGATTAACTATCTATCCTTAAGACAGAAAAACAAGATAGATCAAAGATGTACAACAGAAAACACAAAAAGAAAGATCAAGAAACGTGTTATTTATCAATATGCATGTGTAATCAATTGCAGTATCTAACTGTACCAGATTTAGCTGATTACTGAGTCAATTACCGAACGTAAAACAACGTTTAATCAAAGTTAAAGATCAACGTAAGGAAAAATATAAAGAGTATATGGGAGAAGAAGATTGCACGATGATTTATACTGGTTCGGCCAACCTCTTACATCCATTCCCAACCCAACAACTGATGCAATTGGTTTTCCACTATGATCCATTTTGCGTTCTTTACATTCACTTTGCAAAAGCAACACAAAAACGAAATCAAAACACCCAATACAATCAGTTCTTTAACGCAAAGAACTGTTCTCTTTGACCTTGACACCCCCAAGATCAAACCTTTGAGAAAACCCTTCTCAAAAAACCTTACTCTATCTAGAGAGACCTCTCACCTAGAATAATCAACCCAATTCCAAAATGGAAACAGAAATATCAGTTAGAAAACACCTTAGAGTGTAGAATCTGATCACATGTGAGTACTTTGAATGTCAACCAGTCAGGACATTCAATCAAGATTGCCTTTTGAAAACAAGTTCTTTATGAGTTTCTTGGAGAAAAGATAGAAAGAGTATGAAAGTGTTAGAGTTATTCCAAAATGTGTATTTTCAAGAGTTGTTAAAAGAGTTTTGAAAGAAGGTTATTTATATTTGAAATTAAAAACCCAATTTAGGCAATCAAATGACTTTCTGATAGAGGTAATCGATTACAGCAGGCTGGTAATCGATTAAACTAGAACACAAAGCCATTCTAAGTGAAATCCACACATGGTAATCGATTAACCCGAGAGGGTAATCGATTACCTCAGAGACAAATGATGATTCCCACTCTGTTACCCACTTTTGGCAGTTAATTACCACTTCTAGGTAATCTATTACCTCAGTTGGTAATTGATTGCTTTTGAAAATAAAACTTAGAGGGAAATTCAACCATTTGAATCATGATAAATCACACAAGATCAACTTAGTTTTCTAAGGCATTCCAACCAAGAACAAACACAAGCAAGCCTAAACTAAACAATTAATACATTAGAAACTCATAGTTACAATTTATCTAAGAAAATCAAAATTACATTGCATCAAAATCAAAACAACAAGAGAGACACTTCAAGCATCTTCAAGCTTTAAGTCCAACAGTGATGAGTATGAGTAACATGTCTGTAAACCCGGAGGAGCTGTGCTTAGTGGCTTCGTGCTTGGTCTAAGGCATGGTGCATGAACCAAATGGAGATACTTGGGCAAGGTGTTCCTAGAGTGAACATGGGGGATGCTAAAGAAGGTTCTAGTGGAAAGGACATGGTAGAGGGAACTCGTTGAGGGAAGATTTTGCTTATGTTTCACTTCTTTTATAACACAAGCGACTGTGAATTTTGAGTTGTTAAATATTTCACTCCTTCAAGGTAGTAGGAAGTGACAAGAATAAGATTTTCAAAATTGATGGAGGACCATCTCCAAAAGCTCAACAAACTCTTCAACTTTACTTTTTAATAAATTGAGCTTCTAATAAAATTCACTATGTTTTTTACTGTCTGACAAGGTTTAGTATTCAGAGAATAACTTGGGCTACACAACTCCAATTTATCTGTTCTTGGTGTCTTTTTAAAGCTGACTTAAAGGGCTACAAAAGCTATGGAGACACAGAAGCCTAGTTCTAACTGCATCTAGGAGAAAATTGGACTTGAAAGTAACGTTTGGATACTACCAGGATGTTCCAGCGGGCTGCTGACCAGGTTCAGTATTTCGAGCATTTGAAAGCTGACTTTGAAGGGCTACAAAAGCTGTGAAGACACCAAAACCCAGTTCGGACTGAATCTAGGAGGAGTTTTGCTTAATTCTTTGGAGTGTTGAGTTTTGCTTAATTCTTTGGAGTGTTGGATGATTTGGTGAATGAAGATGGCACACACCTTGTGAATCCGTGTTGATCACCTCAAAACCTTCATGAGTTTGCATCAAATTTGGTATCAAAGCTTGTTCTTCACCTAGTTGTTCTTCACTTGTGGTGTTGAGTCTAGCTCCTATCTTTTTTATTTCAATTTTTTGATTCAATTGAATTTTTATTTGAGTTTTATTGTGTGTCTTGGCTGTCCAATACATAGATGAGATGTTCTGACACTCATGGTTGATCATACATGGCCTATTTTACATGCTAGACACATTCTAGTTGATAGCCCCCAAGTGTTTGATAAATTTTCTCAATATGTATTTTGAGTCTCCTTGCTGGAATTTTAATTCCCTGCATCTTATGTGGCTTGATTAGTGCTTATATGTGTTATTACTATATGCATTGCTCATTATAAGTCCATGTTACCACTACCATGCATTATCTTGCTTACTAGCAAAGTTTGACTTGACTTGCTTGAGTAATTGAGCCTATACTTGGACTGTCCAGCAAAGAATAGCCATGAGAAAAATATAGAAAAACAAAAGAAAGGAAAAGAGCAAGAGAAAATACTCAAAAGAAAGAGCCAAAGAAAATTCAAGAAAAGAAAAATACAACAAAAGAAGTTTGAAGAAAAATTGAGTGAAAAAAGTAGTAGCTCTTGTTAGTAGAAAATTTTTGGAAAAAAAAATAAAATTGAGTGCAGTACCTTGGTAAATTGGGTCATTAAACACCCACAAATTTAGTTTCCAAGCTCAATTAGGCAACATTATTCATTAGGCTCAAGCATCATATTACAAATTGTGTCAAATTTGCTAATAGCATGATATTTGAACTTGTGGTGTGCTTTGCATGTGCCTAGACATATTTGCCCTGATTTTGCCCTGTTTTTGGACCCATATTTGTGGCTGCCCTGCACCTTAATTTGAGCTTATTTCGTGCATAAAGATCACCCAAACCAATCCCCAAAATTTCAAGTCATTTTGAGCCAATTTTCAAGCCTAATTTCCAGCTTAGTGACGGTTCTGCTATTGTTGTGACAGTTTCGGGTCTGCAGTTGGTTCAAGGGGTTAAACGTTGATTTATTGAATTCTGGGCATTTGGTAATTCAATATAAATATATATAAGCTCAACTGGAAAGTTTCATAATTTTCCAAGCTCATTTGCTATGCTAAAAAAATTTCACAAGTTTGGGCAGATTTGGTGACGGTTCAGCCAATTTTTCCAACAAAATTGCATTTGATTTCTTCCATTCTTTGAGTCTTTGTTTCAAAGATTTTTGCAGTTTTAAATACTAGTTTTCCTTCATTATAAGTGCAGTAAATATAGTAGCCATTGTCTTGAGCATTAAATTCCATTTTGAGTAGCTAAATTTTTGTTCATTGAGTCTTGTTTTGTTGCTTGTCTTCTTTGGAATCTTTGTAATTGTGTCTAGAGTATTTGTCTTCTTGATCTCCTAGGCTTTGTAGCTGAATTGTTCCTCTTTCACTTGGATAAATTGGACATTGATAATTGATAGAGGTTTCTCAAGAAACTCTAAGTGAGAGTGAGAGGAAAAATATTAGAGGGTAACTTCTAAGAAAAAGCCTCCTAAGTGTGCAAACAAAAGTGTGAGTGCAAACACTTAGAGAGTGAGAAAGGAATTTTATTTCTCTTCTATTATTCTTGTTCTAACCTTTTCTTGAAGCAATGGAGAGTTCCTCAAGTGTGGGCAATGAATTATCTCCTAAGACCCAAAGAGTGATGGATGCCATGATGGAGAAATTCATGAGTATGCAACATGACCTCAAGAATGAGCTTCAAGAGAGTTTGAATGAGGTTAGGGAGGAGAGAAATAGATGTTTTAGGGAAGAAAAAAAATAAGAGGATTGAGTTTGAAAGAAGGGTGAGAAATGAGTATCATGCGGGAAGAGAGATAACCTTGAGAGAAAATCATAAGAGAAGAGAAAGGGAAGAGCATGAAAGAAGAAGAGGAGTGAATAGAATGAGTGGAAGTGAAAGGGAAAGGCAAAAGGGTAACCATTATTCACCTTGGAAAAGTGGTGGGATAAGTAAATATGATGAGGAGTATGTCTTTAGAGCCTTTGATGAAGAGAGGAGAGGAAAAGAAAGGCATGATCGAAGCACATACTATAGTAGAAAACCACACACAACTAGAAGGGTCTTTGGTGATAAAGAACTAAGAGTTAGGAAGGAAAATAAGAGACTTGAATGTGAGTTTAAAGAGAAAATTTTGAGAGAGATGAAAGACTTAATAGTAAAAGAGCTAAAAGAGAAAGAGTTGAGGGGTAAAGAGTTAAAAGAGAAAGAGTTAAGAGAAAAAGAGCTAAAGGAGAAAGAGTTGAAAGAACAAAAGAAGGAAATAATTAATACTTTAATTATTTGTACTAATCCTTACTTTGTTTATGATGATTCTCATTTGAAGGATGATGTAGAAATGATATTAAAGGAAGAAATACAAGACAACAACTTCTTGTGTGAGGATGTGGAAGAGATAGAACTCAAAGCACATGGTGAAGTTGTTTGTGACATTCCTTACAAGAATCCTTTTACCTTAGTACCTAGTGATGAATTGTCTATAAAGTTTCCATGGAGCACACATCATGAAGAAAATGAAGCACCCATGGAATTAGAGCAACCACTAGAGAAGATTTGTTTGTCACTTGATACTCTTTTTACTTCTAATAAAGATGAGATTGCACTAGAGTCTTATGGCTTTAAGCCTTGGACAACCCTTGAGATTGGGAATTTAAAATTTTTTATTGTACCAATTAACCATTGTTTTCATGATGTTGAATATTTTTTAGGTTATTGGAAGCACCTAAGAAGGAGGGCATACCACAAATTTCCAAACCTAGTGAAGAAATATGGATCAAGGAACAAATGTCAACACAAGTTGAAAAAAGAGAAGAAACTCTTAAGAATTTTGGTTACACCATGAATGAACATTTCAATTATTTCTTTCCTTCTTTGAATTGTGTTATTGATATGAATAGGCTACACACTTTCTTATTAAATATAAAATTTGATAGGGTGTGTTTGATCTTTGATCCGGGTGGAATTTTATTGTAGGTAAGAACCTAAGGCCACTTGAGGACAAGTTGGCCACAAGAAGGAGGGTTTGATGGAGGACCATCTCCAAAAGCTCAACAAACTCTTCAACTTTACTTTTTAATAAATTGTGCTTCTAATAAAATTCGCTATATTTTTGACTGTCTGACAAGGTTTAGTATTCAGAGAATAACTTGGGCTACAAAACTACAATTTATCTGTTCTTGGTGTATTTTTAAAGCTGACTTAAAGGGCTACAAAAGCTATGAAGACACAAAAGCCCAGTTCTAACTGCATCTAGGAGGAAATTGGTCTTGAAAGTAATGTTTGGATACTACTAGGATGTTCCAGCGGGCTGCTGACCAGGTTCAGTATTTCGAGCATAATGTGGGCTACAAAACTCCAATTAATTTCGTCTTGGTGGAATTTGAAATCTCACTTAAAGGTCTACAAAAGCTATGAAGACTCCAAAGCCCAGTTCGGACTGAATCTAGGAGGAAATGGAGCTTGAAGTTAACGTTGGAATGCTACCAGGATTTTCCAGCGAGTTGTTTAATTGTTTAGGCCTATTAGTTTCTTTCAATTATGTATTTGTTTTAAGACTTGGATTTGGGCCTTGTAATTGTGAATTGTGCTCAGCCTAGGGTGTCTCTCATCTCACCATTGATCACTAATTTCATCCTAGGGTGGAGAACATTTCAGATTTCTAACCTTAGGCCCATTGCACTTTCATTTAAGTTAGTCAACATTTCTATTGTACTCACTTTTGTCATTTATGAAAAGAGAATTTCTAAGACTAAAGTCTTGAGAAAAGGAGAGAGCTCTCCTAGGGTTTCTTCCAAGAACCTTGAGTCTTATCATGGATCCATGATCCAAGTGGCGATTCTTCTACCTAGCTTATTGAATCCTTATTCATGGCGCTAATTCCATTCCTAAACACCTTACCACTTTCATTTTCTTCTTGTTTTGGTCTTTGACCGAGAGGTTCTACCTCATATCCTTGAGTTTTGCTTAATTCTTTGGAGTGTTGGATGATTTGGTGAATGAAGATGGGACACACCTTGTGAATCCGTGTTGATCACCTCAAGACCTTCATGGGTTTGCATCAAAAAGCGTTATGTGTGATTGGGTCATACGGTAAAGAGTACTTTGCACTTGTCTCAATTTTCATCTAGTACCACGAGTACTAAGTTTCCTTTCTGCAAGCTATTTAAACCCTGTGAGAGGAGAGTCAGTCTTCTACATATTGATTGATCATAGAGTGATACCTTTTGGTATAAACATGTGTGGTCTGATGATCCTTGGGGATGTACTGTCAGGTGGGACATAAGACAAGCCTAGATCAAGCTCGATAGATCTCAAATATGATTGTGTCACCATCAAAGTTTAGTGAATGTCCATTTATGTAGCCATTTAAGAGAGATCCTATTATTTAATCAACAAACAACGTGTAAGTCCACAAAGCATTTGGTGACTTATGTGGCAGCAGTCTTGTGAAAGGAGTTTGAGCCTTGTTAAGTGTAGATTAAATCGAACTATGAAAACATTCGTAGTTGATAGCATCGGTGATTAGTAGGTATGTGTCTATTGTGTGCTTATTTTAGCTGTGATGAAGGTGAGAGAGCTTACCCTTGCCTGCTTATTGTTTTGCAGATCGTGGATCAGAGGCCTTGGGTGATGATGACCATTAAGTATTGTGAAGACATATGGAAGCCCACTACGGAAGGGCGGGAAAAATTTGTGGTAACGTCTAGTTAATCCATATTAGCTATAACCTTTAAGGTTACTAAGAATACAACATGCACATTATATTTACCATTTTCAAAATTATGTTACTTTCTTGTTTATATCTCTTGTACCTAATATTAGACTTTTAATAACATATTTGACATTATCGTTGATGTTTTCCACTACTATACATTTTTTATTTATTAACAATACCATGATCAACTAGTGAAGGGTTTAGTCACACTTAATGCTCCTCATCCCTCTCTAAGAATGTATTCTGCAGATCAAACACGGGCTTTCCCCCACAAACATAACATATGTTGTCAACTATGCTACACTCATTAGGCCCTCATGGATACATTCGAGCATATATATTGGCACCCGCACTATGGATGATTGGATATATGGGCTAATAAAACTTGCATATGACCCGCTTGCGTAGCTTACATTGGTAATGGATTGAGTTAGATTTCCCTGTAGGATAAATTGGTTGGAAATTTTTTGACTGCATCTACCTTATTGAGAGTTTTTCTTTGTTTACCTTCCCATTTTTCTTTATACACCATATTTTGGTATAAAATAGAATAAATATCCTCAATGCACTTTCCAGAAAAAAAGAAAAAAAAACGAAATGTGCACCCTTAAAGTTTTTTATTCTTGCTCATTTCTCTGTTGCTTCTTTTTCTTCTCTTCCCCCACACCCACGGCTTAACGCATTGCGACCACCATTTCATTCCTTTTTTCTTCTTTTTCTTCTGTTCCATTTTTTGTATTTTCTTCTTGAAGATGATCTCTCTATGAACTTGCATGTTTCCTTTAAGACACTTTAATGAGGTGGTAATATAGGTTTTGTAACGGTGAACTTAAGGGTGGAAGAGGAGAAGAAGAAGAAGAAATGAATGAGGTGGCAGTAAGGCTAGGGTGTGAGTGTGAAGGGGAAGAGGAGAAGGAAAAGAAATGGAGGAGATGATGAAAAAGAAAAATCCAGATCTGCAAATTGGAATAATTCCATATTTCATTTTCAAGAGATGGTACATGGAGGTGTTTATAAATTTAAAATTCATATTTTTCTGGATTTCATTTATCGCATGATAGGTATTTATGTCATTTTATATCATAATAAGGTTTATGGAAAAGAAGGGGAGGGTGTAGGAAGAAAAACTCCCCCATTTAACCTATAGGTCAAATGAGTCTTTTGCAAAAATCGATTTTAAGAAAAATAAAAATAAAAAAGTTCAAATGTTATCTCATTCATAAATCTGAGCAAACACTTTTACATACACCAATTAAACATTAAAATTTCTCGACATAACATCAAGACAAATAAAATTTCTTAGATTTTAACTAAATAAAGTAAAAAAAAATCAATCCAAATAAAGTTTCTTCAAATATTAAATGTCTTCTATATAATTAGATAGAAACAATCATTTTGGTCTTAATAACAAATATGAAAGTATTAATAGTGATATAAAAAAGAAACTAGATTTCGTTTAAATTACAAGTCTATAAGTCTTACACATTTAGATTGCAGAATATATAGGGTGGACCAAAACTTTTAAATAGTTTTTATATATTTTAGGCTTCAAGTTGATTGACGGGTCTAAGTTCATATACTCACCTTTACCATCTCACCCCTTTAGATGCTTAACACTTTTAAACAAACACTCTCACCCCTAAATGTTATGATTATTATGATTATTCGACTCTTACCTAAACAATGTTACATGTTACCAACCAAATAGGAGTTAATTGATTCTCACCTATATTATTAACATGAATAGGATAATAAATCACTAAATTCTTCTTTTCCATGTGGTTTGAGTTATCATAACGTTCGGTTTACCCAATTTTGGATAGGCGAGCAAATCCAGAAGCAGGATGAGGAGATGGAGTTGATTGTTTTGACATTGACACTCTATCGCATGGTTATCCTAGTGTCATTGATACCTGCGGCTGTCGTTGTTGTTGTGGATGATTTTCCAATAGAAGTTATTGCTACAAAGGAGCCCACTCCAACGGGAGGACCAGTGGAGCTTAAGGTGATCATTCTTAATTCTTCTAAGGAGGGCCTTTCGGAAAACCAACCTACCTTTTTGGTGGAGTCAACTACCACAGAAGGTGACTTGTGGTGGTCAATGGTTAATGAGGAGGACGAAAAGCCTTCTAAAGGTTCAAGATGATACACCAGGACTCTTATTCATTGACCGCCCTTCCGGCTGGTGGTTGTGAGTTTATGTCGGGTAGAAAAAGGTGTTTTGCCCTTTAGGTTTATCTTCTTTTGCTGCATCTTTTAGGAAAGGTAGAATAAGTTAAATGTTTTGTAATCCTTGGATGTACCTTATTTTACCTTTTCTATGGTTTTTACCAAACTCTTATAATCATACTCGATGCAAGTGTTTACGATACATTATTTAAATACTATGTTATATAATATTTATTTCATTCGATACACAATTATTTGCTTATGTTTTTGCTAATTTTTCCTTAATCACATTAGCATTTTTCGCGATTACCATCTTGTTTCACGTGTTTTCATACATTGATATCATTCTCAGAATACATGTTTGGCAATAAGGTTCAGGTTTCAAAATGTTTTAATTTACCCTATTTTTGGGAACCCCAAAAGTCTACGTTGTCTTTAGTTTTACAAAAATAAGGGTAATTACCAACATAAATTTCAGATGTGACAATAATATATTTTGAAATTTCAACTTTGGTAATAATACAAAACTTAAAATTTAATTTTAGGTTTTAAGCTTTTTTATTCAATTTTCCTCTTTAATCTCTTAAAAGTTAATGATTTTGGTTTTTCCTTAAGTAATTTATTAAGTATGCTAAAGGTCTAATAAATATTCAACAAAACATCACCACAAAGTTTTTTAATTATAGAAATTTCATAAATTTTAATTCTTGCCTAACCTAATTTTATACTTACATTGTTTTAGAAAATTAATCATAGGGATTTAACTAGTTGTAAACCTAGTATTGTTATCGTGCTTGTTTACGTTGAATATTTTCATATTTATGACCATGTAAGTTCACATTTCCAAGTTAATAGTATTTTGTAAAAAAAAAAATTGGAATTCAACATTTTACAATCAATCTTCTACCAATCAATATCATTATATTTATATTTCTAATCATAAAAATAATTCATCCAAAACCCTTTCTAGAATTCATCCTACAACAACCTTGTTGCAAACTATACTATTCTGAAACATCTAAATCATGGAATAGTATTCTATTGTGATATATATCTTGATCAAATAATGTCTTTAAAATTTATTATTATACTTAATAATTTTTTATATAATGCAAGTTTAATAAATCTAACTACTAATATTTTAGTTATTGAAATAACTTAATGCATGTTGACACATTTGAATGAAATTGACAAATTATATGAATTTCTACAAATAAAATCTTTTAAAGAATACAAAAAATAAAAGTAAAAAACTATCATGTAATAATCATTCAAAGTAAATTAAAAACTTAAACAAATTCAGTCAAACTAAATGACATCACAAATTTTTGCTAGTACAGACAAATTATGAGTAAATAAGGGAGAAATAACAGGCATAAAGTCTGAACACATAGTCACAAATAGTTTGTATTCTAGCAACAAAGTTACTTGATCTTAGAATAATCTACCTCATCATGTTGATTTCGGAAGCACCAATCCACCCAATAGTGTCTTGACATAAAAGCAGGATCTAGAAGTCTAGGAGGTAAAATGCATTTTTGCAACTTATCTCCTGAGTACACTTTGCATCCATTATTTGAACGAGTAAGACAATACACAGAGTTGTTGTCATATGTATCACCATTTGGATTGTGTAGTACATAACACCTTGTCCAACCGTAAAATATTGTAAGTTCTCTCAACGAATCCAACTTCACATAAACCATGGCTGAAAAATCTATCTTGTAAACATTCAGTACTTTCCCAGGTTCAAAATCAACAACTAAAAGTTGTCCTTCATAACTAACCATCTTAGGAACTGCACTATATATCCTAGGAGCATTCTGTAAATTAAAAAACTCCAAATTAGGAGAAATCAAGGTCAATACTCCTATTTTGGCCCCATTAGTGATAACATATATATTGTTATGCAAGACCAAACAACCAACAATCATAAATGATTGTCCTTCTGTTGAATAATTAACCCATTGAGAATTTTGAGAATGATAGACATGCAAGCTCTTATAAAGATCACCTAATCCAATTATGATAAATTCATCTGACCCTTTGACAGAAGCAAGTAGAGATTTACATCCTATATTTGGAAAATTGCTTGAAAGTGTTGGGGTATTGATTTTCTTCATTCTTCTTGTAAAAGGATTTATCAGCAAAATCCTATTAATATCTTGACCTATCATAATCATATACCCATTAGAGTATCCTGAATAGTAAAGTCCCCTATCTTCAGAATATTTTAGCACAACTTTTTGCTCGGGTATACTAAAAAGTGAATAGGAATTCATAGTTAAAGAAGTTTGGATAACTAATGGTGCTTGAGATGCCATGAAATCTCTCCAATAACTTTTATGAAACATTCTCCAATTCTTGCATGTTGACCCAAACTCAAAAAGATCATCAAAATCCACATTCTTAGTTATGGTATCCAACACATCCCAACCAAGTTCATCATTCGTCATTATCTTTCTCCGTAAATTTCCTACATATCACAACAAATGACAAAAAAAACCACTAATAACTTCCAATGTCAATGAAAAAAATAAATATTCATTTTCATCATCACAAAGAAATTGAGTTTTTAACTGAAAACATGAAATTTTAGCAATAAACATGACAAGTAGTATAAATATGAAAATTATTTTGCAATTCGATCTAGTTTTATTTCTTTTTTCCAAGTGAAATTACTTGTAAGTGAATATTAATGCCAAACAAATATTTAACATGCCAACATTGCTTCTATCTAATAATGATAATTATTGAATGTCCTTGTAAATTAAGTTGTACCTAGGTATAAAGAATAAGCTACGTACACATATGTTTATAAAAAGAACATAGTATGACAAATCTTTCTCCTATTTAAATTATGCCTTTATCTTTCTAACTTAAATCACCAAACAAATTTTATAGTTGTTTTGTAAGTAATTCAATAACATCATAGTTTCTTAATTTAATTGTTTTAGTTGTTGTCACTTTTTAAATTCCTTCTTGTCCTTAATAAATAATCATGAATCATGTTTAATCCTCTTGAGATATCCACTCAATAATATACTTGTGTTCTTATCAAATTATTTGTAGATTACTAGAATCATCATTTATGCACAAGCTTTGTATACATGAATGGGAACCTTAAGAATTAAGAAAAAGGCAGAAAAGTTTGGTCCTCATTCTCAAAACTCAATCTCTCTCAAGTTTTCTCTCTTTTTCTTACTTTTAAAGTTTGTCATTCATAAATGTTATATGCAACTCAATTACAATTTTGGGGAAGGATCACGACAATAGTAAAAATGAAAATCGAGAAATTCATAAAAGAAAGTGGCAATGTCAGTCTAAGGTAGGAGAAGATAAATGTGTTGCTTATTCATCAAGATTTTGAGGCAACATTGTTAGAGGAGCCAATCACAAAGACAGGTGAGAAGAAACATATAAAGGAGTCAAAGAAAGCCCATAATACAGCCTTACTTAATCTTGAAGACAAAGTGCTTTGAGAAGTCATTGGTGAAAAGGTAGTTATATGGTGCAACTGAAATTGGAGTATTTATACTTAAAGTCATTAGTAAACAGACTTTACCTCAAGAAACATTTGTATGTGTTAGATATTGAGGATGACAAATCCCTGAAGAAACACTTAGGCGATTTCAATATAATTATCTTGGATTTGAAAGGCATTGATGTTGGGGTAGAAGTTAAAGATCAAACCATCATTATTTTGACTTCCTTATCAAAACATAATAAATAATTTTTTGATACAATTCTATATGGAAGGTTACATTGTCAATGAATGAGGTGGTGATTGCGTAGAATTCAAAGGAGATTTAAAGTTAGGTGAATCTACAATGAAAGAGTTATTGAATGATTGTATGTAAGTAGAAAGAATAAGAAGAATGATTTCAAGAGTGAGAATTAAAAACTAAAGAAACCAAAGAAAAAAGTGTCATATTTGTAATAAAGAATGTCACTTCACGAAAGACTACCCTAACAACTTAAGATTCAATGAGTGGAATAAATAAAATCCAAATGTGGTTGTGACCCAAGATGGATATGTTAGTGGTGAGGCTTTCGTAATGTCTAGAATGGACTCTCAAAAGGAGTGAATCTTGAACTCTAAATGTTTGTTCTATATTTGTCTTAATGGATGATGTTTTGAAAATTATAGTTAAGTTGATAGAGGCATTATCATGCTAGGAAATAACAAGTCTTGTAAGATGGATGTGGTTGGGTATGTAAGACTAAATATGTACAATGAAAAGGATATGGTGTTGGAGAAATTAAGGCATGTGCTTGGACTAAATAGAAATCTCATCTCTTAAGGTATCCTGCACACAGAAAAATGTTGCTACAAGTGTGATCAAGGTTGTCGTCGAGTATTTAAGGACAAAGTAATAATCAAGAAAAAGGTAAGGCCGAATGAACTATACTCTCTAACTCAACAGACTTAGTAATAAATTTTTCAAATGTTGCATAGTTAGATGATAACAGAATCTAGCATCATAGGTTGGTCCATATAAATTAGAACAACTTGGACAAATTGGTGAATCAGGGTGTGCTTAGGCTAGACAACATTAGATAATTGAAGTTTAATGAACATTATCTATTAGGGAATATATGGAGTTTTCCCACTAACACTCATACAATCTATGGAGTTTTAGAGTATATTCATGTTGATCTATAAGACCATCAAAAACCAAATTTAATTGGTTAATGTATTCTTTCCTCGATGAATGATTTATCTCATCAAGTTTGGGTTTGTTTTCTCAAACACAAGAAAGGAGCATTTAAGACACCTAAAAAGTGGAAGGATTTAGTTGAAAAAATGAACAAGGAGGAAGGTGAAAAAGTAAAGGACAGATAGTGGATTTAAATTTTATGGTGAAAGATTCAAGGTGTTCTATGTAGAGAATAATATTGGAAGACATTTCACGGTAAGATGGACACTATAATACAATTTCTTAGTGGGGAGATTTAATGTGACTATCTTGGAGAAGATTAGGTGCATGTTAAATCATTTTGGTTTTTCAAAGTCTTTTTGGGTAGTGGTAGTCAGTATCAATGTTTACTATATAAATAGGTGTTCATTTATTTCGCTAGGTTTAAAGGCACTAGAAAAAGTTAGAAAAAGTATGGAGTGATTTGTTTGTATTGCTTATGCAGATATCAAACAAGATAAGTTGGAACTAAGGGTCTTGAAGTGTATTTTCATAGGATACCTTAAAGGTGTGAAAGACTATAAATTTTGGTGTTTAGAGGCCGGGCACAAAAATGCATTATTGGTAGGGATGTTATGCTCAACAAACAACTAATGGAAAACATGGTTGTGCCATTAAGAAACCTAAGGTAAAGGTTGGAACATTGGATTGGACACAGACGAATACGAGGTAGGAAAATTCTGAGCTTTCATCTAATGATATGACTAAACAATTCATTCATAACTACTAGTTACTTAGAGATAAGGAAAGAGAATTATTAAAGCCCTAGAAAGGCATGGTTATACTAATTATATTTCTTTTGCATGTATAGTTGGAAAAGAGATAGAGTATGAAGAAGAACTTCAGACCTATGAAGAGGCCATCAAAAATAGTGATATGGATAATTAGATGAAGATAATGGAGAAGGAAATTTTCTATTTGAGAAAAAATTAAACATCTTGTCAAAGGATATGAAAAATGCAAGATTCAAGGTAAGGCTTGTGGGTTCACTAAAAATGAAGGTGTTGATTTCTTCAACATCTTTTTACTTCTAGTTAAACATAATTCAATCAGGATGTTACTTGCTTTTGTGGCTCAATGTCATATAGGGTTGGAACAAATGGATGTGAAAACAACCTTTCTACATGGTAGGTTGAAGGAGACAATTTATATGAGATAGTCTACAAGTTTCATCATCTAAGATGAAGTACATAAGGTGTGTCTATTAAAGAAGTTTCTCAATGGAATTAAATAGTTAGAAAGAATATGATATAAGAGATTTTATCAATAAATTACTAAAATCAAATTAATTAGAAATGTGTTTAATTGTGGTGTATATTTGAAGTTTCAAGGGAGGAAACCAATTTACTTGTTAGTGTATGTTGATGATATGTTGCTAGCAAGCCAAAATGTAATGAAAATTATAAAGTTGAAGGACACATTGAACCAAGAGTTTAATATGAAAAACCTTGGACAATCCAAGAGAATAGTAGGATTGAGATAACCAGAAATAAAAAAAGAATAAAGAAGTTTTACTCCTCTCTTAGGTAGACTACCGCTAAAAGGGTCTTAGAAATATTCAATTATGTGGGAACTAAGGCTTTTCTATGTTTTATTAGTGCAGCATTTCAAGTTGTGTAAGTCTTAAGAAGCCAAGTCTGACAAAAGAGTAAGCTTACATGCGATAGGTGTTGTATGCTACTACAATGAGTGGTATCATGTATGCAATGATTAGTTATATATCAAATTTGTATTACTCTATGACTATGGTGATTATATACATGACCAATCCATGTAAGGGACATTAGGAAGATACTTATCTAGATAATGAGATACTTATTAGACTAATGTATGTGAGATAAAGTAAAGTTTTTATGATTGAAGAGTATGTTTACTTTCACTATGCAAGGAATTAAGACATTCGAAACTCCACTACTAGCTACGTATTCAAAGTATTTAAGAGTAAATCTACCTAAGACATAAAATCAACATTAAAATTTAGAATATTTAAATTTAATAATCAAATTTCCTTCCTAACAAACAAGTAAATGCTCCAAACTTCAAAAATTTAATCAAATTTCTTATAAAAAAAAGTAAAGGGCAAGTGTGAACATCAACCTAATAAAGTAATTATCTAATAAACTAATTGGAAATTCATCTAACTAATTAAATTCCACAAAATAGAAGTCTTTATTATTAGTTGGAACCCTTTTTATCACATAAAACAAGGCTCATGAAACTCTTAAGAATATTAACAAAATAAGATATTTAGAGTTTAGATACTTTATTTGACATTATGTATATAGAATAAAAAGAAAACACGCGTTCGCGCGCGCGCGCACACACACACACACACACACACACACACACATATATATATATATATATATATATATATGAATTAGGAATAGAGAATAATACTTGATGGTGATGATAGAGCCACACCCTTAGAACTATTAGATTTGTTTGTGTTGTCTTCATTGTTCTCTTGTTCCATTAATCCCCGTACTTTCTTTTATTTGTCTTTCTTGATCTCTCTTTATGCCCTATGTGATTGAGCTTAAAACCCTATGAAAAAGGATGAATTGGTCATTATCATAAAATATAAGGAGAACGCGTCAATGATCATTTTTCATTAGTCACTCAATGTCACAATATAAACTATTTAAAAATTTAGAAAATAGAGACATATTTAACAATGTTAAGCAAATAGTGAAAAACCAATTCTAACTTATAATTTTTTTATTAAATCTCAACATAATATCAAAAACCAGCTTGAATCGGTTAACCAGATTAGATATTGATGATATAATCTATTTGAGTGTCACATTGGATCGACACAATCATTGAATCAACGAAACTAGAGAATTCGTGGTTCATAACAATCTATACTAACTTGAACTTGTAAATTATGAATATAAGAAGAAAATATGAACTAAAAATAAAAGATGTGCATAAATAAAATACCTAACTAGTAAGAAGGCACAAAATTGTCATTGATCGAACTAATACTCAATACTTATGTATATATTATATTTTGCTCCAAAAGGTCGATATCTTACCTTCTATATCATAGATCTCGTGGTTGTGGTTTTCAACAGTGTTACATTCAAACTTGGAACGAACGGCGATGTTTAGTTGTGTATGCAGCAACTATCTATTGTATCATAGAGAAAAGGAATTAGGGTTACATTTGTATAATGAATGTGGGCTTGTTGGGCCTAGATAATTTGTTATGCAATTTAAAATGTTACCAAAAAAAACTATGGGTTTGTGCGATGAAAAATAGTTATGTGGTTATCAAAAAATTTAATATTAAAATTTAATATGTAATAGAATATATATATAATTACACAAAATTAAAATATGAAATTATTATTATTGTCGTAGTTGTTGTTGTTATTATTATTATATGGTTCAACTAGTAAAGTACTGACCTAATAACTAACTACCTTAATCAAGTCAAAAGCTAGTATGCCTTAAACTCTAAACTTAATAACCAAGTACCTTGACCAGGTCAAAAACTAGTATGAGTTTTGAAACACCGTAAATTTTAATTAATTTTAAAATTTTAATCCAAGATGACTATATATAGTTTGCCCAAAAATTCTTTATTAATGAAAACCTTTCATCACCTTTTATATAAAGAATTCAAAAAATATAAATTTCACTATGTTACATAGTAAAGTAGATCTACATATATGGTAAATTAGCAAACTAGTGGAATAAAATTAATAAATAGTATAATACCACACATAATTATATATATATATATATATATATATATATATATATATATATATATATATATTATGTCACCATGGTATGAGTAGATAATAGAGATATTCCATGAAATGGGAAATATCCATATCAGCTATAACCTTTTAGGTCACTGAGAGTGTGACATGCACATTATATTTAGCATTTTCAAATGTATGTTACTTTTTTGTTTATACCTCTCGTATCTAATATTAGACTTTATATAACATATTTGACATTATTGTTGATGTTTTCTACCACCATTCGCCCATGAAACATTTTTTTTACTAACAATACCATAGTCATGCGGTGTGGGTTGAGTCACACTTAATGCTCCTCATACTTCTCTAAGAATGTATTATGAGGATCAAACACAAGCTCTCCTCCACAAACTCAACATGTGTTACCAACTAAGTTATACTCATTGGGCCCTCATGGATACATTCAAGCATATGTATTGTCACTCGCAGTAGGTATAGTTGGGTATATGGCTAATAAACCTTGAATAAGATCCATTTGTGTGGCTTACATTCATCATGGATTAAGTTAGCTTTCCTTACAGGATAAATGGGTTGGAAATTTTTGGACTACATCTACAATACGTAGAGTTTTTCTTCATGCATCTTCCTATTTTTTTTTTTATGCATCTTATTTTGGTATAAAATGGCATTAATGCCCTTTCTAGAAAATTAAATCTAGAATGTGCACCCTTAAAGTTTTTTTTTCCTTCACTTCATCATTTCTTTTTCTTCTTCTCTTTCCCCATGCACATGGCTTAACCCATTGCCACCATATCTCATTCCTTTTCTTCCTTTCTCTTCTTCCATTTTTTATTTTTCTCTTGAAGATGGTCTCTTTGGAAACTTGCGGGTCTCCTTTGAGGCTTTTGACTGTGGAAGTAATAGAGGTTTTGTGATAGTGAACTTAGGATGGAAGAGGAGAAGAAAAGAAAGGAATGAGATAGCAACTGAGTTAGGGGGTGAGTGTGAAGGGGAAGAAAAGTAGAAGAAGAAATGGAAGAGAAGATGAAGAAAAATCTAGATTTGAACATTCTAAATTTGCAAATTCGAGTACTTCTAGATTTTATTTTCTAGAGAGGTGCATAATGGTGTTTAAGATTTTAAAATTTGAATTTTTCTAGATTTCATTTATTGGGAGGTGTATGTTGGGTATTTCTGTCATTTTATATTATAGTAGGGTGTATGGAAAAAATGGGAAGGTGTAGGGAGAAAAAATCCCCATTTAACCTATGAGTCATTGTACAAACAAATTTTCTTGCATTTTTTTTAAAAAATAAAACAAAACCTAAAAGTTTAAGGAAAAAAACCATAAAAGGTTCAAATTTTATCCCATTCATAAATATCAACAAACACTTTTACATATATTAATTAAATAATATAAAGTCTCGACATAACATCAAGCCAATTAAAATGTCTCAGATTTTAACTATCTAAAGTAAAAAATCATAATCGTCCCTATGGGTGAATTTAGAGAGGGGTGAATAGATTCTAGTTCTTAGGTAGCCCAATTTGGTGCGTTTCTACTTTCTTTTTAAATCAACCAAATACTAATTTTGATTAACTATCTATCCTGAAGACAGAAAAACAAGACGGATCAAAGATGTACAGCAGAAAACACAAAAGAAAGATCAAGAAACTTGTTAATAATCAATATAGTTGAGTAATCAATAGCAGTACCTAATTGTACCAGATTTTAGTTGATTACCGAGTCAATTACCAAACGTAAAACAACATTTAAACAATATTAAAGAACAACGTAAAGCAAAAGATAAAGAGTATAAGGGAGAAGAAAATTGCATGGTGATTTATACTGGTTCGGCCAACTGTCTACATCTAGTCTCAACTCAATAACTGTTGCAATTGGATTTCCATTACGATCCCTTTTGCATTCTTTACATTCACTTTGTACAAGCAACACAAAATCAAAATCAAAACACCCAATACAACAAGTTCTTTAACCCAAAGAATTGTTTTCCTTGATCATGGCACCCCCAAGATCAAACCTTTGAGAAAACCCTTCTCAATGAACCTTACTCTATCTAGAGGGACCTCTTTCCTAGAGCAATCAACCCAATTCTAAATGGAAACATAAAGATCAGTTAGAAAACACCTTAGAGTGTAGATTCTAATCAAATGTAAGAACTATGAATGCTAACCAACCAGAACATTCAATCAAGATTGCCATTTGATAAACCTTTCTTGAAGAACTTTGAAGTTCTGTATAAATTTCTTGGAGAAAAGATAGAACTCGGTTTTAGAGAATATGAAAGTGTAAGAATTGTTCAAAACGTGTATTTCCAAGATTGTTAAAAATAATTTTGAAAGAGGGGTATTTATATTTGAAATCAAAAATCAGTTTCAGGCAATCAAATGACTTTCTCATGGTGGTAATCGATTACAGTAGGTAGGTAATCGATTACACCAGAGAACAAAGCCAATCCAGGTGAAATCAACACATGGTAATCGATTAACACGAGGGGTAATCGATTACCTCAGAGATAAATGTAAATTCTTATTTGTTACCCACTTTTGGTAGTTGATTACCAATTCCAGGTAATCCATTACCTCAATTGGTTACCAAAAAAAAAATTAATCTATTACCTCAGTTGGTAATTGATTACTTCACGTATATTTTGAAAACAAAACTTAAAGGGAAATTCAACCATTGAATCTTGAGAAATCACACAAGACCAACTTAGTTTTCTATAGCATTTCAACCAAGAACAAACACACAAGCAAGCCTAAACTAAACAATCAATACATAGGAAACTCCTAGTTACAATTCATCTAAGAAAACCAAAATTACATATCATCAAAATCAAAACAACAAGAGAGACACTCCAAGCATCTTCAAGCTTTAAGTCCAACAATCTCCCCCTTTTTGGTTTTGATGTACCAAATCCAAAGCATGGTTTTCCATAGAGTTTAGGATGTGTGTTGATCTTTTAAGAATCCTGCAATTGTTAAAACTTCCAAGTACAGAGTATATGTATTGCAGATTCATAATTCAATCCAATATATTTTAGAGCATTATCAAATCATTCATACAAGAATGTGAGTCATGATTCAAAACAAAATCACAAAGTCATGACAAAACAATTATAGAAACAGGTATAAGAAATAAAACGGTTCAAGGATTAGTTAAAAATATTACAACCCAACAAATGTTCAAATTGTTCATGCAGCAAAAAAATAAATGCAATAAAGATAAACTAATCACTCCTCAAATTAAAAACTAACAATCTAACCAACCAAACTTCCCCCTATCATAGGTATCCTACTCTAAGAACTTCTCCCCATATTTGGTATATCAATAAGAAAAAAGAGAGATGTGAAAGAAAGGAAATACTAGAGGTCATCTAAACGAGTATGGAGAGACTAGAGCAGCTCCTTGAGGTCGAGAAATCGAGCATTCTAAGCTGACTCCATATCATCCAAGCGTTTGGTGGTAGTTGCCTCGATCTCATCCAACCGATCAATGACAATCAACTCAAAGCGAGACTTAGGAATATAATCCTCATCCACCGAATCAAAATCGTCATCGAAAGGAGGATGCACTGAAGCTTCTTAAGGTGGAGGGGCTTCCTCCCTAGGCACCCAACAAGCTTCAGTCTTGGTCAAACGCATCACCTTCAGCACTTTGTCGCCAATAATGTGTATGTCCTTGACTAAGTCCCTGTTCTCATTTTGAGTGTCAACCTGAAAATGCTCAATTAAACGTGAGATAAACAAAGAGTATGGGCATTTGTATTCAAACAGCCTTCTTGTCTTGAGCATGTTGTCTATGACAACATGAGCCCAATCAATTTGAATGTCGTTCTTCAACGCCGCCATCATTACCATATCCTTCTCACTTATTTGAGCATGGTTTGCTCCCCTTGCAGCAAGGATCCAGCAGATTGTGTAGTGAAGAAGTCGATCGTCGGCGTTCAACCCGCCAGTATTATAAGTAATTTTCTTTCCTTTCTCCTTTCGTGAAGCCTTTTCCGCATCCCATGATTCGAGGTTCTTGAGCAGGCTCATGAAGAAAGAGTCTTTTCGAAGATCGAATCCACTTTCACGCAATTGATCCACCATTGGACGGATCCCTTCTCGTTGAAATCCAGGAAAACGAAAGAAAATATCATGAGTCAAAATCATAGTTTACCCTTTTACCTCAGAAATTACCGTTCACGTGGCATGGTGTGCTCGCAGATTGGAGTAGAAAACTGTCACTAAGTCCGGGTATATGAAACCCTTAAGAGCAACAAACATCTCTAGGTTTTGTTCCTTCAGCAGTGAGTGGAACGTGAAACCCTGATCGTCTAGCCACAGAAAGTCAAGAATCTTCGTTGGAATGAGTTCCTTGTTAGCAAAATCACCATAGAAACGAGACTCTTGAAGGATGAGGTGAACCAAGGATTAATTGGACATTCCTCCTCTCCCGAAGTAGATGGGTTCTTCCTTTTCGAGGATTCACCCTTTTTGGATTGGGGGGAAGTCCTAGGCTTGATCTTCTGAGCATGATGCTTAATCTGTTTGCCTCTCCCTTGTTCTTCCATGGTTGATGTTGGAGAAGATGAAGAAAAGGGGTTTAGGGTTTTGAGAGAGGAGACAGCTTTTGGGGTTTTTGATTGTGCTTGAATGAGGCCCAAGTCCTGAAATTTGCTATAAAAACTCCAAAATAGAGATTAGTTCTAAGAACAAAGTAATGGACTCACTTAAAATTGGTAATCGATTAAGCCCAAATCCATTAAAATACATGTAAAACGTTGCAGTTGCAGGGGTAATAGATTAACCAAAACTGATAATCGATTACTCCAGTGAGTAATCAAGTGAAGGGGTTTTCAAAAACATGTGGTAATCGATTACTTCAGAGGGTAATCAACTGAATTTTAAAAACTGAACTCATGGTAATTAATTACCCAAACATGGTAATCGATTACTCTAGAGATTAATTCCTTGAAATTTCAAAAATCAAGCCTGGTAATCGATTAAAATGATGTGGTAATCGATTATCTATACCAAAAAAATTTAAAACACTTGATTTTTCATGTTTTTAAAGAACTTTGGTCAATGTTCATGCAATGTTATGAATACATACCTCGTTGCGGTAACATGAATGATCAATTTACTGTATATAAAGAGTTTAAGAGAAATGTTCCTCACTGAGAATATCAAGGTTGGTCCTTAGTTTGAAGAATCTCTCCTTTGGTAGAGGTTTTGTGAAGATATCCACGAGTTGGTTCTCCGTTTCCACAAACTCCATGTCACAATCGCCCTTTTCGACGTGATCTCTTATGAAGTGATGACGCACTTCAATATGCTTAGTTCTTGAGTGCAACTGGGTTCTTCATGATGTTGATGGCACTTGTATTATCACACTTGATAGGAATATGGTCAAGATTTAGTTCAAAATCTTCAAGTTGTTGCTTCAACCATATGGTTTGAGCACAACAGCTACTAGCAACGACATATTCTGTCTCTGTCGCTGACAAAGCGACACATGCTTGTTTCTTGTTGTGCCACGAAACGAGTCACTCCCCAAACAGGTGACAAATACCACTCGTGCTTTTCTTGTCTGTCTTGCAACCTGCAAAATTGGAATCACTAACACCAACTAGGGTAGGAGACGTACCTTTGGGATACCACAAACCACAATTTGTTGTCCCTTTGAGATACTTCAGAATCTTCTTCACAATAGTCATGTGGGATTGTTTTGGTGCCACTTGAAATCGAGCACAAACACAAACATTAAACATGATGTCTGGTCTACTAGCTGTAAGATATAAGAGTGATCCACTAATCCACACCCTGTCCTGTAGCATCATTATCCAAATAAAGATTAGTAGACATTGGAATGTTAGAAACCTTACAACTCTCCATCTCGAATTTCTTCAGAAGTTCTCTTTTATTCTTTGCTTGGTGCAAGAAAATTCCTTCTTTCAGCTGTTTGATTTGAAGTCCTATGAATAATTTGAGTTCCCCCAATCATGGACATATCAAACTCACCCTGCATGCTAGCCATAAATTCCTCACAAAAGGATTGATTAATTAATCTAAAAATCATATCATCAACATAAACTTGGACCAAAAGAATATTGTTAGACTTCCTCCTAATAAAAAGAGTTTTGTCAACATTACCTCTGTCGAACCCATTAGACAAAAGAAACTTACTTAGTCTTTCATACCATTGTCTATGGGCTTGCTTCAGGCCATAGAGAGTCTTCTTTAGCTTGTAGACATGCTTAGGGAAACTAAAATCGGTGAAACCAGGTGGTTGTGAAACAAATACTTCTTCGTTGATATAGCCATTCAAGAATGCACTTTTTAGATCCATCTGAAACAACTTGAAATTGTGAATGCAGGCAAATGCAAGTAGCAGCCTTACGACTTCTAGTCTAGCAACATGGGCATAAGTTTCATCAAAATCAATTCCTTCTTGTTGATTATAACCCTTAGCTACTAGTCTAGCCTTGTTCCTTACCACCATAACATTTTCATCTAACTTGTTCTTAAACACCCATTTAGTTCCAATTATCTTCATATCTCTATTAAAAGGTACTAGTTCCCAAACATTATTCCTTTTAAATTGATTTAACTCCTTATGCATAACATTCATCCAAAATTCATAATTCAAAGCATCATCAACACAAGAGAGTACAAATTGAGATACAAATGCAAAATCATCATAGAACATATTAAAGGAATATCGAGTGGATACTCCCTTTTGGATGTCACCAATAATGTTGTCTAAAGATAGGTCTCTAAGTTTCCTCCATTCTTTTGGTAGATTGTGTGAAATGGTTGGTGGTTCTTGCTGTCCTTTTGGTGTACTACAGCCATGTTCACTTGTACCTTCCTCATAATCAACAAATACACTTCCCTTTTGAGGATTGTTAGATTCATCAAACTTTACATGTACAAATTCCTCAATGCACAATGTTCTTTTGTTGAAAACTCTATAAGCCTTACTAGTTGAAGAATATCCAATAAAGATAGCCTCGTCTGCCTTGGCATCAAACTTACCAAGAGGCTCCATTCCATTCTTCAAAACAAAACATTTGCAACCAAATACCTTAAAATGATATATATTCGGCTTCTTATCTCTATAAAGTTCATAGGGGGGTTTCTTCAAAATAGGCCTAATCACTATCCTATTTAGAACATAGCAAGTTGTAGAAACTGCATCGGCCCAAAAATACTTAGGCAGAGCATTCTCACTTAACATTGCTCTAACAAGTTCTATCAAGAATCTATTTTTCTTCTCAACAACCCCATTTTGCTGTGAAGTTCTTGGAGTGGAATGATCGATACCAAATTTTTCGCAAAATTTTTCAAAAGACTCATTTTCAAATTCACCTCCATGATCACTTCTAAGAGATTTAATTTTCAAATCCTTTTCATTTTGTATCCTTTTGGCAATAATTTTGAAAACATTAAAGGCATTGTCTTTACTTGGTATAAATGCAACCCAAGTAAACCTAGAGTAATCATCTACTAAGACTAGTCCATACAGGTTTTCACCCAAACTTGTAGTCCTAGAGGGTCCAAATAGATCCATTTGCAATAGTTCAAGTGGTCTAGTAGTTGAAACAACATCTTTAGTTTTAAAAGAGTTTCTAAACTGCTTGCCCTTTTGACATGCATCACAGAGGCCTTCTCTATTGAACCTTAAGTTAGGTAACTCTTGTACTAGGTTCTTAGATGAAAGCTTGTTCAGTTTATGAACATCTATATGAGTTATACATCTATGACAAAGCTATGATAGATCATCGTTTGACGTAAGACATGCATGATATGATGAAGAATTATCAAGTTCAAGAATGTAGATGTTGTTGTGTCTCTTACCGACCATTAATACCTCATTCGGCTTGTTACCACTAATCATGCAGCATTCATTGTCGAAAGATACCTTGTAACCCTTGTCGCAAAGTTGGCTTATACTAATAAGATTGAATCTTAAACCTTCCACAAGCAAAACATCGTCAACGACGGTGTTGGATTTGTCTCCAACAACACATATAACCAAAATTTTACCTTTGTTGTTATCTCCATAGATTACCGAGCCAGATTCCTTTGATATGTAGGAGATAAAATTGCTCTTGTCGCTAGTCATATGTCTTGAGCAGCCGCTATCCAAATACCAAGTTGAGTGCTTGGCTCTCAAACATACCTACACAGAATAAGATATCACTTTGGTTTTGGTACCCAAGTCTTTTGGGGTCCATGAATGTTAGAGCTGTGATCATCTTTCCTGACCCATTTAAACAAACCACAAGATATATCTTTCTTCCTAATCATACAATTATAAGTGTTATGACCAAGTTTCATGCAATAACTACAAATGAAGGTTTTGTTTTTACAAGGTTGCTTAAATGCAAAGAACTTCATGTTACTCTTTCTCAAAGAAGCATCAAAAGACTTATACTTTGAACATGGTTGCTTCAAAGCTTCATTTTCCTTTTTCAATCTTTGAACATCAGTTTTTTAAGCAGTAATATTATTTTCCAAATCAGTGATATTGCTTTTCAAAACCTTGTTCAATTTGCTCAATTTTTCGGTTTCTTTGTAAAGTTCACAAAAAGCAGTTTGCAACTCATCATAATCACAAGTAGATGAATCAGAGTCACTTACCTCTTCATCTGACGTTGGATTTTCCATGAGGCACAAATTTTCTTCTTCATTCTCGCTTTCGATAGAGGTAGAGGAATTGGGAATTGTTGTCTTCCCACACGGTGTAGGCCTTTTTCTTTCGAAATTTGTCATTCTTGGACCGTTCCTCATGCTCAACTCTTCTAGGTTCGCAGTTGTTTGACTTCTTCATGTTGGGTCACTCAGACTTGTAGTGTCCTTCCTTTCCGCACTCATAGCAAGTAACCTTTGAAGATGAACTCTCATTCCTCTTGAAGCCTTTCTTAGAACTGTTGAACCTCTTCTTGTCATTGTTCCTTCTCATGAACTTCTTAAAATTTCTTACCATAAGATTCATGTTCTCTTGTTCAGATTCGCTTGCACAGCTGGATATATCACTCTCACTAGTTGTATCCTTCATTTTCAGTGCTAGGCCCTTTGCTTTCTTATCCTTGTGCTCCTCATCAGCAATGCGCGACATGTGCATCTCATATTCCCATAACTTAACAAACAATTCTGCGCTTGACATCAAGGCAAGATTCTTGGATTCGGTGATCGCTATGATTTTCGGTTGCCACTTCCTACTAAGGGATTTCAACACTTTGACATTTACCTCTTCTTCAATTAAGACCTTACCTAGTCCCTCTAGATGGTTCACAATGTGTGTAAAGTGTTTCTGCATTTCCATCACGGGCTCTCCTTGCGTCATTTGAAATGTTTTGTACTCTTATATCAAGGTGTTCTTCCTTACCCTTCGTACTTTAGCGGTTCCTTCATGTGTGACCTTTATTAATTCCCAAGCTTCTTTGGTTGTGGTGCAGACTGATATCCTAAAAAATTCATCGGAATTCAAAGCACAATGTATGATATTTAAAGCTTTTGCATCGTTTTCACCCCTCCTAATTTCATTTTGTTCCCACCTCTCAAATGGTTTTTCTACCTCACTCCCATTCTCTATGTAAATGGGGACCTTGAAATCTGTCACCACCACTTGCCAAATGCTTCTATGTACAGACTCCATAAAGATTTTCATCCTAACCTTTCAGAAAGGATAGTTGTCACCACAAAACAGTGGAGGTCTGTTAATATAGGCACCTTCGGCGAATGGAAATTGATTATCGGCCATTCTAAGGAACTTAGGATAAAATCTAGAACAACCTACTAGATAAAGCTCTGGTACCAATTGATGGTCCTTACGGGTGAATCCAAAGAGGGGTGAATAGATTTTAGTTCCTAGGTAGCCCAATTTCGCGCATTTCTACTTTCATTTTAAATCAACCAAATACTAGTCTTGATTAACTATCTATCCTTAAGACAGAAAAACAAGATAGATCAAAGATGCACATCGGAAAGCACAAAAGAAAGATAAAGAAACTTGTTAGTAATCAATATACTTGAGTAATCAATAGTAGTATCTAACTGTACTAGATTTTAGTTGATTACCGAGTCAATTACCGAACGTAAACAACGTTTAAAAATGTTAAAGAACAACGTAAGGCAAAAGATAAAGAGTATAAGGGAGAAAAAGATTGCACGGTGATTTATACTGGTTCGGCCAACTACCTACATCTAGTCCCAACCCAACAACTGTTGCAATTGAATTTCCACTATGATCCCTTTCGCATTCTTTACATTCACTCTGTACAAGCAACACAAAAACGAAATCAAAACACCAAATACAACCAATTCTTTAACCCAAAGAATCATTCTCCTTGGTCTTGGCACCCCCAAGATCAAACCTCTAAGAAAACCCTTCTCAATGAACCTTACTTTATCTAGAGAGACCTCTCTCCTAGAGCAATCAACCCAATTCCAAATGGAAACAGAAAGATCAGTTAGAAAACACCTTAGAGTGTAGATTCTGATCAAGTGTAAGAACAATAAATGTCAATCAATCAGAACATTCAATCAGGATTACCTTTTGATAAACCTTTCTTGAAGAACTTTGAAGTTCTTTATGAATTTCTTGGAGAAATGATAGAACTCGGTTTTAGAGAATATGAAAGTGTAAGAATTGTTCAAAACGTGTATTTCCAAGATTGTTAAAAAGAATTTTGAAAGAGGGATATTTATATTTGAAATCAAAAACCAGTTTTAGGCAATCAAATGACTTTCTGATGGTGGTAATCGATTACACCAGAGAACAAAGCCATTGCAAGTGAAATCAACACATGGTAATCGATTAACACGAGGGGTAATCGATTACCTCAAGACAAATGTGAATTCCCACTTTTTTACCCACTTTTGGTAGTTGATTACCAATTCCAGGTAATCTTTTACCAATTTCAGGTAATCTATTACCTCAGATGGTTACTAGAAAAACAAATTTAATCTATTACCTCAATTGATAATTGATTACTTCATATATATTTTGAAAACAAAATTTAGAGGGAAATTCAACCATTTGAGTCATGAGAAATCACACAAGATCAACTTAGTTTTCTATGGCATTTCAACCAAGAACAAACACACAAACAAGCCTAAACTAAACAATCAATACATAGGAAACTCCTAATTATAATTCATCTAAAAAAACCAAAATTACATATCATCAAAATCAAAACAATAAGAGAAACACTCCAAGCATCTTCAAGCTTTAAGTCTAACAAATTAAAATAACGTCTCATCAAATATAATAATTCTTTTTATATAATTAAATAGAAACAATCATTTTGGTCTTAATAACAAATATAAAAGTCTTAATATTTAAGTTTTAATAATAAAGGACATTAACAAAAGTGGTAGAAAAATGCAACTAAGTTTAATTTAAATTACAAGTCCATAAGTCTTACATATTTAGATTGTGAAATATATAGGATGGGCTAGAAATTGGAAATAAATTTAAGTTTTTTTAAGCTTTGGGCTTCTGGACGAATCCATGCTCATATGCCTACATCTTTCGCCTCACCACTTCATATGTTTAACAATTTTAAATAAACATTCTCACCTTTAATCTAGACATAAGACGTCTAACTAACAATATTATAGTAATTTTGATTATTTTAATTTTATTTTAACAATGTTATATGTTATTAATCAAATAGAAGTTGGTTGATTCTTGCTCTTAATATTAACTTAAATGGGTTAATAAATGATTAATTTATTTATTTTTATAGTTGAAGTCATCGTAAGGTCAAGATTGAAGGTCAAATATTAAGATTTATGTTTATGACGAAAATATTGAAGAATTTAAGATAAAAGATATCGAGGAAGTACATCAAAATTACTTAATCATAAAAAATATAATCTATTTTCAAATCAAATAATAAATAAAATACACTCATTTCTACTTGATTAACATATTTTGATTTATTTATATTGATAAAAGTATTCAGTGTTATTATAAGATTATTTACCTTTCACGTATTTACCAACATAATTTATTTATGATTTTACACTATTATATAACACATCAATTCTTTTCAATAATTTATGATAATTAAAGTTTTTTAAAAAATTACGGTCCATTTTATGAAAAGCCAATCAATAAAATATTTGATTAGGTTAGGTGTGACATGTAAATAAATTAAAATTAAAATTTTTAAAAATTTTTAAAAAAAGAGAAAAATCACATATTTAAAAATTAAAAATTAAAATCAACAAGGGTTAATTAATTTTTTAATTCCTCCCAAATTTATGAGTTTTAAATTATTATTCTAATAATTTTTTTATCTTTTAGTCTTATGTTTATTTTGTTAGGATTTTTAATCTATCCTATTAAATTAAAATAATCAAATAGAAGAGGACACAATGGTTTCCAGTTAATATTTATGATCAATTTAATTTAAAAATATTGATGAAAAATAGATAAGTGATTAACTTTTATAAAAAAATTTATTTAAAATTAAAATTTAAAATCCTAGCAATTCAAGACATTAAAAATTTAATTAACTCGTAAAATTCCCAGAAAGTAAACAAAATTGTAAATTTAGCAAAAAAAAAAAAAATTTAATTTGATATGAGAGAATATTTAGAATTGAGTGATATGGATCACCGGAAAAACAAATGGGGTATCTCACGTTTGGAATGTTTTAAGCCCTAATCTGGCCGTTAGATAGCAACGATTTCACTTTCACTGTACTCATTGATACTCCAAGAAACGAATCAGGTACGCACAAATCCAATCCAATCCTCTCATCTCATCTCTTCAATTTTCTAAACCTCTCTCACTTCACATTCCTTCATTCTCTTCTTAATTTCCCTTTTCTTTCTCCACACTCACTTGTATCGACTTCAATTTTGGACCTTTATTTTTTCTTCTCATTTTTTAATGCGCTATTGTGGCAATTAGGGGTAATTAATCTTAGTTTGCTACTTGAAACATGTTGAACTTTTGTTGAGGTTATGCTTTTTTTTTTTTTTTTTACTTACATTTTGATGATTGGTGATTCTGGTTTGCAGGTTGAAGAATTGCTCGTGTAGGAGTAAGACAATGTGTTGACTGTGGAGCAAGAACGTTATTATCAATGGCAGAATGTGTGGCTTCTGCATTCTGTGTTAAGGTGAATACGCAGAGTAGGCTGGTTAGTGAAAGAGGCTTCTCGGGTCAGACTCTGAATCTCAAGGCTGTTCAAAGGTTTTCATTCACCTCAATGATATTACTATTTTTTTTCTTTTTTCTGAAATTTTTGTACTTTTGTTTTTCATTTTTTTCTTCCTCCTTACATGTGTGACTAGCTTTGGAACTTAGTTCCTTTTCCTCACTCTAGCACTCCAATAAGGCAGGGAGACATAAATTCTGGAGAAATGGTTGTATAGTTGATGCGGATCATTTATTAAATAGTGAAAATGTGTGAAAATGAATGATTGAACCTTTTGTGTATTGTTTTCATTCTAGCTGAAATAGAATGTATCTAATTTTTGTAATTTGTTGTATGTGGAGTGGACTTTGGGGTTTTGTTTTTCTGGACATTTTGGTCTAGAAGAGGCACATGCAAAATGAGGAAAATTGCCATTTTTAAGGTTATGGGAATAATCATTCAATATAACAATGTAAATTAATGGATAAAATTAGGAAAATAAGTGCTAAGTGTTCTTTGTTGGACAATTTGTTTTTGATAAAACTGCTCCGGTTGAACAGCAGTTGAAAAAACTACCATGTGTTGTGGGGTTTTAGTTTTGTGAAATTACCTTGTTATTTGTTCATAACTCTACTGGCGCAGTTTTAGGCATTTAACCAAATATTGGAATTTCCATTCTTTATTAGCATGGATATTGGAATTGGATAGAAAACAATGATTTTGGTAGAAACCAGGATTTTATTTCTTTGCATGGTTTGTTGCCTTTAGTAAGATTCTAAATACATACCGCATTGGCGATTCTGCTAGTGTTCCCTGTTTTAATTATATCTAATGGTGATTGGTTGGAAATATCAGTTTCCTGATTTAATACAATTACCATTGGTTGGAAATATCAGTTGCCTTGTATTATAAATTTGGTAGTCTGACCTTCAGAATATATTTCTTGATCAGAAAGCATTCCAGAAGTGGATGTAAATTTGTTCACTTCTCTTCCTGGAGAACATTTGACCTGAGTGTATTTGGGGCCACAAATTTTAAATCCAGTCCTCGTCTTCAGGAACCTCCATTGAAGTGCATTGGTTTAGGGGCTTTGGTTGATTTTGATGGTGCAACAGCCTCTGATTTGGTTCCAGTTGTTGACCAGCTGCTTTTGATGGGCAGTATATTTCTCACTTATATGGCTGGAATAATTCCTGTTGAGAAATCTTATGCTAGTTATCAGAAGACTAATTCTGATAAAAATGTGTTTCCTGAACGCTCAGACATTTCTGGTAGGTAAGGGTAAGCACACCAAGATGTCAAGGTTGAATTGTTTTTTTTTCATTTTAAATGGATGAATATTTTCTTGGGCATTTTCACAAAGGACTGTAGTCTATCACTCTAATTAATAGAGAACTTTTGTCTCTTTTGCAGTTCAGCGAAGCAAAATTATGGAGTTGAGTCAAAGTATGTATTAAATGTGGTGAGAGGAAAACTTTTGAATTCTCTAAATGCTTTAGAGCAAAAGGCTTATTCTGGAGACATCATCCTTCAATCTGCAAAGAGACCCTTGAGTTTAAGTGCCGTTGCCAGGGGTCCAAAGTTAAGGTTGATCTGGGCTTCTTTTCAGCAAGTTGAGCAAGAGGCAGGAATTGTCTTTATTTTCTCCTCTCAATATTGTCATATGCATATATTATGTTATTTTGGTATGATCTAGAATTTTGACAAACTGGAATGAGCATTGGTTTTGTTCTAAAATTTTTGAAATGTGTTTTCTGGCTAGCCTATATTTTTTATTGAGCAAGTGATTGACTGTCTGAATAAGATTAAACTGGGAGATATATTTCTTGTATATAAATTCATTTGAACGAAATCTGGAAAGAATTCTGTATAACTACTTTTACTGATATCTGAAAAACTCAGTTAGTGCATCATTTGCTTCATTATAACGTATTTTTGGTGTTAGGGACTTAAATACTTCATTGAGCATCATATACTTCTTGATGTGGGACTTAAGCACCCAATAATACCTAAGTTCATACCATAATATGCCCTTGAGAGCCCCTTGACAACTTTCTCTATCAACACTGACCTAGTGATACCCTTTCCCTTTTGGGCGGCTTCACTCAACTATCAGTATTTGGTTTCCATCTTAATTCTGCCTATAGGTAGCTCTTTCGGAGACATAGGTAACCAACTCTGATACCAACTGATAAATATCTAAGCATTCAGAGAGTCCATCCTTAAAAGCTAACTGTTAAGGGGAAAGAACCAAGCCTCTTAAAAATTCCATTCGGCATCCATACCACTCGCTATGGGACTTAAGCACTCCTTAATACCTAAGTCCCTTTCAGAGGATTGGGAATTTTTAACTTACCAAGAAAGCTTGACTATTAATATGTTATCTTTATTCTTGAAATCAGAATTACTCCCAAAGTTTGATTCTCTATGCAGTTTGTTGTTGATTCTCCTCCCCCTTTTATAATTTATTTCTGAATGAATGAAAATGCTGATTAAGTAGGTGTGTGCTATTTTTACAATTGGTTCAGTACAGTTATAAGTTGTTTCAAATTTTTTTCCAGGTTAATAATATCTCTAACATTTCCAGAGCTGTTGGTTTGGATGATGTGTTTGGAATGTTTTCTGAAATTATTCAGAGATCCTGTTGCTCTATTTGTGCTTTGTGGCTGGAAAAGGAATTTTTCCTTCTAAAGGGCAATGCTGACCAGGTATTTCTTGAAAGTAAAATGTGTTACTCAATACTCAACTTATACCCTTGTTACTAGTGCATTTGAATAAAGTACTGATCTTGGTTGCATGGATATATCATATGGATACAACAAAATTTCTAAACTAGAATAAGGGTGTGAGAGGATATATCATATTATATTATATAAAATATAAAGCATAAACAAGTTAAGTAATCAAATCATAAGATAACTAATATTTAACAATTTTCTTGTTTCAGATTTTCAACAAAATTCCACAAAGCATATCATTTAAGCCAATTTGGCTTCTCTGAAGTCATGGGGATACACAGGTGTGGGAGGATATATTATTTAGAAATGTTGAACATGATAGGAACCTAAAGGAGCCATTAGAAAAAGATAGAACTCTATAGCTATATTATAGAAAAAGGGGGAAAGATGTAAACCAATTAGTTAGGTGTTAGTTAGGACTGTTATGTTTTATGTCTAGTAGGTTACACGTCCATGATACCCCTTGTTACAGAGAACATATATAAGTCTCTAGGGGGGGAAATCACGAGGACAGTCTTGTATCTTAGCTAATTGATTTCCAGAGAAAGAGGAGTAGACTCCTTTGTGTATCCTTTCTATAACAAAGACATAATCTGCAGGGGCGAATAATCCCCTTTCCTCTGCTCAACCTTCTTCTTCCACTCTGAACCCATCAGAACATAAACAAATAAAGTAATTGAATCATAAGTAAAAATTATTTCAACAGTGTCCCAATTTCAGGTTTTCAACAATCCAAAATGAATTTAAGCCAGTTTGGATCCTCTAAAGTTAGGGACTTAGGGGTGCACTTTGGCAAAAGTGCAGAGTTATAATAATTGATTAGAAAATTAGCAATTAAGATTGTAATAACATGCATGTGGTTATGTATAACAAATTCATGAAGTTAAAATATATTGCATTGATTTTCCAATCAGCGACTATAATTCCACACATTTCTCTCAAAAGTGCACTTAATTTAGAGGATCTGAATTCCGTGTGAGAAAAGATACCAGAAGAGAGCACAAGATTTGAATGGACTTTGGAACAATTTCTTTCATTTAGGTTTTGTTTGACCCAACCTTTTATAGGCTTCTATTTTCCTTCAAAAGAGATGGCAGGCAAATTACAAAATTGGCCTGATATATATCATTTAGGAGTACCTAGGCTTCCAATGTACTGATTCCACTTCTTTGACATTATTGTTAGGAACTTGCTTCTATGATACTTGAAAAAGTGAGAGAAGATAGTACTATTGTACAGAGCATTACAAGGTCTGGCAAGAAAGATCTCTATTCAGAATTATTTTGGTATCTTACATTTGGTTCTCTCAGGTAAAATCAGCACTGTTTTCTATTCGTTTTTTCTTTATTTGTTGTGATTTTTCGTTTCACTTTTTGGATTTCTTCTGCATTCCGATTTTATGGTGATTTCATTCTATGGAATGAAGCAGGGGTGCTCCAGATGATTTGAGTATGCATGATTGATGCCCATCCTGATTGTCCCTCAGCATTTAGTTACCATTGCATAATCTTTAAATTCTAATCAACATGTCTTTTCTTATGTATCTGTTCACTGGTTCAACAGTTTTCAACTATGTAACATGAATTTTAGTTTAGGTCAGTTGCCACTGGGCCCAAAAATTGCATGAGGGCCTTTGTTAATGATGTCATTTGCTTCATCTTTTCAGTTTTACTTTTACTGTGGGTTTAGAACCAACACAGAGAGATCTTGATTTCACGTCCCCTTTTCATCTACTGAAACATGTTTTGAGCTATAGAAAATGATGTTTGTCTTGTGGAATATTTGATGCATGACCCACTGCATGTATTTCTAGATCTTAGATTTTGCAGATTTGGCCTTGTCTACGCAGGAAATTTTGTTTTCGATTAATGATAAATGTCCACATTAGAGTAATTAACCTTGTTTCACTTTAGCATATTTTATGAGTTGATGACTATGTCATATTTTCCATTTAATCCACCATAACTTTAAAATTCATTTCTTGTTATCAAACCAAGTTTGTCCTCCAAAGTTACACACATCACTGCAATAGTCTTTCAAAGATTTCTAACCCAAATTAGTCCCTCAAAGATTTAAAATGTAACCAACTTCATTTTTAAGTGGACTGTTTTGATACTGTGGTGATGTGTAACTTTGAAGGACCAATTTGAATGTTAGTCCCTTAAAGTAATCTTTTGATTTAAGAGACTCACCAATCATCCATCTATTCTATTATCAGGGAGGACTGCTGTTATGATTCACGTATATTTGCTGTGCATGGGATTTCCATTTTAGAAGATTTAGTGATAACCCTAGCAGATGGGGTTGCAAGTGTATATCTAGAGTTTATTTCAGTTGATAATGATGTGTCAAGTAAAACCAATAGCTTGGATATGTCATTATGTGCTTTATCTACCAGAGAACTCCAAAAGTTACGTAATGAGGTACTGTAATAGTGTTTTCAAATTTCAAGCTTGTTGATCTTGTTTCTGTTGTTTGCCCATATTGGTCATTGCCTACACTGAGTTGTAACAACTGAATGTAGATTCTTTTCTGTGAGAAGTTTCTACTGTGGCTCCTTAGTTTTCTTTTTCTCCTCCATAAAAAGTAAATAATCAGTTAAATAAATTTTCTATTGTTGTTGTAGAATGCGGTTAGCAGCTATAAAAAAAATATTAAACTAATTTTTGTGCTTCATTTATTATTAAACTAATTTTTGCTACCCAAATAATGTGGAGAGTCAAATGGATTGTGACATTTATCTTTTTCTGACATACCTTTGTCATTTATTTTAAAGTTGGGTGAAATTTCATCAAGGCTTTTGGTGATATTCTTGTCATCAGGTGGCTTTGAACCAGTGGTTGTACCACAATATGGACACGGTTGTGTCAATGTATGAAGATCGCTTTGACTTGTGTATCCTTGAGAGCCAACCCATTGATCTAACGGACAATGTTCAGACTGAAAAGGAAAATTGGTGGAAGAGGCTTACCCAGCAAAATTCAAAAACAATGTCATCTGAATTACATTGCATTGAGATTAGCCGTTTCTCAATGCCTGTAAAGCGAACCAAGGAATTAAGAGCCCTGACAGGATGGTATGTTTTCTCTTCATAGCTTCTATTGAGGCTTAATTAAGTCTTATCACTGGATTTCTTATTATGTTCATTTAGTCACTGATCGTCCAATTTTTCCAATTGAGTTCCTCATTTTCCCGTTTGTGCATAAAGTAGTCCTTATTGCCAATGATGTTCCAAATTGGATTGTTTTGTACATGCTTTCAGCTTTGCTAAATATTTGATGATATTTTGGGTGAATGGTTTTAAATTGGCAACTGTTGGCTTCAAATTATCATTCTAAATGCTTAATAAATGACATATTTTAGCTTCTGTCAGCCGGAAGTGCAACCCGTATCTGCAAAGTTAAAATTAAGATATCATTGGTCCATGCTAGACAAGTTGTTAACTGTTGTATTTGGGAGGCAGTTGTAGGAACTGCATTGAATGCAGTTTGTAAATTAGGGTTTGATGAAGATAGAAACTAAAATGTTAGTCTCAATAAAATGCAGTGTTTGGATTAACTTATTTTGTATTTAAGACAGACTATGATCAAAATGGTCAGAGGAGCTTTTTGAATGAAAACAATAAAAAAAGGAAACCTAATGCTATAAAAGATCCTGCCTTGTGGGTCCATTGATGGATCTACTGTAGGGCAGTCTTACCTTGCATTTGCAAGAGGTTGATTCCATCAGTTGAACTTGTGAGGTCACAACAGCAATGTTAACTGTTGCACAAGGCTCAACTTTTTGAATAAAAACAAATTCTCCAGAACAAGATAGAATTCAAACATGCTCAGAGACATCGAAACCTACTTTTTATTTTTGCTTACATGTCCACAGTTTCAGAGAACAGTAGTGGTTTGTCGAATAAAATCTTGAATTTATGGAATTAATGAATCTGCCAATGGGCAGTTCTGTTCACTAGATGGTTTCCAATGAGAATTTCTATGATTGTTTAGTTTGAGCAATTACGGATATTTTTACTCTTAAACTTTAGCAATTAGGGGTAAATGAACAATTAAATTTTAGTGGGTTAAGATCACGGTACGTTAAGGGTCTGATTTAGTAAACTTTTTTAAATAAAGAAGAAAAATTAAATAAATTTCTCCAAAAATTAAAATTAGTTTTTGCATTAGCTCATTTGTATAAGTTCTCTGGTTTAGTTTCTCTAGAAGACGAGGGAGCTTTTAGGGTTTGTTTGGGTAAACTTCTCCAAAAGAATTTTTAGGAGGAGAAAATAAAAAGAAAAAAATGAAATATATTTTTCTAAAAGTTAAAATTAATTTTTCATTAGTTAATTTATAAAAGTTCCATGTCTAAAAGAGAGTTTCTCCAGATTAGCTAATAAAAAATTAATTTTAACTTTTGAAGAAGACTAGTTTATTATTTTCTTCTCCTAGAAGTCTTTTGGAGAAGTTTAGCCCAGATGGGCCTTACAAATTAGTTAATGCAGAAGCTAATTTTAAGGACTAATTAAGATTTTGGTCCCTCAATTTTTATAGAATTCCTTTTTTAGTCCTCCCAAAAAAATAAGAACCATTTCGTGGCAGTTTTTCACTGCCAGAAAAATTATTTTAGCCTCAAAATGGTTTTCATTTAATGGAAAAGTTAGTGGGAAAGTCCGAAAACACTGGCAGAAAATTTTATAAGATTTAAAAAAAGAAAAAAAAAACATTAGAAGGAGTAAAAACAGAATTCTATAAAAAAAAATCAGGGATTAAAAACTTAATTAATCTTAATTTTAACTTTTAGATTAGTTCATTTCATTTTTTTCTTATTTTCTTCTCTTAAAATCGTTCCGAAGTTTACCTAAATCAAACCAAGGCATCTCGTACACCCTTCTCTCTTTAGAAACAAACTCATCTTGGAGGAATTTTCATCAAATGAATGTAATTGGTGTTAATTTATGTATTGCAGGAGGTATTACTTCAGCCTTTTCCTTGAGTTGTCTGACATCACCATGCCCCTTGTTAGGGCAGTTATTGATAAAGTTAGTGATGCTATCTCATTCTTTCTAGTTAGCTTGATTGGGAGGTCCTTAGGACTCATTTATACAGGCATTAGACAGTCTCTCAGATGGAAGTGAGATAACTGGTACAGTTGTGTAGTGCAGTTCAATTTTTCTTCACTGTTTCTTTTTCTTCCTCTCTCTCTTCTTGCTTCATATATGGTGTTATTTTTAATACAAGAATTCTGGTTAAGATTCCATCAAATTGAAAATATTGCATTGCTCTCCTTTTTGGACATGAGACTTAACTGGTATCTGAATCAGGAAAGCTTCAAGAGTTAATTTTATTTCCATTTTAATAAAATCTTTATTGGAGGTATGATTAAGGGGTTGATGAAGCATCGCTATCCAAAGTTCCAAAACAAAACAAATTGTAAATAAACTAACCAAAATATTATGATAGGAAAATGATATCTCTTTAGGTCACATTATAACAATACTTTTCACCACCCATTGATATTCAATATAATTAAAACATCTCATGTCGGAAATTATTGTGCTATGCCTGGACCACAAGAAGTGGCCACTTTACTATCTTTATTGCACGGTTGCGTAATATGAAACTGTTGTGATTTGAAGTTCATATTGTCTAGGTAATAAAATCAAATGTGCTGAAGAAAAACCGACAGTAGAATTTCAAAAGTGGATCTTGCCTATTAGTTTCAAAATTGTAAGATAAAATTATTTTTACATTTTGTATATTAGTTGTAAAAAGTTGTAATTTTATTGAATTTTTAGCTGAATCTCCATAGTTAAAAACAATTTTAAAAAGTCTTTATAATTTTAAAATCTTTTAATTAAACTTTTACATGTTAATAACTAGTTTGTATCATGTACAGTTATGGCTATTTTGTATTCGATGGAGTGAATATTTATGGCTATTTTCACTTTTGGTTTTTCCTTTTGTCCTTATTTCTATGTAATTGCATTAGTTCATTGGAATAAAATTTAACCAGGCGATTAAAAAGTAATAACCCACCAAACTTTAGAGTAAAATAAAATAAGATGTCTATTACAAGTTAAAGTATCATTTAATAACAAGCTTTACCTATTTGACTGCCAATAAATATATTATGACATTAGTTGACTCTGTAAAATAACAGTCTGATAGCCAACAAGGTTACAACCAAAGGTTATCACTTGTCACAAAAGGATTATAAAATCTAGCACAGGAAAAAGAGAGTTAAGTATGATTTTAAAAGAAGAACATAAAAAAACCAAATAAACTTTTTAAAGGTTTAAATCCGTTTCTAATCTTTAAAGTATGAACAAGTTAACTAATATAAAAATTAATTTAATTTTTAATTTTAAAAGAAGTTCATTTCATTTTTATAAATCATTTTGAAAATTGTTTACTAAACCAATTTTTTTATCTCCAGTAGGGATGCTTGTAGGTAGAGTATGGGTAGGGTACTATGGTTCTCGTACCCATACGAAAAAATCATTCTCGTACCTAGATCTAGACCTGTGCAGGTATGAAAAATTAATATTCATCCCTAGATCTTACGGGTAACTCGAACACGAAAATTTTGAACTAATTTATTTTTTTAAAAAAAAAAATCTAACTTATTTTATATTTAAATTTTGTGAACAATGCGTAAAATTTATTGTTTAAGTATTTTAATTTTTTATTTATAAACATAAAAAAAAAAGTATTATATATTTCCGTGATCTCAATTAAAAAGTACTGTAGCGGTAGGTTCACGGTAGGTATTTTTATCCCTTGACCCATACCCAATATGCGTAAATCTAATCGGGTAAATCCTATACCCGGATCCATTTTATTTTTTACCCATACCTAGACCCACCGAGTAAAATTTGCATGTACTCATCAAGTATGAGTATTTTAAACATCCTTTATCTAGAGTGTCATTTTAGTATCTTATTTTTGAAAATTAACAAATAAGATATTGTACCTTAAAACTTAAAAGAGTAATGAAATTAATCTAATAGTTGAGAAAATGGGTGAAGGAAGAAGAGAAAAGAGAAAGATCTCAATTCAAATCTTCTCATTGACAAAAAAAATTAACAATTAACAACAAAAATTAATGATGAGGTGGCATGGTAATTTTAAAAAGGAGTTAAAGAGCAAAAGGGAGAGAAAAAGATTGTAATTCAAACTTTTTTACCAAAAAAAAATTGTTAATAATTATAAACAAAGAAGATTTCTTATGTGTTTATTTGTTAGAAGAGAAATGGAAGGAAAAGAGAAAGAGGTTAGGTAAAAAAAATAGAATGTATTTAGTAGGAAAATAATTAAACAAGAAGAGTATCCTTGTCACATTTTCATTTTCTTTGCAAAATGACAGGAAAATGAACAATAAGTTATATATAAGACAATATGTGATTATTAGAAATGGTTAAAATTTGCTTTGTTGGTAATGGTTTATGTGAAGATAGAACATTAAAAATGGAGTTAAATTATGTTTTAAAATAATTTTTGCTAGCTTTTTATATTAACATTTGAATATCTCGTCTAAGGATTACAACTTAAGATTCTCACATACTTTACAGAGGAGTTTTTAAACAAAAGTTTGTATAAAATTGCAACCCCAATAACTAAATAGCATAAAAATGCAATAAAGAATATAAAATATTTTTATGTTGGTTTATTTTATCAAAACTATGTCTAATTAACATAGAGTGATTATAAGTATTATTTGATCTCAATCATTTCTATCTAACCCAAGTATTCTTTGGATACAGCATCTTCAAGCTAACACTATCCAAGTATTGTTTAAACTCGGTCTCTTCATGTTAACACTACCTAAGTATTGTTTAAACCCAACCTCTTTAGGTTAATAACTTCAAGTATTGATCCCAACCTCTTTAAGCTAACAACGCGAAGTATTTTTTCATCCTAACCTTTTTAGGCTAAACTACCACTAAGGATAAGATTTTACAACAAAGATTGTCTGACAAGAATCAACATTTTCGCAGAGAGGGATATACAATAAAGAATAAAGAGATAAGGCTTCTGCAAGAAGAGAAATAAAGTTAAACTATGAACTTTGCTCAAAGTGGTCTACAAATTCAAATCTTCGATCTTTTGCCTTTATATAGATAGAGAGCTTGACGTAGTTGTTAAATTTAGTAACTTCAATTTCTTCAATCCATCCTTTGGAAGCATGCTCAACGTTCCTTTGCATTAAATGCATTCACTTGAGGTGTCAAATTAGAGTTGCAAACTTCTTCATTATCCGAGGATTAGATAATGAGATGGTGTTCTCCTTCTACATCAAATCTTTGTATTAGAAACACACTCTTTGACTCTAATTTAACTTGTCTTTTCATGGAGGATAAGTTGACTTCTTAGGATTAGTTCTACACTTAAGCCTTTTCTGATATGACTCTGTAGAAAATAAATTTTTGATAGTTAGAGTCTACTTGATTAAAAGTGACAGATAAAACTAATACTTATCTTTTAATTTCAAGTTTCGTCTATCACTTCATTAATATGATATAAGTTTCGTTTGAGATGCATCATTCATCTAATAACTTGTTAATCATCTGATGACACTTGATCCATCTGCTGTTAGGATTCAATAAAAGTCTCACATTTTTGCAGAGTCTGAAGGAGAACAATGACAACACAGAAGATTCTACTACGATAAAGGATTACTTGAAAAGAGTTTGTAGCAATGTTAGACTTTGAATTAAGGGAGGATTAGTTGTGTAAGTTTTAGAAAGAGAGAGGAGCAGAACACCTATATTAGAAAGAGTGATGTGTTTCATTCACTCGCACCACATCCTAAATCTATATAATGGGCGTATTTAGATTTTAGGTAATGTGTGTCAAACACTGGTGTGTTTTTCACTATTTGGTCCTGATTAGAGCATTTTTGTGAGTTCTTTTGTAGAAGCTCTTTTGTTGTATTCTTTGGCATTTTTTATAGTAGACTTTTTCTAGACTAGGTCCCGTGGTTTTTATCCCTCTCATCGAGAGTTTCCACGTTAAAATTTTTTTGTGTTCTTCTTGCTATGCTTTTACATTTTCTTGCTCTCCGGAATTTTAAACTGTTGTATATTATGTTCCTCTTGTTTCACTTAAGGGGGGAAGGTTTTATTTTACACGCAACCAGATCTGTGTAATTTTTCCGTTGCGTAACTGTGTCTTTCCCAACAAGGGGAAGATTGTTGAGATGTAAACAATGTCCCACATCTTGCAGAATTTGAAGGAGAGAAAAGGGCAACCTAGAAGATTTTGTTGTTAGGAAGGATCGTTGTAAAAGAGTTTGTAATAATGTAGGACTTTGAATTAAGGGAGGATTTGTTATGTATTTCAAAGTCCCACACCGACAAGTTTTAGAAAGAAAGAGGAGCAGAACACCTATATAAGAGACAGTGGCGTGTTTTATTCACTTGCACCACATCCTAAATCTATATAATGTGTGTATTTAGATTTTAGGTAGTGTGCGTCAAACACCGGTCCATTTTCAACATATGGTCCCGAGTAGAGCGTTTTTGTGAGTTCTTTTGTACAAGCTCTTTTGTTGTACTCTTTGACATAGTGAATTTTTCTGGACTAGGTCTCGTGGTTTTGTCCCTTTCATTGGGGGTTTCCACATTAAAATTGTTTGTGTTTTTCTTGCTCTGCATTTACTTTTTCTTTGCTCTTTGAAATTTTGGATTGTTGTATATCACACTTCTCTTATTTCCCTCAAGGGGAAAGGCTTTATTTTACACACGCTTTCTGTTTTGTGTGTAAATTTTTTCAATGTGCAACTTTGTCATTCCCAACAAGTGGTATCAGAGTCGATGTTTCGACTTGGCGACAGGCTTAGACAAGTGATGCAATAATTAGAGTGGATCTAAGTGAAGGTCAGGTGGATCTACTTTGTGAGGATCCCTTGTATTAAAAGTCTTCCTAGCAATATAAGGGCTAGACAAGATATCTTTAGTGGGTGGCTAGGTTGCGTGTGTCGTTGATGTGAGCTATCAGAACGACGATACAAGAACTAGGACATATCGACGACAATGTGAAAGCTCAAGAATTGTCTCGGCGATGGAAGCTCTAATGACCATCATTGACAATGACTTCCGCGGTAGAGAAGGAGGTTTTGTGGTCCTTTGTTTGATGAGAGGTTTGTTAGGATTAAATCAAAGTCTCACATCTTAGAGAGTCAGAAGGAGAACAATGACAACATAGAAGATTCTGCTGCGAGAAAGAATTGCTTCAAAAGAGTTTCTAACAATGTTAGACATTAAATTAAGGGAGGATTTGTTATGTATTTTGTTAATTCAAAGTCCCATATCGGTAAGTTATAGAATGAGAGAGGAATAGAACACCTATATAAGAGAGAGTTGTGTGCTTTATTCACTTGCACCACATTCTAAATCTATATAATAGGTGTATTTAGATTTTAGGTAATGTATGTCAAACAACAGTGTGTTTTTCACTATTTGGTCCTAAGTAGAACGTGTTTTGTGAGTTCTTATGTAGAAGCTCTTTTACTGTACTTTTTGTTAATTTTTTAGAGTGAAATTTTTTTAGATTAGGTCTCATGGTTTTTATCCCTCTCATTGGGGGTTTTCACATTAAAAATTATGTGCATATATTTTTTTAGATTGTCGTATATTAATTTCCTCTTGTTTGACTCAAGGGAGAAAAGTTTTATTTTACACGCATTCAGATCTGTTTAATTTTTTGCGTAATTGTATCTTTCTCAACATCTATTAGTTTCTCTAATCTGATAGTTTTATTTGTCTTATAAACAAAGACTTTTATTTTAACAAATTGTAATTATGAAAATTAAAGAGGTATAATTTATCTTTAAACAAATTTGACCTAATAGTTTCTTTGACAATTTTTAATTTAGTAGTTTAAAATGGTAAGAAACATGTATAGGCAAAAAAAAATGATTTATGAAAAAAAAGTAATTTAACGTGAAAATAATTTATTACCATCCGTTTAACTTTTTATTCCTTTTTCTATTTTTTCCTTCTCAACTTTTTCTCTGTTTGTCTCAAACTACACCCTTTTTAAATTCATTCTATTTCTCACCTATTTTCAATTTCCATTCATTTTGTTTCTCTTGTTTCTATTATCATTCACCTTATTTCTTTCTCTGTTCTAGTATCGTCAAGCACATCGTCAGAGGAACGTTCAAATGTTTATCTTGGTTCTTAAAATTTAGTAATTTGTAAAAATTATCTATGTAAGCATTATAACTACTTAATTATTAAAAAAAGACTTTTTTAAGTCAGATTTTTTTAACACGAATGTGACGTGAAATTGAGAAGTAGAAGTAAAGGATATGAACATAACTTCCTTTCTGAGTGATTAAGATGTGGAAAGATCTTTCTTCTGATTCTTTATGTTCATCTTTTCTATTTTTGGTAGAAGGAGAGTTTCCAAATTTCACTTGAAAGAACCTTTTTGAGTTGTTAAAATTTAATTTTAAATTTACAAGCTATATATTCTTTTCCATTAGACACGTACGTAATATATGGTTAAGCCAAGTAGGAATTACATTAAAGGAAAATAAATAATTAAATTAAGGAATTAAAATAATAATAAATAATTAAACTCATGAATTAAAATAATATATATATATATATATATATATATATACATATGTATGTATATATATATATATATATATATATATATATATTAAAATATATATTATTAAAATATATAAATTAAAAATATATATTAAAAATATATATTAAAAATATTTTATTATTTTTTAAAAATTAAATTTACAAACTAAAATAATTTTTACTCGTTATTCTCATTTATCTCAGGTCGTGTCTATGACATTTTCTGCTTATTGATAGGCAAATCCTTTACATTCACTCCATCCATATGTAATTGTCGCGCCATCCTTTTCCATTCCTTTTTCAATATTGCTGCATGAATCGTGTTAAAATTAAGTTGATACAAGTTTATTTGATTAATTTATGATACTTTTAGTTAAAAAGAAGGAAAGACAGAAAACAATTACACTTCTTAATTGGTTCAAAAACTAGTAATTCACTATATTTGATAATAATTAATAAGAAAAATTAACTAAGGAAACTAAGAATCGAATCACAAATTATGTTGTGATACCTGACAAAATCAATTATTGTGTCGGCCGTGAATATCAATATCACGTTTATAAAAAATATCAAATCTTAATTATTGTTTAATATATAATATAATTTAAAAATTGATATGTGTTACATATCAAAATGTCCCTGGACTGAGACAGGCTGCCTTAGTACGGCCCAAAAGGAATTTTAAAAAACCAGTAAAGCTCCTGGACTAGTTTAATTCTGTTACAATACGTTTTCCTCTTATTTAGTTACTGCCTATTTAAATTATTCTTTAATCATAAGAATTTAAATGATAGTGGTAGATCGTGGCATAGAATTAGGAGTTGAGTTATTGAACGTGTCATCATGACATAGTAGTTAGTTTTCATCATGCATCTTTAAATATTTGTAATTCTTGCTTTTGGAGATAGACAAAAAATTGCCCCAAAAGATCTCTTTCCTTCTTAATTTAATTTCTTTGAGTGTAGCCTACTTACAGGCCCTATCATTTGGTGCTTTCATTCACCTACCATGCCTCCTCGCAAAGAACAAAATCCTTCCGACGACCCATCCAAACCTTATGTGATCAACTCAACCAATTTTTTACCCATTACACCACCACCTCAGCTCACACCGATGCTTGGTCGTCAACACAGTTTGAAGCTATTCAATCATCAATCCAACAACAAACCGAAAACATCAACCGCCTCCTTAACACCATCGCCAACAACCCTAACCAACCCAAAACTATACTCAAACCAAATCCTCCAAATGAACCTCCTATACCAAACCCACACCCACCCAAAATCAATCTTCCCATGTTTGATGGATCTAACCCGTTAGATTGGATTTTCCAAGCTGAAAATTATTTCACTTACTACAACATTTTCGAAAATAGGTGACTCTCATTGTCTTTTTTTTATTTCACTGGTGAAGCTCTAAGCTGGTACAAATACCTTCATAATAACGAACTGCTGGGCACTTGGCAAGAGTTTTCCCGTGCTCTAGAGCTTCGTTTCGAACCCTCGGATTATGAAAATCACCAAGCCGCTCTTTTTAAGCTCAAACAAACAACCACAATGATGGCTTATCAATTTGAGTTTGAAAAACTTTGCAATTGTATTGTGGGGCTATCAAGTGAAGCCCTCCTAAATTGTTACTTGTCTGGTCTCAAACCCGATATCCAAGCTGAACTGGCTATCCTTAAACCTACAACACTTCACAACGCATATGGTTTATCTAAATGCATTGAAGATAAGCTATTCCTTCAAAAACCCAGACCATTCCAACCTTGATCATACACACCACAAACACTTCCATCCCCCTTAAATACCAATAACTTAACCACCCCACCAAACATCATTCACACAAACCCACAAAAAACCGAAAAACCACCTCTCTTACCCAATCCAAAACCACACCTCCCTTTTACCAAACTTAGCCCTGAAGCATTACAGAAAAGGCGTAGTGAAGGGTTATGTTTTCGATGCCCAGAGCGATACTTTCCCGGCCACAAATGCAACCCACCCCAGTTTTTGTTGATTGCTGATAATGACCCCACTGATCAAATCGAACCTCTCCCTGATATCGCAGTATCATCCCTCACTTCCGATCTCATAGATCTATCCAACCCAAACCAGTTTTTCTCCCTATCCTCGGCAGCTTTCTTTGGCCTGTCGTCTCCCCAAGCCCTGCGAATCACAGGGTCTATCAACAACCAGCAAGTGTTAATTGACTCTGGCAATACCCATAATATCATGCAACCCCGCATCGTATCATTCTTAAAACTGCCAAAACAAGACATTCCAGAGTTTGCAGTAATGATAGGCAATGGAGAAACACTGAAATGTCAAGTCGTTTGCCCAGCCATCACCCTCAAGGTACAAGATACCTCATTTAACATTCCAGTATTTGTTTTACCAGTAGAAGGCGTTGACATCATTTTAGGATTAGCCTGGCTTAGAACCCTGGGCCCAGTACTGGTTGATTTTTCAATTCCACAACTCACATTCAACATTGGCCCAAAAGCCATCACATTACGTGGAGAAAATCAAACCACCCAAGTGTCACCAACTTCCTTACACACCCTCATCTCTAAAAACAGTATTGCATCCCTCCATGCCATCTACTTTCACGTTAATGAAACCGTATCCAACCCTTCTCCAACGCTCCAACAACACCATGACCCAGTTATCCAACAACTCCTACAAACCTATAACCACCTTTTCCAGCATCCAACTCAACTACCACCAGCTCGCTCACAAGACCACCATATTCCCACCATTCCCTTATCTAAACCAATCAATGTTCGCCCATACCGATACCCACACTACCAAAAACAAATCATGTCCAACTTAATCGTTGATATGTTACGGGACAGATTAATCAAACAGAGCCAAAGCCCCTTTTCTTCACCAGTATTATTGGTTCGGAAGAAAGACGGTTCCTGGCGATTTTGTGTCGACTACTGTGCACTAAACATCATCACCATTAAGGATCGTTTTCCGATTCCAACAGTAGATGAGCTACTTGATGAGTTACATGGAGCGGTAATTTTCTCCAAACTGATCTCACGGCAGGCTATCATCAAATCCGAGTAGCAACGGAGGATACACACAAAACCGTTTTTCGTACGGTTGATGGCCATTATGAATTTCTTGTTATGCCATTCGGATTGATGAACGCACCATCAACATTTCTGGCCACTATGAATGACATCTTCTGGGAAGGATTACAACAGTATGTTCTTGTGTTTTTTGATGACATCCTCATCTATAGTCAATCCACCGAGGAACATTATTTCCACTTGCAAAAAGTGTTTGAGACACTATCTGAACATCAATTTTTCGCAAAAGCTTCAAAATGCACCTTTGCAGTGTCCTCCATTGACTATTTGGCCACATCATATCGGCAAAAGGTGTTGAAGCCGATTTGGAAAAGTTCAAAGCCATTCAATCTTGGCCAACACCAAAAAACCCATAGCCTTACGTGGGTTTTTAGGTCTGACAGGTTATTATTGTCGGTTTGTTCGCAATTATGCTCAGATTGCAACTCCATTAACCAATCTCCTCAAACATTTGGTGTTCCATTGGCCCCCAGACAGTGACGAAGCATTCAAAGCCTTGAATTCAGCTATGGTTACCCTAGTAACACTTACTCTTCCTAATTTTACACAACCATTTGATGTCACGACATATGCTTCCAACCTGGCTGTCGGAGCTGTTCTATCTCAACGAGACCGCCCCATTGCCTTCTTTAGTAAAAAAATGTGCCAAAAAATGCAGGTGGCATCAGCATATGTTCGCGAACTGTATGTTATGACGGAGGCAGTCAAAAAATGGAGACAGTACTTGCTAGGTAAAAAATTCAACATATTCACTAACCAAAGGAGTCTCAAACACCTGCTGTCCCAGGTTGTTCAAACACCTGAGCAATATAAATGGGCCGCTAAGCTGATCGGATATGATTTTGAAATACACTACAAATCGGGCAAAGACAATAAGGTAGCTGATGCACTAAGCCGTGTACAACTTGCGGAGGTACTAGCCGTTTCCTTCTCTAATCCTAAATGGGTTGCTGAGTTACACACTTTTTATGAGTCCAGTGCAGGAAAGGATCTAATTGAGAAATGCATGTCCAAGTCTTCCGATTTTTCATTTAAAGAAGGCTTGCTTTTTCACACCAACAAATTATTCATTCCTTTTCATCCACCACTGCGATCCTTATTACTTCATGAGTTTCACGCTTCTCAAGCAGGGGGTCATTCAGGAATTCGGGTCACCATCAAACGCCTCGCAACAGCTTTCTCTTGGCCAAAACTCAAAACTGATGTTATCTCTTTTATCCACCAATGCCAAATTTGTCAACAAGTAAAGTATCCAACCCATAAACCTTATGGTCTCTTACAGCCGCTACCCATTCCTTCAAATGTGTGGCAAGATGTGTCCATGGATTTCATTACTCACCTACCAACATCTCATGGAAAAACTGCAATTTGGGTAATAGTAGATCGATTTTCTAAATTTTCCCACTTCATTCCCTTACCACCACATTATGGAGCTGTATTGCTGGCCACCCTGTTCTTGCAAAATATTTATCGTTTGCATGGCTTACCGAGGAGCATTGTTTCAGATCGGGACCCGATCTTTTTGAGCAAATTCTGGAAGGAACTTTTTAAACAAATCGGCACCAAACTCCAATTCTTTACAGCATACCACCCCCAATCTGACGGCCAAACCGAAGTTGTTAACCGTTGTTTACAAAACTATTTACGTTGTTTTGCAGGTGGTGAACCCAAGAGCTGGAGCAGATACTTGTATTTGGCGGAATCTGGTTACAACACATCTCATCATTCCTCTATTAATGAGTCCCTTTCAGGCTTTGTATGGACATCCCATTCCCGACGTGATCAGATACCATCCAGGAACATCCACCATTCCTTCAATTGATGAAACACTCACCGAACTACAACACCTTCGATCTGTTGTCAAGGAAAATTTAAGGAAGGCTCAACAGTGTATGGCTAGTTTGGCAAACGAGCATCGACTGGAGAAAGAATTCGAAGTTGGCGACATGGTATTTCTCAAGTTGCAAGAATACCGCCAAAGTTCAGTGGAACTTCGCAGTAATAGGAAGCTTTCCAAAAGGTTTTTTGGACCCTTTAAGATAATGAAGCGCATTGGCTCAGTAGCATATCGGCTTGAACTTCCATTAAACGCCAAAATACACAATGTTTTCCACGTTTCATTACTACGGGAAGCGAAAGGTAACCCAACTCCAGTCCCTTTACCAGAGTTCACCAGGATATATGAACCTTTATCCCAACCAAGCCACGCGTTGGATCATCGTCACAAACTTGGAAAACTGGAAATACTAGTCGCTTGGAAGGATCTAGACATAGCGGCAGTAACATGGGAATCATATGAAGAGTTCTGTGCACAATACCCACACTTCCCTGTCGAGCTCGAGGACGAGCTGAATCTCAAGGGAGAGGCAGTTGTTACGAATCAAAATGTCCCTGGACCGAGACAGGCTACCTTAGTACGGCCCAAAAGGAATTCCAAGAAACAAGCAAAGCTCCTGGACTAGTTCAACTCTGTTACAACACGTTTTCCTCTTATTTAGTTACTGCATATTTGAATTATTCTTTAATCATAAGAATTTAAGTGATAGTGGTAGATAATGGCATAGAATTAGGAGTTGAGTTATTGAACGTGTCATCATGGCATAGTAGTTAGTTTTCATCATGCATCTTTAAATACTTGTAATTCTTGCTTTTGGAGATAGACAAAAAATTGTTCCAAAGATCTCTTTCCTTCTTAATTTAATTTCTTTGAGTGTAGCCTACTTACAGGCCCTATCATAATGGTTAAATTTAAATTTGATAATTATGTATATCTATACTAATATAATTAATATAATTAGTCTTATATATTATATGGTCTTGTTAAATTATGACAAGATGTTCATTTTAGATTAATCTATGAGTTATATTATTAGGTCTGAAAGTTAGTGTAGTCGATCTATTTAATTGTGGTAGATCAATCCAAAGATAACATGTGTTTTATTGTCTGGATAATTTACTAACCCTTCAAACTAATCATTATTTATAAAACGGCTGAGTTGATCTAATGGGCCCAAGGCGAACACATCAAATCGGTGCGTGGCTCAATGTTCACTTAACCGTTTGATATCAATTCTCTAAAATATAAATACATCTATCAGAGATTACATTCTAAACTCTTACCTATTTTATATTTTCACTTCTTTCTAAAAATTCTTTTAAGAAACTTATTCATGTTATTAACTTATACATCAAAAATATCTTTATAAATATCTCATTCATTTGATAAAAATCTTTTGAGACTACATTCTAAATTCATACCTATTTTATATTTTCACTTCTTTCTAAAAATTCTTTTAACAAACTTATTCATGTTATTAACTTATACATCAAAAAATCTTTATAATTATCTCATTCATTTGATGAAAACTTTAATACATTCATCAACATCTAAACTCTTCCATTTAACCATTTCAACTTTAATCAATCAACCCACCTTCAATAATTCATAGCTCAAAAGGAATATATATATATATATATATATATATATATATATATATATATATATATATATATATATATTTTGAGAAGTACTAATAGAAATTATTAGATTTAATTTAAATAGTAAAAAATCAAAAAGAAAAATGCACCTAAATTATTTACGTGGTTATGTGTAATTGCTAATTACTTTTCAATATTGATCATCCGTGTATAGTGGTATGAAATAGATTCATAATTATATTTCTTTTAATATTTCCTTTAATTTCTAATAATTTATCATCTTAATGTAAGGATAATAATTTTTTAAAAATTTTATATTATAAAGAAATGATGCAGATTTGTGATTAATTTGCTCAAATTATATATATATAGAGAGAGATTACATTTTAATATAAGTGGACAAATGTTGTTTTGTTTGTTCTTATGTCTTTTCATCTTACCAAAAAATGTAATTATATAACTTAGTTAAATGAACTCGTGTTATTTAAAATCATCTTTTAATATTTGCATAAAGTTTTTGGTGATAGTACCGAGACAAAATGAATAATTATCTGTTCTTTATAACTTTTTGAACTTTGTTTATCTTAGTGATCATGCAAATATATTTTAATTAAAAAAATAATTTAAATAAATTAGTGAAAATAAAAATCAAGTTTTTAAGGATAACGCTAATTATTAAAATAGCATGTAAACATAAATTAGAAATTACTATATAATAAATTTGTATACTAGACAAACTTTATTTGATCAATCCTACTTACAAATTAATCAAAACTAACTTAAAATATAAGTTAATCTTATCATCCTCTAAAGTGTCAAGTCTTATCAGCCTCCTGTATAGATCATACATTTGGGCACAAATAATTGAAGCTTTCATTTAAATTCAACTATATATATAGCATACGATCAGGTCAGATGTGTATATATGAAAAGCAGACTTTTATTACTAAAAGTTATTTGGGTAATTAGTTTTACGTCCCAATTAGATTAAGAAAAAGTTCATTTTGAATAAGATTATGTCTTATAAAAAATTATTTGATGGTATCATACTATTTTAGTTTTTATGTTAATTTTTAAAATTCTAAGATTTTTAAAATATAAAATATTATATAAATTTATCGGATGAATATCACGTCCTTTTTCGAAAGACACCTTCGAATTAATTAACCTATAAAAATATCAAATAAAAAATAAAATCATAGCCTCCATTATTTAGGTGCGTGGTCTTAATTATCGGCGCAAGTTCTTAAACAAATTTCTACAAAAAGATGAAGATGGGAAGTAAGATGAGTGATTTGATGAATTTGATGACCTTTTCTTTTCGTAAGACAAATAATTAAGGTGGATACATGTAGGAATAGACGTATTAATATATGTAAAGTGTAATTAGGTCCACTCTTTTGACTTTAAGCACAAACTTCTATGGAAGCATGCAAAAGCTGCACATGGGGCTTGCATTTCAAGCTGAGGAGAAAAATAATTTGAGTAGAGATGAGTTGGATTGATTTGAGGCCATTAATAATGCCTCAATAGGTGGAGAACTTTTCATTTTTTTCCCTTTTGTCATACGTTTAATTTTGCTTAATTTTTATATTGAAACGACTTTTGAAAGTTTTGTTCTGTTTGTAATATTTTTACAAAGAAAAAATAATTCTTGTATGGTCAGTCAATTTTTTTTATATTAGAAAATTGTTATTTTTTATAAAATTTATTTATTATTCATATTTATCATAATTTATAATGAATTAATAATATAAAAATATTTTATATTATTGGTTTGTGATAATATATTTCTTTAACAAATAATGAGGTCATGATGTCCTTAATCATAGATAGGTGGGGGGACTTGGGAGAGGGAGGTGGCTTGACTCTATCATGTCACTTCTTTCATTTCTCTATCCTCTTTTGTACTATTGCAATGTAAATATATGAGGAAATTTAATGTTTATTAAGTTGGTCAAAACCTAATGCTAAACTTATAAAAGTTGGATATAAGTAAATAGATGAATAAAAAGTTACAAAAGTTGACATTACACATGCAGGGAGCCAAACTTAATTGATAAGGGGAAGACTAAAGAAGTTTAGGTTGTTTAAGAAATGGTAAACAACTAAATAAATGTGTATATTAACTTTTATATAAAGTATTTACGCTTATATATTTTTGAAAATTTAATATTACATTAGAAATATATTGAAATGTTCATAGAGAATGTATTCATCGAAAAATAAAAACTAAGCATCTGTATGTTTTAAAGAAAACTCAATATTAAAAAATATCATAAAAAACAAGAAAGAGAAATGACACTTAAATTATTATCTTCACAAAAATATTCACAAATGAGAAATATCTACCTACTATATGAATAAAAATTAGGGAAGAAAATATAAAAATTTAAGATATTAATTTTTTTTATAATCTTCGTGAGTGAGGAAATACATATAAGTTTTTTTTAATTTCTTTTCTATTTCTCTTTTACTTCTTTCAATCCAAAGATAATAGAAATAAATTATTTATTTTCTAGTCATTGTCTAATCTTTCTTACTTCTATCTAAATAAGTATAAATGTTCCTCTCACTTGATACATTTATATATATATATATATATATATATATATATATATAAAATCTTATTTTAAGAAAATCAAGTATTACTCTATTTGAAAAAGGAGACATTGATAAATAAACTGTTCTACTGTTCTTTTTCTTATACATTTTACTGACTTTTTGTGAAGGATTATTGTTTATTTACATGAATAATTTATTCTATGACAAGTCTTTTTAATTTGGCATATGTGCCATATATTATCAAACAAACACGTGGATGATACTCCTTGACTTTGTGTGTATCTGAAAGATATAATATCATTACAAGGCTAATTATTTACTTGGTCTTTGGCATAAAGTTGAGTACAATTTGGTAAATCATATAATAATCATTATTTTGTTGACGCATGCACGAAGCTACTAATGATGCAATACTATACATTTTGATTGGTGTATCAGCGTCACAATTAAAATTCGAATTCCATATTATATGCCACGATAAAGTATGTGCTAAAAACTTATTGTTAAAAATATATAATTAAAATTAAAATTAACGATTAATAAAAGCTGGAATTCATATATTAAATAATAAAAATTTAATATAGAACTTTATTATTACTAAAATAGACAACAACAACAATTTTTATTTTCTATTTTAAAAAAATTATTATTTATTTTTCATACGAGGGAAGATCTACTTGCATAAAGTAAGTTTATTTGTGTCCCCTATTCTTTATTTTATCTTAAATGTAACATTAAAATATTTAAAAATAAAAATATCTATTTGTCCGTAATTAAATAAAGAAATTGAGATTAAAGAAATTAGAATTTCTTTATTTAAATAAAGTATTCTGAAAATGAAAGAAATTTAACTGAAGTAATTCAAATTTTAAATATTTTAAATTTCTTGAAATTTAAAAATTTCTTATTTAAACACAATCTAAAATATAATAATTAAAAGAGTGACAATTCTGGTTATTGATTAAGAAAAACATTAATAATAATAAAGATAAAAATTTAGACAACATTTGATGATTATAATTAAAAATAATATACATTAAATAATCACATGACTGGTAACTCCTCTAAAAAAATGACTGGTAATTCTAATTTTTAATCTCGTCTATCCATGTATAATTGTGAGGCTTAAATTATAGTTATTATTTTGCACACTAACGCGTGTGTAAGTAATCACTTTCAAAATATAAATTTGGAATAAGTCATTCAATAATTTTTTTCACACAAAATTTAATATATAAATTAGTCCTTCCAAAGTGAATAATATATTGTTTTTAACACCTAATAAGTAAAATAGTATATGTTCATGCATATTATAAATAGCAATACTAATTAATAATAATACCTTTTATATGCACATATTTTTTTTAAGTACACCTACTCTTTAACGTGTCGAATAATTAACCAAAGAAAATTCAAGAAACTCGGTGTCTCTAGTTATCTACCATGTCCAAAAGAAAAATTTTAGAATGCAAGTGCTAATCCATGTCTTTATATTTAATTTTGTTCGACAAGTAATCCATGTTATTTATAAGATCTCATAATTCTCATCCATTAATTACTTAGTTCATATATAAAACAAGTTAACTTACGAAAGTAATTTTGTAATTTAAATCAATGATGTGTTTCATATATAATTTTAGCTTATTTAATTTTCTCTAAACCTCTACATGTTATAATCCCTTTGTTGAACTTTAATTCTAGCATGCACGTTAAGGACAACAAGCCGAAACAAACATTAGTACATTCCCCATGATTCCCATAAAAAGGGAACAAGATCAACCCTCCCTTAAGATTCCTTTGTACTCATCATTCAAATAATATAATCAAATTGATGCAATGTATACCTAAACTACAGGGAACAAGCTGGGTACCAAATTATTTTACCATGAACCATAACAAACTAATTTAAGTACTCTGTACCATTTTAACTTGATTACCAGCAAAATTCTCATAAATGTATATTTTTTAATTTTTTTTATCATGAGTGGAGAAAATATAGCCTGGATTTGGTTTCTATTTGGTCGGAAAGATATGCAATTTTCACTTTCTTTTCTTCATTCTACTCTTATCTTCACCTTGTCAAGTTAAATAAATGTGGTGGGAAAGTGGGTAATGTCCCAAAGGAAAAAAATAATAAAATAAAAGCAAGATGAAGAATTGGTCATTGAAAGTGATGGATAAATAGTGAAATACCGAATTTGACCTTAATGTACTATGGTTCTCCATATGTGTGTGAGCATAACAAGCATAGTAGGTTAGTGGGGACCCAGGCACACCCTTCATGGGAGACACATATGTCTCTGCCCCTTTGGCTTCTTTCACTGTTTTATGAGAGAAAATTTGCATATGCACATATATTTCATATAGGGTATATGTGCTTTACTTTCCTTGTGCCTTTCCCAATTCTAATTTCCGAAAGCAAAACTCTAGCTATACTTTCATGCTCACTCTCTTTTCAGTGCATGCCCCTCACTTTTGCTTGTGGTTTTAGAAATGTTTCATTCACAAGGTTAATAGCATTAGTTATGTCATAAAGCAAAGCAGAAGTAACATTCTTTTCTTTCACATATGAATTCACACGTTGGTTGATTGATCAAACAACCGGTCCAAGATTAATTAAGAGTAAATTATATGATCTCTGAAGTTTTGTAAGATATCGTACGTACTCATAAATATAATATAATATTTTTAAATGACTAAGGAAATTAGGAAAATATATTAGGGTGTTAAGAATATTTTTTAAATAATTAAAGACTTCCTAGGGATAAAAAAAGACTAAAAATAGACAAAAATTCAAGATGTTATGCACTTTCTCTGTTCCAAAATGATTAAAATTTTAAATTTTGATAAATATTTAAAATGATTGTTCTTAATTTTTAAAGTATTATTATTCTTTTTCTAATTTTCTATTACATAATTATTAAAAGAGTACGTCCAACATATAAAAATAAAAATATTTTTGATAAAAATGAGGTTATTTTATTAAAATTATTTAAATTAATGAAATTTTTTTTTATTGTCAATGTCTTATGTGAAGCCTTAAACTAAAAGAATTTTAGGACGGATGAGGTAGTATATAATTTACTGACATTTCAAATGTGAATTGGTGTAAAAAATTATGACAATACATAACATTCAAATTTGCATTTCATTTCCTTCTTTCCCTTTCCCAATTAAATATAATCCTAATCATTTATAAAAGATGCTGATGCCATTAAGTATTAAATAATTTTCCATTTATTTTGTTAATTGAGAGTGTCTTTAAGTAGGTCTACATTACCCTTTTTCAAATAGAATTTTTCCATTTACTGTGACCTGTGACCGTATCATAGAGTAATGATCACGTAATTAATAAGGAAAGCAGCAAATGCTTGAACAATTTTACCATGAACCAATCTAATGGAATAATAATTTTCCACCTTTCTTTTTTCACATGAAAAGAAACAAAAAGAACAACTAGGGGGTGATATGGGTTTGAGTTTGGAAGAATATATTTTCTACGAATCTTGAACCTAAAGCAAATTACAATTCCTTTCTTGGGAATACTCTTTTGTTTCTAATCAAGTTCATTGTTTTCGAACCATCTGCAGTGTGTCTAATGTGTTAAGAAGATTCCTTTCCACCTTTTATATTATTGTATCTATAAACTAAAGGAAAAATACAGAAATTTTCTTTTAAAAATAAAAAAGAAAAGCAATTCGACTTAAATCCTAGAATAATTTCTCATTTCTTTTATGAAATTGTATAAAATACATATAATGCTCAAATTAATTTTTATAAGCTATGGAAATCATTTGAGTATAAGATGTACAAATAATACTTTTCCAATATCATCATGGCATATATCTTGATTCTGAGTTGCAATAAAAAAGAAAAAGAAAAATAAAAGGAGGGTTTTGAAACCTTGTGTTTGCATGGGAAAAAGGTGAAGCATTGAAGGAACATAATCGATATTTTTTCTTTTCTTAGGGTTCTCAAGTCAAAGAAAGATTTCTTGCGCAAACAGCCAAGCAAGAAAAGCCACCACACCTCCTTTCACCTCCCTCTCTCTGCGCCTTCTTTTCATCTCGTGCCAATGGCTTTAACTTTCCAGATTCTTTATATAATATTTCATTTTCAATTGCATGTGGTCCCTTCCTAAAATTCTTATATTAATATTTTGCAAGATGACCTTATTATGCTGTTATAATAATTTCCTTAAAATTTTAAAAGGTTAGCTTTCAGAGAAATAAACTGTATAAGAGTAATAGAATATAGCTAGCATGGGAAAACATGTTTCCAAAGAACATTCAGTACAACATGAAACAAAAATTCTCAAGATAATGCGGATCCTGGAATATAATTCTTAATAGGAAAAAGCTTGTTCGAACAAACTCGTAGGACAAAATGAAATGTATTTTTTAAAAAATTAAAATTAATTTTAATTAACTATAGAAGTTTCTACTTTTAATTCATCTTTTTAGACGTGAGATTTTTTTTTTATAAATTAATCAAATAAATATTAATTTTAACTTTAAGAAAATTAAATTTTATTTTTCTCTCCTATTTTTTTCTCCAGACAAAAAAAAATTACCCAAACTCCGACGTATGTTATTTGAGGAAGATGAATAAATTATTCATAATTTTTATGACATCCATGTTTGATTATATAGATATACACACATTTAAAAACGTTTGTCGCCCTGTAAAATTTACTATGTCAATAATGTATTTCAACTATAAAGCACACATGGATATACATGCAGGTTCTATACCAAAGACAAAAAACACTCAAAATTAATTCTTACCATTGTTTTTTGTGTGTGCAAAAGGGGTATTGCAACCTAGCTAATAGTGGAGGAGAAATGTGGGACGAGTGGTTTTGAATACAAAATTCAACTTTGCCAACTTTTAGGGTCAAACTGAGAGAAAACAAAGGGATTAATTAATTTAAATGAGCTGAAATCATGTATATAAACATAATTAATTAATTAATTAATCATATTCTAAAGAAATTAATACTTTGAATTCAAATTTTAGATATTCAGATTGAAGAACTTTTGTTGACAACAGTAGTTTTATCCTACTCAAATATATTTACTTTTAGAAAAAAGTACTTGTTGCTCTAAAGAAAAATAAAATCTTATTCTAGAAAACCTAATTCTTTCATAAATTAAGGTTGCCCTCTTTTTCAAACAATAATTGGAATTAACTTTTATTTCTATATTATCATGCATGGTCATTTTGGTAAATTCAGTCATATCTATGTGCAACACCTTTCATGTAAAACTTCCATAATAAGTTGGTCTTGGTTCTTGGACAAATGTGCATCGAATTTCAATACCTCCAACCAAAACCACTTTTTGTTGAAACTTCTCACATCCTCCCTTTATTTCTTTCTTTCTCTCTCTCTCTCTCACACACTCACTCACAAACCCTATTTGATTATCTTTCTCTGATTCTCTCTCTACTAGTTTGCTTCAATTGTTCTTCCCCTCTTCTTAGCCTTGGAGCTAGCTGGTTGATGGATATTGAACCCTTGTGGGCTCTTGGGGGGTGGTCTTTTCTTTCAAATTGCATGGCAAAACCTAAATCATCATCATCATCATCATCGATTTCACAAGCTTTCTCAAAACCACCAACTTTTCTTCAATTCCTCTCACTTTTCTTCATCCTATTTCTCCTCATCAATCTTTCACACCAACCACACCCTTCTACCATGGCCTCTTCAGAAAACACCAAATCATCATCCGAGTCAACCATGTCTACCACAAACATGCACCCTCACAACACTCACAAGTCACATAATCCATCTTCTAAGGATGCTGGAAGAGAATTTGGAGCTGATGCTCATGAAGTTCCAAGTGGTCCAAACCCTATATCAAATTAAAAAGGTAAGTGAGAAGAGGCATACACCATATGAACCATATATAGCTAGAGCTAGCTAATATTGAAGATGACAAGGACATGTAACGGCCTATGGTACCTATTGTATTGGTCATCTTCGTTAATATTATTTTATTTCACCATTAATATTGCCTGTGTCCTCAGTGAGAGCTTTGTTTTGTTAGTAATGTTATTGTCATCATCCTTAGCAAAATTAAATTTCTCCCTTTTTGGATGGAAATGTATAGCAAGAGATACTCTATTTTCTGTATGTATGTATGTATGAACCCACCTATTTCAATTTCTTATATAGATGGTGACAAAATGATGTTGGTTATGGCATAAGCATTTAAATCCATGCTTCTATGTTGTGATAATTGTTTTGTCTTTCTACCATATTTGTATCTCAAATTAAGAACAAAGAATTCAAAGTTACGTGATTGATGAGTTGTGTGACTTGTATATATTTTAAATCTTTCACCTCTTCTTTAGATCCTTTTTATTTTCCTTAACCCCATGGATTGATTAATTATGGGTTATTTTCTCTTTGATGTAATCTTCACTTTCTTCTTTCCTTATTAATTTAATTTATTTTTTGTCTAAATTAATAACAAAGGTGGGATTTTCAAATAACAAAAATGTGGGGTTTAATACAAACTTACATCTTAGTGTACTTTATTTCTAAACAATAAATTTCTTTTTCAGAAATTTCTAACAAGAAATTAACCAACTCTTATTGTGCCATTTGGTTGTAGTTCTTGTTAATTAGTGATTTAGAAGACGTTAAGAGAAATAATCAATTTCTTTGTTAACCAAAAAACAATGTTGTTTTACAAGAAACTCATACTAGAAACTAAATCATTTATTTAGAGTTGAAGAAGAATCCGAAAGAACAAACAAGAAGGAGAAGTAGTGTGTAAGGTTTGCATGGCTCATTCAGTGGATTCTATTGGGTTTGAAAACTGAGGGAAGAAGGAAAGATACAGATAAGAACGGAATCTGAGGCACACAGTGATCAGTAGTGTCAGATCTATGACACAATAGTGAGAGAACTTGGTACCTTTTGTTTTTGTCTGAGCAAAATTATTTTTTCTGCCTTTGGGCATTGCTTTTGTCTTCTCAAACACATTTATCAAGAAAGCTGTTACCAACCATAGGTCATGAGTGAGCCCATGATTTGATAATTATAACAGTATCATTTCTATTCCAATCATAAACTTTACCTTAACCCTTCCTCACTCTCTCTCTCTTTCTACTTTTTTTTTTTAATTTTAATTTTGCTTTTTAAATTAACATTGATTCCCTAATTTCTTTAAATTGCAACTAGACCACCATTTGACTAATATTTTGAAGTCATGTCATCCATTGAGTTGTAATCTTTGTTAGTCAAGGAGTTTTATTAACATTAGTTGTATTGAATTTTGTCTAATCTAATGGACCAATGTTCAAATTAAATTAGTTTAGATTTCTAAATTAATTAAATTTAATTTCGATCAAATCAATCTATCAAAAGTTATGATAATTAGTTTGAGATTTTTAATTTATGAATCTGAATTAAATTAAATTAAATTAAATTAAACTAAAATAAATATATATTATCTATTATTTTATTATTATTAATGAAGTTTTATTAAATAATTATGTATTTTTTGTTATTCTTTAATTTATGTGAGCATGTTATAAAAAATATACTATTTATATTTTTTAATGATAAATATTATGTCAGAATTTTGTAAATAAATAACATATTTTTCTTAAAAAAGACTAATTTTTTACATTTATAAAATATCTTAGATCTATTGAACCCAACCAATTGTTTATTAATTAGGCTGGTTTGATTCAGATTTTGTTAAAAAAATTTAAAAACCTGAACAATAAAAATTAATTGATTCATATTTTATTTTTCCTCCAGAACTAGTCCCTTGAAAACTCGTAATTAACATACTAGCATGGTAGACCTATTTATATAGCATTTACTATTTCTCCGGAGTATTAAAATCCATATTTTAACCCTGAAATAGAACATAAATGTCATAGTAGAGTCAGTTAACTATACAATCTTGTTAACTAATGTTAACAAACTTAAGAACTTTTTAAAAAGGTATATACAGTATAAATTATATAAAAATATAAAAAAGAATTATAAATTAACAATGTTACATAATTCATTAATTTTTTTTCTTCTTTTAAATTTACAAGTGTTCTTGGAAAACTTGTTAACATTTACATTAACTATATTACGAGCAAAATATACTTTTGATTGTTTAAAATATATCTCGGAATTCAATTTTGGTGTTTATAGAAGATAAATTTTTTAGTTTTTATAATTCAACAGAAACATATGTTTTTTTATTAGCAAAAGACAGATAATATTATTAAGAGAAAATTAGAGTAACGATCCCTAAAGTTTTAAAGTTGTTATAATTTACTCTAATATTAAATAAAAGGTCCAGGATATTCCAACCCATTTATTAAATAAAAGTTCTATAAAGCTTTCATACATAATACAATGTCTTTAGACCATTCAAAAAGAAAAAGAAAAACCTTTCACCTTGGTACTTAGCTATGACCAGGAAACATATGTTTTTAATTCCTTGTGAAAGAATAAACTACATTACTTCTGGTAAATATGATGATCGCTAAAAAGTATATATTAAGCTTATGTAGAAAATAAAATCAACTTTAAAGAAATTGTAAGAAACAAAAACATTTTAGTCTCAAATATTATCACGAAATATGATAGATAATCATGATATACACTCCAAAATTGTCTGAGATAGTAAGAAAAAAATACAAATGATATAAGAAAAAGTAGATGAAGAAAAAATAAAACAAAAAGGAAAGATATTATTTAACTGTATAAATGTTTAATATTATATTTCTATATGATATGATACAGTACCAAGTACTGTAGTTGATTTCTTTTCTAACTTAAAGGGGATAAAAAGCTGGGCTGGTTTGCATTCAAAATTACCTTTTTGTAAAGCTGTATCTTTTGACTTGTGTCGTTTTCTAATACATAATCCCTGCCGTGGGGTTTATTGAATTTTTTGTGGCATAATTATTGCAAAAGCTAGATAAGCAAAATCTTCAAGCACTTGTCAATTGCCAAACACCGATTTGACAAGCTCACAGCTTATAGCTTTGGGACCCCTGTGCAAACTAATAGCATGCTGCATTTAACCCTTCAAATACTTAATTGAAGCAATTTTGTCTTCCACATTTATGATAATTTTGGAGATCACATTCAATTCTCAGTTTTCAACCCTTGCATTATTACCATTGAAAGTTAAGAAATCACACTTGGGAGAGGAACTCGGGTCCCACTAATTATTGACTAATTTATTATCCAATTTTAATTGTGTCTATAAAGTTATTCTAATCATTATCTTATGCCATTGTTACAAAAAAGATATTTTTGATTATTTGCAGAAATTGCAGTTTTTAGACACCTATAACATCAATTTTTACTGTTATAATAGTGCTAATTGCAGTTTTTAAATAATGCTTATGGTGATTGAGAACTTACATTCTAATTATATAGTGGATCATTATTAAACTGCTTTTTAAGCATAATATTACTATTACCGTTTACTTCTTTTCACTTTTTTAAGCAAATAGTTCCTTAATATAATAATGGTTATATCTTTTTATGTGCAATGATCAGACGAAAATTAAAATTTAAGTTGAAAAGTTATACATTTAAACTTAAAAATAATTTTATATAATCAATTAAATTATAAATCTATAATATATAAATTATGATTAATTTAGTATGTCATATACAATATTACTTAAATTCTCTACCATATATTATATCAAACCGATTTCAGTTCTAATATAAAATTATAAAGGGTGTAAGATATACACGTTTAAACTCAATTATGTAATTAGTTTTTAAAGGATAAAAAAAATGCTGCAAAATTTTTATTCTTTCACATTTATTTCGATTAAATTGATAAAAAATAATTATTAAATTTTAAAAGTGGGATTAGAAGATTGAGCGTTTACACACAATGAAATGTTATGAGTAAGTTAGTTCCACTGTTTATAAAAGGAACAAGTAACATTTTTAAAGTGTTGCCCAACCATACATGGACAGAGCCTGATCATAAAATCTTGCCCTACTGATTTAAGGTGTGTTTAGTTTGGTTGTAAAATCATAGTGCAATATGATGAGTTTAATCAAACTTGATTTGATTTAAGATTGAGATATTTAATTATTGAAATAAAAATGTAACGGGTTAAAAATATCATGATAAAATTATAAAAATATTCACAACTTGAAACAATTATTTATTGTTTTACTTTCATGATTTCTTAATTAATTTTAGTCAACCGAAAATCAAATCCAAAATCACAATTTGTTCTCTTGAAATTAAAAACTACTCGTATATACGTAGCAATCCCACTATATCTGCCACAAGCATAAACTTAATCGTCACTACTAACAAAAACAAATTATCATCAACCAAAAATAAAGCAATCCAAACGTTGTGCAACAGTATACGTTGAAATAAGCCTAATAATCCAGATGACTAACAAACCCAAGTCTGAAAATATGATCTAGCCAAAATAAAATCACCGTATTAGTCATTCGGTCCAAAATTCAAAAAGGCCCAATTTAATTTATCACTAGCAGTTTTTTATTTTTCAATTTTTCTTTAACACAGAATCAGCAACAGTTAGAGATTCAAGAAGTCTAAAAGAAATGGCTTTTTGACATACGGGGTCTTTTTTCAAAATTTATTACGAAAATCGGTTAATTTTGAAACTATTTACTATTGAGATTTGTTTTGGGTAAAGTTGTTTAGTAAGCCAACAACTTCAAGGCAAGTTGGTTGAAGTTATTGTGCCTGACGACTCAAGAGGATGAAGTCGTTAAGTCAGTCAATGATTTTAGTGGGCCTGGTCTAGTTGGCAATCTGGAGGACATATTTTTACGTGGCCCAATCATTTTTGGTCTCATTTGTAGTTTAGACGACTTCATAAGTCTTTTGTACTTTGAATGACTTCATGGCCCAACCAGTTTCTCTTCTTCCCGTTTGTAACATAAACGACTTTAAAAGCCTTGTATATACAATCACAACCCCTCAGATTTTACAACAAGTTCTGGTAAGGATTTTTTTTAATTTTTTTATGTTGAAATAAATTATTTATGATTTATTTTTTTTAGGAACTACTACTACTTTGTGAAATAGAAGAATATTGATGTTATTTCGTAGGTAAGTATAATTTTGTAGATAATTAATTTATTGATATTATGCAATTTATGTAGTATGATATTGATTGAAGATTATTTATTTTTTGTGGATTAATTAACAAGAGATTGCGTCAACAATAGTTATTGTCATCTACATCAAAGGTAGAATTATAGATGATGATTAAGGAATAATGTTCGAAGGGTCTCGTAGGATTCTGCAATTTGAAAGAAATATTAGTTTTAAACTGTTAAAAAAATTGATCCATCATAAATTAAAGTCACATTCTAATCAAGTTATTGGTTCTATTACAACTAGATATTTTATAGATAATAAATATGCGGCATTGTCAATAACTGACACGAGTGATATTCAACTTATGATTAATAATTTTGAACAAGAAGACATGGGTCATATTAAAATATGTGTTGAAGTAGTTTTTGCAAGTGGGTCATCTAATGTTGGTGGTTCATCTAATGTTGGTGGTTCATTTGACACAAATGTTGTTAGTCATTACAAAATAGATTGTACGAGATTAAATATTAGCGACGACGATGATGAAAATTATGAGATGTCACATTCGTATGTAGATTCATCATCCGAGGGTGAAGATTTTGAAAGGAATTTAACTGAATCAGATGATGATGAAATGAACGATGGGAATCGTAGTTTAAGTATGACTGTTTAACCAAATGTTGTTGCAGAAACAGAAGCCGGTTAGTATGAATTTAGTATTTTGTAATTTGATGAAAAGCACGATACGTAAAATTTGATTATTATGCAAGTGGAAGCCAACAATCGTTTTGGCAAAATACATCCCATTATACAAATATTAATTGGGATTACCCGGATCACGAAGAATTGTGGGGTGTAAGTGTTCCTTCAAGTTGGGAATCTAGGCAGGAACTTTTTGTTGGTTTGGAGTTTGACAAAAAGAAAGATGTGCAAAATGCATTAAAACACTATCTGATGAATATTACATACAGTGAGAGTGATGGAATCCAAATCAAACAAATACATAGTTCGTTGCATCAATCGTAGCAAAGATTTGCCCTATCCATTTTATCTACGAGCTATTCAATCAAAGCAGTGGTCAGATAGATGGAAAGTAACCCAATGGAGAGGACCACAAACTTGTCTAAATGCCAGTTTAACCCAAGATCACGTAAATCGTGATTCAGATATGATCTGTTCATGCATTTTAGGTAAGACATGAATTTTTTTTTCAATTAACTTATTATCTATTAATTTAACAAAAAAAAGTAAACTTGCTCATCATGTGTAACAGAAATGATTAGAGAAGATCCTTCAATCAAAATTGGATTGGTACAAAGAGAGAGTGACAAGTGTTTTCAACTTTAAAATATCGTATAGGAAAACATGGTTAGGAAAACAGAAAGCAATGACCATGATTTACGATGATTGGGCTGAGTCATATGTTCAACTTCCTGTGTGGCTGCACTACATGCAAATTCACTCTTCAAGTTCTCATTATCAAATTTGGGATGAAGATTATTTTGTAGGTAACAGGAGAAGTACTGAATTCAGACAATTTCATCGGGTATTCTGGTGTTACAAGTAATGTGCAGATGCATTTGATTTTTGTAAACCGATTATGCAATTAGATGGGACACATTTGTAAGGAAGATATCGAGGAACGTTGTTAATCGCAACAACACAAGATGGCAATGGGAGCGTCTTGCCGATAGCTTTTGCTGTTGTTGAAGGGGAAACTCAATTAGCTTGGTTTTGGTTTCTTTCAAAATTGCGTCTACACGTCACTGAAAAGTCAGGGATTTGTTTAATCTCTGATAGAAATCAGAGCATCAAAATGACGGTTGATAATGAAGCAATGGGATGGACTCGACCGCATGCATACCATGTTTACTGCATTCGACACATTTCCTCAAATTTTAATCACAAATTCAAGAACCACAAGCAAAAGACAATGTTGGTTAAGTTAGGTAATTTCTATTATCACGATATTTAATCACAATTCAATTTTTTTAACAAGTCTTCTAATATGTGCATTAGTTGTATGTGTAATTGTAGGCTATACTCCATGTAAACATATATTTGACAAGAATCTTGAGAAGTTATGTGAATTGAGTCCTGCTATTGCAACTTGGATTCAAGGAATTTCGAAAGAAAAATGGAGTATGACCTATGATTATCAGGGGCATCAATATGGACATATGACCACCAATCTTTCAAAATGTGTTAATAAAGTCTTTAAAGGGTGATAAATCTTCCAATTACGAAACTTGTGAAGGCGACATATAGTCATTGTCGAGAGTACTATGTGGAAAGGGGTCGGCGTGCAGAGCCGGTATTAATGGACGGTCAAGTGTACTGTTCAAAAGTTATGCTTGCTATTCAGAAAAATCAAAATGAAGCATGTTCGCACATTGTTCGTGTCTACAATATTCAACAAACAAGATTTGAAGTTGAAGAGGCTTTCAATCCACGGACACAAGTGGACAGTAAACCTTAATGACCGATATTGTCAATGCATCCGTTTCACCGCTTTCCATTATTCGCGTTCACACATGATAGTTGTTTGTGGATACATTACACTCGACTTCTATAAGTGTATTGATAATGTTTACAAGAACGAATACATTTTAAAGGCATATTCGGCTGAATGGTGGCCCGCTAGGCAACGAGTATGCATTTCCACTTGTCGAACAAAATTGGAAGCTAATCCCTGATCCATCAACTATTCATGGTCAATGACGTCCTAAATCTACTAGAATAAGGAATGAAATGGATTGAGTTGAACCTTCACAGAGCAGGAAAAAATGTCGATTATATGGTCAAGAAGGTCACAATAGAAGACTTTGTACCATCCAATTTGTCAATATCTATTATGATTTATGTTATATTATATTTAATGCATTTATAGATTTAATGGGAGCTAAAATAAGATAGTAGAATATTTAAGAAAAAAAATGATATATAATAAAGTAACCTCCAAGATAAATAAAAGCGTTTCAAAAGTTAAACATACAACAACGGTTACATAAAACTATATAAATACAATATACATATAAAATAGAGTCTAACGATGACCATGATGGCCATGTCTAGGATCGGTGCCACATGGGCGATCCCATCTCCGTGCATGTATGTCGGGATTCGTCGGGGCGGATATGGTGCCTGACTGTTGGCTGCCTCCTTAAACTCAGGTCCCAAATCATCAGCTAACAGATCGTCTAAATGTGCCATATCCATTGGAATGTCAAATGGTGGACCGACAAGAGTAGTAGGAGTACCCATCAGAGATGTACCAAACAAATGATTAATTACCCAATGTGTCGATCCATGAGTGCCACTCTAATCTCCATGTGGTGTCGGATGAACTGATGAGCCAGGATACATATATGTTAGAGGCATTTGTGAGGGGCCCTGTGTGAACTTGGTAGGAGTGGGATAAATAACATGACCCCTATCTGGCATCGAAGAAATAATATGTGGTCTAAGATCGACTGTAGGACATCCGCGTGATAACCCTTCAGTCTCAACGCTACTAAAGGGTATATGCACATTCTCCATCGAAATCTTAACCGCTCCAAGTGGCGCACTCATAGCAGACTGTACTATACAGAAAGCCTCACTACTCAACATAGCCAACCTCCTCGATATATCAACAATCTGATCCTGTGTATGAATTGCCCATCCCTCATTAGTCGACATAAATGCAAGATTCTCAGACAAAGCAGCCTACAAAAACACATTCAAGAATTGTTAAACAAAAATTGTAAGTAAGTAATTACAAATAATTATTACAAATAACTTATAATAATTATATATTCATACCAAAGCACCCGCCTGTGCATGCTTTGGGTCAATAAAAATCTTAGATTTCCTATGATACCATACCATATACTCATCATTATATGACCTCTCTTTGTCTATTAGTATCCCCAAATTACGTGCTGTAGACGATTCTCCCATATCTGCACAACTGAATCTAACAAAGTCACCCAACTCCTGTTCTCCTTGCCTCTAAGTGTCAGCTGATGCAATTTCTACAACTGATAGGGCTCAGAAGGTATGAACTGCCTAAGACCAAACTGTCTCATCACTCTGTCTGGCTGGTGTCATTCTGCTATCTGAAAGCAAAACAAAGGCACCACAGCTCGCCAGATGGCAATCCCACCTAAACATATAGGAGGTACTAACTATAAAACGTTCCCGACATAAGGCTGACACACTACCTAAAAAAATTCATTTTAAAGAAATACATGCGTCATTTAATAAATTAATTAAATTTATAAAAATATTTACCAGATCACTTGTCATCTGATCTAACTTATGCCGGTATACATCAACTCCAATGTCATATACAATATTATTTTGTACACTAAGCCAACTACATCAATTAAATAATAATAATCAAAAAATTATTAATCAAAATCTAATTTAACAATAATTAAATTAACAAATAATTCCTAATTATTTTTTTCTAACTTAACAATAATTAAACAAAAAAATAATTCCTAAATGTTTTTCCAAGTAACATAATCTAACTTAACAATAAATAAACTAACAAATAATTCCTAATTATTTTGCTAACTAACATAATTTAACTTAACAATAATTAAACTAATAAATAATTCCTAATTACATTTGCAACATTAAAATAATCTATACTAGGTCAATAAAAAATTAAGTTACATACAAATGGCCGACTGGTGTATGCTCTAGCCGAGGAGCAATGACGCTTGGGGCTATTCATGTAAATCTTTCCCATGTCCATAGCTGTACTATAGAAAGCATTCCCCAATGGAAACTGGCGTCAACACTGGTGGTGTTGCACAACTCTCTGTACAAATTCCCCAGCACTACACTACCCCAAGCATATGTCCCGGTCTCCCTCAAATCAATAAGAAACTACAACCACTTCACAGAAACCCGCGACCCGTTCTTATCAACAAACATCACACTACCAATGAACCTCAGAATCCATGCCTGTGCATATCTCCTGAGAGTGTCATCATCCCCAAGAAAAAGGGTGATGTCACTGAATGTGTTCGCCAACCAGCTCCACTTAACAGACGAACCCTTCAAATCTATTGGTGTCGGTCTGACACCCAACAATGCCTCACAAAGGTCAATCCACTGACCACGAGTATTACCAACCAATGGTTTACTGTCTACCGGCAAACCAACTAATACCCCCATATCCTCTAGAGTGATGGTCGCCTCTCCTCAACGCATATGAAAAGTGTGTGTCTATGACCTCCATCTCTGAATAAAAGCAATTAGTAGGCCTTGGTGAATCCTCATGTATGCAAGTTTGCATACCCAGTAAAAACCTGCTTCATGCAAAATATCAACAATAGCATCCGGAATCACCTGCTCCCCCAAGTATGTCGGTGTCGCATGTCTAACTTGTAGTTTTCTTATGTTCCCTGTATTCCAGACATGCTTAGAAATGTGATATTTTTGTAACCATAAAACATCATGTTTTGTGGGCCCGGGCTCAATCTCTAAACGTTCATCAGAAGAAGAAGCCATTTAAACGATACAAATTGCTAATTTGGTCAAGAAAGTGAAAGATAAGGAAAGGAAATCGAGAAAATTGGGAGGAAGAAACTTAAAATATGGCAAGTGGTAGGGGAGGTGGGGATGAAATCGTGGTTCCCCAACCCAGGAGTCGTTTGCACCCACGACAACTCTAATGAAGTCGTTCAAACCTGGAACGATTTCACTTTAATTTGAATTTTGGCCAATAAAAAATGGCCACATGTTTGCTGACAGAGCAGGTCGTTCACCATTTGAACGACTTCACCCGGGCCTAATCTATTGCTGACACGTGGGCCAATTATATTGCTAGTCGTTCACCTTCTGAACAACTTTGTTAGTGTCAAATCATCTACCCGTCCCCTAATCAACAAGTGACATGTGGAATGCACTTTATTGAAGTTGTTTATTTTTTAAACGACTATGAGATTTGTGGGTTGTTGAGAAGCCTAACAACTTTGACCAAATAGACTCATTTTAGTGATTAGTTTGTAACTGAACCTATTTACATATATTGTTTTTGTAATGGACCAGTTACGTTAAAAACCCAAAAGAAATAGAGTAAACAATGATTTTATCACCAAATTTGATATGTATGTTTACTTTGTTTTTTAAATGGAAAAAGTTTTAAAAGAGTGTCTAAATTAAAGTTTTGTTATTTGTTTATTTTCAAATATATGTTAACTCTTGCATCATATGTCTAACCATTTATTTTTAATCTTATTTCATAAATTTTTCTTTCGATTAGATCTTATCTCATATAATTGAACATTTAACTGATAAATTTTTGTAAATTAAAAAAATATGAAATAAGATAAAAGAAATAAATTATTAAAGATAACAATTAATGTATCATGTAAGTAAAATTATATCTTGTTTCAATTTAAGATAACACATATGCACACATGCATAAAACCTTCTCAATTTAAGAACGAAAGTAATATTATTCACACACGCATGCATTATTAAAAAAACTAAGGTTAGAGACCGAATATTCGGTCTCTAATAGGCTAAACTCCCATGCTAATAATTTAGAGACGGAATTGGGGATGGATTTTATTCCATACCTAATTTAAGCGTCCTTAAATTTGGACATGAAATTCTGTGTCTAAATTAAGTCATTCTAATTTTAAATCTGTCTCTAATTAGACACAGAAGCATTCCGTATTTAATTCCTTCTTTAATTTGAAATTGACTATTATGCATTTAAATCCATATGTAATTCGGTACGACTGTGACTTTCAATATTTCGTGTCTAATTTTTTATTTAACTATTGAGTTAGAGACGAGTTTTTCTGTCTCTAAAGTTTGTCTCTGAATTTTTAATAATGTCTAACCATGATAATTGTTTAAAAGTTACAACTCACAACCTGTCTAGATTCATCATTATGGTTAAACATGAAACAAATAATTTATATTGATAAATTTAGAATATAAAAATTGTATTTTAAGTTTATGATAAATAATTTATATTATGAAATTGCAGGCAGGTCACTTTGCAACCATAAAATTGCAGCTAACACTTTATGACGTACTGCTAGTTGTCTATCCTGATGTTGAAATTCTAACTTGTATACTCCTATTCTTTTTATGATGAGCAAGTATATTAAGAAATATTTTAACTCAACAATAACTTGTCCATGTTTAACTAATCCTCCTTGTATCCTTAAAATCTCACAAAGATGTGCAAATATGTTTCTGCATATTCTCAATTCCCATATACAATAACAGTCACTTGTAATGAATCTAAAATATCCCTTCGTGACTTATACCTAGTTAAAGCTTTTTCATCCAAAGATCTTCTTTCCTAATTGTTTTTCAAGATGAAATTTATGAAAAAGAATGCAGTAAAATACATGGCTAAAATGTGGACATATGTTCTCACACAAGAAGAGAATAAAACATATATTCGTCATCCATTGAAACTATATAAAAAAGAAATTAAAAAGTACCAGTTAAATAAAATATAAAAACAATTAAATAACAAATAATAATTCTAGTCCTCAAAGGGATTAGTGCACTCGTGCCTCATATTCTAAATCTTAACTACACAAGAAAATAATGAAATATGTGTTCATCATCCACTGCAACTACATAAAATTAAAAAAAATAAAAAGTATGTAAAACATTAAAACAATTTAATAAAAAATAGAAAATAAATTTTGACCATTGGTCAATTACACCCGATTACTAACTTCATAAGTTTAATTATATATTAAATTTTCATAACTACTAATTAAAAACCCATTTGAAAGATTCTTCAAGGAAGCTGGATATGTAATAAGTGGTTTAAAAGAGAAAATAAATGAAAAACTTTCAGAATCATTGTCATGCAATACTCATTGAAATTAGGTAGTGACGAATATCACTCGACAGTTGGTTGTTGCTTCTTTCGCCATTAAAACTAATATTTATTGATAAAAAGTAATTAAAGAAAATTCATGCACATGCTTCAATTAATTCAACTAAATCCCTTGTTTTTTATTTTGGCAACGAGAGAATAGCAATTAGGACCCATTTGTTTTTATTTCGACCATTCACATATTATTTAAGCACGTTACTCAAATCTATTAACACAAACCGAGAAATAACTCATTGGCCTATTCAGAGTTGATTTTCTATTAATAAATATATAAAAGGAAGAAATAACTCGCCGCCAGCTTCTTCTTCTGGCATCAAATATAAGAACCAAATTAATATATATATAAAAATTTCTCCAAATATAATTGATGTAAAAAATAATATTCAAACAACTGATCCATCTACATATTAAATTAGAACAATTATTTTGGATAAGAGCATTTTTCATTGTTAGATAATATATTTTTAGAAACCTTTCTAATGAGAGTAAGAACACAAGTTACGAACATGAATAAAAAGTAGAGATGCTAAAGGAAAAATGGAATTTTCATTCTAATATCATAGATAAATTTTTGAATGTTAATAATTATCGATAGAAAACTATTTTAATATTTAAAAAATTAATTAAAAAAAGACTCCAATCAAGTACGGACACAAAGGGAATTGACGTTTCTCCTTTCATACTATAACAATTATTTTATTTATTATAATTCTATGACAAGAAACATTTATCTATTATGAATTAAATATTTAAATAATTGTTTACTAAATTATTTAAACCCTTTTTAATTTTAATTGTATTTTATTAACCCGTCTGCAATAAAATTTTAATGTTGTAAAGTTTTACTAGAATAGACACCTAAGAACTCCTCCACCACAATTTACACATGCCTAACATAACAAGTTTTCTCTATTCCTATCTCTTTATATACACTAAAGTTAAGAAAAGAATGCTAACAAGTTTTCTCTATTCCTATCTCTTTATATATACTAAAGTTAAGAAAAGAATGCTACGTACAACGTACAGGCCAAGTCACACCTTACGCATGCCATGCACAACCCTACAAAATCAAGTTCACAATTTGCCATGCCGGTGAAAAAATCTTTTAATTAATATATTTTTCTCTTTTATATATAAATGGACTGTGAAACAAACTTTCAACTGATATCTTTTTCTCTTTTATATTTAAGTTTTAAAAATTAAAAGATCTCTTCCTGAACTTATTTTTGTAGAGATAATAGTTTTGATATTTATTTTGATTATAAACTCTAATTCTCATATTACATATACTATGTAACTTAATATGATAATCATAAATTTCATCCCCTCGTACTGCAATACTGAATTCTATCTTTAATCACTATTCTTCATATCTTTGTTCATATCTTTGTTAAACAAAAAGAAGAATCATGTCTTCAATTTAGAACTAGGGGTCCTAGTTCACCATTTCCAATTGTTCTCTACTTGTTTTCCCTTAGTATTCTAGAAATTATTTTTGAGATGATATTCAACATACCTAAGTTTTAATTCCTAATTCTCTTCCGTTCAATTTATTCTGCCTAGTGACTTTGAAGAATTTCTAGTGAAAAAAAAAAAAAACAAGGAATTTAATTTTATTTACTACTAGCAATGTGAAGAACCAACATTCATGTTTTTAATTTACTCCCCTGGTGTTAATAAATAGTAATCAATATGCATGACTGCTTCCATTCTTTGAATTTTGGCTTTACTAGAGGTAAAAGTTCATACTTATAACCATTAATTAAAAAGTCTACAAAACTGTGATAAAATACATGCATATATCTATGTAACAAACCATGAAACTGTTATAATTTATCCTGCTCATTTTCCAATAAGTTGATATTTCTCTGTAGTTTTTCTCCTATGCACCCCTTATAATATATTTATGAAGATAATAAATACATAAAGGATTATATAACCTAGTGGAATAGCTATTTGACTTAATTAGAAAGTCTAGGATAACAACTTAGTGGAATAATATGTTCATTTAGACACATAATAATCTCTTATTTTTATTTTTACCTAGATTTTGGAGTTTCACGGCCTAAAGTTAAATAATAAATATTAAAAAACTATTGTTTTTAATAACCACACGTACGATAACCATTCTTTTAGTTAGCAAATTATACTTTTAAATCCATTATTGTTATTTATTATTTATAAATCTTTACCTATTTCATTATTTTCAATAACAACAAAATAAAATAAATTACATCATGAAATTAAACAAATATCAAGAACTTAAAATATTGTATTTGAATACAATATTAGTATTTTTCCATGCATTCCACAATTATACTTTGATATATAAAATTTACATGAAACGTATATATACCTTGTAATTAGAATAAATAAATATTTTGAATAAAAATGCAGTAACTATGTGTTAAATAAAATCAAATGATTTATATAACATTTAATATTTTTTATTAGTAGATTATGATCATCTCCTTTTGGAAGACAATTTTTTTTTTTGTTGAAAACAAGTTTTTGGTACACTAATTATTTATCTTTTAATGAATTTAATAATGAAATAAATGGATTTAAAATAATATAAATATATAGGAACAAAAATCAATGTTGCTTGAATAATAAAACTAAACTAAAAATTTAAAAACTAACACTTTTACTTAAAAAATAACGTGAAAAGACAACAATATTTATATTTACTTTGATTATATGTTTTACGATTTAAAAAATTGATGTTAATGATAAATATACTTTTAGATTTAATTTTAAATATTTATTTACTTAAAATATATTTTAGTAAATATTAAAATTATCAATAAAACAAAAGAGATAAAAATAATAATTTACATGTTATGCTGACCTCATGGTTCCCTAACACGTTGAAGTAGTAATTAATATATAGACCATGGTTCTTACAAATTCACACATCCATAGCTTAGCTTCAACTGCAATCACATGATCATGGCTTTATCAATTTCACTTCTTTTTTTTTATTCTTTCTTCTTTCCTTTCCAATATTCATCTTCCCTATCTTCACTCAACAAGGGGTCTTCTCTCTCAGCGGAGAAACACTTGGAAGATGTTATTGTCTCACCAAATCAAATGTTCTGTGCTGGCTTCTTTCAAGTTCGTTATAATGCATTCTCCTTTGCCATATGATCATGACATAGCGATGGTTAAATCTAGATTGTGTACAGTAGAAATCACGCATTAAAGCAATGGTACTTTTCATGGCAATTCATATTTGATACTTGCACCATTCATGGGATTGTGGTGCTAATAGTAATAACTGCAAGCAGTTATGACCGGGGGAACAAAACGCTCGTGTTTACCAGGATACAGAGTAAATAACCATAGTGGTTGTTCTTATGGATGTGAGCTCACGTTTGATCTCTGTGCAAATTTATATCTGCAAGATTGTAACTTATGTTAAAGGTTTGAGTAAAGAGATGGTAGCGTCTACTTTACCTGCTATGCAATGTTAGAGTTACTGAATGGGAGACCCAATAGCAATTACTTATCCAAGAAAAACTCCGTGACTTTGAATGGGCATACTCGTAAAGACATTTTATCAGATGGAAGACATGATTAAGAGACTCATTGATGCTCAACAAGGAGAAGGGGAATTTCTTGCTGAAGTATCATTGGAAGGCTTAATCACATGAACTTGATTGAAATGTGGGGATATTGTGCTGAGGGAAAGCACAAAATATTAGTGTATGAGTACATGGAAAATGGTTCTTTGGCAGAAAACTCTCATCCAACACACTTGATTGGAGTAAGCGATATGACATTGCTCTTGGAACAACAAAAGTTCTAGCATATCTGCATGAAGAATACTTGGAGTGGATTCGCACTGTGATATGAAGCCACAAAGCATACTTCTTGATGCTACTTATCAGCCCAAGGTGGCAGATTTTGGTTTGTCCAAGCTGAAAAAAAGAAATTACATCAACAATTCAAGTTTTTTAATGATCAGAGGAACCAGAGGATGGATGGCAACTGAGTGGATTCTCAACTTGGCTATCACCTCCAAGATAGATGTTTACTGTTGGGTGGATCCTCCTCAAGTTCGGCCTAACAACGTTTTATATTTAAATGAAATATTTACCTGCCCATTTGATATTTTTTTTTGGAGCAGCAACTTTTCAGTTTTTCACCAGAGAGAACAGTTTTAGGGTTTTGCTCATTCTTTCCCTGTCGTGCTCGTCCGTGTTCATCTGTGCGGTTTGTTTGGTGATTTTGCTGGTTCAGTATTTTTTCACTAGTTTTGTGAGTATAGCCTTTTTTGTGAATTCTTTTGTGTAAGGACCTTTGTTGTACTCTTTGATATTTTATAGTGGATATTTTTCTGGACTAGGTCCCGTGGTTTTTGTCCCTCTCCTTAAGGGTTTCCATGTTAAAATTGTTGGTGTTCGTCTTGCTCTGCATTTATATTTTATTGCTCTCCGTAATTTTTGGATTGCCGTATATTACGTTCCTATTGTTTCAATTAAGGAGGAAAGGTTTTATATTACACACGCTTTTAGATTTTTGTGTGTAATCTTTCGCTGCGTATTTGTGTCTTTCCCAACAAGTGGTATCAGAGTTGATCTATTTTGTTTTCTGTGGATTTTACTTGACTAAATGATGGAGCCTAATTACGGTAAAATGATTAGTTTGAATGAGACTAATTATCACAAGTGGAGAGGAAAAATGAAAGATCTTCTATTTGTTAAGAAATTACATTTACCTGTGTTTGCTAGTCAGAAGCCTGAAAACAAGTCTGATGAAGATTGGGCTTTTGAGCATGAGATGGTTTGTGGCTTTATCCGTCAATGGGTAGATGATAATGTTTTGAATCATATTTCCAATGATTCACATGCTAAGACTTTATGGGACAAGCTTGAAACTTTGTATGCTTCCAAAACAGGGAATAATAAATTATTTTTGTTGAAGCAAGCTATGAATTTGAGGTACAAAGAAGGTACGTCCATTTCTGACCACTTGAACGAATTTCAAGGGTGTTTTGATCAATTGTCTGGCATGGATGTTAAATTTGAAGATGAAATTTTAGGACTTTGGTTGTTGAATACTCTTCTTGATTCATGGGAGAATTTGTGTGTTACTTTAACTAGTTCTGCTCCTGGTGGTGTTGTGACCATGAAATTTGTTAAATCTGCCATTTTGAACGAAGAAGTTCGGTGACAAACTCAGCAGGCTTCTTCTTCCCAAGCAAGGGTTTTGGTTACTGAAAACAGGGGGAGAAATAGAGACAGAGATCGTGACCGAGGTCATAGAAGCAAAAACACACGCTGAAGTAGATCAAAGTCTAAGCACAGAAGATTTGAGTGCCACTATTGTGGTAAAAGGGTTCATACTCAGCAATATTGTTTTAAGCTACAGGATGACAACAAAGGCAAACAAGAGAACAAGAATGATGAGAATGGTAGTCGTGTCACCGCCACTACCCCAACAGATCTTGTGATTGTTTATGATGAAAATCAGATTAATGTTGCATGTGATGATTCTAGTTGGGTTGTTGATAGTGGTGCCAATTTCCATGTGACTTCCAGAAATGATTTTTTCTCATCTTATACTCCAGGTGATTTTGGCGTGTTAAAGATGGGCAATAATGATACTTCACAGGTAATTGGTATTGGTACTGTTTGTTTGCAAACTAGTAATGGGACAAAGCTTATTTTGAAGAATGTCAGGCATGCACCATCCATCCGTTGCATTTGATTTCTACCAGTGTTCTAGATGATGACGATTATTTTAATACCTTTGGTGGTGCACAATGGAAGCTCACTAAGGGTTCTTTGGTTGTGGCTCGTGGTAAAAAATTTTCTGGTTTGTATTGGCTGAAAGCTTCTGTTTTGTTTAATGCTGTAAATACTGTTGATTGTGATGATTCATCCGATTTATGGCATAAGAGGCTTAGCCACATTAGTAAGAAGGGGTTGCAGTGTCTAGCCAAGAAGAATTTGTTAGCAGGTTTAAAAGGAGCAAAGTTAGAAAATTGTGCTCATTGCTTGGCTGGAAAGCAACACAGAGTTTCTTTCAGAAGCCATCCTCCATCTAGAAAATCAGAGGTGCTTGAGTTGGTGTATTCAGATCTTTGTGGTCTGATGAAGACCAAGACTTTTAGTGGTGGACTTTATTTTGTCACCTTTATTAATGATCATTCAAGAAAGCTTTGGTTTTATGTTTTGAAGACAAAAGACCAAGTGCTCGGTGTCTTTAAACAATTTCAAGCTTCAGTTGAGAGAGAAACCGGAAAGAAGCTGAAATATATTCGCACTGACAATGGTGGTGAATATCGTGGACCTTTTGATGAATACTGTAGACAGCAGGGTATTCAACATCAGAAGACGCCCCTAAGACTCCTTAGCTCAATGGCTTGGCAGAAAGGATGAACAGGACATTGATGGAAAGAGTTAGATGTTTGCTTTCTGAAGCAAAATTGCCTAATACTTTTTGGGGTGAGGCTTTATGTATTGTTGCACATGTTATAAATTTATCTCCCGTTGTTGTTTTGCAGGCTGATGTTCCTGATAGAGTGTGGTACGGGAAAGATGTCTCTAATGACCACCTTCGTGTCTTTGGTTGTAAGGCATTTGTGCATGTGCCAAAAGATGAGAGGTCCAAGTTAGATGGCAAGACACAAGAATGAATCTTTATTGGTTATGGCCATGATGAATTTGGCTATAGATTTTATGATCCGGCTGAAAAGAAGCTTGTTCGAAGCCGTGATGTTATTTTTTATGGAGGATCAGACCATTGATGATATTGGAAATCCAGAGAAACCAGAGTCTCCAAGTACCAGTGGTCTGACTGATTTTGATCCAGCTCCTTAGACTAATATGCTTGATGTAGTAGATTTTGACAATCATGATGATGATGTTGTGAATCATACTCCAAATGATTCTGTTGAGACCACTGGTGATAATGATAATGTTGGTGGTGATTTTGGTGAACTTGATGTTCCTCTTAGGATGTCTTTTAGACAGAGTTTGCCTTCTACTCGCTATTCGTCTCATGAATATGTGTTTCTCACTTACGGGGGAGAATCAGAATGCTACGAAGAGGTTATGGAGAGTGAGCATAAGGAGAAATGGGTTGCAGCTATGGAAGATGAAATGAAGTATTTGCATGACAACCATACTTTTGAGTTGGTCAAGTTGCCAAAAGATATGAAAGCTTTGGAAAATCGATGGATATACAAGCTGAAGACAGAAGAGAATGGTTCTACACCACGATATAAAGCAAGACTTGTTGTCAAAGGCTTTCGTCAGAAGAAAGGTGTTGACTTTGATGAGATTTTTTCTCCTGTTGTTAAAATGTCTTCCATCCGAGTTGTTTTGGGTTTAGAAGCTAGCCTTGATTTAGAAGTGGAGCAAATGGATGTGAAATCTGCTTTCCTTCATGGTGATTTGGAGGAAGAAATTTACATGGAGCAACCTTAAGGTTTTGTAGTTAAAGGCAAAGAGGATTATGTTTGCTAGTTGAAGAAAAGTTTGTATGGGTTGAAACAAGCCCCTAGACAGTGGTACAAGAAGTTTGAGTCTGTTATGATCCAACAGGGATTCAGGAAGACTACTTCTGATCATTGCGTTTTTGTGCAGAAATTCTCTAATACCAATTTCATTATTTTACTACTTTATGTTGTTGACATGTTGATTGTTGGTCATAATTTGTCTGAGATTACCAGGTTGAAAAAGGAACTCTGCAAGATGTTTGCTATGAAAGACTTAGGACTAACAAGGCAAATTCTTGGCATCCATATTTCTCGTGATCGAGAGGCCAAGAAACTTTGGTTGTCACATGAGAAGGTACTTCAACGTTTTCACGTGAACAAGGCTAAAGTTGTAAGTACACCTCTGACTTCACATTTTAAGTTTGGCACTAGACAAGCTCCTTCTAGTGATAAAGAAAAGAAAGATATGCAACATGTTCCCTATGCATCTGTCGTAGGAAGTTTAATGTATGCAATGGTTTGCACTAGGCCTGATATTGCTCATGTTGTTGGTGTTGTTAGTTGTTTTCTTTCTAATCCAAGTTTTGAGGATTGGAAAGCTATGAAGTGGACACTAAGATATCTTCGTAGTACTTCCAATTTGAAAATGTGTTTTGGAAGTGGGGATCCTGCTATTTGTGGATACACAGATTCTGATATGGGAGGGGATGTTGATTCCAGAAAATCTACTTCAGGTTATTTGATCACCTTTTACCGAAGCTTGTAAGGAGTTGCTTTGGATGAAGAAGTTTATGCAAGAACTTGGTTTTAAGCAGCAGAAGTATGCTCTATTTTGTGATAGTCAAAGTGTTATCCATCTTGGCAAGAATCTTACTTTTCATGGTAGATCTAAACATATTGATGTTCGATATTATTGGATCCGTGATGTTTTGGACTCTAAGGTATTAGAACTTGAGAAGATTCATATAGATGATAATGGTTCTGATATGATGATGAAGGCTCTACCAAGGGGGAAATTTGAAACTTGCAGATTTATGTCTGGGCTGACATTTGACCTCTCTTGAGTCGGAGGGGGAGTTTGTTGGGTGGGTCCTCCTCAAGTTAGGCCCAACAATGTTTTATATTAAAATTGTTGGTGTTCGTCTTGCTCTGCATTTACATTTTATTACTTTCCGTAATTTTTGGATTGCCGTATATTACGTTCCTTTTGTTTCAATCAAGGAGGAAAGGTTTTATATTACACAATCTTTTAGATTTTTGTGTGTAATATTCCGCTGCGTATCTGTGCCTTTCCCAACATTTACAACTATGGAATTTTACACTTGGAGTTGATAAATGGGAAGAGCCCAATGAACGATGTCCAAAACACTGATGTAGGAGACTCATACAATGGAAGACTAGTAACATGGATGAGACAATAAAGGAGTGGAACATCTTGGCTAGAGGAGACCATTGATACCAGAGTTGAAACAAATTATGAGAAATGTAAGATGGAGCTTTTGGCTAAAGTGGCTTTGAGTTGTGCAGAGGAAATCAAAGATATTAGGCCCATCACGAACCAAGTGGTTGAAACGCTTCAAAGCCATGAAATTGATCATCCTTGGTAATACTAATGGTGGAGCACGTTATATCATTTATTATTGATGGTTGCATTCAAAATATTAGGTACTCATTGTTACAACATAAATGATATAAAGTGGAACTAAAGAACTAGAGATTAGAAGATGAGGAAATTTCACATTTTTATTAATGGTTGTAACTTCAGAATTTAAACAAGAAAGAAAATAACCAATTTTTTTTAACAAGCTGTTACTCTCAAAGTAGATAAAAACATAATGAAATATATCTACCACTAACAGTCACAAACACAAATAACTTCAAAAAATTAAGCAACAAGATTTTGACTGCATATTTTCTTTGAAAAATAATAAAACAAAAACATAAAATGGTATAACACTGAGCTGGAACTCAAATGTCAATTGTCTAACACTCTTCCTTGGCATTTTGGTGACAAACACCAATTCTTTGTCTCAAATCTTTCTTTTGATAGTGACTTGGTAAAAATGTCAGCTAGCTGGTTCTCAGATGAGCAATGAACAAGTGACACTTCATTAGATTGTTGAACTTCTCTAATAAAATGAAACTTGATCTTGATGTGTTTGGTTCGACCATGGAACACTGGGTTTTTTGATAATCAAATTGCTGAAATTTTGTCGTAGATGATCCTGGTAGCTTCTGTTTATTCATGGCCCAAGTCCTCCAACATCTTCTTTAGCCAGATAGTCTGGTTCACAACAGAGGCAACAACAATATACTCTGCTTTTATTGTTGATTGAGTTGTAGTTTCTTGTTTCCTAGAGCTCCAACTGAAAAAACATGTTTATAAAGAAAATAAGTATCTAGAAGTGCTTCTAGAATCATCAATGCAACCATCCCAATTGTTGTCATAGTAACCTAGCAGCTTTATAGTCTTTTCTGCAGATGTTTGGAAAAAACAATCCAAGCGTGTTGGTTCCTTTAATATATCTCAAGACTCTTTTAGAAACTGCAAAGTGCGTTTCTCTATGTGAATGCATGAACCTAGAAAGAAAACTAACAACAAATAGAATGTCAGACCTGCTTGTAGTGAGGTGGAGAAGGTTGCCAATCAAGCTTCTATACATACTTTCATTCACTTTTTCAAAATTCACATCTTTGCCAAGCTTTAAACATGTGGAAATTGGAGTGTTGATAGATCTACAATCTTGCATTTTGAACCTGTTTAGAATGTCAGAAATATACTTTTGCTAGCATATAAAAATTCCAGAACCTAACTGCAACACTTACAATCCAAGGAAGTATTTCATAGCTCCAAGATCAGTCATCTCAAATACTTTTTCCATCTCGCGTTTGAACTTTTGGATTAGTTCAATATTACATCCTGTCACAAGCATGTCATCAACATAAATTGAGACAATTAATGTCTCACTGTTAGTGATTTTCACATACAAAGTTGCTTCACTCTGACTTCTATTGAAACCAAGTTGGATGAGATGACTGTCCATTCTTTCATACCAAGCCCTTGGGGCTTGTTTTGAGCCATACAAGGCCTTATTTAGGAGATAGACTTTATCTTCTTTACCAGGAATTAAAAAACCATCAGGTTGCTCTATGTAAATCTCTTCAGCAATTAAATTGTTCAAAAATGCTGATTTAACAACAAGGTGATGAATTTTCCAAGAATTATAAGTAGCAAATGCGAGAAGAAGTTTGATTGTGTCATACCTTGCTACGAGAGAAACAGTTTCCAGGTAGTCCATACCATATTGTAGTGCATAGCCTTTCACCACAAGTCTAGCTTTGTGTTTGCAGATTGAGTTGTTTGGATAGAGTTTTTGTCTTGAAAACCCATTTTACACCAATCACCTTGTTATTCATAGGTCTATCAACAAGCTTCCATGTTCCATTGTTATTGATCATAGTCTAATTCAGTTTGCTTGGTTCTCTTCCATTCTTGAGTATCTCGAGCTTCAACATAACTTGCTGGTTCTGAAATAACCAAGCTACATCGTTGATAAATGTCTTCCAAAGGTCTGGTGCCCCTTATTGGTATGTCATCCACATGCTCATCTTCTTCAAGTTGAGGTTGTTCTTGCGGGAAGAAATTAAAATAAACATTTTCGTGTTTTTTCCAATTCCAAGCTGCTGCTTCATCAACCTTCACTTCTCTGCTTAAGATTATATTTATGTTTTTAAATATAAAAATCTTGTAACCTTTAGACGATGAACCCTAGCCCATGAAAATACCTTTCTGAGCCTTATTGTCCAACTTAATCCTCTTGGATTGTGGTAGTTGGAAATAACAAATACACCCAAAGATTTTGAGATGAAGTGCTGATGGTTTGATGCCACTCCAAGCTTCATAAGTTGTTTTGTCTTGCTCGAATTTTATGGGGAGTGTGTTAAGGAAATATACAGAGGTATTAATAGCCTTTGCCTAAAACTGATTTGGTATCTCCTTCTCAATAAAAAGACAGTGAGCCATATCCATGATAGTCTTGTTTTTCCTTTCAGACACATCATTTTGTTGTGGTGTGTAGGGTAGAGTCAGCTGGTGTTCAATGCCTACACTCTTAATTGATAAGAAGTGTATTCCCCACCATTGTCAGACCTTGAAGCTTTAATTTTAAGGTTACATTGATTCTCAACTAAAGCTTTAAATTGTTAAAAACTAAAAAAAATCACTCTTGAGTTTAATGAAATATACCCAACACATTCTGGTACAATCATCAATAAAAATGAGAAAATATTTGTTACCATTCAAAGATTCAGTTTTCATAGGGCCACATATGTCAGTGTGAATAAGCTGAAGATTGTGGTTGACTCTCCATGCTTGATTTTTTTAAAATGGTAGTTTTGTTTGATTTCCTTGTTGACAAATCTCACAAATTTGAGATTCATAAGAGATTTTAGGTAAATGTTCCACCAAATCCTTCTCATTCATCTCTACAATGCTTCTATGATTGTAGTGACCAAGCCTTTTGTGCCACAAATTTGAGACTATCTGTGAAGAACTTGAATAAGCATGCTCAATTGCTTTCTCCTAATCAGATGTGAAAATTTTGTTGTTCATTTTGACACAAAATAATTCTACACCATAGGAATAAAAAATGGTGCATTTGCGATCTTTGAGTAGTAGTTAATAACTCTTCGCAAGCATCTATCCAACACTTAAAAGATTTTGGCTGATATCATGAATATATAAAACATCAGGAATGACTTTAATACCTGAGGTTGTTGATACAACGAATGAACCTTTGCCTTTGACGTCCAAGAACTCACCATTTCCAACTTTTACCCTGAACTTTTGTGTAACATCCATGCTTTTGAACATGTCAGAATCTTTGCACAAGTGGTGTGTGCAACCACTATCAATAAGCCAAGCACCAGAGAAGCCATTTGTTGAGAAGAAAGAGACTGCAAAGAGTTGCTCCTTCTGTGCATCAGCAGCTTCATCCAATTGTGCTTGCTTGCAGACTTTGTTTTTAGATTTGCAAACTTTAGATATATGTCCCAATTGTTTACAATTGCCACACAACCTCTACCAGCAATACTTCCTCATGTGTGTTGTCTTTTTGTAGTGCTTGCAAGGTGGAAATGTCTTCTTGTCACCATCATTCTTAGCCTTATTCTTCTTGCTAGATTGTTGTTTTCCGTTACTAGAATTTTGCCTTTGCACATGAAAGGCTCCTTCAGTGAACCTTTTCCTGTCTCATAGATCTTCTTTGTTCTTGTGATTGGAGAGCACTCATCAGTTCTCTCAAAGAGATAATGTTTTGGATTCTTCAAGGGAGGAGATTTTAGATTCAAACCTCTCAGGAAGAGTAACAAGAACTTTCTCCACAATCCTTTTATCTAAAAAATCATCACCCAGCAATCTAATGTTGTTTACAATTGAGGAGATCTGATCATCTTACTTACCAATTGTTTCATCCTACTGCATATGTAGAGATTTGAATTCCTTTTTTAGGTTTAGAACTTGCATTTGGCGTGTTCTATCACTACCTTCATACGCTTCTTTCAATTTGTCCCATGCCTCCTTTGCTGTTTTCTGTAGAACACACAATATGTCACAGAGTTTTGTATCAGTGACTTGGCCTTGGATTTCTTTGTCTTTTCTTCATTGTTGGATTTGATTTGAGTCATGGTAGGATTGGTTGGTAAAGAGGATATTGGTTTATCTTCAACCACAGTTTCCTAGAGATCATGGACTTCCAAAAAACCTTGCGCCTTTATTGATCAAATGTGATAATTTTCACCGGTGAAGGTGAAAGGGAAATTTAAAGGAAAATTGCTAAATGTCATGACTTTTATGGTTTTAAAAAAATAAGATCCCATAAGATTAACCAAGCTCTGATACTACTATTATAATAGGGGTGATATAAAATGGAACTAAAAAATGAGATATTAGAAGATGGGAAATTTCACACTTTTATTAATTATTGTAACTTCAGAATTTAAACAAGAAAAAAAATAACTAACTTTTTTAACAAGTTGTCACTGTCTCAGTCTGGGTACAAACATAATGGAAAAATATCTATCAATAACAGTCACAAACTACAACTAACAAGATTTTGACGGCATAAAATGGTATAACGTACTCTAACATTCATTGCAAAATAACATGGTCCTCTCTCGAATAATGATATTAAAGAAAAACCTTTTAGATTTTGGGTGCTTGAATTTTTCTTTATTTTTAATCTCTACTAGTTTCATAATTTTCCCTTTCATATATTCGTCTTCACAAACTCACTCATGATAGATTGATTAATTTGAAAACTAAATTTCGTTATTTAATTTCAAGTTTTTTTTTACCCTTACCTCTTCGACAGATTGAGATGAGAACTGCTTAACAATTAAGCAACTAACTCATTAGTAAAAGAGTCACTGTAACAAAAATAGATAACAAGATAATTTTTGTGTTAAATGATCTGAATTAATTGGTACAGAATACAATATGATCTCTTGATCTCTTGGATATAGTTGTTACCTTTTGCATGCTTATAGCCACAATAAGTAGTTTGTTTTAGTAATAATTTGAATTACTATTTATAGGAGGAATACAAATCAGTTTTGATTTTTGTTGCAAACATTCCATTGACCAATCGGGTCATTCGGTTAGCATTTAGTTTAGTCAAGGCTTGTGAGTTCTCAAAACTTGTTAATTATTTATACTTGCAAAGAAAGATGATATTTATCTTTATCTTATCCTTTAAACTCTGACAAAACAAAGATTAACTGAATTTGCATCTATCTTTATCTTAATGTCATTCTAGAATGGAATATATTAACTGTCATGTTTAACAGCATTATGAACTCTACTCCACACGTTGGAATTGATCGTACGTTGTTAAATGTTTTTTCTTTCTCTCTCATACAGTTTTGGATCATGTTTAAGACTTGTCCCATTCTAGTAGCCACAATGTGCGGGAACACCAAAAAATATCGTCAACCAAGTCTGTTTCCCATACTGACCTTACCTAACACACTTGTCCGTGGTGATCCTCTGTTTCTTGGTTTGTTAGGCCCCATTTGTTGCATGGGATTTTGCTTGATGGGGTTTGCATCTTCAGTTGGGTTGTCCTGGAATCTTTGTTCCCATTTCTGTTTGATTTTGGATCCCCATTAGTTTTCTTTTCACAATTTCTTAAGATCAATATTGTTTTCTCTCTTTTTTTTCCTTTTATATATTTGGTTGTACTAATTTCAATATTGTTTTGAAGCTTTAGTTCTTTTTTTCTTCATGGGTCCTCAGGACAAATATTAAACTCCCCAGAAATTACTATTAAGAAAATTCTAAGATCATTTTGAATTTGTAACATATTTTGTTATGTGATCATAGGAAACAGATAGATTGAAAATTTGGGGTATATTGGATTTTTTTAAAATAAAATTGTAAATAGAATTAAGATTTTCAGTTTCATTTTTTGAAGCAACATCAGAAATGAGTTGCTTTTCATGTTTTTCGGCCAATGAAAAGAAAGTAGGAAAGAGGCCTAACAGTTATGGAAAGAGGATACAACAGCCTGCTACTCGTTCTCCCAAAAGGTAGCAGCCCAATCATTTCGGCCATGATCAGGTGAAATCATTTGAAAATGACATATATTTCATTTCTAAAATATCGACATGATAAATGTTAAATGCAACAAGAGTTTATAAAGTTTTGCTAAGTTTCATTGTGAGTATTAGTTCATCTGAATTTTTTTTTGTCAATTTTTAATTTCTTGTTTCTTTTTTATTAGCATGTAATTTATGTTGTTAAATTAGAATTATTAAGTATTAATCTAATCACATAAAAAAATAAAAAATTGTTAGATGGAGTATTAACCTTTTAAGTATTTTCCATGATAGACAATTCGGAGTGAGTCCGGTACGACAACATAGGAAGCAAAACTCTTAGATTGTTTCGTGGAGAATACCCGTGTAGTTTAGATTGAAAACTCAATTAAATTTTTGTGAGTACTTTCTACCATTTCATCGCATCATACATGAAAGCTTTATTAGAACAATCTTTCCTTTGAACAATGTTTGTAATATTAATATATGTTTCTAGAAAGAGATACAAATGAACGAGTTTTGCGATGAAATTTTATCTCCTTAAGGGGATGCTTGATGAATGATGCATCATTTTGTTTTGTACAGAAAATCATGATATCATGGCAAAGGCAAACCCACAAGCAGAACCTAAGATAAAGAAGGGGGCGAACAAAGATAATGGGAGCAACATTGCTGCCCAAACGTTCACATTCAGGGAATTGGCTACAATCACAAAGAACTTCAGGCAGGAATGCATAATAGGTGAAGGTGGTTTTGGAACGGTATATAAAGGAAGATTTGAGAAAACCAACCAGGTAGGATAATGACACTTCATTTGCATTTTTTTTTGTAAAGTTCTTTGTTTCTTCTGACATAGGTATGTTTTTGAAGGACTTTGGCATTATTGACATTTGGTCATTTAAATGTATAGGAAGTAGCTGTGAAGCAACTTGACAGGAATGGATTACAAGGGAACAGAGAGTTTCTTGTGGAAGTTTTAATGTTGAGCCTCTTGCACCATCAAAATCTAGTAAATCTAATAGGATATTGTGCTGATGGAGATCAGAGATTATTGGTATATGAGTACATGGCATTGGGATCTCTTGAGGACCATCTGTTTGGTAAGATTCTCCTTGCTTCCCTCTTCTTTTAATGATGATATTTATCATTGACATCAAAAAAATTAGGAAGCTTGATAAGACCTGTGAAGTTGAAAAATATGTCACATTATTATATAGACATTTCAGGAAAAACAAGTTAGAAGGACAATTAATGATGAGTTAAAAGACTATGCATAATTAGTATAAAAAGTTTTACATTGTCAATCAATTATGTATTTTTGTTGGAATGAATTTTAAGGTAATAATTATAAAACTCAACAAACTTAATATGAAAGATACGTAGTGATGGAATGAAATTGTAAAACTATTTTATAGTATATAATCTGTTGTTTCAACCATAATTGGAATTATTTATGTTTCCATACTTATCCCATTACAAATCATTATATATGGTACGTTTGCTGATTTTTACATTAATATCTTAAAATTCATGCTACATGCGACTTTTGAATGGATAAATGTTACACTGCATAGAAATTAAACTATTAATGATAATACACCAAACCTGATGCACTAAAGTTGTGTTTTGACATTCTAAATAATAATATCCTTACATATAAATCTAACACCTTAATTAACGAAAAAATCAATACATGGGTTCACTATGAATATTTTATTGAACTTTGGTGCAGATCTTCATCCACAACAAAGGCCTCTAGAATGGTTCATCAGACTGAAAATAGCTTTGGATTCTGCAAAAGGACTAGAATATTTGCATGACAAGGCCAATCCTCCAGTCATCTACAGAGATTTAAAGTCCTCCAATATATTGTTAGACAGAGAATTCAATGCAAAACTCTCGGACTTCGGACTAGCAAAATTGGGACCTACAGGGGACGAGTCTCATGTGTCTTCAAGAGTAATGGGTACTTATGGATATTGTGCTCCTGAGTATCAAAGAACTGGCCAGCTAACTGTAAAATCAGATGTATACAGCTTTGGAGTTGTTTTGCTTGAATTGATCACTGGAAAGAGAGTCATTGATGAGTCAAAACCAAAATATGAGCGAAATCTAGTCTATTGGGTGAGTTGAAAACAATTCTTGCTTGAAAATAAAATTGTCTTCAAGTATGAAACAGATGCATTACTACTATCATTCGATTATTGATGTCACCACGTTGAAAAATTACAAATGACAGGTGAATATATATAATCTTGAAAAAATAATAATGACATGTGAATATATATTTTAAAAAATATTTGGTAAACAACTGCAATACGCAGATAACTAGACAATCAGTTATAAAATATGACGAGAGATAAGTACGTATATGTATGTACATATAATATGTTCCGTGAGTGAGTTGGCTGGCTAACTGCATATTGTAATTGGTTGTGAAGTAAAGTTAATATATTTTTTAATGTTATTTGATTTGACGAAAACTTGATTATAAGGATGCATGATTCATTCATAGAGGTGCCTGTGGACATAAGAAAATTCATGAGCCAAATGAAATTCATCAAGAACTTGTTCTTCACCAATTCAGTAATGCAAACAACATATGAACTAATTCTTGTGAAACCAAACAGGCATATCCAGTGTTCAGCGAGCCTCAAAGATACCAAGTGCTAGCAGACCCCCTTCTTAAAGGAAACTTCCCAATGAGATCACTGCATCAAGCAGTGGCACTAGCAGCGATGTGCCTAAACGAGGAGTCATCAGTAAGGCCATTGATAAGTGATGTTGTCACTGCTCTTAGCTTCCTTGGCACAAATCCAGAGATCAAAGACCTAGCCGGAACTGCACCACCCGTTGACATGCCATCATCACCACAAGAACCCAACTCCGCCCCTCCGAATCTTCTTGATGATGATACTCTCATGGATCGCCAAAGGGCAGTTGCTGAAGCCATTCAATGGGGCACAAATACTAGAAACAATGCAGCGCTGCGCGAAAATTATACTTCTTTGTAATTTCATTCTATTCTATATTCACATATATATGTGTGGCTTTTCACTGTAGTCCAGGAGAAGAAGGTGCTCGTTCTATGTTTCGAGAAGAACACAAAAGGATGATCAAGACTAGCTGATCTCAAATTGCTTGTGACGAAAAAATGGCAAGCATCATTTCAACTGCACGTTTTTATATGCCACTGTACAAGAGTTTGTATTGTATGTTCCACTGCTTCTATACAAAATTTTGGATGCTAGTGTATTAGAGAAATTTTTCTTAGGGATTTTCTATATTTTTAGAGTTGTATATTCTTTGTACAGTTTTATATAGAGAAAGTTCATAGTATGGTCTCACATGTTATATGCATTTGATTAGTTAACTGTGTAAATTTTTTTATAACGACGCTGTAATAATTAACTCACTCAAATAGGAAAAATAAGAAAGAATGATTTTCTAATTTAAACAACTTACTTTCCACAGGGTAGAGTGAGAGAATAAGATGAAATAGATAAAACTATTTGAATTAAAGTAGAAATAAAAATGTAATATGGTATCAGAGCCTATCCGATGTTGGGGTCACCTGTTGTTAGGTCCCCATGTTGGGCCATCGGGCCACCCTCTTGTCATGTTAGGCCACCCATTTCAATACGAGTCCAAATCTCGGGGTGTGTCCACTCACGAGGCAAATCTTGTGCGTGAGGGGGTGTGTTAGAAGTCCCAGATCGTTCAAAGATATGACCTGTCACATGTATATAAGTGGGGAGCACTCCTCACCTTACAAGCCGGTTTTGTAGGGTTGAGTTAGGCTTATACGTGTTGGGATACAATCAAAGTCCCACATCAGAATATGCAAAACTTGAAGGAGAAGAATGATTTTTCCAGTCAGAAGATTCTGCTGCAAGGGGGGAGAATTGCTCCAGAAGTCAGAATATTCTACAATTGCAAGAGAAGATTGCTCTAGAAGAGTTATTTGTTAGTTTTGATGTAATGAAGGATTATCGTAGAAGTGTAGGACTTTAAATTAAGGGGAAATTTGTTGAGTCTTGTGTTAATTCAAAGTCCCACATCGGAGAGTATTAAAAAGAGAGATGAGTGAAAAACCTATATAAGTGAGAGTATTAGGTTTTATTCACTTGCACCACATCCTTAAATCTAGTAAGGGAGTGTATTAGGTTTTAGGTAGTGTGTGTCAAACACTATGGGAGGGTTTGTAATTTTTGCCAGAAAAAATTACACGTTGAAGGATTTGTAATTTTTGCCAGAAAAAATTACACAGGGAGGGTTTGTAATTTTTGCCAGAAAAAATTACACATGAAGGGTTTGTAATTTTCGCCAGAAAAAATTACACATTGGAGTGTTTGTAATTTTCGCCAGAAAAAGTTACATGTAGGGAGGGTTTGTAATTTTTCCGTTCAAAAATTACACATAGTAAATTTTATCCCAAAGGGATCGTGGACTAGGTCTTGAGGCACTGAACCACGTTAATCTTTTTGTGTGCTCTTTTCTTTCTCCCTATATACTATGTTTTGAAGTAGGCTAAATTCCCAACAATACGATACTGTAATGAGTTTTGATTCATCAAGGAAAATAGAAGAAATTAAATTAAAGAAAACAACTATAATGATGGGATGGTAATGGTAATAGTGGTGACCGAAATAACATAATGATAACTATAATGATGGGATGATAATGGTAATGGTGGTGACCGAAATAACAGAATGATAACAACAATTGTTGTGACAGTAGTGGCGATAATGGTAGTAATTATGGTGGTGACAATGCCGATAAAAACAACAATGGTATAGTGGTTGTAACACCTTAAAATTTCTTTCCTTATTTTGGTGGATAGTTTTCATGTTTTATACTCAATTATGTTTTGTTTTGAGTATTGGTTTAAGGAAGTTTAATCAATTACTTCTTGATAGAATTGAATTATTAACTAGTATGGGATAAGAATTTAATTTAAATAATTGATTTAAAATTTTCTTGAAGTTAGAAAATTGTTAATTTGATTTTAGTTTTGAATTTTATTATTTTAAGAATTTTAGAATTTAAACTTAACTCAACTGGAGTTGTACTCCTTTGTAAATTATATAATTGATAAGGTTTTGAATTGGATAAAGGTGACGTGGCTTGACACGTCACCAACCTTGGCCTTATCTTGGCTGGGGTATTACCCTGAGTTCATTAAATGCTCCGCCGATGTGTCAGAATGATAAGATGGTTGTCTAAAGTCACACGCCCAGCTGACATGAGGGGTTCCATCCTTGATAGTCCAATCCTTGCATGTATGTCACGTGCACCTTGTACAGAGGGCTACTTACTCTCCTGTCATCATCATTACCTAATGCACCGGCCTAATAAGGCAAGTCGTCATTACCTACCCAATGACTACAGCCCTTGGGTATAAAAGGAAACTATTCTCCTTCTACTACCAGGTATCTTCTATCACATTATAACACAAGAGTTGTTACACGCGTACTAACTTTAGCTTTAGAGTGCCTTTGCAGGTACCCACCCCCAAGCCAGCATGCCGTCCAACGCGTATGCGTCGTCTACCCCTAGCATGTCTGAGGCGACGGGTGACTTCCTCACAATCCGGTAAGAATAATCGGCGCCCACCGTGTGGCCCTGGTAAAACTCTTCCCGAAGCCACTAGATTCATGGTCAACACTCGCAGTTGAGCGGTAGCTACATCTTCACATGCAAATATGGATCCTTCTTTCCTGGACACCTTGAAGACGCATATCGAAGCTGTTGTGGTAGGGGTGAGACAGCAGTTGAACGATGATATGAAGACGTTAAGAGCCCAACACCAAGTTGAGATAGAAAACATAAAGAACCAGCACAAAGAGGATTTAGACACCCTGAAGAATCACATTCCCCGACAGGAAAGGGTTGTGCCTCGCATTGTGAAGGTGGAATCCAGCTAGTCACACCGAAACAGGGAACCTTCTGCGAATCCTCTTCATACCATACCAATGGCGTCAGGACAATCCAACGTCAGCAATGTACATATTTCACAACAGGTTCCATTCCAGAACGTAGAGACGCTCAAGAACCCAGAGCTTCAGAAGCTATCTACCTTCCACCCGTTTGCACCAGTTATCATGCAATGTAAACTCCTTGTTAACTAGAAATGGCTGAGCTTGGATAGATACGAGGGTACTACTGATCCTACGGCACACGTGAAAGCTTATCTTACTCAGGTTAGGTTGGTATCTGATGACATGAGGATTCATTGTCACCGTTTTCCCACAACCCTCAAGGGTATGGCCCTCGAGTGGTACTATTCCCTCCTGCCATTGTCCATCGAATCTTTTGAAACTTTGCATGCGAATTTTGTCGCACGTTTTGTGGATTGTAAACCCATTTTGGCGGATTCATCTTCGCTCCAACACGTAGTCCAAGGAGAAGGGAATCCTTGAGTGACTATATGGCCCACTTCTCGAAAGCAACAATGAATATTCCTAACTTGCACCCGACGGTTTCCATGCATTCTATCAAGGTAAGGCTTCGCCCAAGCCCCTTTTCCGATTCATTTTATGTTGAACTCCCCAAAACATGGACAAGTTGCGTGCCCAAGCCGCCAGATTCATGATCATAGAGAAAAATGCAGCAGCTCAAAAGAAAAATTGAGAATGGGGAAGAAATGTGAACCCCACTTCGGCCTCCGCTAGAGCATGGGGGTAGAACAGAAGAAGAAACGGGTAGGGAAGTTTACCAATTACACCCCCCTTAACACCAGTAGAGAGGTCGTCCTCCGAGAGGCTTTCAGCTCTGATTTGGTTCTCCTTCCAACGTCATGCCTTAACCCTCCGAATGCTGACCCCAGGAGATTTTGTAGCTTCCACCAAAATCAGGGTCACACCACTGAAGAATGCCTTAAGGTAAGATACATCATTGAAGAGCTGATTCGAGCAGGAGCACTAACCCGATTTGTGCGCCAGGAAAATCGTGAGGAAGGCGAGACTACACATAGAGATTCATGGAAAGGAAGAAAATGTAACCGACAGGGGAAATTCTCGGGACGAAGGGGTAACGATAAAGCTTGATCCACACAACAGACGGACCAGATGCAACAGAATCCTAATGAAGTTCGAGGCACTATACACATGATAGCAGGCAAATTCGGGGGAGGAGATTGAACAAATAACGCTAAAAAATGACACCTACGCAATCTCAATACTGTTAATCGTTTCCTTCCCCCACACACCTCTCCTCTTATTACTTTCTCGGATGAAGATTTCAGTACCAATGACCCAGATCACTATGACCCCATGGTGATATTGGCAGTCATTGCCAATTGGAAGGTAGGAAAGGTACTAGTAGACTAGGGGAGCTCAGCTGATGTGCTATACTAGCATACCTTCAACAAGCTCAGCCTCCCCGCGTCGTTGGTCAGCCCTCACAATGAGCCATTGCTTAGCTTTACCGGAGAAAGGGTTCACACCAAAGGGTACGTCGACTTGTTGACAACCTTTGGAGAAGGGGAGGAACACAAGACGTTGATGGTACGATACTTGTTGGTGGATGCCCATACATCGTACAATGTAATCATAGGAAGAAGGACGTTGAATCAGCTCGGCGCTGTCGTTTCAACTTCCCACATGGCAAAGAAGTTTCCCTTGGGAAAAAAGGTGATTACGGTCAAAGCACGAAAGAAGTTTCCCAGTGGACAACACGAGAATGTTATGCTTAAAGCCTCAAGACTTTGGCCTATCGCGAAAGTCTCCCAAAAATTGAACAAAAGCCACCCAGACAAACCTCTCAATGCCACAACGTCGAAGAAGTTGAGTTGCATCCCCGTTCTCAGTTCTAGGAGAAAAGGTCGACGACCAATGATGAGACCTCTTGCCTGCAGGTCAGTCCCCGAATAGGACAAGTGATAAAGATAGGAATGCAAATGGATACCCTAATGAAAGAAAAGCTTGAACAGGTTCTAATAGATAACACTGATTTGTTTGCCTGGAGTGTCGCAGATATGCCCGACATAGACCCCGAGTTCTTGTGTCACAAGCTCGTTGTGCTACCCCAAGCAAATCCAGTAGCCCAAAAGAAAAGAAAGTTAGGTGAAGAAAGGAGCACGATGATAGAGCAAGAGGTCACAAAGTTTCATGAAGTCCGCTTCATCCGAGAAATTAAGTACACCACTTGGTTAGCCAATGTGTTAATGGTAAAGAAGGCCAATGGTAAATGGTGGATGTGTACTGACTATACCGACCTTAATAAAGCATGCCTAAAGGACACCTACCTTTTGTCGAGTATCGACTGTCTGGTGAATAACACCTTCCAGATGCGAGATGCTCAGTTTCCTCGATGCCTATTCCGGATAGAACCATATTCGCATGTACTCCCCCCCTCCCCGACGAGGACAAGACGACATTCATGATGAACTCTGTCAATTATTCTTATTGGGTGATGCCTATTGGATTGCAGAATGCAGGAGCTACGTACTAGCGACTAATGGATAAGGTATTTAGAGATGAGATCGGTCATATAATGGAAGTCTATGTTAATGATATGGTCATAAAGTCGGCAAAGGTTGAAGACCACCCCTATCTTTAGAAAGGCTCTTTAAGGTCAGACAACATAACCTCCATCTGAATCCAGAGAAACGCGTTTTTGGGGTAAGAAGCGGGAAGTTTTTGGGATTCATGATTACTTTGAGGGGGATAAAGGTAAACCCAGTCAAATGTGAGGCTGTATTGAAAATGCAGAGTCCGGAAACACTAAAAGAGTTGCAACATTTGAATTGACGCTTGGCCGCCCTCTCCCGTTTCCTTTTGAAGCTAGCAGAAAAGGCTTGCCCTTTCTTCAAAGTATCGAAAAGTGGTCAACATTTCACGATGAATTCCGAGTGCGGGCAAGCATTCAGAGAAATTAAGAACCTGATCTCCACAATCCCATCACTTTGAAACCCGACTTCGCCCAGGTTAGACTTGTACTTATCAATGGCACATTCGACTCTGAATTCTGTCCTAACCACCGAGCAGGGAAAACAACAACACCTGGTGTATTTTGTCAGTGGTACTTTCCTGTCCACCAAGGAAAGATACCAAGTAATAGAGAAACTGGTCCTGGCATTGATATTCTCAGCTCGGAAACTCCGTCATTACTTTCGCAGCTATGAGATTGTCAAAAGAAAAGATTATCCTTTAAGGCAGGTCCTCCAGAAGCTCGACCTCGCTGGAAGAATGACTGCATGGTCAGTTGAGCTCTCTGAATTCAGTTTAGCCTATTAAAGTAGAGGCCCCATGAAAGCACAATTCCTGGTCGACTTTCTCACCGAGCTATCGAGTAAAAAGATGGATGACAACTTCTAATAAAAATGGAAGCGGAGCAGGAAACATCCGGGAGGGACCCGACGACCTGATTTTAGAACAGGCTGTGAGGTTTGAATTCCCTAACTCAAACAACCAAGTTGAGTATGAGGCTTTGCTAGCCGGATTACGACTGGAAAAGGAAATAGGGGTAAAGAATATCTGATGTATGAGTGACTCCCAATTGATGTCTAGGCAAATGAACGAGGAGTACCAAGCCAAGGAGTCGTTCCTGTAGAAGTTCAAGATCACCCACGTGCCGAGAACTTCCAATGAGCGGGCCGATGTATTATCCAAACTCGTTAGCACCAAAAAGAGTGGCCAACATAGAACTCTCATTCAAGAAAGTCTAACTTATCCCAGTTGGGAAAGGCAAGAGACATGTGTGGTCACCAAAGATGACCTAACTTGGATGGACCCCATCATTCAGTTTTTAAAGTGCGGTGAGCTCCCCGCCGACCATAACGCGACAAGGCAACTCTGATAACACGCGGTCTGGTACACCCTGCACAACGATGACCTATTCTCGAGAGGTTTTTCCTCGCCCTTACTTAAGTGTCTCTCTCCGAACCAAGCTAGCTATGTCATGGAAGAGTTACACCGAGGAATCTATGGGATGCACACGGGAGCAAGGTCCATGGCAAGTCACGTCCTACGCGCCGGGTACTACTGGCCTACGTTGAGAAAAGATACGACGACTTTTACACGATGTCCGGAATTCCAGAAACATGAGAACTTATCTCTACTGCTGCCGACCGAACTGCATACAATTGCATCCCCTGGTCGTTCATGACCTAGGGAATAGACATACTGGGGCCATTCCTCGTAGGAAGAGGGCATGTCAAATTCTTGGTGGTAGCTATGGATTACTTCACCAAATGGATAGAGGTCGAACCTCTGGCAAACATCATGACGCAACAAGTTTAAAAGTTTTTCTTGGAGAATATAATATGTCGTCATGGTATACCACAATATATCATTTCTAATTACGGTCTTTAGTTCATAGACAAAAAGCTGGAAGACTTCTTCAAGAACCTCGGAATTACCCACAAAGTCACATCTGTTGAACATCCTCAAGCCAATGGCCAAGCTGAAGCAGTCAACAAAGTAATCCTTACTAAACTATGGAAGAGACAGGAGCTAAAGGGTATTGGGCCGAGGAGTTGCCAAGTATATTATGGGTATTATTGCAACCCCCAGACTTCTGTAAGGTAAACCCCTTACAAGCTAACATATGGTGTGGATGCAATGTTGCCTGTAGAGATCAGCGAGCCATCTTGGCGAAAGGCAAGAAATGAAGACACTACCAATGAAGGCGATTTGCATGAGGAGCTAGATCTCGTGGAAGAAATCCGAGAACAGGCTTGAATTCGCAATGAGGCAGTACAGGAACGTGTAGCCCGTCGGTATAATATGTGAGTTAAACCCAGAAAAATTGAGAAAGGAGATTTGGTTTGGAGAAAAGTAGGTGAAGCTCGGCGCGACAGGTCAAAAGGAAAATTAGCGCCTAATTGGAAAGGGCCTTTTCGTATCATGGACGCCTTCAATAACGATGCATACAAACTGACAAAACTCAATGGCAAACTCATTCCGTGAACTTGGAACGCGAATCACCTCAAACCATATTACAATTAAGTATCTTGTTCAAGGAAATGTAAAAAGCTAAAATTATAAAATCGAATTATGCAAGTAGTGCATTTTGATGAACATTGTCCACTTCGCTCATGGTTAAGTTCAATATGCAATTCTTGGATAAAAATTATCTGAGTCTTTTACAAATAAAGAACCTCGGACGAAAGGTACCGAGTAATACAAATAAACCTTGGATAAAAATTATCTTAGTTGTTTACAAATAAAGAACCTCATGAAAAGGTGTCGAGTAATCTTGGATAAAAATTATCTCAGTCGTTTAAAAATAAAGAACCTTAGACGAAAAGGTGTCGAGTAATACAAATAAACCTTGGATAAAAATTATCCAAGTCGTTTATAAATAAAGAACCTCGGACGGAAAGATGTCGAGTAATACACATAAACCTTGGATAAAAATTATCTTAAGTTTGTTTACAAATAAAGAACCTCGAACGGAAAGGTGCTGAGTAATACACATAAACCTTGGATAAAAATTATCTAAGTCGTTTACAAATAAAAAAAACCTAGGACGAAAAGGAGCCGAGTAATACATATAAACCTTGGATAAAAATTATCTAAGTCAGTTACAATTAAAGAACCTCGGACAAAAAGGTGGCGAGTAATACAAATAACCTTGGATAATATTATCTAAGTTGCCTACAACCCACCGTTACAATCACCAGAAGGTGTTCGGCAAACAACAAAAAGAATTAGCAAAAAGAAAGATAAATGTGGTCTTCAGAGGAAGGCACAACCAATAACAAAGAAAACAACCGAAACCTCGTTGTAGATGCTTTAGCTCTCCTCGTGAGCCGAAGTTGAAGCGCAGTTCGGTTTGCCAACTGATCAGAATTTGTAAGACTACGAATAAGGGCTTGACCATAAGGTCGGCCTCCCATCATCAGATATTTCCAGAGCAGTCCGCTCTACGAAGGCACACACGCTTCTTCCAACTTCATCCCTTGGATTATGTCCCTCGCCTAGGACGATAAATAGGGTATCTAAGGGAGAAGTCATAAGATCAAGTATGGTGACAAAGGATAGCCCCCTGCCCGGATCCTAGTAAAAGAACCCAAGACAGGTAATTTTCTTCCTCAAGGTCCTTGGCCCCGAATATTTTCATTCCACACATCATCTAACTTAGGAGTACAAGATGATAAAGGTACTTCCAACGATGTTTCTGGTAAAAGGGAAAAAGAAGAGCGGTTAGCAGAAAGTGAAAATCGCTCATGACCGAAAACAAATTGGGAACTCCAATTGTGAGAAGAGTCATGCAAAATAAGAACTACATAAAAATGAAAAATGTGCAAAACGTAAGAACCCAGTGCATCTATTTATACCGCAAGGGAGAAGAAAAATTCGCCTGGTCAAATGATGGTTTATGTATCGAAAATGAAAATTTTCAGAAAAAGAGGTGATAGGTCACTACACGGTGCATAGGGAAGGAAAATAGTAAATGATAAGTCAAGTCAAAGTCAAGTCAAGTCAAATCAAACATAGAGAATTTAAAACCTCGAAAAAGTGTACGAATACATCCCAAAATAAAGACAAAAGCCTAAATATGCCTAGTTATCTAGGAGCTCTCCATTGATCACGACCTTAGTCTCATCAAACGCCGAGGTGTCATAGTCCGGAGTACGAAGTTTGAGTTGATCCAAGGCACGAGCGAACCCCTCCGAGAAAGCCTTCAAGCCTGTCGCACACTTGTCGTCTATCTCAGCTTCAAAGGTAGTTACTCTCTCAGAAAAGGCCTCGTTGGACTCATCGGCTTCTTTCAATTCTCCTTTGACCTCCTAGATTTTTCTCTCAACACCCTTCAGCTTCTCCTCCGCCTCAGCCACCGTCGCCTTCAACTTGACATTCTCCTCTCGAGCATCTGATGCAGCCCTTTCGGATTCCTAGTCCCTAGCCCTAGCCTCCTCCTTAGCCGCCTCCAGCTTGTCACCATAGCTTCCATCTCTTGCAACTTATGGCGAAACTCTTCCATACCACGAGCCATCATCTCCTTTTCATTTACTGCCGCTGTCAGCCAACTATGTGTTTGATCCAACTCCATACCTTGGGAGGCCATGACCTTATCCGCCTAAACCTTGTGATGTAGGAGCTCTTGATTCAGCTTCTCGAGCTCTTTGGCCTTTTCCTGAACTTTGGAACTATGCAACAAGTCATTCCTGGAAGAAAAGGCGTAAGTAAGTGGAATAAGAAGAGGGACAAGCAAAAACACAAAGAAGGCATTATATACCAACAATGATGGAACACCAATAGACAATGCACTAGCATTATGTGCACCCCGTCCACAACGGCCAGGGTTCCCACATAGTTCATAAGTTCAGCATCCTAAGAAGTAGGAAAACCTCCACTGTAGTTGGTAAAATGAGGCCCCCGGAGCCCAGTATTCCAAAGAGATTTAACCTCGGTGTTACGAGCTGAAATGTGTTCAAGACGGGGAGCCTTCTCTTGACAGCAGTGAAGGATGAGCCCAGAAGGAGGATGAGGACAATTGCTGCTAGCATGGATCGGCTGGGTACTCGGAGGAGTGCTTGGAATTGCCTAATTCACAGGATGTTCAGAAGTCGGGCTTAGAATGTCGCGAGATGCCTCAATCGCCTGAACCTCGGCAGCACCAACAACATCCATGGCGGCATGACTGCCGCAGCGGTCGGAGATTCGATGGGAGGAACCTCTGCGACTTTCGCCGCATCACTATGCTCAAGGTACTTTGGCCTGCCTCCCAACTTCCGGACCAGAGTTGGTCTTTAACCTTTTTAAAGGAGGTCGTTCTTGGCCTGAGGTACGAGAAAATTGGCCGCTACGGGAGAAGGTCCTTTGTTCTGACATTATCTCTGCAAAAAAAGGAAATTCATGTCATAAAAGAAAGAATCAGTAAAAGCGAAGCAACAAAACAACGCGCAAATACCTAAAAATAGTGTCCTAGGGTCCTCGACGTTGAATAAGGACAACACACGCCGAACATCTATTGGTCGGTCCAAAGCCCTTAATTTTTCAACACTTTGCTTCTCTGAAGGGGAAAGCAAATGCATAGACCAAGATTTGAACCTAATTGGGGAATAACAATAAAAAGGAAATAAGGGAGACGCATCTTGGTCGAAAAGTAGGCGTCTTTCCTTGGTCCCCGGAATGATTTTGAAAAACTTATCCTTGCAACCCTTGAAAGACTAGGTGCAAGGGGTGAAGAGAGGATCATACTGGGCTCTGTTAAGTGAAACCCCACCTATCTGCGTTTCGTGCTTTAACTGATAAAAGTATAGGAAAACAGACACCAAACACTCAATGTGAAAATATGTACAGAAAAGTTGGAAGGCTTTCAAAAGAGCCCAGCTATTTGGATGAAGTGGACTGGGAGCAACATTTATTCGTTTCAACACTTCACACTCGAAAGGAGTTAGAGGGAACACCACGTCAAAATCACGAAAGAAGTACTCGTACACATACACGAAATCCTTTCCCCTCGGTGGAGGTCTCATAAAAACACGTTCAGAAGGCGAGCAAGCCTCTACCCTCAGAAGATTACCCAGAGATGCTTCACAAATGGGATGAACAGTTATGACCTCGTAAATACGCCCCAGATCCAGAATAGAGGCATAAGCATTAACCTCGTCAATAACCCACTGGTATTCGCGGGAAATAGGTGGAAACGATTTTTTAGTTCGAACCAACTTGGGTTTGCCCAGGGGAATGGTGACAACCGCTTGCCTAGAACAATACCCCCCAACGGGTGCATTAGCAAGGGAATGAGAAGGACTAGGGGTTTGCTCAAAAGAAATAGAGCCACCTATGGGGGAAACCTCGCTTGCCACTAAACGAGCAACCCTAGGGGAACTAGAAGAAGAAGAGGAAGCCATGGAGTAGGTACCTATAATCGAAGTGACGTCTATAAGGCGAAACCGCGAAGGAGGAACAGAGCGTGAGGAGAAGAAAAGCAAGAGAAATGAAGTGACAGAGGAAAAGGGAAGTTGAAAGGATGAGTAGTGAAAGTGAAAAGATAGCAAACGAGTGCAAAGGGAAAAAGAAAACAATTTTCCCGCTTATGGGTAAAGGACTTTTCACCTCCCCAGCCACGTCATCAACAACGGTTAAAAAAGGAAAAATGAACGGATTACAATAAATGCTAAATAAAGTGGGGATTGTGGGAGACAAAGTGGTTACGAAACCCATAGGAAACAAACGCCCTGCCCACGTCATCTCAAAGAAGCTAAAAGCTCGCAACCTTGTGTTCTAAAACACTTGATTCCGAGCTTGAGGGGCTTGTGTATTGGATAAAGGTGACATGGCCTGACACGTCACCAACCTCGGCCGAGGTATTACCCCGAGTTCATTAAATGCTCTGCCGATGTGTCAGAATGATGAGATGATTGTCTAAAGCCACGCGCTCAGCTGATACGAGGGGTTCTATCCTTGATAGTCCAGTCCTTGCATGTACGCCACGTGCACCTTGGACAGAGGGCTACCTACTCTCCTCTCATCATCATTACCTAACGCGTCGGCCTAATAAGGCAAGTTATCATTACCACCCAATGACCTCAGCCCTCGTTAGGTATAAAAGGAAACTATTCTCCTTCTACTACCAGGTATCTTCTATCACATTATAACACAAGACTTTTGTTGTACGCGTGTTAACTTTAGTATCGAAGTGCCTTTACAGGTACCCACCCCCAAGCCAGCACGTCGTCCAACGCGTACGCGTTGAGGTGTCTACCCTTAGCACATCCGAGGCAACGGACGACTTCCTCACAATCCAATAAGAACAAGTTCTAATATAACTAGTATGGGTTGGGTAAGTTAGAGTTTCCTTTTGAGCAAACGACATACGAGGTCAGATCTAGAATAAAATTTTGAGTGAGATAGTGAGCTCCAAAATCTTATTTGGGATTAACTAGAATACAATTGAGTGCTCATTTATTTATTTATTTATTTATTTTTTCTCTGAAACCCTCTCTTTTCCTTTTTACTCTTTGTCCCACTTTTCCTTTATTCTCGTATTTTCATTTGGTTCTTCTTCATCTTCTACCTATCTTCTTTTCTCCTTTTTTCTCTTATGTTCCTTTTCCTTCACACTGTGGTTGCTTCTTCTTCCCATTCTTCTCTTCACCAAATAATGATGGTTACTCTTTGTCCCACTATGATGTCTTCTTCTAGTGGCCAAGTTCGTCCGAGGGGGCAAGGGCTCTGTTTCTTCTCCTTTCAAGCTCGTGGCATGCCCTTGGAGTGGAAGTTAGGTTTTTGGAACCCTCCTCCTTTCATGCTCAGGGTTGGGTGCTCTTCTTTTCGAGGTAGGGATAGTTTCTTATTTTTGAAATGAATGTAATGTTCTTTGGAGTAGTTTTGATTATTGTATTATAAATGATGTTGCATGATTTTGGTTTTATTGGTATGCAATGATGTCTAAATCAGGTAGTTATGTGAATGATGTTGAAGATTATGTGTTATGCCTAAGTGTTATGATTGACTCTTGATTGGTATGGATAATATGATGTGGGGAGGTTCTATGATTTGTTAATTTTCATATTTTACCTTGAGGTGAGAGATGTACTAATGTTAAAAAGTGATGTGCTAACATGATCTAGTTCTATGCACGTGAAACCGTGGTGAATGTGGATTGATGTGGTGGGTCATAATGAATTGATTGTGTTTGGGATGCTTGGTTGGTATGTTTTATAGGTAAAGCTTATGTTAATGAAATTTGGCTGCCGAGCTTTGAGTGTTGAAGGTCGAGTTTTGGACTTAAGTAGAAAGTGGGCCAAGAACCCAATGGGACAACAAAGTTAGGATGAGACTTAGAGGAGCAATTAGATTGAGTATAAATGTCTTCGGATATGTTTGAGCATTTAGAAACCCCAAATCCTTGAAACCTTGATGTTTTGAGATTTAGAGGATCAAATTTTGTTCTAGGCCATTTTGATGTAGACAGTTAAGGTAAAGTATTTTAAACTTAGTAGGACCTTTAGTTAGATTTCAAATGATTTAAGATGAAAATTGAGTCTTCAAGACTTTTAAAGAAAGAGAATTAGACATAGAAAAAGGGAATAATTATTAAAAATAAACCAATTTAAAATTAATATAAATAACATAGTCTAATAATTAAAAGGGAGAACATATCATTAAATTCTAACTCTAGGTTTAAAAAAGAAATTTTAATTTAAATAATTAATCCTAGTTTTTAAAAGAAAAAAATAATTTTTATTCATTGACTTTACTTTTGAGATTTATTATTATTATTATTATTATTATTATTATTATTATTATTATTATTATTATTATTATTATTATTATTATCATCATTATTACTATTATTATAATAATAATAATAATAACAAAACAAAACCAATCCTCCCAATGAAACAGAAGCATACAAAAATAAGAAGCTATGAGAAAAAGCAAATGTAACAGGAATACAATTGAAGCTAAGGGGTGATAGTCATGAGCCTTACCATCCCGTGCAATTAACAACTAAGCCAACATGAAATTTTCCAATCAATTAAATAAGAGAACAATAAGAACAAACAAGAACAATGAGAAGGTATTTTCAATCGAGCCAATTCGAGACATTAAGAAAAAGGGTGCTAAGATGTTAAGAACAAAAATAAATAAATAAATTAAAAAGCCAAGTCAACAACAGTCAAATTAAATAAATTAAAACAAATAAAAGAAAAGATTTATTATTATTATTATTATTAAAACGAAAACTACCTAGCTTGTATCTGTGACAACTACGTAGAATTTTTACCTCCACTTTAATTAGGAATTTTTATATACTTTTAGGAAAAAAATTGTCGACAAAGAGGAATATTTTAAATAGATTTTCGAAGAATAGTAACTTCTGGCCCACTTACTTGAAATATTAACGCCTACTCAAGATTTTTTTTTATTTATCTTTTATTTTGTTTTATTCTTAGAAAAATTTGGACGGTCACAAACAATAAGTAAATTAACTATACCATCAATTTTATTAGTAAATAGGTTCCATAAACTAATAATATTATTTAAATTTATTTAACTTATTTTTATTATTTAATTGGTTTACTAAACTAACAGTAATTAAATTTACTAAACCAATTTTATGAGTTAACAAGTTTCCTAAACTTACAACAATAGAATTTACTAAATCAATTTTTCTAGTTAATGGGTTTATTAAATTAACAATATGTTAATTTATTAAACTAATTTTTATTAGTTAATGAGTTTCTTAAACTAACAGTAACTAAATTTATTAAACCAAGTTTTATTACTTAATAGTTTTTCTAAAGTAATAATAATTAAATTTACTAAACTAATTTTTACTAGATAATACGTTTCTTAAATTAGTCAATTTTTACTGGTTAAAGAGTTTCCTATATTAAAAATAGTTGAATTTATTGAACTAATAAATCAATTTTGACTAGTTAATAGGTCCATAAACTAACAATAATTAAATTTACTAATTTTTACTATCTAGTAGGTTTACTAAACTAATAGTAATTGAATTTACTAAACTATTTCACAAGTTAATGGGTTCGCTAAGCTAATAATAAATGAATTTATTAAAGCAATTTTTACTAGTTAATGGTTCCTTAAACTAAAAATAAGTAAATTTATTAAACAGGTACTGTATACTAACAACATTTGAATTTACTAAACTAAATTTTAGTATTTGATGGTTTGACGATAATTGAATTTACTAGATCAATTTTTTTGAAGGGTTAAAGAGTTTAGGTTAATTGAAATAATTTTTTTGGATGACTTGAATAAAAATTAATAAAAAATAAGGAATTATTATTTCAAACTCATATTAATCATTTAACATTAAGTTTGTAAGGTCATGGGAAAAATATTTGTTGTACACCAATTTGGGCTAAGTAATTGATTGACACAAGGCCTAGATAGAAACAAACATATCCGCATGAAGCGTATTTGGGCCCAGGCCGAGCAGTACATTTATAAGGCTATTTTTCATAAACAGTTTTCACCTGAGCAGCCACATCTCCCACAGCACCAATGGTTCTCAAGTACGTATTCGTCACACCTTTTTTCTCCTTTCATTAACTCATTTTGTAAGTCCAATTTATTAACTGTTCTATTACTTCTGTGTTCCCTTGTATATAAACCCAAAAATTGATGTAACTTTTGCATAATGATATAAAAAAATTGTTGTAACTTTCTCAAAGCGTCTTTTATTTGTTTTGAAACAATTTGTTGTTTTTAAAAAGCAGCATTTGAGACGCATTACTCTTGAAGGCCGTTGAAAACAATTATCCCTAAACCAAGCGTTATGTTTGATAAAATTAATGATTATTTAATCCCCAAACCAAGTATTTTAATCTTTGATATTTGATATGTCTGTATCAGAACTGAACTATGCCGATTCAGTGGTGCCAAGATCTACCCAGGAAGAGGCATCAGATTTGTTCGTGGTGATTCTCAGGTTACATAAGTGTCTTATGGGTTGATGTGTTACTTTATTTAACCTGGATGTTCTGTTTGCTTTGATGTGATCAGTATTAGTTATTAGGGATTATTTTATTAATCATTAGTTATGGTACTGATATGAGGGTAATTGTTTGTTGAATCTACAGGTTTTCTTGTTTGCCAATTCAAAATGTAAGAGGTATTTCCACAATCGCTTGAAGCCATCAAAGCTCACCTGGACTGCAATGTATAGGAAGCAGCACAAGAAGGTGATTATTTTCATTGAAATGGTTGAGTGACAGAAAAACAATGTAGATATCCTCTGAGCCTTTTTAAATCAGAATTGCCATTGAGCATCTGATTTTGCATTGTGCTTAGTTATTCCACATGTAAGACTGTGTTAAATAACTCTGCAATGGTTCCATGCATTGTAATTGATTGTTTGTGTGCATGTGATGTGTAGGACATTGCTGCCGAAGCTGTGAAGAAGAGGCGCCGCACCACCAAAAAGCCTTACTCCAGGTCTATTATTGGTGCCACTTTGGAAGTTATCCAGAAAAAGAGGGCTGAGAAGCCAGAAATTCGAGATGCAGCAAGGGAAGCTGCTCTGCGGTGTGTTTTTTGTCACTTTTCTGCCTACTGTTTAGATTTGCTTTCTTTGATTTGGCTATTCTAAAGTAACCAAGGAGATTGAAGTGGTGCAGTTATAACTCTTAACAAGAAAATTAGCTATAATGGTTGAGAATGTGATTAAATATTTACCCATCTTTAACAAATTTTAATGTTGTTAGAATCTCAACCTTTTATTTTCTGCTCAACTTTTATTATTGCACTTTATTTTCTGATTGGCAGTGTATGTTGGTATATTTTTAACTTTAATCGTTTTGATGCTCCTAATGCTTTTGAATATGTATTAGATGTGTATCTAAGTCAACTATGTGGTGCAGTGAAATTAAAGAGAGAATTAAGAAAAGTAAGGACGAGAAGAAGGCTAAGAAAGCAGAAGTTGCTGCTAAATCGCAGAAAGGAAAAGGAAATGTTTCAAAGGGTGCTTTGCCTAAAGGTCCCAAAATTGGTGGTGGAGGTGGGAAACGCTGAGCCTAGTTCTGTTCCTATTTTTGGCTACAATTTAAATAGAGTTGTATTGAAATTTCTGTATTGATATTTTATTCTACTTGCATGATTAATCTTCTATTTCACTATTTTATTAAACCCGTGTTTGGATATTCATTCCTAGTTATTGAATGGATTACCCCGTCCCTGATAGTTTTATATTCTTGTGCCGATCATTCTCTACAATGCCTGTTACTATTTGTTCATGCTACAATGCTTGTTGATCATTGAGCATCTACTTGATTTGATCTGTGAGCACGTGAACATGCAAACTACATAGCATCATTGATTTGCAATGGAGATGTATTGCACATTTCCCGTTTGTTCTTTTCCATGGTTTTCTTTCACCATGAACAACTGATTTCGATTACACATGTTATCGTGTTTTTGTGTAATTTTTTAAACTGTGAGATACCTTGCGTTGGGTAGAATCAGACTGCATTTTAAATTACTCATCTAAAAGATGCTTAGCTAAATTGTATAACTGCTTATCATTTGGCTATTCATGTAAATTTATTAAACCAAATTTTATTAGTTATTAGGTTTCTTAAACTAACATGAGTAAATGTACTAAACTAAATACTAAATTAAACTAGCCAATTTTGAGTAGTTAATGAGTTTCTTAAATTAAAAATAATTAAATTGATTGAACTAATTTTTAGTAATTAATGAGTTTCTTTAATTAATAATAAGTAAATTTACTAAATTAAATTTTATTAGTTAATGGTTCCATAAACTAATAATAATTAAATTTACTAACTAATTTTTCACTATTTAATAGGTTTACTAAACTAATAATAATTGAATTTACTAAATTTTTTTCCCCTTAATTGTTTCTTAAACTAATAACATTTGAATTTACTAAACCAATTTTTACTATCAAATGGGTTTCTTAAACTAAAAATAAGTAAATTTAAACCATCATTATTTACTAGTTAATAGGTTCCAGATACTAACAATATTTGAATTTACTAAACTAAGTTTTATTAAACTAAACTTTACTATTTGATAGTTTGACTAAATTAACAATTGAATTTAATAAACCAATTTTTGCGGGGTAGAGAGTTTATGTTAATTGAACAAATTTTGTTTTACTAGTTAATGAATTTCTTAAATTAACATTGATTAAATTTACCAAAACAATTTTTATTAGTTATTGGGTTTCTTAGACTAACAATAAATAAATTTATTAAACCAAATTTTACTAGTTAATGAATTTCCTAAATTAACAATAATTAAATTTACTAAACTAATTTTTACTAGGTAGTACCATCTGAAACTAACTAATTTTTTCTAGTTAATGGATTTCCTAAACTAACAATTGTTAAATTTATTAAATTAATTTTTACCAGTTAATCTGTTTCTTAAATTAACAAGTAAATTTATTAAACCAGTTTTGACTGGTTAACAGGTTCCATAAACTAACAATAATTAAATTTATTGAATTAGTTTTTACTATTTAATAGGTTTACTAAACTAACAATTATTAAATTTACTAAATCAAATTTTACTAGTTAATAAATTTCCTGAACTAACAATAATTAAATTAACTAAACTAATTTTTACTAGGTAATACTTTTCGAAAACTAGCTAATTTTTATTAGTTATTGAATTTCCTAAACTAACAATAACTAAATTTACTAAACTAGTTCTTACTGGTTAATGTGTTCCTTAAATTAACAATAAGTAAATTTACTAATCAAATTTTAACTCGTTAATGGGAAACGAACAATAATTAAATTTATTAAACTGATTTTTACTATTTAGTAGATTTACTAAACTAATGATGATTGAATTTACTAAGTTAATTTTCAATAGTTAATAATTTTCATAAACTAAATATTTGAATTTATGAAACCAATTTTTACTGGTCCACGAGTTTCGTAAACCGAAGATAAGTAAATTTACTGAATCATCAATTTTTACTAGTTAATAGGTTCTATAAATTAACAATATTGAATTTAGTAAACTAAATTTTACTATTTGATAGTTTGACTAACCTAACGATAATTCAATTTAATAGACCAAATTTTTTTAGAGTGAAAGAGTTTAGCTTAATTGAACTAATTTTTTTATACTGGTTATTAGATTTCTTAAACTAACCATAAATTAATTTATTAAACCAATTTTACTAGTTAATGAATTTCTTAAACTAAAAATAATTAAATTCACTAAACTAATTTTTACTAGGTAATACTTTCCTAAATCAACTAATTTTTACTATTTAATGGGTTTCCTAAACTAACAATAATTAATTTTACTAAACTAATTTTTACTGGTTAATGTGTTTCTTAAATTAACAACTAAGTAAATTTACTAAACCAATTTAGACTAGTTAATAGGTTCCATAAACTAACAATAATTAAATTTATTAAACTAATTTTTACTATTTAATATGTTTACTAAACTAGTAATAATTGAATTTACTAAACCAATTTTCATGGTTAATGGGTTTCCTAAACTAACATTAGTTAAATTTACTTAAATGAATTTTTACTAGTTAATGAGTTTTGTAAACTAAAAATAATTGAATTTATTAAGCCAATTTTTACTAATTTATGAGTAAACCATCAATACGTAAATTTTTACTAACAATAATTGAATTTACTAAACCAATTTTTACCAGTTTATTAAACTAACGATAAGTAAATTTAGTATATTTAATAAGTTTAGTAAACTAACAATAATTGAGTTTATTAAATCAATTTTTACGAATTAATGGGTCTAGTAAACTAACCATAACTAAATTTACTAAACCAATTTAATTAGTTAATCGGTTTCTTAAACTAACAAATTAAGTATATTTACTACACTAATTTTTATTAGGTTTCTTAAACTAAAAACAATTAAATTTATTAAATCAATTTTTACTGGGTAATGAGTTTCCTAAACTAACGACAATTAAATTTACTAAACTAACTTTTACTGGGTAGTACTTCCTAACCTAGCTAACTAATTTTTATGGTTAATGAGTTTCCTAGACTAATAATAATTAAATTTACTAAACTGGTTTTAATTCTTAATAGGCTTCTTAAACTAAAAATAAGTAATATTACTAAACCAATTTTTATTAGTTAATAGGTTCCATAAACTAATAGTAATTAAATTTAGTTAATTTTTATAATTTAATGGGCTTACTGAACTAATAGTAATTGAATTTACTAAATCAATATTTTTTCTATTTAATGTATTGCCTAAACTAATAATAATGAAATTTGCTAAACTAACGTTTACTAGTTAATATTTTCCTAAATTAAAAATTAAACTAACAATTGAATTTACTAAATAATTTTTACTAATTAATGTGTTTCCTAAACTAACACTAAGTAAATTTACTAAACTTAATCTTTACTGGTTGGTTAATGATTTTCCTAAACTAACCATATTAATTTCACTTAACATATTCCCTAAGTACATTTCTATATATCATACAAAATTCGTGTCATAACCGAGAGAAAAAAAAAAAAAAAAAAGAGATCTAGAATTAACGAGAAGATAAAGAAGGTGAAAAAGAGTATGTGAAAGAGGGAGTAGTGAATGACAATCCATTTCCATACTTTAACTACGAGGTATATTTAAATATAAGAATTTGTAAAAGTTAAATATAATAATTTTTATAAACTATTTAACACAAATTAAGTTTAATTTTTAAATATATCGTTTAATTTATATCATTTTATTATATATCTTCAAAAAGAAACAATATTGACGGAGTCGAGTAGGTAAGGTAAGGGTAAGTAGAATGCGTGGATGCTCAGTGCTCACCCCTACATGTAGGTTTAGAAAAGTAGCTTTTAATTAAAAAAAAAAAAAAAAAAATAGAGAGAAAGAAAATAAAAGTTTTCTACGAAAAGAACAAAGACTGACCAGTGTAGACCGCAGCCCACATGAGAAATGAAAAATTATTACATGCAGACTCACCCTGATTTGAAATCTACTATTCAAATTTTGTAAACCATATATATCATTTAACAAAATAATAAAATATTATCTATAGAAAGATAATGAATTCTTAAAAAAAATTAAAATAAAATATAATTTTATGAGATATATTTAAATAAAATATAAATTGATATTTATAATTAAATTTATGTAACAAATAATAGAGAGAAATGTTTACAAAATATTTTTTTTTTCTTTTTTAAACTAATCTTAAAATAGTAAAATCTGTTTTAAAAAATTTAAAACTGATTTTAAGTAATTAAAGATATAGATTTCAATCCACGTGTCTATTTAATTAGATATATTGGAATTGGATTGAATTTCCATACTTAGTTTTCTTAATGTGATATCTATTATCATAATCACGGTTAATTTAACCATCATATTTATTTTGAACTTATAAAATAATTTAATTATAAAATAAAAATTTCTAAAAGACAACAAAATTAGTAAGGAAAGAACTACTCATCGAAACATAGAAGAGAGAAAGAGATCCATATTTCAAAACAGGTGGGATACACTTTTATTTATAATTCAGAAAATCATATATAGCCATTAGAATAATTAGAACTGAGTTCAATTATGTAATTAATTGTCATAAAATCAAGATTAATTTTGTAATTAAATCATAATTTAAAGAAAATAAACCAACAATTAATTGTGAAAATAAAAGCTTGCAATTTTAGAATTCATGAGCAAGAAAACAAAGATATTTTAACCTTTTAAAACATCTTAAAGTATATAATAATTCTCTGTATATTTCAAAATGTTAAATAGATAATTGTTTTTATAAGAAATTAATTTTTATGTTCACATGAAATGTATGGTGTTGAATATGATGTAGGAAACTATATGGACTAGACCTACATTAATAGGACTTATCACATAATTTATAAACCAACATGTTATATAAGTAATATCTTCAATCAACAAAATTGATTCTGTTGAAATATAAGATATCAAATTTTTAATCCCTCGTTCCTTTAATAGATTTAAGGTTTTGATCAAACAAACATTAAATAATTATGATTAAATTTGATGTTGTTATGGACAAAAAATTACACTAAATTAAAATAAAAGTATCTTATTATCCAAAAGTATCATGACAGCATCCACAAGAGCTTCATATTTCAAATGAAACAAATGGATTCAATTTTGTGTGCAAAAGGAATCAAGTGTTTAGTGATGATTCATCCATACGACTTCCATAACAATTTTCGCTCAAAGCATCTAAAGGAAGTAGTCGTTGCATTACAAATGTCTAGCGTTGAAGCAGCAAAATAAAGTGACAAGTACACCTTTACATATTTGGCTTTGATCTTTCCTATTTAAATATCTCTTTATGTTTTTATAAGATATTAAAGTTTAATATTTCAATTTTAAAATGTTAAACAACAACAAAAGACGACACAATAGTCATTCAGATTCTAAAAAAAAAAATATATATGTTAGACAAAGAGAAAAAAATCTCTTCCAAAATCACCTTCACTTTTTTCACCTCCTATATTTTATGTTTCAATGACCATCTAGTTAGCTTATCAATACGAAAAAGCAAGATGAACAAAATGAATTGTGACACGAAAAATAATCACACAACGGGCAAAACAAAAAGAGAGTAGAAAAAACAAGTACTTATCCAAATCTTTGGTTTCTAAAAATACATCTTAAGCAAATATTTTTTTCGGATTCTTTACTTAATAAATTTTTTAAAGTTGTAACTCATTATTAACTTTTTTATATATTCTCTATTTGAGATATATTTTTATAACCTTCAAACATTATTTATTTGTAAAAGTTAGAAAGAATTTAAAATCAAAGAGTACTTATATTGAGCTAAAATAACTTTTTAGAAAATAATATTTAAATTAAATTAAAAGTCACTTAATAAGGAAAGATATTTTGACCAATTTCAACAGTAAAATCATTCAAATACTCTAACTTTATATTTAGATGAGTCAATTTTATAGAATAAATTATTTTTTTTAGGAATTTGAACTACCATCTTTTTTATTTACTTATTTACATAAAGTAAAAATTTAAAATTATATCATTTTGAAAATGAATTTCAATTATATAAAATTGAAGAATTTAAAATTTCACCTAAAATAAAAATTTTAATTTCTCAGCTCCTCCCTGTAACTTCATGATCACACTTAGCATTTCAATTATTACAATTTATTTTTATTTATTATTGAAAATTTAATTTTAAATAAATATTTAAAAATAAAAATTTAAATTTTTTAAAAATTAAATTACTTTATCTAAAAAAGAAAATTAAAATACAAAAAATTGAATTGTTCCTTCCAAACAAAATATTTATAAAATAAAAAAAATTAAATTAAAGCAATTAAAATGACGTGAATTTAAACTTCGTATAATTTTCCGTCCAAAACACATTAAAGGCGCTGCATATAATTTGATATAAGTAAATTAATGTAAATCGACAGGCCAGAGCCAGCTCGCGGGGCCATATATATATATATATATATATATATATATATATATATATATATATATTAATAAGAAATTTATATATATATATATATATATATATATATAAAAATTTATAAATAAGAAAATAAATATTAAATATAAAAAAGATAAAATCTTACTATTCATATCTCATTATATGATATCAAATAATATCTTTTATAAATATAATTTTCATTAATAAAATATTTTATTTTTCTAAAATATATATATATATACACGTGTTTTTTTATTAAACTTTTCTCTATCGAGTTTTACGTATTTCACTTATCTGCTAAACATTTCTCTTTCTAAAAATACATCTTTCTCAACGAATATTCTTTCGTAAATTCATTGTTACCTTATTTGTATATTCTGTATCTGTATTTGAGAATAATCTTCAAACATTATTTATTTATTTGTAAAAGCTACCAGTAACTTAATATCAAAAAAATATTTAGATTAAGCAAAGTTACAACTCACCTGTTACAGGAAAGAATACTTCTAACAAATTTTATCAGTGAAATATTTCAAATACTCTAAAAGTTTGATTAAGTAAATCATTGTAAATCCGTTGCTTCTCTTTTTCTTGAAGTAGTTAGTTGATAAATGTTTTTAGTTTGTTTGCAAAACTTTAACACTATATCTTTACTAGACAATTTTGAATCATCAATTCTAAGTCGTTTAATTAATATCTTGTTTAAACATTTATATAAGCAATTTGGTTTATTAAGTTAGTAAAAAGATATAAAATTCCAAAAACTTCTGATAATTAGAATTCAACTCCTCGTTTTCTTATATTTATCCAGCTCTTCTAGATTTATCACGCACATGAGATGGGTCGCAAATAACATCTAATAAGTTTTTTCAATTTATTTTACAGAATAGATACATAAAAGCTAATAGATACAGAAAACCATATCACCTCAGCCTTAATTAAAATTGAATTTCGTGCAATTAACAATTATAAAAAATTGAAATTAATTTTGTAATCAAATTATGATTTTTTAAAAATAAACCAACAATTAATAATAAAAAAACTTGTATATTTAAGATTAATGCACAGTTAAAAAAAAGATATTTCAAACTTGTAAAATATCTTATAAAATTATTTAAACAGTCAACACAGTGTGCGAGAGGCAAACTATGTCTTCCATTAATTATTATTCATCAAGAGAAACAATGCTGTACAATAATACAAGGACTTACCAGAGTCAATCAAGTTAAAAGTCTATGCGGAATTAGAGACACACACAACCACAGTGTATTTTGGTGTACAAATACGAGCATCACTTCATATTTGCCCATTCATAGCTTCAACAGCAATCAGTAATCATGGCCTTCTCAATTTCACTTTTCTTTCTGCTCTTTCTATTTCCTTTCCAATGTTCATCTTCCCTATCTTCACTCAACAAGGGGTCTTTCCTCTCAGTTGAGAAACACTTGGAAGATGTTATTGTCTCACCAAATCAAATGTTCTGTGCTGGCTTCTTTCAAGTTGGTGATAACGCATTCTCCTTTGCCATATGGTTCAATGAACCTTACGCTCAGAACAAAACTGTGGTTTGGATGGCAAACCGCGACCAACCCGTTAATGGAAAGCTTTCAAAACTTTCACTCTTAAAAAATGGTAACATTGTCTTGGTTGACGCGGCTCAAATCACCACTTGGTCATCAAACACAGCATCACATGAACAAGTAAAGTTGCTTCTCAAAAATGATGGCAATCTTGTGTTACTCGAACACCAAAAAACTATTTTGTGGCAAAGTTTTGATTCCCCAACTGACACTCTCCTTCCGGGTCAACCTCTTACTAGATTCACACAACTTGTGTCTTCAAGAAGCAAGAGTAACCATTCCTCTGGCTTCCATAAGATGCTATTTGACGATGACAACATTCTTCGTCTTATATATGATGGTCCTGATGTTTCAAGCCAATATTGGCCACTACCTTGGCTAGTAAGTTGGCAAGCTGGAAGGTTTAATTACAATAGCAGCAGAATTGCAGTGTTAAATTTTCTTGGAATTTTCATTTCATCAGATAATTATGGTTTCTCAACGAATGATAGTGGTGCTGTTATGCCAAGAAGAGTAACACTGGATTCTGATGGTAACGTTCGTGTGTACAGTAGAAATCCTGCAATGCAGCAATGGTATGTTTCATGGCAATTCATATCTGATACTTGCACCATTCACGGGGTTTGTGGTGTGAACAGCACCTGCGATTACGACCCTAAAAGGGGAAGGAGATGCTCGTGTCTACCAGGATACAGAGTAAAGAACCATAGTGATTGGTCTTACGGGTGTGAACCCATGTTTCATCTTTCTTGCAATACTAATGGCTCTACCTTTCTTAAGATGCAGGGTGTCGAGTTTTACGGTTATGACAGTAATTATGTCGCAAATAGTACCTACATGAGTTGTGTAAATTTGTGTTTGCAAGATTGTAAGTGTAAAGGGTTTGAGCTCAGATATAATGAGGGCCTCTATGCATGCTATACAAAGTTACAATTACTGAATGGGAGGCGTTCCCCAAGTTTTACAGGAACAGTTTTCTTGAGACTTCCCAACAGCAATGACTACTCCAAGCAAAAAATTGTCAGTTCGAATGATCATCATGTTTGTTCCGTGGCCGTTCAGCTTCACAAAGACTATGTTAGAAAGCTACCAAATGGTCTTGTTAGATTTTTTCTGTGGGTAGCTACCGCAGTTGGAGCTTTAGAAGTGGTCTGTTTTTTGATGATTTGGGGATTCTTGACTAGATCACGGCACAAGTCTGGTGCAGATCAACAAGGCTACCAACTTGCAGCTGTTGGTTTCAGAAAATTTAGTTATTCTGAGTTGAAGGACGCGACAAAAGGGTTCAGTGAAGAGATTGGAAGGGGTGCAGGAGGGGTTGTGTACAAAGGCATTTTAGCAGATGAAAGACATGTTGCAATTAAGAGACTCAACGAAGCTCAACAAGGAGAAGGGGAATTTCTTGCTGAAGTTAGCATCATTGGAAGGCTTAACCACATGAACTTGATTGAAATGTGGGGTTATTGTGCTGAGGGAAAGCATAGATTGTTGGTGTATGAATATATGGAGAATGATTCTTTGGCTCAAAATCTGTCATCCAACAAACTTGATTGGAGTAAGAGATATGACATTGCTCTTGGAACGGCAAGAGGTCTAGCATATCTGCATGAAGAATGCTTGGAGTGGATTTTGCATTGTGATATAAAGCCCCAAAACATACTTCTTGATGCTACTTATCAGCCAAAGGTAGCAGATTTTGGCTTGTCCAAGCTACTAAACAGAGATAACATGAACAATTCAATCTTTTCAATGATAAGAGGAACAAGAGGGTATATGGCACCAGAGTGGGTTTACAATTTACCAATCACTTCCAAGGTCGATGTTTACAGCTATGGAATTGTTCTATTGGAGATGATAACTGGAAAGAGCCCAACAATGGATATTGAAGCAGTTGATGGAAATGAACCTCATAATGGGAGACTTGTAACATGGGTGAGAGAGAAAAAGAGGAGAACATCTTGGGTGGAACAAATCTTGGATCCTACAATTGGGCCAAATTGTGATGTGTCTAAGATGGAACTTTTGGCAACAGTTGCTTTGGAATGTATAGAGGAAGATAAAGATGTAAGGCCGACCATGAAGCAAGTGGTTGAGATGCTTCAAAGTCATGTATGTGATGGACAGTGATGGATGCTATGCTAACAAAATTTCTATTTGCAACTCTTATACATGAACCCAGTGTTTATCTATGGGGATTGGCAGATTCGTTTCCTTGTTTTCCTTATCTATTTTCAAAAAACTTAAGTTGATGGTGGTTTTTGTGACTGTAGTTGACATTAGTACTGTTTCTCGGTGTACTTTTTTGTTTATTTTGTTTTTGTGTTGCTTTTCCTCCCAAGCATGTATTATATATATCTATGTAAGATTGCTTAATCTAATAAAAGATCAGTCAGTGATTATAACGTATAGTTATCATATTTAACCAATGGTATCCGGTTATAGTCTTGGATGATAAATATTCAAAAGAAAAATTTTGTAGTTTATAAAAATCTTCTATCATTCGAGTAAAATTACTTCGTAAAATATATTGTGATTTTCAAATTAAAAGAAAAAAAAGAAGTGGTGCTTAGTCTTTTGTGTTGTCCCACGCAAAGGAGACTTCAGTATTTGTAGAGGATATTGTCACTGCTTTGGTTTAAATTTTAGCATAAGGGAACTGTACATTTAAGAAACAACTTTATTACGCTAACAACTGCAATACACAGCCAACCAGCCAACTCTCTCACAGAATATCTACGTATTTCTCTCTCTTCATACTTTATACGTATACGTATTTTTTTCTCTTCACATTTTATAACTAGTTGTCTGATTGTCTGCGTATTGCAGTTATTTACCAAATATTTTTCTTTAAGAAAACAAAAAGTTTATACCTAGCTGTATTTTATTTATTTTAAGAATTTAGTTCTATTTTGTTGGATTAGCGACAAATAGAGTTTATGTATGGAGCTATAGCAGTAATAATATCTTAAATTATCTATTTTTTTTTCTATTTTTTTTTCATTTTATCTCAGTTATTGTAAATCTTAATTTAATTTGACCACAAATAAAGATATAAATATATTTTAGAATTTTAGCTTGGAATGGATAAAAATAGAAAAACTAAGAAAGCAGCCCAAAAGAAAACTTTTACGATGAATCCAAAATTATAAAGGAAAAAAAAAATTAATAAAGCAATCATGCATGCATCGTTGCGTGATTTCTGTTCTACTGAGAAGAAATGCATGGAAATGAGGTATTGGAAAAATCACAATACCAAACTTACACTTACTCGTTCTTTTGTGCTACTGATTTTTCAACTGTGTTAGTCTCGTAGGCTATTTCAATTTGGCGCTATGGGAAGACGACAATGTTTGTCATGTAACGCAGCCACTAAGTTCAGCCATCAGCTTTGACGTTCAAATAACTTGAAACACATCATTAATTGATTAGTTTATTGAGATTATTAACTGCATCTGCGAAGCCTCGTGTGATCTTTCTTTACAGGTAGCTCACGGGATGAACTTAACCCACCAGTATTTGACTATGTCTTTCACGTAGGACTAGTTTAATAGTACTGAATTTTAGGTAAATTTTTAGTTTCTTAAATATGTTAATCTACATGCAGTATTTGTTTTTGTTAATTTTAATTATAAATAAGTTTTCTTCCTAAACTACTTTTATTAAAACTTGTGAAGAATAAAAACTAAGTCATTGAAAATATATATTTATTATATATTAAATACAATATATTTCTTAAGATAATGAGAAATCCTATTAAGTTAACACTTACATAAATAAATTCAGTTGAGAAAACACCATAAAATCACCTTTTAGTTATTAGTTGATTGTTTGTATATTTTAGAAGGATCATTAAACCAACTCATTCATTCATAAAAGTTTTGTTGCATATCTATCAAGACTACCATGGATCCAAGTTTCCCTTGAAACCCCTATTCTCTAATCATTTAATGTAATGTGGTTCATGTGATTTCTGGCGTATTTTACCCGTATAAATAAAATTTCCCAACAAATAGTATCAAGACTTTGCTACCAGATGTTAGGGATAAAGTTAATTCATTTTATTAAGGTTGAACCATCTTGTGATTATAGTGTCAATGTTGCATACATTTCTTACAATATTTTTGGACTTCACCCTTTTAATTATATGTTTGGTAATTTACCTGATTGATTGTAACAATATGTCAACAAAGTAACTTCTTTTGTGTAATCAATTTCATTAAAAATTACATAGATAATATATGGTGTTGTTTATGTGAATTTTGCTCGGCTATAAGGAAGAAACAATTTGAAAAAAATAAGATACATGTGATAATAAATATATGATAATAACAAGAAAATTTTCATGTGATTAATAATCGTCACTATTCAATATTTCTTGACTCATTATTGGTCAAACCACTTAAGCACTAGGCCTAATGTGAATAGGAACCCAACTAAAAACTATTAATTGGCATAACTGATTTTTAATATTTGATCCTACATCGAGAGTACGGGTTACAAATTAATTTTTCCTGTCTAAATACTAGGAGTTAATGTTGTACTGGGTATCTTGTGAATGGTTCATTGCATGTCGTAAGGCTATTGATTGGTAAAACTGGTTCATTGCATGTCGTAAGGCTATTGATTGGTAAAACTGATTCTCAATACTTGATCATTGTATCGAGAGTATAGTTACATATTGATTTTTCCTATCCATAGACTAAGAGTTAGTATTGTGTTGGACATCTTGTGAAGGGTGCGTTGTATGTCATGTGGTGATACATTTGGTTATATATATATATATGATATATTATTATTTTTATTACTTTCGTAACACTTAATAATAACAATTGGAGCATGATAAATGGTCAATTAGTGTATTTTAGACTATTCTTAGTTAATTGAGCTAGTCAGGTTTTAATTGCATTAATAATAAAAAAATTTCAAACTTGTATAGTTTTTATATTTTGTTCATAACTTTTACCACATAGATCTTGATCTCATTTTGTAGCTAATTTAAAGCTCTATAAGTTCCATATAGGACTAAAAGTTAAATTCGAACTGCAAATGATTAAAAAGTGGGTCAAAGTTGACGACAAAAAATCTGGTGCTAATGATGATAAGAATTTTTGTGTCTTCATAACTTTGGGTCTAATGCAATTTAATTGACACAACAATTTTTTGCTCTAACCAGGAATTGAAGAGTGGAGTGGAACTTAGTATACATACTCAAAATTGCTCTAAATGATCATGTGAACTCACTTAGTATGCATACTCAAAATCAGATTGTGTATTTGCTTGAATTCATTTTACCATTTCTATTTCGGTATTTAGAGTTTTACCTTTCTTTTCTCTCTTTTTTTACTTCGTGCTCTCTATTTTCTTGGTTGCCCACTCTTTTGCTTCATCTTCCTCTACTGAAATTTCGATTTCTATTTGAGCATTATGAGTAGTTAAGCTCTCCTTCATCAATTTAGTCTCTCTAGGTTCCTAATTTATCTTTAGGTTCATGGTTTTTCAAGTTTTGGGTGCATAATCTGAATTTGGGGTTGAGTTTAATTGATCAATTGAGCTTAATTTTTTATTAGATTTCATTGTTGATTGATAATGAATGCAAGGAATTTGAATTGGTCATGATTTAAATCGAGTTGTGTGACAAATGTGATTGCATGAATAATGACCACCAAATGCTTGATGAAAAACTTCTATAATCATAAAGTGCTCGGGTAGTAGTTAATTGTTAGGATTCCGATTTTAATTGAACTACATATGTATTTCCATTTATAATTAAGAACAAGTAGTCTTTTGGCTAAATTCATCTCCATTAAGTATAAACACAAAAGAAATGTGAAAGAATACATTATGAAAATGTTCAACCTTGCACCAAAACTCAAGTAGTCTTATAATTTCACTGTTTGCACAAGGTGAGTAATTCAAAGTGATAGAATTGAAAATGCTCGCTTGATTTTGATTTATCATGATAAGAAAAGGATCAAGGATGTTCTAGAAATGTCTTCTCAAGTAAAGAAAAAAAGAAAGCCAAAAATTTTACCTATCACAACTAGAGCGTTTTTTAACGTGGGGGATTTAAACCCATAACCTTTTGTTATAAAGTTTAACAATTTTATTAATGCATCATATAATTTTTTGTTGTTCTTCCTTCTCTTTTCTCTTTCTTTCTCTTAACATTTTTTCAACTCTTTCGCGTTTTTTCTGCTAGTACAATTGGAGTTCTTTGTGTAATTTTTCACTCATTGAATTGTTTTTCTCCTCAAGGAGGCATATTCTTCTGTAATGACTATTGTCGCTCTTTGTGAAACTTTTTAAACAAATTTTTCAATTGAGTCTTCGCTTTGATCAATATTTCATTTTCATCATGAATACTGACACGTTCATAACCACTCGTTCCACTCATATGAAAATCAAGAGCTGAAGCTCTAATACAAAATGACGCGTTTGCGAGAGAGAACCGTCTTGGTTTTTCATTTTGGGAGAGGATATTGACGTCACACTCAGAAAAGGGATGAGAAGGTGAGTGATAAGTCATGAGTTTGATCGCCACACAATCAAAAGATTAATATGATGGGATTCAGTTATTCTCACAAGAACTAAAAAACTCTCTCATAATAGAGAAAATCTTATATTTCATTCAAATTCAACTATTTTTTTTTATCATAATACAAATAGTATCCATGTATAGACTGAATGGAATACTAGATACATTGAATTTTGCCTAAAAATCTACACGAAAATAATAGAGTAATAAAAGACCTAATAAAGACACACTAAATCTAGCTTAAAAATTTGCATGAAAATCAAAAACTCATTAAAACACATAGAATAAATCTGCACGAAAATAATGGACTCGACTTCCCAGTTCACATACCAAATGACGCGTTTGCGGAATGAGACTATCTTGATTTTTCATTATAGGGAAGGATATTGACGCCGCACTCAGGAAATAGATGGAAAGGTGAGCGATAAGTCATGGATTTGATCGCCACACAATCAAAATATGATCAGATTCAGTTCTTCTCACAAGAACTAAAGAAACTCTCATATTTTATTCAAATTCAACTTTTTTTTTATTTTTATCATAATACAAAGAGTATCCATTCATAGACTGAATGGAATACTAAATACATTGAATTTGGCCTAAAAATCTACACGAAAATAATAGAGTAATAAAAGACCTAATAAAGACATTAAATCTAGCCTAAAAATATGCACAAAAATTTAAAACACATTAAATGTAAATCTGCACGAAAAATAATGGATTAGGCTTCCCAGTTCACATTAGAGGTCCATCCACTACACAACAAGAGTTTCACTCAACTAGAGGATCACAAGGTCAATGTTAAAGATGATCACAAGGTCAATCCTAAAGAGGATCCAAGAAGATGTTGAAGAAGAGTTGAATAAGTCAACACAAAGTCAAGAGTCAATTAAGAAGACCTCTAATTAATCTTAAAACCTTGTAATGTTCTTTTAGTTAGTAATTAATTGAATTATTAAATTTGTAAAGATTAAATAACTTGGACCTAATTGTGGATGCAAAGTTCACGACCAAGATAGCAAGAATGTAGGTCGAATGTGAGTGCTACTAAGTGGAGAGCGTGCACCACTCTCCCAAAGGAAAGTGTGAGAGAAATTTAGAGGAAGTTAGTGCTCTTCCCACTAACTCAATTTGAATCTCAGCCTTAGGATTAAATTTACATCTAAGGGTACAATTCAAATTGAGATAGTCATATTTTAAGCACCAAACTAATTTAAATTTTAACCTTTAGATTAAATCTAATCCAATGGATAAGATTTAGACTTTTTCACATTTTTAAGACCTCTTCTCTTTGAATTATGACCATTTAGATCGGATCTCATCCTATGGCCATTTGCTTGATTCATGTGCTTAATCCATGTGCTACTTAGTAGATACTTGGCAACGATTGATCAAGGTAATCATCCAAGGATTAAGTGCAAATTATGGGATCATAATTGAATTCAATTCTCCATTAGGTGTTGGCGCCACTTTACACTTTAAATAGGTTCCTTTTTCCAATTGTAGGAATTTTGGCCAAATTTGAATTGAAAGCATTTTGCTAATAGAGTGTCTTCTCTTCTAGTTTTCTTGAGAGAATCTTAATTGACTCTTATCAAGGTTTCTTCTCCATGTGACAATTCTACCTTAAACTTATTGTTATGCATGACGCTTTACACCCGTGCCGAACGTGCATAAAATAAAACCAAATTCGACTGCTATTTGTAGTAGTAGTGGACTCGGATTGTTTCCCACAAATTACTTTATTACTTCTCTGTAGCCGAAATATTAAATGCAATTTTGGGGGTTTCTATACTTAGAAAAAATTAAAAGCAATTAAACAACAACAATTAAACAATGACAACAATTAAACAATGATTAAAAACGCAAGAATAGCAATTAGAAGGCATCAATCCGATCTCTGTCGGATCCTAATTTCCCCCATCGGTTCAATAAAATAAAAACACTCATCTATGCAGTGTATTGGATCCGAAATCTCTGCATTCCAACACTGAACAAACGCTTTAAAATCTCAGAGAATTATCATCGAACACTTGGTGGCTTTTAAACTCACACAATCGCATGAGAGCACACAACTTGATTTCAAATCAAATAATTAGTTCTCTACATTCGTTATCAATCAAAAATGACAAAATAATCATAAATTTAATTCAAAATATCAATTGAATATCTCAAATCGAAATTACAGTAACTAAAATGAGTACTCATGCAATTGAAAACGGAGAACCTAAGGAACTTAGTGATCCTATAAAGATCGAATTGATTGATGAAATTAGCTATGCATACTTGAAATTAAACTAAGCATCAAATGAAATTTCATAACAACAATTAGAAACGCAACAAGGAAGATAAAAAACGAAATCAAAATGCTAAGTAAGAACAAGAACAATTGCTGGAAATTGAAAGTGCAGAAGCGGAAATTCCAAGAATTGAAACAAGAAACGGAATTGAATTCACAAGTGCAAGAGAATGGATATGTATTAAATTGCTGCTGAACCGAAAAGAAATTGAAAGGCAAACCCAAACCCTAGCAAAGCAAAGAAAAGAGGAGAAAAACAAGAGTGCTGGAAAAAACGAAAATTAAAATTGCAAGTGAAGGAAGTATAAGAGTTTTTAGTCCTGGGGCATTTAAAGGGGATAAGAATGTGCAAGACACATGACTTTTAATGAGATGAACACCCCAAATCGAAACTCACTCAAATCATTTACAAAATGAATCAATTTACATGAATTAAAATGGGCCTAACTAAGTCTTCTCGCAGGAAATTTCCTGACAGCTTTCGTGCGTCACTTTCAAGCCTAGCTTCACCCCAAATGTAGCCAAAATTTGCTTTTGATGTCTTCATAGTTTTTGTAGCTGTTTGAGTCCTCTTTAATTAGACATATAATGGAGCCCAAATGGATTTTTTTTAGTGAGAGTTCTGCCTGTTTTAGTGAACATGGTCAAAACTGAAAATTATAGTAAATTAGAACAAAAATAAACATTTAAAGCTCAATTGAGTCCAAACTTATAAATGCACTAAATCATGCTAATTGACCATTTATAATATTGTATTATAATGTGATAAATGCAAAGAAAGTGATCAAAATAATAATGTATTAGCGCTCAAATCATCCCTTATCCCTTTCTATTTTCTAATTTTCTTCTAAATTGAGTTTTTATTCTGCAAATAACCTCTTTATCCGTGGAGTTTGTGCTTAAGAAGTGAAGATGAGGAAATTCATTGAGCCTTCTGTAGAATACTTACATTACTAACTCTTCTAAGTTAGCCTAAGCACTGCAATACTCCTTGATACACCCCAAATATTACACAATATCGAGATTATCTCCTCAAACCTTGATAACAATAAGAATCCTCAACATATTTTTCATTTTCATGGATCTCTAGCTGGTATCCATAATTAAGAGAAAATCCCTAACTTTTGAGCTATTTAAGTTCTCAAACTAATTTATTAGTCTAGAAACCTCACAATCACTTCCATCCAAGACAAAACTTGCCACAAAACAAAATCATAGCACTTATCACTCAAAACGTTCGCTTATGAAAATTATCTTTATTAAAAAAAAAACTCTTTTAATTTAAAAACTTGTCATCGCTTTATTGGAAAGCAACTCTAAAAATAAATACACATAATTATAATTTTCTTTTCTAAAATAGAAAATACTTATATCAATATAGTTTTTTTTTAAAAAACAAAAACATTTGTTATTTCTTTGTAAAAACACATGCCTACATTTTCCCATTACTCTCTGAGCAATTGAAAATCAAGTGTTATAGACCTCATCCTTGACCATAGGTTGAACACTTTAGCAACTACTCCTATCATTGTAGAAAATCAGCCTGACTTAACTCAACCAACGAGAATCTCAATTACCAGGGAGATTTGCTACTGGCGTATATGTTGAGATACTGAATCTTCACAAAGTATATAAAATGTCCTCCCATTTTGGTGGATTGGAACCTGCACAACTATATAAGCTGAATAAAAAACAAAAGGAAAACGTTTGACACATTCTCAAATGCTTTAACCCGAAAGACTACTCTTAAATCCATTTTTTTATAATTTTTTTTATAAGAAAAGTGACAACCATGTAATAATGGACAAAGATAATGGAATTGAAAGCGATAAAGGTGGATTAACAACTGTGGAGATGATAACAATAAAAATATGAAATTTTTAATAAGATTTTAATTTCAACTGCAATTTTTTTTATCTTTGAAAATTCTATTTTTTTCATTTTAAAAATTGAATATTTTCTTAAAATACAAAAAATATTTTAATTCATATAAATTCTAAAAGTGTTTTTAAATCTTATAAACTCATACGATATAAATTCAATAAAATTAAAATTACAAATCATAATCATAATTTTTTTAAAAAAATCTTATTAGACAAATAATATATTCTTATGAATTTTTTTAAAACTCTACAGTTTTTCTATGCAAAAATTATCTATTAAAATATCAATCTAATGCACCCTTAAATCTTGATTTTTTTTATAATTATATGAATAGATTAGAAATTAATATTTTAATTTATCTATTTCATTTAATTAAATAAATTTATAATAATTTGTTAGAATTTAAATGAATATTTTAATTTTTGCAATTAATTATTTAAGAAAATTTCATTTTATGTTGACATAAGAATGATTTTCAAGTAAGATGTCTAATACAATATTTTCAAATTAAATATTTTTAAAAGATAAATGTAATTTGATAAAGAGTGATAAATAGAATAAGTTACTTGAAAAATTTATAAATAAAAAAATATTTATTTTTTAAGACCAATTTTTTATTGAATAAATTTAATTAATAGTTTTCTGGATCGAATTATATATGAATTAGTATTATAAAAATTAAGTAAGTGTGTCAAAGACTGTTAAGTAACTATTATAATACCAAAGTTATCAAAATAAGATTAAGGAAAACTTATAGTACAAATTCTTACTTGTTAGTTATGTTCTATTTAAGGAAAACTTAAGAGTTGATAATCTTTTACACCATTTAATAATTGAATGTTTATATTTTTATTGGAAAAAATATGGTTTTGGTCTTGTAAAATTTAAAATGATTGACTTTAATTCTTATAAAAATATTTTATCTTGTTTTAGTTCCTATAACTTAAAAAAAATTTAGTCTTTAAAATTATATCACTTTAGTCTTTAAATTGGAGTGGTTTAGATAATGTTTTTAAATGTTATTAGAAATTATCTAATTTACTTTGAGCACTGAAAATATTATATTTTAAATGAGACTAAAATAGGATGTAATATGTTAGAGGGATTAAAAATAAACTTTTCAAATTTTAGAAGGACCAGAATATTAAATTTGCTTCAAGTACGAAAATGATAAAAATTAAGACAATAAAAATAAATAAATGAGGAAATTAATTTAAAAATAAAAATATATAAAGAATCAGATACATAAATAAAAGTATATAAATATAAAATATTTGATTTATAATTTCAAAAGTATTAAAATGATTAGATGGTCAATGAATATGAGAAATTATTACATGCAGGCTCAACATGGTTTTACTCGCATGGTCCAGGACCGCTACAACGTTTAGATTGAGTTGTAGTTTGAAAGAATTCGCAGGAGAAGTATAATATGAAAAAATAATAATAATTGTTTTAAGTTAAAATTATCATTTATACCAGTAAAATATCTCTTGTCTTTTAGAAGGTTAAATATAACAATTTTATAAATTAATAAACTCACAAAAATTAATTTTAATTTTTAGAAATATCTTTTAATCTTTTATTTTACTTTTCTGGAAAAAATTTCTCCGGATAGTTCCTTTGGTCTCATTAACAGCGTGATGTTCTTATGTATGTAATTAAGAATACAAATTAAGATTTGTATATATAAAACACATCTTATAAAGAAATAATATTATCTGTTCAGAATAAATTAACCTTAACATTGTTTTTTTAAGGTACGTTAAGGACAAATCACCCTACATCGGTACATGTAGGTTTAAAAAACAAGTTTGTAATTAAAACGATAAAGAAAATTTTTTTTTGTATTAAAAACAGAAACTGACCAAGTTAAGAGTCTTTTGTAGACCGCTTGCTGTATGCTACAAATATGAGAAATGAGAAATTATTATATGCAGACTCACCATGGTTTTTCTCTCATTGTCCAGGAATCTGGCTAATTCAACTATTTATAAATTATGAATTAGATATTTCCTTCAGCCAATTTTATATCCAATTATGAACTTGCTAAGTTATGTGGATTTAAGTAAAAGTTCACAAAAATTCAGATTTATAATTGGTACATAGACTTACACAACAATTTACTCTTATTACAATCAATTGTTATCTTTTAAAAGAAAAAAAAAGTAGAGTGATTGAATGGGTAATGATTGATCCATTTTTGTATGATATATATATATATATATATATATATATATATATATATATATATATATATATTTAATATTTCATTATTTTATGATATTGGATTCCAGTTATAAAAATATACTTTTATAAGGAGTATATAATTATTCACACAAGTATTAATGAGATTTATAGTATATTTTAACTTTGAAATCTACTTTTAAAATGTATATATCATTTAACAAAATAGTAAAATATTATCTAAAAGAAATAATGAAATTTTAAAAAATTCAAAATATAATATATTTTCACGAGAAATTTAAATAAAATATCACCTCTTGGTATTTGTAATTAAACTTATGTAATAAATAACACAGAAAAATGTTTAAAACGATTTTTCTCTCTATTAAACCAAAATGAAAATAATCAAACCAACTTTAAATTGAGTTTAAAAGATCCAAGACTAATTTTATGCAATTGAAGATGGACGTGGATTTCAATCCATGTCTGTTTAATTAGATATGATCGAAAAAAATCCAATTTATGCCCACCATAGGTCTAGAAGTAGTTAGTCATGTTAACGTTGGTTTCCATTGTTTATAATCACAATTAACCTATGAACTATTTTAAATCTACAAAATAATTTGGTCATGAAATTTAAATTCTCAAGCCAACATAACTAGCAGGGAAAGAGTAACCAGAAAACTAGAGAAGGGATAAGTTTAACTGACAAAATTAAGATTGATTTCACAACTAAATCGTAATTAGATGGTAATAAACCAACAATTAATTGCATGATTGAAAACATGTATTTCTAGAATTTACGAGTAATTAAACAAAGAATATTTTATCAAAATATATAACAATCCTCTACATATTTCAAAATGTTATATAGATATTTATTTTTTTAAGAAAATTATATGAAACTTATTGTGTCAAATATGATATGATAATATGCTAATATTATTTATAAACTTTTCAGAAAGCTTTCAACTCAACACATACATAAAACTTCCAAATAACAACAATTTATATCCCAAAAAGTTAAGTGAGTAATCCCTTCAATTAAAACAGAACTGACCATAGTCAACCAAGTTAAATGTCTATGTGGATGAACGACCACGGCGCTTACCGTATATAGACTCACACATAGTAGCCGTGTTTTTATCGCATACAAACACTAACATCACTTCACATTCTTACATCCATAGCTTCAACTGCTATCACATGATCATGGCCTTCCCAATTTCACTTTTCTTTCTGCTCTTTCTTTTTCCTTTCCAATGTTCATCTTTCCTATCTTCACTCAACAAGGGGTCTTCCCTCGCAGTGGAGAAACACTTGGAAGATGTTATTGTCTCACCAAATCAAATGTTCTGTGCTGGCTTCTTTCAAGTTGGAGAAAACGCCTTCTCCTTTGCCATATGGTTCAATGAGCCTTACACTCAGAACAACACCTCTGTGGTTTGGATGGCAAACCGTGACCAGCCCGTTAATGGAAAGCTCTCAAAGCTTTCACTCTTAGATAATGGTAACATTGTCTTGGTTGACGCGGGTCAAATCACCACTTGGTCATCAAACACAGCATCACCTGACCAAGTAAATTTGTTTCTAAAAAATGATGGCAATCTTGTGTTACGTGAGCCCCAAGGAACTATTTTGTGGCAAAGTTTTGATTCCCCAACTGATACTCTCCTCCGGGGTCAACCTCTTACTAGATTTACACATCTTGTGTCTTCAAGAAGCAAGACTAGCCATTCCTCTGGCTTCTATATGATGCTCTTTGACTATGACAACGTTCTTCGTCTTATATATAATGGTCCTGATGTTTCAAGCCGATATTGGCCACAACCTTGGCTAGAAAGTTGGCAAGCTGGGAGGTTTAGTTACAACAGCAGCAGAGTTGCAGTGTTAAATTCTGTTGGCAATTTCACTTCTTCTGATAATTATGCTCTTTCCACGATTGATAGTGGTGTGGTGATGCCCAGAAGATTGACACTGGATTCTGACGGCAACGTTCGTGTGTACAGCAGAAATAAGGCTTCAAAGAAATGGTATGTTTCAGGGCAAGTGATATTTGATACTTGCACCATTCACGGGGTTTGTGGTGCTGGCAGCACTTGCCATTATGACCGTAGAGAGGGAAGGAAATGTTCGTGTCTACCAGGATACAGAGTAAAGAACCATAGTGATTGGTCTTATGGTTGTGAACCCATGTTTCATCTCTCTTGCAACACAAATGACTCTACCTTTTTAGAGATGCAGGGTGTTGAGTTTTACGGTTATGACCTCAACTTCGTCGAAAACAGTACATACAATAGTTGTGTGGATGTATGTTTGCAAGATTGTAAATGCAAAGGATTTCAGTACAGATATGATGTTGACGGCGGATACTATAATTGCTTTACAAAGTTACAGTTACTAAATGGGAGGCGTTCGCCAAGAATTAAAGCAACAGCTTTCTTGAGGGTGCCTAACAGCAATAACTACTTCAAGGAGTTGGGCGTGCAGCTCCATAAAGACTATGTTGGCAAGCTACCAAATTATCATGTGAGATGTTTTCTGTGGCTAGCAACTGGAGTTGGAGCTTTAGAAGTGGTTAGTTTTTTGATGATTTGGGGATTCTTGACTAGATCACGCCACAAAATTGGTGCAGATCAGTAGGGCTACCAACATGCAGCTGTTGGATTCAGAAAATTTAGTTATTCTGAGTTGAAGGACGCGACAAAAGGTTTCACGGAAGAGATTGGAAGGGGTGCAGGAGGGGTTGTGTACAAAGGCATTTTAGCAGATCAAAGACACGCTGCAATTAAGAGACTCTATGAAGCTAAACATGGGGAAGGGGAATTCCTTGCTGAAGTGAGTATCATTGGAAAGCTTAACCACATGAACTTGATTGAAATGTGGGGCTATTGTGCTGAGGGAAAGCATAGATTGTTGGTGTATGAGTATATGGAGAATGGTTCTTTGTCTCAAAGTCTCTCATCCAACACACTTGATTGGACTAAGAGATATAACATTGCTCTTGGAATGGCAAGAGTTCTAGCCTATCTGCATGAAGAATGCTTGGAGTGGATTTTGCATTGTGATATAAAGCCCCAAAACATACTTCTTGATGCTACTTATCAGCCCAAGGTAGCAGATTTTGGCTTGTCCAAGCTACTAAACAGAGATGGCATGAACAATTCAAGTTTTTCAATGATAAGAGGAACAAGAGGGTATATGGCACCTGAGTGGGTTTACAATTTACCAATCACTTCCAAGGTTGATGTTTATAGCTATGGAATTGTTCTATTGGAGACGATAACTGGAAAGAGCCCAACAATGGATATTGAAACAGATGATGGAACAGAACCATATAATGGAAGGCTTGTAACATGGGTGAGAGAGAAAAAGAGGAGAACATCGTGGGTGGAACAAATCATGGATCCTACAATTGGGCCAAATTGTGATTTGAATAAGATGGAAATTTTGGCAACAGTTGCTTTGGACTGTGTAGAGGAAGATAAAGATGTGAGGCCCACCATGAAGCAAGTGGTTGAGATGCTTCAAAGCCATGAATGTTATGCACTGTGATGGATGCTATGCTAACAATTTCTATGTGCAACTCTTATACCGTGGCCTTATGAACCCATTGTTTATGTATGGAGATTGGCCAATTCGTTTGCTTGTTTTTCTTATCTACGTTCAAAAAATTTAAGTTGATGGTGTGTTGAGACTGTAGTTGATATTACTACTGTTTCTGATTGTACTATTTTGTTTATTTTGTTTTTGTTTTCCTCCCAAACATGTATTATATTTATCTATGTAAGATTGCTTAATCTAATAAAAGATCAGTTAGTGATTATAACGTATAGTTATCATATTTTAACCAATGTTATCCGGTTATAGTCTTGGATGACAATTACTCAAAAGAATAAATTTTGTAATTTAGAAAAAAAAAAAAAAATAGCTCAGTGTTAGTCTTGTCTGTCGTGTGTTGTCTAACCGAAAGGAGAATTTAGAATTTCTAGAGGGTATAGTTATTGATTTGGTTAAATTTGAGCAAGAGGGAACATATGTCAGGAAATCAAAATTTTATCTAGTTGTATTTTATTTATTTTATTTTTTATAGAATTTTTTTCTATATAATTTCTTGGCTTAGCGACAAATAGAGTTTTATGTACGGAATTAGCAGTAATAATATCTCAAATTATCTATTTTTTCTATTTTTTTATGATTTTTTTTCTCATTTATGGTAAATCTTAACTTATTTTGACTTCAAATGCAGATATAAATATATTTTAGAATTTAGTTCAGAATGGATAAAAATAGAAAAACATAAAAAGAATCCCAAAATAAAACTTTTATGTATTAATTGGAGTTTGTTCCTTTAGGAGCTGATAATCCAAAAATACAAAGAAAAAACAAATTAGTGCTAGAATGCAAGAAAAGGAGGTGTTGTGAAAGTTACCCTCACTCGTTCTTATTGTCGTGTTGCTGCTGAATTTTCAAGTGGATTACGTTTTTCAGCTAAATTGCGTGCTTGAGAGGCTATTTCAATTTCGCGAAGGGGAGACCACAATCGATTATGGTATCATCATAGTTGTGGCATAACGCAAACACTACGTTCAACCATCTTTGACGTTCAAACTTCAAACACATTTTTATTTCTCTGTGGAAAATAATCACTTTGAAATATATGCATGGCTAGAATATCACAAGTGATCTTTCTATAAAGGTAGTTGACGGGGATGAACTTAGCCCACCACTATTTGACTAAGTCTTTCACGGGGATTATATGCATTAGTGTAAAAACAAATCTAAAAAACTATCTCAACACAATAGAGGAAACTTTTTAAAGGAGACAAAGATTGAAGGCCTTGTTTAGGTCAACATGAAGTAGACCAATGTAAAATGACAAGAAAAGAAAAACTTCGAAGTGTTATTTTTTTTTTTAAAAAAAGAAATTTTATGATCTGGTTCATGATAAATAAGCCATCAGCGTGTTGCAGTTAAAAGAATTCTATCTTAATAACCATTACTCATGACAGACACTTAGTAACATCCCAAAAAATATATACACATATAATATTAATTTTGTGTCAGTAATGATAACATGCTACAACCAGTAGGAGCTTCCAGATCCGTTTCGACTATACGAACTATAAATTGGAGAATGTACGTCTTAACAAAGACTCACTTTAGAAAAATTAAATAATTTAATTAGTAAAGATTAACATCAGAATTACCTTACACCTTCATCTTACCTTTTGCACCTTCATCTTGCCAACAAGTTTTTTGGATTTTGGAGCAACATCCTTACCAGAAGGCTTTACGTTGAACTTCACCTTTAATTCATTTTTTTAATTGTAATGTTATTGGTGGCAATCTACATATTCAAGAATCAAAAAGTTAGATCAATAAAATTTTTATTTTTATGTTTACATTATCAATAGGTGATTCTTATTCCGATCTATTTACCTACCCGTAAACTCAATTAACTAATAATAAATATATTAAATCTTTTTATCTTTATAAATAACGTAAATATTTCGGCCAGACTCTCCATGATATACTATCTACCCATGACCATGTACAGTTAGCAACTGTTGTTTATACCATACACGACCGGATAAAGTAAGACTCGAGAGGAAGTTGACTTACCCAAATGGGAACATTTCATTGCCCAATCATGAAATGTTGGAAACCGAGGTGGGTGTGAATTTGAAGATGTTGCAGCCTCTGAACCAGTAGCCATTCTGCGAACATGAATCAAAATATTGGATTGATATACATTCCTATAAGTAGTTTGGTTAAGAAGTTATGCACTTTTAAAGAAGTTAAGAACTAAGATACAATTCAACTTTACTACGCTAACAACTAACTGCAATACGCAGCCAACTAGCCGGCCAACCCACTCACAGAATATTTGTGTATTTCTCTCTCTTCATACTTTATCTGTATACGTATTTCTCTTTCTTCACATTTTATAACTGGTTGTCTGGTTGTCTGCTTATTGCAGTTGTCTACCAAATATTTTTCGATACAATTATAATCAAATATACAACCTAACAAATTGGTCAGAGCTACCGTTTTTAACTTGGTTTTCTACCTAATCCCAGACATAGATTGCATATGTAAATCTTAAATTATGGTAAGAAGTAGTTTGCATAATCAAATATTTATTAATTGGTAAAATCGTACCTATTCGGACGATAATATGTAGCAAACCAGTCAACTCATTCACAAAATATATACGTTTCTCTCTCTTCACATTACACTTACGTATTCTTCTATCTGATTATCTGCATCTGCATATTTCAGATCTCTACCAAATATTTTTCATTCTGAAAATGCTTTTTATCCATGAATATCAAAGGAAAAACTCAATATTAACAATGAATATCATGAATATCAACAGCTGTTCAATTAAATCCTACCTTATCGACAGCTGTTCAATGAGGGCCAAAGGTCGAACTCAGAATCTTGCAAAGCTTCCTAACTGTTAATACAACTACTACTCAAATGTTTCCATGGCCAGAGTATAAATGCCAACAGCACTCCGATTGCATATGTGGACTGTAAGTTCCAGAATTCCTTGGATTGCTTCAACGTATCAAACCGTTCTAAAGCTACCCTCTCTTTCCAGTATTTTCTGCACCCACTAAATCATCAAAATTAATGTGATGGACTGGTTCACATGAGAATAAGAAAAATAGTGTTATCATGTACCCCGCAATACCTTCTTTTCATAAGCAGATAAAGTTATAACATATGCACGGCCTTAGAATAAACTCCAACCTGCATGAACAAAAAGAGTATTGGTCTTCCATAAAAGCAAAATTTTATAACTTAAAACTTAAGGCCTTGAAAATCATCATTGATGCAGTTGAACAAGCACATGCTTGTAGAAAATATGACCACGTTAATGAGAAACACATATTCATTAAATGAGTAGCATTATATGAGTAGCGAGTAGAGGGCAAACACTGTCTAAAAGACCTCCTAAGCGGAACATCAGGTTCACCAAAATCACCACCAACAATACCATTATCATCTGTGATCCCAATAGAATCATTTGACATATGATCCTAAACATCATCATTGTGATTGTCAAAATCTGCTACATTAGACATATGGGTCCGAGGACCTGGATTAAAATTAGTCAAACCACTAGTACTTGGAGACTCTAATTTTTCTAACTTTCCAATATCATTAATGGTTTGATCCTTCATAAAAATAACATCGCAGCTTCGAACAAGCTTCTTTTCTACTAGATCACAAAATTTGTAGCCAAATTCATCATGGTCATGACCAGTAAAGATGCGTTCTCGTGTCTTGTCATCTAACTTGAACGTCTCATCTTTTGGTACATGCACAAAAGTCTTACAACCAAGGACACAAAGATGGTCACATGAGACATCTTTCCCGTACCATACTCTATTAGGAATATCTGCTTCCAAAACAACAATAGGAGATAAATTTATAACATGTGCATCAGTATATAAAGTCTCACTTTAAAAAGTATTAGAAAATTTTACTTCAGAAAACAAACATCTAACTCTCTCCATCAATGTCTTGTTCATCTTTTCTGCCAAGCCATTGAGCCGAGGAGTCTTGGGGGCGTCATCTTCTAATGTTAAATACCCTGTTGCCTACAGTATTCATCAAAAGGTCCACAATATTCACCACCATTTTTTAGCTTCTTTCCAGTTTCTCTCTCCACTAAAGCTTGAAATTGTTTAAAGACATCGAATACTTGGTCTTTTTTCTTTAAAACAAAAATCCAAAGCTTTCTTAAATGATCATCAATAAATGTGACAAAGTAAAGTCCACCATTAAAAGTCTTGGTCTTCATTGGACGACAAAGATCTGAATGCACCAACTCAAGCACCTTTGATTCTCTAGATGGAGGATGGCTTTTCAAAGAAACTTTGTGTTGTTTTCCAGCCAAGCAATGAGTACATTTTTCTCCTTTCAAACCTGCTGGCAAATTCTTCTCCGCTAGACACTTCAACTCTTTCTACTAATGTGGCTAAACCTCTTATGTCATAAATAAGATGAACTATCATAATCAACAACATTTACATCATTAAATAAAATAGATGTTTTCAGTCAATACAAACCAAAAAATTTCTTACCACGAGCCACAACCAAAAAATCCTTAGTGAGCTTCCATTGTGCATCACCAAAGGTATTAAAATAAATGTCATCATCTAGAGCACCAGTAGAAATCAAATGAAATAGATGGATGGTGCGTGCCTAACATTCTTCAAAATAAGTTTTGTCCCATTGTTAGTTTCCAAACAAACAGTACCTATACCAATTACCTGTGTAGTATCGCTATTACCCATCTTTAATACACTAAAATCACCTAGAGTATAAGATGAAAACAAAATCCTTCCTGAAAGTCACATGGAAACTGACACCACTATCAACAACCCAACTAAAATCATCACAGGCAACATTAATCTGATTCTCATCATAAATGATCACAAGATCTAGTGGCGAAGACACAATTACTATTCTCATCATTCTTCTTGTCTTGCTTGTTGTCATTCTTCAGCTTAAAATAATATTTCTGAATATAACCCATTTTACCACAATAGTGGTACTCAAACATTTTCTGCTTAGACTTTGATATGCTTCGGCGAATGATTTTTCTTCTATGACCTCTATCATGATCTCTGTCTTTATTTCTCCCCCTGTTTTTAGTATCAAAAACCTCTGCTTGCAAAGAAGAAGCATGTTGAGTTTGTCGCCGAATTTCTTTTTTCAAAATGGCAGGTTTGACAAATTTCATGGTCGAACTCCACCAGGAGCCAGAACTTGTTGAAGTAACACACAAATTCTCCCATGAATCAGGAAGAGTATTAGAAACCAAAGTCCTAAAATTTCATCTTCAAATTTAACATCAAGCCAATTCTAAACATCCTTCAAATTCATTCAAATGATCGGAAAGGAACGTACCTTCTTTGTACCTTTAGAAGCATACAAAGTTTCAAGCTAGTCCCATGAAGTCTTAGCATGTGAATCATTGACAATATGATTCGAAACATTATTATCTACCCATTAACGAATAAAGCAACAAACTATCTCACGCTCAAAAGTTCAATATTCATTAGACTTGTTTTTAGGTTTCTTAGTAGCTAACATAGGTAAATGTAATTTCTTAACAAATAGAAGATCCTTCATTTTGTCTCTCTACTTATGATAATTAGTCTCATTCAAACTAATCATTTTACCATAATGAGGTTTCATCATTCAGTCAGTAAATTCCCCAAAAATTAAAATAGATCAGCGCTGATCAAGGGCAGAGCTAAACTTTAGGGGGTGTGATGGACTAACATTTTTTTTTTTCATTTTAATTTTATATTTTTTTACTTTTTTAATTTCAGCTTTATCTTTTTTTATTAGTTTTTCCATTTTACTTTTTTCATTTTAACTTATCACTCTTTAAATTTATTATTTAATTTATCTAAAATAACATAGTGCACTTTTAAAAAATAAATTAAATTTTTTTAATTTATTTAATTATAATTTTTGTGTAATGTATTAAAAAATGCATCATGAATGATAATAAAATGATGTCATGGCCAATGACTTCCATGAGTTGTGGTAAAATTTTAAAACTAAAAATAATAATTAAAATTTTTAAATTAAAAATGATTATGACAAAAGTATTAAATGTGTATGTTTTCAAAATTAAAAGTTAAAAATATAAAATAATTAAGATTTATTATATAAAAAAGAAAATTAGAAAATTAGGGGGCATCGCCCCTAAGCTCTAACTTACCTCCGCGATAGCTCTAATGTCATTTGTTATGATTGGGAATGATACAGCTACGCAACTAAAAAATATGTAAAATAAAACATTTTCCTTAACTAATATACGTTAATATAAAATTTCGGGTGAAAGAAAAAAAGAAAATGCAAAGTGATTGATAATCTAGTTAATGTGTAAGTTACTCGCTAATTCTGTTCCCTTCAAAAAGTCCACCCAATAAGTTTCCTTTAAATTTTCACGTCACACGTGATTTAAAGTGTTAAAATAATTTAGTTAATGGTTGGATTATATATTTGATATTTATAGTTTAATAAATTTATTTTTTACTCCTCACAATTTAAAAATATCATTTTACTCTCTTTAGTTTAAAAAGTATTCGTTTTAATTTACATTTTAATTCCTTTTAATATCTATCATTAAAATATTAAAAAATAAAAAAGAATTGAAATTTAAATTACACGGATTGAGAAAGTCAATTCTTAAATTATATGAACTAAAATGTTCACTTTAAAATTAAGGACTACAAAAAGTAAAATGTGAGAAAATATAAGGACTAAATAAATATTAACCCTTTAATATTTTTTAAAAGTATGTTTTAAAATTTTTGAAATTGATCATCTATCTAACTTTTTCATTTATTAACTATTTTCTCATTTAACAACCTTCCACTTAATTTATTAATGTGTTTATATTCATATTTGTCAATGCTAAAATGATAGTCATAAAAATAACTATATATAATTCATAAATTGGAAAAATATAATATATAAATATTTGCAGCGAATTTAAATTAGCAGCAAGATTTGCATGTAAATCTGCAATAAATTCCAAACAAAAACTTATTTGCATGAAATTTATTAAAATTAATAATATACATTTCCTACGAAAATAAATCTTGAAAATTTTTTTAGAAATTTTAAAAAATGCTTCGAAATTTCTTGGGAAAATTGCTAAGTCCATTGTAAAAATTTCAGCAAATTCCTACCGATTCTTTTCATGCAAAAAAAAATATCTGCAAGAAAAAGGAACATTTCTAGTACTGCAATCAACACAAGCCAATAGCCATGCTTTCTTGTGCTCTGGCCAGATTCAAGGGCCTCATATTATCTTTTAATACCTCTGCAAACATTTAGCAGCTTGTGCTTTTTTGAAAGTCGTGATCAGATTGTGATTGGCAATGGCGAAGGTCTAGACATCACCTTCTTAGGTTTATCTAAATTCACTTCTTACAACAAAAGTGTTTCTATAATTCTCAAAAATCTCTTATGTGCACCTTCTATAACCAAAAAGCTTGTCAGTTTTAGCAAGTTTTGTAAAGATAAAAATGTTTACTTTGAGTTTCATTCTACTCATTGTGTTGTTAAATCTCAAGTCACTATAAAGATGTTGTTCTGCAAGGAAATGTTGGTGAGGATGGACTATACTAGTTCGCTCCGTTGTTGCATAGTCATGCACTCTTTCAAAAAAAAAAAAAAATAGTACTTAAATTTCACATTTTGTACCTCTTGTAAACACTTTTTTTCCCAATAGTGTGAAATTAGCCACTTCGCATTCTAAACTAGGACATCCAATTGATGCAATGAAACTTGTATTAAGAAGTTGTAATCTATCACTCTTAATAAAGATGATGTTGGTTTCTGTTCATTTTGTTGCCTAGGCAAGTCTCAAAAACTCCTTTCTTACGCTTCTAACACTGTTTACTTTCAGCCTTTACAACTTGTTTTAAGTGATTTGTGGGGTTCTACACCCATCACTTCTTCTTGAAATTTTCATTACCATGTCATCAATTTTATTGATGCTTATAAAAGATTCACTTAGATTTATCTAACTAAAATGAAAGTCTGAAATCTTAAAAGACTTTAAATAATCTTGGTTGAAAAATAATTTAATCTTCTTATAAATTTTCTTTAAACCCGTTAGGGTGGTGAAATTTTCAGACCTATATCAATCCTTCACAAAATGGTATCAATCATTAAAATTATTTGCCCTACACTCATCAACATAGTGTTGTGGAACGCAAAAACAGAGGCATATTATAGATCTTGTTTTAACATTAGCGTAAAAATAGTCTTTTACGTCCACTAACAACCATTTTTTTTTTTTTGTCTATTATGGAACTGACATAGTAAGTAGGTGATGAAAAAAATTTATTTTTTACGTTAGTTATGAAACTAATATGAAAATTAGTTTTTTTTACGTCGGTTATTAAAAGAATTGAAGTAAAAAATTCATACTTTTTACGTTTCAATAATCTATTTTTTGTTGAAATAATAACACCCTTAAATTACTACCGTCAAAATGTTATAAATTCTCTATAGTTCATGGGAAAATAATTTCACCATTAAATGTGAGAAACTAAACTTCATTTCATAGAGTAAATTTTAATATAAAATTCAACAATTGTATATATCTCATTAAATACATTAATGTCTCAAATAACGAAATATCTAACAAGAAGTTTCAACTTTTACAAATAGAATCAGTGAATCAAAATTAAGGAAAAGTCACAACATACCAAGTCTTCATGTAATCAGGTTCCTTTCTTAGCCTAGGGTCTTTCCACCTCCAACAAACTGTTCATCTGTTCGTCCGTTTACGTGGTCATCACAGTTGTTAACCACATACACAACCACATGATTACTTCACATTTTAATAAAACAATGAGATTAACAATGGCAGTTCAATACAATAAATATCAGAAAATACAGGAACACCCCATTCACAACTTATCATAATCAATCACGTTGTGTAATCCAATATGATGCATGTTACTCACAATTCACTCTCATTCCATGCAATACCATTAAAACAACTAAGCGATATCTAAGAGTACATGTCACCTCTGAAACTTTCACTAGCGATATCAGACAGTTACAATCAGGGTAACCAGTGCTGCAACATGAGTCACTTCCCACTCATGGTGATCAGCCGTAGTGGAAGCTTTCCACACCGAGAATACCCTTCAAGTCCTAAGCCATTACATCGACCTGCCAGGGACCAATTGTTCTAGTTCTATTCATCGTCACTTTTTAAAAACATTCTCGTTTCACTTAGTATTCATGATAATCATCGTCATTTTCTTGGAAATGTCATGCCTCACAAGCACGTCCACCAGGGGTAACCTCACTGCTTCTCCACCACAGCAAGCATCAATCCCTCTTACCTTCAAACAATTACAACCGATTATCATGAACCTAAGCAATTTATTGATGCAGTATGTTCCGTAAAATCAATCTCTCAACCCACACCGATTATTTCACCATAACAAAATATTTAACACCACAATAACCTTAAACGAAAACAATCATGTAGAAATTAAATACAACGTAAAAGAGGGACAACATGTAACACCCAAACTATGAAAAAATAAATCTTAAACCAAAACTTACATATAGAAATATATAAGTAAACAAGGTAAAAATGTCAAATTAAGTGATATTTAACATCACATGATTAAGATTGAGAAATTAAAACTGAGAATTAAAATAAAAATAATAATTATTAACAAATGACACAATATAAAATAAATATAAACAACCTAATTTAATAATTTAAAAAAAACTAAATTGTTAAATATTAACTAGACTTTTAAGGTACTGTAGTGCTGAGATTAACTTACCCGGCTAGAAACCTCATAACCACTCCCATCTGAGGTAAAACTTTCCACAAAACCAATTCAAAGCACTTATCACTCAAAATATCCTCTAATATGAAAACTATCTTTATTTAAAATTCTTTTAATTTGAAAACTAGCTCTGTTGCAAAGAAACTCTCAAAATAAATATACACATAATTATACTTTTCTTTTTCAAAATAAAAAATACTTATATCAATTTAATTCTTTCTTTAAAAACACAAAACATTTTTCATTTCTTTATAAAAACACATGTTTGCCTACAGTTTCCTTTTACTCTCTAAGTAACTGAAAATCAGAATGTTATAGACCTTATCCTTGACCATAGGTTGAACTCTTTAACAATAACTCCTATCACAATAGAAATCTCCCTGACTTAACTCAACCAATGAAAGTATCAACTAATGGGGAGACTTTCTATTGGGCATATATATTGAGATCCTGAATCTCCAGGAAGTATATGAAATGTCATCCTTGAATTTGGTGGATTGCGGCTTGCACATTTGACACTATCTCAAATGATTCGACCTTATAAAAGACGGCTCTTAAACCTATTTTTCTTATAAATGTTTTTTTTTCAAGAAAAGTAATAACCATCACTAGTACACTTTAAGCATACTACGACGGTTCAAAAATAAACACTACGACGGTTCCAAAACCGTCGTTGATTCCGGTGTCGTAGTCTGTTTTTACAGACTACGACGGTTCACTAAAACCGTCGTAGTGTGTAGTTACAGACTACGACGGTTCTACATTAAACCGTCGTAGTCTGTAGTGTAATAATGGATTAATTACAGACTACAGACTACGACGGTTATAGTGAGAACCGCCGTAGTCTGTAACTACACACTACGACGGTTCTCGTTAAAAACCGTCGTAGTCTGCTAATTTTTTTTTAATATTCTGTTTGTTTTAACGTTTTTCCCAAATTTATTGTACCTGTTTTAACAGATAGTCCATACACATACAACCCAATAATTTCACAATTGAGAATAAATAAAATGGTTCATAATTGAAACTTCAAAATAAACCTAAAGTTATACTTTAACTTAGAAACTATTCTACATAACAAAATTGTAATAAACTAAAATGATTGTAATCAATTAAAATGAATATGGTTGTACACAACTAAAACTCAATGAAATGAGTATATCATTCTAATCCTACAACTAACAATTAATAAATTCATAAAATTAACATCTAAATTTCTAATTATCATCATCAAAAGAATCAACTGTGTTTTGTTGCTTACTACAATAGACCAAAAATGTCGCCCATTGCTTGCGAGTGTAGTCGATGGCTTCTTCGGCAAATGACATTGAGTCACTAAATGTCTGGAAAGGAATGAATAATTATTAATAACATGTTTCATTAATTAAATTATGAGAATGATATAGGTTAAATGTACGTACCTCTATCCAATTTTTGGTTATGCCCATCTGAATTATGTTTTCCATCCACTGCATGACATATAAACCACATTGCGGGCGATACGTTTGTTTATTAGCCTACAAAGAATAGAATGATTTATCATAACACCTTAATTGTATTAAAAGTCAAGTGACATAATGTTGTATTACCAGTTTCCTAAGAGAAATTTTTTTACCTTTGTTATTACAAAATCAAGTCTTGGTCTTGACCGATTTTGCTTGTGAGCATATGATGTGCAACACGAATACTGGTAAAATAAATTATACATTAATGTCATGTTATAATAATTAAATATAAGTCAAATGAAAGATAACAATTATAAAACATTTACATACCCTTCAAGCACTTTCTTCAACTTCGGAGGGAGAGGTTTGTGCAAGGAGCAAAAGAAGACCGTCAGATGATCCATTGGGCAAAGCACTAAAAGTTGCCAATGGCCACTACATATAAAATAAAATATTGTTATAACACCGCATTTTAAATTTTAGTATATCAATACTAATTACACTTACTTGTGAAGGTATGGTGCAAGGTACATCCTCTTTTTCGATTGGCCAGTCCAATCCATGATATATGACTTGGCATCAGCTGAATTATCTGCCAAGCCCAATATCGATTGTGGCTCAAGGAATCCATACACAATCTGACATGTGAATGTACAGAGGCATGTTATTGGCTCTACCAAATATTTTTGGATCCCAATAGAGCTCCAAAGGTCTGCTCCTAATCATATTGGCCAACTCCATCAAGCTTTGCATAGGATCTTCACTTGGCTCTGGCTGTGGTCTAGGTTTCCTGGTTGTAAGTTTCTTCTTTGGCGTTTTGATCTAATAATAAAATAAATTGTTAGAAACATGATAAATAAACATGATAAATATTAAATAAATAAAATTTGATTACACACCTTTGCACCCAATTCATTAACAAGGTGTTTAGGCCATGCAATGAAAGTACCAAGAGCTTGGCCTACCAATTGCACCTCTTCAGTGGGCAAGGGAACTGGAGCATCCGGGTCATGTGCCTCGTCAACGGTGACCCTGACCTCATCATCTCTCATGGGTTTACCATGTATGGTTGCTCCTCCCCCCACTACTCTTCCGGTGGCCACCAATCTAATAGGGTTTTCTTCAACATACAACCCACATTGAGAAGCATTGGTGGGGCTTCGTTTATCTGGTGAGCAACTCAATTTGGTGCTCACACCAACAGCCTGCATCACCTCTGTGCCACTTCCTACACACTGCCTATGTAGGGCTAATTGCTGCATCACCTCTTGTGTAATTTGTTCCCTCAAAGATTTAGTAACCTCTGCAGTGATACTTTGCCGGAGGGACTTTATTGTTTGTGGGGTGATATCGGATTCATGACATCGATGGTGTGAAGATTTTCCAAAGTATGAAACAATCCCCACACCCTGACCAATGCCACGAACACGCCCTGGGTGTTCCGGTTTGCCAATGGCAGATGAAAGGATGTCATCCCTTCCCTGTGGCACAAATGAGCCCTGACTGCTCTGCTCAACTAGAGAATCCTACAATACCAGGAATAGTAAATAAACTTAATTAAAACATGCAAATTTTTCAATTTGCCTTAATATCATCAATTAATAATGTTAATTAACTTACAATTTTTTCAACAACACGCTGAGTAGATGAAGATGTGAACTCCCCTGAGTTCTTGATCCTTGCTAACTTCCATTTTTCATGCCTTTTTGGTGGGGATGGTGGACCATCAAAGGATAACGAAGGATCTGTTGCAGTTGCTTCTTCCCGCATCCTTTGCTTCTGAGTCAATATCCTTTCCTCTAATACTTTATAACCACCCCGAGACAAAAGATGAGGATAATCATTTCTTGCTTGACATTCCTTTGCCTTATTCCTCTTTGCCTGTTACACAAAATTAACATTTAGTAATTGTTCAACACTGGAAAATATCATTTCAAACTAACCAAACTAACCTGCCAATTAGGAGACAAACGTATCTGAACAAACTTTTCCCATGTTTCTTCATCTATGCCCCTATAAGTAGGCATAGGAATGTTGCCATCTTCTTTATTATTATCATATATGTACTTAGTCAGTTGAGACTTCCATTGCCTAAACATGGTAGCCATAGATGACATGACCTTCAGCCTGATGGACTCCACATTAGGAATATCAAAAGTGACCTACAAAAAACAAATTTTAGTTTAGTATTTTGCAATATACCTAAATGAATACCAAATAATAATGAGGAAATTAATTACCAGAATATCCTGCCATAGCATGTTCCGCTGAGGCATCGGAACATCATCCCAAGTAGGGGTAAGGATAGATATGTGCTCATGGACAAGGAACCCCAAGTAACTCCTGAATTTGGGCCCGTTATCACCACTAGCAATGCCCGTGCGCACATCAGCATCAATGTGAGTCTGTTGACCTTTGCCCCGTCTGACTGTTAATTCCTTCAAACATGTGGTCTTTTTGTATACTTTGTTGGGGTCAGGTGACTGATCAGCCACGTTCCTGTTTAAAAAGCAATTGAACGTCAATAACATAATCAAAATTAAAATTACAAATGAAAGTCAATCCCATAATAATAATAAAAATTACAATTGAAAGTCAATAACATAATCAAAATGAATATTAAATTGGTCAAATAATCAAAGTAACTATTTTTTGGTCATGGCAAAGTAACTAATTTTTGCCCTAAATATAACTCCACGTTAGGGTGTACACCTATATCTATTAAACAATGTTTGAATAAATAATTTTGGTTAAAATATTATTACCTATATGTGCTTGCATTTACTTTTAAAATAATTTATTTATAGGAAAAAATATTACTAAATTAGTTTAAAAATTATAGTTAAACAATTTATTAAATATTACAAACAATTATATATAATATTTTAGTAACATTTATATAAAAAAATATTTGGCAGTTAAACAAAATTGCATCAAAATTTTACTCATCAATTGCATAAAAATTATTCTCTAAGGTTGTTGTGTACTAATCAATTGCATCAAGCATTGCACTCTAAGGTTGGTGTCTTGGGCATTTTATCAAACACTTGGCATACAACATCAAAATTGAAGAGTAAGTGTATCAAAAGTGAAGAAATCAACCCATTCAATATCAATCAAATTCAAAATTGCATCAAAATCAATCAAAAAGCAACAAATAACAACTTAATGAACCTTAAAAATCCAAAGGAACCGGAGTGTACCTTAAAGTTGAAATTCGCGGAAAAGCTTCAAAATTGATTGTGTGCAGGCTTTGGTTTTGCTTGTTCTCCAAAAACGTGTCACAAATGGCTTCAATAATGCTTGAATAAGGATTCAATGGAGGTTCAATGGAGGTTTTAGGGCTAATACCGAGAGGGAGAAGAGAGTTGCAATGATTTCGCGTAACGGGAACGAAGCACAGTGCTTCGTTTTTAATTTGAATTCATTCAACACACTACGACAGTTTTAGTGTAGCCCCCAAAAATCACAAAAATGCCACTACTAACAGACTACGACGGTTAAAATGTGAACCGTCGTAGTTTGTTGCCCACTAATTACGAATAAAAATATGAGATTTTTAGTAAGATTTTAATTTCAATTACGAACTTTTTTACTTTTATCTTTGAAAGTTCTCATTTTTTTTCATTTTAAAAAATTGAATATTTACATAAAATTCAATAAATAATTTTAGTTCTTATAAATTCTAAAAGTTCTTTTAAATCTTATAAACTCATATGATAAAAATTCAATAAAATTAAAATTATAAATCATAATCATAATTTTTTAAAAAAAGAATCTTATTAGATAAATTATATGTTCTTATGAAATATTTTAAAATATACCAGACTTTTTTTATGTTAGAGTTATCTATTAAAATCTTAATCTAATGCATCCTTAAATCTTAATTTTTTTATAATTACATGAATAGATTAGAAATTAATTTTTTGATTTATCTATTTCATTTAGTTAAATCAATTTAAAATACTTTTGTTGCAGTAAAATTTAAATGATTATTTTAATTTCTGTAATTAATTATTTAAGAAAATTTGATTTTATGTTGACACGAGAATGATTTTCAAATAAGATGCCTGATAAAACATTTTTAAATTAAATACTTTTAAAAGATAAATATATTTTAAATAAAGAGTTTTAAATTGAATAAATTACTTGACAAATTTATAAATCATAAAAAATAATTATTTTATCTTAAAGACCAATTATTTATTGAATAAATTTAATTGATATTTTTATTGGATTATATATAAATTAGTATTATAAGAATTAAGTAAGTGTGTTAAAGACTCGTTAAGTTACTGTTATAATACCAAAGTTATCCAAATAAGATTAAAGTACAAATTTATCTGTTAGTTATATTCTATTTAAGGAAAACTTAAGAGTTGATAATATTTTACACCGTTTAATTGAATGGTTATATTTTTATTGGAAAAAAATATGCTTTTGGTTTTGTAAATTTAAAATGACTGACTTTAATTCTTCTAAAAATATTTTATCTTGTTTTAGTTCCTATAATTTAAAAATATATCACTTTAATCTTTAAAATTATATCACTTTATTCTTTTAAATTGGAGTGGTTTAGATAATGTTTTTGAATGTTATTAGACATTATATATTTTACTTTGAAGACTAAAAATATTACATTTTAAAAGAGACTAAAATAGGATGTAAAATTTCAGAGGGATTAAAAATAAACTTTATAAATTTTAGAAGGACCAAAATATAAAATTTGTTCAGGTAGAAAAGTGATACAAATTAAGACAATAAAATAAATAAATAAGGAAATTAATTTAAAAAATGAAAAATATATAAAGCATCAAATATATAAATAAAAGTATATAAATATAAAATATTTGCTTTATAATTTCAAAAGTATTAAAATGATTAGATCGTCCATAAATAAAGATCGACCAGAGTCGAAGAAGTTAAAAGTCTTGGTGGACAGCTAGCTAAGTGCCATAGATATGAGAAATTATTATATGCAAGGCTCAACGTGATTTTTCTTACGTAACAAATTGCTACGTGAATAACTGGGAAGTCACGGTCTCAAAGATATGGTTATTTTTAATTTTTAAAATGAAAAAAATTAAAATATGAATAAAAATAATAATAATTTTTACGTTCAAATTAAATTTTTATACCATTAAAATTTCTCTTGTCTTTTAGAAAGTTAAATATAAGAACTTTATAAATTAATTAGCTCACAAAAATTAATTTGAATTTTTAAAAATATCTTTTAATTTTTTATTTAATTTTTCTAGATAAAATTTCTCCTGATAGTTCCATTAGTCTCATTAACATCGTGATGTTCTTGTGTATGTAATTAAGAATACAAATTGAGATTTGTGTATATAAAACATATCTTATATAGAAATAATATTAACGGTTCAGATTAGAATAAATTAACCTTAACATTCTGTTTTAAGGTACACTAGTAAAAAAATCGCATATTAAAACGCACAAACCACTACGGTTCTAAGGTAACCGTCGTAGTGTGTGACGCGGTGACATTTTTGTAATTTTGATGTTACAGACTACGATGGTTTTCAGTTGAACCGTCTTAGTCTGTAATGCGGTGGTACTTTTGTAATATTTATGGTACAGACTAAGACGGTTCAATTGAAAACCGTCATAGTCTGTTTGGCCACTTCTCCTTCTTCGCGTAAACCATCTCCTTCTTCACGTAAACCCTCATTCCCTGTTGCTTCCCTCATTCTCCCGCGAAACCCACACTTCTCCCCCAATTCCGTCACAAGCTCCGCACCCTTCAAACAAACTCCTTCATCCTTCCTCCTTCATGAACTCTTCCGCGAACCTCCTTCATCCCTAAACCTCCTCCTCCGGTGCCAATCTCGTTTGTCCTTCATGAAAGTCCAAACCCCCGTCAAGAGGCTTCATAAAGGTGCATTATTGAATTTGGTTTATTGATTCGTTTAGGGTTGATTTGTGTTTGATTGATTTCTGCTGATTTATTTATGTTTGGATTGATTTGATTAGCATGCCTTCAATGTTTGATTAGCATTCACTATCCTTGGCAGAATTGCTTGATGCAGAGTTGTTTAGAAAACAGTTAGTTAACTTGTTTTCTCTAGTATTTTCTTTTTTCATTCACCGAATTAATGTAGTTAGTATATATGCAAATCCATGCATCGACCTTGCTGCAAGAATCCAATATTTTTATCTAAAAACATATCATCTAATTAAAGTAGCCTATACAGCAGAATAAAATTATAGTGTTGTGCAATTTCTTCAACTCCAGGTATACCTGAAAAATATCCTGTTGCTGTTATTATGTGGGACTGAGAAATTAAAGCTTTGTGTTCAAATCATAACCAATTGAGCTAATTCATAACCTATTTCCTACAGCCACGTAGGTCCAAAATTATAACTAAATTGGGTTGAGACGGGTCAACATAACTTTTGTATGCATCAAATCCGAATTGACTTGACTTGGTTTGAATCGGGTCAAACCAATTTCAAGAATTAGATATAACATGTAGTAATGTGTGTACTTCATTTAATTAATTTGTGAAACATAATTTAAATGTAACTTTTGCAGAATATATTCTTGACATGTTGTTTAACTCCTTAGTTAAGTTAAGTGTAATTAAATGAATTAAAATATAAATGTGATTAAGACGAAGTGAATGAAGTATAGGAAGAAATAAAAAAAAATAAAAATTTTTTATGTTATTTTCTTAGGTTAATAATGAAGGAGATGCCATCACCTGAATGTAGTGCATATATATATGATAGTGCATTTTAACATTCTGTTGTTGCCATACACATTCTTGACCAAATTTTCACAGTTCTTGTTGCTGTCATGGTATAAAATTCTGCATTTTTTTTTCTTTGTCGCATGCATGATCAAATAAGGAGCCTTGCTTTGATTGAATGTGCTTTTTGTTTCATTGCTGCATCTTGCTAAAAGAAAAGTACCGTGCCATATTCATGCATGCCCTGCAATTTTGTATTGCATTGTGTACTAAAAAATGATGGTTTTTTAAGAAGGAACCGAATGCTACAGTTCCCTGCATTTCCCTTAATCAATTAGCTTGCTGCATAAGGGTTGTGTACTGCACTGTTAGTGCACATATGCTAGTTGATTTTGATTAACTTCATTGTTGTTTTGATTTAATTCTTTAGATTAAGTATTTCTTGTTTAATATCTTTAGGAGCTACGATTGATCATTTTTCAAAGTTTATAATTGGAAGCTTCACATCATATTGTAAGACAAAAAGAAGAGATTAGATATGTGATAGTATAGTTGTCATATGGTTGCTTTATTCATCTTTCTTTTCATTTGTTATTGATTTTGTGGAACTATGATTAGGAACTGGTCAATTTTATTAATTCTGTGATAGTATAGTTGTCATATGTTTACTAGATATGCTTTGCACTTTCTTTAGCACCTTGTTTCTGTCCACGTAACCTGTCACTGTTACATTGCTTTGCTTTCTATTTACCATTACTTGTTTCACACATGGATTCCATGTTTCCAATTAGTCCAAAGTTAGTTAACTATTTAATCTGGCTGATTCTGATTTGGCATTTTTCCTTTGCACTCCAAAAACTAACAACATATTTGTAGTGTCTTGGTATAAAAAGTTTATTTGTTTGCTCTGGTGTTGTATTTCCAACAAACTAAAACTAACTACCCTTAACAATTGTAAAACATGATCAAAAGCCACAAGAGAGGATAGAAGGTGCTGGTGTTGATTATAACACCTTAAGACTGTGAATGTTTACTTGTCTGCCTTTTCATATCTGAAACTGCTCAAATATGTCAAAGACTAGTAGCATTCAATAAGCTTAATTAGCAAGCTTATCAAAACTAAACATATCAGTAATTATGGCAAAACTGAACATATAAGTAATTATGGCAAAACTGAACACATCCCTCAAAAATTCTGGCTAGGGGTGCACTTTGATGATTCAGGTCAAACCCTTGTTAACTTTAGTAGAGTTGGTTACCAGGATGAATTTTTCATAATGGCACAACAGGCTAGACAAGTTTTCTATGTCAAAGATCCTTCAAATGAGATGTTATATGTCGTTATGCACGGGAAAAGCAGCGAACCTGAACTTGACAATCTTAACATTGATCACATTCCTGGATTTTCATCTCATATCCCAATTATATCCGAGGAAATTGATGTTGATGATGTACACGCTGTTCTTCATGATCATAATGAAGGAATATATATTTGATCATTCAAGGTGCTAGTAAATAAATAATTTCATTTTATTTACAATTTTACTTTTATTCTTTATGTAAATTTGATGTTTATCCAGTTATTGACTTTCAATTTATTTTTAAACAGGCACATGGCTGATCAGTCACCTGAACCTAACAGAGTATATATAGAAAGACCACATGCGTGAAGGAATTAACAGTTAGACGTGGCAAAGGTCAACAGACTCACGTTGATATAGATGTTCACACGGGCATTGCTACTGGTGATAATGGGTCCATATTTAGGAGTTATTTGGGCTTCCTTGTCCGTGAGCACATATCTATCATAACCCCTACTTGGGATGATGTTCCAATGACTCAACGGAACATGTTATGGCAGGATCTTCTGGTATTTTCTTTGCTACTAATTATTTGGTATTTATTCATTTCAGTATATTATTCATTATTGTATTGCTAAATAATAACAATTTTATTATTTTATATAGGTCACTTTCGATATTCCTAATGTGGAGTCCCTGAGACTGAAGGTCATGTCATCCATGGCTACCATGTTTAGGCAATGGAAGTCTCAACTGACCCGGTACATATATAGTAAAGAAGATGACAACATTCCTATGCCTAATTATAGGGGCATAGATGAAGAAACATGGGAGAAATTTGTTCAGATACGTTTGTCTCCTGAGTGGCAGGTTAGTTTGAAATGATATTTTCCAGCATTGAACAATTACTAAATGTTTATTTTATGTTACAGGCAAAGAGGAATAAGGTAAAGGAGTGTCAAGCAACAAATGATTATCCCCATACTTTGTCTCGAGGGGGTTATAAAGTATTGGAGGATAGGATCTTGACTCAGAAGCAAAGGATGCGAGAAGAAGCAACTGCAGCAGATCCTTCTTTATCATTTGACGGTCCTCCATCCCCACCAAAGAGGCATGAAAAATGGAAGTTAGCTAGGATGAAGAAGTCAGGCGAGTGGACATCATCATCTTCCAAGTGCATTGCTAAAAAGATTGTAAGTTTATTTACATTCTTAATTGATGATATTATTTTTAGATTAAATTTTGAATGTTTTAATTAAAGTAACAACAACAATTATTCCTTACTTGCTGGATTCCCTAGTTGAGCATAGCAGTCAGGGATCATTTGTGGCACAGGGAAGGGATGACATACTTTCATCTGCTATTGGCAAACCCGAACACCCAGGGCGTGTTCGTGGTGTTGGTCAAGGTGTGGGGATTGTTTCATACTTTGGAAAATCATCACACCATCGATGTTTTGACTCTACAATCAACCAACAAACAATAGAGTCCTTGAGGCAAAGTATTACTGAAGAGTTACCGCTAGATGAGGGAACAAATAACAGAAGAGATGGCTGCAAAAGTTTCACAGAATATCATGCAGCAATTAGGCCTATAAGGTTAGTGTCTAGGAATTGCTACAGAGGTGAGACAGACTGTTCGTGTTAGCGAGAAATTTAGTTGCTCACCAGATGGGGACATCCCCGAAGAAGCTTTTCAATGTGGGTTGTATGTTGAAGAAAACCCAAATAGATTGGTGGCCATTGGAAGAGTTGTAGGGGGCGGAGCAACCATACATGGTAAGCCCATGCGAGATGATGAGTTGAGGGTCACCTTTGATGACGCACATGACTCTGATGCTCCACTACCCTTGCCCACTGAAGAGGTGCAGCTGGTAGGACAAGCTGTTGGTACTTTCATTGCATGGCTAAAACATCTTGTTAAGCAATTGGGTGCAAAGGTATGTATTGTTTATATATTTATTATTAACTTATAATATATGTAACATGTATCTAAAAATTTATTTTATTAGATCAAATCCCCAAAGAAGAAACTTACCCCAGGAAACCACGATCAGAGCCAGAGCCAATTGATGATCCTTTGTAGTGCTTGTTGGAGTTGGCTAATAAGATTAGGAGCAAAAGTTTAGAGCTCTATTGGGATCAAAAAATCTTTGGTAGAGCCAACAACATGCCTCTATACATTCACATGTCAGATCGAATGGAGATGTATTCAGGCATGGACGAGATGAACCTAAGTCACATGTAATTTTGGATCATGTAAGTACTTTAACTATTAAATAAATATGTTAATTTTCAAATTTATTACATTTTCTAACATGATTTTCAATATGATTCAGGTATTTGAATAACATATCTATTGAAATGGGCAACAACAATGTTTATGGATTCATTGAACCACAATCCATATTGGGCTTAACAGATAATGCACCTGATGCCAAGTCGTATATCATGGATTGGATTGGCCAATCAAACAAGAGGATCTACCTTGCACCGTACCTTCACAAGTAAGTATAATTTATATTGATATACTAACATTTAAACAAAAACTATAAACAATCATTTATGTTACATGTAGTGGGCATTGGCAACTTATTGTTCTTTGCCCGATGGATCATCTGACGGTCTACTTTTGTTCCTTGCACAAACCTCTCCCTCCGAAGTTGAAGAAAGTGCTTGAAGGGTATGTAAATGTTATTTAATTGTTAATTTTCATTTGACGTATATTTAATTATTATAGTTTGATATTAATGTATAATTTAATTTAACCAGTATTCATGTTGGACATCATATGTTCACGAGCAATAGTCGTTCCAGACCAAGACTTGATTTTGTAATAACAAAGGTAAAAATGTTTATCTTAGGAAACACAATTACAACATTATGTACACTTGTAATACACATTCAATTCTTTGTAGGCTAACAAGCAAACCTATCGACCGCAATGTGGTTTCTATGTCATGCAGTAGATGGAAAACATAATTCGGATGGGCATAATAGACCGTTGGTTAGAGGTACATACTTTTTACCTACATCTGTTTGGTAATTTAATTAATGATACATACTTGTTAATAATTATTAATTATTTTGCAGACCTTTAGTGACTCAATGCCATTTGCTGAAGATGCCATCGACTACACTCGCAAGCAATGGATGACATTTTTAGTGTATTGTAGTAAGAAACAGGACATAGATGAGTCTTCTGAAGCTGATAATTAGAAATATATATGTAAAGTTTTGAATTGAATATTTTTAGTTAAGTATTTGGAGTAGTAGCTAATTACGACCCTATTAAAAATTTGTTATTTAGAATAGTTTGTAAGTTAAAGTATAACTTTTGGTTTAACTTATTATTTTTTTTATTGTCAATTATTAAATTATTGGGAAATATATGTATGGACTGTTTTTGTGAACTATCTGAGTAATAGTTTTTAAACAGGTACAAAAATTGTGGGAAAACCGTAAAAAACAGACAGATTATTTTTAAAAAAAATTAAGCAGACTACGACAATTTTAACAATAATCGCCGTAGTCTGCTTAAATACCCTTGCACACAACGACGGGTAACACTAAAACCGTCATAGTCTGATCAAACAAACTACAACGGTTTTAAACTACGACGGTTTTAATAAAAACCGTCGTAGTCTGATAAAACAGACTACGACAGTTTTAAACTACAACGGTTTTAGTGAGAATCGTCTTAGTCTGCAAAAACAAACTACGACACCAGATGCAACTACGGTTCGAGAACCGTCGTTATCTGTCTATTTTAACTGTCATTATCTGTCTAATCTGTACTAGTGGTAATATAAGTTAAGGACAAATCACCCTACATCGGTACATGTAGGTTTAAAAACAAGTTTGTAATTAAAAAGATAAAAAAAATAAATTTTTGTATTTAAAACAAAAACTTAACAAGTTAAGAGTCTTTTTCTCCATGGTTTTTCTCTCATGATCCAGGAATCTGACAAATTCAACTATTTATAAACTCGTCTTGATGAATTAGATATTTCACTCAGCCCATTTTATATCCAATTATCAACTTGTTAAGTAATGTGGATTTAAGTAAAAATTCACAAAACTTCAGATTTATAATTGGTACATAGACTTACACAACAATTTACTCTTATTACAATCAATTGTTATCTTTTAAAAGAAAAAAAGCAGAATGATTGAATGAGTAATGATTGATCCATTTTCGTATGATTTATATATATTTAATAATATTTCAATATTTTATGATATTGAATTCCTGTTATAAAAAAATATTTTAGATAAAGAGTATATAATTATTAACACAAGTATTTAATGAGATTTATAGTATATTTTAACTTTGAAATCTACTTTTAAAATGTATATATCAATTAACAAAATAGTAAAATATTATCTAAAAGAAATAATGAACTTTTAAAAAATTCAAAATATAATATATTTTCGCGAGAAATATAAATAAAATATAAACTCTTGGTATTTGTAGTTGCACTTATGTAATAAATAACATAGACAATTGTTTAAAACTATTTTTCTCTCTATTAGACCAATTTGAAAATAATCAAACCAATTTTAAATTGAGTTTAAAAGATCCAAGACTAATTTTATCCAATTGAAGATGGACGTGGATTCCAATCCGTGTCTGTTTAATTAGATATGATCGGAAAAAATCCAATTTAATTACGCCGACCTAGGTATAGAAGTAGTTAGTCTTGTTAATGTTGGTTTCCATTGTTTGTAATCACAATTAACCTATGAACTATGTCTATTATAAATCTATAAAATAATTTAGTCATGAAATTTAAATTCTCGATGCAACATAACTAGCAGGGAAAGAGTAACCCAGAAAACTAGAGAAGGGATAAATTTAACTGCATAATTAACGGTAATAAAGTTAAGATTGATTTCACAACTAAATCATAATTATATGGTAATAAACCAACAATAAATTGCAAGATTGAAAACGTATTTTTAGAATTTACGAGTAATTAAACAAAGAATATCTTATCAAAATATATAACAATTCTCCACATATTTCAAAATGTTATATAGATATATTTTTATCTTTAAGAAAATTATATGAAACTTATTGTGTCAAATATGATATGACAAGTTACATGAACTAGACCTAAATTAATAGAACTTTTAATACAGTATAAGTGGTGTAAATAGTTATACGAACAAAAACATTTGATGTAGTCTATCAATCACTTGTACATGATAGTGGTGTATCAATCACAATACACTCTTACACTTTGATGTTGGGCTATTAGGCCATATGCACATGCACATGCCTGATATTCATTAGCGTTAGAGGGATTTCATTAAGATTTTATGATTTGAATTTGACACTTTGGTACGTCTGTTTTCATCCGGTTCATGCGGCAAATCATAAACTATCTATAAAAGATATGAAAAACATTATAATTAAGAAGTGACACGAAACTTTCACTAAAATATCTAATTAAGATATGTATCTTATAATTTATTTTCTCAAAAAGCAGTAAAAATATTATAATATTATTTATAAACTTTTCAAAAAGCTTTTAACTCAACCCATATATAAAACTTCCAAATAACAACAATTTATAAACGAACAGGTTAAGTGAGTCATCCCTTCAATTAAAATAGAACTGTCTCATGGAAATAGTCAACCAAGTTAAATGTCTCTGTGGATGAAAGACCACGGCTCTTACCATATATAGAGACACACATAGTAGCCATGTTTTTATCACATTCAAACACTAGCATCACTTCACATTCTTCCATCCATAGCTTCAACTGCTATCACATGATCATGCCTTTCTCAATTTCACTTTTCTTTTTACTCTTTCTTTTTCCTTTCCAATCTTCATCTTCCCTATCTTCACTCAACAAGGGGTCTTCCCTCTCAATGGAGAAACACTTGGAAGATATTATTGTCTCACCAAATCAAATGTTCTGTGCTGGCTTCTATCAAGTTGGAGAAAACGCCTTCTCCTTTGCCATATGGTTCAATGAGCCTTACCCTCAGAACAACATCTCTGTGGTTTGGATGGCGAACCGCAATCAACCCGTGAACGGAAAGCTCTCAAAGCTTTCACTTTCAAACAATGGTAACATTGTCTTGGTTGACGCGGCTCAAATCACCACTTGGTCATCAAACACAGCATCACATGACCAAGTAAAGCTGCTTCTCCAAAATGATGGCAATCTTGTGTTACGTGAGCCCCAAGGATCTATTTTGTGGCAAAGTTTTGATTCCCCAACTGATACTCTCCTCCCGGGTCAACCTCTTACTAGATTTATACAACTTGTGTCTTCAAGAAGCGAGAGTAACCATTCCTCTGGCTTCTATAAGATGCTCTTTGACGATGACAACGTTCTTCGTCTTATATATGATGGTCCTGATGTTTCAAGCCAATACTGGCCACATCCTTGGCAATTAAGTTGGCAAGCTGGAAGGTTTAATTACAATAGCAGCAGATTTGCAGTTCTAAATATTCTTGGAATTTTCATTTCATCAGATAATTATACTTTTTCCACGATTGATAGTGGTGTGGTGATGCCCAGAAGATTAACACTGGATTCTGACGGTAATGTTCGTGTGTACAGCAGAGATAATGCTTCAAAGAAATGGTATGTTACAGGGCAAGTGATATTTGATACTTGCAGCATTCACGGGGTATGTGGTGTTAACAGCACTTGCGAGTATGATCCTAAGAGGGGAAGGAGATGCTCGTGTGTACCAGGATATAGAGTAAGGAACCAAAGTGATTGGTCTTATGGGTGTGAACCCATGTTTCATCTCTCTTGCAACACAAATGACTCTACCTTTTTGGAGATGCAGGGTGCTGAGTTTTACGGTTATGACCTCAAATTCGTCGAAAACAGTACATACAATAGTTGTGTGGATGTATGCTTGCAAGATTGTAAATGCAAAGGATTTCAGTACAGATATGATGATGGCCACCAATACTATAATTGCTTTACAAAGTTACAGTTACTGAATGGGAGGCGTTCGCCAAGTTTTAAAGCAACAGTTTTCTTGAGACAGCCTAACAGCAATAACTATTCCAAGGAAAACATTGTGAGTTCAAGTGATCATTATTTTAGTTCCGTGGCCGTGCAGCTTCATAGAGACTATGTTAGCAAGCTACCAAATTATCATGTGAGATTTTTTCTGTGGCTAGCTACTGGAGTTGGAGCTTTAGAACTGGTTTGCTTTTTGATGATTTGGGGTTTCTTGGTTAGATCACGCCAAAAGTATGGTGCAGATCCACAAGGCTACCATCTTGCAGCTGTTGGATTCAGAAAATTTAGTTACTCTGAGTTGAAGGACGCGACAAAAGGGTTCAGCGAAGAGATCGGAAGAGGAGCAGGTGGGGTTGTGTACAAAGGTATTTTATCAGATCAAAGACATGCTGCAGTTAAGAGACTCTATGAAGCTAAACAAGGAGAAGGGGAATTCCTTGCTGAAGTGAGTATCATTGGAAAGCTTAACCACATGAACTTGATTGAAATGTGGGGCTATTGCGCTGAGAGAAAGCATAGATTGTTGGTGTATGAGTATATGGAGAATGGTTCTTTGGCTCAAAATCTCTCATCCAACACACTTGATTGGACTAAGAGATATAACGTTGCTCTTGGAATGGCAAGAGTTCTAGCATATCTGCATGAAGAATGCTTGGAGTGGATTTTGCATTGTGATATAAAGCCCCAGAACATACTTCTTGATGCTACTTATCAGCCCAAGGTAGCAGATTTTGGCTTGTCCAAGCTACTAAACAGAGATAGCATGAGCAATTCAAGTTTTTCAATGATAAGGGGAACAAGAGGGTACATGGCACCTGAGTGGGTTTACAATTTACCAATCACTTCCAAGGTTGATGTTTATAGCTATGGAATTGTTCTATTGGAGTTGATAACTGGAAAGAGCCCAACAAAGGATATTGAAACAGATGATGGAACAGAACCATATAATGGAAGGCTTGTAACATGGGTGAGAGAGAAAAAGAGGAGAACATCATGGGTGGAACAAATCATGGATCCTACAATTGGGCCATATTGTGATGTGAATAAGATGGAAATTTTGGCAACAGTTGCTTTGGACTGTGTAGAGGAAGATAAAGATGTGAGGCCCACCATGAAGCAAGTGATTGAGATGCTTCAAAGCCATGAATGTTATGCACAGTGATGGGTGCTATGCTAACAATTTCTATGTGCAACTCTTATTTATGAACTCATTGTTTATCTATGGAGATTGGCCGATGCGTTTGCTTGTTTTTCTTATCTACGTTCAAAAAATTTAAGTTGATGGTGTTTGTGACTGTAGTTGATATTGGTACTGTTTCTGATTGTACTATTTTGTTTATTTTGTTTTTGTTTTTCTTTTCCTCCCAAGCATGTATTTTATATTTATCTATGTAAGATTGCTTAATCTAATAAAAGATCAGTTAGTGATTGTAACGTGAGTTATCATATTTTAACCAATGTTATCCGGTTATAGTCTTGGATGACAATTACTCAAAAGAATAAATTTTGTAATTTAGAAAAAAAAAAAAAAATAGCTCAGTGTTAGTCTTGTCTGTCGTGTGTTGTCTAACCGAAAGGAGAATTTAGAATTTCTAGAGGGTATAGTTATTGATTTGGTTAAATTTGAGCAAGAGGGAACATATGTCAGGAAATCAAAATTTTATCTAGTTGTATTTTATTTATTTTATTTTTTATAGAATTTTTTTCTATATAATTTCTTGGCTTAGCGACAAATAGAGTTTTATGTACGGAATTAGCAGTAATAATATCTCAAATTATCTATTTTTTCTATTTTTTTATGATTTTTTTTCTCATTTATGGTAAATCTTAACTTATTTTGACTTCAAATGCAGATATAAATATATTTTAGAATTTAGTTCAGAATGGATAAAAATAGAAAAACATAAAAAGAATCCCAAAATAAAACTTTTATGTATTAATTGGAGTTTGTTCCTTTAGGAGCTGATAATCCAAAAATACAAAGAAAAAACAAATTAGTGCTAGAATGCAAGAAAAGGAGGTGTTGTGAAAGTTACCCTCACTCGTTCTTATTGTCGTGTTGCTGCTGAATTTTCAAGTGGATTACGTTTTTCAGCTAAATTGCGTGCTTGAGAGGCTATTTCAATTTCGCGAAGGGGAGACCACAATCGATTATGGTATCATCATAGTTGTGGCATAACGCAAACACTACGTTCAACCATCTTTGACGTTCAAACTTCAAACACATTTTTATTTCTCTGTGGAAAATAATCACTTTGAAATATATGCATGGCTAGAATATCACAAGTGATCTTTCTATAAAGGTAGTTGACGGGGATGAACTTAGCCCACCACTATTGATTCATTGGAAATATATCTTTATTCAATGAAGAATATTTATTATTGAATAAAGTAAAAGAAGTTAAAATTTATTTATATTTTAGTTGAAAAATAACTTTGCCGGAATAATACTTCCTCCTCTTTATAAAAACATAGGTAACTAAATTACACTTATTAAAAATGTTTGCTAAGAATAATTTTTAATAATTAATTTGTGTGGAATTTGTAATAGATTTTCAAAATTACCCTCGAAAGGATGTGAAGAGAATAACTAATGTATGAGTTAGAATGAAAATTATATTTTAAATTTTAAGATAATCATAAAAACAACAAATATAGATGCCTAGAATTGGAAAATTTTCTTCCGCGTAAGACTTTGATCCATATTCCATCTTGCCCATATATGTCAAAAGAAGGTTCATTTAGTTTGATGATATGCATTAGTGTAAAAAAAAAAATCTAAAAGACTATCACAAAACAATAGAGGAAACTTTTTAAAGGAGACAAAGAAGGCATGATTGAAGGCCTTGTTTAGGTCAACATAAAGCATAGCAATCTAAAACGACAAAAGAAAAACTTTGATTTATATCAGTCAATTATTTCACATATTATAAAAAGAAAAAAAAAAAAAAAGTTAATTAAAAAGTTATGTGTTTATATATATATATATATATATATATATATATATATATATATACATTTTATAAGATAATTAAATATGAAATAAAGGACTGGTCTGTATATATATATTTTAGTTAGTTACCAACCTCTCTCTCTCTCTCTCTCTCTCTCTATATATATATATATATATATATATATATATATATATATATATATATATATATATATATATATATATATATATATATATATATATATATATATATATATATATATATATATAGGTACGGTGACTTTACGAACTCTTTTTATATAAACTAGATATAAACCCATGTTATTCAAAATATAAAAAAAAATAATGAAAAATTAATTAATGTAATTAAAATGGAAGTTCAGCACATGTGTTGATTATTATTACTTTTTAAATTGTAAATGACTGAAATAGAAAGTAATTAATTACTTTATTTTTATAAATTTCGTAAAACCAAAAACTGAAACTAACTTAAAACTTATGTATATCAATGAATAATAAAAATTTATTTGATTAATATTTTAAATTAAATGATAATAATGAATAATAAATAATTATTTGTTAATTTTTTTAACTTGATTGAATACGCAATTATTTCAAATATAATGGACAATTAATTTATAATTAAGTTTTTATTTGATTTAAAACTAAAAACTTTTTTTTTATAGATAGCATAATTCATTGTGATTTTTGGGAGTACATAAAGATATACACGTAAATAAATTACATTTTATTTAATTAATTATATGTTATATTAGTAAAAAAAAAAACAGAGAACTTGATTTAATTTAATAAACTGAGTCAAAAACCTATTTATTTTAGCCCTTGCCACACACGGGCCGATAATTTTTATATGTATATGTATCATTAATCTCAAGCCTTCCATTTAATGTTGGTCACATCTCAAGAATAAATAAAGTGTGTCAAACTATTAGAAGAAAGAATGGCTAAACATGATTTTTCTATCAACATATATTTCTAGAATTCTAATGAAATTTAATTTGATTGGTCATTACCATTGGAAAAAAGAAAATCTTTTTCCTTAGGTATCGTATAATTGAAATTTCAACATATCTAGAACCAAATATATATATTAAATAAAATAAAAAATAAATTGTTCAATATATCTAGCAGTGTAACACACACATACATACATACATATATATATATATATATATATATATATTAAATAAAATAATTTAATCTTTTTAAAATCAATTTTAAACTAAAATTTACTTTTTAAATTAATTTTAAAAAAATATAAATCAGTTTATTTTAAAAAATATAGATTTAAATTTCAAATTCAATCCACTTAATTGGATTTATACTATATATACATTAATCCATGTCCATCCTTATCATATATTTAAAGTATAAACTTTTTTTAAAATCAATTTTAAACTTAAATTTATTTTTAAAATTAGTTTTAAATTAATTTAAAAAATCTAAATTAATTTGTTTTTAAAATTATGGATTTGAATTTCAAATTCAAATCTACTTAATTAGATTTAGATTAGATATAGATTAAATTTTTAAAAATCCATTTTATGCCAACCTTTGTTATATGTATAAACCATATGTTTTTTTTTTTTTGAAAATCAATTCTAAACCAAGATCTACTTTAAAAATTGATTTTAAACTCATCTAAGAAAATCTAAATTAATTTTTTCTAGAAAATATGGATTTAAATTTTAAATTCAATATACTTAATTAGATTTAGACTAGATATATATTAGATTTTTAAAAACTGCTTACCTTTATTATATATATAAAGCATAAGTTTTATAAATCAGTTTTAAATTAAAATATACTTTTAAAATTGATTTTAAGTTAATTTAAAATATCTAAATTAGTTTATTTTTTAAAAAAATTCTAATCCTTACTCATCCTTATTATACATATAAAACATAAACCTTTCTCTTTTTTTTTTCTCGTTAATTTCAACTAATCTTAAAATTAATTATTCCTTAATATTATTATTTTTAGTTAATTAGAAGTTAGAATTCCTTATAAATTATAATTTTTAACTCCTCCTTCCTTAAAGCTCCGCCTCTTATTTTCGTCATATTTAGAATAACACTACGTTGTGACATTATCATTAGTCACGTTTCAAATTTAAAAATGAAAAAATAACCATCACTAATCACTCATAAAGTACAATATAAAAAGTTAAAATTTCAAGTCAGAAGTATAAGTTAATTAGAGTAATATTTTATACCGCTAATGTGAGAATTATTTCACAGTACTCCTTGCTGCTGATTCTTCGTTTACTGGGAAGTAGTAGATTTAACTTCAAACGTGGCTTGCACATTCGTCGAATGCATTAATGACATTGAGAATGTTAAAATGGTTGAAAAAAAATCTTATTAATTATTATTATACATATTATTTGATTAGTTAAAATATAAAAAATATCGCATCATTAGATATGATTAGAGAAAATATCTTATTAATTAAGATTCTATCTTTTCTTTATCTAGTTGATTTGTAATACTAAATATAATATCATGTATACAAGAAATAAATGAATGAATGAAATAATGAATTATATTAGTTTTTTAAGTTGGTATCAGAGTTCTCGATCTTAGGAGATGTTGCTTCTGCATTTTTTCCGAGTTGATGGTTCGACTTGGAGAGAGATGAATCCACGAAGGTCAGGTGGACCTATCTTGGGATGATTCTATTTGTCGAAAATCTTCCACTATAGGGAGAGAAAAAAATATAGTGATCCTTTGTTTTGGGGAAGATTGTTGGGATGCAATCAAAGTCACACATCAGAAGAACAATGCAGAACTTGAAGGAGAAGAAGAATTTTGCCAATTAGAAGATTTTGCTACAGTGGAGGATTGTTCCTGATACATAAAATATGTGCGTGATAGTTACACCAAGCACATACCTTTGCTATGACAAGTATACCACGGTCATCAAGTAATAAGTATTTATAAACGAGGGTTGTCGATCCCACGAGAAAAATAAAACTAGAAGACTTATATCTTTATTCAATTTACTTTATCAATTTCCCAAGAGAGAATGAAACATTAAAAGGAATTGTTCAGAGATTTAAGTAAAAAACAAAACAGAAATTTATATTAATTTGAATGCAAGAAAGAGAGTGATTGAGATCCCGATTTCGCCACTAATTCACCCCTTATAATCTTCCCTTAAGTTATTCATATATAATCATGATCGGATTGGATTTTCTCTCCTAGTGATCATTCCCTTCGGAATTGCCCACGCCTCCTACGTCTATCTGGATTAATTTAATCTCTTAACTTTAATACCAAATCACTTAGGGATTTTTGTCTCATGAATCTAAGTGCAGTCCTCATTACTACCTATTCTCACCTCTAGGATCCTAGAATAATAATGATCTCATTCTCCTGTCTTCTCTAGAAATCTACTTTGTTGAAGTGTCCATAGATTAACTTATCAATTTATTAACTTCTCAGTTCAATAAACAGCATTAAGACCAAATAAACAAAATACCCAAACATATACTGAATAATATCAAGAATCATATAAAGGGAATAATTAGGGCTACATAGTGGTAAGAGGGAGGTAGTTCATAGTGGTAAGAGAAACAACACAGATAATGGAAAGAGAATACATAGTATAGTCTAGCACTTCCTTCCTTGTCGGTTGAATTCTGTTGCCGTCTATGAACTGCAAGAGGATCTCAGTCGAGGAGCAGCCGCCGTCTAGGTTTAGCCGTCGGGATTCTAAGAACTAGATTTTATAAATTAGCTAAAAGACTGAATGATTGAAGTTCTGCTGAATGAGGTTTCTTTATAACTTCTTGAATTGGGCTTGGGCCTGATGCGAGTCTACCTCGCACGAGGCAATAAACAGCTCACGCGAGTTCATGTTTCAGAGAGGAACCATGTGTTATACTCCAAGCCCCTTCGCGCGAGATGAATGAGCTAGGCGCGAGATGAGGGCGAGGTGAGGTGCCAGAGAGTTAACTTCTTCTTGAAGATATACCACCTCGCGCGAGATGATGTTGTTGAATGCGAGGTGAGTGCGAGATGAGGTTCCAGAGAGTTATCTTACTCTCCAAGAAAAATGTCTTCGACCGAGATAAGAGATGAATGCGAGATGAGGTCCCAGAGATCTTCTCTTCTTTACTGGAGCTTCAAGTCACGCGAGTTGTGATCCAACTCGCGAGAGATGCTTTCTTGAGCATAATTTCACCTGTTTTTAGCTACTTTTCTCCTTGAAACACTTAACACACCATCAACAAGCTCTAATGCGAATTATTGTGAATTAAGACCAATTTAGAGTCTTTTGGATGGATTAAGTATGTGAAAAGGGCAATTTGTTTTATAAAAGGAGCATAGAAATAACTCATTTTTGCGAGTTATCTGTTCCAGTAATCAGAAAATTCCGTTGTTGCAAGAAGAGATTACTCCAGAAGAGTTTTTTTAATTCTGATGTAAAGAAGGATTGTTGTAGAAGTGTAGTGTGTGCCAAATATTATTGAAGGGTTTTTAATATTTTACCAGAAAAATTACACATTGAAGGGTTTGTAATTTTTTTGCCAAAAAAATTACAAATTGAAGAGTTTATAATTTTTTACCAGAAAAATTACACATTGAAGGGTTTGTAATTTTTTCCATAAAAATTACATCATATTGAAGGGTTTGTAATTTTTGCCACAAAAATTACATCATATTGAAGGGTTTGTAATTTTTGGCATAAAAATTACATCATAGTTAAGGGTTTGTAATTTTTGCCATAAAAATTACATTATATTGAAGGGTTTGTAATTTTTTTCCAAAAAAAATTACATGTGTAAGGTTTTATTATTTTTGCCAGAAAAATTATATGTAAGGAGGGTTTGTAATTTTTCCATTCAAAAATTACAAGTAGTGAATTTTATCCCAATTAGATCGTGGACTAATAAAAAACTAAGAGAGTAAACTAGGATGACATCATGCAAACCAGCAAATTCTCCAATCGAAAGGGGATTGAAGTTGTGTATAGAAGTAGAAGATCAAACTCTGGCCAACAAAGGAAGACATCAGTGACTTGTAGGGAGATTGATGTATCTCGCACACACCAGAACAGATTTACTCTTAGTGTGGAGGTAATCTCGTCACATGGAGAAACAAGAAGCAGAATGTTGTAACTCGTTTCAGCGTTGAAGCTGAACTCAGAGGAATGATTCTTGGACTCTGTGAAGTTGACAGAAATTTTATCAAGGAAAAACTTGATAAAAATATTCTAGAATTGCCAAATGTTCGATCTGAAGATTAACTAACAGATATTCTTACGAGGGTCGTCACAAGTCAGATTTTTGGGAAACTATTAGACAAGTTGGGAATGTATAACATCCATTTACCAACTTGAGAGGGAGTGTTGAAAAAAAGAGAATATCTTATTAGTTATTATAATAGATATTATTTGATTAGTTAAGATATAAAGAATGTCGCATTATCAGATATGGTTAGAGAGAATATCTTATTAGTTAAGATTCTATCTTTTCTTTATCTGGTCCTTGATTTGTAATACTATAAATATAGTATCATGTATACAAGAAACAAATGAATGAATGAAATAGTGAATTATATTAGTTTTTCAAGTAAATAATATATTGGAATCAATTTTGCAGTCTTGTGTAAGGAATTTCATCTTCTTGTATTATTGTTGCTTTGTTCTTAACAATTGGTATCAGAGCCAATTTCTTAGTATGCTCTGTGGTTGCGGCTTTGTCTGATCTTCCACATCAGAAAAGATTTGGTTTGTCCTTATAGCAGAGAAGTGGGAGCGCTTTCCATGGGAGCTTTCCTGAGAAAGCAGCAAGAATATTGGTGCATTGGAAGAAGTGAAGTCTTCCCTGCGTTACCCAACAAGTGGTAGAACCGATGGTTCGACTTGACGAACAACTCAGATGAGCAATGATAGGAGTGGATCTAAGTAAAGGTCAGGTGGACTTACTTTGTGGAGATCTCTTGTATTGAAAGTCCTCCTAGCAAGAGTGGCTAGGTTGCGTGTGCCGTTGATGTGAGCTATCAGAACGACAATACAAGACTAGGGCATATCGACGACAATGTGAAGCTCAAGAATTGTCGCGGTGATGGAAGCTCTAATGGCCATCATTAAAAATAGGGGAGAAGATTTAATGACATTGGAAGAAGAGAGAAGAAGAGAAACAGTGGGAGCTTTACAGAAGGCTCATCGGTGCACAGGGCAAAAGACCCGTCAGTGGACTGGGCAGAAGACCCATCAATGGACTGGGCACTGGAGTGGAAGGCATTACACTAGGTGGTGATGTAAATCAAACTCCAAGTGGGAGATTGTTAGGAATATGCAGTTTGATTTTAGTCAATACATAATTGTATAGTCCCACATCGAGTAAACGATGAGGGGGATTGTTTTTATGTGTCTATATAAACAACTCCTTGTAAAGCTTCAAAGTGCAGCACTATGCACAAACAAATGCAATAGATATTTTGTGTGCCTGTTGACGTAGGCAATTTGCTGAACCACGTTAATCCCTTGAGTTCTCTTTTTCTTTCTTCCTCATTCTCATCTTCTTGTATTATTGCTGCTTTGTTCTTAACAATTGGTATAAGAGCCAATATCTTAGTATGCTTTGTGGTTGCGACTTAGTTTGATCTTCCACACCAGAAAGATTTAGTTTATCCTCAGGGTAGAGAAACAGTGGGAGCGCTTCCCGTGAGAGATTTCCTAAGAAAGCAACAAAAACAATGGTGCATTGGTAGAAGTGAAGTCTTCCCCAAGTTAACCAACAAGTGGTAGAGCCGATGGTTCAACTTGGCGAACAGCTCAGATGAGCAATGATAGGAGTGGATCTAAGTGAAGGTCAGGTGAACCTACTTTATGGAGATCCCTTGTATGGAAAGTCTCCCTAGCAAGAGTGACTAGGTTGCGTGTGTCGTTGATGTGAGTTATCAGAACGGCAGTACAAAACTAGAGCATATCAACGTAATGTGAAACTCAAGAATTGTCGCAACGAGGAAACTCTAATGACCATCATTGACAATAGGGGAGGAATGCAACATTGGAAGAAGAGAAGAAATGGGAGCTTAAGAAGAGAAGCGGTGGGAGCTTTCCGCTGGAGACCAGTCAGTGCAAGAAGACCCGTCGGTGGACAAGCAGAAGACCCGTCAGTGGACTGGGCACTGGAGTGGAAGACATTACACTAGGTGGTGATGTAAATAAAACTCCAAGTGGGAGATTGTTAGGAATATGTAGTTTAATTTTAGTCAATACATAATTGTATAGTTCCATATCGAGTAAACGATGAGGGAAATTGCTATTATGTGTCTATATAAACGACTCCTTGTAAAACTTCAAAATGCAGCACAGTGCACCAACAAAGGAAATATATATTGTGTGCCCGTGGACGTAGACAATTTGTCGAACCACGTTAAATCCTTGAGTTTCTTTTTTCTCTCTTCCATATACTTCTTCTTGTTTTGTTCTAAACAATTGGTATCAGAGCCAATGGTTCGATTTGGTGACCAGCTCAGCTTTGTGTGCAATGATTGGAGAGGATCTAAGTGGTCAGGTGGACCTACTTTTTTTTTTTTTTTGGAGATCCCTTGTGTCGAAAGTCTTCTTAGTGGTATAAGGGCTAGACAAGATATGTCTAGTGGGTGGCTAGGCTGCGTGTCCCGTTGATGTGAGCTATCAGAACGGCGGTACAAGACTAGAGCATATCGACGACAATGTGAAGCTCAAGAATTGTCATGGCAATGGAAGCTCTAATAGCCATCATTGACAATGAATTTTTCTGTAGGGGAGGAGATTTTGTAGTCCTTTGTTTGAGGGGAGGTTTGTTGGGATTCAAACAAGTCCCACTTTTTTGCAAACTCTGAAGGAGAACCTAGAAGATTTTTTGTTGTTGTTAAAGAATTTGTAATAATGTAGGACTTTGAATTAAGGGAGAATTTGTTGAGTATTTTGTTAATTCAAAGTCCCACAGACGTAGGTTTTAGAAAGAGAGAGCAGTTGAACACTTATATAAAGAGAGTGATATGTTTTATTCACTCGCACCACGCCTTAGAGTGTGTGTCCACCGGTGTATTTTCACTATTAGGTCTCGAGTATAGAGTTTTTGAGTTCTTTTGTAGAAAATTTTTGTTGTACTCTTTGACTCATAGTGGATATTTTTTTTGACCAGGTCCCGTGGTTTTTGTCCCTATTATTGGGGGGTTCCACGTTAAAATTTTGATGTTCCTCTTGCTCCTCTACATTTTATTTTCCTTGCTCCATTGGGATTTTATACGGCCGCTTATTACAGTTCTCTTATCTTCCCTTGAGAGGAAAGATTTTATTTTTACAAGCAGACTTTCAGGTTCTGTGTGTAGTTTTTCTACTGCGCCTTTCCCAACAAGTGGTATCAAAGCCAATTTCTTAGTATGCTCTATGGTTGCGGCTTGATCCGATCTTCCACATCAGAAAAGATTTGGTTTGTCCTTAGGACAGAGAAGTGGGAGCGCTTTCCGTGGGAGCTTTCCTGAGAAAGTAGCAAGAACAATGGTGCATTGGAAAAAGTGAAGTCTTCCCTGAGTTACCCAACATATATTATGTAATACAGAATGATCAATGCAATTTTTCCATTCTCTCTCAACATGGTATCACAAGGAAATTGGAACCCTTCTTTCACACCCTTTCTCTTTCTGATTTCTGTTTTTGTTAAATCTTTCTTTCTCCTCCAATAGCATCAATGGTTACTTTTGCTCCTCTACATGATTTTACACACTATTACTACATTCATCTAAATAAAAATCCTTCTTTTGTTCTTGTTTCTTTAATTCTTGAAGGGCCAAATTATCATAGTTGGGCTCGTGCGATAACAATGTCTTTACAAATGAAGAATAAGTTTGGCTTGGTGAATGGTTCTCTTGTTTTCCCAATAGATGCAGATCCTATGATTCCGGCTTGGAAACGATGCATTAATCTTAATCTTTCATGGATTAACCACTATGTGTCTCATGAAATAATAACGAGCATCATCTGGATTGATACAACTGCAGATGCTTGGAAAGATCTTAAAGAGCGTTTTTCATAAGGGAATTCTATAAGAATTACTCAATTGTATCATGAATTGTACTCCTTGCATCAGGCCGATTTATCTATTACAACTTATTACATCAAATTGAAGATTTTGTGGGATGAAATGTGCAATTATCGCCCCAGTCTACCATGTGCTTCACCCGTTGCTTGTTGTTGTTGTGACATTGTGACGATTATGAACAAGTAACGTGAGAATGATGTTGTGTTGTTCTCCTGCGTGGTTTGAATGAAAATTTTGTTGCAGCCTGATCTCAAATTCTTTTAATGGAACCCTTACAACCATTGTCTAAGATTTTTTCCTTGGATATTCAACAAGAAGGACAGTTACGCACTGATCCTTCCTGCACTTGCAACTACGACAACACATGCTCATTAATCACAACCTTCTTCTTATGGTAGAGACGAGCCACACTATCCAAATCGTTCTGGTTTCATGTCAAATGTGCAAAGGCAGTGCACATTATGGTTGCACTATCCACACTGTTGATACTTGTTTTTTGAAACATGGATATCCTCCTAGATTTTCCAAAAGGTTACAAGCCTAAAAAGGTAAACATTATCACCTCTACTGAATCGTCTTCTTCTCCTAATGTGGCTAAGTCAGAATCCTCTGTCTTGGATCTTTCAAGAGAGCAACTTCAGGGTCTTTTTACTCTCCTTCTTCTATCACAACCTATTGCAACTGCACATCATTTTAATCTTGTAAATAGTCACAATGTTTCTTCCATTCCATCAGGTAAATAACTCCAACTTGGATCTTGGACTCAGGTGCCACATATCACATAGCTTCGTCCCTATCTTACTTCACTTATTATCATTCTATTCCCCAAATTCTTGCTTCTCTCCCTAATGCTGCAACGAGCACGACCCAATTTTCAGGAAGCATCTACCTTACACCATCGTTACCTCTTCATAATGTGTTGTATATTCCAAATTTTTATGTTAACTTGATCTCTATTGCAAAACTCACAAGCTCATTATCTTGTCAAGTCACTTTCACTCAATCTTGTTGTCTTATGCAAGAAGTGACTACTATGAAGATGATTGGTAGAGCTGAAGTTAGAGATGGACTCTATGCAATGATTATTCCTCACACAACCATCATTCAGTCTAATTTTTGTGATTGTAAGCTCTATTTCGGTTCTTCCTTGGATCCTCGATCTTATCAAGAATTCTTCAATTCTTGTGTGGTGATCATCCTTGGCTTATCAAATAAACTTGTTTGTAGCATCCTTCCTTTTCATATCTATTTTATTTTTATATTGTTTTGCATTTTATTATATCAAAACCTCAATTCTCATTCGACTCCAAACCCTAATTCCCAAGTCTCAAATCTTCTCTTAGTTCTGGGTTAGATTCATTTCACCTATGTTACTTGGAACTAAGTTCACTACAACAACATGAACACCTTACTCAGATGCTAAATTCTATAGAAGAATGCTTGGCAGGTTAATTTATCAACAAACAGTTGACCAGATCTATGCATTGCGATAAGTACCCCGAGTAAATTTCTATCTAATCCACTGCAAGAACACTATGAAGTAGTCATTAGAGTTCTGAAGTATATTAAGAACAATCCTGGACAAGTTTGTTTTTCTCTGCATCTTTAGAACACAATTTACAGGCTTTTAAAGATTCAGATTTGGCCTCATGTGTAGATCCTATAAAGTTAATGGTTGATTGTTGGAAATCTAAGAAGCAACACACTATCTCCAAGTCTTCCTTAGAGACAGAATATAGAGCACTAGCCACAACAACATGTGAAATTTAGTAGATTCTTTATCTTCTGTAGGATCTTCATCAACCCTTGACTAAACCAATCTCTTTGTATTGTGACAACCTCTCAGCAATTAAAATAGTTCAGAATCATACTTTTCATGAGAGAACCAAATATATAGAAATTGATTGTTATCTCATAAGGAATAAAGTTGAAGACAACATCGCCAAGCTTATACACATTCCCACAGGAGCACAACTAGCAAATCTTCATAAAAAAACGCTACATCCTACTCGATTTAGGAATGTTATATCCAAACTAGGCATTAAGGATATATATGCCTCAGCTTCGGGGGGCTATTAAATATAAAAACTTTTTTTTTTTTTAGCTTATTGTATTTCTGTTACGTTATTAGAGTTTAATTAGAGTTTATTTAAAGTTTATAGTTTGTTATTCTTAACTGTATATATACTATGTAATGCACAATGATCAATGCAATTCTTTCACTTAACAGCAAGCTTCATACTGCATACCTTCCTATAATTTTAACTTGTGAAAGAGAACATAAATCAATAACTATTTAACTTATAAAATCCAAATAGACATTGAAGTTCTTATTAATATACAATTAGAATCTATCCAGAGAATGCATCCAAAAAAAGCATCCTCCTTAGGAGTGGTTCACCAACAGAAGCTTCAATTTTAATAGCCTGAAGAGCTTGGAGACAACCAAATCATACCAGGAACTGAAAATGATCGAAGCAAAAATCAGAAAACCAGAACAAATAGTATAGTTGGTCAAAAACAATAAAGAGGTACTAAAGAGAAGTAATGCAAGTTAAACGATGAAATATTCACAATCGGATGATAAAATATCCAGCATTCACTAAGTAGAGTAGTCGTTTATATTTCTTTAATAGCATTATATTGTCTTGAAGGAAGCAAGGCTCCAAGATCAAGGCGATAAGCAACAATTCTAGCTTTTGAAACTTGTGTTTTCTCTTTATAATGACAAAAATAATCTAAGTTAAGTGATGACAATATTCACATGCAATTACGTGTAAGTATGCATGTCATCCTTTACTTGTTAAATTATAAATCCAAGCCTTTACAATGCACGCTTGTCATTAAAATATGAATTATTGGGAACCCAATGTTCGAATAGCATAAAATATTTCTGATACACAATCGTATATATAGGTTCTTGGGCCATCCCATGTGCTTTAAAAACCAGCAAAGTATATCTTTTGTACACACTTTTAGAGAAGCAAAAGATTCAACATTAGGCAAGAGTACATAGATGACAAACTAAGTGACCTAGTTTTATTTTTTTATTTTTTTTTTACAAATTACTATGTATTTATAGTTCAAGCTACGTACAACTGTCAGATTGTATGTGAGCTATTTATGAAATTACGGAGCCCCATGTTCTTAACATTTAGATAGGATGAATAAAAAGATGAGTGGTTATACTTCTGGCTTTTAAATCAAAATGGTATTGCAACTTTTCGTTGATTTCATATTATCAGATACAATGGAAACTCACCAATTAAATGGAAGCTGCGAGCATCGATCAGAACACCAACAATAGGTGCAAGTTGTGGGGATAAAGAAAAAAATATGAATATAGTTCCATTGACCTTAAAAAAAAAGCAGAAGAAACAATGAGAAACGAACATGAGCAGTTTAAAATGCAAACTAAAATATGCATGAATACAACATAAGTAAAAAAAAACAAATATTAAGGTTCTCTCTAAAATTATGGAAGCATTTCTTCCACGCTCGAATGGCAAATTTATGGTAAAAATCGCACTCTTCGAGAAACGTAGGAAAGTATACCCAACAAATTGGAAAAGGAATGAATCATACATATGCTTAAATATAGAAAATATCAAGCTCCCATTGATGTAGAGTTGCTAGCTTGAACTTGAATAATGCCCAGAATCCGCGATCCCTCGAGACATTATAACAGACATTAATAACTTTTAAGAGAATCCAATCAGATGCTAACAAACTTGTGAATACTAACTTTAAGAGAGATATAGAAATATAACCGACTTTATACTTATTTGTCTTATTCAACAAATACGTCCAATTTCCTAAGAAACACTGATTAAAGTTCCATTATTTTTTTTATATATATATAAAAGGATTATTTGGTCATAATTTCTTCTAAGTTAATATAAATATTATTTGGATATAGTTCTTTAAATTTGACAATCAATTCTTTCTCATAGGAGAATCTAAATATACTGATTCAAAAATTAAAAAATAAAAAGAATATAAATAATGGAAAATGTATAAAATTAAGGGAACCAAAACTCTTAGCAAAAGTTAAATAGAAAGAGACAGTAATGATAAAACTGAAATTAAGGAGAGAAATAAGAAATCCGTGAAATTAAAATAAAAAAGAAACAAAATGAGATATTCCTTGAATTTCCATAGAGAATATAGATAACTAATCCAATAGCGAATATCAAGAGACGCTAATACAATAATATTATTAATTAATAACAATAAATAATATTTAATTTATAAATGGTTTCTCCCTTTATTTAAATATTATTAAATAGCAATTAAATATAATTAAATTGTAAGATTAGTATATAAAATTCACTGCACTTTTTTCCGTATTAACATCTTTTAGCTTTGCTCATGTCATATAATTTAAAATGTCCATGTAATCTAGATTATTATTCTTAATTATCATTCTAAAATAGAAAAAGATAATATCTTAATTCTATCAATTATTAATTAAAATGAAATATTATAAACATTTATAATTTGCATACATATTTATAAAATCATCATTTTAATAACTAAATATACTAAATTACAGTGAATATCAAAATTAAATTATACCATGAAATATCTATATCCATATGTAAATACAAATTTAATACAACACAAACTATATTTTCTTTCCTTAAAAACACTATTTTATTTAATAGCATATGATAGGATAATGAAAGGACTATTAACATCAATTTATAATAGAATTTATATTTATTATAAAATGAGCTCTAAGTACTTTTCTATACCCAGAAGCTAATGTGATATAGATCTCTTTAATTTAATTATCAAAATAAAAGCTACGAAGAAAAAGAAAAATAGTTTCACATTTAGTGACGGTTATTTTTTTTTGCATCGGTATTGACATGCTGATATTTTTCATCGATATAGAACTAATAAATATTACAAAAATTTAATAATTTTAAGTTTTTTTCCTTTTCGATGGAATTTGATAATTCTAAGTTAATCTAAGTTAATACCCATGTATATTTTAAAAGTAAATTATGATAAAATCAAGCTATATATAAATATTATAATCATAATAATTTTCATATAGAAATTATAAGGTTGGTGGTAGAAACGTAAAAGAAAAATGTCTCATATGAGTTTAAATATACATGCTACAATTTTATTGATCTTTTGGAGAAAGTTAAAGACAAAACTGAAAGGTTTAAGTACAAAACCAACAATAGAGACTATGAGTGTATTGAAGGATCCTAATTTCCGTCCTTACCATCATCACCAAGTGGTATTATACGTGGGCAGGGGTAGAGCCATAGGGTTGGGAGGGATTAACATTTAATTGATTTATGTAAAAATCATTATCACAATAAATATCTAATTAAATTAATTTTAAACAGATTACAATAGATTAATTTATTTGATTTAAAATTGACTTTAAAACAAATTATTTTGTTCAAAATCAGTTTCAAACAAAATTAATAAATTAATTTTAAATTAAAATATAAAATAAATAATAGAAAAAAATATTATAATAATAGAAAAAAATATTATGTTATTTTACTTTAAAGTGAATTAACCTATTTAAGAATTAAAAATAGGAGAAAAATTAATATATATATATATATATATATATATAATAAATATTAGAATCTCAATTAAAAAAATGAAAAATATAATTTATATTAAATATAATTTAACAATTTTATATATTGAAGTAAAAATATATTAAAAAATTAAAATAAATACTTAAAATTATATGAGGTTAGTAGTCATTTTCCACATGCAATTTCAGTGTCACTGAATTGTTATACTTAGAGTACAAATACATGCGTGTAAATATTAGATTTGGTACATGCATCGTATAAATTAACCACATGGAAGAAATTTGGTTTGAAATATGGATTCTAGATTTAAACAGAAATTTAAAAATAGTTTAGACTATAAACTCAAGTGATATGGTGCAAATAGACTTTCTGCTCATGCTTAATATATGATATATAACAACTCATGCAACAAACAAAACTAAGAATTAAAATATGGGAAATAAAAATTGTATATATCGGCATTACCTAGAACAGAAGTGGTGATTGGTGAGCTTGTGATTGTGATTGTGATTGAAAAAAAAATAGAAAGAAAAGAAACACATTTTAGTTAATATAAAATTGAAAGGATAACAAAAAGTACTTTTACATTAAATAAGACAGATGTAATATATATATATATATATATATATATAAAAGAAAAAAAAATTGTTGGGAGGGGGAGCACCACCCTATGGCCTCCAAGTGGCTTCGCCCTTGTGTTTGGGAATAAGAAAGAAAAAAGGAAGAAGATTGTTAAAGTCGATAGTGGTGTACTTGTATGAGTGACATAATGATGGAGGTGGATTTAAGTGGATGTCAAGAAGAATTTAGAGATTTCTCTTGTTGAAAGTCTCTCTAAAAATGAAGGCTTGACAATATGTTTAGGGATTTATTGTGTTGAAAGTTTATCTATTAGTAAGGGTTAGACAGCATGTCTAACAAGCTAAGTGAGTGTCGTTGATGTGAACTATCAGAATGACAACACAAGAGCTAAAGTGTGTTGGCGGGAATGGTTATGGTCGATGATTGTTGTGGCAAAAACTCTAATGACTATCATTAAATTGTCGTAGATCAGCTCAAACGAGTATTGGTCATGATGGGGCAGCACGGTTCTATGGGTTTGGTAGAGCATTTCAACGAAAATGGTGTCCTAAAGTTGGAGGCTTTGTTGGGTGCCCTAAATACTCATGGATAAACTTCCGCTTCAGGGGAAGTGGAGATCCATGATCCTTTAATACAAACAATATCCCTCGTTGGTTGAACAAAGGATGAAACATGTGTTTAAATATATATACTATATCTTTGTTGATAAGAGTCTTTTGGAGAGTGTAAAGCACAAATACACAAAACGGACGGTTGAATTGTGTTTTACAATTAAAATTCTTTCAGACTCTGCGTTTTTGCGTCTGTATAAAATAATTTTGAACAGACGCAAACTTAATATTATTCTTCAAAGATTGCTTTTAATTAAATCTATTGTTTTAAGTTATTATCCTCGGTTAGTAAATTGTTAAAAATAATCAAAACAATAATATTTTTATACTAACTCACTCGTCTTATAAAAAACTACGTTCAGTTACCCAGCAACTTGCTAAAGTTCCACTAAGAGTATTTTTTGAACTCAGTCACTCCTGGCTAATAATACAGATATTCTTTGAACACAGCCTTCTTAGGCTAAAGCGGTATTCTTTGACCCCAGCCTCTGCAGGCTAAACACAGGTATTCTTTGAACACAACCTCCACAGGCTAACCAAGGTATTCTTTCAACACTTAGCCTCCTTAGGCTAACAAAGGTATTATTTGGACTTCAGCCTCCTCGGGCTAGACTCACGGTATTCTTTAGACTACCAGCCTCTACAGGCTTGATGCAAGGTATTCTTTAAACACTTAATCTCCTCAAGCTAGAATATCACCACAACAGTGACATACAATAAGTTCAAGATAGAAAATATCCTCTACGCAGAAGGGGATTTTACAATGAGAATTCTACTTTAAGTTTGTGGCGAGTAAACTTGTTTTCTTGAGAGCTTGAGCGAGTATATGAATATGTCTTTGATCAGAATAGTTCGCCAACTTGAACTCACAGAGATGAACTCCTTTATAGGTGGTTGTGTGAAGTAACCGTTAGACTGTAGAAGTTAACGTTAGTCCTTGTCTTGGGTACCTTCACATCTGACAGAGTGAGCAATCAGAACATTTAATGAAAAGTCAACGGTTGTCAGCGTGAGATCTTCCTTTAACTTGATTCGTTCAGAGATTTCACTAAAACGTACAACTGTTTTTTGTGTTGTAGAGGTTTATTTTGAAATCTCTTTCCACCTATAGAACATTCTGAGTAACGGTTGAATAAAGATGAATGCACGTGTTACTCAGAGTCTTGAACTACAAAAGGAGTAGACGAATGAATAATTATAATGTGTTGAGTGTTGAATTCATTCGTCTATCTTCATCCTTCGTCTTCAACCTTAGTCTTTAAATCTTCATACTTGAGCTCATGACTTGATGTTGAGACGCGCTCTCCATCTAATCTTCAAAGTTTTTCGTCTGATGACAAAATCTTGGAGAATGACGACTTGAACTTTGCGTCTGGAACTTCTAAAGTTTTGATGGTGCATCTTTCGTCTTATGCAAGTAATAATCCGTCCGATCATTGTTCCCTCCGCGTCTGTAGATGTTTCCGTCTATCTTGTAATTATCAAAATTAAGATGTTAAGTCATTTTGACTTAACAGAAAGAATCTAAAGACAAGAGTGAGGGTTTAAGTTCAAAACAAACAATATTTTATCAATGTGAAAATCCTCCCAACTTTTAATTCTCGTCCTTACCATGACCGCTAGTCTGGTGTCCAAAAAAGAACTTAAGAAAGGAGGGAAAAGGGAAAGTTGGTGGGTTTAAGCCCCGCCCCTATTAATGGTTGTTTTAAATTTCTTATAAACTATTTAAAATTTATAAAATTATTGTTAAGTATAACACGTTTTAATCAATGGCTGATGTTTGATGTAGTTTCTTATGTTGTTAAATGTAGTTTTTTATTTAATGGTTGAAATAAATTGAAGTTTTAAATTATAATAATATATATTTTAAAGTTAAAATATGATAAAATGCCTAAAATTCTTGTTAAGTATAATTTTAATTTAACGACTAATGTTAAATTAGATGAAGTTCAAATTTTAATCAATGACTATTATTAGGTGTAGTTTTTATCTAGTAATTAAATAAATTCAAAAATCAATAATTGATATTAAATGTAATTATTTGTGTGTAGATTGAAATAAGTTGAAGTAAAATTACCTAAATATATAAATATAAATATAGATATAGATACTCGGACCGTTATTTTCTTTTTTAAATAAATGCTCTTTTCTACCGCAAAATTGCTAAGCTAACAACCTGAAACATTGTACTCTATTCACTACGAGGAAAGCCTATACTTTATTCACTACGTGGAAAGCCTATACTTCTTATAGTCTCGGTGTCTACTCTATTCACTACGAGGAAAGCCTATACTTTATTCATTACGTGGAAAGCCTTATCTTCTTATAGTCTCGGTGTCGTTGGAAATCGTTTATCGGAAAGTCCTTTCTCGAAAAGCTCTCTCTTCCTCTTTCGTTTTAGGTTGGTCTGTTGTCATTGTTCTATTCATTTTGAAGAGTTGATTTTGTTTTGGTTTTGTAAATGATTCACACATAGAGTTGTTGTATACTATTGGTGCCCTAATCGTGAGAAAATAGCATTGCATGAGATATGATTTTGTTTTGATTTTGCAAATGATTTCGTGGAATTGTTGTATACTTATGGTGCCCTAATAAAAGATGCATAGCATTCGATATATTTTTTTCACAAATTGCATGAAAAATGGCTTTCCTCAAAATTCTGATGCAAGTAATCGATTAGAGGTAATCGATTACCACATAAAAATTTCAGCCTTTCTTTTTACCAAAATCTTCATAAAAAATCATAAAACAAGGAACTTATTCAATTATTTGATCAATTTTGATGTCGTGAGGAGTTTGAAATTGAGTTATGGTTCCAGTTTATGAGTTTCTAAATTTTCAATAGAAGATTTCCTGTAAAAAAAAAAAACATGGTTATTGAAAATAGAAATATTTTATTGTTCATTGTACATTCTTCGTGATCATAACTGATTTTTTCTCTTATTTAGTTAGTGAATATTAGGTGTGACTTGGCCCGTATCCCAGAGTTGTTAGCGTAACCATTTTATTTCTACCGTTGATTCCTTTCTTCAAATCAAGTAATAATCAACGCAATTGACAGCACTAACAGGGCATTCAAGAAGAATATTTATTTTTTTTCTTGTACAGCGACAATAATAAATACCAAGTTTTACACTACACATATAACTCGAACCCGTTAATGTAAGGTAAACCTTAATAATTCTTCAAGAAGAATTATTGTATATAAATAATTAAAACTAATTTAATTCCTAATTATTTATTTTAATTAATACAACTTAGAAAAAGAAACGTGAGGCTCTTGTTTATCACTTAATTCTCATAAGTATGAGCACTTGTACATACAAGAAATAAAGTCTTGTGTACAAAAGAAAGTACGTGGAAGACAGATTAGAAAGGTCTTCCACAACTTGAATATAATCAAGCACTATGAACTGATCCATTCGATCTCAACTGATCCCTTCAACTTTGAATTTTTGAATAATTTGATCCATTCACAGGCTGGTCCATATTCCCAACCTTGTAATTAAGAGAAATAAATAGCTCCAAGAAAAAAGTTAACCAAATTAAGAAAAATATTTGATAGACAACTACAGACAATCTGTTATAAAATGTGAATACGTATATATATAAAATGTATAAAGTGTATAGAGAGAAAAATACGTATATATTTTATGAATAAGTTGGTTGCGTATTGCAGTTGTTAAGTAGCCAAGTGTACAAGAATAATCATGGCTCTTACACATTCACACATCCATAGCTTCAACTGCAATCATATGATCATGCCTTTCTCAATTTCACTTTACTTTCTACTCTTTCTTTTTCCTTTCCAATGTTCATCTTCCCTATCTTCACTCAATAAGGGGTCTTCCCTCTCAGTGGAGAAACACTTGGAAGATGTTATTGCTTCACCAAATCAAATGTTCTGTGCTGGCTTCTTTCAAGTTGATGATAACGCATTCTCCTTTGCCATATGGTTCATTGAGCCTTACGCTCATAACAACACCACTTTTGTTTGGAAAGCAAACCGTGACCAGCCCGTTAATGGAAAGCTTTCAAAGCTTTCACTCTTAAGCAACAGTAACACTGTCTTAGTTTATGCAGCTGAAATCACAACTTAGTCATCAAACACACACGACCAAATAAAGTTGCACCTCCAAAATGATAGTAATCTCCTGGTACCTGAACCGCAAGGAACAATTTTGTGGCAAATTTTTGATTCCCCCAACTGATACTCTCCTTCCGGGTTAACCTCTTACTAGATTCACTCAACTTGTGTCTTCAAGAAGCCAGAGTAACCATTCTTCTGGTTTCTATAAGCTTCTCTTCGACGATAATAACGTTCTGCATCTCTGTTACGTTGGTCCTGATGTTTTAAGCCAATACTAGCCACTACCTTGGTTACTAGATTGGCAAGCTGGAACAAGGTTGTCAGACCTAAGAATACACGTAGACTCTTAATAGGAGATGTAGAAACTTGACTCGTAAAGTCAACCCGTTGACTCGTAAGAGTCTACTTTCTTTTAAAAAGAAAATCATTTATAATATTAAAGATAGGGAACTCATCAACTCTCCTATATAACAATATTAAGTATTGAGTTCATATAAATTTATTATTTCAAATTCTTATATGTTCACTTGTACCAATAGAACATGTACCAAATTTATTAAGTTCACTAGAAGAAGAACAGACAGCTGAGTAGAACAGAGAACAACAAAACAAAATAGACAAAAGAATTTGTAGAGAAAGAACCAATTGAACAAAACAGAACAACAAAAAGTCAAAACCAATTGAATAGAATTGAACAATAACAAATATTGAATAGAACAGTAAAAAAATTCAACAAATACAATCAATAAGAAAAACAAATAAATGCTTGACAAAATGATAATAAGATAAGAACTACATTTTTGTCCAAAACATTACCTACATGAACTGTGTGGGTTTATGTTTGCGAGATTGTAAATGTAAAGGGTTTCGGTTCAAATTGTTGGGAAAGGCGCGGATGCGCAGCGGAAAAATTACACACAAAACCTGAAAGCGTGTAAAATAAAAACTTTTTCCCCTAAGGGAATATAAGAGAACTGTAATATATGGCAGTGTAAAATTCTAGGGAGCTGGGAAAACAAAATGCAGAGGAGCAAAAAGGAACATAAACAATTTTAACGTGGAAACCCCAATGATAGGAACAAAAACCACGGGATCTAGTCCATAAAAATATCCACTATGAGTCAAAGAGTACAGCAAAAGACTTCTATAGATGAACTCACAAAAACGTTATACTCAGGACCTAATAGTGAAAATACACTGGTGGTCACACACTATCTATAATCTAAATACAAACATTATATAGATCTAAGGTGTGGTGCGAGAGAAAAAAATACATCACTCTCTCTTATATAGGTATTTTACTCCTCTCTCTTTCTAACATCTGCTGATGTGAGACTTTGAATTAACAAAATATACAACAAATCCTCCATTAATTCAAAGTTTTACATTATTACAAACTCTCTTCTACAATAGCAAAATCTTCTAGGGTTCTCCTTCAGACTCTGCAAAATGTGGGACATTGTTTGATTCCCAACAAACCTCCCTTCAAACAAAGGACCACAAAACTTCCTCCCTTACGGTGAAAGTCATTGTCAATGATGGCCATTAGAGCTTCCATCTCCACGATAATTCTTGAGCTTCACATTATCGTCAATATGCCCTAGTCTTGTACCACCGTACTGATAGCTCACATCAACAAGACACGCAACCTAGCCACCCACCGGACATATCTTGTCTAGTCCTTATACCGCTAGGAAGATTTTCGACACAGGGGATCCAAAAAAAAGTAGGTTCACCTGACCATTTTGATTCACTCCAATCATTGCACACAAATCTGGGCCGGTCACCAAGTCGAACCATCGGCTCTGATACCACTTGTTGGGAAAGGTGCGGATGCGCAGCGGAAAAACTACTCACAAAACCTGAAAGCTTGCGTGTAAAATAAAAAATATTTCCCTTAAGGGGAAAAATAAGAGAACTGTAATACACGACAGTATAAAATTCTAAGAGAGCAAAAAAATAGTAAATACAAAGTAAGAAAAACACCATCAAATTTTAACATGGAAACCCACAATGAAAGGGACAAAAACCACGGGACCTAGTCTAGAATAATATCCACTATGAGTCAAAGAGTACAGCAAAACGAACACACAAAAACACTATAATCGGGACCTAATAGTGAAAATACACCGATGGTCACACACTACCTATAATCTAAATACAAACATTATATAGATCTAAGTTGTGGTGCGAGAGAATAAAATACATCACTCTCTTTTATATAAGTGTTTTGCTCCTCTCTCTTTCTAACATCTGTCGATGTGGGACTTTGAATCAACAAAATACACAACAAATCCTCCTTTAATTCAAAATCTTACATTATTACAAACTCTCTTCTACAATAGCAAAATCTTATGAGGTTCTCCTACAGACACTGCAAAATGTGGGACATTGTTTGAATTCCAACACAAATATGATGCGAGCCAAGGATTTAGATGCTATACAAAAATTCAGTTACAAAATGGGAGGCGTTCGCCAAGTTATAATGGAACAATATACTTGAGACTTCCTAACAGCAGCAACTTCACCAAGGAAGAATCTGTGAGTGTAGATGATCATGTTTGTTCTGTGCTGCTTAACAAAGACTATGTTAAAAAGCCAACAAATCATTTTCTGAGATTTTCTCTGTGGTTTGCTACTGTAGTTGGAGCTTTAGAAGCGGTCTTCTTTTTAATAATTTGGGGGCCAAAAGTCTCGTGTAGATCAACAAGACTACCATCTTGCAGAAGCAAGATTCGTAAAATTAAGTGTTGAAAAAGGAGAATATTTGATTAGTTAAGATTTTGTTTGCATAGATATTATCTGATTAGTTAAGATTATGTTCACATAGATATTATCTTATTAGTTAAGATTATGTTTACATAGATATAAAGAATATCACATAATCATATATAATATTGCATAGTTAGAAGGAGAATATTTGATTAGTTAAGATAAGATTCTATCTTTTCCTCATTTAATATTTATTTCATTATTTAATCCTTGATTTGTAATACTATAAATATAGTATGTTGTATACAAAGGATGAATGAATGAAATAGTGAATTATATTAGGTTTTCAAGTTGGTATCAAAGCCTATCCTAGGATCAATAAAAATGTTGGGACACCTGTTGTAGTGTCAATATTGTATCACCCCATTGAATAGTCTCCACGCGCTCGAGAAGTCCAGTCCTCGGCATGGTAGGGGTGTTGGAAATCCAATATTGGACGAAATCCCGAGGGTGTGAAGTCTCACATCACCTAGAGATATGACCTGTTGCGTGAATATAAGTGGTAGCAAACCTCACCTTACAAGCCGACTTTGTAGGGTTGAGTTAGACTCGTAACCCACATTATTAAAAAAAAAGGAGGATTTTTGGGATGCAATCAAAATCACACATCAGAAAAACAACGCAGAACTTGAAGAAGAAGAAGAAGAATTTTGTCAGTAAGAAGATTCTGCTACAAGGGAGGATTATTCCAAAAGTTAGAAGATTTTCTTCAAATGGAAGATTACTCTAAAAGTCAGAAGATTTTGTTGCTGCAAGAAGAGATTGCCCTAGAAAAGTTTTTTTTTTTTTTTTTCTAATTTTGATGTAAAGAAAGATTGTTGTAGAAATGTAGTGTGTGTCATACACTATGGAAGTGTTTGTAATTTTTTGCCCCAAAAAAAAAATACACATAGAAGGGTTTGTAATTTTTGCATAAAAATTACATGTTGAAGGGTTTGTAATTGTTTGCTAGAAAATATTACACATTGAAGGGTTTGTAATTTTTGCCAGAAAAATTACATATTGAAGGGTTTGTAATTTTTGCCAGAAAAATTACACATTGAAGGGTTTGTAATATTTGCCAGAAAAATTACATGTGGAAGGGTTTATAATTTTTGCCAAAAAAAAAATATATGTAAGGAGGGTTTGTAATTTTTCCATTCAAAAATTACAAGTAGTGAATTTTATCCCAATGGGATTGTGGACTAGGCCTTGAGGTACCAAACCACGTTAAGCTTTTTTTGGTGCTATTTTTTTTCTTTCTCCCTATACTCTTTTTTCAAGAGGTTGAGTTTCCTAACAAACATATGGAGTAGATTATACTGAAATGTTTGCTCCCGTAGCAAAAATGAGCATTGGTCGATTTTTATGGAGCTACCGGAAGGATGTAAAATCCCTGATACACATGACAAGAAGGTATGCAAGCTGAAGAAGTCATTGTACGGACTAAAACAATCACCCGAGCATGGTTTGGAAGATTTACCAAGTCAATTATTGCTTTCGGATATCAACAGAGCAATTAAGATCATATCTTGTTTTATTTAAAAAGGGAAAGGGGAAAGATTACAGTTCTTATTATTTATGTTGATGACATGATAGTCACGGGAGATAATAAAGAGGAACACAATTCATTAAAGGAATACTTGGCAAGAGAATATGAGACGAAAGACCTTGGTTCTTTGAAGTACTTTCTTGGGATTGATATCTCAAGATCAAAATCAGGTATCTTTCTGTCTCAGCGGAAATATGCATTGAATTTGTTAAAAGAAAGTGGGATGACAACATGCAAACCAGCAAATTCTCCAATCGAAGGGGGATTGAAGTTGTGTATTGAAGAAGATCAAACTTCGGCCAACAAAGGAAGATATCAGAGACTTGTAGGGAGATTGATTATCTCGCGCACATTAGGCCAGATTTAGCTTATGCTCTTAGTGTGGTGAGTCAGTTCATACACAATCCTGGTGCACAACACATGGATGCAGTCATACGAATCTTAAGATTGGGGAGATGCTCTTGATGATAGAAGATCAACTTCTAGATACTTTACATTTGTAGGAGGTAATCTTGTCACATGGAGAAGCAAGAAGTTGTAGCTCGTTCCAGTGCTGAAGCGGAACTCAGAGGAATGGTTCTTGGACTCTGTGAAGGTGTGTGGCTTAGACTACTTCACCAGGACTTAGGGTATATACACACACGTCTCATTAGTTGTATTGTGATAACAAAGTTGCGCGTGATATTGCTCACAACCCTTTCCAACACGATTGTATGAAACATGTAGAAGTTGACAAATTTTTTATCAAGGAAAAGCTTGATAAAAATATTCTGGAATTGTCAAATATTTGATCTGAAGATCAACTAGCAATATTCTTACAATGCTGTTACAAGTCAGATTTTTTTGGGAAACTATTAGACAAGTTAGGAATGTATGACACTACCAACTTGAGGGGAAGTATTGAAAAAGGAAAATATTTGATTAGTAAAGAATATGTTTATATAGATATCAAATTAGTTAAAATTATGTTTACACATAGAGAGTATCGCATAATCAGATATAATATTATATAATTAAAAGGAGAATATTTAATTAGTTAAGATAAGATTTTATTATTTTTTATTTAATATTTATTTCTTTATTTAATTTTTAATTTGTAATATTATAAATATAAATATAGTATGTTGTATATAAAGAATGAATAAACGAAATAATAAATTATATTATTATTTTTTTTAGTTAGTTTGAGTTAAAGACGGCAACAAAGGGGTTCAACGAAGAGATTGGAAAGGGTGCTGGAGGGGTTGTGTATAAAGGTATTTTATCAGATCAAAGAAATGCAAAGAGACTTTATAATGCTAAAAAAGGAGAACAGGAGTTTCTTGCTTAACCACATGAACTTGATTGAAATATGGGGCTATTGTGCTGAGGGAAAGCATAGGTTGTTGGTGTATGAGTGTATGCAGAAAATGGAATAAGCCGCCAATATTTATAATTTTGACATTTGTAAACAGCTTTTGTTATAAATTATTCATTTAATTTAACAATATAAATTATAGATTATTTCCAAAATTGCCCTTCCTACGTGATCACACCTGACACCCCTGGTTCATTCCACTCCCACACGTCTCTCCCCACGTAATCAATTTCATCTTGTTGCAGCTGTTACCAAACTTCGGTGGCTTAAGCATTTCTCATTGAACAAATACTCCACAAGTTAAACCAATTAAGATTGTGGAAATGGAATGAAATCAAATGATTAAACTATTAAACCTTCTGCTAGATCCAATATCTAATTTCCGACATGTGTCATTTGGAAAAAAAAAAAAATCTTTACACTAATTCGATTTTCACAGATTAAAAAATAAACTACGTATTACATATGCTCAATAGTCAATATTAATGAATGCTTATAAATATTTTTGTGGAGCTGATCAAATACCATTAACATTGAACATTATAATCAGGGGCGGAGTCAGAAGATAAAGGTGAGAGAGACGAAAAAAATTTTCTAATTTCTTTTTTAATTTTTGTTAATATTTTTAATTTTAAATTTTAATTTTTTTTAAAATTGGTTGAACATAAGTCTATTAATTACATAATAATTTTTCTTTTTGTAAAGATTAAAATAAATTTTAAAGAAATTAAAATTTATTATTAATATATATATATTAATATTAAATTTATTACTAATATATATATAAATTTAATATTGTTAATATATATATATATATAATTAATATATATATATATATAAAAAAAAAAAATTGGGGTGATGGCTCCGAGCCTAACGTAGCTCCGCCACTAATTATAATGTCAAATTATATATATCAGTAAAGCTATGTAAATAAAACGGGTCAAGCCGTAATCTAACATACAATAATTTAACTAAGGTATTTTTAATTTGCTCAAATGTTAGATATTATCAATATTTTGTGGAGCTAACATTAAACAATTTTAATATAAATTGTAAGATATTATAATATTTTTTAATTATTATATTTCTCTTTTTAAAGGTTTTTTTAAATGTTTTCCCAGTAAATTTCTTTTCACCTTAAATTTCTTTTCATCGTTTGATGTAATAACCTTATCTTTGTATTTGACATGTAAAGTGATTTTATTGTCTCCTTTGTCTCATAAGTCTTGTTTGCTCTTTTTGGAAAGCATTTATAAGATTTTTCGAGTTTATCTTGAAAAAATTGTTTGACTTTTTCAATGAATATTTTTTGGATTTAAACCTTTAAAATGAAACAGTTAAAACTTTTTTTAACTATTTTGGTACGTAGAAATTTCTCTTAACAAGTTTATCTTGTTCACAACTTTTATTGTTGTATTCATGAAATTTTTTATGTTTTCAGCTAAATTCATTTTCAGAACTTTAAACTCTCTTTTGAGGTAGAAAACCTATATTTGTTTAGTCTTTTTATTCTCAAAGACTATTCTCATCTATATTTTCTTCTTCACTGTCAAAGATTGACCTCTATTTGTCAACAACTTTGATAGGCGGAATAATGATCAGTGATATGGGAGAAAATATGATAATAGGGTTTATTTTTGTGTGATTTCAGCATGCAGTCTGAGACTTTATTTATAGCACACCGAAGATAACAAACTTCTCATCAAATTCGAATTTGAGATATTTGATCAAGTTAAAAGATAATAAATAAGTGATTGGTGATTCAAATTTGAAATATTTGATTGAGTTAAAAAGATAATAAATCTTTTATCTTTTATTGCTAACTGATTTAAAAGCTAACTTGTATCTTGTATTGCTAATTGATTAGCAATTCAAAATTCAAATAATTGACTAAGTCAAAAGATAACAAATCTCTTATCTTTTATTCTAACTTATTAGAAATTTTTAGCCCAGATTCCAATTAGAAAATCCTTTCATGTTTATTTTTATTCTTTCACCAAATCTTTCATATTATTCATATTTCTAGTGCTAGCAAAAATATAATAATATTCCACTGAAATTTAATTAATTAAATTCTCTAATATAATTAATAATCAAATACTAGAATAATTTCTTCAATAGAAACACTCGTTTGTGTGTGACCCTGTAGGTTCAATACTAAGCGGTAATATATCAATTAAATTAATATATTAATCAAGGTAGGCATCTAGCAATACTCCTTAACGTCTAGATAGCATAAAATAGCATTTTACTTTCAAGAACCATTAGAAACTGGAGTATGGTATTACTGTCAATCTCTTTTTGAGTTCATTTATAATGACCTAAGAAACTCATTTTAATTTTTCCTGGGATATAATTTTATTCATAGAGGGATATAATTTTATTCATAGAGCTCAAACCCATTACATGGATCCCTTCTTGATTAATCCAGAGTTGATGGATCCCTTCTTGATTCATTATTAATTCTACAGACATTTTAACCTGGTAATTACTATGATAATCTCAGGTCAAAGAAACCTATTTAACCTTTTCTTGAAACCTTTTCTTCAAAAATTTCTATTGATAAATATTAATCATTAGAAAATTTCAATTGAGTCAGTTCATTGATTACATCAACATTTGATTCATCTATACATGTGAATTAATAAATAAGATCTATTAATATTTATCCAATAAATACTATCATATATATATTAATCTATTCAGATTATTTATGTCCTGTTTTCAATAATCCTATAATCAAGAATGATTTAAATTAAAATTAAAATCAAACTTGTTTCCTATTATTATAATCTCTATTATAAAATTAAGTCTTTAATTTTAATCAAGGACATTATCAAATAAATTATTTAATCAAATAATAATAAAATAATACTTTATTTTTAATTATTCATGTGAACAAAGGAGGTGGAAGCCATTGAGAAGATCGAGTGTTCTAAAAACAGAATAAAGTCTCTCTAACTCTATTTTTATTTTCTGTTCCCTTTCTAACCAATCCCTTGAGATAAAATAAAATCAAAATACCAATTATTAGCGCAAGAGATGTTTTCCCATAAACATAAAAGAGGCATTCATTCATGGATTAAAGTGCTTTGTTTTTTATACATATATTATGCAGACAAAGCATTACATATTTGCTGCCTAACATGCATAGGTTACCATCGCAACATCATAACATAACTTTAAACTATTAAACAAACTCCAAAAATTATAAATCACTATACTTTACTCTCAAAATACACTAAATACTACACAAAATATAAAATAAAATTACATATTTACTATCTAATAGGCATGGGCTACCGCCCCAAAATCATACATAACTTAAACTGTTAAACAAACTCCAAAAAGCATGGTCACTGTACTATGTTCTAAAAAAACACAACTATTGCCGAAAATATAAAATAAAATTACACATCGTCAAAAAATATTAAAGTAGATTAGATATTTCAAAATTCGTTCCATGCGCACGTTCAAGATTGAAACAAGAAAATGTGATTAAGCTTAGGTTTAAATCAAAAGTGAAGATAACAATGGAGTTATCATTTTCATCCCTGTATTGGACATTGATTCAGGTAGCCATTAGCTTTTTGCTTTCTTTTTTATTCTATTCTATTTCCATGGAAATATATTTGGTGGTTAATCATTTATTGTGGAGGTGCCACTGTGTTTTTTTGAGATTCCATGAGTCAATTTCAATACAAGTGAAGTCAACCTGAGCCTTAATTGTTGCAGATTGTGGCCATAAAGCAAGGCTGCGTGAGAAAGGAAAAAAGGAGTTGGATCATTTTAACTCATTTGATTGACCCTGTATCTCTACCATAACCCTAATCTAGGATTAAGCCCAATCATTAGAAGCCCACAAAAAACCAATGGGCCTATTTGAATTGGACATACATTCCTTATAGTAATTCATTTTATTAAGTGCACCCCATTAAAAAATATATATTAAAATAAAAAATAATAACAAATGATAAAATAACAGCAAAATAGTAAATAGGCAATAAATAAATAGGTAAAAATAAAATAATTACTATAATTATAGTCTTTTTATTTTATTTTTCTCTTTCTTTTTTCTCATTCCTTGTTATTTCCCTTTCACATGTTTTCTTTGGAGCATTGATCTTTAATAGAAGTATTATTGAAACTTATTGTTTTTTATTTCTTTTCAAATTTGGACCCTGCAAATCCCGCCACATTGATTATTAAATATAAACTTCATCTTATTTCTCATCCTTTTCATATGATTGCGCTAATAAACTTTAATCCTCTTTAATTTACATGTGTTTAGCGAGTTATTGCATTAGTGTATTGGATTTAAACGTTTGAGTCTTAAATGAGTCCGACAAAGTTCCTTATATTTGTCTACATTGCATGATGAAAAATATGTAGAGTTGTCCAACGGACCAACTGCACTCACCTCAACATTCGCTTAAATGGACCAACTCATTTTCAACCTCTTAATACTTTTTTCTTAAAAAATATAATTTTACTACTCACAGAATATCAGTGTATTTCTTTCTCTTCACACTTTATACATATACGTATTTTTCTCTCTTCATATTTTATAATTGGTTGTTTATGTATTACAGTTGTCTACCAAATATTTTTCTAAAAATTGGCTGCACTACCAACTCATGTAAATAAAATTCATTTCATAGATTTTAAAAGTTTTTTTTTAAAATTAAATAAATAAAAGAGACCATTGTGTTCAAAAGCCTTATATATGAATATGTTTCTTCTTTACTAAAACCAATGAACCAATTTCTCTCTTTTATCATCAAAGTTTTCTAAATATGTGTGGTAGATTTCTTCTCATTCTATACAAATAAAATAGAATCGAATATTTTTTTAAAAAATCTAAAAATTGGCTGCACTACCAACTCATGTAAATAAAATTCATTTCATAGATTTTAAAAGTTTTTTTTTTTAAAATTAAATAAATAAAAGAGACCATTGTGTTTAAAAGCCTTATATATGAATATGTTTCTTCTTTACTAAAACCAATGAACCAATTTCTCTCTTTTATCATCAAAGTTTTCTAAATATGTGTGGTAGATTTCTTCTCATTCTATACAAATAAAATAGAATCGAATATTTTTAAAAAAAATAAACAATCTAGAAGTTAGGTTGTTGACATACTCACTTGGATAAGGTAGAGTTGTTCATGTGAGAAAGGTGTCAAGTGTTTTACTTCCTCATTTTGGTTCTAGTTATCTTAATTTTTAGTACCTATAATTTATCTTTTAGATTTAATGGGTGAACGGATGGAACCTAAGACTTTGTGTCTTATTCGTGAATCCTACAAATTTTATAATAATAACAAAAGAGATTAATTGTAATTGAATAGGTTCTTTGTGTGGACAAAATACAATTTTTCATCCCATGAATATGATTATGACATGAAAACTTGAATTAAGACTGATTTTGAAGTCTATCTCAATAAACATTTAAACATAATGATTTAAGAGATGCGACATTTCACTCGAATTCTTATCCACATTATTCGTCCACCACCACCACAACCATCGCAACAATTAACTTCCACTATCCCGCCCACCATCACCTTTCTTTACCTAAGTTGTCTAGCAGTTTTGTCACTTTTTCCCTTTTTTTTTATTTTTTTTTACTTAATTTCAATATTTATTAAATGAATATAATTTTATATTTATTTAACTTTTTCAAAATTTTAACTATATATAAAATTTATTACATATATTATGTCTACATGCTATAACTAAAAAATATTATTAATTATAATTTATTTTAAAATTTTGGTCCCCTTGAATAAAATTTCTGGCTGCACCCGTCTATACCTATTTCCTCCTTTTGTCTGATTTGCAGTGTGTATATATATATATATATATTCGATTTAAGAATTCTAATTTTATTTTATTTTTCAAAATATGATTTATGTATTTATTATTTAAATAATTTAAATTATGATGATAATTAAATAAAAATTTAGAATCATATATTCAATTAAAATATAATTTAATTATTTATTTATTTTGTTGTAAATTTTTTAGATATTTATTATTAATTATTTGAATGAAAATATAATCGATAATTTAGAAACATTATAGAAACATGTATGAACCGTGAAGACAGAGTCAACCATATGCTGAAAGTCTCAGTGGAAGACGCACCACCCCACCACAGCTCTTTCCATTTATAGATAATACAAGATATATAAAATCCACCCCACCACAGCACTTACCATATATAGTTGATAATACAAGATAGAATAGGGCATGACCATAGCTTCAACTGCAATCACATGATCATGCCTTTCTCAATTTCACTCTTCTTTCTACTCTTTCTTTTTCCTTTCCAATCTTCATCTTCCCTATCTTCACTCAACAAGGGCTCTTCCCTCGCAGTGGAGAAACACTTGGAAGATGTTATTGTCTCACCAAATCAAATGTTCTGTGCTGGCTTCTTTCAAGTTGGTGATAACGCCTTCTCCTTTGCCATATGGTTCAATGAGCCTTACCCTCACAACAACACCTCTGTGGTTTGGATGGCAAACCGTGACCAACCCGTTAATGGAAAGCTCTCAAAGATTTCACTCTTAAAAAATGGTAACATTGTCTTGGTTGAAGCGGCTCAAATCACCACTTGGTCATCAAACACAGCATCACATGACCAAGTAAAGTTGCTTCTCCAAAATGATGGCAATCTTGTGTTACTCGAACCCCAAGAAACTATTTTGTGGCAAAGTTTTGATTCCCCTACTGATACTCTCCTCCCGGGTCAACCTCTTACTAGATTTATACAACTTGTGTCTTCAAGAAGCGAGAGTAACCATTCCTCTGGCTTCTATAAGATGCTCTTTGACGATGACAACGTTCTTCGTCTTATATATGATGGTCCTGATGTTTCAAGCCAATACTGGCCACATCCTTGGCAATTAAGTTGGCAAGCTGGAAGGTTTAATTACAATAGCAGCAGATTTGCAGTTCTAAATATTCTTGGAATTTTCATTTCATCAGATAATTATACTTTTTCCACGATTGATAGTGGTGTGGTGATGCCCAGAAGATTAACACTGGATTCTGACGGTAATGTTCGTGTGTACAGCAGAGAAAATGCTTCAAAGAAATGGTATGTTACAGGGCAAGTGATATTTGATACTTGCAGCATTCACAGGGTATGTGGTGTTAACAGCACTTGCGAGTATGATCCTAAGAGGGGAAGGAGATGCTCGTGTGTACCAGGATATAGAGTAAGGAACCAAAGTGATTGGTCTTATGGGTGTGAACCCATGTTTCATCTCTCTTGCAACACAAATGACTCTACCTTTTTGGAGATGCAGGGTGCTGAGTTTTACGGTTATGACCTCAAATTCGTCGAAAACAGTACATACAATAGTTGTGTGGATGTATGCTTGCAAGATTGTAAATGCAAAGGATTTCAGTACAGATATGATGATGGCCACCAATACTATAATTGCTTTACAAAGTTACAGTTACTGAATGGGAGGCGTTCGCCAAGTTTTAAAGCAACAGTTTTCTTGAGACAGCCTAACAGCAATAACTATTCCAAGGAAAACATTGTGAGTTCAAGTGATCATTATTTTAGTTCCGTGGCCGTGCAGCTTCATAGAGACTATGTTAGCAAGCTACCAAATTATCATGTGAGATTTTTTCTGTGGCTAGCTACTGGAGTTGGAGCTTTAGAACTGGTTTGCTTTTTGATGATTTGGGGTTTCTTGGTTAGATCACGCCAAAAGTATGGTGCAGATCAACAAGGCTACCATCTTGCAGCTGTTGGATTCAGAAAATTTAGTTACTCTGAGTTGAAGGACGCGACAAAAGGGTTCAGCGAAGAGATCGGAAGAGGAGCAGGTGGGGTTGTGTACAAAGGTATTTTATCAGATCAAAGACATGCTGCAGTTAAGAGACTCTATGAAGCTAAACAAGGAGAAGGGGAATTCCTTGCTGAAGTGAGCATCATTGGAAAGCTTAACCACATGAACTTGATTGAAATGTGGGGCTATTGCGCTGAGGGAAAGCATAGATTGTTGGTGTATGAGTATATGGAGAATGGTTCTTTGGCTCAAAATCTCTCATCCAACACACTTGATTGGACTAAGAGATATAACATTGCTCTTGGAATGGCAAGAGTTCTAGCATATCTGCATGAAGAATGCTTGGAGTGGATTTTGCATTGTGATATAAAGCCCCAAAACATACTTCTTGATGCTACTTATCAGCCCAAGGTAGCAGATTTTGGCTTGTCCAAGCTACTAAACAGAGATAGCATGAACAATTCAAGTTTTTCAATGATAAGAGGAACGAGAGGGTACATGGCACCTGAGTGGGTTTACAATTTACCAATCACTTCCAAGGTTGATGTTTATAGCTATGGAATTGTTCTATTGGAGATGATAACTGGAAAGAGTCCAACAATGGATATTGAACCAGATGATGGAACAGAACCACACAATGGAAGGCTTGTAACATGGGTGAGAGAGAAAAAGAGGAGAACATTGTGGGTGGAACAAATCATGGATCCTACAATTGGGCCAAATTGTGATTTGAATAAGATGGAAATTTTGGCAACAGTTGCTTTGGACTGTGTAGAGGAAGATAAAGATGTGAGGCCCACCATGAAGCAAGTGGTTGAGATGCTTCAAAGCCATGAATGTTATGCACAGTGATGGATGCTATGCTAACAATTTCTATGTGCAACTCTTAAACCGTGGCCTTATGAACCCATTGTTTATCGATGGAGATTGGCCGATTCGTTTGCTTGTTTTTCTTATCTACGTTCAAAAAATTTAAGTTGATGGTGTTTGTGACTGTAGTTGATATTACTACTGTTTCTGATTGTACTATTTTGTTTATTTTGTTTTTGGTTTTCTTTTCCTCCCAAGAATGTATTTTATATTTATCTATGTAAGATTGCTTAATCTAATAAAAGATCAGTTAGTGATTATAACGTATAGTTATCAAAATTTAACCAATGTTATCCGATTATAGTCTTGGATGACAATTACTCAAAAGAAAAAATTTTGTAGTTTAGAAAAAAAAACATTAGCTTAATGTTAGTCTTGTCTGTTGTGTGTTGTCTCACCGAAAGGATAATTCAGAATTTCTAGAGGGTACTGTCATTGATTTGGTTAAAATTTGTGCAAGAGGGAAATATAAGAAAATCAAAAGTTTATTTAGTTGCATTTTATTTATTTTTATTTTTTTTTTATAGAATTTACTTTTATCTATTTTCTTGGCTTAGCAACAAAAATAGAGTTTTATGTATGGAGGTAGCAGTAATAATATCTCAAATTATTTATCTTTTTCTAGTTTTATGACTTTGTCTTATTTATGGTAAATCTTAACTTAGTTCTACTTCAAATGCAGATATAAATATATTTTAGAATTTTAATTAAGAATGGATGAAAAAAGAAAAACTAAAAAAGCAGCCCAAAATAAAACTTTTATGTATCAATTGGGGTTTGTTCCTTTAGTAGGAGCTGATGAAACCAAAAATACAAAGAAAAAACAAATTAGAGCGAGAATGCATGAAAAGGAGGTGTTGGAAATCACAACACCAAAGTTACCCTCACTCGTTCTTTTTGTCGTGTTGCTGCTGAATTTTCAAGTGGGTTACGTTTTTCAGCTAAAATGCGTGCTTGACAGGCTATTTCAATTTCGCGAAGGGGAGACCACAATCGATTATGGTGTCATCGTAGTTGTGGCATAACGCAAAAACTACGTTCAACCATTTTGACGTTCAAACTTCAAACACATTTTTATTTCTCTGTGGAAAATAATCACTTTGAAATATATGCATGGCTAGAATATCACAAGTGCTTTACACTAATTGATTAGCTTCTTGAGATTATTAATTAACTGCATTGCGAAGCGTACGTAGTATGATCTTTCTATATAGGTAGTTCACGGGAATGAACTTAGTCCACCAGTATTTGACTAAGTCTTTCACCTAGGACCAGTTTAATAGCGTTGAAGTTTAGGTAATTTATATTTTTCTTAAATATGCTAATCTACATGCATTACATATTTTGTTAAAATTAATTTAAATAAATTTCTTTCCTAAACTATCCTTTATTAAAACTCGTGCTCAGACTAAATATTGATTCATTGGAAATATATCTTTATTCAATTCAATGAAGAATATTATTATAGAATTATATTATTAAATAAAGTAAAAGTAGTTTAAATTTATTTATAATTTTGTTGAAAAATAATTTTTTTTCTTATATGTCCGGAATAATACTTCCTCCCTCTTTATAAAAACATAGGTAACTAAGTTACACTTATTAAAAACGTTTCCTAAGAATAATTTTTAATAATAAATTTGTGTGGAATTTGTAATAGTTTTTCAAAATTACCCTCGAAAGGATGTGGAGAGAATAACTAATGTACGAGTTTGAATGAAAATTATATTTTAAATTTTAACTGATAATCATAAGAACAACAAATGTAGATGCCTAGAATTGGAAAATTTTCTTCTGCAGAAGACTTTAATTGATTAGTTTGGGTAGATCCATATTCCATCTTGTCAAAAGAAGGTTCATTTAATTTGATGATATGCATTAATTTAAAAAAACACATCTAAAAGACTATCTCAAAACAATAGAGGAAACTTTTTAAAGCAGACAAAGAAGGCATGATTGAAGGCCTTGTTTAGGTCAACTGAAGTGGAGAAATGTATAATGACAAGAAGAGAAAAACTTTGATTTAACTTATATGTATAGTTGGGCAAGGTGACTTTACAAACTCGTTGTTTGTGTATAAACTAGATATTAACCCATGTAACGCACCGGCGTATTATATTTAAAAATATAAGAAAAATTTAATGAGAAATTAATTAATTTAATTAAAATGGATGTGCAGCACATGGATCGATTATTATCACTTTACAAATTGTAAATGATTGAAATAGAGAGTAATTAATTACTTTCTTTTATAAATTTTCTAAAACCAAAAACTGAAACTAACTTAAAAATTATTTGATTAAATTTTTTTATCTTGATTAAATACGCAATTGTTTGGAATATAATGGACAGTTCATTTATAATTAAGTGTTTTATTTGATTTAAAACTAATTTTGTTTTCATAGATAGTATAATTCATTGTGATTTTTTGGGAGTACATTAAGATATACACGTAATTAAATTACATTTTATTTAATTAATTATATGTTATATAAGTAAAATAAATAAATCTTGATTTAATTTAATAAACTGAATAAAAACCTATTTATTTTAGCCCTTGCCACACACGGGCCGATAATTATTTCTTTACACTGTAAAAAGAACGTGAGTTCATTAACATGTTTTTTATTTTTTATTTTTATCATTTCATGCAATAGTCTAGAACAAACACCAATTTTAATTACTTCATGGTCAAAATGAATATCTAATATAAAATGAAAAAAAGAATAAAGTATAATGTATCTAGTAAGTAATTTTAACGTGATCCATGTTAATAAAGTATAATATATCTACGTTCGTGTCATTATCATTAGTCTCGTTTCAACTTTAAAAATGAAATAAAAACACCACTAATCACTAATAAAGTACTACATAAAATGTTAAAATTTCAAGTCAGAATTATAAGTTAATTAGAATAATAATTTATACCGCTAATATGTGAGAATTATTTCACTGTACTCCTTGCTGCTGATTCTTCATTCACTGTGAAGTAGTAGATTTAACTTCAAAGGAGGCTGCACATTCGTCGAACGCATTAAAGACATTGAGAATGTCAAAATAATATATTGGAAGCAATTTTGCAGTCTTGTGAAAGGAATTTTATCCCAAGCAATCTTATCCAATTCGAAGTGCAGATGAAAAAATCTACACAGCTAAACCTGAAACTTTCATCTGAATATAGGAGATAAAGGCAAGAAAAAAGAATTAAAAAAATCATACCGCACACAACTCACAAGGGAGTTTGAGTGAACTTCTCACAATCAAATTCTAGGAATTAATTGTTGCCTGGTAAATGTTGCATTTTCTCCACAAGCTTCACACTGCATACCTTCCTATAATTTTGACTTGTGCAAGAGAAACATAAATCAATAACTATTTAACTTGTAAAATCCTAATAGACGTTGAAGTTCTTAATATACAATTAGAATCTATCCAGATAATGCGTCCAAAAAAGCATCCTTCTTAAGATTGGTTCACCAACAGAAGCTTCAATTTTAATAGCCTCAAGAGCTTGGAGACAACCAATTATACCAGGAACTGAAAATGATCATAGCGAAAATCAGAAAACCAGAACAAATAGTATAGTTGGTCAAAAACAATAAAGAGGTACTAAAGAGAAGTTAGGCAATGTTAAACGATGAAATATTCACAATTCACAATCGGATGATAAAATATCCAGCATTCACTAATTAGAGTTGTCATTTATATTTCTTTAATAGCATTATATTGTCTTGGAGGAAGCAAGGTCAAGGCGGTAAGCAACAATTCTAGCTTTTGAAACTTGTGTTTTCTGATCTCTTAATAATGACAAATTTAATCAAGTTAAGTGATACCAATATTCACATGCAATTACGTGTAAGTATACATGTCATCCTTCACGCGTTAAATTATAAATCCAAGCCTTTACAATGCACGCTTGTCATAAAAATAGGAATTGTTGGGAACCCACTGTTCGAATAGCATAAAATGTTTCTGATACACAATCATATATATAGGTTCTTGGGCCATTCCATGTGCTTTAAAAACCAGCAAAGTATATCTCTTGTACACACTTTTAGAGAACCAAAAAGATTTAACATTAGGGAAAAGTACATAGATGACAAACTTAGTGACCTAGTTTTATTTTTTATTTTTTTACAAATTACTATGTATTTACAGTTCAAGCTACGTACAACTGTCAGATTGCATGTGAGCTATTTATGAAATTATGGAGCCTCTTCTTCTTAACATTTAGATTGGATGAATAAAAAGATGTGTGGTTATACTTCTGGCTTTTAAATTAAAACGGTATTGCAAATTTTCATTGAATTCATATCATCAGATACAATGGAAACTTACCAATTAAACGGAAGCTGCGAGCATGGATCAGAACACCAACAATAGGTGCATGTTGTGGGGATAAAGAAAAAAAATATGAATATAGTTCTATTGACCTTAAAAAAAACAGAAGAAACAATGAGAAACGAACATGAGCAGCAAAATACAAACTAAAATATGCATGAATACAACATAAGTAAAAAAACAAATATTAAGGTTCTCTCTAAAACTATGGAAGCATTTCTTCCACGCTCGAATGACAAATTTATGGTAAAAATCACATTCTTCAAGAAATGTAGGAAAGTATACCCAACAAATTGGGAAAGGAATGAATCATAATAATGCCTAGAATCCGCGATCCCTTCAGACATTATAACAGACATTAACTTTTAAGAGAATCCAAATCAGATTTTGACAAGCATGTGAATACTAACTTTCAGAGAAATATAGAAATACAACAGACTTTATTCCGATTCCTCTTATTGAATATATACGTCTGATTTCTTAAGAATTATTAAAGTTCCATTATCTTATAAGTATTTTTGTTATTAGCTCGAGTTAATATAAATATTATTTAGATATAGTCTATTCATATTAGATAAAGAGAATTATTTAAAAATAACATCTTCAAGTTAATTAGTATATTTTGAATATAGTTTCTTTAAATTAATGATATTCGTGGTATTCTGGAGGTGAAAAACTTGAAGAGAGTAGATAAGAGGAAGATTATCTGGGACTGAATAATTCTCTAGTTTTATTTGAATTTTTTTTGGCTTCACCCACACATTGCAAACAGTGAGTTTATATATTTATAGTGAACCTAATGAGTTCACCCACACTAATACTCTCTAGGCAGTTTCATTATTCACTAATACATTAATTTTTCATTATCCAAAGTAATATATTTTTTAAATATATATAATTCTTTGGGTACATGAACATAATTTTTCAAGGCAAACATTAATACTATTGCTCATCATTCAACACATTGAAGTTGGGATGATTTGTAATGTGATAGTAAGTATATGATGTTGAAGGAGAATTTTAATAGATGTAGTAGGAAAAAGGTAGAAAAGTGGTTAACCGTGTAGCCCTGATATCACTGTTAGTAATTAGATTATGAGAATAACTTAGAACAATGACATTGAGTGATTTGTAATGTAGTGACTACTACTGGAAGGTAGCTATAGGACAATTAGTAATGGAAGAGAGTTTGTGTATTGAAATTTCTCTCTTCATCTATAACTGCGATACAATTTCCTATTTATAGGCTTTCTAGGTAGGTAATTGTTATTTCTAGATTTTTCTAGTCTAGGAATATTATAAACTTTCGTGGACTTATCTAGTTAAGAATATTCTAGACTAACCTTTTTATTGTTAGTTTTTCTAGAATTTTTTTTAGTTGTTTCTTTTTATTTCTAGAAATTTGTAGCACTTTTAACACTCCTCCTTGATACAAATTCCAGTAACTCCAAGCATAGAGCGCAGTTCTTCGAATCTTGGTCTAGGTAATATTTTCGTGAATATATCTAGTACTTGTCTTTAGTCTTTGTCACTTCCTTGGAACTCCTTCTGTAGTGTAGCTCAAGAGAAAAAACCTGAACCAAATGAAAAAGCATAGCCGAACGTGCTCTTCATGTCATCCATCTAGCCTGCCCAATCACTATTAGTATAGTCGTGCAACCTTGAGTTGATTGCGATAGTGTACTATATGTCAAACTCTTTTGTTCCTTGTAAATATCTTAGAATTTTGTTTCTTGCTCCAAGATGAATTTGACTTAGGCTTTGTATGAATCTGGATAAGAGACTGGTGGTGTACATGATATTCGGTTGTGTAGCTGTTAAAAATAACAAGTGAAATTTTTAGAAGTAGTTAGAAAATTTTTGAAAAAATAGGTGAATAATTTAACTACGCCCAATGTATGATCAAATATAGCTCGATACCACTTGTTAGTATTTTAGGTAGATATAGATAGAAGTAGGGATGATTTGTAATGTGATAGTAAGTATGCGATATTGAAGGAGAATTTTAATAGATGCAGTAGGAAAAAAGTAGAAAAGTGGTTGGTCATGTAGCTCCGATACCATTATTAGTAATTAGATTATGAGAATAACTTAGAACAATGACATCAAATGATTTGTAATGTAGTGGCTACCAGGTAGCTCTAGCACAATTAGCATAGGAAGAGAGTTTTTGTATTGAAATTTCTCTCTTCATCTACAATTGTGATATAATTGTCCGTTTACAGGCTTTCTAGTAGGTAATTATTATTTCTAGATTTTTCTAATCTAGGAATATTCCAGACTTTCGTGGACTTATCTAGTTAGGAATGTTCTAGACTAACATTTTTTTTTCTAAATTTTCTAGATTTTTCTTTTAATTGTTACATTTTATTTCTAGAAATATGCAACACTTTCAACATATTGGTTTAGGATTTAAAAACTGTCTAGTTGTTTGAATGAACTTCTATACAGAAAACGATATATAAATAAAAATAGAAAAATGACTTTACATCTTAATTCCTTTTAATCTCTATAGTTAAAATATAAAAATTAAAAAAGAATTAAAATTTAAATTACACGGATTGAGAAAGTCAATTCTTAAATTATATGAACTAAAACGTTCACTTTAAAATTAAGGACTACAAAGTAAAATGTAAGAAATTATAAGGACTAAATGAATAATAACCCGTTAATATTTTTTAAAAGCATGTTTTAAAATTTTTGAAATTGATTATCTAACTTTTTTTCTCATATAAAAACTTTCCACTTAATTTATTAATGTGTTTTATATTCATATTTTTCAATACTAAAATGATAAATAAAAATATTATATATAATTTATAAAGTGGAAAAATATAATATATAAATATTAGCTGCGGATTTAAATTCGCCGGAAAATTTTCGTATAAACCTGCAATAAATTCCACACGAAAACATACTTGCGATGATTCATGCGATTTATTAAAATAATAATATACATTTCCTTTGAAAATAAATCTTGAAAAAAAATTGAAAAATAAAAAAAATTACTAAGTCCATTGTAAAAATTTCAGCAAATTCCTACGGATTCTTTTAAAAAAAAAATTCTGCAAGAAAAAGGAACATTTCTAGTAGTACAATCAACACAAGCCATGCTTTCTAGTGCTCTGGCCAAATTCAATGGCCTCATATTATCTTTTAATACCTCTGCAAACATTCAGCCGCTTGTGCATTTTGAAAGTCGAGACCAGATTGTGATGGGCAATGGTTAAGGTCTGGATTTTTTTTTTTTTTTGTTTATTTAGGAATTACACATGGAATTAGTTTTGTATAGATTTAGACACGAAATTCCGTCTCTAAAATTAGAATGCTCAAATTAGACGTGAAAATTTGTTCTCTCTAATTTTAAATTAGAGACGAAAATTTAACCTATTAGAGACAGAAACTTCCATCTCTAATTCTAATCTTTCTTGTAGTGAGTTTTTCTAAATTAACTTTTCCTTACAACAAAAATCTTTCTTGTAGTGAGTTTTTCTAAATTAACTTTTCCTTACAACAAAAATGTTTCTGTAATTCTCAAAAATCTCTTATGCGCACCTTCTATAACCAAAAAGCTTGTCAGAGTTAGTCAATTTTGTAAAGACAAAAATGTTTACTTTGAGTTTCATTCCACACACTGTGTTGTTAAATTTCAAGTCACTAAAGATTGTTGTTATGCAAGGAGATGTTGGTGAGAATGGACAATACTAGTTTGCTCCATTGTTGCATTGTCATGCATTCTTTCAAATAAAAAATAGTACTTAACAAATTTCACATTTTGTACCTCTTGTAAACACTTTTTTTTTCTCCCAATAGAGTGAAATTAGCCACTTCGCATTCGAAACTAGGACATCCAATTGATGCAATGAAACTTGTATTCAGAAATTGTAATCTATCACTATTTGTAAAGATGATGTTGATTTCTGTTCATTTTGTTGCCTAGGCAACTCTCAAAAATTCCTTTCTTACGCTTCTAACACTGTTTAATTTCAGTCTTTACAACTTGTTTTAAGTGATTTGTGGGTCCTACACCCATCACTTCTTGAAATTTTCATTACCATGTCATCAATTATATTGATGCTTATAAACGATTCACATAGATTTATCTAATTATACGAAAGTCTGAAATCTTAAAAGTTTTTAAATAGTTTAGAATCTTGGTTGAAAAATAATTTAATCTTATAAATTTTCTTTAAACCGATTATAATGGTGAATTTAGACCTATATTAAGAGTTAGGCTCATAACCCCCCTTTATAATTTGGTATAAGAACTTATCCTACGATTGATGTAGATGTTGAGTCATCCGTTATTGGGCCAATATTGGACCATTCGTTTGAATAACGCTCAAAAAGTCCAGTCCTCAGCGTGAGGAGGATGTGTTGGAAATCTCACATCGCCTAGAGATATGACTAGTGACATGTATATAAGTGGGGAGCAATCCTCACCTTACAAGCCAGTTTTATAGGATTGAGTTAGCCCTATAACATACATTTCAACATAGTATAAGAGCCTTTCCTAGAATTGATTGTGTTAAAAATCCGATATTGGACCACCCATTTGAATAGTCCCCATACTCGAAAAGTCCAGTCCTCGTCGTGGGGGTTGTGTTGGAAGTCTCACATCACCGATCTGTTGCATGAATATTAACATCACCTTAAAAGCCGGTTTTGTAGGGATGAGTTAGTCACATAACCCACCTTTATCACTTGGTATCAAAGCTTATATCCTAGGATTGATGAAGATATTGGGTCACCGGTTATCGGACCAATATTGGATCACCCGTTTGAATAGTCTCCATGTTCGAGAAGTCTAGTCCTCGATGTGAGGGTGTTGGAAATCCCGAAGGTGTGTTGGAATTTCCGAGGATGTGTTGGAATTCTACTTCGCCTAGAGATATGACCTGTTGCATGTATATAAGTGGGGGCAATCCGCACCTTCCAAGCTGGTTTTGTAAGGTTAAGTTAGACTCATAACCCACATCAATATTTGACATGTCGTGTCAAATATTGATGTGGGTTATGAGCCTAACTCAACCTCTTGAAACAAGTATATGAGAGAAAGAAAAAGAGCACATAATAAAAATTAACGTGGTTCGGTCCCTCAAGACCTAATCCATGGTTCCACTAGAACAAAATTCACTATTTGTAATTTTTGCCACGAAAAAATTACATGGAGAAAGGTTTTTTATTTTGTCAGAAAAGAATTACATGTGGAAGGGTTTGTAATTTTTCTAGAAAAAATTACATATGAGATAGTTTATAATTTTGTCATGAAAAATTATGTGTAAGGAGGGTTTATAATTTTTTCGTTCAAAAATTACAAATAGTAAATTTTGTTCTAGTGGAACCGTGAACTAGGTTATGAGATACCGAAACACATTAATTTTTATTGTGTGCTCTTTTTCTTTCTCCCCTATACTTGTTTCAAGAGGTTGAGTTAGACTCATAACCCACATCAATATTTGACATGGTATCAGAGTCAATCCTAAATTGAATGTAGATGTAGGTCACTCGTTGTCAGGTCGATATTGGACTACCCGTTTGAATAGTCTCTACGCTCGAGAAGTTCAGTCCTCGACGTGGGGAGGGTGTGTTGGAAATCCTAAGGGTGTATTGGAAATCTCACATCACCTAGAGATATGACCTGTGACATATATATAACTAGGAAACAATCCTCACCTTACAAGTCAATTTTATAGGATTGAATTAGTCTTATATCTTATATTTCAACACATGATTTCGAATCCAAGTATGATATTCAAACAAGTCTACTACTATATCTACTTCCCATGTACGTGGATGATATCATTTTAGAAATTTAAATATGATTCGAGGAAAACATAATATTTGTTAGAATATTATAATTATAGAAACAAATCAGTAGAATATCAGAGATAATCAGGGGAAATCATATGTATTTATTTAGAATACTTTCTATATTTAGTTCCCTAGAATTCTATATTAAGTGAGCTATTGTAAACAAAAGAAATAACAAAGAATACATTTAGAAAACCATTTTTTTCCTTCCTTCCCTGTTATCACATCCTTGTCTAACCTTTCCTAACTCTCGATACCATCGTAAGATGGTATCAGAGCAGTGTTAGATCCTATGAACTCAGAGACAAACATCATTGTTCCAATACCCCTTACAGCCGAAAAAATAAAAACACCAAAAAATGTCATCTTCAGATGTTGAAATTAGCAACAACATGAATCAAAACCAGAATAACTCCTCAACCATTACTGATGAACTAACTTTGCAAATTGCAAATATGCTTCGTAATGGCCTAGGAATTTAGCAAACACAAGCCAATCTTGACAATTTGTCAATTGGTTTCAAATTAAATGGAGACAATTATCCATTGTGGGCAACACTCATGAAGAAAGCTATCGATGGTGGAGGAAAGAAATGTCACCTGACAGGTATATCCCCGGCACCAGAAGAGACAGAACCATCATATGAAAAATGGGAACAAGAAGATCAAACTGTCTTTACCTGGATAATTCAGAATATTGAGACTAGTTTGATGAACAATGTCTCCCAGTTCCCAACCGTCAAGGCTTTATGGTTGGGATTGACTACTACCTATGGAAGCGACACAGACCTAGTACAGATCTATGATTTACACTGATAAGCAAACACACAAAAACAGGGACAGGATACCCTAGAGGATTTCTGGAACAAATTACAAGCTATATGGATAACGATTGACAGAAAGCAACCAAACCCTATGAAGTGCTCAGATGATATTGAAACTTTCAACAAAATTAAACAAGAACAAAGACTATATCAGTTCCTAACAGGGATAGATGAAAAAATTGAAGCCATCAGAAGAGACCTTTTGATGCAGGAGAAGACCTCTTCAGTAGAGTCCACCTATGCTGTCGTCCGAAGGGAGGCGGCCCGACTTCAGATTCTAAAGCCTACCACCAGTAGCGAAGGGAACACATCATTAGGGGAGGTCAGAATCGGCCTAATTGCAAGAAACAGACCACTGGGACAGGGATGGAGTCGCTCAGAAACCGCGCGGTGACGTTCGTCACATCGATACAAGGAAGACAAAAGCCACCTCCATTGTACTCATTGCGGAATGAAAAAAACATAACAAGAAGACTTGCTTCAAAATCGTGGGTTATCCCGAGTGGTGGGAAGATCCCAAACCAAAAAATCGCAAGGCTGCCACCGCCGTGGGCATCCCACAGGCCACCAGCAGCAGCGGTGGTGACACCGGAAGAGAGGAAGAAACAAAATCACCAGTCGTTCATGGAAGAGCCGCGATTGCTTATGGAGGTGAGAGAAGAGAGGAGGATACCAGCTCAGGAAAATCTGATCAGTGAATTTTTTATTGTGGGGAAACTGACACCATGACCCATGACCCTCATGATTTTGGCAGCCTCTCCACACCTGTTAAAACCCATACTGAAACAGCCAGTGGAGAACTAATTGCGGTCCAAAGAGGGGGCTCAATTATTTTTTCAAACAAATTAAAATTAAAAAATTTTCTTTGTGTTCCTGCACTATCATCAAAAATACTTTCTATAAGCCATGTTACAAAGGAGCTGAATTGTGTGGTTCTTATGTTTTCTACTTTTTGCCTTTTACAGAACATTCTTATGAAGGAGATCATTGGGCGTGGTACTGAACGTGGAGGTCTTTACTACGTTGATGAGGTTGCTCACAAGGGACATGTCATGCTTGCTCACGGAATGATTACAAGGCAACTTTGGTTATGGCATAGACGTTTGGGACGCCTTTCATTTAGGTACCTTAAGATTTTATTTCCTAATTTATTTACTAGTAACACTAAGCCCATCAAATGTGAAACTTGTATATGGGCAAAGAATCATAGAGTTACTTTTTCCCCTAATAACAATAGAACCAATTCTGTTTTTTCATTAGTACATTCTGATGTGTGGGGCCCGACTCCTAATTCCTAAAATGATCAATTTAAGTATTTTGTGTTATTTGTGAACGATTACTCTCGCATGATGTGAGTATATTTTCTAAAACACAAATCTGAAGTACCCGACAAGTTCTATGCATTCTATCAAATGATTCACACTCAGTTTGACAAGAAAATCCAAGTACTCAGATCAGATAATGGTGGAGAATTTGTGAAAAAATCAATGCAAGAGTTTTTCAGAAAAAATGGCTTAATTCATCAAACTTCCTGTCCAAACACACCCCAACAAAATGGTGTAGCAGAATGGAAAATTTGTAAGCTACTAGAGATGACTCAGGCCGTGATTTTTGATGCATAGGTTTCGACACGTTTTTGACCTGAAGTTGTCGCTACCTCGGCCTATCTTTTGAACAGGCTACCCTCCCAGATCCTTAACCACAAAACAACCCTACATATCCTAGCTACTCAGACCGCTATCCTTTATGTCCAAACGTTACCACCACGAGTTTTTGGGTGCTATGTGTTCGTCCATATTCCCAAAGCTAACAGAACCAAATTTGATCCATGTGCTGAGAAATGTGTCTTCGTTGGATATGCTACGCATCAAAAGGGGTATCGATGTTACAACACAACCACTCATCGTGTACATGTGACTATGGATTGTGATTTTTTAGAATAAGAATATTTCTTCAGTAGCTAACTTTATGCTCAAGGGGAGAACACGAGTGAATCACCAAGTTGGTTAGGAAGCCTTAGTTTCCCAGAAACTGTTCCAAAAAAGCAAGTAGATGGAGCCAACGAGCATGCCTTTGTTAGCGTAGGAGTGACCAACACAACCAATGAGGATCCTTCTGAGAATGTCCAACAAGAGGTAAGTGATCTTCACTCTGCTGAGTTGTTGTCTTCTGTTATGAACGAAGTCACTAACAATGACAGGTTAGCACCAAAACCAGAGCCTCTCACACTTCTGCCAAAAAGAAACAGAGGGGTACCACTTGACCGATATTCTCCAGAACATGCCCCCCGGAATTCCAGGTATCCTCTGAAGATAACCAGGGAAGGAGTGGCAGACATTGCAAGAGCTTTTCTTACCTCCCTTCTAACTGAAGAAATTCCCAGAACAGTTCACGAAGCTAGTAAGAAGGGCGAATGACGAGAAGCTATGAAAATAGAGATGGAAGCTCTAGAAAAGAATGGAACTTGGGAGAGATACATCTTACCAGCAGGGAGGAAACCAGTCAGGTGTCGATGGGTTTTCACCATTAAATACAAAGCAGATGACACCATTGAACGATATAAGGCAAGGCTGGTGGCAAAAGGCTATACGCAAACTTATGGCATTGACTACTTAGAGACTTTCTCACTAGTTGCAAAAATTGACACCATCAGAGTACTATTTTCAATAGCAGCAAACGAAAATTGGCCACTCCATCAGTTTGATGTCAAGAATGCTTTTCTGCATGGGGATTTGAAAGAAGAAGTGTACATGGAAGCTCCTCTAGGGTTCTCTAAAGATTTCCAAAGAAATGAAGTCTACAAATTGAAAAAGGCACTCTATGGGCTTTAGCAGTCTCCACGCGCCTAGTTCGGGAGGTTTACAGTGGCCATGAAAAGGTACGGGTACAAACAAAGCAACTCTGACCATACTTTATTCTTGAAAAGAAAAGGAGATTTGATCACATGCCTAATAATATATGTGGATGACATGAGCATAACCGGAAGAGATATAGAAGAAATTGCACGACTGAGGAATAACTTGTTTAGAGAATTTGAAATGAAAGACTTAGGAGGACTAAAGTACTTCTTGGGAATAGAGGTTCTTCGGTCCAACAAGGGGATCTTTATTTCTCAAAGAAAGTACATCATAGATTTGCTTGCAGAAACAGGGATGGTCGATTGTAAGCCAGCAGATACTCCTATGCAAATTAACCATGGTTTAAAGTTTGAGGAAGGAGGTAATCTGACAGATAAAGAAAGGTATCAATGGTTAGTTGGGAAATTGATTTATCTGTCACACACTCAACTATATATAGCATATGCAGTAGGGGTAATAAGCTAGATTATGCACCCACCTCAAGAGGATCATATGGAAGTTGCCATAAGGATTGTCTGATAATTGAAAGGGACACCAGGAAGTGGGATCATGTTCCAAAAGCATGGACACTTAAACATTGAAGCTTACACTAACGCTGATTGGGCTGGTAATCCAAATGACAGGAGATCTACATCGGGCTATTGTACTCTTGTAGGAGGTAACTTAGTGACATGGAGGAGTAAGAAGTAGAAAGTGGTTGCTCTTTCAAGTGCTGAAGCTGAATTCCGTGGAATTGCCAAAGGGATAACTGAAGTCTTATGGATCAAGAAGTTGATGACCGAGATTGGTTTTCCACCACAACTACCAAGTCAGTTAAAGTGTGATAACAAGGCAGCAATCAGTATCTTAGAGAATCTTGTACAACATGATAGAACCAAGCACGTTGAAGTGGACAGACACTTCATCAAAGAGAAGATTGAGGATAGTAGTGTTGAACTTCTGTTTGTAAGGTCAGAAGACCAGTTGGCAGACATTCTCACCAAATTTATTACAGGCAAAGCATTTACCCGTGTCCTTAGCAAGCTAAGCATTGGTGATCCCATTTCTCATATTGAGGGGGAGTGTTAGAATATTATAAATTATATAAACAAATCAGAAGAATATCATAGATAATCAAGGAAAATCAAGGGAAATCATATGTATTTATTTAGAATACTTTCTATATTTAGTTCCTTAGAATTCTATATATTAAGTGAGTTATTGTAAACAAAAGAAATAACAAAGAATATATTTAGAAACCATTTTTTTTCTTCCTTTCCTGTTATCACATCATTGTCTAACCTTTCCTAACCCTCGATACCATCGTAAGAATATTAATATAACTTTTTATTAATACGAAACAAATAGAAGGGTTGAAAAAATGTAACATAAAATGATCGGCATAATAAAATAAAAAAGAAAAAGAATATGATACAGGTAGCAGGAGTGTTGTATGACAAAGAACGAAGTTATAAATATCTTGTCATTTCTTTTAACCAAGTACATGTAAATCACGAAAGTGATCACTGCACAATTTTTTTTTATGCAAACTTCTAAACAATCCATTTAACATACTAAACTATTTGGTATATTTTTCTAGAACAACTTTTAAAAGAAAAAGATAAGGAAAAATTGAAATATTTTTTTACAATAAAAATTAGTTTTACATTAATCTATTTGTAGGAGGTCTTGAATATTCTAGAGAAATTATATAGGAGAATTTTTACAAATTAATTAATTTAGAAAATAATTTTAACTTTTTTTTAAAAAAATCAATGTTTAATGTGTAAGGAATGCTTAAAAAATTTTATCAATGTATGTGCTATGAAAGGAATGCTTTTCATATACTGTTAATGCAGCGACGACGCGAATTTAATGTGTAAACAACCAGACCTCCCATCAGTGTGGCCACTTGCCATATAGCGACAAAGCAGACGGTATGTTTTACCTTACCAAGACGCTACCTTTTACAAGAAAAAATGTTGAAAGTAAGAATTTGTGGCTTGACTAGAAAAAGATGCATACCCAATACGCCATGTTTTTAATATTATTAATTTCCCAAAGAAAAATGACGATTGGTGTCTATTTCATTTTTCGAATTATTCTTGTGTATATATGATGAATTGGGGATGATATGTATCAATTATTTTAATGATATTTATTTCTTAAATTACATGATTATCCAATAAAAAAATAACAAGTGGGATACGTGCTATTTATTACAAAGTCTTCTTATCATAAATAGCAATGTTGATTTTTAAATTACATGCTTATCTATTGGACAAAATAGTCTTCCAATCATACAGTACTGCTGGTTTATCTAATAAAAAAATCAACATGTTGGACGCGTGAGATTTCTTACGGATAGTCTTCAATAATATTGATCACCTAATCACAATTATTCATCTGGGTTCTGTATTCACATTTGCACATAAATTACAAAGATCTTGAACTGCGTTTAAATTATTTATGTGTAAGTGTAAGACCAAGACTCTTACACATTCAACATCCATAGCTTCAACTGTGTAATCACATGATCATGCCTTTCTCAATTTCAATTTTCTTTCTACTCTTCTTTTTTCCTTTCCAATCTTCATCTTCCCTATCTACACTCAATAAGGGGTCTTCCCTCTCAGTGGAGAAACACTTGGAAGTTGTTATTGTCTCACCAAATCAAATGTTCTGTGCTGGCTTCTTTCAAGTTGGAGAAAACGCCTTCTCCTTTGCCATATGGTTCAATGAGCCTTACCCTCAGAACAACAACTCTGTGGTTTGGATGGCGAACCGTGACCAGCCCGTTAATGGAAAGCTCTCAAAGCTTTCACTCTTGTACAATGGTAACCTTGTCCTAGTTGATGCAGCTCAAATCACAACTTGGTCATCAAACACAGCATCAGATGACCAAGTAAAGTTGCACCTTCAAGATGATGGTAACCTCGTGTTACTTGAACCGCAAGGAACCATTTTGTGGCAAAGTTTTGATTCCCCAACTGATACTCTCCTTCCGGGTCAACCTCTTACTAGATTCACACAACTTGTGTCTTCAAGAAGCCAGAGTAACCATTCTTCTGGTTTCTATAAGCTTCTCTTCGACGATAACAACGTTCTGCATCTTAGTTATGTTGGTCCTGATGTTTCAAGCCAATACTGGCCACCATCTTGGTTACTAGTTTGGCAAGCTGGAAGGTTTAATTACAATAGCAGCAGAGTTGCAGTGTTAAATTCTCTTGGAAATTTCAATTCATCGGATAATTATTTTTTCTCCACCAATGATTATGGCATGGTGATTCCAAGAAGATTAACACTGGATTCTGATGGTAACATTCGTGTGTATAGTAGAAATGAGGCATCAAAGAAATGGTATGTTTCATGGCAAGTCATATTTGATACTTGCAGTATCCATGGGATTTGTGGTGCCAACAGTGCTTGCAGTTATGATCATAAAACGGGAAGGAGATGTTCGTGTCTTCCTGGATACAGAGTGAAGAACCAAAGTGATTGGTCTTTTGGGTGTGAAGCCATGTTTGATCTTACTTGCAATGGAAACGAGTCTATGTTTTTGGGCTTACAGGGTGTTGAGTTTTACGGCTATGATCACATGTTTGACCAAAACAGTACCTACATGAAGTGTGTGACTTTATGTTTGCAAGATTGTAACTGCAAAGGGTTTCAATTCAGATACGATGTGAGCCAAGGATTTAGCTGCTATACAAAATTACAATTACAAAATGGGAGGCGTTCGCCAAGTTTTAATGGAACAATATACTTGAGACTTCCTAACAGCAGCAACTTCACCAAGGAAGAATCTGTGAGTGCAGATGATCATGTTTGTTCTGTGCTGCTGAACAAAGACTATGTTAGAAAGCCAACAAATCATTTTCTGAGATTTTCTCTGTGGTTTGCTACTGCAGTTGGAGCTTTAGAAGCAGTTTTGTTTTTAATAATTTGGGGGCTTTTAATTAGGACGCGCCACAAGTCTCGTGCAGATCAACAAGACTACCATCTTGCAGCAGCAGGATTCAGAAAATTTAGTTACTCTGAGCTGAAGAAGGCAACAAAGGGGTTCAGCGAAGAGATTGGAAAGGGTGCTGGAGGGGTTGTGTATAAAGGTATTTTATCAGATCAAAGACATGCTGCAATTAAGAGACTTTATAATGCTAAAACAGGAGAAGGGGAGTTTCTTGCTGAAGTTAGCATCATTGGAAGGCTTAACCACATGAACTTGATTGAAATGTGGGGCTATTGTGCTGAGGGAAAGCATAGATTGTTGGTGTATGAGTATATGGAAAATGGTTCTTTGGCAGAAAATCTCTCGTCCAACACACTTGATTGGAGTAAGAGATATAACATTGCTCTGGGAACAGCAAGAGTTTTATCATATCTGCATGAAGAATGCTTGGAGTGGATTTTGCATTGTGACATAAAGCCACAAAACATACTTCTTGATGCTAATTATCAGCCCAAGGTAGCAGATTTTGGCTTATCCAAGCTACTTGACAGAGACAATCTCAACAACAATTCAAGGATTTCAATGGTAAGAGGAACAAGAGGGTATATGGCACCTGAGTGGGTTTACAATTTACCAATCACCTCAAAAGTTGATGTTTACAGCTATGGAATTGTTCTATTAGATATGATAACTGGAAAATGTCCAACTAGTGGTGTCCAAAGCAATGATAGAGAAGAATCATATAATGGAAGGCTTGTGACATGGGTGAGAGAAAAAAGGAGTAGCAAATCTAGGCATGAGCAAATAATTGATCCTGCAATTAAAACAAATTATGATGAATGTAAGATGGAGCTTTTGACTAGAGTGGCTTTGCTTTGTGTTGAGGAAAATAAAGATTCAAGACCTACCATGAGCCAAGTAGTTGAAATGCTTCAAGGCCATGAAAAGTAATCCTTAGTGTTATACTAATGGTGCACAACGTTATAGCATTAATTCTTGGTTAGCATGTGCTAATTTTTCTGTAAAAAATCATGTACTTCTTCAACTTGTAAAAAAAAAAAAAATGAAAATATGTACTTCTCATTTGACAAGAGAGATGCTTATCCTCCGAATAATCCGCGAATATTTATAATCTTGACATCTGTAAATTGCTTTTGTTATAAATTGTTCATTTAATTTAACATTCTAAATTATAGGTTATTTCTAAAATTCCCCTTCCCGCGTGATCACACCTTACACCCCTGGTTCATTCCACTCCCACACGTCTCTCCCCACGTAATCAATTTCATCTTGTTGCGGCTGTTACCAAACTTCGGAGGCTCAACCATTTCTCATTGAACAAATACACCAATAGTTAAACCAGTTAAAATGGTAGAAATGGAATGAAATCAAATGATTAAACTATTAAATATCTAATTTTCGACATGTGTCTTCATTTGGAAGAAAAATCTTTACACTCATTAGATTTTCACAGATTAAAAAATAAACTACTTATTATATATGCTCAATAGTCAATATTAATGAATGCTTATAAATATTTTTGTGGAGTTGACCAAATACCATTGACATTATAAGGCCCCTAACATACAGCAATTAACCAATGTATTTTAAATTTGTTAAATGTTTGATATTATCAATACTTTGTGGAGTTGACCTATCTCAGCTAATATCGCACAATTTTAATATAAATTGTATGTAAGAAATTATCAATATTCTTTAATTATTATGTTTCCCTTTTCTAAAGATTTTTCTAGAATGTTCTCTGATAAATCTCTATTCACCTTAAAAAACATTATTATCTAAAATTAAGTGTAAGAAGGTAACGACCTTTGCTCTTTTGGAAACTCGCTCAGTATGTAATCTCATCTAAATAATAACGAATTTTCTTTCAAAATCGGTGACTCAACTACTTTTACTACTTCCCATAGATCATATGGTTTCATTTAAGCTTTCATCTTCCCAACCTCAAATTTCATGATTTTTTCAGGTGAATACGGGAGGTGGTGATAATGAAATATTGTTGAAAGCCATTAAGAAGGTTATGTATTCTAAAAGCAGGATGAGTTCTCTTTAACTATGTTTTTTTTTTCTTGATTCCTCTGTGACTTAAATTCTCTCACAATCCCTTAAAATAAAAAATAAGCTTAAAATATCACTAGTACAAAAATTACAAACCACTATGCGCATATTACGGTTCTGCTTAACTGTCGTGGTCTATGACGCAGTGACATTTTTATAATATTTCCCTCATTGACTAAGACAGTTCAAATTAAAACCGTCGTAGTCTGTTGGGTACACATCTTCTTCTTCGCGTAGAACCCCTTCTCCCTCCATTCCTTCTCCCTCACTAAAACCCTCAATCTCTCAACCTTCTCCCTCAATTAGTCAACTTTCTCGTCACTGGCGAACGCCTCCGTCACCGGCGAATTTCAGCGCCCTTCTCCTTCCACCTTCCTCCTTCGCAAAACGCTTCTAAAAGGTACGTTTCTAAACTTTAGTTTGATTACGTGTTTGGATTAGGTTTGTTATTGTTGATTTCGCGTTTGGATTAGGTTTGTTATTGTTTGTTATGGGTTGGATTAGGTTATGATTTTTTTTCTTCGTATTGATGGCCTGCATGAGAATGGCGTGCTGAAAAGCTTATTTTAATTTCAATATGTAATTAATTAATGTTCTGCTGGATAATCAGCTGATAATCAGCTGGATTCACCCTCCATTGGCCTTTCACTAGATTTCAACTAGCTCAAACTTGTGTGAAATGAAAATGGAGTTGCAGCTGGTCACGTTCTATGAAGCTTTCATAAAGAGCATAGACATTTAGGTCATGTTTGCAACTAATAATAAAGCTAAACTTATTAAGTCATGTAACTCCTACTTTAACAACAAATTAGGTGAAATAAAGCTACCAAAAACTAACTAGTCCTTGATGAATCACGTTCCAAGTCTCTTGTTTTGTGAGTTTAATAGGGGTATCTATAATTTTTACGAATTGTGTCAGCAAGAGGTTTGATTGGGGAATGACTTGAGCAGTCATGCAAAGCCATTACTATTTATGTTGAAGGCTTCACATGATCAACCACATGGTCTTTGGACAGTGATTGATAAGAGAGAATATGAATTTGCACACTAAGAGGAAGTAGGTTGAGGAGGGAGTATTTATTGAGCCTCACCTAGAAGAGTACAATGGCAGTTGCAGTTGCATCTCACACATAGTCTCTTTTTTCTATAGCTTTAGATTTTATTATGGTATGGGAAATTAATAATGGAGTGTAGGTGTTGAGAAGCTTTGACCACAAGGGAAAGTTTTGATTCTTGTACTATTCAACCCTTTGTTCTACTTACTTGCAAGTTGAAACAGATCATGCAATGCAACACTTTAATTATTACCATTATTCCAAACGGATTTCTTGAAATTGTAGGCAAGTTTTGATGAACTTTGTAGTTTGGATGGTATGGTGTGTGGTACCTTACCCGTTTCTTGGTTTTTTGACCATTGCTCTAAAAAGGTCAATTAAGTCGTATATGTAAAGTGTTGCTCGCCTGGCCTTGTCCCCATTGAGAACTAATAGCATGTACTAGCATGTATTGAATTATGAAGAATTTAGGATGGTAAATTAATATTGGCTCATATTATTATAGAATAACTTCAAATTACGAGACATCGAGACCCACTCTTCATTCAATATATCCCCATTCTGTTTTCGAATCCACCCACTAAGCCCTTTTTGTTTTTGAAGCCAAATATTGGTACCCATTTTCAGAATTTCTTAACTCACTACTTTTTTGTTCCTTTTTCATATCTTTCACTATTTTCTGTTCACTATGTCATCATCCCAGCATCCAAGTGAAGTTAGTAACCAACCCAATCCTGTTTCTGTATCAAATGATGCTCCCTTAGCAAAGCCTACAGGTGAAAACCTTGATATGGCTGGGCATGGAATTCATTAAAGGACATTAACAACTAAAAAGATTGGGTTGACTATGTTTTTCTGATGTAAGTCTTCCATGGAAGTCTCACTTGCTTTGCCCAATCTTTACTTCCCATGCATAAGCTTCACGGTTTCAATGGAGTAGTTTGCGGAATTGAGTTTCAAAGAAGAAGAAAAGTATAAAATGGTGAAGGTAAGAAGATGAGGAGCGCCATGCCTAAGCAATAAGCTATAGGTAGAATCGTCACATGGAGAATGCACCATGATAAGACTCAAAAGGTTTACTCAAGAAACCTAAAAGAGAACTTTCTCTCTCAAAGTAATGTGCTTCTTTCTAAAATTCATTAAAAGCGATTACAATTCAGAAAATTTACTACTTATACTAATGAAAGTGAAGCCAAGCTTGCACTCCAAGCTTCTAACCTCCACCCTTGGATTGGAATTCAATCTAAGGGTCACGGTTGAGCTAGATTTGATGAGAGAAACTTGAGACTCAAGTTTGAATTATAGCCACTTGATTAGATCTAGATCATGAGGCTAGAATTCACTCTTAAGTTGGTGGGAAACTTGTGACTCAAGTTTGAATTATAGCCACTTGATTAGATCTTAATCATGAGGCTAGAATTCACTATTGAGTTGGTGGAAAACATGTGACTCAAGTTTGAATTATAGTCACTTGATTAGATATAGATCAAGAGGCTAGAATTCACTCTTGAGATGTGCCAAAAACATGTGCTCTAGATTCAAATTCAATCCTTAGATCTAGATCCCATCCAAGGGTTAGAATTCAAACTAGGTGCATGCTTTTCCCACTCACCTTTCCTTCCAAAACTCTCTCCACTCTCCCTAGGGAGAGTGTGAGCCACTCTCTCTCACAAGGCCTCTAATTTTTAGTCTTAAACTATTAAAAGGATTAGGCCCAAATTAAATCCTTAAAACAATTACATAATTGAAAGAAAACTACTAATAAGCCTAAACATTAAAACATTTCGCTGAAAATTCCTGAAAGCATTCTAACGCAAACTTCAAGCTTATTTACCTCTTGGGATCCATTCTAACTGGGCTTTGGTGTCTTTATACCTTTTGTAGCCCTTGAAGTCTTCTTTAATTTGGCACTAGAACGCCTCAATTGGAGTTGTGTAGCTCGAGTTATGATCGAAATACTGAAACAGGTCAGATGCAAAAATCAACAGTGAATTTTTATTAAAAACAATTGAAAGCCCAATTTAACAAATAAGGTGCTTGGAGAGTTTTTATTGGGCATTTGGAGATGGTCATCCATCATTTTCTCTTTAATTTGATCTATTTTTCTATTTTTCAGTACTTATATATCATGTATGACATGAAATTATAGCTTGTGTATATTGTTTTGTCTACATCGCAATAGTGGTCATGTTGCTACCGCTATCTCGCTATAGCAGTTTTGGGGGGTGGCCGCTTCACTCTGCTATCCAAGATTTGACTACATAGTTATAGAGTCATTAGTAGCATTTTGGTGAAATAGAATTGGGATTTGGGAGAGGCTGCATCTATCCAATATCCAATCCAGGGAATTCTTTGTAGAGATACACACAATCAATAAAGAAACTTTGTTTTTCTTCTAACAACTTGCACTTCCCCTTACTAGTTTACTACTTTACACAATCAATGAATGAATAATTAATTTATGAATTTGATAATAGAATTCTTGTTGTATTTCTTTGAGTTGCTAATGTTTTACGATACTAATAAAATTGCTTCTTTTCTTTGCTTTACAAAATTTAATGCATACCTAATAAATCCCACTTCATTAGATGCTCAAATTTTTACTATAACTTTGTAATGTTAACTTGATGAATCTCTGCTGCATCATATATCTCAGTTTCCTCATGAATCTCTGCTGCATCATCATATCTCAGTTTCTGTATGAACGTTACATGAAAATCTTAAAAGGGTATGTCAAGAATCAGTATCATCCTGAAGGGTCAATTATTGAGAGGTACATTACTGAAGAAGCGGTTGAGTTTTGTACAAAATATATGTCTACTATCTTTCCTGTCGGGGTTCCTAGGCCATGTCTTGAGGGTAGACGTTTTGGCCAATGCATCTGAGGTGGACAATGTGTGGAAAAACTTTGGGATTTAGTGCAGCAAAAGAGTCACTGGATGATAGAAGTGTGGTACAGAAGAGTGGAGTTATGGTAGAAGCTGAGTCTATACATTTCTCCACCTCCAAAGACAACAATCTGTTGTTGGGATGCATGCCTTATTATGGAATCATTGAGAAAATTTGGGAGGTTGTGTATTGTAAATTTTATGTGCCTCTTTTTAAATGTAAATGAGTTGATAATAGGACAGGGGTGCACTTTGATGATTCAGGTCAAACCCTTGTTAACTTTAGTAGAGTTGGTTACCAGGATGAACCTTTCATAATGGCGCAACAGGCTAGACAAGTTTTTTATGTCAAAGAACCTTCAAATGAGATGTTATCTGTCGTAATGCACGGGAAAAAAGCGAACCTGAACTTAACAATCTTAACATTGATCATATTCCTGGTTTTTCATCTCATATCCCAATTATATCCGAGGAAATTGATGTTGATGATGTACACGCAGTTCGTCATGATCATAATGAAGGAATATATATTTGACCGTTTAAGGTGCTAATAAATAAATAATGTAATTTTTTTGTACAGTTTTACTTTTATTCTTCATGTAAATTTGATGTTTATCCAGTTATTGACTTTCAATTGATTTTTAAACAGGCACATGGCTGATCAGTCACCTGACCCTAACAGAGTATATAGAAAGACCACACGCCTGAAGGAATTAACAGTTAGACGTGGCAAAGGTCAATAGAATCATGTGGATATAGATGTTCGCACGGGCATTGCTACTGGTGACCCTTATAATATATGTATCATGTTTCTAACAATTTATTTTATTATATCAAATCCCCAAAGAAGAAACTTACACCTAAGAAACCACGACCAGAGCTAGAGCCAATTGATGATCCTCTACAGTGCTTGATGGAGTTGGCTAATAAAATTAGGAGCAAAAGTTTGGAGATCTATTGGGATAAAAAAATTCTTTGGTAGAGCCAACAACATGCCTCTATACATTCACATGTCAGATTGCATGGAGATGTACTGAGGCATGGACAAGATGAACCTAACTCACGTGCAATTTTGGATCATGTAAGTACTTTAACTATTAATTAAATATGATAATTTTCAAATTTATTACATTTTCTAACATGAATTTCAATATGATTCAGGTATTTGAATAATATATCTATTGAAATGGGCAACAACAATGTCTATGGATTCCTTGTACCACAATCCATATTGGGCTTGACAGAAAATTCACATGATGCCAAGTCATATATCATGGATTGGATTGGCCAATCGAACAAGAGAATCTACCTTGCACCATACCTTCACAAGTAAGTATAATTTATATTGATATACTAAAATTTTTAAAAAAAAGTATAAACAATCATTTATGTTACATGTAGTGGGCATTGACAACTTATTGTTTTTTACCCGATGGATCATCTCGCGGTCTTCTTTTGTTCCTTGCACAAACCTCTCCCTCCAAAGTTGAAGAAAGTTCTTGAAGGGTATGTAAATGTTATTTAATTGTTATCTTTCATTTGACTTATATTTAATTATTATAGTGTGACATTAATGTATAATTTAATTTAACCAGTATTCATGTTGGACATCATATGCTCACGAGCAATAGTCGTTCCAGACCAAGACTTGATTTTATAATAACAAAGGTAAAAATGTTTCTTTAGGAAACACAAATACAACATTATGTACACTTCTAATACAATTAAGGTGTTATGATAAATCATTCAATTCTTTGTAGGCTAATAAACAAACGAATCGACCCCAATGTGGTTTCTATGTCATGCAGTGGATGGAAAACATAATTCGGATGGGGATAACAGACTATTAGGTAGAGGTACATACTTTTTACCTACATTCGTTTGTTAATTTAATTAATGATACATACTTGTTAATAATTATTCATTATTTTCCAGACCTTTAGTGACTCAATGCCATTTGCTGAAGAAGCCATCGACTACACTCACAAGCAATGAACGACATTTTTAGTGTATTGTAGTAAGAAACAGAACATAGATGAGTCTTCTGAAGCTGATAATTAGAAATATACATGTAAATTTTTGATTTTAATAATTTTTAGTTAAGTATTTGGATTTTATCATCATTTCTGTGAGTAGTAGTTAATTACAACCCTATTAGATACAAATTTGTTATTTAGAATACTTTCTAAGTTAAAGTATAACTTTTGGTTTATGAACCATTTTATTTATTGTCAATTGTTAAATTATTAGGAAATATATGTATGGACTGTTTGTGTGGACTGTCTGAGTAATAAACAAGTACAAAAATTATGGGAAAACTGTAAAAAAATAAACAACATATTAAAAAAAAAGACTACGAAGGTTTTCACAATAACCGTCGTAGTCTGCTTAATTACCCTTGTAGACTACGACGAGTTAAACTAAAACCGTCTTAGTCTGTTAAAACATACTACGACAATTTTAAATAAAACTGTCGTAGTCTATTTTATCAGACTAAGACGATTTCAAGCTACGACAGTTTTAGTAAGAACCGTCTTAGTCTGCAAAAACAGACTATGACACCAGATGCAACTATGGTTCATGAACCGTCATAGACCGTATGTTTGAACCGTCGTAATCTGTCTTTTTTTACTAGTCTTTTTTACTAGTGTACCAATTAATGGCACAAAAGATGTTTTTATCATAAACATAAAAAATGCATTTATTCACTGAGCAAAGTGCTTTGTTGTTTATGCATATATTAAGTAGAGAAAGCATTACATATTTTCTACCTAACAGAGCATAGGTTACCATCCCAACATCATTACATAACTTAAGGTGTTAAAGAAACTCCAAAAAGCATGGGTAAGTGTGTACTTTGTTTTGAAAATACACTAACTACTACCGAAAATATAAACTAAAATTACACATCATCATAAAATATTAAAGTACATTATAAATTTCAATAGGATCAACAATGTTCATATTACGAAATTGGTTCCATGCATACGTTCAAGGTTGAAACACGAAAATGTTATTAAGCTTAGGTTTTAATCGAAAGTAAAGATAACAATAGAATTATCATTTTCATCCCTATATTGGACATTGATTCAGGTAGCCATTAGCTTTTTGCTTTCTTTATTATTCTATTCTATTTCCATGGAAATATATTTGGTGGTTTAATATGTGTGTGTAGAGATTCCAATAGTCACATTCAATACAAGTCAAGCTAACCCGAGCCTCAATGCCAACTAGAGGTTACAGATTGTGGCCATAAAGCAAGGTTACGTTGAGAAATGAAAAAAGGAGTTGGGTTAGTTTAACTCATTCGACCCTATGACTCTATCATAACACTAATATAAGATTAGGCCCAATAATTGGAAGCCCATAATAAAATCATTAGGTCTATTTGAATTGCACATAGAGCCCATTGGCTCTTTGCCACTTGTGAGATCGCAGTATATTTTAAAAGTTGAGTTGTTCGTCTATTAAAATAATGTGAGTTGAGTTCAGAATATTGTGAGACACTTCAGTCCATATTCATCGTGGGAGTTAGAGCATTAAGAGTAACAAGTGTATCCCATTAAAAAGATATATAATAAAATAAAAAATAATAACAAAATAGTAAATAGAAAATAAATAAATAGGTAAAAATAAAATAATTACTATAATTTATTGTCTTTTTATTTTCTTTTTTCTTTTTTTCCTTGTTCTATATTACTTCCCTTTCCTATGTTTTCTTTGGTGCATTTATAATATGATCTTTAATAGATGTATTATTAAAACTTATTGTTTTATTTCTCTCTGAATTTGGACCCTGCAAACCCCGCCACCTTGATTATTAAATATAAACTTTAGTCTGGCTAATCTTATCTTCATCTTGTTCCTTTGATTACTTATGATGCCCAATAACTTTAATCATCTTTCTTGTACATGTGTTTAGCGGGTTATTGTTTCTGTGTATTAGATACAACGTCGTTGAGTCTTGTATGAGTCTGAAAAAGTTGCTTATATTGCATGATGAAAAAATGTGTGGAGTTGTCAATCAGGCAAACCCCATCCACCTTAACCCACCAGCTAAACGAGCCAACCCATTTCAACCCACCTATTACTCTGTTTAAAAAAATAAAATTTCCAGACCCGGCTTATCACGTGTTGGTGGGTTAAAATAGGTTGTACTACCCACATAAATAAAATTGATTTCATAGATTTCAAAAGCTCTTTTTAAAAATAAAATAAATAAAAGAGACAGTTGAGGATTCAACATATGAATGAGTTTCTTTTTTTGCTAAAACTAATGAACCAATTCCTCTTCTTTATCATCAAAGTTTTCTAAATATGTGTGGTAGATTTCTTCACGTCCTATACAAATAAAATAGAATTGAATAATTAATTTTTAAAAAATAAATAATCTAGAAGTTAGGTTGTTGATATGCACACTCGGATAAGGTAGTTGTTTGTATGACAAATGTAGGTGTCTTCACTTTCTCATTTTCATTCTAGTTACCTTAAATTTTGGCACCTACAATTGTTCTGTTAGATTTGACATGTGAATTGTTCGAACCTAATACCTCATGTATTACCCCCTTAGTCTTTAAAAATTTTAATAATAATAAAAAAAAATTAATTATAATTGAATATGTTACTTTGTGTGGACAAAAATACAATTTTTCGTCCAGTAAACATAATCAAGACATGGAAACTTGGATTAAGGCTGATTTTGAACTCCATCTCAATAAACATCTAAATCCAGTTATTCAAGGGATGCGACATCTCACTCGGCTTCAAACACACGTTATTCATCCACCACAACCATTGCAACAACCTCCTCCCCCATGCCCACCACCTCCTTCTACCTAAGTTGCCTAGTAGTTTTGTCACTTTTTCCCTCTTCTTTGTTTGTAATTAATTTCTTTTATCTTATGCACGTAGATATCTCAACTAACTTTTGGCTTACTCTGTTTTTAATGATAGCAAAAAGTTTTTAATGATAGCAAAAGAGAGAGCAGAGAATTTACTTTTGAGAATATTCCTGAGCATCCCTTGTAGATTTATTTCTTTTATTGTTTTTATTTGCTCTAATATATTATCTATTTATGTATTAGATTTAGGAGGAGTTTAATATGTTATTACTAGTTACAATATTGCATATGACTATACCATGATAACATGACATATTTTATTCGATGATACGTTAAAATTTCTATATTTTTGAGATTTTCGTATAATAACTTTTAATCAGAATTAATAAGTTTTGTTATTATAAAAAAAAAATTGTTGGAGCATAAGACATCATGTCTTGTCCTAAATCCTTAAAAAATTATAAGATTTTGATGATAACAAAAGAAATTAATTATGATTAAATATATTACTTTATGTAGATAAAAATATAACTTTTCATCTACTAAATATAAGCGTCTAAAGAATATGTTCTTTATAAGCACAATAAGTAATTAATAAGAAATAAACTTACATTATCTAAATATAAGTAAAACTAAATACACTTCCTCTAAAGTTAAAATTTGACTAATGTATTTTCAGATTAAGTTTGTCTAGACAGTAAAAATATATTTACTTTCATCCAAGGTCCAAGCGGGTGAGTAAACTCTTATTTTGAAAATTTATATACACTCATACGTTATCTTTCTTTGATAACTACTTTAAGTTTTGGTTTTTTCCTTTATAAGCTATCCCATTTATCGTAAATGTACATACGACGTTAATATTCAAAAAAAAAAAAAAAACTTAAGCAGCGACATAATGACAAATTCAAAATGGGTAGAACTAAAAAAGTAACTAAAAGGCAAATTCGATATGACTGGTCAAAGACTTTTATTTGAACTCACCTTACTCACATACAACTCTTTCTCAACGAGAACTTCCAAAGCATCTCATATATAGTCAACTTATCATCTTAGAGAAAGAGTAGAGAAAAGAAACCACAAAGAAGCTTATGAAGAAGATTGTTCAAGTGAATATAGAAAAGAAACAAAATCTCTTTGCAAAAATAAAACATTTTGTTTCAATTGAGTCTCCTTGACTTTGTATCCTTTGTTTAAAAAAGTTATTACTTTGTGATTTGTATTATATATACTCCCTTTGAGAGTTATTTGTATCTTCAAACAATCTTCTATTTGCAAAAAGTTAGGAGTGACTTAGTGACAAAGAATACTTGAATAACACACTTAATGTTCAAGTTTATTGGGTTGTAAGCTAGATAAGAAATACTGCTTGGGTTGAGCCAAAAGTGATTTTGTAAGAAAGAATACTTGTAACTAGGTTGATTAATGAAAATCTTTCAAGTTTCTTAAAAGTATTAAGCATAACTAAGTTGAAGTAAACCAAAATAAGTCTTTGCGTGTTTCCTTTTCTTCCTTTTATCTCGTTTTGTTTTATTTGTTGGACGAAAGTCCTTCAAATTTGATTTTCAACATTTTCTTTAGATGAATCATTTTACAAACTTCTTTATATCTATATTGTCCACTTTGAATGATGTTTTGCTAAAAAGGAAAAAATTCAACCCTTCCTCTCTTATGCCTTTTCTATTATTTCAATTAGTATCAAAGCTCAGCTGTGGGTTAAACACTTAACAAGTGTAGGTGCAAAGATGAAGGTTAAGTCATCAACAGACCACCCTTATTCAAAGGTTAGAACTATGATTATTGGAAGCAAATAATGATTGCATTCTTTGGCACAACTAGTATGTTGGTCCCTATGTAGAATCTAGAGGGGGGGTGAATAGATTCTAGTTCCCTCTTATGGTTTTCTTTCGGTTGTTTTTAATTTTTCTTCCTATTCAATATTGATCTTGTCTTTATTACTAAACCAAAGTTTGTATCAATAAATGTTCAGAGTTATCACAACGGAATGATAAAGGAAGATAGAAATCTTTTTCTTTCACAAACTCTTTTGAATCAAGATATACTAAAAACATTCAGAATATGATTCAACAAAATAAAAGAGTATAAGGAAAAGAGAAATTGCACGGTGAGTTTATACTAGTTCGGCTTTCGGCCTACATTCAATCCCAATATAACAATTGTTGCTTTTGGTGTTCCACTATCAACAATTTTGATCTCTTGTGTCAATTATAATCACTCTGCACATACACAAAACGAAGTCAAAATAAACCAATACAACAAGTTCTTTTTCAAGAACCTTTCTCCCTAACTCTTGATACCTTCAAGAATTAACCTTGAGAACCCTTTCCCAAGTTCCACAACTTTTTTTCAGAGAATACCTTTATCAAAGAGTTTTAAACCAATCTCAATCAATACAAAGATAAAAGATCAGAATGAGTACACCTGTTATACATGAGCTGATCAACGTGTTGAACAATGTAGATGCTTCATTCCATCAAAGACTACTCATCTTTAGAGAAAGCTTTTTGATTCTTTTTGAAATCTTGGAGAAAAATGTTAAGAACTCAATTGTTCTCAAAAACTTCGTTTCAAGTCTTCTTTCTCTTTTCAAAATCAAAGATTAATTCTTTTTTTAAATCTTTCCAAGTTGTGTTTATATAAAAACATTTGAAAACAAGTTGAGATGAATTTCTGATGGAGATAATCGATTACTATGGAGTGGTAATCGATTACTCTAGAGGATTTCAATCTTCTTTGTTCAAGCTCGTGGTAGTCGATTACTAATATACTGTAACCGATTACTCTAGAGGTGTTTTGGATTCCCTATTTTTAATTACTGTTGGTAATCAATTACAACATTTTGGTAATCAATTACTTCAGTTGTAAACTTTTAAAACTCTCAAACAAAGTGTTCTATCACCTTAGTTTGGTTTTCCTCTTTCAAAACAAAAAAACAAGGGGTTCCAAATCACTTAGTTTGATGTCAAAACAGATTCAAATTATCTTTGAAGCAAAAACCAATCAAATCATAAACTCAAAACCTAGTCTAAAACAATCAATACACTTAAGATCCTATATACATTTACTATGAAATTCAAGATTACAAATACATCAAAATCAAAATCCAAGAGTAAGACTATTTCATTATTGGAAGCAAAGAATGATTACATTTTTTGGCGCAACTAGTATCAATATGTATGATGTGGTGAGACTAGCTTATTACATCCCCACAAAGGATAGAATACCTATTAAAAAAAAAAAGGACTAGAATGATGAACAAAAGAACATGTATCTCAAGAGTAAGGAATGTCATTACGTGTTCTCTCTCAAGAGGAGTATGCAAAAGTGTAAACTTCACAACTACAAAAGAAATTTGGGATACTCTTGTCCTAGCATACAAGGATCCTTACATGTCAAGAAAAACAAACTCAATTTGTTAGCTAGCCAACATAAATGTTTTAGTATAAAAGAAAATGAGAACATACAAAGTATGTTCAACAAATTTCAGGCTATATTAAATAAGCTTGAAGCTCTTGGCAAAACGTATAACAATTTTAATAATGATGATAAAATCTTACGAACTTTTCTAGATTATGAAAAGGTAGGTTACAACTTTTGGAGCCTCTAAGAATCTAACTCAAGTGTCTTTGAAAGGGTTAATGAGAATCTTCAAAGTACATGGGCTCAGGCTGTTACAAGATGATACCATTGAGAAAGTAAAATCTCTGGTGTTGAGTGTCCAAAAACCATTAGCCCTATGATTAGAGGCTTAAGAAAGAAGTCATCTTTTAAGACCATCATCGAAAAAAGAGGAAGACAAGGTTGGTAAGAATGAGATTTCATTTATATCACCAAAAATCTATACTATGTGGAGAAAAAAAAAATGCTTGATCTAACAAATTAACAAGAAGGATAAGAGTCCAATTGTTTGTTACAAGTGCAAAAGAGTCAAGACGCTTCAATTTGTATTATTATGGCAAATAGTCAGGGAAAAGATAACAATCATAACGTGATTTTATTAAACCTTATGTATGTTTTTATTTATGATCATAAGACAAATTAGGACCATTTTGAAATTAAAAAATCTCATGTAAGATCATTATCAATTTTATATGTACGTGAGCTGGTTCTTGTTTTTTTTAAGAGAAATACCTAAGTCTTGGAAAGACATAATAACATTTGTCTTTCTATTTTTTCTTAATCAATAATTACTCAAAAGAACATAACTTAAAAATAATAGAGATTCATTTTTAAATTAAGAATATATTAATACATTTGAAATTTCTACATATAAGTTGTTGTTATTGTTAAGGAAAATAACAAACTTAAAAAAAAAAGTAAATAAAATTAAAAGTCTTAAATTAGAACTTACTACAAAAAATATTTATATATATACATATATTATTTTTTTTAAATAAGTTAAATATATTATTATAAAATAAACTTTTAACCCAAAACGAACATTTGAATAGGTCATGATGTGAAATCTAAAAAAAATTATAACATGTAAATAAATTAGTCCAAATTTTATATTCTTGCGTGAACTCTGGGCCTAACAAAACTTAGCGTAGACTTATCATGATCTATATCCATCATCTCTCACTGTTTGGACAGCTTGCCGTATGCCATAAATACGATAAGCGCGCGAGAAATTATTACTGGAAGGCCCACTATGGTCCTGAACCGCGTTCGCAATATTTAAGTTGCTACTCTTATTAACATACCCTACTTATGTTCAAAACTTTCTTTTTTTCTTCGTCGTGTCTAAATATTTTGAGATCATAAACAATTTTATTCTTCACTTGTAGTAAAGTATGATTTTGTTTTTCGTTTTCCTTACATATAATTTTTTTCAAAGCAAATCAAAGATCTTCAATATTATAATTCATTAGAACATAAAAATATTTTCAATTGGTTTTTGATTTTCTAAATAAGTAATAAAATCACAGTTAAATGATTAATATATTGTAAAACAACATAATCTCGCTAATTAAAATATAAAATAATATATCATAACCTATTAATAACATTTAACTTCTAATTGTATGAAAAAATATAATAATAATAATAATAATAATAATTATTATTATTATTATTATTATTTTGCAAAAGTCGCGCACAAAAACCAAAGACTGACCACAGTCAACCAAGTTAAACGTCTTTGTGGATGAAAGACCAAGGCGCGTATTATATACAGAGACACACATAGAAGAGCCATGTTTTTATCACTTACAAACACTAACATCACTTCACATCCTTACATTCATAGCTTCAACTGCAATCACATGATCATGCCTTTCTCAATTTCACTCTTCTTTCTACTCTTTCTTTTTCCTTTCCAATCTTCATCTTCCCTATCTTCACTCAACAAGGGCTCTTCCCTATCAGTGGAGAAACACTTGGAAGATGTTATTGTCTCACCAAATCAAATGTTCTGTGCTGGCTTCTTTCAAGTTGGAGAAAACGCCTCCTCCTTTGCCATATGGTTCAATGAGCCTTACGCTCAGAACTACACCTCTGTGGTTTGGATGGTAAACCGTGACCAGCCCGTTAATGGAAAACTCTCAAAGATTTCACTCTTAAATAATGGTAACATTGTCTTGGTTGACGCGGCTCAAATCACCACTTGGTCATCAAACACAGCATCACATGACCAAGTAAAGTTGCTTCTCCAAAATGATGGCAATCTTGTGTTACTCGAACCCCAAGAAACTATTTTGTGGCAAAGTTTTGATTCCCCTACTGATACTCTCCTCCCGGGTCAACCTCTTACTAGATTTATACAACTTGTGTCTTCAAGAAGCGAGAGTAACCATTCCTCTGGCTTCTATAAGATGCTCTTTGACGATGACAACGTTCTTCGTCTTATATATGATGGTCCTGATGTTTCAAGCCAATACTGGCCACATCCTTGGCAATTAAGTTGGCAAGCTGGGAGGTTTAGTTACAACAGCAGCAGAGTTGCAGTGTTAAGTTCTGTTGGCAATTTCACTTCTTCTGATAATTATGCTTTTTCCACGATTAATAGTGGTGTGGTGATGCCCAGAAAATTAACACTGGATTCTGACGGCAACGTTCGTGTGTACAGCAGAAATAATGCTTCAAAGAAATGGTATGTTACAGGGCAAGTGATATTTGATACTTGCACCATTCACGGGGTTTGTGGTGTTAACAGCACTTGCGAGTACGATCCTAACAGGGGAAGGAGATGCTCGTGTCTACCTGGATACAGAGTAAGGAACCAAAGTGATTGGTCTTATGGGTGTGAACCCATGTTTCATCTTTCTTGCAATACAAATGACTCTACCTTTTTGAAAATTCAAGGTGTTGAGTTTTACGGTTATGACAGTAATTATGTCCCAAACAGTACCTACACGAGTTGTGTAAAATTGTGTTTAAAAGATTGTAAGTGCATAGGGTTTCAATACAAATATGATGGGGACAATGGCTTCTCTATCTGCTACACCAAATTACAGTTTCTGAATGGAAGGAGTTCGCCGAGTTTTCATGGAGCAATTTACTTGAGACTACCAAACAGAAAAAAATTCTCCAAAGAAGAATCTGTGACGGTGAATGCATATGATCATTTTTGTAACGTGCAGCTTCACAAAGACTACGTTAGAAAGCTACCAAATCGTCTTGTTAGGTTTTTTCTCTGGGTAGCTACTGCAGTTGGAGCTTTAGAAGTGGTCTGCTTTTTGATGATTTGGGGATTCTTGACTAGATCACGCCACAAGTCTGGTGCAGATCAACAAGGCTACCAACTTGCAGCTGTTGGTTTCAGAAAATTTAGTTATTCTGAGTTGAAGGACGCGACAAAAGGGTTCAGTGAAGAGATCGGAAGAGGAGCCGGAGGGGCTGTGTATAAAGGCATTTTAGCAGATCAAAGACATGCTGCAATTAAGAGACTCTATGAAGCTAAACAAGGGGAAGGGGAATTCCTTGCTGAAGTGAGTATCATTGGAAAGCTTAACCACATGAACTTGATTGAAATGTGGGGCTATTGCGCTGAGGGAAAGCATAGATTGTTGGTGTATGAGTATATGGAGAATGGTTCTTTGGCTCAAAATCTCTCATCCAACACACTTGATTGGACTAAGAGATATAACATTGCTCTTGGAATGGCAAGAGTTCTAGCATATCTGCATGAAGAATGCTTGGAGTGGATTTTGCATTGTGATATAAAGCCCCAAAACATACTTCTTGATGCTACTTATCAGCCCAAGGTAGCAGATTTTGGCTTGTCCAAGCTACTAAACAGAGATAGCATGAACAATTCAAGTTTTTCAATGATAAGAGGAACGAGAGGGTATATGGCACCTGAGTGGGTTTACAATTTACCAATCACTTCCAAGGTTGATGTTTATAGCTATGGAATTGTTCTATTGGAGATGATAACTGGAAAGAGCCCAACAATGGATATTGAACCAGATGATGGAACAGAACCACATAATGGAAGGCTTGTAACATGGGTGAGAGAGAAAAAGAGGAGAACATCTTGGGTGGAACAAATCATGGATCCTACAATTGGGCCAAAATTTGATGATAAGATCGAAATTTTAGCAACAGTTGCTTTGGACTGTGTAGAGGAAGATAAAGATGTAAGGCCCACCATGAAGCAAGTGGTTGAGATGCTTCAAAGCCCAGAATTTGATGCACAGTGATGGATCCTATGCTAACAATTTCTATATGCAAGTCTGATGCCATGGGCTTATAGAAACCCATTGTTTATCTGCGGAAATTGGCAGATTCGTTTCCTTGTTTTTCTTATGTTTGTTAAAAAAATTTAGGTTGATGTTGCTTGTGACTGTAGTTGATCTAAGTGCTGTTTATGAATTCTGATTGCACTTTTTTTTTGTTTATTTTTTCCTTTTTCTTTTTTTCCCAGACCAAGCATGTACTATAATATCCATGCAAGATTGTTTAATCTAATAAAAGATTCGTTAGTGATTACAACGTGTAGTTCTTATGCTTTTGCCAATAATCTCCTCTTCGAATTTTGAAAGTTAAATATACCTAAAAGAAAAAAAATGATCATTTATAACAATCTTCTTCGATTCGCGTAGGATTGCTTCGTAAAAATGTTGTAATTTTTAAAAGAAGAAAAGAACTAGTGTTCTCGTGTGTTGCCTATCATTATTCAAAAGGAAAGAGTTTTTGTTAGGAAAAGAGAAAACACTAAAACTAAAAAGAAAATGCAGCCAAATAAATAAATCAGCAAAATAAAAACTATTCTAATATTTTCCTTAACCATCCAAAAGTAATATATTAAGGTTTATAAAAGGATTTCCCTTAGGGATTACAAAAAAATCTACCTGTGTAGATATTCAAGGGTAAAATTAGTATTTCCTTGAACAACTAAAATGACATACTAATGTTTATAGAAGGCGTTTAATTAAGCATACACAAGATGCTATATGCTGTTCCAATAAGTTGGAAAACCAAAATAGGAGCCCAAAAGAGAACTTGTATACATTGAGGTTTTCTTCCTTTTCGTAGGAGCTAATCAACCTAAATGTACATAGATTAGTGAAAACAAAATTATTTTCCTTGTTCTTTTTATGCATACATTGACTATATGTTGACAACCACACAAGATAAAAATGAGAGGAAATTATATTTCTAGTTTCCATAAAATTAGAAACATTTACTTTTCATCTAATTTTGTTTCCGTGGATGTAAAAATTGTCTCCTTTTTCTTTATTTTATGAAATAAAACTTTGTTAGATTCGGATTAACCGAACTAGCAAAACATTAATGATATTGATTCAAACCCTAACCTTTTATAATATATATCTTATCGTTTGCTGTACATATCATTCAAACTTTATTTTGCAATTGAATTGGAAGAAATATCACCTTGAAGATAAATTTAAATTAATAAAAGCAATTCTTATAGCTTTTATATATATATATATATATATATATTATTATTCTTAGCAAAATAAATTTTGTTAGCACTATTTATCGTAACAGAAAACTTCGTTTTGAAAGATTATAATTATGTTACGAATTATTTAATTGAATTTTGTTTCTTAAATCCCAGTAGATGGGGAATAATATACTCACTCAAAGTAATTATAATTATGTGGTCTCGGGTAGTACATCTTGTTCCATTATTTTTTCCATCTCCATGTCCGTGTGACAACGACAAATAAAAGTTCCATTTTTGCATCCTTGGTATTGAAGTCTGGCACCAGAAAATGTCGTTCAAATACACACATGAACTAGGGGTTCCGCCATTGAGTTGCATAATAACTTCAGCTGTGTTAGCCCCAACAACGGTAAACTTGTTTCGTGTGAATAATAGGGAAAACGACGTTAAATCAATGTCCATTTCATCACCATTCATTGATTCATTGCCATAAGTTTTATTGAAACAAACTGTGGCTATTGGTAATGAAATGTTGAGTTTGCCGTCAAGTGAAATGCCTAACACACATAGTTGTTGGTCATTTTTCAAGAATAGTGTCTTTATGCAAGTGATAAGAAAGGACGAGTTGAAGGAACAAGCCTTGGTGGTGCCGAATGAGTAGGAAATATCGTTGTTACCACACTTTGTTGAGTTTGGACACTCTGAGAAAAGTAGGGTAGTAGCTGCAACAATGAGATGTGATCCATGTAATAGATGCAAAACATGCTTTGAACAATGAACAACCATTTGCAAGAATTAATCTGTTAATTTCTTCATCATAATATGTGCTCTTATAATGACTCTCACTCATACATTGTGGATGTAAGACTCGGTTTTTATTATGTGACCCAAGTTATCATTTATCTAATTAATTGATCATTGACCTTATGAATATTCCACGTATTTAATTGATAATTATTCGATAGACATAATTATCCTCATGACCTAATCAGGGTTTCCCATTGGGTGTATATATAAAGAGATTATTAGGCAGAAGACACATACCAATCTTAAGTCTCTCCTTTGTCTATCTCTCATGAGTATAAAACCTTAACTCTACCATCATAACAATATACCCTAAACGAGAACTCAATCATCATCGAAATCATGGCCTCATCTCTCTTTACATTCACGGGACTATCAGGTACACATGATCTAATCCCTGACTTATATTTTATGTTAAAGAATTGTTCAACATGTGGTATCAGAGCTTTATGTTGATTAATCAATTCTGTTTTATTCTCTAAAATACTAGAATTGAGATCCGAAACATGTTTTAGCCCTAACTGAAATTGATTTTGTGTTTCTCCACTTTGTTTCCGATTTGTTCGAGTATTATGGGTTTCAACAAAAGGGATATGTTTTCGATCAAAACATTATTGCTTTATGTTTTTTTTTATTCTAGAAAAATATATATTCATATTATTCATCCTTATTTTGATGAAATCATCTCATTTTGGTATTTGATTTATCTTTCCTGACTTGAATAATACTCTAGAGTACACTTCTGCCCAAAGGTGATGTGTTACATTTGTAAAATTTATTCAAGTCTGATTAAGCATTGTCACTTAGTGCATATCCTTAAACAGATATTTGCATGCCGTTCGCCTTAAATGCATGATTTTTCACTTTTGTTTGTCTAAAGATGATGTGCTATGCTTGTGTATTGTGAACTAAGTATATATGAGCATATATGTGCGTTAAAATTTGGATGTCTCACTTCTGCTCAAAGGTGATGTGTTACATTCAAATTGCACGTCATAATTTTATTATTCATAATACTAAAATAATTGGTCATAACCAAAGTGAAAGCCATTTGTTTAAGTAGAATTTAATTTAGTCTATTGTTTTGGTGTTATAATAGACTCTTATCACAACTTCATTAGAATATAATGGTCCTTATCTTCGTCTGCCTTAATTCATTACCCCTTAGATCACCATAAGTTCTTGTCTAATTAAGTGTCTTATTTCTCTCATCTAAATTCACTATCAGCCCCAAATATGGGAATTGAAACTTTGAATGGTGCGAACTTTTCTTCATGGAAGGATTCACTGATGCTAACTCTTGGCATGTTGGACTTTGATTATGCACTGAGAGAGGATGCTCCTCCTGCTCTCATTGATGAAAGTACTGCTGAAGATAAAATAGTACATGAGAGATGGGAGAGGTGCAACCGAATGACTCTTATGCTTATTAAAAATTCCATCAGCATAATCATCAGGGGAGCTATTCCAGATTCAACTAATGCTAAAACTTATCTGGCTTCTGTGGAGGAACAATTCAAAGCAACTTCTAAGGCACATGCCAGTACTCTTATTCTGAAGATGGTGACCACGAAATATGACGGGAATAGCGACATTCGTGAGCACATCATGGTGATGAACGACATGGCCCGTAAGCTTAAAGGATTAGACATGGAGATCAGTGAGGGTTTCTTAGTGCACTTCATCAGACTTCTCTTCCAGCATATTTTGAAGCTTTCAAGGTCAACTACAACACCCAGCAGGTTAAGTGGTCGATGAATGAGTTGATTTCTATGTGCGTACAAGAAGAAGAGCGTTTGAAGCTAGACAAACCGGATGTGGCTTATCTCATGACTGCTAATCCAAAGAAGAGGAAGGGAAATGTCGATAAGAAGGAAATTTCTAAGGTCCAGAAACGTGATGCAAGTGCTACTTCCAGCTCTAAGAACTCCAAAGGGAAGTCTTACTGCAAGTTCTGCCGCAAGGAAGGACAAAGACAGAAAGACTGCCAAGACTTTAACGAGTGGCTGACTGTTGGACTTGAAGATGAAGAAGTCGTCTCTTGTTTTTAGTTTTGATCAGCTTGTAATCTTGATTTTAATGATAGATTGTAAATAGGAGCTTAATTGTATTGATTGTTTTAGAATAGGCTTTGAGTGTGATTTTTATTCAATCTCACTTCACAAAGAAGTTGAATTTACTCTGAGAATCAAGCTAGAGCAAGTTTGGGAACCCTATTTTGATTTGAAAAGTTGAAAACTGTTGTTTAAAATGTTCTTAAGCTGAAGTAATCGATTACCATATATCAGTAATCGACTACAAACAGTTTGAGAAATCAGGGAAGCCCAAAACACTCTGTAGTAATCGATTACCACATCCTAGTAATCGATTACTTCGTGCTTGAGATAACAGAGAAGGCAAAATCTCTCTGGAGTAATCGATTACCACATTCTAGTAATCGATTACCACACCAGAATTCATCTCAAAAAGCTTTTTGAACTGCTTTAAATTGAAACCTCTTTGAATTGATTTTCAACAAGAGAAATCTTTGAGTTTTTTAAAGAAGAAAGGAAGAGCGAAAAACTGTTTTTACAAAGAACACAAGTTCTAAGAATTCTCTTCAAGATTTTAAAAAGATTTTCTCTAGAGATGAAGAGTGTGTGAAGGATTGAATATATTGGTTATAATCTTGATCAGATCATACACAGGTGTAATCTTTACTGATCTTTATCTTGTTTTTATATTTCGTTTTTGTTCAAGACTCTTAAGAGAAAGTTGTTCTCTAGAAGAAGAGTTAAGGAATTTGAGAGAGGTGCTCTCAAAGGTGATTCTTGAAGGATTCAAGAATTAGAGAGATATGTTCTTAGGAGAAGAACATATGTTTTGGTTATTTTGATTTTGTTTGTGTTTGTGCAGTGTGTTTGTATTAGACACAAGGAATCATTATAGTGGAAAAACCGATCGCAACAGTTGTTGGGTTGGGACTGGACGTAGGCCGAACGCCGAACCAGGATAAATCTTTGTCCAAGCTTTCTCTCTACCTTATCTCTTATCTTTCTCTGTATTTCTCACTTTACAATTTCCTTCTATATCCGCTACTAAATCTCTGAACTGTTATTTGTAACTTAGATAAAATTGAATCGGGAAAGAAAGTGAGAAAAGATAAAATTGAACGTAGGGAACTAGAATCTATTCACCCCCCTCTAGATTCAAAATAGGGACCAACAATTGGTATCAAGAGCTTTAACTAGTAAATCAATCTAGTAATCCTACATAGTTCCTTGTGATGGCTTGTAATCTTTTACCCTTCGCTGAAGGAGCTTCTATAAATAGACCTCCATTGTTCTACGGTGATAACTATCCATTCTGAAAAGTTCGCATGAAAATCTTTATGGAATCTATTCACAGAAGCATCTGGCAGGCTGTGGTAAATGAGTACAGAGTTCCAATGAAAATAAAAAATGGAAATGAAATAGAAAAACCTTTTAAGGATTGGGATATAGATGAGATTAAGAGGGCTGAAAAAGATGCTAAAGCTTTGAACATTATACACTCTGCCCTGAATTCTGATGAGTTTTTTTAGAATTTCTGCCTGTACTACAGCAAGAGAAGCATGGGAGCTCATCATGGTAACACATGAAGGTACTGCTGAAGTCAAGAGAGCAAGAAAGAATACACTCATTCAAGAATATGAAACATTCAGAATGTCCCAAGAAGAATCAATAATGGAAATGCAAAAGAGATTCACACACATCATCAACCATCTCAAAGGACTTGGCAAGAACTTCATTGAAGAAGAAGTGAATGTCAAGATTCTGAAATCGCTGAATAGAAAGTGGCAACCTACTGTGACAGCCATAACTGAATCAAAGAACCTTGCCGCTATTACCAGTGCCGAACTGTTTGGCAAACTTAGAGAGTATGAAATGGATATGACTCGCATGGCAGATGAGGAACAGAAGGACAAAAGAGCCAAAGGAATTGCTCTCAAGATGGAGCATACTGAAACAAAATCTGAATCCTCTGAAGACGAAAATGACTCACAGGAAGACCAAGTGAACTTGATGGTGAAGAAGTTCAGAAAATTCATGAAGAACAATTCTAAGAAGAAATTTGGTCAACCAAGAAAAGGAGTCAAGAAGCAAGACAACACTTCAGTCAAAGTAACATGCTATGAATATGGAAAGATTGGGCACTATAGATCAGATTGTCCAAGCCTGAAAAGAAGCAACAACACTGAAGTAAGAAAATCTGAAAGTGAAAGAAATGTCAGAAAAGAAAAGAAGAAAAAGAAAGCCTACATAGCTTGGGATGAAGGCTACACATCCTCAACATCTGAGAGTGAAAATGAGGAAGCAAATCTGTGCTTAATGGTTAAATCATCCAGTGAGGTAAGTGATACAAACTCTACCATGGATGAATATGATGAACTACATTCTGCTTTTTGTGAGCTTTACAATCAAGCTGAAACATTTGAAAAAGAAAACATAGTTTTGAAAAAGCAAATATCCTTGTTAAAATAGAAAGTATGTGATTTAGAAAATGATATTTCAAATCTAAGAAAAGAACTCAACACCCCTACAAACTGTGTTCACATAAGAAGGCATGATAACATGAAATCTAGAAACTCTAAACATGCTAATTTCACTTGCACCTACTGCATGAAATCTGAACATAAATCTTTTAATTGCATGATTAGAAAGAAAGGTATTTCCAGTGGTAAATATAAATGGGTTAAGAAAGAAAACTATAGCACTAACTTGCATGGACCCAAGAGAAGCTGGGCACCAATCGCAAAATAAGTTCATTTTCTCTTGCAGGAAAGCCTAAACAGCAGAAACTCAATATGGTACTTAGACAGTAGCTGTTCAAGGCATATGACAGGTTATAGAAGGAATCTTAGCACCTTCACACCAAGAGAAACTGGATCAGTTGTATATGGAGACAACAACAAAGGAAAAATACTAGGCTACGGTACAGTTGGATACAAAGCTAATACAGTGATAGAAGATGTATTGCTGGTCGATGGATTGAAGTTCAACTTGCTAAGTATTAGTCAACTGTGTGACAAGAACTACTAATTGCATTTGATGATGAACATTGTCTTATCAGCAACAAAGACTCAGATGAACTTCTCATGGTTGGCAAAAGATTAAACAACATCTACATATTGGAAGTAGATCACTCATCCCCTTACTCTACATGCTTAACTTCTAATGATAATCTGTTTTGGCTATGGCATAGGAGAATAACACATATTGACATATTGCATTTAAATAAACTTGTATCTAAAGAGCTAGTTTTTGGACTTCCTAAACTGAAGTTTCCCAAAGAAGGACTATGTGAGGCTTGTCAAAAGTCCAAGCAGGCAAAAACATCTTTCAAAAATATTAAACATATTTCTACAACTCAGCCGCTTGAACTCTTGCATTTAGACTTATTTGGTCCATCTAGGATAGCTTGTTTTGGAGGTAATCTGTATGGGCTAGTCATTGTAGATGACTACTTAAGATTTACTTGGGTTTTGTTTATCAAGAAAAAGGATCAGGCCTTTGGAGTTTTCAAGGTACTTACCAAGAAAATTCAAAACAAAAAGGATTTGAAAATTAAAGCGTTAAGAAGTGACAATGGTACTGAATTTAAAAATGGCTATTTTGAAGGCTTTTGTGAAAAACATGGGATATCACACTGCTTTTCAGCTCATAGAACTCCTCAGCAAAATGGAGTAGTGGAGAGGAAAAACAGGTCACTTATAGAATTAGGGACAACCATGCTGAATGAACACAGGATGCCTAAACACTTTTGGGCTGATGCTGTGAACACTGCATGTTATGTTCTCAATAGAGTCTCTATAAGACCCATTTTGTTGAAAACCCCTTATGAGCTTTTCTATGGCAGAAAACCAAACATTTCTTACTTTAAAGTTTTTGGATGCAAATGTTATGTTTTAAACAATGGCAATGACCCTATTAGAAAATTTGATACAAAGGCTGATGAAGCCATTTTCCTTGGTTATTCAAATACAAGTAAAGCATATAGGATCTTTAACAAAAGAACAATGTGCATTGAAGAATCTGTCCATATTAGATTTGATGAAACTAACAGTTTCCAAAAGGAAAGCTTGCTACGTAATGATGATGAAACAGGTGAAGAAAGCATAGAAGTTGATCATATGCATCAGCAAACTCAAACAACCCCAGTGTCTGATCAAGCAAAAGAATGGAAGACACCTAGGAACCTATCACTCAACAATGTCATTTGTGACATTCACAAGGGGATAACTACCAGATCCTCACAAAATCTATTTTGCTATAATACTGCTTTTGTATCACAGGTTGAACCCTCCAACATAGAAGAAGCCTTAAGCAATGAAATTTGGATCATGGCTATGCAAGAAGAACTTAACCAGTTCAGAATAAATGGAGTTTGGGAACTTGTTCCAGACAAAGGCAACATGAATATAATTGGCACAAAATGGGTATTCAAGAATAAACTGAGTGAAGATGGAGTTGTGGTCAGAAACAAAGCAAGGCTTGTGGCAAAAGGCTACAATCAACAAGAAGGAATTGACTTTGAGGAAACCTTTGCCCCTGTTGCAAGACTTGAAGCAGTAAGACTACTCCTAGCTTATGCATGTATCAACAACTTCAAGTTATTCCAAATGGATGTAAAGAGTGCATTCCTAAATGGGTACATAAATGAAGAAGTCTATGTAGCACAACCACCAGGTTTCACAGACGCTACTTGGCCTACACATGTTTACAAACTTCATAAAGCCTTATATGGGTTGAAGCAAGCCCCTAGGCAATGGTATGATAGATTGAGTAAGTTTCTCATATCAAAAGGATTCCACAGAGGTAAAGTAGACAAGACTTTGTTTATTAAGAACAAATCTAACTACATTCTATTGGTTAAAATTTATGTTGATGACATTATCTTTGGATCATCAAACCAACAACTTTGTGAAGAGTTTGTGAGCAATATGCAGGAAGAATTTGACATGTCCATGATAGGAGAACTAAGTTTCTTTCTAGGACTCCAGATCAAACAAATGGATGGTGGCATGTTCATTCACCAGGCTAAGTACACTAAAGAACTACTCAGGAAATATGATATGATTAACTGTAAAGTGTTAAATATACCTATTTCTACTAACACTTATCTTGAGATTGATGAAGCAGGTCATGAAGTTGATACTACCTTATACAGAGGTGTTATAGGATCTTTACTATATCTTACAGCCAGTAGACCTGATATTATATACGTTGTATGTTTATGTGCTAGATTTCAATCTACACCTAAGCAATCTCATTGGCTAACAGTAAAGAAGATTCTTAAATACCTAAAAGGAACTATAAGTTGTGGGTTGTGGGTTGTGGTATCCAAAAGGAACCTCACCATTACTTGTTGGTTTCAGTGACTCTGATTTTACAGGTAGCAAAACAGATAGGAAAAGCACTAGTGGCACATGTCACATTTTTGGAGAATGCTTAATATCTTGGCATAGCAGGAAACAAGCTTGTGTAGCACTGTCAACTGCAGAAGCTGAATATGTAGCTGCGGGAAGCTGTTGTGCTCAAGCAATTTGGTTGAAGCACCACTAGAAGATTTTGGGCTAAAGATAGATCACATTCCCTTGAAATGCGACAACACAAGCGCTATAAGTATCACAAGAAATCCTGTACTGCACTCAAGAATAAAACACATTGAAGTCAGACATCATTTCATCAGAGACCACGTCGAAAAAGGAGATTGTGACATCGAATTCATAGATACAGAAAATCAGTTAGCAGATATTTTTACCAAGGTATTACCAAAAGAAAGGTTTTACAAACTTAGATCAAACCTCGGCATTTTGAGTGAGGAACATCTAAACTAAACCCTTCTACTTGATTACACTCATCCATAAAATTGTTTTTGTGAAATTTTTTCAAAGAAAACCTTTTTTCTGATAGAAATAATCGATTACCAAAGAAATATAATCGATTACTTCGAATCAATTTCATTCTGAGAAGGATTTGGCACTGTAGTAGTCGATTACCACGATCCCGTAATCGATTACCACTGAAACCAGATTTTAAAGTTTTTGAAAATTGCTCTAAAGTAATCGATTACCAGAATGAAGTAATCGATTACCACGACTGTTTTTCTTGAGTTTCTTCTTCTCTCTATATAAGGAACTGAGATAATCGATTTCAAACTGTTGGTAATCTATTACCTCGTTGTTGGACTAATTTCTTGGGCTTTTTCTCTCTTATATGAAGTGCAGGTGAAACCCTACAATTTCACTATTCATCTTCTTCCTCCAAAACCCTAAGAAATCACTCCCTCTCTCTCTCTCAGCAACCATGGAAGAACAAGGAAAGGGAAAAAGAATCAAGATGAGAGCCAATAGATACTCTCAAGAAGAGATAAAAGGCAAGAAGAAGGTAGGAGAATCCTCCAAAAGGAAGAAACCTACTTCACCGGCTCAACCGGAAAGAGCTCAACCTCCTCCACCTGAATCTGCGGTCAACCGTTGGTTCACTACCAAAGGACAAGAAACAAGATTCAATCTGGATTTCGCAAATAAAGGTCTTGTTCTGCCAAAGATTCTAGACCTACAATGGCTAGATAGCCAGAGTTTTACTTTCCAAACCTACCTGAGACAACAACATTTGGAGAGATTTGTGGGAATGAAAGGCTTTATCTACCCGGATTTGGTTCGAGTCTTCTATTCAAATCTCAAACCAAACATGGAACAAATGACTGTAAGTTCTGAAATTAAGGGTATTAAAATAACCTTAAACCCTGCACATTTTCTTCAAATTGCTGGTATCAGGAAAGAAGGAATCGTGGCACATGTAGAGAAACTCCGAGAGAAAGGATTTGATCTGCAAAAGGACACCTTCTACATGAGCATGTTGAGGAACCCACAGAATTGGGAAGACGAAAGGAATTCAAGGATATCACAAGGCAAAAAGGTGACATACAACATTGGAGGCCTAAATGCTGATGATAGGCTACTACATTACACCATTTGCTGGATCTTAGCCGCTAGAGGAGCAAATCATGCACAAATCAGTGGAGATGACATGATACTCATGGCAGCACTGAAGAATGGAATTCAAGTGGATTGGATTCACATCATAATGGACAACATGCTGAAGACTAGAAGACTTTTAGATAATAAATGTCCATATTCTCTGTTTATTTCTAGACTAATTGAAATTTTTCAGATTGATACGACTGATGAATCCAGAGAATTAGTCAAAGATGTCCACATGATTAGTGACAGAGCCTTGAAGATGATAAGGCTGATCAAAACTGATGCAGGATGGATCACCAGAGAAGAACAACAAGCAAATCCACAAGAAGATCCAGAAGGAGCACAAAATGAAGATGAAGATGAAGACAACCATGCATCTGGAGAGTACATTCCAAAATCACGATTTGAATCCATCATGATTGACAGATTGGATGAATTAGAAGAAATTGTCAACAAAAGGATAGATGATCTAGGAAAGCGTAAAGACTTGCACTTCCTAGAGATGAAGGATCTGATGGAGACAATTGTGGAAAGACTCAACCAAGATGACTCAGATTAGTAACTTCAACTCTACCTCTCATAATCTTATTTGATATACCAAATAGGGGGAGTAGTAGAATTGTAGTTATTATTATATGTTTTCATTCATGTTTTCATTTGATGTTATTTGAATTATCTTTGAACTGTTTGAATATGTAATTTCTTAAGTATTTTAATTAGGGGGAGCAGATCTTTAAAATTTGAACAATTATGGATTACTGTAATAGCACTAGATTTAATTTCTTTGCAATTGATTACTTAGATGCCATAATATTTCTGTAAATTGAAAAGTGATATGGATTGTATATCATCTATAAGCTGTATGAAAAAAAAAGAAAAAAAAGAGATACTAACATTGCAGGACACATCACAGCCGTTTTCCTTCATTAGATTCTCGACTACACTATGATTTGGTACATCAAAACCAAAAAGGGGGAGATTGTTGGACTTGAAGCTGAAGAAGTCGTCTCTTGTTTTTAATTTTGATCTACTTGTAATCTTGATTTTAATGATAGATTGTAAATAGGAGCTTAATTGTATTGATTGTTTTAGAATAGGCTTTGAGTGTGGTTTTTATTCAATCTCACTTCACAGAGAAGTTGAATCTACTCTGAGAATCAAGCTAGAGCAAGTTTGGGAACCCTATTTTGATTTGAAAAGTTGAAAACTGTTGTTTAAAATGTTCTTAAGCTGAAGTAATCGATTACCATATATCAGTAATCGACTACCACCAGTTTGAGAAATCAGGGAAGCCCAAAACACTCTGTAGTAATCGATTACCACATCCTAGTAATCGATTACTTCGTGCTTGAGATAACAGAGAAGGAAAAATCTCTCTAGAGTAATCGATTACCACATTCTAGTAATCGACACCACACCATTCATCCTCAAAAAGCTTTTTGAACTGCTTTAAATTGAAACCTCTTTGAATTGATTTTCAACAAGAGAAATCTTTGAGTTTTTTCAAGAAGAAAGGAAGAGCGAAAAACTGTTTTTACAAAGAACACAAGTTCTAAGAATTCTCTTCAAGATTTTAAAAAGATTTTCTCTAGAGATGAAGAGTGTGTGAAAGATTGAATACATTGGTTATAATCTTAATCAGATCATACACAACAGGTGTAATCTTTACTGATCTTTATCTTGTTTTTGTATTTCGTTTTTGTTCAAGACTCTTAAGAGAAAGTTATTCTCTAGAAGAAGAGTTAAGGAATTTGAGAGAGGTGCTCTCAAAGGTGATTCTTGAAGGATTCAAGAATTAGAGAGATATGTTCTTAGGAGAAGAACACATGTTTTGGTTATTTTGATTTTGTTTGTGTTTGTGCAGTGTGTTTGTATTAGACACAAGGAATCATTATAGTGGAAAAATCGATCGCAACAGTTGTTGGGTTGGGACTGAATGTAGATCGAACGCCGAACCAGGATAAATCTCTGTCCAAGCTTTCTCTCTACCTTATCTCTTATCTTTCTCTGTATTTCTCGCTTTACAATTTCCTTCCATGTCCGCTGCTAAATCTCTGAACTGTTATTTGTAACTCAGATAAAATTGAATTGGGAAAGAAAGTAAGAAAAGATAAAATTGAACGTAGGGAACTAGAATCTATTCACCCCCCCTCTAGATTCAACATAGGGACCAACACTGACTAAGAAAGGTAATCGTCTTTACATGATACTCGAGTCTTTTAATTTAAATGTTCCAACTAATACATGGTGGTATGACTCTGGTTCTATGGTTCATATAATCAACTCACTTCAAGGATTCCTAACAATCCAGAAGCTGGAAAGAAACCGAAGAACGTTTAAATTAGGGAATGGAAATGAACTAGCTGTCGAAGCCGTGGGAACTTTAGAATTATTAATGAAAACTGGTTTATGTATTAAACTTTATGATACCTTATATATTCCCGAGATTACTCAGAATTTAGTATTAGGACCAAAGTTAGACATAGACGGTTTTGATGTTTCTCATAGTCATGGCAGACTTACTATTAGTTTAAATTCTCAAGTGTTTGGTTGTGGTTATCTGGAGGGTGGGTCTCTATAAATTAGAACTAGATGATGATTTTTGCAAATCTTTGTTGTCATATAATATCAACCAGACATTAACAAAGAGAAAACGAAAGCGAGACTTAGAAACTTCGTCTATGTTGTGGCATCAACGTTTAGGCCACATTTCACAGGAACGTTTGTCTAGACTCGTGAAGGATGAAGTGTTACCATTTCTCGATTTCAATGATTTTAGAACATGTGTCAAATGCCTTAAAGGTAAAATGACATCAGTGAATAAGAAAGGTACCACCATGAGTTAAAATTTATTGGAGCTCATCCACACTAACATTGGTGGTCCTTACTCTATCACTAGCATAACTGGACATAATTCATTTATCACTTATATTGATGATTATTCTCGTTATATGTACTTGTATCTTATTAAGAAAAAATCCGAGTCACTTACAACTTTTAAAGATTATAAAATTGAAGTTGAAAAACAACTTGATCGTCAAATAAAAGTTGTGAGATCAGATAGATGAGGTGAATATTATGGTAGACATACTGATGTTGGTCAAGCTCCTGGACCATTTTATGAGTTTTGTAAGGGCTAGGGGATCGTGAACCAATATACTGTGCCTGGTACTCCTCAGCAGAACGGTGTTGCTGAGAGAAATAGGACCTTAATGGACATGGTACACAGTATGTTAGCCAACTCAGGTTTACCCCTATTCCTTTAGACCGAGGCCTTAAAAGCAGTAGTTCATATACTCAATAGGGTTCCTTCTAAAGCTGTCCCTAAAACTCCTTATGAACTCTGGACAGGAAGGAAACCGAGTCTAAAATATATGAAAGTATGGGGTTCTCTCGCCGAAGCTAAACTTTATAATCCTTTCTTAAAGAAACTCGACATGAAAACTGTAACTTGTTACTTCATTGGTTATCCCCCTCACTCAAAGGGTTACAGATTTTACTGTCCTTCCCACGTCACTCGTATCGTAGAAACCAAAGATGCTCATTTCCTTGAGGATTTTAAGGTCAGTGGGAGCAATGAAGACCCTTATGATGAATTGCAAGAAGTACAAGACGTGGGGGGGGGAGAGACTTGTCGATTACTTTACCTCCAATTACTCCTCTTGTACTTGACACCATTCCGCAGGACATTGCACCACCTCCCACTCCAAATGTACTTGGAAATGAAGGCACCTCAAATGACCATCATCAAGACAATGCTGACAATGCTCAACCCGATAATCTACTTAGGAGGTCGTCTAGGTCCAAAAGGCCTACTAACTTTGATGATTATGTTACCTACCTGACTGAAGAAGAAATGGATGCTAGAAAATTTACTGATCCTACCTCTTAAAATGAAGCCATTAGCAGTGATCAGTCTCCTAATGGAATAAAGCCATGATTGACGAGCTTGACTCCATGAAGAAAAATGATGTTTGGGATTTGGTTGAATTACCCAACGGCGTAAAACCCGTAGGATGTAAATGGGTCTTCAAAACAAAACTGGATCCAAATGGAAACATTGAACGATACAAAGCGAGATTGGTTGCAAAGGGCTACACTTAGAAAGAGGGAATTGACTATCAAGAGACCTTTTCTCCTGTCTCTCGTAAGGATTCCTTAAGGATCGTTATGGCCCTAGTAGCTCACTTTGACTTAGAACTACATCAGATGGATGTCAAAACCGCTTTCCTAAATGGTGATTTGGATGAAGAAGTGTTCATGAAACAACCTGAAGGTTTCAAATCTGAAGGTCAAGAACATCTAGTCTGTAAGCTGAAGAAATCCATATACGGGTTGAAGTAGGCATCATGTCAATGGTACCTAAAGTTGCATCAAGTCTTGAAGTTAGAAGATTTCGTAAAGAACAAGTGGATCAATGTACCTACCTCAAGATGAGTGAGAGCAAATTTACTATACTTCCTTTACGTAGATGACATTCTATTGGCAAGTAGTAGTTTAGACATGTTGCATGAGTCTAAGCGTTTAATCTCACGTAATTTTGACATGAAAGATCTCGGAGACGCTTCTTATGTTATTGGCATCGAAATACACCGAGATAGAGTCAATGGGGTTTTGGGATTATCTCAAAAGGCCTACATTGAGCGTGTTCTTACACGTTATAACATGCAACGTTGCTCTCCTTTTGTAGCTCCAGTAGTTAAGGGAGATGTTTTCGGTTTATTTCAATGTCCGAAAACAGAGGTTGAAAAAGAACAGATGAGAATGATACCTTATGCGTCAGTGGTTGGAAGCCTTATGTATGCACAAGTCTGCACTCGTCCAGATATCGCTTATATTGCTGGAATGTTAGGCCGTTATCAGACTAATCCTGGTCTTGATCACTGGAAAGCGGCTAAGAAAGTTCTTCGATATCTACAAGGGACAAAAGACTATAAACTAACTTACAGAAGAAGTGATAATTTAGAAGTGGTTGGTTATTCTGATTCTGATTTTGTCAAGTGCAAAGATGACAAGAAATCCACTTCGGGGTATATCTTTATGTTAGCAGGCGAACCTATCTCATGGAAGAGCCATAAGCAAGAGTTGACTGCAACTTCCACAATGATGGTACAATATATTGCGCTGTACAACACAACCTATCATGGGATGTTGCTTAGAAATCTCATCACTAGACTCAAATTAGTTAATTTCATATCTCGACCATTGAAACTTTACTGTGATAATTCAACTGCCGTTAGTTTCTCAAACAGTAACAGTTCGACTGGCGCTACTTTATATCTTGATACAAAGTATTTGTTCGTGAACGAGTTGAAGAAAATAAACTTTGTATTGAGCATATAAGTACTAAAAATATGCTTGCGGATCCGATGACTAAAGGTCTCCCACCTAAAGTTTTCAAAGAACATGTTTCAAAGATGGGCTTTTCTAAAGACCTTATTTAATTGCATATAGTATTTGTTTTCGTTTAATAATAAAATTTCCTCATTATTTTGTTTTGTCTGTCTCTAAATATGTCTATGCATGCCTAAAGACATGTAGGCAACAGTTATACACAAATTATTGTTGAGGGCTTATTTGTCAATTTGATCCTTAGCCTATTTAAGTCTTAAATTTGGTATTGTATTATGATTAATGGGGGTCTTGAATTGAATATCGATTCAATGACTGTATTTCTCTGTTATAGTTTCGGTTTAAAATTAAAATGAGTATTAAAATCTGATCAGACTTATCTAATGCTCATCATAAATGATTACTCGGCCAAGTGGAAGAATGTAAGACTCGCTCTTTATTATGTGGCCCAAGTTATCATTTATCTAATTAATTTATCATTGACCTTAATACCCACGTATTTAATTGATAATTATTTGATGGGCATAATTATCCTCATGACCTAATTAGGGTTTCCCCTTGGGTGTATATATAAAGAGATTATTAGGAAGATGTCAAGAAGACACACACATCAATCTTAAGTCTCTCCTCTGTCTATCTCTCGTGAGTATAAAACCTCAACTCTACCATCATAATAATACATCCTAAACGGGAACTCGATCATCATCGAAATCATGGCCTCATCTCTCACTACATTCACGGGACTATTAGGTACACATGATCTAATCCCTAATTTATATTTTATATTAAAGAATTATTCAATAGTGGAATGAATAATTGAGGAAGATTTGGAGTCAACGGTGGAAAGGAAAGGATAAATTATGAGTATTTTGATGTCTTAAATTTTATCTCGTAGATAATTTTTGTAAAATACAAACTATCTTATAGAATTAATTTAGGTGCACACCTTTATTTTTCTAGGACGAATGAATGGTGAAAATTCAGGAATTTTAAATATCAATAATAAAATATCAATATTCTAAAAGTAACATTTTATATAAATAAAATATTTAATGCATACGGAGCAGGTTGATTTTAATTATTATCATTATTGGGGGGGGGGAAGGTGATTATTTTGATATTTCTATTTTCTAGTCTATTCTAAAAACTACATTTCATTTTTTTCTTTAAATTATTTTGACCTTATAGTTTTCATGTCGTTGTGGATGAGATGTCACGGATATTTTTTTTTAGCTAGTGTAATTTATTGATTAAATTTTAACCTTTTATAAGATCCAAATGAGAGGAATTTTAGCTAGTGTATTCAAATTATATCAATAAAATTATATAAAAAATTAAGAAAAAATATATTATTATTTCCTTTAAAATTATAAATGATTTTAATTTCTCAAATTTTTTTTCTATCTTATTCTCTTTATTTTAAAAATATGCCAAATAAATTATTTACCAAATTTGGCAAGGTACAATAACAATATTATGTTATTTACCAAATTCATCTCATGATTTTCACTCATATAACAACAAAAATTATCATTCACTCTTTTGCGTATTGGACTCTCTTTTCACCTAAGATTCTAAAGCTGGTGAGTAAAGAGTTCTCACTTTAAGACACATCCAAAATTGTATATAGCAAAATTATCATTCACTCTTTTGCATATATTGGACTCTCTTTTCCACTTAACTAAGATTCTGGAAACGGGTAAGTAAAGAGTTATCACTTTAAGACACGTCCAAAAAGTTGTATATATCTCAAATATTTTAACATCACGACAACATGGCCTCTTCAATTACCTTACTTAGGTTTAAGTATAAGTATATTGGGATTACGTAAGATATCAAATTTAAATTAGGTAAATATGAAAAAAAATGCAATTGAAAAAGGAAATTATATTAAAAGTAACTAAGGAAATATGCAAATGCATTTGACAAGTTTTTCACTTAGCTATATATTCCTTTCAAATGCTGAAATTTAATTGAAAGATTAAAAAAAAGTAAATATATATAAGAGTTTATACAGAGAAAATTCTGGGGTAATACTTGTTCCGCTATATTTGTGATAACCAACTCTTGCAAATTGGAATCCTCTCAAAGTCCTTTTCGAAATTTTGGAAATTTCGTGGTCCGCTTTCATAAATTGGATAATCTCCAACTTTTTAAAAATTTAGAAATTTTGCATTCCTTATAAAATTTTTGCATTCATTATAAAAATTTTGCATTCAGAAATCTCTCACTTTTAAAAAATTTATAAATTTAATCTTCTTGAAAATTTGATAACAATTATTTAAAATACGTAAATTTTTTAATTACTTTCTTAGTTTAATTTATTTTTTTATAAAAATTAGAAGAAAAACTAAACTTAACGTTCACATTGTTAAAAGAGGTGTTTCGGGACTCTAACCCCAATATCATTTTAACCATCATTAAAAGATGGGTTTCACGTCCTAATTATTTTACAAAAATAAATTAAACTAAAAAATAGCTGAAAAAAAATGCCCTGCAGATCAGCATATGAATTGTTGATGTCTATTTTAACTTTTTTATGGTTTTCATTTTAATTTTTTTTCCTGGTGCTGGCTGTAATTTCTTCATATATTCTAATTTTCTTATTTTTTTCATTTTACCTTTTAGTTCTTTTAACCTATTTTGGAGGAAGAGGAGGAGTACTACATTTTTTTTCTTATAGATTTGTTAAATTTTTGACTTACAAATTTATTAGATTTATAAATTAAGTTTTTTTCTCTTATAGGTTTATTAAATTCGTAAGTTAATTTTTTTTAATTTATAAATAAGAAATTTAAAACTAATTTTATAAATTCGTAAACACTAAAATTTAACTTATAAATTTAATAAAGTCGTTACATATTTATGAAATTCATTAGAAAAAGCAGCATCCACCCGTACACTAAATGGGCAAAGAGATTTAACGAAATGTGACAAGAGATTCAAAAGAGAAAACAAAAGGATTAAAGAAAAGACATGAGTCAAAAATAAAAAAATAAATAAAAAATTTCATTTCTACGCAATTAAATAGAAAAACAGTCGTGGGGCATGAAAGATCCACAAAATTAAAGTACAGTAGAAGATCAAAAATCTGAACAACGTGCTTCATGGTGGGCCTTCAGCGTAAGTGCAACAGCAATCACAGTCGTGAAAGAATTATGGCATACTGGGTAAGTCATAAGTGCTTCTTCAACTGAAATTGGTCTATATATACTATAATGCTCTGTTTTCTTCAATTGATGGAATATAAACCACTTGCCCTACTATGGAAATAGACGTGAAGAAGATACAAAAAGAAAATATCTACTTTTTAGTTTGCACAGTGAAGAAGATACAAAAATAAAAAATGCTTTTTTTAAAAAAAATTTATAATGTTTCATAAAATTAAACAGAAATAAAAATTAAATATACAAATATGGTTATTTTTCATTAGTGATCATTATTTCCAAATTTCAACATATATACTTTCTTTGTGGTAACCAAATTCTTAACACTATTTTACTTTGTCTATAAAATAAAGATGCAAACACTAATCTTCTATTTTCTATACCAATGCTTGAATGTTTAGCCGTATACAATCTTTGGGCAGCAATGGCAGCAATTTAAACCGCAATTTAGAATTTGTTTCTGTAAATACAAGGAAGGGTATACCGTGCACTAACGCCATTGAACACAGGTAAAATGGTCCTCCCTCTCAGTGACTAAACACGTTGATACTGTATACACTGTCACCACAAATCACATGTTCTGTGCCGGTCAATTTCATTAAGTCAGTGCCAGTTAATACCGATGCATAGCTATCCATGTCATTTTTTCCTAATTCAAATTAGAGGTGAGTATAAGGGTTGAAGTATGAGTTGGTTCGTGTAAAAGATAGAACACAAGAAGGGGGGGTTGAATTGTGTTTTTAAAAATATTTTCCCCTTTCGTCTGTGGGTTTAAATATGTTCAGACGAAGTATTACTTAATCTTCAAGGATTGTTTTTAAGTAAGATACGTTATAGCTTAATTATCCCCGTTAGTCAAACACTTAAGAAGATAAGTACACAACTATTTTTATACTGGTTCGTCTATACAAGACTACGTCCAGTTACCCAGCAACCACTGAGTTTTCACTACCAACCGTGAAATGGTTACAAGTATTATTTGCACCCAGCCACTTCTGGCTATAACAAGATATTCTTTGAACACAGCCTTCACAGGCTAAACAACAGAGGTATTCTTTGAACAACCAACCTCCTCAGGCTAAACTACCACACAAGTGGATTTTAAAAAGATGTTCTAAAGAACAGAAAGATTCCTCTTCGCAGAAAGGGTTTTACAATGAAGTACAATCAGATGTATTTGAGCGAAATCACAGAAGATAGAATAATAGAAGCGTTTTTGCCAACTAAACTCTGATGAAGTGAAGTCTTTAAATAAGCATCATCTTCAGATAACCGTTAGACACATGAGAATGCCGTTGAATATTTCTTTGAGAGCTTTCCAAAAGGTGTCAGATAGTACTTGAGTGATTGATGGCGTGTGCAACGGATTTAGATTGCGTGCGCAGTACCTTTTCTGACTTGTACAGAGACTTTGACAAAAAGGTGAAGACCTTTTTGAGTTGCATGTGTAAGCACGAATCCCTATACTGATCTTGGATGCTCCTAATGAGTACTTCTTAAGATTTGAAATCTTAGCGCGAGTGACTCAAACTTTGCTTCACTTCTTGGACAGACGATATACTTCTTTAGTCTTTAAGAGGTTTCGTCTTATCCTATCGTCTGATGACTTTGACTTGAGACAGACGAATGACTTCAGTCTGAGGAGTCATCTTTCGTCTGTGCTTGTTTTGTCTGACTTGCTCGCTGATGTTCCGTCTGAGAAAGTTTCGTCTGTCTTGTAGAAATCAAAACCTTAGATGTGTTAAACATCTTGATCTAACAATCTCCCCCTTTTTGATGATTACAGACCATACTGATAACTTTTCTCAAGAAGACATCTGCATAAGATAATGTTAGTGATCACAGATAAAACGCAAGTTAGATTTACATCAAGACGATGTTTTCTGAATAAATACCTCTTTATAAAAAGAATTGTTACATCAATGTGATGTAAACCTTATACAATGTTACAAAGGTATGTATGTGCTATACAACTTAATAAAGAATCAATACAATAATAAAAAAAAATTTTGCTCCCCTTCAGACGATGCACTTTTGCTCGCTCCCCTTCAGACGAATGACTCCCCCTTAGCATGGCAACTTCTTCCTTTCTAATATACTCTCCCCCTTGGGCTGAGAATCATCAAAAACATGATCAAGAAGAAGGCTTAGGCCTCTTTTGAACAAGGCTCATGACAATCTCCTTCAGCTGCTGCATCTCAGATGTAAGAGAGGCTTGATTATCCTCAAGCTCTTTGTTCTTTTGCTTCAGATGCTCGCAGTTCTCTTCTAAGGCATCATATTTACGCTTTAGAGCATTATACTCATCAGTGTCCCTTGCGTCATCCTCAGTAACCTTCACCCTATCATCAATCTCCACAAGCGGTGTTTGAGGCTCTTCCACGATAGGTATAGAGTCATCTATGATGAATATTGTTGGAGTCCTCTGCAGACGCAGAGTGAAGAGTGGAAGAGTGAGGTACGCAGTGAAGTCTCTTTCCCATTGCCAAGTGTACATCTTAGTGGGAACAGAGAGCTCAAGATCTGGATGCTCCTGTGATGGATGTGTATAAGCAAAGGCTTCTCCAGGATACACCCTGCAACAGATTGTGGAATCTTCATCAAATGAAGTTCCCGTAACGAACGAGGTGGCTTCATGATCTTCTATCATCCTTTGAATCTTCGGATTGATAGGTTTTGAGGCATAGGTTTGAAGAGATTTGAGATGCGAGTATGCAGCAGACGGAAGTCTCCGGGGGATGTGCCTTGCAAACTTGAAGGATCTAGAGACAGACGGAATCTTCTTCTCTTTTCCTTTAGCCAAAAACTTGACCAAGCAAGGTCGTTTTCGGTCTAAGACGATTGAAAACTTGGTTTCGTCTAAAACCAGAGAAGAGAATTGGGATCCTACCATGAATGGGCAGTCTCTCCTCTCCTTCTTTGCTATCCTTTCAATGTGATAGAAGGAAGTTGATCTAGCTTTTGCTTCCCTTCTATCAGCACTGACCATCAGTCTGAATGCCATGTTGTAGTCTTCAGGAAGAGCATGAGCAAACTCTTCGGGGTCTTCAAATTCGTTGAGGAGGATGGAGTAGCGGGGGCAGATGCCTGAACAGTGAGGTCTTGTCTAATGAAGAACAATTCCAAGAGTATGTCCTAAACCTACATACTCTGTTTGATTCATTGGAATTGTGAAGGGTACAGGATCATGACGGTCAATGGCGTCCAGATGCCAGTGTGAGCAATCCTTTGGCTCATAGATGGTGGAGCTAGGATCTCCATATCTGCAGTGGTGAAATGCAGGAGCGTTGATTTCATGTTGAACCTTCCACTTGATGTTTTCTCTGAAGGGGATGTGGGGTTCATATCCAAGAGTTGGTCCTTCAATCACCGACTCAGCTAGATGATCCTTGTACCTTTTTATTCCTTCTAAAACCTTGATGTCTAAGGAGTCCAGTTTATCCCAAGGCAGACGCTTCAGCCATTCGCGTTGCTCTTCAAGAGTGTAGATGAAATCTTCTTTGAAATCTACTGGCTTCAGGGGTTTGTGATAGACGATGGGGTTGACATATCTCCCAAGTTGAAATCCCTTTTTGCCTCTGTACCGATAGGGATTCCTCAACTCAATGTAAGAAGTGTCCTTTATAAAGCAGTCTTCATCGTCTGCCAAGTAACCATCTTTAGCAGACTCAGACGGTTCACCATCGTTGGAGATATCTTCAATCTTCTCTCCAAGAATCCAGTCAGGCTTGACTGGTCTTTCAGCATAAGAGCTTTCAGCAAAATGTCTCATGACTAATTCGTTGAGGAACGAATAGTCTGTCTTATGCTTGGGTGGTAGATCTTCAGGATTGATGACTTCGGCGTAAGATCTCACCCATGATGCATCCACCTTTATTATATCCATATGTTCTTCATCAGACGAAGAACTTATATCTTCAATAAGAATTTCTTCAGACGGAATCTCCATCGTCTGTTGGTGGATCTTCTTCGAGACGCGGCGGTATCGTCGATCAAAGCGCATTGAGAGGAAACGCAACAATAGGATTAGAAACATTTGTCCCATGTTCGTCTTGGAGTGTTGATGTAGAAACCTCCATAGTTGAAGCTTCATCATTAAGCATGGTCTCCAATTCCTCTGCCAACTGGGCATTATCCTTCTGGATCTGGGCAGTTTCTTCACTATTCATGCCCTCTGAAGTTGCTGGAGCAGACGCACCTTCAGACGATCCAATACCCTTAACGCTTTCAAGAAAAATCCTTTCTCTTTCAGCATGAAGTAGCATAGAGACACTCATAGCCTCTTTTAGTTGTTTTTCTTCGTCTGTTTCTCCAATAACCATAGACGCAAGCTTCTGCTTCATTTTTTCTTTACCTTTGGCAGCCTTTTGAAGAGCGACCTCTTTGGCTCTTGCTTTCTCTTCGGATGCTTTCTTCTGCTTTTCTTCGTCTGAAAGGATTCTAACAGACGAAACACCTTTAGACGATAGCCTATCCCCTTCATCTTCACTTGGGGATATCGTCTTTCCTTGCGTCTTAGCCGCAACGTGCTTTATTCTGATAGTCCTCTTCTTCTTCTTAAGAGGCTCTTCTAGAGCTACTTCGAAAAGAACTTCAGATATAACCACGGGTGGAAGAGGTAAGGTTGTTTGGGTTTGTGTTTGGTCTTGTGTTTGGGCTTGTGTTTGGGTTTGTGTTTGGGCTTGTGTTTGGGTTTGTGTTTGGGTTTTGGCGCGTTTGATGCGAGCTCTATGAGGGGGGTCTTTGGTGATTGGTGAAAGGGGAACTTGTTCTTCACTAGCAGTGGGATGAAGGAAGCCAGGGTTTAGATGCATCTTGGCAAAGGTGCTTCCTTTGACTTCCTTGCCTTCTTTGTGCCAAACAACGCTAGAGGCATCAAAGCCTTGGTTGATGATGATTTTGGAGAAGAGAGTGGCGTAGGGAATACTGCTCTTCCTACGGATGTTCCTGTTTCTTAACGCACTTATCCAGTGGTCAAGAATGATGTGAGGGAGACTCATCCTTGCTTTCCTCAGACAGTAGAAGATGCAAAACCTGTCTCGAGTACTCACATTGTCTCGTGAGCCAGTTATGGGTGTGAAGATGTTGTAGAGAAGGTTGTGGATGATTCTTGCAGTGGGACAAAGATTCGCTGATCTCAAAAACTTGGGATCTTCAGGTTTGCGATTCTTTCCGTAGATAATCTTGTCCACGTGTTCTTCAGACTCGATCCTCATCCGATCAATGTGTAAAAAGCGCCATCTCGCTCTGCGGTTCCGGCTTCCAAGAATGGAGTCTATTGTGATAATATACTCCTTGTCGTCAATGATACCTACAATACCATCATCAAATTCCTTTGCGTCACTCCGGAACTCAGCATAGGCCTCCATCAGCATGGCCCTCTCATCCATTGTGAACCAGCATCTTTGCTACTCTGTTAGAGATGCTCTCGATGGTGTCTCTCGATATCCACTTGCTGGGCAAGAAGAGATCTTGCGCGAAGAAAGTTGCTTTGGTTGCCTTGATATTCTTGGCGGCCATTGTTAAGTTTGAAAAAGAGAGAGTTAAGTTGTGTGAGTAGAATATTCAGAGAAAGTGTGAATGCAGTCAGGAATAAAAATGTGAACTTTAAGAGTATTTATAGCCAAAGCTAAAACGGTTGAGATTCATCAAACGAAAGAATTTTAAAACTATCCCTGATTTGACGTGTCCCCATCATTGCCCTTTTAATGATTGATTTGACTTCTGCAATTCACAGCGCGTGCTTTTCAAAGTCCTAGAATAGTGCAATAAATGACAGACACATTTATTGCTACTTTTAATTTGTCCCTGCACACTTAACTTTAAAATAGTTAAATAATATCCTTGCGTCTGTTGAATTTCCTCAGACTGATTCAACTTGATCAGACGCAATGTTTCGTCTTTAACACGAAAAGATATATGAAGGTACAGACAAAATGAAATGCTCAGACGAAAGAGAAAAAACTTAATCAATTAAAGAGATAATTCCCAAATTTTCTTTAATGAAATTAAAGCGAGTTTCGTCTAAAGCTTTTGTAAAGATATCTGCCCATTGAAAATCAGTTTGAACAAACTGTACATCGAAAATACCTTTTTGAACACAATCTCTTATAAAATGAAATTTGATTTCAATATGCTTGGCTTTTGAATGTTGAATAGGATTTTTGCTGAGATTTATTGCACTTGTGTTATCACAAAATACTGGTATTTGAGTTTCAAACTTGGAGTAATCCTCAAGTTGATGTTTTACCCAAAGTAGTTGTGAGCAACACCCAGCCGCATCAATATATTCTACTTCAGTGGTTGAGAGTGCAATGGAGTTTTGCTTCTTGCTTGACCAAGAGATTAGTGATGAACCAAGAAATTGGCATCCACCACTTGTGATTTTTCTTTCCACTTTATCTCCAGCATAATCAGTATCACAATAATCACTTAAATTGAAATCACTACTTTTCTTATAAAAGAGAGAGAGATTAGTGGTTCCAATAAGATATCTTAAAATTCGTTTAACAACTTGTAAATGTGATTCTCTAGGATCAGATTGAAAACGTGCACATAGACAGACACTGAACATAATGTCAGGTCTACTAGTAGTGAGATAGAGAAGAGATCCAATCATACCTCTGTATACCGTCTGATCAACGGTCTTACCTGATTCATCTTTGTTGAGACTGGCTCCAGATGAATGCATGGGAGTTTTCATTGGTTTGGCATTTTCCATTTTGAATTTCTTTAGAAGTTCCTTAGTATACTTTTGTTGATGAATATATATGCCTTGTTTAGTCTGTTTGATTTGAAGTCCTAAGAAAAACTTCAGTTCTCCCATCATGCTCATCTCGAATTCTTCCTGCATTAACTTAGAGAAATCCTTGCACAAGGATTCGTTAGTTGCTCCAAAGACTATATCATCTACATATATTTGAACAATAATAAAGTCTTTTGAAACGGTTTTCTTGAAGAGAGTAGTATTAACCTTCCCTCTTGAAAAACCATTTTGAAGAAGAAAGGAACTCAGTCTTTCATACCAAGCTTGAGGAGCCTGTTTAAGACCATATAGTGCCTTTTTTAGTTTAAAAACATGATCTGGTTGAGATGAACTCTCAAATCCAAGAGGTTGTCTTACATATACTTCCTCTTCAATAAAATCATTTAGAAAAACACTTTTTACGTCCATTTGATATAGGATGATATTCTTATGAGCAGCAAAAGCAAGTAAGATTCTAATTGCTTCCAATCTAGCTACAGGAGCAAAAGTTTCAGTGAAATCTATACCTTCTTGTTGATTATAGCCTTGAGCTACTAATCTTGCTTTATTTCTTACCACTTTTCCACCTTCATCAAGTTTATTTCTGAATACCCATTTGGTTCCAATGATACTTTTGTTTCTTGGTTTCTCTACCAAAGTCCAAACATAATTTTTGGTAAACTGGTTTAGCTCTTCTTCCATAGCTAAAATCCAGTCATTATCTTGTAGAGCTTCCTCAATATTCTTGGGCTCTATATTTGACACGAGAGCATATCCAGACGATTCTTTTAGTTTAGATCTAGTTTGAACACCTTAATGTTTATCTCCAATGATAAGATCTTCTGTGTGGTTTGATACAAACTTCCATGTTCTCATAGCGGTTTGATCTTCACGTTGATGAGTATCAGACGAAGAGGGTTCGTCTGTGCTTCTATCGTCTGCTCTTGTGTCTGTTCTTCCGTCTGACTCAGGTTAAACATTTGGACTTGAACTTTGACCAGAATGGTTAATCTACAATTTATCAAATAAATTTTCTAGGTCTGATATTTCCTTATCAGCCTTTGAGTTATCTTGGAATTTTACATGAATTGATTCCTCTACAACTTGCGTCTTAGAGTTAAATACTTTATAGGCCTTAGACGTATTGGAATATCCAAGTAAGAATCCCTTCACCACTTTCGAATCAAATTTGCCAAGTTGATCTTTGGTGTTTAAGATGAAACATTCACATCCAAAAGGATGGAAGTAAGAAATGTTGGGTCTTCTTCCTTTCCATAGTTCATATGGAGTCTTATTCAATATTGGTCTTATCAATATTCTGTTTTGAATATAACAGGAAGTATTAATTGCTTCTGCCCAATAATATTTTGGAAGAGAGCTTTCATGCAACAAAGTTCTAGCCATTTCTTATAAGGTACGATTTTTCCTTTCCACAACTCCATTTTGCTGAGGAGTTCTTGGAGATGAAAAATTGTGAAAAATACCATTTTCAAAACAAAAGGCATTGAACTCAGAATTTTTAAATTCTGTTCCATGATCGCTCCTAACAGACGCAATACATATTCCTTTTTCTTTTTGAACACGTTTGCAGAATATTTCAAAAACACTGAATGACTCATGTTTATGTGCTAGGAAGTATACCCATGTGAATCTAGTATAATCATCTATAATTACAAATCTATATCTCTTTCCTCCAAGACTTTCAGTCTGAGTAGGTCCAAAGAGATCAATATGTAACAGTTCTAGTGGTCTTGTCGTGGAAACAACATTTTTTTATTTAAAAGAAGCTTTAAGTTGTTTCCCATGCTGACAAGATTCACACAGACAATTGGATTTCCAAGATATTTTTGGCAAACCTTTTACAAGATCCTTTTTAGAAATTTTCGAAATATACTTGAGACTTAAATGTCCAAGCTTTTTGTGCCAAATATCTCGTTCATCATCTGCTGAAATCAAACATGTCACATTCTGATCACTAAGGTCAGAAAGGCAAACCTCATAAAGGTTATTCCTTCTTTTCCCAATAAATAGAATGGATTTGTCTTTATTTTTTACTATACATTCATCTGAGTTAAAAGCTACTTTATATCCACTGTCACAAAATTGACTTATGCTAAGTAGATTGAAGTTAAGACCTTTAACATAAGACACATTTTGGATAAGAGAATTGGGTGTCTTACCAACAGTCCCAATACCTAAGATTTTACCTTTCCCTGAACCATATGATACAGATCCTTTACTCGGTCTGAGATCTTGGAACATAGACAGGTCTCCTGTCATGTGTCGTGAGCACCCACTGTCCAGGTACCAGCTTGAAGTCCTCTCTTTTCCTATTAAGGATGTCTGCAACAGGAATAATGAGTGACTTTGGTACCCAAATCTTTTTGGGTCCTTCTTTGTTAGTGAAAAAAGATTTCTTCTTGTTTAAGGTTCTTTTAACTTTTCTATAATTATTTCGAACCTTATTATAATTTTTTATCTTCTTTTTATGAGCAGACGAAACAAAATTGTTTTTCATTTTGTCTGACTCTTCAACATAACCAAGTCCACTCTTGTCAGATGGAGATCTCCCATATTTTAAAATATTTTCTAGCATGGAGGATCCCTTAGTGAACTTTGTTAAGTCTCTGAGTAAGGATTCATTTTCTTTCTTCAATCTTTCAATTTCAGAAATAAAATTATCCTTTTCAGACTCAGATGAATTTTCAACTGATACCTCTTTTCGCAGTAACTCATTTTCAGTTCTCAAAGTAGCATTTTCCTCCAAAGTTTGTTTTAACTTGGCTTTGCATACTTTGTATTGCTTAGCAATAAAATGTTAGTTGGCCAAAAGTATATCGTATGAAATTTCTTCTGATTCTGACTCAAACTCAGATGAGGAGGATGAAGAAGTTTCAGATTCAGTTACCTCTGATGAGACGGTGTCTCCAGCCATGAGGCAGATATTCGCAGTTTCTTCTTCTTTAGTGGATTCCTCTGAGCTTTTGCTATCAAGGTCTTCCCAAGTCACTAGACTTTTCTTACCCTTGTCTTTGTGAGGATTCCATCTTTTCTTTAATCTTGGACACTCTATTCTCATGTGTCCAGGTTTTTTGCATTCATAGCAGATAACTTCTGAGCTCTCCTCCTTGCTTGATGATTTTTCAGGGAGCTTTCTTTCCTTCTTCTGAAAGAAGCGTTGACCTCTTCTCTTTTTCATCATCATCTTTTTAAAGCGTCTGGCCATGAGAGAAATCTCATCATCAGACGAATCAGATTCAGTGGTGTCAGCTTTCAAAACTCTGTGCTTCTTCTTTCTTTCTTTCTTAGGAGTTTCCTCCTTTGTTGTGTTATTGACAGACGGAAGAGCTATTAGTTCTTGAACCTTGATCTTGTCTCTTTTGCACAAGAGTACCTCATGTACTCTCAAAGCTCCTATTAACTCGTCAAGAGTTAATGTCTTCATATCATGCCCGACTGAAATGGCAGTGGACATAGCTTCCCATGGAGGAGGAATGCTATCCAATATCTTCATGTTGTTTTGAGCTTTGGTGAAGGTAATATCCAGCGTAGTGAGTCCATTCAATATCGTTTGGAATCTACCAAACATCATATCGATAGATTCTCCTTTCTTCATTGAGAACATCTCATATTCTCTTTGAAGAGTAGCAGCTTTCCTCATTCGCACATCCTCAGTTCCTTCATAGGAAATTTTGAGGGCATCCTAGAGTTCTTTAGTTGTTTTGTATGCACAGAATCTGTTGTATTCTGTCCTTGATAATGCACACATGATGGCATATCTGACTTTGTTGTTGAGTTCCATAAGCGAGAATTCTTCATTTCCCCATTCAACCTCAGGTTTGACAATAGGGATGTTTCCTTGAGTTATGATGTTCCATAGTCTGTACTGTGTGGATTTGATGTACATCTCCATCTGATCCGCCCAATAAGGGTAGTCATCACCAGAGAACGCCGGTGGCTTGTTCATGGATGACCCTCCAGATAAGAACGAAGGTCCTTGAGACTCCATCCAGGATCTTTTCCTCTAGCAGCTGTAAAGCGCTCAACCCTTAGAGGCTGAACTCTGATACCAAACTGTAAAAGATAGAACATAAGAAGGGGGTTGAATTGTGTTTTTTTAAAAATATTTTTCCCTTTCGTTTATGGGTTTAAATATGTTCAGACGAAGTATTACTTAATCTTCAAGGATTGTTTTTAAGTAAGATACGTTATAGCTTAATTATCCCCGTTAGTCAAACACTTAAGAAGATAAGTACACAACTATTTTTATACTGGTTCGTCTATACAAGACTACGTCCAGTTACCCAGCAACCACTGAGTTTTCACTATCAACCGTGAAATGGTTACAAGTATTATTTGCACCCAGCCAATTCTGGCTATAACAAGATATTCTTTGAACACAGCCTTCGCAGGCTAAACAACAGAGGTATTCTTTGAACAACCAGCCTCCTCAGGCTAAACTACCACACAAGTGGATTTTAAAAAGATGTTCTAAAGAACAGAAAGATTCCTCTTCGCAGAGAGAGTTTTACAATGAAGTACAATCAAATGTATTTGAGCGAAATCACAGAAGATAGAATAATAGAAGTGTTTTCGCCAACTAATCTCTGATGAAGTGAAGTCTTTAAATAGGCATCATCTTCAGATAACCGTTAGACACATGAGAATGTCGTTGAATATTTCTTTGAGAGCTTTCCAAAAGGTGTCAGATAGTACTTAAGAGATTGATGGCGTGTGCGTGATTTAGATTTAGATGCGCGATATCTTTTCCGACTTGTACAGAGACTTTGACAAAAAGGTGAAGACCTTTTTGAGTTGCATGTGTAAGCACGAATCCCTATACTGATCTTGGATGCTTCTAATGAGTACTTCTTAAGATTTGAAATCTTGGCGTGAGTGACTCAAACTTTGTTTCACTTCTTGGACAGACGATATACTTCTTCAGTCTTTAAGAGGTTTCGTCTTATCCTATCGTCTGATGACTTTGACTTGAGACAGACGAATTACTTCAGTCTGAGGAGTCATCTTTCGTCTGTGCTTGTTTCGTCTGACTTGCTCGCTGATGTTCCGTCTGAGAAAGTTTCGTCTGTCTTGTAGAAATCAAAACCTTAGATGTGTTAAACATCTTGATCTAACAGTTCGCAGATCACGTAACCAGCGCAGGTTTGTATTTTTTTTTTTTAGAAAAACCTCGGGGTACAGTCCGTAAAAGCCCGCTTGGTGCAACCGGTGGGTTTTGTGGTCCACACCCACAGGTCTGTGGGGCGACCCGCACTATTTAAATGGGTGAAAGTTGAAACTTAATTTCGCTTCATTTTTCATATTGTTTCTAAATCTTCTTGCACGTCGCACCTTCTCCATCTTCTCGCCGTCTTATTTTCCCTTCAATCTTTTCTCACCCGCCCAATCTCCTCAATTGCATCAGTTTTGCTACCGCTCTCGCCAACACCGTTGTCGATTTGCCGAAACAAGATCTGCTTCGTTGCCATTCTGCCGAAAACCAATTCCGCTTCTACTATCGTTCCTCCATATTCAGTCCCAGTCTCAAACCCTAAAAATTTATATTGTTAACTTTATTTATTAAGAACTTGAGAGGTAAAATATTACATTTCATTTAAAATTCTAGATTTAACATTTTTAAAATTTTTTTATATGGTCCATCGGTCGATCCGTTCGGCCCGCAGGGTGGGAGCGAACCAAGCTCTTCAAGGGGCCTATTGCTCTGAAGATGGGTGGTGACAATAGAGGAATAATAGTTGACAGTTGTTGAACACGAGTTTCCTCAATGATAAACTTGGGCACCCCTACACTTGAAAGGGATGCAGAGGAAAAGGATGGACGGAGATAGATGAATGAATGAAAGAATGCATGAATGAAAGAATGCATGCAAGAATGAATGAATGCATGAAAGAATATATGAATGCATGAAAGAATATATGCAAGAATGAATGAATGAAAGAATACATGAATGAATAGATTCATGAAAAAATTGTTCTCTTAATTCATTACTTATTTCTTTGAATTTCTTATAAAGTTTTACTAAAACTACACAAATTTTAAATTTCTTCATTTTAATTGCAAACTTTGTATGTTGAACCACACTATCTGTTTAAATATTAAATATACATTTAATACCACTGCATATCTATCCATGTCATTTTTTCCTAATTCAAATTAGGGGTGGGTATAAGGGTTGAATTCCATGGGTTGGCCAGCAGAACCCGCAGCCCGCGCAGGTTTGGACCAATTTTTTCAGAAAAATCTAGGGGAACAATCTGTAAAAGCCCACCCCGCGCAACCCGCAGATACACCTAGGGATAGGTCCACAGGCCGATCCGTTAGGCCTGCGGGGCCCGTAAGGCGAGGCCGAACCACCAAGATAAGTCTGTTTGGCATTGCGGGGCGGGGCAAACCAAACTCTTCGCAAGTCTATGCGGGCGGGTCTTAAGTGGTGTCGGCTGACTCGCTTACCTACCCCTAGGTGCACTCGATTACTCTCAATCTTTGATTTCAAAATATGACACACACATATACAAATAGGTTGTAAGATGCAATCTTTGTATGTTGGGAAGCAAAACAAGGCAAAAGGGTAAACAAAAAAGAAAAGACAAAAAAATGGGGTGTACCCTATTGCGCTGAAGATGAGTGGTGACAACACATGAATAATAGTTGATAGTTGTTGAACACAAGTTTCCTCAATGATGAACTTGGTCACTGCTGCCTTAGAAAGGGATGCAGAGGAAAATGATGGACGGAAATAAATGAATGAATAAAAGAATATATGCAAGAATGAATAAATGAATGAAAAAATACATGAAGGAATGAAGAAATGCATGCAAGAATGAATGAATGCATGTAATAATACATGCAAGAATGAGTGAAGCTGGGTTTGATACTGTGGCTGAAGTGAAAGTGTTTATGATAGGGTAAAGTGGTGTGTGTTTGTGAATTACTGTGTTAGGATTTAGGATTGGTAACATTATAGATCATCCCTTCATCCCACTCCTCTATTATGAAGATTAGAGGAAAATATCAGGGCAATACTTCAGGTTTGTCAAATATATAAAATTACTTTACCAATTTTCAGTTGAATAAAACTTGGGTACGCTCGCATTGTGTAATTCATGTTGTCGATCTCTAACAATGTTTTAATCTGCTAATGTTTTTATGATATAAGATTTTGTGATATAATAATTAAATATAAAAATAATAAAATAACAAACTAATGACTTAGCAAGTTGTTCTCTTAATTTAGTACTTATTTCTCCGACTTTCTTATAAACTTTTACTGAAAGTACACAAATTTTAAATTTCATGATCTTAGGTACAAAGTTTGTATGTTGGACCATATTATCTGTTAAATATTAAATATACATTTTTTCCTAATTCAAGTTAGGGGTTGAAGTCCATGGGTTGGCCGGTAGACCCTGTAGCCAACGCGGGTTTAGACTAATATTTTCAGAAAAACCTAGTGGTACAGTCCATAAAAGCCTGCCACACGCATCTCACGGGCATTGTACATCAAACGCATGGGTCCGCAGGGCAACCCGCATGTTCGCATTATTTAAAGGGTTGAAAAATGAAACCCAATTTCACTCATTTTCCTTACCGTCTCTCAATCTTCTTGCACGTCGCACCCTTCTAATGTCTTCAGCATCTCATTCTCCCTTCAATCTTCTCGCATCCTCCCAATCAACTCGGTGTCTCATTCTCCCTTCAATCTTCTCGCATCCTCCAAATCTCTTCACTTGCATCAGTTCCACTCCCGCTTTTGCTAGCACCGCTGTTGTTCCACCAAAACCATTTTCACTTCTACTATCGTCCTGCCAGAACCAGTTGCAATCTCAAACCCTAAAAAATTATACCGTTGACTTATTTTATTAAGAATTTAAAAGGTAAAATATAGCATTTTTTTTTAAATTCTATATTTTGCATTTTTTTATTTTTTTACTGGGTTTGGCGGGTTGATCGTTCGGCCCGAGGGGCGGTGGCGGATCAAGCTCTTCACAGGCCTATTGCTCTGAAGATGGGTGGTGACATTAGAGGAATAGTTGTTGAAAGTTCACTAGTGGGAAAATGACTTTTAACGTCGATTGCAATAGGCACACAACGTCTGTTAAAAATCGACATTAAAGAGGGGTGACATTAAAAGTCAAGACATTTAACGTCGGTTTAATAACCAACGTTAAAAGCATTTTCAACGTCTGTTTCTACGTTAACACCCGACGTTATTTCTCATTTTTAACATCGGTTATTGTTAACAACCAAGTTAAATATAATACAAAAATTAAAACAAAAAAGATGTTGTGACCGTTGGTTAGTTTACCAACGGCCATCAAAAATAATTTTTTAACTTATTATATATATAATCTAAACATAAATTAGCTATTATAAAAAGATAGAAAAATCATACTAACGTCATTTTCTCTCTCAATCGTTTACTAGAAAAGCATTAACAAAGTATTAACGTGTGCATTGACATTAAATAAAAATATTCATACAAAATATTTACAGAAACTTAAAAGCAACAGATTTTGCATCCATAAAATCATCCTGATGCATTACAAAATTAAAGAAAAAATAAATATAAGAAAGAAGAAAAAACCAAAACCAAACATAAAAATTCAACATGAAATGACACCTTCATATTACTTGAGCCCCTAGACTACATCTAGTATAATTAGCACAAGAAATTTCCTTGGGAGCCAGCAGACTTGCAACGTATTAAAAGGAATTAGAAACACCATTTTCAGCTTTTTGACCAAAATGGTGTTTCCATGAAAACAATTTACGCAAAAGGAGTTGGTTACAAACATATTATTGGTTTGGTGTTGTTTTGTGAAACCGCAAACTAGATTGCAACATTGAAACCACAAAAAACTTTGCGACACCACCAGATGATGACATGTGGCACAGATTGCTTCGTTGGCCTGCTAACATGGCTTGAAATCGCAACTATTTTTGCGGCTTCACCAAATTATGCCACATGTCAAAATAGGGCATGTGTGGTTGATGAGGTGGATTCGAGTGGGGCGAAACCGTAATTTTTTCTGCGGGCTTCATTCCCGCTCGCCATGTGTCTCAAATGCATTGGCCCATTTACTGTGTCGCAAAATGAGCTGCGGCTACACCTGAACCACAAAAATTTTATCGGCTTCGTTAGTATGGGCACTTAACTACTTCAAAGTCCTTTCTCTCTTTCTTCTCTCTTTTCATTGAACTAATGTTCGTGTAGGTATCTCTTAAAAGGCTTCAACCCTTGGAAACTCTGAAATCAAAAGCATTTAGCTAGTTTTATAAGTTATGCAAAATTTGTTCTTTCCTTTCACTACCGGTCCTGTCAAACTTTTGCTATCATGTTTCTCCTCTTCTTCATTGCATAAAATATTCTTTCTTCACTTTCACCACTTGACAGCAGTTTCACATTTCGTATAATTCATATTCATATATACCTTTCCTTCTTCATCTCTTATGTGAAAGATAGAAAAAAAAAGATAAATGAAGACTTCTTGACCTGCTAGAGGTATGGGGTCTCAAGCTGTCTCTCTCTAAATTGACAAGAAAGCTACTGGAACAGAAGGGAAAACGAACCCGCAAAAATTTTTGTGGTTTAGGTGAAGCCGTAACTCATTTTGTGACACAGTATGCATTTGAGACACGTGGCGAGTAGGGAATGAAGCCACAGGAAAAATTGTGGTTTTGCCCCACTCGAATCCACCTTTTCAGCCACACATGCCCTACTTTGACACGTGCCATAATTTAGTTGAGTTATTGTATTAGGATTTAGGTTGGGTTTCATTATAGATCATCCCCTTCATCCCACTCTCTTAATTCAATACCTATTTCTCTGACTTTCTTATAAACCTTTGCTGAAACTACACAAATTTTAAATGTCTTTATCTTAATCACAAAGTTTGTATGTTTCACCATACTATCTACTTAAATATTAAATATACATTTAATACTACAACATAGCTATCCATGTCATTTTTTCCTAATTCAAATTAGGGGTGGGCACCAGAGTTAAAGTCCATAGGTTGGCCCGCAGACCCCGCAACCCGTGTGGGTTTGGACCAATTATTTAAGAAAAGTCTAGGGGTACGGTCCGTAAAAGCCCGCCCCGCGCAACTTGTAGGTCAAACTCGCGCGACAACATGCAAACTCCCACTATTTAAAGGGTTGAAAGTTGAAACCTAATTTCGTTTCAGTTTCCGTACTGTCTCTCAATCTTCTTGCACGTCACACCCTCCCAATCTCCTATCCGTCTCATTCTCCCTTCAATATTCTCGCACCCTCTCAATCTTTTCTCTTGCATCAGTTCTATTGTCGCTCACGCCAACACCGCTGTCGTTCTGCCAAAACCAGTTTCGCTTCCACTACTGTTCCGCCAAAATCAGTTCCGCTTCTGCTATCATTTCGCCAGTCACAATCTCAAACTCCAAAAATTTAAATTGTTGACTTATTTTATTAAAAATTTAAGAGGTAAAATATAACATTTTTTTTAAAATTCTAGATTTAACATTTTTTTAAATTTTTTTACGGGGTCAGCGAGTCAATTTTTTCTGCCCGCGGACTCGCAGGATAACCAAGTTCTTTGCAGGCCTATGCGGTGGGCCTTAAGTGAGGCAGGCCTGTCTGTTTATGTTTACCTACCCTTAGTGGAAACACCTAGCTATCATTTAGCGGCAATTATTTTTTTGCCGATAAACTATTCTCTAAATTAGGGGGACTAAAGATCTGATCCCATCATTAAAAGTAATAGGGATTGGTATTTTGTGATGAAGTTTTATAAAATTATTACATTTGATAGTATTTTTCTTCCCACGAAACGAATTATAAACGTAACAATAATTATCCTTCTCTAAATCTCTTGACCTTGGCCGAAACAAAAAAGAGCCGGACTTTCAATAAAAATATATAAAAGGTGTACACTCTGCTGTATAAATCTAAGCAAATAGTTTAAACTCTCAAAAGTATGTAGTTTGGTCAGCTAAATATTGTATACTTTCTGTTGTGAGTTCAGCTAAATAGTATAAATTTTGTATTTTTTTTATTTGGTAATTAGTAGAGATATAATTTTTGTTATTAAAAGACCATTGAAGGTACAAAACGATTTCATACAATGGAATATTTATAAATTAAATTTTATATGATGTTTAGATGTTTTATTATCAAAATTAATAAAATATGATGATTTTAATTTATTCGTCATGTTTTCTTTACACTAACCATGTGTGTACCCTTTTCTCTAAATTTTTTTATATTTAAATAGATAAACAAATTCATCTATTAAGCTTCACATTATTATTTTTTATCTAAATTTCAAACGTGACCTATTGAAATAAATACGTTTTTTAAAAGCATAATCTAGCACTTTTATTAAATGGGTCGGATAAATAAAACTTTATGCATAACTATTCTCACATTAATTATGTGTATCATGTTATCCAGGTTTTCTACCTTCTAAATTGATGACTAGTATTTGAATTTATAAAAAAAAAATTCGTGTCTAATTAGTTTTTGCAGGGAAAATGTTTTGTTCAAAATCATATTTATTCAACTAATTTATAATTTAATTTATGAAAAATATTTAGAGAGAAATACGTATACGTATAAAGTGTGAAGAGAAAAATATGTAGATATTTTGCAAGTGAGTTGACTGATTAGCTGTGTATTGTAGTTGCGTAATTTATATATACTTTGCGTCTCTCATTTTACTATTTTAAATTACAGTTACTACTTTTGCTTGTATCTATGAAGTTAAAACAATCTTTATCTACTTTTTATCAACAAATCTGTAATAACTTGGTTCAGACATAGTTTCTCACTCTCTTTCGAAAGTATATTCGATGGAAATCGATACAGGTCTTTCTCCACGATTTCAATGTGATTTCAGTGTTGGTTGTTAACTGAGTTATAAGTTATACCGGTCTGAAAATCTTTTATCTCTTTGCTACGTACTGACAGTTGCAAAATTCGAAACAAATAGATTAAGCAATCTTATATAGTGGTATTATACATGCTTGGGTAGGAAATGAAAGAAAGGAAAAACAACATAAACAGGCGACAATCAGAAACACACTTACTGTGATTAACTGCTGCTGACAGAAGCAGAATAAGTCCAACTGATTAAAACATGAAAAGCAAAAAACCGAAGCTTTCAATACTTGCACGCACTAAGAATACGTTAGTACTTAATTAGCACAGCATCCATCACCGTGCATCACTTTGATGGCTTTGAAGCATCTCAACCACTTGCTTCATGGTGGGCCTTACATCTTTATCTTCCTCTACACAATCCAAAGCAACTGTTGCCAAAATTTCCATCTTATTCACATCATAATTTGGCCCAATTCTAGGATCCATGATTTGTTCCACCCAAGATGTGCTCCTCTTTTTCTCTCTCACCCATGTTACTAGCCTCCCATTGTGTGGTTCATTTCCATCAACTGTTTCAATATCCATTGTTGGGCTCTTTCCAGTTATAATCTCCAATAGAACAATTCCATAGCTATAAACATCAACCTTGGAAGTGATTGGTAAATTGTAAACCCACTCAGGTGCCATGTACCCTCTTGTTCCCCTTATCATTGAAAAACTTGAATTGTTCATGCTATCTCTGTTTAGTAGCTTGGACAAGCCAAAATCTGCTACCTTGGGCTGATAAGTAGCATCAAGAAGTATGTTTTGGGGCTTTATATCACAATGCAAAATCCACTCCAAGCATTCTTCATGCAGATATGCTAGAACTCTTGCCATTCCAAGAGCAATGTTATATCTCTTAGTCCAATCAAGTGTGTTGGATGAGAGATTTTGAGCCAAAGAACCATTCTCCATATACTCATACACCAACAATCTATGCTTTCCCTCAGCACAATAGCCCCACATTTCAATCAAGTTCATGTGGTTAAGCTTTCCAATGATGCTCACTTCCGCAAGGAATTCGCCTTCTCCTTGTTTAGCTTCATAGAGTCTCTTAACTGCAGCATGTCTTTGATCGGATAAAATACCTGTGTACACAGCCCCACCAGCTCCTCTTCCGATCTCTTCACTGAACCCTTTTGTCGCGTCCTTCAACTCAGAATAACTAAATTTTCTGAATCCAACAGCTGCAAGTTGGTAGTCCTGTTGATCTGCACCAGACTTGTGGCGTGATCTAGTCAAGAATCCCCAAATCATCAGAAAACAAACCACTTCTAAAGCTCCAACTGCAGTAGCTACCCACAGAAAAAATCTAACCAGACGATTTGGTAGCCTTCTAACGTAGTCTTTGTGAAGCTGCACGTTACAAACATGATCATATGCATTCACCGTCACAGATTCTTCTTTGGAGAATTTTTTTCTGTTTGGTAGTCTCAAGTAAATTGCTCCATGAAAACTCGGCGAACTCCTTCCATTCAGAAACTGTAATTTGGTGTAGCAGATAGAAAAGCCATTGTCCCCATCATATCTGTATTGAAACCCTATGCACTTACAATCTTGCAAACACAAATTTAAACAACTCGTGTAGGTACTGTTTGGGACATAATTACTGTCATAACCGTAAAACTCAACACCTTGAATTTTCAAAAAGGTAGAGTCATTTGTATTGCAAGAAAGATGAAACATGGGTTCACACCCATAAGACCAATCACTTTGGTTCCTTACTCTGTATCCTGGTAGACACGAGCATCTCCTTCCTCTCTTAGGATCATACTCGCAAGTGCTGTTAACACCACAAACCCCGTGAATGGTGCAAGTATCAAATATCACTTGCCCTGAAACATACCATTTCTTCGAAGCCTTATTTCTGCTGTACACACGAACGTTGCCGTCAGAATCCAATGTTAATCTTCTGGGCATCACCACACCACTATCAATCGTGGAAAGAGCATAATTATCAGAAGAAGTGAAATTGCCAACAGAATTTAACACTGCAACTCTGCTGCTGTTGTAACTAAACCTCCCAGCTTGCCAACTTACTAGCCAAGGTTGTGGCCAATATTGGCTTGAAACATCAGGACCATCATATATAAGACGAAGAACGTTGTCATCGTCAAATAGCATCTTATAGAAGCCAGAGGAATGGTTACTCTTGCTTCTTGCAGACACAAGTTGTGTAAATCTACTAAGAGGTTGACCCGGAAGGAGAGTATCAGTAGGGGAATCAAAACTTTGCCACAAAATAGTTTCTTGGGGTTCGAGTAACACAAGATTGCCATCATTTTTGAGAAGCAACTTTACTTGGTCATGTGATGCTGTGTTTGATGACCAAGTGGTGATTTGAGCTGCGTCAACCAAGACAATGTTACCATTTTTCAAGAGTGAAAGCTTTGAGAGCTTTCCATTAACGGGTTGGTCACGGTTTGCCATCCAAACCACAGAGGTGTTGTTGTGAGGGTAAGGCTCATTGAACCATATGGCAAAGGAGAAGGCGTTATCACCAACTTGAAAGAAGCCAGCACAGAACATTTGATTTGGTGAGACAATAACATCTTCCAAGTGTTTCTCCACTGAGAGGGAAGACCCCTTGTTGAGTGAAGATAGGGAAGATGAATATTGGAAAGGAAGAAGGAAGATTATAAAGAAAAGTGAAATTGAGAAAGGCATGATCATGTGATTGCAGTTGAAGCTATGGTCATGCCCTATTCTATCTTGTATTATACTATAAATGGTAAGAGCTGTGGTGGGGTGGGACGTCTTCCACTGAGACTTTCAACAAGGTTGACTCTGTCTTCATGGTTCATACATGTTTCTATAATGGTACCGTTCCAGTTATTTTATCTATTGGTATATTTTATATAAATTACATATATTAATTATCAATTATATTTTCATTCAAATAATAAGTAATAAATATCTAAAAACTTTATAACAAAATAAATAAAGAATTAAAATATATTTTTCATTGAATATACAATTCTAAATTTTTATTTAATTATTCTAATAATTTAAATGATTTAAAAAATATATACATTAATTCATATTTTTGAAAAATAAAATAAAATTAAAATTCTTAAATCGAATATATATATATATATATATATATATATATATATATATATATATATATAGGTTGTATACGAGTATACATTGCAAATCAGACAAAAGAGGAAATAGGTATAGACAGGGGTGCAGCCAGAAATTTTATTCAAAGGGACCAAAATTTTAAAATAAATTATAAATAATTTTTTTAATTATAACATGTAGGCATGATATATGTAATAAATTTAACATATAGTTAAAATTTTGAAAAAGTTAAATAAATATAAAATTATATTCATTCAATAAATATTTAAACTTGATAAAAAATTAAAATAATAAAAATAAAAACACTGACCAGGATTTTAACACTATTAATAGAAAAAATATCACCTCATTACTATAAAATGTTATTATTAGACATAATAATAATATAGGGTTAACAATTAGACTTTAATGGTCTCTTTTTTAAAATTTGAAAATGATCAGTCAATAAAATTATTTTTAAATATGTTTTTTAACCTAAAATAGATATATAAAGATAAAAAAGCTTAAATAGATAGTAAATATTTCAGTTAAATTTAAGAATGAAATTCTTTTTATATAACAATATCAATTATTTAGAGGAAAAATCAAATAAAAAAAAAATGAGCATGATTATGCAACCATAAAAATTTATTATTGATTATTTTTTTCTATTATTAGTAATTGAAATAATTACACGTAAATAAATTAAGAATATAAACTGAGAGTTACGATATAATAAAATATAACTTTTTGTATGTCCGTTGAAATATTACATTCTCAGCTTGTGACCATGAGAATAAAACGTATATAAACACATTTAAGCAATTACTATCGTAAATAAATATTTCCGTCATCATTTTCCTAGTAACCAAAAATATGAATTGAAACAAATGCATCCTAAATATATCAAGGTTTTGGTCAATTTAAATTGATTACGCTAGCGTGCTTAACACATTTAAATATTTAAAAATAATTGTACGATTGTGCTTAACACATTCAAGTATCTGAATTTTTTAATAAAATAAAACATGTATATGCATTTAGTGATGAGAACGGTGTATACGGGAGAAAGAAGAGGACGCTTCAAAAATTAACGTATTTTGGGAAAAGAATTTACTATGTGTAATTTTTTAATGGAAAAATTGTAAATTCTCACCACCACATGTAATTTTTGAATGAAAAACTATAAACATTCCCCATATGTAAATTTTGAACGAAAAAATTACAAGCCTTCCGCAAATGTAATTTTTGAACGGAAAAACTATAAACCTCCCATAGTGTTTGACACACATTATCTAAAATCTAATACATTTATCTACTAGATTTAAGAATGTGGTGCAAGTAAATAAAATTCATCACTCTATCTTATATAAGTTTTTTCATTCATCTCTTTTTCTAATGCTTACCAATGTTTGACTTTAAATTAATGCAATACACAAAAAATCTCCCCTTAATTCAAAGTTTTTCACTTTTACAACAATCGTCTCTTGCATCAAAATCTTCTAGCAAAACTCTTTTAGAGCGATCTTCCTTTGCAGCAGAATCTTCTAACTAGTAGAGTAATCCTCCTTGCAGCAGAATCTTTTGACTGACAGAATTCTTCTTCTCCTTCCAATTCTATATTATTCTTCGGGGACTTTGATTGTATCCCAACAATCCTCCTTTCAAACAAATGACCACTATACTTTCTCCCCTACGGTGGGCCACAGAATTTTTGACACAAAATAGATCAACTTGACATTCACCTGAATTCGTTTCTCGCCAAGTTCAACCATCAGATCTGATAGAAGTTTTGGGGACTCGAGCTAAACTAGTATATGAGAGAAAGAAAAGAGGACACAATAAAAATTAATGTGGTCTGGTTGCTCAAGACCTAGTCCACGGTTACACTAGAATAAAATTCACTATTTGTAACTTTTGAACGGAAAAATTACAAATCCTCCTCACAAGTAATTAATCTTTGAACGGAAAAACTACAAACCTTCACCGCCACATGTAATTTTGAATGAAAAACCTACTAACTCTCCCTGTAATTTTTGAACAGAAAAACAACAAACCTTGCCCACGTGTAATTTTTGAACAGAAAAACTACAAACCCTCCCCACATGTAAGGTTTTTGAACAGAAAAATTATAAACCCTCTTCATAGTATTTGACACATACTACTTAAAATCTAATCCATCCATTTACTATATTTAAGGATGTGGTGCAAGTTAATAAACCCTATCACTCTATCTTATATAACTCTTTTCACTCATGTCTCTTTCTAATGCTCACCGATGTAGGACTTTAAATTAACACAATACACGACAAATCTTTCTTTAATTTAAAGCTCTACACTTCTACAACAATCCTCTCCTGCATCAAAATCTTTTAAAAAAACTCTTCTAGAGCAATCCTCCCTTGCAGCAGAATCTTCTGAGTACTGGAATAATCCATCCATACAGCAGAATCTTCTGACCGACAGAATTCTTCTTCTCTTTCTAGCTCTACATTATTCTTCTTATATGAGACTTTGGTTGTATCCCAACATTAAGGAGGTAGTTAACCTTTTACTCAACCTTTTCCACACGACATCACTTTGTAGTTCGCTATTTATTTTTCTCAATTTGATCTCTGGTGTTATATATCATATTTTCTCTATCATATATAAAGATTTCTATTATAATTATGAAATTGAGAACTAATTCCTTTCTTATATACTTTTAGTGCAATTTTGTTGTACCTTACTAATTAGTATAATAATAAATATGTTTCTTAAAATAATTATTAGTAAAATCAAAATTTTCATATATTAATAGATAGATATTGGTACGTCTATCAATTTTATATTTTTAATAAATTAATACCCATTTTTTAGTAAGGTTTTCTTAAAATCAAACTTAAGTGAACTATTTTTAGTAAATTTTTTCTTCTTTAATTAATAATGCTGAAAAGACAAAGTAATGAACCAACTAGCTCGTAAATACATAAACATGCAACAACTCAAATGCGCAAACACCTTACCAAATTAGGTGGCTAATCTTTGACTACCCAGGTAATTATGTATTTTCGAAAAGTATACAACAGTTTTCCAAAAAAAAGTATACACTAATCATTGAAAAAAATGTAAAATAGTCTTTAAAAAATTATATAACTACTTTTAAAAAAAGTTTATAACTGCTCGCCATGATGACTGGTTTACTGATATATTATTATTTTAGTAAAGTTGTAACCTAGTTTTAATTGCACGTGCCGATTCAAAATATTTCGCTAATGATTGTTTTGAGAATATGTGTGTATGTGTATTATATTGACGAGGTTGTTGAGAAGAAATATTATAAATATGTTTAAGAAATATTTAAATAAATAAAAAAATATTTTAATTTATGTTTTTGCCCTCACTTTTTTTAAAAAATTAATAAATAAATAAATATATAAAAAATTTTACCGTTAGAATTTTAAATAAAAAAAGTATTTTAAGAAGAAGTGCACTTCATTTCAACGCATTAAAAAGGGGGTGTTATAAGAGGTATCTGGTCATTTCATTTTACTCTACTACAAAATGGTGTTGCTGAAAGAAAATAATAGAACTGTAATGAACATGGTTCATTCCATGTTTTCTAACGAAAATGCTCCCAAGTTCTTTTGGCCAGAGGTAGTAAACTGGACTATTTATGTCCAAAACAGGCGCCCTACATTGGCAGTCAAAGATGTTACACCAAAGGAGGCTTGGAGAGGAGTGAAACCAAAGGAGGCCTAGAGTGGAGTGAAACCTGGAAAAGATCATTTTCAAGTCTTTGGTTGCATAGCACATATTCACGTTCAAGAAGAAAAAAGGACTAAGCTTGATAATAGAAGCATTACTTGTGTGTTATTAGGAGTTAGTAAGGAATCAAAAGGTTACATGTTATTCGACCCTGTAGCTAAGAGAGTTATTATTAGGGGTGGGATAGGGGTTGAAATCCATGGGTCGGTTCGCACATCCCGCTACCTACGCGAGTTTGATCAATTTTTTAAAAAAAATCTAGGGGTATAGTCTGTAAAAGCCTCCCCCAACCTGTGGGTTTTGCGGGTCAAACCCGCGAGGACCACGGGGTGACCCACAAGCCCACACTATTTAAAGGATTGAAAGTTGAAACCCTACTTTCACTTCATTCCCCCTGCCGCCTCTCAAACTTCTTACACCCTCTCAATCTTCTCGCTTCCTCCCAATTTTCTCGCACCCTCCCAATTTCTTCGTTTACATCAGTTCTGCATCTGTTGTCGATGTTGCTTTCGCTTCTGCTGCCGTTCCGCCAGAATTAGTCACCGCTGTTGTTTCGCCAGAACCATATCTGCTTCTGCTATCGTTCCACCAAAACCAATCTCAATCTCAAACCCTAACAACAACACCATTTTTAGGGAAAGAAGATGAAGATGTGGTGATGGAAAATGATCAAGCTTCAAAAATTGAATCATTTGTTGGAGATAATTAAAAGTTTATGTTGTTGACTTATTAAGAATTTAAGTTTGTTATTGGAGATAATTAAAAATTTATGTTGTTGACTTATTTTATTAAGAATTTAAGAGGTAAAATAAAATATATTTTTTAGCATTTTTTTAAAATTCCAGATTTTATCATTTTTTAATTTTTTAACTAGACCTGTATCGGCCCGTTTGGCCAGTGGGGCCCGCGGGACGGGGCCGACCACCAAGTTAGGTCTATTTAGCATTTCGGGGCGGGACGGTCCATACTCTTCACGAGCCTATGCGGGCGGGCCTAAGACAGGGAAAACCGACCCACTTACCCACCCGTAGTTGTTATGAGTAGAAATGTAATTTTTGAAGAAGAGAAGCAATGAGATTGGGATGTGAGCTGTAAAAGAAAAACATCAGTAGATCTAGAATGGGTTATGGTCATGATGATGGCAAGAATGAAGAATGGAGGAATAGAAATAAGAATATAAAAACAGCTGAAGGAAAGGTATGGGAGACTATTGATAAAGAAACTGATTTTAGTGAGGGTAAGGAGGAAGTAAGTTAGATGCGATAATCTCGTGAGAGGCAACCTCTGACATGGCATTCGTGGAGTCAATTGATCCCTTGTCTTTTGAAGAAGTTTCGAAGAGTGAAAATTAGAGAGAGACCAAGGACAATGAAATCAAATTCGTTGAAAGGAACCAAACATGGACACTCACTGGGCTGCTAGCTAGGGAAAAAAAAACAGGAGTCAAGTGGGTTTATGAAACCAAATAAAATGAGTATGGAAATATTGAGAAATACAAGACTCGTTTAGTTGCTAAATGATACTCTCAAAAGTATGGAGTGGACTATACAGAAGTTTTTTTCACCAGTGGCAATGATGGATAAGGTAAGGGTGATCATTACTTTAGCAGCACAGAAGAATTGGGCAATTCTTTAGTTGGATGTCAAGTCAGCTTTTCTTCATGGTAAGCTGAGTGACGATGTTTATGTGGAGCAGCCAAGAGGATATGAGAAAAGGGGTACAAAATATTTAGTCTGTTGGTCCCTATGTGTGAATCTAGGGGGGGTGAATAGATTCTAGTTCCACTATAGCCCAATTTTCGCGAGTTTCTAATTCCTTTTAATTCAAACAAAACTATTCTTGATTACCTATCAATAGTTGAGACAGATAAGCGAGAAATATCAAAGATACACAGCGGAAATACCAAAAGGAAAAATCAGAAACATGTTAGTAATCAATATACAGCGTAATCAATATCAGTATCTAACTGTTCCAGTTTTAGTTGATTACCGAGTCAATTACCGAGTTAATTACCAAGCCAATTGCAGAAATTAAACAGTTATAACAGCAATGTATGGTAAACGGTAAAGAGAAGAAGGAAGAAGAAGAGTGCATAGTGATTTATACTGGTTCGGCCCACTGCCTACATCCAGTCCCAACCCAACAACTGTTGCGATCGGTTTTCCACTATCAAATGATCCCTTTTGTGTTCTTTTACATTCACTCTGCAACAAGCAACACAAAAATGAAATCAAAACACCCAAAAACCTGTCCTTTAACCCAAAGAACAGTTCTTACCTGACCTTGGAACACCCAAGATCAAACCTTTGAGAACACGCTTCTCAAAGACCTTTACTCTATCCAGAGAGACCTCTCTCCTAGAGTAACAACCCAGAAAACAAAAGGTAAACAAAAGATCAGTTTAGAAAACACCTGGAGTGTAGATCTGATCACAAAAGAAAACACAATGAATACCACCCAGTCAGAGAAAAGATCAAGTTTTGCCCTTTCTTTATGAAAACTTGATGAACTCTTGAAGTTCTTTATGGGTTTCTTGGAAAAGATGATGAACTCAGTTTTGAGAGAATTTGAAAGTGTATGAACTTTTCTAAAACTTATGTTCCAAGATCTTATTTTAATTTTCAACAAAAGAGTATTTATATGTTCAATTAAAAACACAATTTTGGTAACTTAATGATTTTCTGATAGGGGTAATCGACTGCCAGAAGCTGGTAATCGATTAAACCAGTGAGCAAAGGTTTCCAGGGTGATTTTTAGTCATGGTAATCGATTAACCCGAGGGGGTAATCGATTACTCCAGTGACAAATGGATTTCCACACTCTGTTACCTACTATTGGTAGTTGATTACCTGCTGTTGGTAGTTAACTACCTACTGTTGGTAATCTATTACCTCAGTTGGTTACCAAAGACATTTTCAAAATATTTTAGAGAGGGAAATCAAACATTTGACACATGAAAAATCACACTAGATTGCCAAGCTCTCCAGCGCATTCAAACAAAGAATAACCACATACATGCCTAAACTAAACAATCAATACATAGGAAACTCCTAATTACATTTCATCTAAGAAAACCAAAATTACATAGCATCAAAAGCAAAACACCAAGAGAGACTCCAAAGCATCTTCAAGCTTTAAGTCCAACAATCTCCCCCTTTTTGGTTTTGATGTACCAAATCTCAACCAAGGTTTTCCTAGAGGTTTAGGATGTGTGTTGATCTTCTAAGAATCCTGCAACTGTTAGAGATATCCAAATATGCAGTATATACATTGCAGATTCACAGTACAATCTATCTTAAACAGAGCATTATACTATCAATCATCAAGTAAAATCATCCATTCAACAATATAGGACATGATTCAATTAACAATCATAGATCAAGACCAGAAGAATTAAAAACAAAATCGGAATATAAACCATAACGTGAAAAGAAATATTACAACCATATCGAATTGTTCAAGTTCAAATATCCAAAAAGTAAATTGTTCAGAGCAAACGATAATAACAGAAACAATAGTTCAACCATAAAGGGCAGAACCCAAAGCAATGCTACCAAAAGCTACTCAATACTACTCAATATTATCTACTCTACTTTACTCTACTCCCCCTATCTAGGATAACCTATACATTCATTCATTCTCCCCCTATTTGGTATATCAAGAAGCAAAAGAGAGAGAGAAGATAAGAAGGGAATACTAGAGTGCATCAAAGCGAGTATGAAGAGACTCCAGCAGCTCCTTGAGATCCAAGAAGCGAGCATTGTTTGCAGCCTCCATATCATCCAATCTTTTGGAAGTGGTAGCTTCCAGCTCATCCATCCGATCAATGACAATTGATTCAAAACGGGATTTAGGGATGTACTCCCCAGCCTCCGAATCATCATCATCAGAAGGTGGATCGGTTGCAGCTTCTGTTTGTTGTTGTTGTTGTTGTGGGGCTTCTACCCTTGGCACCCATCCAGCATCAGTTTTTGTTAATCGCATCATCTTTAACGCTTTGTCTCCAATGATGTGAATGTCCTTCACCAAGTCTCGGTTTTCATTTGTAGTATCAACCTGAAAATGCTCAAGCAAACGTGAAATAAACAGAGAATAGGGGCATTTGTTGTCAAATAGCCTTCTCGTCTTGAGCATGTTGTCCATCACAACATGTGCCCAGTCGATTTGAATGCCATTTTTCAACGCTGCCATCATCACCATATCCTCCTCATTGATCTGAGCGTGATTGGCTCCTCTTGCAACTAGAATCCAGCAGATTGTATAGTGAAGAAGACGATCGTCGGCGTTCAGCCCGCTGGTGTTGTAGGTGATCTTCTTCCCACGCTCCTTTCTTGCAGCCTTTTCCGCTTCCCATGCCTCGGGATTTTTGAGTAGGCTCATAAAGAACGAATCTTTGTGAAGCTCGATTCCTTGTGCTTGCAAGTGCTCAATCGTAGGACGTATACCTTCATTCTTGAATCCAGCAAAATGGAAAAATATATCATGAGTCAAAATCATAGGTTTGCCCTTTACCTCGGAGATTACCATTCCGGTGGCTTGGTGTGGTCGGAGGTTGGAGTAGAAAACTCTCACTAGATCAGGGTATATGTGACCCTTCAGACCAACAAACTTCTCAAGGTTCTGATCTCGAAGCAAAGAGTGGAATGTAAACCCTTGTGCATCCAGCCATCGGAGGTCCAAAATCTTCGCCAGAACGAGTTCCTTGTTTGCGAAATCTCCATAGAAACGTGATTCTTGTGCAGTAGAGGTGAACCACAGATTGATTGGGCGTGCCACGGTTTCTCCGGGAGATGTGGGTTCTTTCCTCTTGGAGGAGGATTCACCCTTCTTTGATCGGGGCGAAACTCTTGGCTTAGGCTTGTGACCCACGTGCTTGATCCGCTTGCCTCGTCCTTGCTCTTCCATTGATGGTGGTGGTGGAGAAGATGAAGAAGATGAAAGGGGGTTTTAGGGTTAGAGAGAGAAAGAGATTTTTAGGGTTTGTGAGATGTGCAGAATGAAACCCAAAACCTGAAAATCACTTATAAAACTTCTACAATTGAGGTTAGATTCAATGAACAAAGTATTGGACTCTAAGAAATTGTAATCGATTAGGCCCAAAACCATGAAAATCACTTGAAAAACACTTCCAGTACCGAAGGTAATCGATTACCCTTACGTGGTAATCGATTACTCCAGTGAGTAACCAAAACATTTTGAAAACAGAGGCCAAGGTAATCGATTACTCCAGTGGCTCACAAACTGGAAAACCCATTTTTTGAAATCGTGGTAATCGATTACCAAGTGGGGTAATCGATTACTCTAGAGAGTAATTCACCAAAAACTTTGAAATCAGGCTAGGTAATCGATTGAAATGCAATGGTAATCGATTATCTATATCAGAAACTTTGAAAACACTTGATTTTGCATGTTTTGAAATATAATTGGTCATGACTATGTAATGTAATGAACTCATACCTTGTTGGAGCACCATGAATGATCCAACTTACCATACTTAGAGAATTCATGAGAGGTGTTCCTCACTTAGTATACCAAGATTGGTTTTAAGTTTGAAGAATCTCTCCTTCGGTAGGGGCTTTGTGAAGATATCCGCGAGTTGGTTCTCCGTTTCAATGAACTCCACTTCACAGTCACCTTTCTCAACATGATCCCTTATGAAATGATGGCGCACCTCAATATGCTTTGTTCTTGAGTGCAAAACCGGGTTCTTCGTGATATTGATTGCACTTGTATTGTCACACTTGATAGGAATGTGATCAAGCTTTAGTCTAAAATCCTCAAGTTGTTGCTTCAACCAAATGGTTTGAGCACAATACTCTAAAGAACATACTTTGTTTCTCGCTGATAGAAGCAACACATGCTTGTTTCTTGCTGTACCATGAGACTAAGCTTTCTCCAAACAAGTGACAAACACCACTCGTGCTCTTTCTATCTGTTTTGCAACCCGCAAAATCTGAATCACTAAAAACCGACTAGAGTAGGGGACGTACCTTTGGGATACCACAAACCACGTTCGTTGTTCCTTTGAGGTACTTCAGAATTTTCTTCACAGCAGTCATGTGTGATTGTTTTGGTGCAGATTGAAATCGCGCACAAACACAAACACTGAACATTATATCTGGTCTGCTCGCTGTGAGATACAAGAGTGATCCAATGATCCCTCTGTACTTTGTTTGGTCTACTCCTAGTCCTGTAGCATCATTATCTAAAAAGAGATTAGTTGACATAGGTATATTAGAGATCTTACAACTTTCCATGTCGAATTTCTTTAACAACTCTTTAGTGTACTTTGCTTGATGTATAAAGGTTCCTTCTTTCAGTTGCTTGACTTGCGGTCCTAGGAAGAATTTGAGTTCTCCCATCATAGACATGTCAAACTCTCCCTGCATGCTTTCCACAAATTCTTCACACAGAGATTGATTAGTTGATCCAAAAATGATATCATCAACATACACTTGGACCAATAAAATGTTGTTAGACTTTCTCCTAATGAAAAGAGTTTTGTCAACATTACCTCTGTTGAATCCTTTTGACAAAAGAAACTTACTTAACCTTTCATACCATTGTCTGGGGGCTTGCTTCAGACCATAGAGGGCCTTCTTTAGCTTGTACACATGCTCAGGGTAACTGAAGTCAGTGAAACCAGGAGGTTGTGAAACAAAGACTTCCTCGTTGATGTAGCCATTCAAGAACGCACTTTTAACATCCATCTGAAATAGCTTAAAATCATGAATGCAGGCAAAAGCAAGTAAGACTCTTACAGCTTCTAATCTAGCAATTGGGGCATATGTTTCATCAAAGTCTATTCCTTCTTGTTGATTATATCCCTTAGCTACCAATCTTGCCTTATTCCTAACCACTATTCCATTTTCATCTAGCTTATTCTTAAACACCCATTTTGTTCCAATTAGATTCGTATCTCTATTAAAAGGTACTAACTCCCAAACGTCATTCCTTTTAAATTGATTTAACTCCTCATGCATAGCATTCATCCAAAATTCATCATTTATAGCATCATCAACACAAGAGGGTTCAAATTGAGATACAAACGCATAATCATCACAGAACATATTATGAGAGGATCTTGTGGATACTCCCTTATGGATGTCACCAATGATGTTGTCAAGAGATAAGTCTCTTGGTTTCCTCCATTCTCTTGGCAGGTCATGAGAATTGGTTGGTGTATCTTCTTTGAATTGTGGTTTGTTGTTGCTGTCTTCACCTGTAATCTCATCATCATCAACAAAAACACTTCCCTTTTGGGGATTATTAGATTCATCAAACTTTACATGTACAGATTCTTCAATGCACATTCTCCTTTTATTGAAAACTCTGTATGCTTTACTTGTTGATGAATACCCAATAAACACACCCTCATCCGCCTTGGCGTCAAACTTACCAAGTGGCTCTTTGCCATTATTCAGAACAAAACATTTGCACCCGAATACTCTAAAATGAGAAATATTGGGCTTCTTGTCCTTATAGAGTTCACAGGGGGTTTTCTTTAGAAAGGGACGAATCACAATTCTGTTTAGAACATAGCAAGCAGTGGAAATTGCATCAGCCCAAAAGTATTTAGGCAGTGCACTCTCACTTAACATAGCTCTAGCTAGTTCTATTAAGGATCTGTTTTTCCTCTCAACAACCCCGTTTTGTTGCGGAGTTCTTGGAGCGGAAAAGTTGTGATCGATTCCATATTTTTCACAAAACTTTTCAAAAGGTTCATTTTCAAATTCCCCTCCATGATCACTCCTAAGAGACTTGTTTTTCAAATCTTTTTCGTTTTGTATCCTTTTGGCAAGAATTTTAAAAACTTTGAAGGTCTTGTCTTTATTTGGTATAAATGCAACCCAAGCAAAACGAGAGTAATCATCTACTAAAACCAGTCCATACAGGTTTCCACCCAAACTAGTAGTTCTAGATGGACCAAAGAGATCCATGTGCAGTAGCTCAAGTGGTCTAGAAGTTGAAACAACATTTTTGGTTTTAAAGGAACTTCTAGACTGCTTGCCCTTCTGGCATGCATCACATAGGCCTTCTCTTTTGAACCTCAAGTCAGGTAACCCTTGTACTAGGTTCTTAGATGAAAGTTTATTCAGCTGATGAACATCAATATGAGCTATACGTCTATGCCAAAGCCATGATAAATCATCGTTTGACATAAGACATGCATGATATGATGATGAATGATCAAGTTCAAGGATGTAGATGTTACTATGTCTCTTACCGACCATTAATACCTCACTCGAATCACTATTACTGATTTTGCAGCAACCATTATCGAATGATACTTGATAGCCTTTGTCGCATAGTTGGCTAATACTTAGAAGATTGAATTTCAAACCTTCCACAAGCAGTACATCTTCAATCACAGTGTTGGATTTGTCTCCAACTGCACCTATACCCAGTATTTTCCCTTTGTTGTTATCTCCATACACTACTGAACCAGATTCTTTTGATTTGAAGGAGATAAAATTGCTCTTGTCACCAGTCATATGTCTTAAGCAGCCGCTATCCAAATACCAAGTTGAGTGTTTGGCTCTCAAGCATACCTACACAGAAAAAGATATCACTTTGTTTTTGGTACCCAAGTCTTGTTGGGTCCATTTGTGTTAGAGCTGTGACTATCTTTCCTAATCCATTTAAACAATCCACTAGTTATTCCTTCCTTTCTAATCATGCAATTATAAGAGTTATTGATGGAGGACCATCCTTGACAAGAAGAGTTACAAGAGCCATGCACAAAAGAATTCAAGAAGAAGTTGAGAGTCAACTCAAAAGTCAAAGCCAAGATTCAACTCAAGACTTCTCCTTACTTTGTAATAGGACTTGTAACCTTCTAAACATGTTGTAAAGTTGTAATTAGATTAGGAGCAATTAATTTGGGCCTTGCTTGGTGAATAAGTGCACGGCCTTTTTGTGAGAGAGTAGGAGTGTTTTGTGAGAGAGTTGGGTAATTGACTGAAGTGACCAGTTTCAGTATTCTGACCATAACTCGAGCTACACAACTCCAATTGCGACGTTCTTGGTGTCAAATTAAAGAAGACTTCAAGGGCTACAAAAGCTATGAAGACACCAAAGTCCAGTTCGGCCTCCATCAAGGCAGAAAACGAGCTTGAAGTTAGAGTTAGAACACTTCCAAGATGGTAATCGATTACCAACTGTAGGTAATCGATTACATGAGAGGTTGGCACTGTGGTAATCGATTACCACGACCAGGTAATCGATTACCACAGAGACACTTTCATTTCTGGACCCCAAAAACCCGTGGTAATCGATTACCATGACTAAGTAATCGATTACCACAGAGACACTTTCATTTTCTCGGACTCAAAGACCCGTGGTAATCGATTACCATGACTAAGTAATCGATTACCACGTGCACTTCTCAGTTTTTCTAAGCTTTGAGCTGTTTCTCCCTTTAAGGAAGAAGATGTATATAGATTAGAAGCTTGGACTGCAAGCTAACACTTCTCCAACTAGTATAAATACTTAACACTCTGAATTGTAAGGAACTTTTTGGAAATTGAATATAGAATTCAGAATTTGTGTGAGAGCATTTTCTCTCTAGAGTTCTTGTGAAGAACCTTGAATCTTATCAATGGCTTCTTGATCCATTGTGGCGATTCCACCTTGAGCTTATTGGCACTTGCCATGGCGCTTCCATTTCTCTTCTAAACCGTTTGTTCTCTTCATTTTCTGTTTACATCTTCGTTTTCCCCAAATCTGAAAACCTAGAAACTCCATTGAAGCATGAAGGTCCGTTCAATTCTTGCAATTCTCACGAGGCTTGCATCAAATTTGGTATCTAAAGCTTGTTCTACTTCAATTGGAGCTTCTTTCAATCTGGTTTAAGTCTTGAATTTTGAATTTTCGTTTTTCATCTTTTTTGCTTAGTGCGATCCTTTTTTTTTGTGTGTTCTTGAGTTCTACTTTGAATTTTCGTTTTCTTGAAATTCTGTTATAGATCTGTGATTGCTTGAATTGTTTGAGTAATTCACATGTTCCTTGAGTTGTCTTCATCTTATATTTGAGTTCTCCTTTTGAAAAAAAAAAATTCCAGATCTACAAAATTGTTGAATTCATGTATTCCCCTGTTTTCTGAGTGTTGTTCACATTGCTTGTGTGCTGTACACTACAAGTCAAGTAGCTTTCTTCTGCATAATCTTTGTTATTAGCAATTTTGGACTCAAATTTGCTTTAGTCTTAGGTTCCTAAGTCTAGTACAGCAAAGAAAAATCAAGAAAAGATTATACAAGTCAAAAGAAAAAAAGAAAGAAAAGAAAAGAAAAGATTACAAGAAAAGAATAGCAAGAAAATTCAAAGAAGAGAAAACAAGAAAAGTGAAATTGAAGTGAAAATCAAGTGAAGTAAGAAAGAAACATTATGCAAGTGCAGTACCATGACTGAATGAGCCTCTATTCATCATCAAATTAGTGGTTCAATGAGCTTTGGATTATAAAGACACTTAGGACTAAGCATTACACCTAAAACTTGAGTTTAAAGTGCTAATAATTTTGATTCTTGAACTTGAGGTGTGCATTGTGCTTGGTAGTGGTGAACTGCATTTGTGAACAAGGTGCAGAAAGACATAGCCACTGGAGTAATCGATTACCACGACCAGGTAATCGATTACCACAGTTACAATTGTTGTTCTGGACATTCAAGCTTCGCGGATAATCGATTACCATACCTAGGTAATCGATTACCACTCTGTTTTTTGTCAAAATTTGCTTCCAAATTGTCTCATTGCTTTCTATAACTACATCATAGTTGTTCCCACTGATTGTGCCTTTGTCACATTGCTTCATTCATTGATTTGAGTAGCTTAATTCCTTCAATTGTTCTTTATTGCTTGTCTTCTATTGGATTCTTAAGGTTTTGTCTTGAGTTTGTATCCTTTGGACTTCTTAAGCTCAACTCTAGAATCGTTCCTCTTTCACTTTGGAAACAAATACCTTGATAATTGATTAGAGGTTTCAACAAGAGTTTAAAGAGAGGTTGAGTGGAAAAAGACAAGAGAGAACATTAGAGAAAGAGTCTTGAAAGCGTGATACACGAGTGCTACTAGAGTGAAACACTTAGAGAGTGGCAAGGATCTTTTATATACTTTTATTTGTTAACTAACCTTTCTTGTGCAGCCATGGATAGTTCTCCTAGCATAGGAAATGATCTTTCACCTAAAACTAAGAAGATGATGGACTTGATGAAAACTATGATGCAAGCTAGTTTAGATGAGAGATTTGACCAAGAGAGGAGAGCTAAGGAGGAAAGGAGGTTAAGGAAAGAACTTGAGAAAAGAAACCATGGGGAAACAAGTGATAACCGAGACAACCATGACCCTAGAGGAGCTAGGAGAGGAAGAAATCATAGAGGAAATCATTCTTCACCTAGGAGTAGTGAAGGAGGAAGCAATTATGAGGATGACCATGATTATAGAGAATATGAGGAAGATAGAAGGAGAGGAAGAAGAGAAAATTATGGAGGATATGGAAGATATGGAAGGTATGGCCGTGGCAATCACTTCTTTGAGGGAGAAGGTAGGATAGATGAGAGGAACTTAAAGCTTAACCTACCCAAGTTTAATGGTGAAGGAGTCTTTGAAACATACCTAGAGTGGGTGATGAAACTAGACCAAGTGTTCTCATGTTACCCTATGCTTAATGAGGAGAAAAAGCTCAACTTAGCTATCTTGGAGTTTGAAGGTTATGCACTAGTGTGGTGGAACCAAATCCTTGTTGATGCTGAAAGAAGGAGAAGACCACAAGTGACTTCATAGACTCAACTAAAGGATGCATTGAAAGGAAGATTTGTACCACCTACTTATGTGAGAGATCTCCACATCAAACTTCAAAGATTGAACCAAGGCTCTAGGAGCGTACAAGAATATTACAAAGACCTAGAGTTGACTATGCTAAGATGTGATTACCAAGAAGATAGGGAAGCTACACTTGCAAGGTTCATTCATGGACTTAATAGAGAGATCCAAGATATTCTTGAGCTCCAAAGCTATGTGACACTTGAGGATGCCATCCACAAGGCTGAAAAGATTGAACAACAAATAAAGAGGAAGGCAACCTTTAAGAGATCCTCTACTTCACATACTTCATCATGGAGAGACAAAGGCAAGAAGGAGGGCTACGCCAACCAACGGAACAAGTTGGACCGAGACACACCTAAGGTAAAAGAGGTAGTTCCTAACACTTCTAAACCTAGTTCTATTAAATGTTTCAAATGTCTAGGTCATGGCCACATAGCCTCAAATTGCCCAAACAAGAAGACTATGGTGGTGAGAGTTGATGGAGCCATCACAAGTGAGGAATCTAGCTCATCATCAAGTGATAGTGAAGCCTCCAACACAAGTGGACCTTCTACCTATGAACAACCCGAGGAAGGTGACCTCTTGATGGTAAGAAGGATGATTAGTAATGTATGTAAGGAGCTTGATGAATCACAAAGGGAGAATATCTTCCATACTAGATGCACAATTGAAGGGAAGGTATGCTCTTTAATTATAGATAGTGGTAGTTGTACTAATGTAGTTAGTACTAGGTTAGTAGATAAATTAAACTTGAAAACTTCTTCACATGCCAAACCTTACAAATTACAATGGTTAAGTGAGAAAGGAGAGTTAGTGGTAGATAGGCAAGTTCTTATTTCTTTCACCATAGGAAGGTATAGTGATGATGTGCTTTGTGATGTTGTTCCTATGGAGGCCACACACCTCTTACTTGGTAGGCCTTGGCAATTTGATAAACATGCTTTACATGATGGTGTTGCCAATACTTACATTTTCTCTCATGTAGGAAAGAAGATTACTCTCAAACCATTATCACCAAAGGCGGTTTGTGAAGACCAAATCAAAATGAAAATTAAAAGAGACCAAGAGAAGAAACTTTCCTTGGCCGAAAGCTCCAAGGATGACAAAGTAAAAGGAAAATCTCACAAGCTTAAGGCCAAGAAACATGGAAAAGTGAAACATGATAAGAGTGATAAAAAAGAGAGTTTCTTGATTGAAAGAAAGGAGTTAAAGAGAGATTACCTAGCTAGGAAAGTGATGCTTCTTTGTGTTCCTAACCCTTTGATTTTGAGCACTAATTTTGTAGGTGATCAAGGAAGATTGGAGGCCTTATTGGAAGAGTTTCAAGATGTGTTCCCTAAGGACATACCTCATGGCCTACCACCAATTAGGGGAATTGAGCACCAAATTGATTTGATTCCGGGTGCACCTCTACCAAACCGTCCAAGCTATAGGAGCTCCCCCCAAGAGAGCCATGAAATCCAAAGGCAAGTGCAAGAGCTAATGGATAAAGGTTGGGTGAAGGAAAGCCTCTCCCCTTGTGCTTCACCGGTGATCTTAGTGCCTAAGAAGGAGGGAACATGGCGTATGTGCACAGATTGTCGAGCAATAAATAATATCACTATAAGGTATCGCCATCCTATCCCTAGACTAGATTATTTGTTAGATGAGTTGCATGGTGCTTGTGTATTCTCTAAGATAGATCTTAAAAGTGGTTATCATCAAATTAGGATGAAACAAGGTGATGAATGGAAAACCGCATTTAAGACTAAATTTGGCTTGTATGAATGGCTTGTTATGCCCTTTGGCTTGTCTAATGCACCTAGTACTTTTATGAGACTCATGAACCATGTGTTAAGAGAATTTTTAGGAAGGTTTGTTGTTGTCTATTTTGATGATATCTTGATCTATAGTAAAACTTTCCTTGAACATTTAACACATTTGAAGTTTGTTTTAGAAGTACTTAGGAAGGAGCAACTCTATGCCAACAAAGACAAGTGCACCTTCTCAACTAACAAGGTAGTATTTCTTGGATATGTAGTGAGCTCTCAAGGAGTTCAAGTGGATGAGAGTAAGGTAAAAGCTATACAAGATTGGCCCACTCCTACTTGTGTTAAAGATGTTAGGAGTTTTCATGGATTAGTTAGCTTTTATAGGAGGTTTGTTAAAGATTTTAGCACTATTGCATCTCCTTTAAAAGAACTAGTTAAGAAAGAAATTTCATTTGCATGGGACCCTAAACAAGAACATGCCTTTCGAACTCTCAAAGAAAAATTGACTAATGCACCTATTCTTGCTTTGCCTAATTTTGATATGTCTTTTGAATTGGAGTGTGATGCTTCTAATATAGGAATTGGAGCTGTGTTGATCCAAGGAGGACACCCTGTAGCTTTCTTTAGTGAAAAGCTCAAAGGTGCACAAGTGAACTACTCAACATATGACAAGGAGATGTATGCCCTAGTAAGAGCATTCCAAGTGTGGCAACACTATCTCCTTCCCAAGGAATTCATAGTGCATACGGATCATGAGGCTTTGAAGCACTTGAAAGGACAAGGAAAGTTGGGTAAGAGACATGCAAGATGGGTTGAGTATATTGAGAAATTTCCTTATGTCATTAAATACAAGAAAGGGGTAAATAATGTGGTAGTCGATGCACTTAGTAGGAGATATACTTTGATTGCCATGTTAGAAACTAAGATGCTTGGTTTTGAACATATTAAATGCTTGTATGAGAATGACATAGATTTTAGTCAAGTGTACTTGATGTGTGTGCAAGGAACTCATAAAGAATTCTTTAGGCATGAAGGATATCTTTTTAAAGGGAAAACTTTATGTGTGCCTAAGACTTCTTTAAGAGATCTACTCATTTGTGAAGCACATGAAGGGGGCATCATGGGACACTTTGGTAATGATAAGACTCTTGCTATATTACATGAACATTTTTATTGGCCTCATATGAAAAAGGATGTTAACCGGTTTGTGAGTAAATGCATAACATGTCATAGAGCAAAGTCTAGAGTTCTAAACCATGGATTGTACACCCCTTTACCTATTCCTAACTCCCCTTGGATTGATATCTCTATGGATTTTATACTTGGACTGCCTAGGACCAAGAGGGGTATGGATGCCTTGTTTGTTGTGGTGTGTAGGTTCTCTAAAATGGCTCATTTCATTGCTTGCCATAAGGTTGATGATGCCACACACATAGCAAACTTATTCTTTAAAGAAGTGGTAAGGTTGCATGGTATGCCAAAGAGTATAGTGAGTGATAGGGACTCCAAATTTCTTAGCCACTTTTGGAGGACCCTTTGGAGCAAGCTTGGCACCAAGCTCTTGTTCTCTACCACTTGTCATCCACAAACGGATGGCCAAACCGAAGTGGTTAATAGGACACTAGGTCAACTTTTGAGGTGCTTTGTTAAGGGCAATGTGAAGTCTTGGGAGGAACATTTACCTTATATAGAATTTGCATATAATAGGGTAGTAAATGCTTCTACTAATTGTTCACCGTTTGAAATTGTGTATGGTTTTAACCCACTAACCCCCCTTGATCTTGTGCCTATTCCACTTGAGTTTGCTTTGGATGTAGATGGAGCAAGTAAAGCCGAGAGAGTGAAATCTCTTCATGCCAAGATTAGAGAACAAATTCAGAAGAGGTACACCAAAGTGGCGGCTAAAGTAAACCAACACAAGAAGGATGTTCAATTTAAGGAAGGAGACTTGGTTTGGCTTCATCTAAGAAAGGAGAGATTTCCTAATCTTAGGAAATCCAAGTTGATGCCTAGAGGAGATGGACCATTCAAAATCCTCAAGAAACTTGGACCTAATGCTTACAAACTTGACCTCCCTAACACTTTCATTGGTAGTAACTCTTTCAATGTTAGTGACTTATCTCTTTGTGTTGTAGGTGAAGATGAACTAAACTTGGGGACAAGTTTGAATCAAGAAGGAGGGTTTGATGGAGGACCATCCTTGACAAGAAGAGTTACAAGAGCCATGCACAAAAGAATTCAAGAAGAAGTTGAGAGTCAACTCAAAAGTCAAAGCCAAGATTCAACTCAAGACTTCTCCTTACTTTGTAATAGGACTTGTAACCTTCTAAACATGTTGTAAAGTTGTAATTAGATTAGGAGCAATTAATTTGGGCCTTGCTTGGTGAATAAGTGCACGGCCTTTTTGTGAGAGAGTAGGAGTGTTTTGTGAGAGAGTTGGGTAATTGACTTAAGTGACCAGTTTCAGTATTTTGACCATAACTCGAGCTACACAACTCCAATTGCGACGTTCTTGGTGTCAAATTAAAGAATACTTCAAGGGCTACAAAAGCTATGAAGACACCAAAGTCCAGTTCGGCCTCCATCAATGCAGAAAACGAGCTTGAAGTTAGAGTTAGAACACTTCCAGGATGGTAATCGATTACCAACTGTAGGTAATCGATTACATGAGAGGTTAACCTTTGTGGTAATCGATTACCACGACCAGGTAATCGATTACCACAGAGACACTCTCATTTCTGGACCCCAAAAACCCGTGGTAATCGATTACCATGACTAAGTAATCGATTACCACAGAGACACTTTCATTTCTGGACCTCAAAGACCCGTGGTAATCGATTACCATGACTAAGTAATCGATTACCACGTGCACTTCTCAGTTTTTCTAAGCTTTGAGCTGTTTCTCCCTTTAAGGAAGAAGATGTATATAGATTAGAAGCTTGGACTGCAAGCTAACACTTCTCCAACTAGTATAAATACTTAACACTCTGAATTGTAAGGAACTTTTTGGAAATTGAATATAGAATTCAGAATTTGTGTGAGAGCATTTTCTCTCTAGAGTTCTTGTGAAGAACCTTGAATCTTATCAATGGCTTCTTGATCCATTGTGGCGATTCCACCTTGAGCTTATTGGCACTTGCCATGGCGCTTCCATTTCTCTTCTAAACCGTTTGTTCTCTTCATTTTCTGTTTACATCTTCGTTTTCTCCAAATCTGAAAACCTAGAAACTCCATTGAAGCATGAAGGTCCGTTCAATTCTTGCAATTCTCACGAGGCTTGCATCAGTTATGTCCAAGTTTCATACAATAACTACATGAGAAAATTCTGTTTTTGCTGGTTTGTCTAAATGCAAAGAACTTCATGTTATTCCTTTTCAAGGAGACATCAAAAGACTTACACTTTGAACAGGGTAGTTTCAAGATATCATTTTCCTTTTTCAAACTTTGAACATCAGTTTTCAAAACAGAAATATCATTTTCCAAATCAGTAATTTTGTTTTTCAAAACCTTGTTCAACTTGCCTAGTTTTTCGGCTTCCTTGTAAAGTTCACAAAAAGCAGTTTGCAGCTCATCATAGTCAAAAGTAGATGAATCGGAATCACTTACCTCATCATCGGATATTGGATTGGCCATGAGACATAAATTTGCTTCTTCATTATCACTTCCACTAGAGGTTGAGGAATCATTCTCTTCCCAAGCTATGTATGCCTTTTTCTTGCGAAATCTATCCTTCTTGGGCCTTTCTTCATGTTCTACTCTTCTAGGCTCACTGCTGTTACCTTTCTTCATGTTGGGGCACTCCGATTTGTAGTGACCCATTTTTCCACACTCATAACAAGTGACCTTTGAAGATGAACTCTCATTCCTCTTGAAGCCTTTTCTGATATTGTTGAATCTCCTTTTATCATTGTTCCTCTTCATGAACTTTTTGAATTTCCTTACCATGAGATTCATATTTTCCTGTTCAGACTCACTACCACAGCTTGATGCATCGCTCTCACTAGCTGTGTCTTCCATCTTAAGTGCTAGACCTTTGGCTTTCTTATCTTTTTGTTCCTCATCAGCAATACGGGACATATCCATTTCATACTCCCTCAACTTACCAAATAACTCTGCGCTTGTCATCAAGGCTAGGTTCTTTGATTCAGTGATTGCTGTGACAGTTGGTTGCCATTTTCTGCTCAAGGATTTCAGCACTTTCACATTGACTTCTTCCTCAACGAAGATCTTACCAAGTCCTTTGAGATGGTTCACGATGTGTGTGAAACGTTTCTGCATATCCATCACGGACTCGCCTTGTGCCATTCTGAAAGTTTCGTACTCTTGGATCAAGGTATTCTTCCTTGCCCTTCGTACTTCAGCGGTTCCTTCGTGTGTGACCCTTATTAGATCCCAAGCTTCTTTGGCTGTGTTGCAAGCTGAAATTCTGAAAAATTCATCTGAATTCAAAGCAGAATGTATAATATTTAAAGCTTTTGCATCATTTTCAGCTCTCCTAATTTCTTCTTGTTCCCATCTCTCAAATGGTTTTTCAATCTCATTCCCATTTTCTATGTATGTGGGGACCTTGAAATCAGTCACAACCGCTTGCCAAATGCTTCTATGTACAGACTCCATAAAGATTTTCATCCATACTTTCCAAAAAGGATAGTTATCACCACAAAACAGAGGAGGTCTGTTAATAGAGGCACCTTCAGCGAATGGTAATTGATTACCGGCCAGCAATGTATGGTAAACGGTAAAGAGAAGAAGGAAGAAGAAGAGTGCACAGTGATTTATACTGGTTCGGCCCACTACCTACATCCAGTCCCAATCCAACAACTGTTGCGATCGGTTTTCCACTATTAAATGATCCCTTTTGTGTTCTTTTACATTCACTCTGCAACAAGCAACACAAAAACGAAATCAAAACACCCAAAAACCTGTCCTTTAACCCAAAGAACAGTTCTTCCCTGACCTTGGAACACCCAAGATCAAACCTTTGAGAACACGCTTCTCAAAGACCTTTACTCTATCCAGAGAGACCTCTCTCCTAGAGTAACAACCCAGAAAACAAAAGGTAAACAAAAGATCAGTTTAGAAAACACCTGGAGTGTAGATCTGATCACAAAAGAAAACACAATAAATACCACCCAGTCAGAGAAAAGATCAAGTTTTACCCTTTCTTTATGAAAACTTGATGAACTCTTGAAGTTCTTTATGGGTTTCTTGGAAAAGATGATGAACTCAGTTTTGAGAGAATTTGAAAGTGCATGAACTTTTCTAAAACTTATGTTCCAAGATCTTATGTTAATTTTCAACAAAAGAGTATTTATATGTTCAATTAAAAACACAATTTGGGCAACTTAATGATTTTCTAATAGGGGTAATCGACTGCCAGAAGCTGGTAATCGATTAAACCAGTGAGCAAAGGTTTCCAGGGTGATTTTTAGTCATGGTAATCGATTAACCCGAGGGGGTAATCGATTACTCCAGTGACAAATGGATTCCCACACTCTGTTACCTACTGTTGGTAGTTGATTACCTGTTGTTGGTAGTTAACTACCTACTGTTGGTAATCTATTACCTTAGTTGGTTACCAAAGACATTTTCAAAATATTTTAGAGAGGGAAATCAAACATTTGACACATGAGAAATCACACTAGATTGCCAAGCTCTCCAGCGCATTCAAACAAAGAACAACCACACACATGCCTAAACTAAACAATCAATACATAGGAAACTCCTAATTACATTTCATCTAAGAAAACCAAAATTACATAGCATCAAAAGCAAAACACCAAGAGAGACTCCAAAGCATCTTCAAGCTTTAAGTCCAACATAGTCTACAAATTACACAAAGCCTTGTATGGATTAAAACAAGCTCCAAGAGCTTAGTTCAGTAGAATTGAAACACATTTCTTTGGTGAAGGATTTCAACAGTGCGACAATGAGCAAACATTATTCACAAAGAGCAACGGAGACGGAAAAATTACTATTGTAAGTGTTTATGTTGATTTAAATTTTACTAATAATGAAGAGGTAATGATGTCCGAATTTAAAAATTCTATGATAAGAGAGTTTGATATGTCTGATATGGGGAAAATAAGGTTTTTTTCTTGAGATCGAGGTGCTGCAAAGGTGTGATGGCATTTACATATGCCAAAGGAAATACACATTAGATGTTTTGAGAAAGTTTGGTATGATGGTGAGTAACTCGGTGGGCAGTCCAATTATTCTAGGTATCAAAATAAGCAAGGGAGAAAATGGAGATTTAGTGATGTGATGTAGTACAAGCAGCTGGTGGGTAGTCTAATGTATCTCACTATCACAAAACCATGCATGATTTTTGTTACTTTTCTCATAAGTAGATATATGGAAAAGTCCATGAAGATTCATCTACATGTAGTTAAGAGAGAACTTTGGTACTTAAAAGGGACTATGAATTATGGAATTTATTGTAAGAGAGGAGACGATCGTGATTTGTTGGGGTTTACAGATAGTGACTATGTCGAAGATATGGAAGACATGAATAGTACCTCTAGTTATTTATTTTTTATGAATTCAAGTGTAGTTTCATGGTGTTCAAAAATACAACTCATTGTGACTTTATCAATCACATAAGCTAAGTTTGTGGCAGATGCAGTCTCTGCTTGTCAAGTAATTTGGATAAAGAGAATTTTAAAGGAGTTGAGACATTCTGATAGAGGTTTTGTTATTGTAGTATGTGACAATAATTCAACCATCAACTTGTCAAAAAATCAAGTTATGCATGGTCATAACAAGCACATTGATATGAGGTTTCATTTCTTAAGAAATCTTACTATAGAGGCTACCATTAAATTAGTTCATTGTTGGAATCAGAATCAAGTGACAAACATAATGACCAAATCATTAAAGCTTAAGCTTTTCAAAAGTTTCAAAAACTGCTAAGAGTACATGAAATTTCAATATAAACCAATTGTTTCACAACATTTAGTTTAAGGCAAGGAACAAAGGAGATTACTCTCAATTTATTTATGAGAATAATGCCCTAATTTTTAAGATACATGCATTCGAGAGAAATGTTAAATCAAAGTTAACGTTAATTTACTTGTTTTTTTTTTTCGTAGTTTCATTTTATTTTAACTCAAAGTTCCCAACAAAGCATGTACTATATATATTCATGCAAGATTGTTTAATCTAATAATACAACGTGTAGTTATTATGCTGCCAATAAACTCTTCTTAGAATCTTGAAAGTTAAATAGTCAAAAAAAAGAAAAAAAAAAGTTATCATTTATAACAATCTTTTTCGATTCGCGTAGGATTGCTTCGTAAAAAATGTTGTAATTTTTAGAAGAAGAAAATAACTAGTGTTTAATCAGTGTCCTGTGTTGCCTATCATTATTATTCAAAAGGAAAGAGTTTTTGTTAAGAAAAGGGAAAACACAAAAACTAAAAAGAAAATGCAGCCAAATAAATAAATCAGCAAAATAAAAACTATTCTAATATTTTCCTTAACCATCCAAAAGTAGTATATTAAGGTTTATAAAAGGATTTCCCTTGGGGATGAAAAAAAGAATCTACCTATGTAGATATTCAAGGGTAAAATTAGTATTTCCTTGAGCACCTAAAAATGACATACTAATGTTTATAGAAGGCATTTACTTATGCATACACAAGACACTATGCTGTTCCAATAAGTTGGAAAACCAAAATAAGAGCCCAAAAGAGAACTTTTATACATTGGGGTCTTCTTTCTTTTCGTAGGAGCTAATCAACCCAAATGTACAAAGGAAAAAAGAAAAAATTAGGGCGATAATGCATTAGCATGTGCATTTATATTCTATTCAGAAGAAAAGCATGGAAATGAGGTGTGGAAAATCCCATTACCAATGTAAGGTTATTTCCCAGCTGAGTTGCGTGTCTCTAAGGTTATTTCGATTTCGCACTTTGGGAAGATCACACTCAATTTTTATTGTGTTTGGATATTTGATAGAATCATCATCATCATATATATACGTATTATTAAATCTTATATTCTAATTGGTAAACTTTTTATTAATTCTATATTCTAATTAGCGACTTTTAAATAGAAGGTTGAATATGAGTAAATGAATTTAGTATATAAAATTTGACTAACTGACAATATGAAGATCTTAGGTAAAAAGAAAGGTATATTGGTAGTTCTTATTTACATTTTGCAATAAAATTACTAAATCTTAATGGTGAGCTGTTTTTTATAACCACTTAAATAGTTAAGTTGATTAAAGCTTGAAATGAAAATAATAAGTCAAAATCATTGACAACTCAAATTAAATAGATAAAAATCAATTAATTTTTATATATTTACTTAAAAATAAATTAACTTTTTTAATTATATATTTTTTAAAAATACCCACACATTGCGCTGGTCATAATCTAATTTTAATATAAAAATCATCTAAAAAGACCAATATTCATTAATATTGACCAATGTTGTAATCAATTATTGGATAGATCTGATACCAGAAGACACCACTAATGATGGAGGACCATCCTTGACAAGAAGAGTTACAAGAGCCATGCACAAAAGAATTCAAGAAGAAGTTGAGAGTCAACTCAAAAGTCAAAGCCAAGATTCAACTCAAGACTCTTCCTTAATTTGTAATAGGACTTGTAACCTTCTAAACATGTTGTAAAGTTGTAATTAGGTTAGGAGAAATTAATTTGGGCTTTGTTTAGTGAATAAATGCACATCCAAAGCAGAAATACTCCCAGTTTCAGGATGGTAATCGATTACCAACTGTAGGTAATCGATTACATGAAAGGTAGAGAAGAAGATAGCCAAGCTGGAGTAATCGATTACCAAGCTATAGGTAATCGATTACATGAGAAATGACCATCGGAGTAATTGATTACCACGACCTGGTAATCGATTACCTGAGAGGTTGACACTGTGGTAATCGATTACCACGACCAGGTAATCGATTACCACAGAGACAATTTCAATTCTGGACACCCAAAGATCCTTGGTAATCGATTACCATGACTAAGTAATTGATTACCACGTGCAATTCTCAGTTTTTCTGAACTTTGTGTTGTTTCTCCATTTAAATACGTAAATGTATATAGGCTAGAAGCTTGGGCTGCAAGCTAGCACTTCTCCAATTAGTATAAATACCTAACAAACTGAATTGTAAGAAACTTTTGATTAATTGAGAATTGAATTCAGAAAATTGAGAGTGTTTTCTCTCTTGTGTTCTTGTGAAGAACCTTGAATCTCATCAATGGCTTCCTTGCTCCATTGTGGCGGTTCCACCTCAAGCTTATTGGCACTTGCCATGGCGCTTCCATTTCTCTTCTAAACCGTTTGTTCTCTTCATTTTCTGTTTACATCTTCGTTTTTCCCCAAATCTAAAAACCTAGAAACTCCATTGAAGCATGACGGTCCGTTCAATTCTTGCAATTCTCACGAGGCTTGCATCAAATTTGGTAATCAGAGCTTGTTCTACTTCAATTGGAGCATTCTATCGGTTTGAATTTTCCTTACCTTGAATTTCGTTTTTCTCTTCAATTTCTTGTGTAGTTTCGTGTTGTATGAACTTGCTTGAGTTCTTCACATGTTCCTTGAGTTGTCTTCATTTTGAATTTGAGTTTTCATGTTAAAAAAATTCCTAGATCTAAAATTCCTATCAATTTCTTGTGAATTCACTGTTTAATTTTCTTTCTAAGCTTGTTCTAGTAATTTTCACATGTGTTCTTGCTTTTGCTTCATATGAACCCTGCCAAATCCGTACTATTCCGTGAATTACTGGTTTGAATGTGTTTGAGGTGCTGTTCACATGTTTTAAAGTGCTAAGAATTGTACATTACAAGTTCAAGTAGCTTTCACCATGCTTAATCTAGCTTACTAGTAATTTTAGACTTAATTTTGCCTTAGTCTTAGGTTTTTCTAATTTCAATATCTGATTCAATTAGCAGATCATGATGCTACCTTTTGCGAATGACAACAGTATGGTGATTTCGGCTTTTCAAAAGGGTGACATTGTAGTGTAGGTTAGATTCCTACTTGTTGAAGATCTATGGTTCCATGAATCATGGGTGGAGGCGACAGGGGGATTGGCTGGCTTACTATGGGGAAGGGGAGAATCACTAAAAAAAGTCTAGAGCTAATAAACAAAGTAAGCGAGCCTTCGATGAGATTGCGTTGAAAATCATGCTCAAGGTTCCTTACCGGTTCGACCTTGTCCTGAATGAAGTGATAGGCTTCTTAAGAATGTAATATTAATAGGTTTATCATCCTATTTTAGTAAAAGGTGCTATAGCAAGTTTAATATAAATGAGAATTGAAGTAGAGCCTACAGCAGCACTACCTAAAGTAGCAAAGCAAGTAGCGGCAGTGGAAGTCACAGTAGTTGTAGCAGAGTAAGCTAGAGCCTTTTTCTTCCCGTATATCGTCGTAACGCCCTTAATACTAGGTTTTGAAAAAGACTTTTCATGTCATTCCCATTTCCAGCAAAAGAAAGTCAAGAAAAAGAAGTACAAAGTCAAAGGAAAAAGAAAATCAAAAGAAAGATTACAAGAAAAAGAATCACAAGAAAAATCAAAGAGAAGAGAAAACTAGAAAAGTGAAACTAGTGGAAAATTCAAGTGAATAGAAAAAGAGCAAATGAAAAGTGAACTTAGTGAAATTAAAGCCAAATTGTGCAGTGCAGTACCTTGACTAATTGAGCCTCTAAACACTCCAAAAATTAGTGGTTCAAAGGACTTAGAGTACTAGAGACACTTAGGACTAAGCATTATCACCAAAACTTGAGTTTAGATTGCTAGTAGCCTAGATTCTTGAACTTGTGGTGTGTGATGTGCTTGGTAACTTGAAACTCTGTTTTTCCCCTGTATTTTTGAGCATATTACTTGGTTGTACAGTGGTGAAAACTGCACCTAATCACTTAAAATCACTTCACAAAATTCACTTGCAAAATTGCCTAAATTCGGTTGCTAAATTGGTGCCAAAATTGCTTGAAAATTGGCTTGTTCATTGGATTCTTGATTTGCTGGAATTTTTCCAGTTTGAACATTGTTTGTGGCTGTCCAAACTGCAGTAGTATTAGTGCCTTTGTCACATATACATTCCTATATTTGAGTAGCCAAAATTTTGTTCATTGAGTACCTTTATTGCTTGTCATTTTTGGACTCCTAAGTTTTGTCTTGAGTATTGTATTTCTTGGAATTCTTAGGCTTGACTCTAGAACCGTTCCTCTTTCACTTTTGATACTTGGACCTTGAATGATTGATTAGAGGTTTGAACAAGAGTATTAAGAGAGGTTGAGTGGAAAAAGACAAGAGAGAACATTAGAGAAAAAGTCTTAAAGTGTGAAATACGAGTGGCTTGAGTGCATACACTTAGTGAGTGGAAAGGATCCTATTTTCTCTATATTTTTGTGTACTAATCTTTGTTGTGCAGCTATGGATAGTTCCCCTAGTGTAGGAAATGACCTTTCACCTAAAACTAGAAAAATGATGGATCTAATGAAGAACATGCTACAAACTAGTTTAGAGGAGAGGTTTGATCTAGAAAGGAGAGCTAAAGAAGAGAGGAAGATTAGGAAGGAACTAGAGAAGAAAACCCTTGGTGAGACAAGTGGAAACCGAGCAAACCATGAACATAGAGGTGCTGGAAATTCTAGCCACCAAGAGAGTGCTAGTAGAGGGAGCCAACATACACCTAGGAGTAGTGAAGGTGGAAGTAATGATGAAGATGACCATGAGTATAGGGGTCATAGGAGAGGTAGAAGAGAAGATTATGGTCATTTTGGAGGGTATGGTCGAGGCAACCAATTCTATGATGGAGAGGGTAGGATAGATGAGAGGAACCTTAAGCTAAACCTACCTAAGTTTAATGGTGAGGGAAGTGCCGAGACATATCTAGAGTGGATCATGAAGCTAGACCAAGTTTTCTCATGTTATCCCATTCTAAATGAGGAGAAAAAGCTCAACTTAGCCATCTTGGAGTTTGAAGGCTATGCACTAGTGTGGTGGAACCAAATCCTTGTTGATGCTGAAAGAAGGAGGAGACCACAAATCATCTCATGGACCCAACTAAAAGAAGCTATAAGAGCTAGGTTTGTGCCACCCACCTATGAGAGAGACCAACACATAAAACTCCAAAGGTTGACTCAAGGGACCAAGAGTGTGCAAGAGTACTATAAGGAGCTTGAGTTGACTATGCTAAGATGTAACTACCAAGAGGCTAGAGAGGCCACACTAGCTAGGTTCACTCATGGACTTAATAGGGAGATCCAAGACATTCTTGAGCTCCAAAGCTATGTGACTATAGAGGAGGCCATCCACAAGGCCGAGAAGGTGGAGCAACAAATAAAGAGAAGAGGCACCTTCAAGAGATACTCTACTTCATCCTCTAACTCTTGGAGAGACAAAGGCAAGAGAGAAGGCTACTCCAACATGAGAAAGCCACATGACCGAGACAACACTAAGGTAAAGGAGGTACATCCTAACTCTTCTAAACCTAGTTCTATTAAATGTTTCAAATGTTTAGGTCATGGTCACATAGCCTCTCATTGCCCAAACAAGAAAGCTATGATGATGAAGAATGGAGTGATTACAAGTGAAGATTCAAGCTCATCATCTAGTGAAAGTGAGGCATCAAGTGCAAGTGAGCATTCCACCCAAGAGCAAGCCGAGGAGGGAGATCTCTTGATGGTGAGGAGGATGCTTGGCAATGTAAGTAAAGAACTTGATGAATCACAAAGGGAGAATATCTTCCATAGTAGGTGCACTATTGAAGGGAAGGTATGCTCTTTAATTATTGATAGTGGAAGTTGCACTAATGTAGTAAGTACTAGATTAGTGGATAAATTAAATTTGAAAACATCTTCACATGTGAAACCATATAAGCTACAATGGTTGAGTGAGAAAGGAGAGTTAGTGGTAGACAAACAAGTACTCATATCTTTTACTATTGGCAAATATAATGATGAAGTACTTTGTGACGTTGTTCCTATGGAGGTCACACACTTACTCCTTGGTAGACCTTGGCAATTTGATAGAAAAGCTATACATGATGGAGTTGCCAATACTTACATTTTCTCTCATGTAGGTAAGAAGGTCACACTAAAGCCATTATCACCAAAAGAGGTTTGTGAAGATCAAATAAAGATGAAGCTTAAGAGGGACCAAGAGAAACAACTCACCTTAGCCGAGAGCTCCAAGGGAGGGAAAGCCAAAGGGAAGTTGTCTAATCCTAAGGTTCATAAGCTTGAAAAATTGAAAAGTAAAAAGAATGAAAAGAAAGAGAGCTTCTTGATAGAGAAGAGTGAACTTAAGAGAGACTATCTAGCTAGGAAGTCCATGTTTCTTTGCATCCCTAATCCTTTGGTTTTGAGTTCTAACTTTGTAGGTGAGCAAGGAAGCTTGGAGGCCTTATTGGAGGAATTTCAAGATGTCTTTCCCAAAGACATACCTCATGGCCTTCCCCCTATAAGAGGCATTGAGCATCAAATTGACTTGATACCGGGTGCACCACTACCAAACCGTCCAAGCTATAGGAGTTCTCCTCAAGAGAGCCATGAAATTCAAAGGCAAGTACAAGAGCTTATGGACAAGGGTTGGGTGAAGGAGAGCCTTTCTCCTTGTGCATCACCCGTGATACTAGTGCCTAAGAAGGAGGGAACATGGAGGATGTGCACCGATTGTAGAGCAATCAACAACATCACTATTAGGTATCGCCATCCTATCCCTAGATTAGATGACTTGTTGGATGAGTTACATGGTGCTTGTGTATTCTCAAAAATAGATCTTAAAAGTGGTTACCACCAAATTAGCATGAAACAAGGAGATGAGTGGAAAACCGCATTTAAGACTAAATTTGGGTTATATGAATGGCTTGTTATGCCATTTGGCTTATCCAATGCACCTAGTACCTTTATGAGACTCATGAACCATGTGTTAAGAGAGTTCTTAGGAAAGTTTGTAGTTGTGTATTTTGATGATATTTTGATATATAGTAAAACTTTTCTTGAACATCTAACACATTTGAAGTGTGTCTTGGAAGTACTTAGGAAGGAACATCTATATGCCAACAAGAGCAAATGCACCTTCTCCACCAACAAGGTAGTATTCCTCGGTTTTGTAGTGAGCTCTCAAGGAGTTCAAGTTGATGAAGGAAAGGTAAAAGCTATACAAGAGTGGCCTACTCCCACTTGTGTAAAAGATGTTAGGAGTTTTCATGACTTAGCTAGTTTCTATAGGAGATTTGTTAAAGACTTTAGTACAATTGCTTCTCCTTTAAATGAACTTGTTAAGAAGGAAATTCCATTTGTGTGGGGGCCTAAGCAAGAGGAAGCCTTTCGGTTACTAAAAGAAAAGTTAACTAATGCACCTATTCTTGTTTTGCCTAACTTTGAATTGTCCTTTGAATTGGAATGTGATGCTTCAAATGTAGGAGTGGGAGCCGTGTTGACACAAGGAGCACATCCCGTGGCCTACTATAGTGAAAAGCTCAAAGGTGCACAAATGAACTACTCAACATATGACAAGGAGATGTATGCCCTAGTGAGAGCCTTCCAAGTATGGCAACACTACCTCCTTCCCAAAGAATTCATAGTGCATACCGATCATGAGGCTTTGAAGCACTTGAAAGGCCAAGGCAAATTGGGTAAAAGACATGCAAGATGGGTAGAATTCATTGAAACTTTTCCTTATGTCATTAAATACAAGAAGGGTGTGAATAATGTTGTAGCCGATGCACTTAGTAGGAGATATACTTTAATTACCATGTTAGAAACTAAGATGCTAGGTTTTGAACATATCAAATGCTTGTATGAAAATGACCTTGATTTTGGGGAAGTTTACATGATGTGTGTGCATGGGGCTCATAAAGATTTCTATAGGCATGAAGGCTATCTTTTTAAAGGAAAAACTTTGTGTATGCCTAAGACATCTTTAAGAGATCTACTAGTATGTGAAGCACATGAAGGGGGCATCATGGGGCATTTTGGGATTGATAAAACTCTAGCCATGTTACAAGAACATTTTTATTGGCCACACATGAAAAGGGATGTGAACTGATTCATATCTAAGTGCATAGCATGCCATAAGGCCAAATCTAGGGTTTTAAATCATGGATTGTACACCCCCTTACCCATCCCTAATTCCCCTTGGGTTGATATTTCTATGGACTTTATCCTTGGTTTGCCTAGGACCAAAAGGGGAATGGACTCATTGTTTGTTGTAGTGTGTAGGTTTTCTAAAATGGCACATTTCATTGCTTGTCACAAAGTTGATGACGCCACACACATAGCAAACTTGTTTTTCAAAGAAGTGGTAAGATTACATGGATTGCCAAAGAGCATAGTAAGTGATAGGGACTCCAAATTTCTTAGTCATTTTTGGAGAATCCTTTGGAGCAAGCTTGGCACCAAACTCTTGTTCTCTACCACTTGTCATCCTCAAACGGATGGCCAAACCGAAGTGGTTAATAGGACACTAGGTCAATTACTAAGGTGTTTTGTTAAGGGAAATGTGAAGACTTGGGAGGAGCATTTACCATTTATTGAGTTTGCTTATAATAGGGTAGTAAATGCAACTACTAAGTGTTCTCCATTTGAGATTGTATATGGATTTAACCCACTAACACCTCTTGATCTTATTCCTTTGCCACTTGAGTTTGCTTTGGATGTAGATGGAGCTAGCAAGGCCGAAAGGGTGAAGACTCTCCATGCCAAGATTAAAGATCAAATTGAAAGGAGATACACCAAGGTAGCGGCTAAAGCAAACCAACATAAGAAAGATGTTCAATTTCAAGAAGGAGATTTGGTTTGGCTTCATCTAAGAAAAGAGAGGTTCCCTACTCTAAGGGGATCCAAGCTCATGCCAAGAGGAGATGGTCCATTCAAAGTTCTCCAAAGACTTGGGCCTAATGCTTATAAACTTGACCTCCCTAACACTTATACTTGTAGCAATTCTTTCAATGTTAGTGATTTATCTCCTTTTGTTGTAGGGGAAGAGGGAGATAACTTGAGGACAAGTTCAAGTCAAGAAGGAGGGTTTGATGGAGGACCATCCTTGACAAGAAGAGTTACAAGAGCCATGCACAAAAGAATTCAAGAAGAAGTTGAGAGTCAACTCAAAAGTCAAAGCCAAGATTCAACTCAAGACTCTTCCTTAATTTGTAATAGGACTTGTAACCTTCTAAACATGTTGTAAAGTTGTAATTAGGTTAGGAGAAATTAATTTGGGCTTTGTTTAGTGAATAAATGCACATCCAAGGCAGAAATACTCCCAGTTTCAGGATGGTAATCGATTACCAACTGTAGGTAATCGATTACCTGAGAAGTAGCCACTAGAGTAATCGATTACCAACTGTAGGTAATCGATTACATGAGAAGCAGCCACTGGAGTAATCGATTACCACAACCTGGTAATCGATTACCTGAGAGGTTGACACTGTGGTAATCGATTACCACGACCAGGTAATCGATTACCACAGAGACAATTTCAATTCTGGACACCCAAAGATCCTTGGTAATCGATTACCATGACTAAGTAATCGATTACCACGTGCAATTCTCAGTTTTTCTAAACTTTGGGTTGTTTCTCCATTTAAATACGTAAATGTATATAGGCTAGAAGCTTGGGCTGCAAGCTAGCACTTCTCCAATTAGTATAAATACCTAACAAACTGAATTGTAAGAAACTTTTGATTAATTGAGAATTGAATTCAGAAAATTGAGAGTGTTTTCTCTCTTGTGTTCTTGTGAAGAACCTTGAATCTCATCAATGACTTCCTTGCTCCATTGTGGCGGTTCCACCTCAAGTTTATTGGCACTTGCCATGGCGCTTCCATTTCTCTTCTAAACCGTTTGTTCTCTTCATTTTCTGTTTACATCTTCGTTTTTCCCCAAATCTAAAAACCTAGAAACTCCATTGAAGCATGAAGGTCCGTTCAATTCTTGCAATTCTCACGAGACTTGCATCAACTAAGTATGGGAAAGAAAATCTGGACAGAAAACATTTTGATTGGTCGGAATCAATGTAGAAATACTATATCATTCCAATCAAATCCAGAATTAGATTTCCCATGGATCACACTAATCTAATTACTTTTTTAATATTTTAATGTAAATTAAAATATTAATAAAAATATAGTAACGAATAATTGGATGATTCAAATATAAAGAGACTGGAAAATAACTAAAGAGGATTATACATGTGGCTAATAATAGGTAAAAAAACATAAAAATGCCCTGCGGCTCAACATTTGAATTGTTGGTGTCTATTTTTACTTTCTTATGGTTTTCATTTTAAATGTTTTTTTTCCCGGTGCTGGCTGTAATTTCTTCAAATATTCTAATTTTCTTATTATTTTACATTTTACCCTTTAATTATTTTAATTTATTTTGGAGGAAGAGGACGAGTACTACATTTTTCTCTTATAGATTTGTTAAATTTTTTACTTTACAAATTTGTTAAATTTGTAAATAATTTTTTTTTGTCTTATAGATTTATTAAACTCGTAAGTTTAATTTTTTTAATTTCTAAATAAAAAATTAAAAACTAATTTTATAAATTCGTAAACAATAAAATTTAACTTACGAAAAAACTTAACTTACAATTTTAATAAAGTGCATATTTAAGAAATTCATAAGGAAAAAGCAGGTATTCACCCGTACACGAAATGGACTAAGAGATTTAACGAAATGTTTAAGAGATTTCAAAGAGAAAACAAAAGGAATACAGAAAAGACAGGAATCAAGAAAAAAAAAAAAAAAAAAAAAAAAAACTCTTTCATTTCTACGCAATTAATTAATAGAATAACAGTCGTGCGCCATGAAAGATCAAAACTCTCAAGAACGTGCTTGATGGTGGGCCTTCTTCGTAAGTGCAGCAGGAATCACAGTCGTGAAAGAATTATGACACACTGGGTAAGTCATAAGTGGTTCTTCAATTGAAATTGGTTTATATATACTATAATGCTCTGTTTTCTTTAATTGATGGAATATAACCACTTATAGACGTCAAGTCTTATATTGGATTCTCAATATTGTCTTCATAAATATCTACTTTTTTAGTTTCCACGGTGAAGAAGATACAAAAAGAAATTATGCTATCTTTCTTTTCTTCAAATTTTAAATATTTGATAAAATTAAACAGAATAAAAATGAAATATACAAATATGGTTATTTTTCATTAGTCATGATTATTTCCAAGTTTCAACGTATTATATATATATATATATATATATATATATATATATATATATATATATATATATATATATATATATATATACTTCCTGATCTTGGTTCCAAATTCTGTGGTAACCAAATTTTAACACTAACGTTATTGAATACAGGCCAAGGGGTCCTCCCTCTCAGTGAAGAAACACGTTGATGTTATATATTCTGTCTCAACAAATCACATGTTCTGTGCCGGTTAATTTCTTTCAAGTCAGTGGAAACGCCTAGCTACTCACTAGAACAGAAAAATGTTTCGTGTTATATTTATGACCAGTATGTATAAAAAGATTTCGTATTTAATTTTGCAGGGAAAATGTTTTGTTCAAAATCATATTTTTACTAATTAATAATTCAATTTATATTTACCTTTTATCTCTCATTTTATTATTTTAAATTACAGTCCCTACTTTTTCTTGTATTTATGAAGTTAAAACAATCTTTATCTACTTTTTATCAACAAAACTATAATAACTTGGTTCAGACTTAGTTTCTCACTCTCTTTCTTTAAGTATATTCGATGAAAATTGATATAAGTCTTTCTCCACAGTGTCAATGTGATTTCAGTGTTGGTTGTTAACACTGAGTTATAAGTTATACCGTCTGAAAATCTTTTGTCTATTTGCTACGTACTGACAGTTGACAAAATTCGAAACAAATAGAGTAAGCAATCTTATATAAAGGTATCATACATGCTTGGGTAGGAAATGAAAGAAAGGAAAAACAACATAAACAAGGCACAATCAGAAACACTTACTGTGATTAACTGCTGCACAAAAGCAGCATAAATCCAACAAATTAAAACATGAATTTAGCTAGCTTGAAATTCTAATTTTGTAAATGGTTCCCTTGAACCTAAATTAGTTGAACTAACATGAAAAGCAAAAACACGAATCTTTCAATACTTGCACGCACATAGAATACGTTAGTACTTAATTAGCACAGCATCCATCACTGTGCATCACTTTCATGGCTTTGAAGCATCTCAACCACTTGCTTCATGGTGGGCCTTACATCTTTATCTTCCTCTACACAGTCCAAAGCAACTATTGCCAAAATTTCCATCTTATTCACATCAAAATTTGGCCCCATTCTAGGATCTACGATTTGTTCCACCCAAGATATGCTCCTCCTTTTCTCTCTCACCCATGTTACAAGCCTCCCATTGTGTGGTTTATTTCCATCAACTGTTTCAATATCCATTGTTGGGCTCTTTCCAGATATCATCTCCAATAAAACAATTCCATAGCTATAAACATCAACCTTGGAAGTGATTGGTAAATTGTAAACCCACTCAGGTGCCATATACCCTCTTGTTCCTCTTATCATTGAAAAACTTAAATTGTTCATGCCATCTCTGTTTAGTAGCTTGGACAAGCCAAAATCTGCTACCTTGGGCTGATAAGTAGCATCAAGAAGTATGTTTTGGGGCTTTATATCACAATGCAAAATCCACTCCAAACATTCTTCATGCAGATATGCTAGAACTCTTGCCATTCCAAGAGCAATGATATATCTCTTAGTCCAATCAAGTGTGTTGGATGAGAGATTTTGAGCCAAAGAACCATTCTCCATGTACTCATACACCAACAATCTATGCTTACCCTCAGCACAGTAGCCCCACATTTCAATCAAGTTCATGTGGTTAAGCTTTCCAATGATACTCACTTCAGCAAGGAATTCCCCTTCCCCTTGTTTAGCTTCATAGAGTTTCTTAATTGCAGCGTGTCTTTGACCTGCTAAAATGCCTTTGTAAACAACCCCTCCTGCACCCCTTCCAATCTCTTCACGGAACCCTTTTGTCGCGTCCTTCAACTCAGAATAACTAAATTTTCTGAATCCAACAGCTGTCAGTTGGTAGCCCTGTTGATCTGCACCAATTTTGTGGCGTGATCTAGTCAAGAATCCCCAAATCATCAAAAAACAAACAACTTCTAAAGCTCCAACTGCAGTAGCTACCCACAGAAAAAACCTAACTAGACGATTTGGTTGCTTTCTTACAGAGTCTTTGTGAAGCTGCACGTTACAAAAATGATCATATGCATTCACCGAGAATTTTTTTCTGTTTGGTAGTCTCAAGTAAATTGCTCCATGAAAACTCGGCGAACTCCTTCCATTCAGAAACTGTAATTTGGTGTAGCAGATAGAAAAGCCATTGTCCCCATCATATCTGTATTGAAACCCTATGCACTTACAATCTTGCAAACACAAATTTACACAACTCGTGTATGTACTGTTTGGGACATAATTGCTGTCATAACCGTAAAACACAACGCCTTGAATTTTCAAAAAGGTAGAGTCATTTGTCTTGCAAGAAAGATGAAACATGGGTTCACACCCATAAGACCAATCACTTTGGTTCCTTACTCTGTATCCTGGTAGACATGAGCATCTCCTTCCCCTCATAGGATCATACTCGCAAGTGCTGTTAACACCACAAACCCCGTGAATGGTGCAAGTATCAAATATCACTTGCCTTGAAACATACCATTTCTTTGAAGCCTTATTTCTGCTGTACACACGAACGTTGCCGTCAGAATCCAGTGTTAATCTTCTGGGCATCACCACACCACTATCAATCGTGGAAAGAGCATAATTATCAGAAGAAGTGAAACTGCCAACAGAATTTAACACTGCAACTCTGTTGCTGTTGTTACTAAACCTCCCAGCTTGCCAACTTAGTAGCCAAGGTTGTGGCCAATATCGGCTTGAAGCATCAGGACCATCATATATAAGACGAAGAACGTTGTCATCGTCAAAGAGCATCTTATAGAAGCCAGAGGAATGGTTAGTCTTGCTTCTTGAAGACACAAGTTGTGTGAATCTAGTAAGAGGTTGACCCGGAAGGAGAGTATCAGTTGGGGAATCAAAACTTTGCCACAAAATAGTTTCTTGGGGTTCGAGTAACACAAGATTGCCATCATTTTTGAGAAGCAACTTTACTTGGCCATGCGATGCTGTGTTTGATGACCAAGTGGTGATTTGAGCCGCGTCAACCAAGACAATGTTACCATTATTTAAGAGTGAAATCTTTGAGAGTTTTCCATTAACGGGCTGGTCACGGTTTACCATCCAAACCACAGAGGTGTAGTTCTGAGCGTAAGGCTCATTGAACCATATGGCAAAGGAGGAGGCGTTTTCTCCAACTTGAAAGAAGCCAGCACAGAACATTTGATTTGGTGAGACAATAACATCTTCCAAGTGTTTCTCCACTGATAGGGAAGAGCCCTTGTTGAGTGAAGATAGGGAAGATGAAGATTGGAAAGGAAAAAGAAAGAGTAGAAAGAAGAGTGAAATTGAGAAAGGCATGATCATGTGATTGCAGTTGAAGCTATGAATGTAAGGATGTGAAGTGATGTTAGTGTTTGTAAGTGATAAAAACATGGCTCTTCTATGTGTGTCTCTGTATATAATACGCGCCTTGGTCTTTCATCCACAAAGACGTTTAACTTGGTTGACTGTGGTCAGTCTTTGTTTTTTGTGCGCGACTTGTGAAAAAAAAATAAAATAATAATAATAATAATAATATTTTTTCATTCAATTAGTAGTTAAATGTTATTAATAGGTTATGATATATTATTTTATATTTTAATTAGTGAGATTATGTGGTTTTAAAATATATAAATCATTTTATTGTGATTTTATTGTTTATTTAGAAAATCTAAAAACAATTGAAAATATTTTTATGTTCTAATGAATTGTAATATTGAAGATCTTTGATATGCTTTAAAAACAATTATAAGTAAGGAAAACGAAAAAAAAAATCATACTTTACTACAAGTGATGAAAAAAATTGTTTATGATCTCAAAATATTTAGACAACGACGAAGAAAAAAAAAGTTTTGAACATAAGTAGGGTATGTTAATAATAGTAGCTACTTAAATATTGCGTACGCGGTGCATGATGGATGATGGATCATGATAAGTCTACTTAAATAATTTCTGGTTTCTCGTATTTTTGGATGATGGATGATGGATGTAGATCATGATAAGTCTACGCTAAGTTTTGTTAGGCCCAGAGTTAACGCAAGAATATAAATTTTGGACTAATTTATTTAATATTTTATAATTTTTTTTAGATTTTACTTGACCTATTTAAATGTTCGTTTTGGGTTAAAAGTTTATTTTATAATAACATATTTAACATATTTTACGAAAAAATTAATATATGTATATATAAATACTTTTTGTAGTAAGTTCTAATTTAAGACTTTTAATTTTATTTACTCTCTTTTTCTTTTTTTGAAGTTTTTTATTTTCCTTAACAATAGCAACCACTTATATGTAGAAATTTAAAATGTATTTAATATATTCTTACTTTAAAAATGAATCTCTATTATTTTTGAAGTTATATTCTTGTGAGTAATTATTGATTAAAAAAAGGTAGAAGGACAGATGTTATTATCTCTTTCCAAAATTTAGATATTTCTCTTAAAAATCAAGAATCGTCTCACGTACATATAAAATTGATAATGATCTTACATAGAGATCTTTTAAATTTCATAATGATCCTAATATGCCTTATGATCATAAATGAAAACACACGTAAAGTTTAATAAAATCGCATCTGTTTGTTATCTTTTTCCCTAACTATTTACCATAATAATACAAATTGAAGTGTCTAGATTTTTTCACCTGAAACAACAATTAGACTCTTGTCCTTTTTGTTGATTTGATTGAGAGAGCATCTTCTTTCTTTCTCCATGCGGTATAGATTTTTCGTGATATAAATAAATCTCATCTTTATATAAAGATACATAAACTTTGTCTTCCTCTTCTTTTGATGATTCTTTCACCATCATGGCCTTAAACGATATCACTTCTTTCTAAAGCCTCTAATTATAATTATAAGGCTAATGATTTATGCACACTCAATAACATCATATATTTTACTTTCTTGATGATATCATCTTATAACAGCCTAAGCTCACATATTTTGAGGGTTTCTACTAACCCTTTTAAAGACACTTGAATTAGATTCTTGAATGCTCGAAGTTGTAACTTACCGTTTCTATAAACTAGAAAAGTTAGTAAGATTTTATCATCATTATAAAATTTGTCATATATTCCATCAAGAGTTCTAAGATCATTTAATATAGCTTGAAATTTGTTGAACACTGTATGCTCCCATTTTCTTTTGTACTAAAAAATTCATGTTGGTGAGCTAACAAATTGAGTTTGATTCTCTTGACATGTAAGGACCCTTATATGCAATTTGTTAGCTCACTAACATTTAAGGACCCTTATATGCTAGGATAAGAGTATCCCACATGTCTTTTGTAATTGTGAAGTTGTACACTTTTTCATTCTCCTCTTGACAGAGTACATTTAATGACACTCCTTGAGAGAGCACACATATTTGAGAGATACATGTTCTTTTGTTCACCATTCTAGTCTTTTTTTTCAATAGGTATTTCATCCTTTGTGGGGATGTAATCAACTAGTCTCACAACATCATACATGTCTATACTAGTTGCACCAAAAAATGTAATCATTCTTTGTTTCCAGTAATCATAGTTCTGACCTTTGAATAAGGGTGGTTTGTTGATGACTTAACCTTCAATTTTCATGCTCTTATACTAGGATTTTTTCCTCTACACTGTCAAATGCTTAACCCAGAGGTTGAGCTCTAATACTAGGTGAAATAGTAGAAAAGGCACAAGAGAGGGAGAGGTTGAATTTTTTCCTTTTAAAAATTTTAGCAAAACATCCTTCAAAGTGGATAATATAGATGTAAATAAGTTTCTAAAATGATTCGTCCAAAGAAAATGTTGAAAAAAAAATTGAAGAACTTTCGTCCAATAGATTAAACAAAATGAGATAAGGGAAAAAAAAGAAGCACATCGAGACTTATTTCGGATCACTCCAAAGGGAGTATATATAATACAAATCGCAAAGTGATAACTTTTCTAAACAAAGGTTATCAAGTTAAGGAGACTCGATTGAAACAAAATGTTTTGTTTTTGCAAAAAGTTTTTGTTTCTTTTCTAAGTTCACTTGAATGATCTTTTTCATAAGCTTCTGCATGGTTTCTTTTCTCTACACTTTCTATGAGATGATAAGTTGACTATATTTGAGATGCTTTGGAAGTTCTTGTTGAGAAAGAATTGTATGTGAGTATGGTGGGTTCAGATGAATGTCTCTGACTAGTCACATCATATTTGTCTTTTAGTTATTTTTTTAGTTCTACCTGTTCTGAATTTGTCACTATGTTGTTGCTTTGTCTGTTGCTTGAGAGAATGTTTAAATTTTTTAAAATATTAATGTTGGATTTACATTTACGATGAATGGGATAGCTTATAAAGGAAAAAAAAAAAACAAAACTCAAAGTAGTTATCAAAGAAAGATAGCCTATGAGTGTATTTTAAATAAGTGTTTACTTCCCGCTTGGACGTTGGATGAAAGTAAATATATTTACACTATTTGAACAAACTTAAATTGAAAGTAGATTTGCCAAAATTTACCTTTGGAGGAAGTGTATTTAGTTTTACATTAGATTATGTAAATTTATGTAAAATACAAAAACACAAGAAGGGGGGTTGAATTTTGTTAATTAATAAAAAGAAATTTAGACGATATGTTTTGCGTCTGTGGTTTTGAAGCTCAGGACATATGCAAATTTTCTTCTGTTATAAAGATTGATTTTAATGAAATCTTAGTTAAATTATTTATCCCTGGTTAGTCAATAAGTGAACAGATAAGACAATAATATTTTTATATTGGTTCATCTATGAAGACTACGTCCAGTTACTTAGCAACTTGCTAAGTTTTTACTAACAAGTACTATTTGAACACAACCACTTCTGGCTAATTACATATGTTCTTCAGAAACAGCTTTCTTAGGCTAAATAAGATATTCTTTGGACTGCAGCCTCCTCGGGCTAAACAAGATATTCTTTGAACCTCAGCCTCCTCCGGCTAAAACAAAGGTATTCTTTCAACACTTAGCCTCCTTAGGATAAACAGGTATTCTTTGGACCTCAGCCTCCTCAAGTTAAACCAAGTATTATTTCAACACTTAGCCTCCTCAGGCTACAACACCACAACAGGTTTTTACAAGATAATAAGAAAAGATACTCTACGCAGTGAGGTGTTTTACAATATAAGGTTCAGAGTAAATGAACTAAGTTTAAAGCTTGTGAGCGAAACTTTGAATAATAGCTATTCCAATGTAAGTTCGCCAACTTCAAATCGTTGAAGTGAAGTCCTTATATAGGCAGCTTCTTAAAGTATTTGTTAGACTGATGAATTTGAACGTTGTCCTTTTTCTTGGGTACTTCAACATCTGGCAGAGTGAGCAATCAAAACATTTAATGTTGCAACAACGGATGTCAACGCAAGAACAGACTTTGACTGATGTGCTCAGAGATTTCACCGAAAAGTGCAATTTACTTTTCGTGTTGCAGAGGTTAAATCCAAATCTCTTTCTACCTTTAGAAGCTTCTGAGTAACAACTTGATTTGAGTAGATGCACATGTTACTCTTTGTCTGAACTTCATTAAAGACTTCAATAGACGAATGAAATGACTTAGTCTGTTAGCTGACATTCTCTGTCTTCTTCTTCTTCTTCAACTTCAATCTTCATATCTTCAAACCGAAGCTTGTATCAGATCAATGCGACTTGAAGTTGATTTGATCCTTTAGACTCCGTCTTGATTCAAGTAGGTTCTTCATCTAATTAAAAGTTCTTTGAAGTTTGATGGGTTGAACACTTCGTCTTGTGCTTGTGCGTCTTGCACTTGTGATAAAAAACTTATTAATTTTGATTAAAGATTATTATACCAAAATCCCATAAATATAGAAATTTTAACATATCATCAAAGAAAATATGTCATGTTATCATGGTATAATCATATACAATATTGTAATAAGTAATAACACATTGAACTCCTCCTAAGTCTAATACATAAATAGATAATATCATAGAGCAAATAAAATCAATAAAAGAAATAAATCTACGAGAGATGCTCAGGAATATCCTCAAAAGTAAATTCTCTAAGCAACTTAGGTAGAAGGAGGTGGTGGGCATGGTGGTGGAGGTTATTGCAATGGTTATGGTGGTGGTGGATGAATAACGTGTGCGAGAAGCTGAGTGAGATGTCGCATCCCTTTATCAATGGATTTAGATGTTTCTTGAGATGGACTTCAAAATCAGCCTTTATCCAAGTTTTCATGTCTTGATTATGCTCACTGGATGCAAAAATGTATTTTTGTCCACACAGAGCAACATATTCAATTATAATTAATTTCTTTTGTTATTATCATAAAATGTAAGGACTAAAGGGTAATATATGAGGTCTTAGGTTCGAACAGTTCACTTGTCAAATCTATAAAAAAATTGTAGGTGCCAAAATTTAAGGTAACTAGAACGAAAATAGGAAGTGAAAACACCTAACACATTTGTCATATGAACAACTACCTTATCTGAGTGTGCATATCAACAACCTAACTTCTAGATTATTTATTTTTTAAAAATTAATTATTCAATTCTATTGTGTTTGTAAGGGTGAAGAAGAAGTTTGCCACACATATTTAGAAAACTTTGATGAGAAAGAAAAGGAATTGGTGTTGGGATGCAATCAAAGTTCCACATTAGAAAAACAATGCAAAGTTTGAAGGAGAAGAAGAATTTTGCCCGTTAGAAGATTCTGTTGCAAGGGAGAACGCTCTAGTCAGAAGATTCTGTTGCTGCAAGAGAAGATTTTGTTGAATTAAGGGGAGACTTGTTGAGTCTTTTATTAGTTCAAAGTCACATATTAGAGAGCATTGGAAAAAGAGAGGTGAAAGACCTATATACACGTTAGAGTGATAGGTTTTTCACTTGCACTACATCCTTAAATCTAGTAAAATGGATGTATTAGATTTTAGGTAATGTGTGTTAAACAATATATAAGTGTTTGTAATTTTTGCATAAAAAATTACATATGGAAGAGTTTGTAATTTGTGCACTTCTTTTTATATGCTCTTTTCTTTCTTCCCTGTACTTATTTTTCGGGAGGTTGAGTTCCCAACCATTGATTCATTAGTTTTAGTAAAGAAGAAACTAATTCATATGTTAGATCTTCAACCGTCTCTTTTATGTATTTAATTTTGAAAAAAACTTTTAAAATCTATGAAATCAATTTTATTTATGTGGGTTGGTAGTGCAACTTATTTAACCCACCAACTTATTGAGGGCTTTCCATTAACGGGCTGGTCACGGTTTGCCATCCAAACCACAGAGGTGTTGTTCTGAGTGTAAGGCTCATTGAACCATATGGCAAAGGAGAATGCGTTTTCACCAACTTGAAAGTAGCCAGCACAGAACATTTGATTTGGTGAGACAATAACATCTTCCAAGTGTTTCTCCACTGAGAGGGAAGACCCCTTGTTGAGTGTAGATAGGGAAGATGAAGATTGGAAAGGAAAAAGAAAGAAAAGTGAAACTGAGAAAGACATGATCGGGAGAGTGCAGTAGAAGCTATGGTCGTATGCCCTATTCTATATTGTATTATCTACTATATATGGTAAGTGCTGTGGTGGGGTGGATTTTATATATCTTGTATTATCTATAAATGGAAAGAGCTGTGGTGGGATGGTGCGTCTTCCACTGAGACTTTCAACATGGTTGACTCTGTCTTCACGGTTCATACATGTGAATTTACTTATCGACATTACTTAAAAGACCTCATACTATTAATGGAGACGTTCCTGCACTGGTAAAGTTACGTAATTTTATTGTTACGACAATGTGACAATTTATTTATACCCTCAAATACTTTCATGATGGAAAATGATATGTGGACATTTCAGTTTAAATTTTGTAGGTTATGGTTTGTGTCTCTTAGTAAAATAGTCTTATTTGAAGCAAGATCATCGGGAGTAACAAAAAATTTTCTACAAATGTTTACCTATAAGTTTTTATCTTCGTTGAATTTAATTATGTTTGTATAAACATGTTGGTACCGTTCCACTTTTTTTCTTTTAAAAAAACAAATAAAACTATTGGTATATTTTACATAAATTTTATACCAAATTATCATAAATTAAATGATTTAAATAATAAATACGTTAATTCATATTTTTAAAAAATAAAATAAAATTAAAATTAAAATTAAAATTCTTAAATCGTATATATATATATATATATATATATATATATATATATATATATAGAAAGGGTGTATACGTGTATACATTGCAAATCCGACAAAGGAAGAAATAGGTATAGACAGGGTGCAGCCAGGAATTTTATTCAAGCGGACCAAAATTTTGAAAATAAACTATAATTAATAATTTTTTAATTATAGCATGTAGACAAAAGATATGTAATAAATTAAATGTAAAGTTAAAATTTTGAAAAATTTAAATAAATATAAAATTATATTCATTTAATAAATATTGAAAATCGATGAAAAAATTAAAATAATAAAAAGAGAAATACTGACTAGGATTATAATATAAAAATTATTAGACAATTAATAATATGTGGTTAACAATTAGATTTTAATGGTGTCTTTTTTAATTTAAAAATGAGTCAGTAAAAGTTTTTATAAATATGTCTTTTAACCTAAAATAGATATATAAAGATAAGAAACAATAAATAATTTTCAATTAAATTAAAGAATAATTTTTCTTGTATATAATAATATCAATTATTATGAGAAAATAATTAAATAAACGAAATGAACATTCAATCATAAAAATTTATTATTGATTGTACACAATAAATTGTATTAAAATATAGTTCATTTTGATCTATTATTAGTAATAATTATTCTCAAATTAATTTTGATCTTTTGATCAAATTTTTTTATATAAAAGATAAGAATGTATAATATTTAAAATAAATTACACATATATAAATTCATAAATTCATAAAAGTTTTGAAAAATAGAATATAATCTATAAAATAAAAAGTAAATCCATAAAATATTCATTAAATATAATTTTGAAAATTGAAAATCCTTGGCGGCCATGGCCACCACCAGCCCCTTTTACTCCATCGCTGGGTATGGATACATCCTTTCTGGGTAATGTGCTAAATGATTAGTTTCATAATTTTTTTTTATCGGAAATGGATGTTTAAATTAACTCCAGGAGAGTTTGTTTCAAGGAATTCTTAACCTTTTTTAGCATGTTTAAGTAAATGTGTTTTAATAATATTTAGTATTCTTGTGAATATATTTTAAAAATTAAAATATAAAATGAGAGTTATGGCATAATGAGAAATATTTTTTTATGACAGTAAAAATATCATCATGAGAATAGAAAGTGCATGAACATATGTATACAGTTTTTGACTGCGAATAAGTGTTTTAGTCGTCGATTCCTGATAAAAAAAAAATGACAAACAAATACATCCTAAATGGGTTGGCCGGTTTAAGTTTATTACGCTAGAGTGGTTAACACATTTTAAGTATTTAAAGATAATTTCACCAATGTGATTAACACATTCAAGAATATGAAATTTTCTAATAAAGTAAAACATGTATATGTGTAGTTAACCCTTTACTCAGTCTTTTCCACCATGCAACATGACATCACTTTTTAGGTCGCTATTTATTTTTCTCAATTTGATCTCTGGTATATTAATTTTTGCTATTATATATCAAGATTTCTATTAAAATTATGAAATTGAGACCTATTTCAACTTTATATATACTTTTGGAGCAAATATGTTGTACCTTACTAATTAGTATAATAACAAATATGTTTTCTAAAATAATTATTATTAAAAACAAATTTTGCATATATTGATAGATAGATATTGGTACGTCTATCAATTTTATTATTATAATAAATTAATATCCCTTTTGTAGGAAAGTTTTCTTAAAATCAAACTTAAGTTAATTATTTTTAGTACAGTTTTTTTTTATCTAATCACTTTTTACATTCATAAGAAATAAAGTAACCTATACTTATAAAATTTAAATTCAATTTCATTCATAAATATTGAAAATTAAATATTGTAAATTCATATACACATTTTATTTTATCATGAAAATTCTAAGATCAAATTGAAAAAAATAATGAATAGAGGACAAAATATTTATAAAAAAGAAAATAGTTAATTATGTATTTGTATAACTTTGAAAAAAATATATAACAGCCTTCTAAAGAAATATACAACAATCATGAAAAAAATATATAACTTTTAAAAATATATACACATACGTCCGCTTTAGGTCTAAGCTCTCACGATTTTGTTTTTGGACTTCGTCACTCACTAATGAAATTATATATATATGTTTATAAATTTATATGATATCATTTATTTTCTGATGTGGAACATTGTTTACGAACAACATCTTAACACTACTACAGTGACTAATGCATACTACGGTGGCTAATTAGTTAGTATTGGAATTGACCACCAAACAATTTTGTGTATAAAATATTTGATAAAATTAACCCATTTACGCACATTACCTTATCCATATGGGATGTTGAAAATGTGAAACTGATATAGTAAAGAGTGAATAAAGGGAAAAAGTAACCAACATACCTAGACGAGAAATAATAGTAGACGAAAAATAATAGTAGACGAAAAATAATAGTAGAAGAGAAAAATGTTGAAAGACTTAAAAAATATTGGGAATGAGATTAAGAGATTTATCAATCTCCAACATCAAGATCATATATGTTGTATTTTTGAAGTGTTGTAATTAAAAGTCTAAAAATCACATTATTTAAAAACAATTGTTGTGTTGTTACATAAATTTTTTTTATATCATCTAAAACAATTATTGTATTTTGGGTATTTAAAAAAGTCAAAATTTCACATCATCTAAAACAATAATTGTTTTGCCTTGAGAATATTAAGAAAGGTTAAGTCCCACATCATTCTAATAGGAATATTTTTCTAAGTGTTTGCATAGAGTTCTCTCTTCAATTGTTTAACACACCAATACTTTTTTAACGGCTCCTCTTTTACGATGGGTGTTAAAAATCTTGTTGTAAAAGTATCTTGAACAACAGTTATTGAAATAACAGTCGTTAAAAATATTTATTAGGATGGATGTTTATAAAACTACTATAAAAATAATTTTAACGGGCAGTTCTTTTAAAAGTCGTCGTTAACGATGCTTTTAATTCTACACGTGGAGCTTTCCCTTCACTTTTTTGTAGCATTTTTCAAGACGGTTGTTAAAATAATCGCGGTTAAAAGCATTTTTTACAGCGGTTCTATAAACACTTGTCGTAATAAATGTTTTTAACGACAGTTATTTTAACAACCGCCATTAAACATGCTTTAAATTCTGCACGCGGAGCTTTCCCCCTCACTTTTTTGTTTTCGCCCTAGTGTCTCTCTTCTTCATTTTCTCTCTTCTCTGACATCACCCATTTTCCCTTCTCTCAACCACACCGCCGATTAACACCCATTGCTCCTTCACATCGTTTCTTCTCTAAGACTGTTGCTCCTCCACGACCACAGTTTGTTCTTTTCCTCTTTTCACCTCCACATTCATTGGTACACTTTTCTCTTCTCCACGTCATTGTCGTTGTCTCTCTCTTCTCTATTGCCATTGGGACCTTTTTCCCTTTTTCTTCTTAACCTCCACCGTATGCTTGCTCCAATTTTCGTTACTTCCATCGTGCTTGCTCCGTTCACTCTCACCGAGCTTACTCTGCTTGGATTTCTGAAATACGTGGTAAGTTAATTTCTCTTATATTTAATTTAATTTTCATTATATTTAAATTATATTTGTTACTCTTGGAGTAAATTATTGAACTAATTAATGAAAAAAATTCTTAATTAGTGAAATTTTTTTCTTACTCTTAGATAGCGAATGCATAGGTATAACTCAAATTTTTATTATAAATAGATATATAAATTGCTAAAGTAATGAGATGAAAATTATATTTTGACTGTAATGGATTCATTTTAATTCTATTGTTTAAGGAATATTCAAATTTTAAATTATTTATCACAGTAATTATTAGTTAATAACTGATTATTAACTAATAACCGTCATTAAAAATGTATAACCCATATATTACGGCTGTCCAGAACTCGCTTTGATCAACAATTTTTAACCGCCGTAAAAGTATTGTTTTTTACTAGTGCAAAAAAATTTTCTCGTCTACCTCTTTCTTCTTCTTTAATTTTTCAGTTATTTTCTAGATTGTGTTCATGTGAGTTTTGCTCTTTGTTTAAAGACAAGTTCATATTTTACCATGACAAACTTGAGTGGGAGACCGTAGATAAGCTTTAATTAAGAACAACGAGTTTCGCACTTCAAGAATTAATTGTTGCGACCTGCTGATTATGGTTGTCACCTGCTAATCGTCGCTACTACCCCGCCAATTGCAACTACCGCCACTTGCCATTTCAATCTTTATGGACAACAACCTTAAGACTTAGGACTGAAATTCAGGAACAACTTTCAGTTGGTAGAAACCATTTGTCAACATTTCATAAGAGGCATTCAAACAAAATTAATCACAAAATTGAATATAAAGGTAATTACCCATGTGTTTCTCTTTCTAAACCCATCAAACGCGCTTTTCTACTCCCTTTTTCAAGAGGAAAGAAAATCATTTTTTGTGGGAAGTCAGGCCACTGTCCACCTAAGTACATATTTAGAGTAGTGAGAAATGACAATCCTCCCAAGCCAAGGGTTAACCTAGTTGAAGGAAATGATATCGTTGATGTAGTCGTTTTTCAAGTAAATGTGGTCATCAATATGAGTAAATTGGTGGTAGATTTTAGGGCTACTAGGCACATTTATACCGGTAAAATTATGTTTACCTCCTACACTACTACTACCGGTAATGAAGAAGAACAAGTTTATCTTAATAATTCTATAACTATTCCAATTTTGGGAATATGAAAGGTTCTTCTAAAGCCCACCTTTCGGAAAACAGCTTTGAATGGTGTGCCTCATATTCCCACTATAAGGGTGAACTAGGTTTCTATAGCATTATTGGAAATTCAATCCCTTTAGCATTATTGGAAATTCAATCCCTTAAGTTAATACATTCTAATCTCACTAATATAAAATAATGTACGTCTAGAGGTAAATGTTATTTTGTGACTTTTATAGATGACTTTTTAATATTTACCAAAGTTATTTCAATTAAACATAAAGAAGAATTTAACATATTTTTATCCTATAAAGCTGAAGTTAAAAATCAATTAATTAGAAAGATTAAACATATAAGATCTAACAGGGTGGTGAATACACTTTGTTTAATATTTTTTGTAAATAAGAGTGTACTATCCATGGGACAGTCTTCCATATGCACCTGCGTCAAACGGAGTAGCAGAAAAAAAAGAAAAAGAAAAAAATGAAACCCTTAAAAAAATATGAATGCTTTATTGATTCCTCTACTTTTGATAATTTCTTGATAGAGCTGTTTTGATGGCTTGTTTCTTACCAAATAGGATTTCACGGAAGAAAACTGGTAGAACAGAGTTCCTTTTATAGTTTCTTATTGTGTGTGAGAAAGTAATAAAGTTTTCTCTTTAGTTGTTTGATACACCAAAACATTCTCCTTTCTATTTTTTTTTATTCTTCTTTAATTTTTGAGTTATTTTGTAGACCGTGTTTATTTGAGTTCTGCTTCTCTTCATTTAAAAAGAATGAAAGTTCTTATTGTATCCTAGGAAACTTGCATGGGAGACTGTGAATACGCTCTAGGTACACACAATATGTTAGACCTGGGATTACAAGCATACCAACTTGGGTAAAGTTTATAAAATTTACCAATTTAAAATTACTTATAATTAATAATTAGTGGAATTATTAATTACATCTGACAAATTATATAATGTCTCTTCAAATAGATAAATCATATTATTATCATATAAAATAACTATCAATAAATATGTATAATTTTTATATTTTAAAATTTTTTTAAAGTATAACTCGATCGAAAAATCAAAGTAGCCATAATACTAAACTTATAAAGAAATTTTTATGACATCCTAGTTAATATATGAGTTTTAAAACATTTTTACGTGGACCAAGAAAATACTATGTAATCTCTTTAAATATTTAGTGGAATAAAATTACTTTTATTATAAAATAAAAATATCAATTTTAAAAAATTCACATCTAAGAATCAGGGGATCCTTCTTCTCTTAATGGAAATAAGATTTATCGCCACTAAACTAACTCAATTACAGATATATAAAGACACTTAAAATATAAATTAGTTTGTTTACTTGTATATTTTATTTTTTATATAATATTTATTATACTTCTTCATTCAATGAAATCAACAATTTATCTATTTAAATAATGATTCATTGGTATACTTATAGATTAATCAACCTATTGAATTAATGCATATTTTTCGATAATATCAATTTTAAAAATTATTATTGCATTGTAATGCATTTTTCACCTTTACTCATTCTATCATTAATTTTATTATTTAAAATATTAAAATTAGCGTTGTCCTTATTATTATTATTATTATTATTATTATTATTATTATAAGTAATATCTATAAAAAAGTTAAATATTAAGATTAAAAATAGAATTTAAAAATAATTAATTATAAAATATTAAAATTTGTGAAAAAGTTATACTTATTTCAAACATAATGAATGATTATATAATTACAAATTTTGATATGCGTAAATAAAATATATTTGATAGGATAAATTTATCAACTTAAAAGTGGTTAGAGTTATACAATATATGAAATAAAGATATTAATAAGTTAAATTAATTATGATTTTCATTTAATTAGGATAATAAAATATTTTATAATTTATAACTACCAAAATAAAAAAAAATGTTTGTGTGTATATATAATATTCTCTAATCTTAGTTAAGTCTTATTCTATTTTTGTATTATCTTTTAAAATTTTTAAAAATTGATATGATATAAAATGAAATAATATTTTACTGGTTGAATTCTTTAACTTTTTTGCGTTATAAAAAAAATCTTTAAGTTTCTTTGATATTTAAACAAACTATATTTAGTAAAATAGTTTTTGAAGATTATTTTAGATTTTGTCAAAATCAAATTTAAATACTTCATTTTATTTCTACGTTGAAAATGATATAATATTTAAAAATCAATATAATGAGAATTTTATAAAAATCAATCAAAGTTAACTAAAATTCCCACCCTTAAAAGACACACTATTGATGTTGGGTTTGAAAATTTGGAATATACAATTTTTAGTTGAATTGCTATTTTAATAAAGATATATTGGATTAATTATGTGGAGAAGATCTCTTTATGACCTCATGGATAAGTTTTAATGAAGACAAACAACATCAACAAAAGCAAGAACAAACAAAAAGGTTCTTGAAGATCTTTCACATGATGACACAAAAGACTAGGATAAAGAACTTCACCTAAATAAGAAGTAATGCTTCTCACAATATAACATTTAAAGTCTCTTAAAGAAGTAAACAAAATCAAAGGAAAAATCAACATTTTTGTAACCGGTACAAGATGAATTATTACTTCTGAATTTTTTCAAAATCAAAATATTGTAACCAATTAACATTTTCTTGAAATCGGTTACAATATTCTTCAAAATTATTTTTAAAATTCAAATTTTGTATAACATTGCTTTGGTCTTATAACCGATTAGCCTTTTCCTTGTAATGGTTACAGACTTTCAAAACTTAAATGTTACAACATTCCTTTGGCCTCGTAACCAATTAACTTTTTCTTATAATCGGTTACATAAATTCAAAATTGCCAACAACTATATTTTTTAATAGCAAAATTATTTTCCTTTATAAATAGAGAAAACCTATTTTTCTAAACATAGAACTTTCATTCTAATCAATTTTTCTGAGATAAAATTTTTCTCTCTATTTTGCTAAGAGATTTCAAGAGTGCTTCTTGAGCTCTTAAACTCTTATCATTCTAAAGAAGCATTATTTGTAGGAAAATCCTAACACTTAGCAAACACCCATTGTAAACTTTGATTCTCCAATTGATTGTATATCAAGAGTGTTTCACCATTGTGTATTGTAATCAAGAAAAGGGGTTCTTTTCTTGGGAAAGTGTGTAGAGATCTCGGGTAGAGATGGTAACTCTGCACAATTTTAATTGAAAAAAAAAATCTCTACCGATAGTTGGAGGATGTGTGATTCTCTTCACTTTTACAATTCCGCTGCATTATTATTTTTATTAATCTGGTCTAAAATTTAGGAAAGAAACTTTAATTAAAGGAAATATAAAATTATATATAAAAAGTGTGAACTTAATTCACCCCCTCTTAATTCACTTGGCTGTGTTTTGATGGAGAATTTCAAAATCTTCAAGAAATTTAAATACCCAGCATTTCAATTGTCTTGATTTAAATTCCTTTCATTTTGTATTCATCTTGTTTGGATGAATCAATTCAATTTCTTACATTTTAATTTCTTTGTTTGGATAAAGTAATTTAATTTTCAAGAAATTCAAATTTTCATTTTTAAATATTTATTTAAAAATTAAATTTTAATACTGAATAAAAACAAATATTAATCATTTTTAAATACTTAAATATTCAAAATAATTTTAATGTTACATGATGAATTTTAATATTTCAAAATATTTAATAATTAATTTTTTAATATTAAATAATTAAAAACATAATAAATAATTAAATGTAACTTAATTAAAAATTTTGAATTGTGTAGTCTCGCAATAATTTTAAAAATTATTAGAAATAAATATAAATAATTACATAACTTGATAATCGTGAAATAATTTTAAATTATTAGAAAATGTGTGAGAAATTGAAGAGTTGAGAGAGAAATTTTGAAATAACTCAAAAAAGAATTGAAATGTCTCACTTTTACATGGAAGAAATAACTCAAAAGGAATTAAAATGTCTCACTTTTACATGGAATTTGAAATTCCCCAAATTTACTCATTTGAAATTCCTTCTAAATGACATCATTTTAAATTCTTCAAAATGTTTTATCCAAACATGTCAATTGAATTGACAGTAATTCAATTCCGCAGAACAAATGAATTGCTCCAATCAATTACCTCATCCAAACACAGGGTTAATTCACCCCTTCTTAATTCACCATCTGAACTTACAAATTAGGATATTAATAGACTTTGTAAATTTATAATATGTGATAAAAACTTTGTAAATAATATAAGAAACTCGTATAATACTCAATTATAATAATTATAATTTTGTAAATAAAATATTAAATCTATTTATATTCAATTAAGACTTTTCACAATATAAAAAGTATTTAAATATTTAAAAGTACATAGATTTTGATGAATTATTTAAAAAGATAGATTTCATGATATTTTTAGTTGAAGATATAAATATCTTGTTAGTTTAACTATTTCACCTGAACCCTTATGATTTTGTAAGAATTTTCTTTCTTCCATACCTTTGTGTTAAGGTGACATGAGTTGTTATAATATTTAATAATATCATATACATGTATCAAAATTATTGCCACTGCAGTTACTTATCGCCGTTGTGATCATATTTAATACCACAACACTACATATTGACAATAACTATAACAGTAACTTTTGTGGCTCTATATTAAGTATGCAGCCACCTAAGATTGTATGACCATCAATGACCTTGTTCTCACTCTTAGAATGAGCTCCTTTTCAATTGTTCGCATGGCTACAAAAAATTCTCATAGCTTACCTCAACCAAAGATGATGTTGACTAATGGGGAAATCTGTTACTGAAAATATAAGAATATGTTGAGATCTCAAGTTTTTAGGAATTATATACTTCCAATTTTGGGGATTGCAACAGGCACAAGGCACAATTGTATAAACTAAAACCGAAAATCTAAGGAGGACTTTTGTTTCAAAGGCTCTAACATAAACAACAACTCTTTGACTGACCCCATTTTCTTGAGAGATTTTCTATCTTAATAATAACAACCATGATAAGAGTTAGTGAAATCGACAACGATAAGGGTAGAATAAATGGTACTAGAGAGATAATAACAATGACAATAAGAAATTTTTTAATTATTTTTCAATCCTAATCACTGATTTTTTAATCCTTGTAAGTTCTTATTTTTTATTTTTAGAAATTGAATATTTCTTTTGAATCCACAAAACCCTTTCGGATTCTTAAAAATTTGGTTTTAAATTGTATACAATACTCTATAAATTCAATAAATTTAAATTATAAAATCATAATCATAAAACATTTTTTTTGAAAAGTCTTATTAGACAAATAATATATTTTTTACGAAATATTTAAAAATTTATCAAAAAATTTTAAACAAAAACTGTCAATTAAAATCTTAATTCAACACATTCCTTAAATCTTGATATGTTTTATAATTAAATAAATAGATTCGAAATTTATATCATAATTTATGTATTAGCTCATCAACTTGTTACGTTTGAAATCGAATGAATATTTACTAGTTAACTTATTTAAAAGAATTGACATATTATATTAAACATGTCTAATGATAACTTTAAAATAATTTTCCTCATTCAATATTTTTAAATTAAATGTTGTTTAAAAGATAAACAATTTCAAATAAAGAACGTAAAGTAGAATAAGATATGTGATAAGTTTAATTTATAAATAAAAAGATATTAATGGTTTACTTTTAAAAATTAATTATTTATTGAATAAATTAATTTATTAAATGATGTATAAATTAGTATTATAACAAAGAGTGTTAAATACTCGTTAAATTTTTACTATAAGTATAAAGTTATTTTATTGAGATTATATTAAAAGATTATTTTTAGTTTTTTAGCTATAATATATGAAAAGAAAAGTTAGTATGTATACGTAGTAATTTTAAAAAAACAATATTACTTTTCTTTATTTATTTATAGTCATCGTAAAAGTTAATGAACATAATTTAATATTTTATATCTATTATAAAACTACTTATCCAAGTTAATGAACTCTAATACTATTTAAGTGAATGATTTTATTTCTTATATTATACAAGTTGTTCTAAGTTTAAAAATGGCATAAATTAAGGCAAAAAATTATAAATTGTAAGAATAAAAATAAATTGATTAGGAATTAAATTAAATATAAAAATATATAAAAAAAATAAAATATATAAATCTAAAATATTTGTTTTATAATTTTAAAAGTAATGAGTTGGTCTAGTGATAAAAGTGGTTCTTTTACATGTGAGTTTGATTCTTTGTAGAGATTATTTTATATATATTTTATTATTAAAAATCTATTTTAAGAATAAATATTAATAAAAATAAAAATGACATGACAAAAATTTTTCAAAAGAGGTGAAATTAAGGAGGTACTGTAGCAATACCCAACTTATAAACGGACTTTCTAAAATGTTGTCCCATCTTTTTAAAAATGCGCAACTAATTATATGACCGTCAAACTTGAAAATTTCTACTGTACATGAATTAAATATGAGTTTTAGAATGTGTTTTGTATGAGTGAATCAATAAGAATACAAAGTTTTACCTTGTTATTTCTAGTATTTAGAAATGAAACTTTTGTTTATTAGGAAATTGACTCTTAATTATTTAAAACATTTTTGTTTTTAAATTTAAAAGTAAAATTATTTTAATTTAATTTTTTTAACATTATTTCTATTTTTTTCATATACTCTAAATTCTAATTTAATTTTCAGCCATAAAATTTCTCCTCTCTTTCCGTGATAGTCTCTTAAACATGTCTATCCTCAGTCGTCATCATGATATGATGATAAAGTGGAACCTTCTTCTTCCCAATGGGTCCAAGTGAATACGGATGCGACTACCATCTCATTTGGAAGCATTGTCGCTCGTGCTGAATATCATGGTCCCACTTCTGTGGTTGGTGTAGTTATTGAGTTTCGCTCCATTACTAAATTTTGGAGCATACTAAAGACCCTCAATTAACTTGGTACAAAATTAAATATCAGAATTATAAAGACACAGGAGTATATATATAGATAGCTAACTATATCAGAATTGAGATTACAATTACCCATCATAGGACACGAGACTGAGTACAAATACTGGAACAGTACAATTAAATAAAGAGATAATATAAGATGCCAACCAGACACCGTAACAATTATATACTTTTTTAAACACGTTTCGCTTTATATAAAGTCTCTTTTAAATATGTACTATTGACATTATTCCAAATTGGTCAAAAATCATGTACTATTGACATTATTCCAAATTGGTCACCTAAAAAGTCTCTTTCGAAAATCATGGACTACTGACATTATTCCAAATTCAGAAACCAAAACGCAACTTCTTATATTGTTTTTAGTCCATGTTCCAAAACCGGTCAATTTTTACTAATTTTCAAATTCACAAGTCCTCTTGAAGTATGGAAATTTCGAGCATGTCTCCACCAGGTCATTTTTTACTAATTTCCAAACCAGGTTAATATATTGATGTTATTTTATCTTCTTGGGTGACTGTTTTCAAACAAGCATGTAGACCGTAACTACTAAGTCCGTCAACCTGATTAATCAATTATCTTTGCATACCATATTTGTGTATAAAAAATACAACCATTCATTCAGTCCTGTGCATTGCATGAACATGGCTACCTCAATCTTACTATTTCTTCTTCTACCCACTTTGTTTTTCCATTGTTCACACTCTGCATCATTATCACTAACAAAGGGCTCATCCCTCTCAGTAGAAAATCCACAAGATGTTATTCTCTCCCCAAACGGTGTCTTCTCTGCTGGCTTTGTCACCATAGGTGAAAATGCTTACTCCTTTGCTATATGGTTCACGCAATCTCATTCACACAACCACACCACAATCGTGTGGATGGCGAATCGTGAGTACCCCGTGAACGGAAAGCGCTCCAAGCTTTCCCTCTTAGAAACTGGTAATCTTGTCTTAGTTGATGCAGCCCAACAAAGTGCGTGGTCTTCAAACACCGAATCATACGCCCCAGTAGAGTTGTATCTCAAAGATGATGGCAATCTTGTGTTGCTTGAGCTGCAAGGAACTGTTCTGTGGCAAAGTTTTGATTTCCCAACTGACACACTCCTTCCTGGTCAACGTCTCACTAGACGCACACAACTTGTGTCTGCACGAAGCGAGAGTAATCATTCCACTGGTTTCTCAAGCTGTTCTTCGATGATGACAACGTTCTCCGTCTCCTCTATGATGGCCCTGATGTTTCCAGCATTTACTGGCCATATCCCTGGCTATTGAGTTGGGATGCTGGAAGGTCTACTTACAATAGCAGTAGAGTTGCCTTGTTAGACTCGTTTGGAAGATTCACTGCATCAGATAATTTTAATTTCACAACATCTGATTATGGTACTATGAGGCATAGAATACTGAAAATTGGTTCAGATGGTAACCTCAGAGTGTATAGTCTGAACAATGAATGGTATGTTTCATGGCAGCTGAAAGGAGACACATGTTATATCCATGGAAATTGTGGACCTAACAGCGTTTGTAGTTCTCATCATAAAAATGGAAGAAAGTGTTCGTGCCTTCCAGGACACAGAAGGAAGAACCTTAGTGATTGGTCTTATGGTTGTGAACCTGTGTTTGTTCTCACTTGCAATAGAAGTGAGTCTACTTTTGTAGAGATTCCACATGTTGAGCTTTATGGTTATGATTCTAATTTTTCAGAACCTAGTACCTCTGGTTATTGTGAAAAATTGTGCTTAGAAGACTGTAGTTGTAAAGCATTCCAGATCTCATATGGTGATGGCAAGAATGATTTCAAGTGCTACATCAAGACACTATTGCTCAATGGCCGGAAAAGACCATTTTTCAAGGGAAAATTGTACTTAAAAGTGCCTAAAAATCATAGCATTTTTCATGGAGAATCCATTGTTGCAGATGAGCAAGTTTGTTCTGTACAGATTCAAAGAGGTTATGTGGGAGATCATGTGAACAGGTTTGTGAGGTTTTTTGTTTGGATTGCTATTGCTATTGGTGCTTTTGAAATGGTTTGCATTTTTGTGGTCTGGAGCTTCATTGCTAGGACTCGTCGAAAGTCTTCTATGGATCAACAGGGCTACCATGTTATGACAAATAGATTCAGAAAATTTAGTTATTCAGAATTGAAGGAGGCAACAAAGGGGTTCAGCGAAGAGATTGGAAGAGGAGCTGGAGGGGTTGTGTACAAAGGCATTTTATCTGATGAAAGACATGCTGCAATTAAGAGACTCAATGATGCTCAACAAGGAGAAGGAGAATTTCTTGCTGAAGTGAGTATTATTGGAAGGCTTAACCATATGAACTTGATTGAAATGTGGGGATATTGTGCTGAGGGAAAGCACAGATTATTAGTGTATGAGTACATGGAAAATGGTTCGTTGGCAGAAAATCTCTCATCCAACATACTTGATTGGAGTAAGAGATATGACATTGCTCTTGGAACAGCAAGAGGTCTAGAATATCTGCATGAAGAATGCTTGGAGTGGATTTTACACTGTGATATAAAGCAACAAAACATACTTCTTGATGCTAATTATCAGCCCAAGGTAGCAGATTTTGGTTTGTCCAAGCTACTAAACAGAAATAACACCAACAATTCAAGTTTTTCAATGATCAGAGGAACCAGAGGATATATGGCACCTGAATGGGTTCTCAACTTAGCAATCACCTCAAAGGTTGATGTTTACAGTTATGGAATTGTTCTCTTGGAATTGATAACTGGAAAGAGCCCTACAAGCGGTGTCCAAAACATTGATGTCGAAGACTCATACAATGGAAGGCTGGTAACATGGGTGAGAGAGAAAAGGAGTGGCACATCTTGGCTAGAGCAAATAATTGATCCTGCAATTGAAACAAATTATGATGAGTGTAAGATGGAGCTTTTGGCTAAAGTGGCTTTGGACTGTGTAGAAGAAAACAATGATATTAGGCCCACCATGAAGCAAGTTGTAGAAATGCTTCAAAGCACCGAAACTGATCATCTTTGGTAACACTGAGTGCCCCAAGTTATATATTTGATTCTTTATCGTTACTCAATGCATATTTATTTGTACTCACTGCAGAAAATGAGGGAAATCTCTTACACGATGTTAGTAAACAAAGTACGTTTTACATTTTGAAGCTTATACTATTTTTTAATCTCCGTTCTGTATTTTTCTTTTTCATGCTTTAGTATTAGCAAGTCTAATTTGAAAGCTCTTTTTTTATAAGATAGATAAATTTTCTTTGTTTCAAGTTTTATCGTTAACCTGACCTCTTCGATCGAAACAAATTGAGATGATAACTTCTTAACAATTACTCGCTAGTAAGTAGTAGTAACTCATTAATAGGAGTCAGAGTAAGAAAAATAGAAAACACAGACAATAAGATAACTATAAATTAGGCTTAAATACATTTTTCATTTATGTATAATATTTAATATTTTTATTTTAGGTTTCTAACTCATTTTTTTTGTCCCTGTGGTTTTTCCTGTTTTAGTCCATTCCGTCTGTTTAAAAGATATTCATGTGACAAATGGGGATATGTGATTTCTAGTGAATATTAACTGACATGAAGTATAAAATTCTCAATTGCTTTTTTGTTTTGTGAAAACAGCCTCAAAATGTGAAAGTAAAAGAAGATGTGATCACCAATTTTATTTGTCACACCACCTACCTCACTGTCACTAGATTTCTCATTAATTTGTAAATAAACCCACTATGTTCAACCCTTTAGTAGGACAATGTTCCTCTATCTATTTAAGTTATGCCTGAAAAAAAAAACTTAAATATGTTTTTATACATGTAATTTAATTTTTTTTTTATTTTCTGTTCTTGTAATTTTTTTGAATTTTAGTCTTGTAATTTAAAGTTTATATTTTCATATTTAGTTATTAAAAAAAATTTGTTAAGTTTTTTGTTTATATAGTTATTATTTATTTCATTTTTCGTTTCTATGATTACTACTTTTCTTAATTTATAGTCCTCGTAAATTATTTTTCATAAAGATTATAAATAAAAAGAATGTAATTTACAAACATTGTATATATAAAAAACAAATTAAAAAAGAAGAAAGATAAAATGAAAATTTTAAAGGACTAGAAATTAAAAACTGGGGACCAAATAGATATTTTCTTAAAAATATATAAAAAATAAGTGGACACCAATATAGTTGGTAGGTGGGGTTTTTGAAATCAAAATAAGGTGCTTTTTGTGCTTGGAATTCTATAGATTGTATCTTTAACGATGGGAAAAAAGTGTTTTGTGGGGTTTAGGAGTTGGAATTTTGCCTTGAAAGAAGTGGCGGCCTTGGGTGGGACTTGGGAGAGAGATATACGAAAGAGAAGTTGAAAGAGTAATAGTTTGTCGTAGTTTTTAACTCCACAAAATTAAAAAGAAGGAAGATTTTATATTCTATACCAGGTTAATAAATGTTATAATAAAGAGTGATGACAAATGTAAACACTAATTTTAATTATCTACTTTTATTATGAATTTTGAATTTATTCAAAAAATTAAAAAATATTAAATTTTATTATTTCTAACCTATTTTAATCACATAAAAATATAAATACACAGAAATTAAGTTGAATGCCTTACCTCTCTGGGTCAACTATGTCATACTCTCTTCGATAAAATTGTCACTTTGATGTTTTGTTTTCATTTTTTTGTTTCAGAATTCACATAAAAAAGTTTTGTAGATCAATTTTATTATGAGGTTTTAACAAGTTTTATATTTCTTTTTCGCAAAGACCTATAGACAATGAAATCTTTAATAATGTACTATGCTCTCTGATTCGAGTGATCATTTATTCCGGGCTCATTATTATATAAAACCAATTAGGTATGATTGCTTTTACAATTACAAATTATTCACGTCGACATGCAATTAAGTGTATGATTGCTTATTTTAATCAATTTATATTTTCTATCCAGGAGGTTGAGGTTAATAAACAAAATGATATTTAAAGCTAGAATGGAATTCTGATGTGGCTGCGACGGCAGCATGTGGCGGCTGCTCCCGCTTTCTTTCCGCCTTCCTTCCTTTCGGCCTTCCTTCCCATTCCATGATTTTACTTAAAAATTATAAACCCTTCAAACATAAATTTACATGTCTTTCACTTCTCTCTCATCGATGTCATATTTTAAATTAAAACAAACACAGAAATTAGTAGGTTTATGATGTCATACTTTAAATTAAAACAAACACAAATCCACAAAGATATAACATCTCTACTTTAGTAGGTTTTCCGAATCCAAAATCAGTTACATAAACATAGAACTTAGGTGACTCTGTAACTACTGCTACACTTTCCTATCCGAATATCTTCCTATTCATTTCCTTACCATTTTCTGCACTTTCAACATGTTCTTGTTGTATTCTCGCAGCATTTGGAAATAAGGAATTTATTGTAAAAGCCAAAAATTCTCAGATCATTTAGAATAACTGTTACATCATTTAGAAATAATTTCTTTATTGCAAAAGATAAATAAAAAAAAAAACTCACATCATTTAGAAAAATGATTCTGAAAAGTCTAAAACTCACATCATACATTTATTGTGTGTTCTAAGAGTATTATAAAATGTTAAGTCCCACATTATTTAAAATTTCAATGGTGAGACTTATTTTGTGTAATTTAAAGTATATATTTTAATTTTTAGTTATTAAAAAATTTTTGTTAAGTTTTTTTGTTTATATAATTATTATTTATTTCATTTTTCATTTCTATAATTACTACTCTTTTAATTTATGTCCTTGTAAATTATTTTTCATAAAGATTAAAAATAAAAATAATATAATTTACAAACATTGTATATAAAAAATAAATTAAAAAGATGAAAGATATAATGACAATTTTAAAGGACTAGAAGTTAAAAACTTGGGACCAAATGGATATTTTCTTAAAAAAAATAAAAAATAAGTGGACACCAATATAGTTGGTGGGTGGGGTTTTTCAAAGCGAAACAAGGTGCGGTTTGTGCTTGGAATTTCTATCGTGTGTAGAAAAAAAGTGCTTTGGGGGTTTAGGAGTTGAAATTTTCCCTTGAAAGAAGAGGCCTTGGTTGAGAGAGATATATGAAAGAGAAGCTGAATGAGTACTAGTTGGTCCTATCATATTTTGTGGTAGTTAATTTTTAACTCCACAAAATTAAAAACAAGGAAGATTTTATATTTTATACCAGGTTAATAAATGTTATAATAAAGAGTGATGACAAATGTAAACACCAATTTTAATAGTGTTATATTTTTTATTTAGTTTATGATGATTTTTGAATTTATTTAAACAATTTAAAATATTAAATTTTATTATTTCTAACCTATTTTAATCACATAAAAATATAAATACACAGAAATTAAATTGAATGCCTTACCTGATCTGGGTCAAATATGTCATAATCTCTTTGATAAAATTGTCACTTTGATGTTTTTTTTTCATATTTTTTGTTTCAGAATTCACATAAAAAAAGTTTTGTAGATCAGTTTTATTATGAAGTTTTAACAAGTTTTATATTTCTTTTTAGCAAAGTCCTATAGACATTGAAATCTTTAATAATTTACTATGCTATCTGATTCGAGAATGATCATTTATTCTTGGCTCATTATTATATAAAAACAATTTCTGTTGGTAGTATAAGGTATGATTGTTTTTACAATTACAAATTTTTCACATCGACATGCAACTTATGATTGCTTATTTTATAATCAATTTATATTTTCTGTCCAGAGCTTGAGGTTAATAAGCAAAATGATAACTAAAGAAAATTATTTTCACGAGTTAATAATCTCCCTCTTTGCCTCACTCTCTCTATTAATCTCCCAACTTTCTCACATTCCTCACCCTTTCAAGTGCCTATCCAATCAGAAAGAAAAATTGTTCTTATACATATGAGAAATTATCCAAAATTTAAGTCAAAGAAAGCACAAAAATAATGTTTAGAGTGAGACTCGAAAGGAAGAAAGAGCAATTTCTTTGATTTGGGCTTAGAAATGTCCACTGTATTTATAAATTTAGTTTTTGATTCCTCTTTCTCTCACTATCTATCAAACAGTCTTGATTTTTAAGACTTTTTTTTTTTTTAAAACTGAAATAACATTAAATTTAGTTAATTAATCATATTTTAATAAATTTTTATAAAGTTTATTGATCATATTCTCTTCAACTTTTAATAAATTCATTAAAAAAAATATAATATAAAAATTAAATTTACCAAAACATTTTAGTTGACTAGGTACATTGAAACTTCTAATAAATTCACACTTCATTAAAAAATGTATAAAAAAAATGATTTTAATAAGGTTTGATTGACCAGATTTCCTTCCACTTTTAATAAATTTATTATAAAAATTGAATAGAAAAATTAAATTTGTTAAATTTACGCAAACTTTTGATTGACCAGATTTATTCAAACTTCTAATAAATTCACACTTCATTAGAAAATATATTAAAAAATGATTTTATATTGTGAACCATCTAAATTCAATTTTGTAAGAATTTTAAGAAATTAGTAATAAAAATCAACAAATTTATCACAATACTTTATGATTAGTTGATTTTGAAAAAAAAAAAAAAACTTTACACTGATGTTGCCGTCTTTTCTCAACAAAATAATTAAATAAAACAGTATCATCCTGATAAATATTTTATTTGTCACAATAAATCAAATATTTTAACATTTTAATATTTTAAAATTTAGATAATAGTTGATTACAAATATTTCTAAAACTACTATCTTAAAAATTCTAAATCTGTTTTCTTTTAGAATAGTTTTTAAAATCCATTTTTATAGTTATTATATTTTGGAATCACTATTTTTAATATCATATTAAATGAGAAAATAAAATAATTTTATAAATTATTAAATAATTTCATAATTATATGAATTTTAATATTTTATATTTGAAAGATAAAAAACAAGCAGCGAGAATATGAGAAATTGAATAGGTTAAAAGTGTTTTATATATAAAGGAAATACTTCTTTTTTTAAAGGAACCGGAACAACCCCTTCACGTACACTCGTATCTTTGTAAGAAACTTTAAAAAAAAGTGAAAGAACAAATTTTAGACAATTCCCTTGAGAAAATTGGCACGTTTACCATAGTCAAAGATTCTTAAGTGTATTTCATAATTTCCATACATTGATCCTATATTGAATCATGATCTTTAAGGTATTAGAGCTAGAAACCTTTAAAATATATTAGAGCAAAAGCATAAAAAAAAAATTAAACTATGTCAAAATATCCTCAAAATCTCACTCTTCTCTATTTTGAGATCACCAATAAGAGTGTAAAGAGAAGACCACCGTGAGGTTGTTGGGATGTGTTGAAACATCGCAATAACAATGCCTAAAAAGCAAATGGTGAAGAGGTGGCACACATGGCGGCTAAAATAGAGGAGTTGGAGATGAAGACGGATGAGGTTGTTTTGACAACTAAGGTTGTCATTGTAGAAGAGTCAAAGATATTAGTTGTGTGAGTGCTTGTATAGCTTAAAGAACTGGTATTAACCGTTTAATGAGTCTTGCTTCAAATCAAGTCTAAAAGTTTTCATTATAGCAAGTAGTTTAGTGCAAGACATTGAATGATCCTTTGATGGTTGAGATGGTATGAGTTTTGGTTATGGTTGTGGTTCAAGCGTTGGTAATAGCAAAAGAGGTTGACAATGTTCCTAAGTTTAGAGGAACAAAAAGAAATCTTCTACGTTTTGTTTTTGAACTTCCTTAAAATAACTTCTTACCAATTAAGATATAATGTGTGTTTATAAACTTATATGTCATCTCTTAATTTTACGATATGGGACATTGTTTGTATCCCAACATTCACAAGTCTTTCCTACCTTCATATGTTTAAGAGATTGTTGAGAACAAGATGACAAAAGTTGAAAGAGTTCCTATAGATATGTTGTACATGGAAAACTTCTAATAAAACTGAGATGTTGGTCTTGAAACTAACCTTGTATAGATTCTCTTTGTTGAGAAATTTATGGTATATCTTAGCTTCCTTAAAAAAATACAAAACGGGTTCTTCAGGATGTTCTAGTCTATAATAACAACAAAAATAATGTCATTGAAAATATCTTTGTCTGAATTTTCATAACAAACTTACCTTCAAGTTCAATTCCTAATGTCGTTGTGATGGTATTCACGTCAATTGTAATTATATGATGTTTAGATTGCATATATAACTTTTTTTATTGAGATTACGTAAATCATTCTTATATTTATTTGCTATTCCACTATTATTTTTTATACTATATGTTGAATGATATATGATTTAGAATGGAAGTTCTTTTCGCATACCTTTTATACATAGTTAACAAAAATAATTTTTTTTTGAAGGAAACAAAATTTGGAATAGAATTTGAGATTAATTTACTTCTTAATGTATAAAAAATTTCAACTATCTTTTTTAATATAGTTTTCTTTTATTATGTAATAATAATACCAATTAAAATATGTACATAATATGGTCAAAATTAAAAAATTTTGGAATCGAAAAATTTGAAATAATACATCAACAATATTAATATTAAAATAACTAAAGCTTACATACATTGTAGCTGAATAATAAAATAATGTTATTAAGATTAGGCACAAATAATCCCTTACTCAAAGGAAAAATTAACCAAGTCAATATAAATTAAATAGATTATAATGTCTATATTAAAAAAAAAAATACTAAACCTTCCAATATTGTTTATTCCATGCTCGTTTGAGGTATAACATGATAGAAGATTCCCGGTCACTACACTGCCCACATATATTATTTAGTATTTTAAATAGACTTTTTATTGGGAATCAAGTTTACTTGATATTGGGAATCAAGTTTCTAAATTATTGTCACAACATATAACGGCCGTTACATATAATGCCACCGCTAATAATGTCACTATCTAATGGTGAATATTTCCTTCAGTGATCACATGAGTCCTCTCGTGCACACTAGTGAAAAAAATACACCTTTAATATCGTGTCTTTAACGTTAAAAGTTACTTTCACGTCGGTTATCAACTGACATTAAAATATTTATAATTGACGTCAATAATATTTATTTAACGGTGAATTTAGTTTGAACCGATGTTAAAAAATATTTTTATTTTAAAAAGAATTCTTTTAATTTATATACAGACCTAAATTACAGTAGGTTTGTAAAATCATTATTAGAATGCACTCCAATCCAATACTAAATAATTTAATGCAGTCTAATATAAAAAATACTTAAAAAACTTAAACTAAAACCAGAGTTTTAGATTTCCATAGAATCTTACTAGAATTGCTAAACAATTAAAAAAATAAAATATGATACATTAAACACAGAAAAGAAAACTTCATAGATTTTTAATTTATAGACTCTCAAGTATTCTCACAATCCTCAAATATTCTCAGTTCATATATGTAAAGAGTCTGGAGAAAGGTTTTTATCTACTTAAACCAAACAGAACAAAAAATCTTAAAGTAACAACTATCTCAGAATGTTCCTTCCAACAAAAAAAAAGTCTTAAGTTAGCAATAAAATTAGTTGTTTAAATTTCTAAACAAATGATGATAAAATAATTGAAATTGTTTTATAATAATATATTGTATGGATCACGTAATTGCAGGAAGAATAGAAAACTACACAAGGCGTAAGAATATTGTGATTCATTATGGTAAAGATATTGTAAAAGTTTTGAAAGCAAAATATCATCTCTAGAGCAAACAGGGAATCAAGCAAGACAGTTTGTGTATAATGGGGTCGCTGCATTGCATATATAATGATTTTTGAGAATGTTTAGTAATTAGATTAAATTGATTTTGAACAATAAATATAACTTATTTTTTCTTTTAGTAGATCAAATGACATTTTATGGATAAAAAGTTAAGGAAAAAAAATTAAAAAACATTTACATTAAAAAGAAATAGTTAAAAGGAAACCCCTAAACCAATCCGCCCAACCGCGTAAAAACCCACACTTCCCAAAAGCATTTGTCCTTTAGAAATTGAATTTGGTTTGAAATGGGCTGAGGCACGTCATTAGGAGGAAATGCAAGCTGACCCACGAAATAATAAAGATAATATTTATTAATCATTATACTATATTAATGATTAAATTGAAATTTTATTTATCTATAAAAATATTGACTGTACGGGCTTAAAAAAATGGCTTATCAACACTGAATACTGCATATGCTGTAGCCATTAAGAAATAGTATCTCAAAATAAGATTAGCAGTAAGAAAATTATCCAACTTTACTATAATAAATAAGTGCATAATTTAATAGAAAAATTGAATAACATATCAAGGTTGAAGTCCTATGTCCAGATAAAGTAAGAATTCTCCGAGATAGAGGCTCCTATAGATGCTCTACATAAACCTTCAAAGAAATACAATAGATTAAATTTCAATTCATTAAACAGTTATTAGTAAGAAGAAAAGTTCAATATCACATGACTCGAAATGAGAAACATAAAGATATATAGTTAGTTAAAAATAGAGCAATTGGATGTCTCTATACGTGGTACTCACTTCTTTTTTTCTAAACATGGGATAGCAGAAGAAAATAATCACAAATAAAATTAACAAATCCTAAATAGCTGCCAAAGAATTAAATATTATTAGTATTGGAATTAATTAGACTGAAACGGTTACCAAGTTCCAAAGAAAAATCTTAATTCAGATAACATATATGAAAGGTACGTTATAAGTATCATGAGAGCAACCTTAATTGGAAAATTTTCAAAAAAAAAGATAAGACAATATTTTCAAAAATTGGAAACAGACTAGCCAAGGTGTAGCATATGTGACCTTAATATGAAGAGTGCCTTAGCTATTGCCAATTGCCTTGACTAAAAGGTATATAATAGAAGAAGAAGCCTGCTGACAAAGTGTGTTGCATTCTCAATATACCAACGACAAGACGCAAATAACGAGGTTAATTTATTTATCAAAACTGCAGCACCTCACGATAGACTATTAATATAAAATATAATTTGCACACAACTTTAAAATGATATTAATTAGATTGCTTAATATTTAGAACTAATGCAGTGTACTGTAGTACACGATAATGATACATTTTAAACGTATAAAAGTTAAATCCATTGCATATTCTAAAATTAATTCAAACGCAAAGTTAAATCCATCACAAAATAAATCGTGATTATAGTGTGATCCCAAATAAATATTACGTCACCTATATATCTTATTTTATTTCTAATTGAAGAAGGGATTAAATCGTGATTTTTTTCACATGATATTGTTTTTCACTATCTTTACTTTTTTATTTTAATTACCCATTTATCATTATGCTCACCTAAGTGTATGTGACAAGAGAGAAAATTATTTAATAAAAACTCCTAGTTATACTCCTCCAACATATCTCTTTCCTTTTATCGTTCTGCACCTTCTGATTATGACGCTCCCTTCATTTTTCTCTTTTGTGACTCATTAGATGCCCCATATTCCTCTTTCCTTTTACCATTCTGTGACAACTGCGCCTTCGTAAAGCATGATTCAATTGAAGGAAATTGAAATTATCAAGCACAAGTAGGTGACCCTTCACACCAAACAGAAGAACACATAAAAGGAATATTGGAATCAATTAGCCAACTAAATAACTTGATCAACTGAAATCATTTATCTACTCATTTTACAGGAAATCAGCAAGCTAAGCAAGGAAGGAAACAATAATATCAATGAGCTTTTGGTCGTCTTGCTTAGATCAAAATCCATTCCAAGGCTGAACCTAACATGAATGTGGCAAGAATATTCACCGACATGAACCACCTGATTCACAAGAAAAAATGTTACAAAACCTCTGAATTACTTGACCAATGTGTTGGACTTAAAGCTTGAAGATGCTTTGGTGTCTCTCTTGGTGTTTTTGCTTTTGATGTAATGTAATTTTGGTTTTCCTTAGATGAAATGTAATTAGGAATTATCTATGTATTGATTGTTTAGTTTAGGCATGGATGTGGTTGTTCTTTGTTTGGATGCCCTAGAGAGTCTTGCAATCTTGTGTGATTTCTCATGTGTCAAGTGTTTGATTTCCCTCTCTAAAACAGTTTGAAAAACCTTTGGTAACCAATGAGGTAATAGATTACCAACAGTAGGTAATAGATTACCAACAGTAGGTAACAAAGTGTGGAAATCCACTTGTTGCTTAATTTCACCCTAGATGCACTCCGAATTGGCTCTTCGTGTCTTCATGAGTTTTGTAGCTCTATCAATCCTCTTTCATTTGCAACAAACCAGAGCTCAAAACGATATCTATAGAAGAAGTTATGCTAATTTTGGTGAAAGTGCTCAAGCAGGTGCGCCCAGGCGCAACCAGGGGCATTACTCACTGGAGTAATCGATTACCAACAGTTGGTAATCGATTACCATGGCCAAAAATCTCCAGAAATGCATTCTTTGCTGGAGTAATCGATTACCCTTCCTTGGTAATCGATTACCTTGTTTCAAAATCTCCAGAAATGCATTCTTTGCTAGAGTAATCGATTACCTGAGTTTTCCTCACTGGAGTAATCGATTACCCTCCCCTGGTAATCGATTACCATGTTTGAAAATGCACCCAGAAATGCTGTAACGGCTAGTTTAATCGATTACCCACTTACTGTAATCGATTACTTAGACCGTTGAGCCCTCAGATTGCCCAAATTGAGGCTCTAACGGTCCAATTTGAGGCTCCATCTGAGTCTATAAAAGTTGCTATTTCGAAAATCAATGTGTGGGTCTTGGAATACACTTTCATATACTCTCTAAAGAGAGTTTATCATTTTATCCAAGAAACTCATAAAGAACTTCAAGAGTTCTGAAAGAAGTTTTCATAAAAGGCAACTTGATTCATATTACTGATTGGGTGGCATTCATTGTGTTGTTATTTGTGATCAGAATCTACACTCCAGGTGTTTTCTAAACTGATCTTTTGTTTGTCAATTTGATTGTTGAGTTATTACTCTAGGAGAGAGGTCTCTCTGGATAGAGTAAGAGTATTTGAGAAGTGTTTTCTCAAAGGTTTGATCTTGGGTGTGCCAAGGTCAGTGAAGAATGGTTCTTTGGGTTAAAGAACTGGTTTGGGTGTTTTGATTTCGTTTTTGTGTTGCTTGTTGCAGAGTGAATGTAAAAGAACACAAAAGGGATCATTTGATAGTGGAAAACCAATTGCAACAGTTGTTGGATTGGGACTGGATGTAGGCAGTTGGCTGAACCAGTATAAATCACTGTGCACTCTTCTTCTTCCTTACACTCATTACCATTTACCTTACACTGCTATTATCATTGTTTAAATTCTGCAAGTTGTTTGGTAACTGAATTGGTAATTAACTCAGTAATTAACTTGGTAATCAACTTAAACTGGAAAGGGTAGATACAAACATTGTATAAACTGAAAATTGATTACAAACTGATTTTTTGATTATTCCTTTGTTAATTCCGTTGTAAATTTTGAATATACTCTGTTTGAATTAAAAGGAATTAGAAACTCAGAAAAATAGGCCAAAGTGAACTAGAATCTATTCACCCCCCTCTAGATTCATACATAGGGACCAACACAATGCATATGAGCAAGCAATATACCTGCAAATGGCTAGCAACGTTTTCTCTTGTCAGCCATTGGACATTCATCAAATCTAACTTCGGGATATACATGCAAAAAACTACTGACCTTATTCTGTATAATACACCATCTAAACTTGAGATCATTATCACTTGGAGGGGATAAACAATCAAAAACAGGGGATGAATTTGACCTTCCCGTGGCAATGTTAAAGGTGATTGAGAGATCTTAAGATAGTAAAAGATTGATACTTGGAGAAATAGGACTTATGGGAGATAGAAATGGTCTCTTTACAAATGGATGGTTTAATAGCTAAGCAGTTGTTGGCCGTTTGTTTGGGTTAACTTGTAAGCATTAAGAATGAAATTTTGGTCATCTATTGATAAAGAATCTGGAACAGGTGGAGGTTGACCCTTGCCAATGTGAAATAGTGCTCGCATCTGTTGTAACAAATGAGAAAAAAAGTACTTATCATCAATTATCTAATTTCAACAATATAGTTAGAATTTGGAATTTGCTATGGCAAGATTCTGAGTTGAGAAAGTTGATTTGCTGAAGAAAGATACCTTTGCAATCTAAAATCTACAAGCTTGACAGACCCATTAGCATCAACCAATATATTGCCACACTTGATGTCCTTAAAAATTTAAAATTTTTGATGAATTAACCATTTATAATATTTCAGTCAGCAATTTCCAACCACTGCAATCCAACTTTGAACGGACCCAAGTGGGGCATGCAGGACAAGGCCCCTCCCCCTCTCTCAAACTTATACTAATTATTTATATACATACAAAATATATTAAGATTAAGGTGATAAACCTTATCTTTGCATTCAGATGAAGCATGTTGCGAAAGAAATGGTCACTGCAAACACACAAGGAGGACTTGTAAGTCTGTTAAAGCAACCAACAATTTAAGGCACAGGATAGTGCCAATGTGTTACCGCAAAGCTTCTTCTTCATACTTGGGTCATCAAACCACCACATACAAACAAACAGGTCCTTAGTTAGTTATAAACTAAGAGCAAAATATTATAAATGAAACCACAATTTGTCTCAAGCTTGCTCTAATCAAGTTACCATATTTATCTGAAGTGTGACTTGAACAGGTTCATACTGAGTTAGGAAAGGCGTCTTTAGATGGAAACCTAGAAAATTAATTGCATGAAAATGAAGCAAACTTTGATGCTAGTTAGTAAACTTGAAGCAAAACAGGGTTTGAGGTATATTTTTAGGGATTCTAACTCTTGTAATCCATGTTTTAAGGAGTAGACTTGATAGATGATTCTCCAAAGCACAATCTTATGGACAGTAGTCATCAACGCATCACATTGAATATAAAATTTATTTTGGTAATTCCTAAATATGATGAATTAGCTTGACGCTGCTCAATAAGAACTCATTCAACTTTGTAATTTAACTTATTATCCCAAAAAGCCAATTAGTAGAGGATTAATCAGCTAAAATTAACCAAATCCCACAATATACAGATGGGGCTCATTAATCAGCCAAAATTAACACTTTAACGAGGTAAAAAAGAGAGAACTGTATGCAGAGGTGAAATGCAGATGCAATACTAACCTTGGGCACGAGAGAAGTGTATGAATAGGGTTAACCACGATGAGAGAACCGCCACCTCCAACAACGGTGGGAGGATGATACTGTGACGGCGGGCACGTGAGGAGGGCGAAGGGGGAAAATAACGAAGATGGGGAGGAGAATGTGCAAGATGGGGAGGAGAATGGAGGGGAATGTGCAAAACTGAGTTGGGAGCCAGAGAAGAAGAGATGCTATTGCGAAAATGTGAGTAGGGCGAAAGGGGAAAGTGATTAAAAATCAACTTTTTTGACGACGGTTATTTTGCAACCCGACTTTAGATGTACTTACGACGTGGGTTTTAGAATGAACCGACGTTGAAAGATAAATGACAGCGGTTTACCCTTCACCCGACGTTGTATGCCCATATTACACTAGTGGTGGTTGCATTGGAAAGAGGAATAAGTATAGAATCATATCCAATAATATAGTTTAATGATTCGTGTGTTAGTAACTTTTATAAGGTATGAGTTTTACATCAAAATACTACTTGTCCATGTGCCTTCAACTTTAATCTTTTAAAAGTATTTATTACATAACCTGTAGTAGGATGTAGGTTAAATTTAATCACGAGGAAACCACTTAAAAAAATTTGAGAGAAAACTAAGAAGTTTAATGCTTGAAATTACCAGCCTTTACTCTTTAATTTGAAAACATTAATTATACCTGATAATGTCTACAATAATATACGATCATACACAAAGGTGTTACATAAGTGTTACATTATTAGTGCGCATCTTTGCTACTACAACATTCAATGTAGTAAGGACTGGATTCCCATGATCAAATTTTTCTCACCATCTATTAGATGGTTTTTCTACTCCCGTTGTTCCCTTATTTTCCTCAACCAAATTCAATATAATTAGAAGGTGTTTCACATTTTCAAAACCCACGCCTAAGAAAGACAATCTTTTAACTTGGACCCTGCGATACCTTTTTACTTATAAGATAATATCATACTTCATACTTTGTTTTCCTAGAAATTATGTTTAATTGAATTATAGAACAATGTAGCTTTTTCTAGCAATGAGTTACTGCTTCCATATTAGTAATTTATTACTTTTATTCCCAAAATAATTTGTGCAAACTCATACATTCAAAGATAGTTCATGTTGTTCCGAGTAAAATAGAATAACCCTTTTACCTTGTCAATTCACCATAATAGAAATTACAAGGTAATGGACTAAGTTATTTTTAAAGTTGTAATATGATAAATCATATAGTTAAGGAATTCTCTTATTGAATTTCATACTTAAATTGTAATTCATGAAGGCTCATATTGCCTGAAAAATAATGATCATTCCATCATTAGTTGACATACTTAGCTCTTCTAATGCACACAAGTTTGGAAATGTCAAATTTTGCACTTGGGAGTTCAATAAAACTTGGTAGCCAACTAGGATAATGAGCCAACTATCCCAAACCGTATTTAAAAAAATAACAAAATTCATTAGTAAAATGACGTCATTTTCGAGCCCTTAAAAATTAAATGATGATACGAGGTTGTTTTACTAGAAGTTATTGACGCTAAAAGAAAAAGAGGGACAAATGGCTCGAGGGTTTCACAATCGAGGAAACTGAGCTTGAAAAAAAATTTGAATCCTTCTGCCCGTCCTATGGAAACATTTGAGTGTCCCCTGTACTCCATCTCCATTGCTGAAAGTGAGAACCTTCTCCACTCCATCTCCATTATTGAAAGTGAGAATCATCTCCACCTTCATTGTCCCTTTCCAGTATTTTTAGTGTGAAAAATTTTTTCTTGCTGATACGTGTTTATGGTGTGCGTCATATAGAACATGTTAAGGTTTAGGGTCTACACATTTTTCAAATGATTCTGTGGGTTGTGTGTTGTATACTTTCAAATATAGTTCATGTTGTTCTGAGTAAAATAGAATAACCCTTTTACCTTGTCAATTCACCATAACAGAATCAAATTAAAAGGTAATGGAGTAAGTTATTTTCAAAGTTGTAATATGATAAATAATTTAGTTAAGGAATTCTCTTATTGAATTTCATACTTAAATTGTAATTCATGAAGGCTCATATTGCCCAAAAAATAATGATCATTCCATCATTAGTTGACATACTTTGCTCTTCCAATGCACATTTGGAAATGTCAGATATTGCACTTGGGAGTTCAATAAAACTTGGTAGCCAGCTGGGATAATGAGCCAACTATCTCAAATCGTATTTTGACAAAAAATAAAAGCAAAATTCATTAGTAAAATGATGTTATTTTTTGGCCCTTAAAATTTAAATGATGATACGGCGTCGTTTTACTAGAGGTTATTGACGCGAAAAGAAAAAGAGGGGCAAATGGCTCGAGGGTTTCACAATTGAGGAAAGTGAGCTTGAAAAAAATTTTGAATCCTTCTGCCCATCCCACGAAAACATTTGAGTGTCCTCTATGCTCCATACATATTTGAAAATATTTGAATCCTTTTGTGATAGAATTTGTATACTTTTGTGAAACATGTTGTATACTTTTTTCATTCACTAAAGGATGTTGTATACTTATGTGGTTACTGTTAATTACAGATTGTGATATTCTTTTGCAATTTATGAGATGGATTTGGTTTTGTATACTTTTGTGAAATTTGTTGTGTACTTTTGTGAAACATGTTGTATACTTTTTTGGTTAATGTTAATTTTAGATAATGATTTTCTTGGTTTTTGTTTTACAATTAATGAGATGTATTTGGTGTTGTGTACTTGCCTGAAACATGCTGTATAAATTTTTGAAGCATGTTGTGCACTTTTTGAAGCTTGTTGTATACTTTTTTGAAACATGTGGTATACTCTCCTTCAACATGTTGTTTACTTTTTTTAGCATGTTATGTACTTTTGTTCAACATGTTGTATAGTTCTTTTCTACATGTTATGTACTTTTCTTTAACATGATGTTTACTTAGCTTCAATATGTATACTTTTCCTCTGCATGTTGTGTACTTTTGTTCAACATGTTGTATACTATTGTGCAACATGTTGTCTACCTTTCTTCAGCATGTTGTCTACTTTTCTTTAACTTGTTGTTTACTTATTTCCATCATGTTGTTTAATTTTCTTCAGCATGTTATATACTTTTCTCAAAGATGTTATGTTCTTTTGTTCAGCATGTTGTAAACTTTTCTGATACAAGTTTGATACTTTTGTGAAGCATGTTATGCATTTTTCTGAAGCATGTTGTATATTGTTGTGATTTCATTTTTCAAGTAATATTCTTTATATTTTCATTCATTGTAGTAATGGCACCAAAATGTAGCAACAACATTAGGAACCCAAAAAAGTCCAAGCAAAATACAAGAGAAGTAAGTGCATTTAGTGGACAATTAATTATTTTTCTGTTTTAGATTAACAATTTATCTTTGGTATTTTATCATTTGTAGCAAAAGTTAGTATCTTGTTTTTCACGAATAACAAAAATAACATTCTCCACAAAGAAACAATTTTGTTTATGGGTTTTTGATACTTTTTTTACATGTCGAAGTTCAACAATTGTCGAACAGTTCGTTCATTCATTGGTGATAATGTATGATGTCGACCATCATTGCTTAGATACACCATTTTCCTTGATTAGAGTATGGACTAGCCACTTTAGTTCTATATTTGGATTTCCACATCACGGTACAATGTTTGATGCTATGTTTCAAAGCTAATTATAATTTGTTAAAATTTTGTAAATAGGTTAGAAGATCCAATTGTGGCTGAGAAGGACCCAAGATTTGAGATATTTTCAAGGAAAACTTTGAGGTTCTTCATTGCTTTATTGTCAATGTTTCCATCATTGACAATGAAGCAATGAAGAACCTAAAAAACCTTTGCAGTATCACGATAAGTTTGACTTTTATGAAAGATCAGAATTCTTTGTAGAGGTTTTGAAAAATAAGTAAACTCATATAAGGAATGCAACCTCAAATGTAAACCCCCAAACAGATAGATCGTGATGGCGTTTCTGCATATGGGTCTGCTTCCAAGTTCAATTTTCCAAAAGTCCAATTGATGTCATGTATTCAGTTTTGTGTATAGTTTAATTTCACATTACAAAGAGGGGTTTGATTTGGTTTAATTTCGATCATTTCCTTTTGAAATTAAATCTGTAATCTGCATTACTGAACATTTATATAATTTGTTGTTATCGTTTTTAGGCATGAATGCCAAAGTGAAGTATGGATAATTCACCTAGTGTATGATATGGAAGATGTGGTCATTATGAAGCAACCTGGAGCAAGAAGTGTTGTACAAAGAATGAACAACCATGAATTGAGTTGATTTCTGGGAAGCAGCAACCATGGAAAATGTCTTCATTGTTTAAAATGTATATGTTGATTGAGAACATAACTATATTAATCTTTCAAATACTTTTTGTTACCGTGTGCAAATTATGTTTGAATTACGTTCTTGACTGATTAAAATTTCAATGACAGTGTATAAATTCTTCATAATGTATATATGACTCTCATGTTACTTTGGTTATATTCTAGTCTATTATATAACTATCCCAATGATTATTTTACAATTCTACTAATATTAGGTATGTCTTTGGGTCAAACCAAGTGAAGTAGCCAAATTAGTTCGTTAACTTACCCAATTATTTTTTTTTATACAATAAGTAGTGGTTATTCGATAAACAAATTGAACCATTCATATTCATTGATTTATCTAGAACACATAAATGTAACAAAGAAAAAGTGTTATACTACTCAGAAATATTAACTAATTGACCTTTCATAATATACAAAAATAATATTCTTTTTTGTCAATACTCTTGATTGCAAGGAAAATTTTTTCAAACTTTGGCGGTTAATATTTTATTGTTCATAAGATTAATTTTAAGCCATAAAATGTAAGATATGAAATCAAATCTAAATTATATGTTTCTATTGAATACATATTTTTCATTAGAAAGTACGAGAATTGGATGTCTAACTTTCAACGACATTTTTTTATATTATCAAATTTCTAATCTTACAAATTGTCTCCATAAAAGGTATAAATATTTTTCAGAAAAATGAACTGAAGTAATTGGTTAATATAATATAACCAAGTGCTAAATTTTGAAACATAAATAACAATTAGGTGGCATTGCAGGTATCTCTAAATAACATATATACTGCATGCATCTGTATTTGATGGTTTCATAAAAATAAAATAAATCTCTAATATTCTACCAAACTCCCACAAAGGTTCTTCTCCAACAGCTTTCTAGCCATGTTCTCCACCCTAATATCATAAAAAACAAAACATATATGTTGAACCAATGATAGAAAATAAAGATAAACTATCTACTTCACTTGTTAATTCATCTTTGCTTAAACTATAAAAGGTACCAAAGAAAAAACATCAAATTTATTTATATTCCTAAATACCCTTAATCATTAAAGATTGATTCAAACACTAGATGTTAATACACTCAACTTTAAATACAGTCTAATAATTTCTAGCATACTTTTGCAAAAGAAGCATTATTCTACCATAATTTAACATAAATCATATTAAAAAAATTGAACTAGTTCAAATACAAATTGAAACATGCTTCCTCTTTTAAGTCATGATTGTTGCTGAGCTTGTTGACAAGACAAGCTCTGGTAGTAGAATTGGAACTAAAATAAAAGAAATTTAAGTTAAATAATTATAAGCTTATATTTATCTAATAATTAAATAATTATAAATAAATTTTAAGGCACTTACAAAATTTGGATTCGAGGATCGTACATCAATTTCAAAGTGATAGATATCATGTAACACTAATATACAACTATAACCATCGTACATTCTAGGGAAAATATCAAAAAGATTTGTTTCCTACAATGAAAACTTCACTACTTTATACATAAATATACACTTTCAAAGGATTTCAAAACTCACTTAGTTTTAGGTTACAATACATTGAAAAAAAGGACATTTATAAGTTGTAGAATTTTTCTTCAGATAAAACGGCTACAACTATGATGCCGAAACTCGTTGATCTTAATTTAGAATTGTATCCATCAGCTTTCAAGAGCTTCTCTAGCAATATTCTGTTTGTGAACCATTCTCCTTTAATCTGCATGACATATTCCATGTATAGCCTCAATTAAAATATGCATTCCACAAAAAATCAACATAACTCAACTCTACAAGAGAATTACACATACTAAGTAAGTAAGTGAAGAGGCTAAGACTTAAAGAGTTAAAGACCAAACCAAGAACCCTTTAGGAATACAATAATTGACGTGAAGACCAAATGAAAAAACATAAATGCGATAATAATAAATAGTAGACAGTATAAATTATTATAAATGTTTTATAACAAAAATCAATATTTTGATGGAAGTTTAAAAACATGTTTTTTCAAACCTTGCTTATCATTCCAAAGTGTTGCATCATATCTATTTAGAAGAATGTCAAGGTCAGGCTATATTAATAGAAAGTAAATTGCTTAGATAAACAGACAATGGTGAATGCAAATCTCAATAGATATCAAGAACAAACCTTCTAGTAAATTTTGAATAGAGAAAAGAATAGTTCAGCAATCATAAGTTGAAGAGCACTTGTCCGGTAGAATCACACAAGTAGAACAATTATTAGTTTGAAGAGAATGTAGTAGATGAAAATCGTTATTCTCGTTGGTCAAAAATAGCTACTCATGTCGGTCAAAAAACACTATTCTTGTCAACTATAGGCCCAACATGGTAGGTAGGAGACGTGAAAAATTAAGATTCTTCAAGTTGGTAATGGAACCTCAAAGAACTGGCGTAAAAATTTCGCATTTTTTACGTCAGTTAATTAAACAACCAAATAATAAAAAAAATGGACTTTCTACATCCATTGTGAATACAACAGTTGTAGAAAGTCCATTTTCTTTTACTTTCATTGATCTTTAGAGGTAATCACGATCTATTTCTTATCACGTCTATGTAAACTAAAAGAATGCGCGTAAAGGAAATGTTCCGTAACTAGTTACTAGATTTCTAGATTTCATCAAATTCATCAATACTTTACACAACCTAATACTGAAGTTGATCAATGTCTACATATGTATGAACCATGATAAATTTGATAAGCAATGGCTACGAGGATTGGAACCTGGTCAATAAGAAACAATTGAGTAAACAAATGAAACTAGTCTTAATCGGACTTAACATCAAAGTAAATAATATGAAATTGGGTTTAACAGGAAAGTAAACAAAAATACCTAGAAGCATAAGCAATTGAGTCCTACGCAGCAACCCAAGTAAAGAAATCATTTCACTTTTATCCAACTGAAACTCAATTGAAATTCTAGTTATCTTATCCATATAGGCAAGGAGGTTTAACATAAAGGAAAAAAGTATCGTCAAATACCTATGACAATTGTCAAGGAAAAGGACTAACAAAGCTTTCTTCATTTTCTAAATTAATCAAATAACAAGTGCTAAAAAAGAACCATTTAGTTTAATGCTTTAAACATCAATATGATATTCTGATAATCACTAAATTTGAAAATGTTAGCCCATACGAAAACGGGAAGAAACATGTCATTGTCAACCACTCTTCAATAAAGGATAAAGTTAGAAAGTGTGCCTAAAATAGCTACTTAGGAGCTACTTAATAACAGATATCAACTCACGTGGTAGAAGGGTCTTTTAGAGTTGATTCTCATACTCAATCCCAACAACAAATTCATTTGGAGAAAATGTTGCATGAACAAAAAGAACATTATCTCCAAAATCATTTGTAGATTGTTATGAACCATTTTAATGTGAAAATAAAATATAATATACTTATATATATTCATCTCTCAAGCTGGTAGGTTGAATTTGATCTCGCTCCAAATAGGTAGATTCAATCTCTAACATTAGTAAAGCATGAAAAACTGCATTTTCACACTCTGAAAAGCCATGAAGTCTTACCCTTGCAACTTAAAATGTACCTATCATAAATCTAAGAATAGAAGGGGAAAAAAAAGGAAAATGGATAGAGAGAAAGATGAAGAAAATGCAACTCAGATCAAGATGAAAAAAACCTCCATTAACATTGACTCTAGGGCTTTAATGGTTCCTTTTCCATTACAAGATAAAGACATTATATTGTCCTTCAATGGACAGACTAGAACATAAAGGTAGAACAATAAGGGTGGTTCATTTCTACGTGATATTTTGAAGAATCTCTGGTTTAAGCCATAAAGGTAGAACAATTACCAAAAGCATAACCAAACAATGTAGTTATATATTATTACCATACAAACTTAAGAAGAGAAAATAACCGATGCATCTTTGTATCGAAGAATCCCCAACTTGTTATCACTACCATATTGCATAAATGGTACCACTTTTGGTAAAAATGCTTCATAGTCTAGGGAGAAACTGTCTGAATTTCTCTAGTCCAATTGGCAACCTTTCAACATACTGCAATCCATTAAATACTTCATGAAATAAACAACTGATTTCAAAGAATACAATTACGTATGATCTGACCATTTCAATTGACGTAAACTAAAATAAAGCAAGTAGCAAGTGTTAAAAAGTGAAAATGAATGTTATGCAACTAGTTACTAAATTTCTAGATTTCCAGTTCATTAAGCTCTTCTAGTTTTATTTCAAATTCAATAAAAGTAAATCAAGGTAATTGTATGAAAGTCATGGGCAAGAATAATCGATTAGACTAACTTTATCCATGCCTTAATAATGTTTTCAAGTATACCTACACAACGCAATTAATGCATGATGTCAAGAACATCTAACTTTCAAAGTACATAAATAGAGCACAACCAAACCCATTAACTAGATCATAACCAACTTTCTCCTCATAAAGCTTAAATTTTCCAAGCTAGGCACAATATACTAGCAATTTTCTGTGGCTTTGGTTGCTGAACACACTTCCTGTGAATATTGTTCTTAAAGAAATAATATGGTTTTCTCTGTTCCAAATTTCAACAATACTAGTACTGACATATTATTTTGTCTGGCATGAATCTAAAGTTTTTATGAAGCTTGGAATCCTTTTCTTTTGAGAAGTTTCTATAACATAATGTCAGAAAAATGAATGAAGAGTGTGAGCTGGAAAATAAACTTACTGAACTAGCTAAAAGGGAGATGATTCCACCATAGCTCCGAATGAGTAATGACAGAGTACTCTTTATAGAATATTTGATGTCACATGCCATAACTTTTGCACTTCACTTGATAATTTCTTAAGCATAAGAAACACATTTGGTTGGAATTCAATTTCAACAATGGATATTAATTAGCTTTTGAAGAATTGCAAATGTAGGAAGAAAAGTACTTGAATTTTAGTGTCAGAGAAGTGACACGGTGAGGAATTGAACAAATCGCTCCGATGAACATTGTTGGTAGAAAAAGATAATAAAGGATCCACCATTGGCTACCGCGATCAGTTAATCGCACAATGAAAGCAGTCGGAGAAGCCATCAGAGTGGGAGAATCATAGATCTGAAAATTTTGACGAGAAAAAAGAGAAGAATGGTGGAGTTTAAGTAACAGATCTAAGAAGAAGCACTAGTAAAAAAAACGCAAACCACATCGCACAAACCACGACGGTTTTAGCTAACCGTCGTGGTTTGTGACGCAGTGGCATTTTCGTAATTAGTGGGCAACAGACTACGACGGTTCTATGTTTAACCGTCGTAGTTTGTTAGTAGTGGCATTTTTGTGATTTTTGGGGCCTACAGACTACGACGGTTGCCACTATAACCGTCGTAGTCTGTTGATGACACTTACACACTACGACGGTTATAATTTGAACCGTCGTAGTGTGTTGAATGAATTCAAATTAAAAACGAAGCACTGTGCTTCGTCCCCATTACGCGAACAGCACTGCAACCTCTTTCTCTCTTCTCCCTCTCGGTATAACCCTTAAAACCTCCATTTTAGCTCCATTCAATCCTTATTCAAGCATCATTGCAGCCATTTGTGATGCGTTTTTTGGAGAACAAGCAAAACCGAAGCCCTATTCACAATAAATTTTGAATTCTTATCTGCGAATTGCAACTTTAAGGTACTCCGGTTCCTTTGGATTTTTAGGGTTCATTAATTTGTTATTTGTTGCTTTTTGATTGATTTTGATGTAATTTTGAGTTTGATTGATATTGAATGGGTTGATTTCTTCACTGTTGATGCACTTACTCTTCAATTTTCATGTTGTATGCCAAGTGTTTGATAAAATGCCCAAGACACTAACCTTAGAGTGCAATACTTGATGCAATTGATTAGTAATATTTTTAGTAATATTTTTACTAATTTAGTAATATTTTTTCCTATAAATAAATTAATTTAAAATTAAATGCAAGCACATATAGGTAATAATATTTTAACCAAAATTATTTATTCAAATGTTGTTTAATAGATATAGGTGTACACCTTAACGTGGAGTTATATTTCGGGCAAAAATTAGTTACTTTGCCATGACCAAAACATAGTTAGTTTGCCATTAAATATTTATGGTGAATATTGATGTTTGTTGTGATCATACCTTTGTTTAAGGTATGGATCATAGTTGCATGAATGCAAGTCGAATTAGTACGGAGTATGAGGCTGGAGTTGAACAGTTTTTGAAATTTGCTAGGCAACATGATCACTTTAGTAGTGATGGGAAGTTTTGTTGCCCTTGTGTGAATTGTTTGAACGGTGTACGGCTGAAAGAAGAAGAAATTCGTGAACACCTGATATGTGATGGGATTCTTAGAAGTTATACAACTTGGACCTGGCATGGGGAGTTATTAGACACATTCACAACATGCAATGCGTCTGCATCGGAGCTGGAAACAGAAATTGATGACAGACTTGAAGACATGATACAAGATGTTGGTCCTGAAAACTTTTTGAAAGCCCACGTATATGACACGTTGCTTAGTGATGCAGAGACACCTTTGTACAAAGGGTGCTCTACCATCACTCGTATGTCTGCGGTGTTAAAATTGGTTCATCTGAAGGCGGCAAATGGGTGGACTGACAAAAGCTTTACTCAATTGCTAGAGTTGTTGAGTGAAATGCTTCCAGAAGGTAACACATTGCCAACCCGCAATTACAACGCTAAGAAGATCCTTTGTCCAATGGGTATGGAATATAAAAAAATTCATGCATGCCCAAATGACTGCATCTTATACAGAAAAAAATTTGAAGCGATGCACAAGTGTCCTAGGTGTGGGACTTCATGTTACAAAAAAAGAAAAATGATTGTGATAGTGAAGAAACAACAAAGCAGGGTGCTCCTGCGAAGGTGGTATGGTATCTTCCGATCATTCCGAGATTTAAGCGTCTGTTTGCAAACGCCGGTGACGCTAAGAATCTTAGATGGCATGCAGATGAAAGGATAAATGATGGAAAGATTCGACATGTGGTTGATTCCTTACAATGGAAGAAGATTGATCTAGAGTTTCCTGCATTTGGCAGTGAATCAAGAAACCTCCGCCTTGCTCTGGCTTCAGATGGAATGAATCCGTTTGGTAATTTAGCCACTAGTCATACCTCCCCCAGCTGCTTACACATTAAGTAAAAAAGAGAGAATCAGTTTTTGTCAATGTTTACACGGAATAAAAGTGACACAAGGATACAGTTCAAATGTCAAGAGTCTTGTTTCAATGAAAGATTTGAAATTAATTGGATTAAAATCCCATGATTGTCATGTGTTGATGCAACAATTCCTTCCTGTGGCAATCCGTGGCATCTTGCCTAAAAAGCTAAGAAATGTCATTACTAGATTATGTCGGTTCTTCAAGCAAATTTGTTCCAAAGTGATTCATCCTAATATGCTACATGACATGGAAGCTGAGTCTGCTATTATATTGTGTGAATTGGAGATGTTTTTTCCTCCTTCTTTTTTTGACATTATGGTTCACTTGTGCGTCCATCTTGTTCGAGAGATTAGATTATGTGGACCTGTGTACTTAAGATGGATGTACCCTATCGAGCGTTACATGAAAATCTTGAAAGGGTATGTCAAGAATCGATCATCATCTGAAGGGTCAATAATTGAGAGGTACATAGCTGAAGAAGCGGTTGAGTTTTGTTAGGAATATATGTCTACAACCTTTCCTGTTGGGGTTCCTAGGCCATGTCCTGAGGCTAGACGTTTTGGCCAATGCATCCGAGGTGGACAATGTGTGGAAAAACCTTGGGATTTAGTGCAGCAAGCTGATTTGTATGTTTTAAATAACACTGATGAAGTTCAACCATACTTGACTGCTCACAAGGCCATTGTAAGGAAGCAAAACCCAAGGCAATCTGAGAAGTGGTTGTTGAAAGAACATAACAACACTTTCAGAAATTGGTTTAAAAAACAAACATTGAATGATGAAACAGTTTCTGAGACCTTAAAATGGCTAGCATGTGCCCTTAAGAAAGATGTGATTGTTTGTAATGGGTACTACATAAATAATTATTCTTTCTACACAAAGTCACTGGATGATAGAAGTGTGGTACAAAATAGTGGAGTTATGGTAGAAGCTGAGTCTATGCATTTCTCCACCTCTAAAGACAACAATCAGTTGGTAGGGAGCATGCCTTATTATGGAATAATTGAGGAAATTTGGGAGGTTGTGTATTGTAAATTTCATGTGCCGCTTTTTAAATGTAAATGGGTTGATAATAGGACGGGGGTGCACATTGATAATTCTGGTCAAACCCTTGTTAACTTTAGTAAAGTTGGTTACCATGATGAACCTTTCATAATGGCACAACAGGCTAGACAAGTTTTCTATGTCAAAGATCCTTCAAATGAGATGTTTTGGGTCGTTTTGCATGGAAAAACCAGCGAACTTGAAGTTACAGACAATCTTAACGATGATCACATTCCTGGTTTTTCATCTGATATCCCAGTTATTTATGAGGAAATTGATGCTGATGATGTCCATGCAGTTCGTCATGATCATAATGAAGGAATATATGTTTGACAGTTAAAGGTGCAAAAGTTATAAGTAATCAAATATTTTTGACTTTCAATTGTAATTTTTATTTTGATTATGGGATTGACTTTCATTTGTAATTTTGATGTTTATTATGTTATTGAATTTCAATTGCTTTTTAAACAGGAACATGGCTGATCAGTCACCTGACCCCAACAAAGTATACAAAAAGACCACACGTTTGAAGGAATTAACAGTCAGACGGGGCAAAGGTCAACAGACTCACGTTGATGTTGATGTGCGCACGGGCATTGCTAGTGGTGATAACGGGCCCATATTCAGGAGTTACTTGGGGTTCCTTGTCCGTGAGCACATATCTATCCTTACCCCTACTTGGGATGATGTTCCGATGCCTCAGCGGAACATGCTATGGCAGGATATTCTGGTAATTAATTTCCTCATTATTATTTGGTATTCATTTAGGTATATTGCAAAATACTAAACTAAAATTTGTTTCTTGTTGGTGACTTTTGATATTCCTAATGTGGAGTCCATCAGGCTGAAGGTCATGTCATCTATGGCTACCATGTTTAGGCAATGGAAGTCCCAATTGACTAAGTACATATATGATAATAATAAAGAAGATGGCAACATTCCTATGCCTACTTATAGGGGCATAGATGAGGAAACATGGGAGAAGTTTGTTCAGATACGTTTGTCTCCTGAGTGGCAGGTTAGTTTGGTTAGTTTGAAATGATATTTTCCAGTTTTGAACAATGACTAAATGTTAATTTTGTGTAACAGGCAAAGAGGAATAAGGCAAAGGAATGTCAAGCAAGAAATGATTATCCTCATCTTTTGTCTCGGGGTGGTTATAAAGTATTAGAGGAAGGGATATTGACTCAAAAGCAAAGGATGCGGGAAGAAGCAACTGCAGCAGATCCTTCATTATCCTTTGATGGTCCACCATCCCCACCAAAGAGGCATGAAAAATGGAAGTTAGCAAGGATCAAGAACTCAAGGGAGTTCACATCTTCATCTACTCAGCGTGTTGTTGAAAACATTGTAAGTTAATTAACATTATTAATTGATGATATTAAGGGAAATTGGAAAATTTGCATGTTTTAATTAAGTTTATTTACTATTCCTTACTTGCAGGATGCTCTAGTTGAGCAGAGCAGTCAGGGCTCATTTGTGCCACAGGGAAGGGATGACATCCTTTCATCTGCCATTGGAAAACCGGAACACCCAGGCCGTGTTCGTGGCATTGGTCAGGGTGTGGGGATTGTTTCATACTTTGGAAAATCTTCACACCATCGATGTCATCAATCCGATATCACCCCACAAACAATAGAGTCCCTCCGGCAAAGTATCACTGTAGAGATTACAAAATCTTTGAGGGAACAAATTACACAAGAGGTGATGCAGCAATTAGCCCTACATGGGCAGTGTGTAGGAAGTGGCATAGAGGTGATGCAGGCTGTTGGTGTGAGCACCAAATTGAGTTGCTCACCAGATGGAGGGAGCCCCAACAATGCTTCTCAATGTGGGTTGTATGTTGAAGAAAACCCTATTAGATTGGTGGCCACCGGAAGAGTAGTGGGGGGAGGAGCAACCATACATGGTAAACCCATGAGAGATGATCAGGTCAGGGATCACCATTGACGAGGCACATGACCCGGATGCTGCAGTTCCCTTGCCCACTGAAGAGGTGCATTTGGTAGGCCAAGCTCTTGGTACTTTCATTGCATGGCCTAAACACCTTGTTAATGAATTGGGTGCAAAGGTGTGTAATCAAATTTTATTTATTTATTATTTATTTATTTATTATCATGTTTTTAACAATGTATTTTGATTATTAGATCAAAACGCCAAAGAAGAAACTTAAACCCAGGAAACCTAGACCACAGCCAGAGCCAAGTGATGATCCTCTGCAAAGCTTGATGGAGTTGGCCAATACGATTAGGAGCAAACCTTTGGAGCTCTATTGGGATCCAAAATTATTTGGTAGAGCCACTAACATGCCTCTGTACATTCACATGTCAGATTGCATGGAGATGTATTCATGCATGGACGAGATGAACCTAACTCACATGCAATTTTGGATGATGTAAGTACTTTAACTATTAATTAAATATGTTAGTTTTCAAATTTATTACAGTTTCTAACATGAGATTCAATATGATTCAGGTATTTGAATAATGTATCGATTGAAATGGGCAACAACGATGTGTATGGATTCCTTGAGCCACAATCGATATTGGGCTTGGCAGATAATTCAGCTGAAGCCAAGTCATATATCATGGATTGGACTGGCCAATCGAAAAAGAGGATGTACCTTGCACCATACCTTCACAAGTAAGTATAATTAGTATTGATATACTAAAATTTAAAATGCGGAGTTATAACAATATTTTATTTTATATGTAGTGGTCATTGGCAACTTCTTGTGATTTGCCCAATGGATCATCTGGTGGTCTTCTTCTGCTCCTTGCACAAACCTCTCCCTCCAAAGTTGAAGAAAGTGCTTGAAGGGTATGTAAATGTATTATAATTGTTATCTTTCACATGACTTATATTTAATTATTATAACATGACATGAATGTATAATTTATTTTACCAGTATTCATGTTGCACATCATATGCTCACAAGCAATAATCGGTCAAGACCAAGACTTGATTTTGTAATAACAAAGGTAAAAAAATTTCTCTTAGGAAACTGGTAATACAACATTATGTCACTTGACTTCTAATACAATTAAGGTGTTATGATAAATCATTCAATTCTTTGTAGGCTAATAAACAAACGCATCGCCCGCAATGTGGTTTATATGTCATGCAGTGGATGGAAAACATAATTCGGATGGGCATAACAGAAAATTGGATAGAGGTACATACATTTAACTTATATCATTTTCATAATTTAATTAATGATACATGTTATTAATAATTATTCATTCCTTTCCAGACATTTAGTGACTCAATGTCATTTGCCGAAGAAGCCATCGACTACACTCGCAAGCAATGGGCGACATTTTTGGTGTATTGTAGTAAGCAACAAAACACAGCTGATTCTTTTGATGATCATAATTAGAAATTTAGATGTTAATTTTATGAATTTATTAATTGTTAGTTGTAGGATTAGAATGATATACTCATTTCATTGAGTTGTAGTTGTGTAAAGCCTTATTCATTTTAATTGATTACATTCATTTTAGTTTATTACAATTTTGTTATTTAGAATAGTTTCTAAGTTAAAGTATAACTTTGGGTTTATTTTGAAGTTTCAATTATGAACCAATTTATTTATTCTCAATTGTGAAATTATTAGGTTGTATATGTATTGACTGTCTGTTAAAACAGGTACAATAAATTTAGGAAAAATGTTAAAACAAACAGAATATTAAAAAAAAAAAAATTAGCAGACTACGACGGTTTTAACTATAACCGTCGTAGTATGTTAATTTTACACTACACACTACGACGGTTCTACCTATAACCGTCGTAGTCTGTGGTCTGTACATTACACACTACGACGGTTTAAATTAGAACCGTCGTAGTGTGTGGTTACAGACTACGACGGTTCTCACTATAACAGTCGTAGTCTGTAGTCTGTAATTCCAATTATTACACTACAGACTACGACGATTCTCACTATAACAGTCGTAGTCTATAGTCTGTAATTCCAATTATTACACTACAGACTACGACGGTTTAAATGAGAACTGTCGTAGTCTGTAACCACACACACTACGACGGTTTTAGTGAACCGTCGTAGTCTGTCACTGGAATCAACGACGGTTTTGGAACCGTCGTAGTGTGTATTTTTGAACCGTCGTAGTATGCTAAAAGTGTACTAGTGAAGCGTTATTACAAGCTTTGAGGGTGAAAGTGTAAGGGAACAAATGGCGAGGGCACAAACAACAAGGAAACCAAACGATGATGGCACAATGGTGGCAAGAGAAAAGAAGGGAACCAATGAAAGTGTGGTGAGAACTTTGGCATCAACAACGAATAGTGACAACGGAAAACACAAACCGCAAAGGAGAAACCAGCAATGATGCAAATGAGAGCTTTGTGAGAGCATGAGACACCGCCTTTGCAGCAGAGAGTGAAGACGATTGAGAGCGAAAATGTTGCGAGAGCGAAGAGAAATTAACATGGACGCGCGAAGGGAAAAGGTGTTGGGCTAGGGTTTAATCAAAAGTATTACAACATGCACCAGAAAAGTATACAACATGCTTAACAAATGTATACAACATCCTGAACAAAAGTATATAACACAAAACCCACGAAAAAATTTGCAAAAACAAAATCAAACAAATCAAAAACATTATAACAATCAATCAATAGTACATTGAAGTTAGAGCACCACTCTTAACGATTCGAGAAGGAGAACGTAGCAAAACTCGTCTAGTCAAACCCATGTGAGATAATGTTAGACAAAGCTCGAACAAAGGACTAGACAACATTTCGAAGGAAAAAAAAACACGAAGAGAGAGACACCAAAAAAACTAAACAAGAAGGACAGCGATAGCTAGGGATAGTGGTGGCTAAGGCAATAGAGAAGAGAGAGATTTCAATTTTCGCAGCGAAGATGGAGAAGAGAGTGGTTTGAAGTCCTACCAGGAGAATGCTTCTTTTTTTTAAACTAAACACGAGTTATAGCGATGGCTAGTGATAGCGGTGTGTATGGATAGTGGTGACTAGGGACAACGGTGGCAGGGAAAGGGATGACTAAAGCAAAGAAGAAAAAAAGGGAAACAGAGATGGAGAAGATACATGGTTTCAATTTTCACGCTATTTGAAATGATTCTATTTGCCTTTTTTTTTGGTGTCGTGCTCTATTCAAATTTTTTCCCCACAGACTCCTAAAACGACATCATTTCATCCAATGTATTTTTATATATATATATATATATATATAAATACAATTTGTGTTACGATGGTCACTTGGCCCCGTATCCCAGTTGCCTACCAAGTTTTATAGACAGTGTCTACTTAAGATGGGATATATTATTTGAAATAAGAAGATTCAGCATATGCTCTTTACTGTGTACCATATTATAAGTGAGGAAGTGAGGAACATGATAGAAATGTGGGTTATGTACCATATTATAAGTGAGGAAGTGAGGAACATGATAGAAATGTGGGTTATGAGCCCAACTCAGCCTTTTCAAACCGGCTTACAAGGTAAGGATTGTTTCTCGTTTATATATTTACAACAGACCATATCTCTAGGCGGCCTGGTATCTCTAACAAAATCATCCTATAGTTATAAATTTTGGTGTGAGACATTAAATCAAATATTGTGCATGTTTCTTTGGTTTAGGAATATTTTTTTATTTGTTGTAGAGATGGGGTTATTTATTTTTTATGGGTACAACAATAGAAAAATAAAAACAATTGGCTTATAATTCATAGAGAAAATGGTGTTATGAGAGATTAACTAAAATTTAACAAGGGTCAAAGAAAGCACCAAAAAAAGAAAGGTCGGAGTGAGATTGCATGGGATGAAGAAAGGTCAGAGTGAGATTGCATGGGATGAAGAAAGGTCAGAGTGAGATTGTATGGGAAGAAAGAGCAATTGCTTTGGTTTAGGGTTAGAAATATTCATTGTATTTATAAATTTAGTTTTACATTCTTCTTTCTCTAGCGTCCTATCAAAGAGTCTTGACAAGTTATTAAGACTTTTTCTTTTGACTAAAATGAAATAACATTAAATTTTAGTTAATTAATTATGTCTTAATAAATTTTCATAAAATTTCGGTGACCATATTTCCATCCACTTTTAATAAATTTATTAAAAAATGTCATAAAAATTAAATTCATTAAATTTACCAAAAAATTTTGATTGAATAGATTCAACCAAACTTCTAATAAAATTCACACTAGAAAATATAAAAAAAGTGATTTTAATAAAGTTTGATTGACCAGATTTTCTTCCTCTTTTATAACATAAAAATTAAATTCATTAAATTTACAAAAACATTTTGGTTGACCAGATTCATTCAAATTTCTAAAAAATTCACACTTCATTAGAAAATATATAGAAAAAAATGATTTTAATAAAGTTTGATTGACCTGATTCCCTTCCACTTTTAATAAATTCATTAAAAAAATATAACATAAAATATAAATTTATTAAATTTACTAGAACATTTTGGTTGACCAGTCTTTCACACTTCTAATAAATTCACACTTCATTAGAAAATAAATAGAAAGAAAATGATTTTAATAAACTTTGATTGTCCAGATTCCCATTTACTATTAATAAAATAATTAAAAAAATATAACATAAAAGTTAAATTCATTAAATTTACCAAAACATTTTGGTTGACTAAATTCATTTAAACTTCTAATAAATTCACACATCATTAGAATATATATAGAAAAAAATGAGTTTAATAAAGTTTGATGGACCAGGTTCCCTTTCTCTTTTAATAAATTAATTAAAAAAATAAATTCAGTAAGTCTTATAAGTCTTCTTAACTCAAATAATGTTTCCTCTGTACTACTCTCTATTGTGTTGCCAATATTAAGGTTAGACCAAGTTTCTTGTTCTTAACTTGGTCCAAGTGTATGTGGCCATTTAGAATAACGTTATGTGTTTGTACAAGGAAATTAACAAAACCTTAATATTAGCCAAAGAATGGAGAGCAAGAACTATATACTATGTTAGAGAGATATATTATTTGAAATAAGAAAATTTAGCATATGCTTTATACCTTTATTGCAAGTAATACCATCTTAATTATACAGGACCTAACACTTGAGTTTTTATACACAAAATGATTATAGAAAATTCTTAGTCTAGTTTAGTATTAGAGAAATTCTTAAGTAATGCCTACAATTCGCTCTCGGTTTAAAAATATTAATTATTTATGATGAGAAATGATGCACAGGCAATAAAAAATCACAACCAACCAGTCATCATATGCCAAATTGATATTTTGGCTCATTATGTTTTAGTATTTTTATTTTTTTTAAAATGAAAATACAAATCGTAATGGTTGTGTATTTATGTTGGTTGTATAACATTATTTTTAATTGTGTGTAGTATATTATAAACGCACATTTATATAATAAATATCAAATTTGGATAGTGAAATAAAGTGGGTAACTATGAATATGTCGTAGCAAGAAAGGAAACAATTGTTATGCTCACCTATGCCAACCCCTAAAGCGTAAAATCGGGCATTTGAAAAATTTGTACAACTGGGGACTTGCGCGTGTCAATTAATAATGGAATACATTTTTGGTCAAATATAAGCATTGTTTTTCTTTGACTAACAGAACAATAGGAACTATAACATTGAAATTGTGAACTTGGAATGATACTTGAACTATTACGTCATGGTTAATGTTGTTCCGTCTCCCATATACCTTTCTTTCACCTTTCTTGATTTCCAATGCCTTGTGTCTAATTCTGAAAAATCCTATACGGTTCAACAATCAAATTCAATAGAAATTAATTAAAATATTTAAAAAATAAATAAAAATCACAAAAATATATGAACTTAGCTGTCCATGATTCAATCTAACTACAAAGTGAAATTTACATTCATTAATGGTGAATGATCGCGTCGAAAACAATATGTAAATTTTGCATATATATAAAAGTGAGGAAAAATCTTGCCTCTGTAAGCCGATTATGTAGGGCATTTCTAACATGGTATTTAACCTTTTTTTCGTGTTTTTCCAAGTTATGAAAAGATTACCTCAGAACCACACATATTGGTAATTGATTACCTAAGGAATTTAGAGGAAACACAAGTATAGAACTAGCTTAACTAAGACATATCTAACAAGATCAATAACAAACATAAGGCCTAGGCTAAACAATCAATACATGAAAAGGCTAATACAATTCATCTAAGAAACCAAAATTACAAAAACATCAAAATCAAAACACAAGAGAGCAACTCCAAGCATCTTCAAGCTTTAAGTCCAACAATCTTTCCCTTTTTCGGTTTTGATGTATCAAATCCAAAACATGGTTTTCCTTAGAGCTTGGGTGTTTGCTGATATCACATGAATCCTGCAAATGTTAAAACTCCAAGTACAAACTATAGATTTTGCAGATTCTCATCATTCAATCCAATCATAAAAAGAGCATAAAGCATAGATACATTCATACCAAAATTCAGATTATGAATCAGAGCATAGACAAAATGTCATTTAACCAAATTCATCCATAGAGCATCAAATTCAGAACAAAATAGAATTCAAATTGTTCAAAGCAAAAGCAAATAAGTGCAATTCAAATACGAATAAAGATAAAACTACTCTTCCCCCTATCATAGATATTCCTAAACACCTATACTACTCCACCTATTTGGTATATCAATATCAAAAAGAGAGATATATAAGTAAAGGAAATACTATACGTCGTCAAGCCTATCATGTAGAGACTCAATAATCTCCTTAAGTTATAGGAATCTTCCTTGTTGCGTAGCCTCCATATCATCACGACATTTGGTGGTAGTAGCTTTTATCTCATCCAGTCGGTCGATGATTATAGACTCGAATCTGGACTTCGGGATGTACTCCGTAGTAGTTGAATCAGAATCATCATCAACAGGAGGATGAACTTCTTCTTCTTGCTATGGAGGGGCTTCCTCCCGTGGAATCCATCCACCATTAGTTTTGGTCAGTCTCACTTTAGGGCCTTATCCCCTATGACGTGAATGTCCTTAACCAAGTCACGAAATTCCTCATGAGATAAACATAAAATAAGGGCATTTGAAATCTACTAGACACTTTGTCTTGAGCATGTTATCCATGACAACGTGTGCCTAATCTACTTGAATCCGATTTTTCAAAGCGGCCATCATAACCATGTCATCTTCACTTATTTGAGTGTGATTCGTCCCTCGGGCAACAAAAATCCAACATATCGTGTAGTGAAGCAAACGATCATCGACATTCAATCCGTCGATGTTATAGGTAATCTTCTTTCGCAACTCCTTCCTGAGGCCTTCTAAACTTCCCATGAGTTGGGGTTCTTGAGGAGACTCATGAAAAATGTGTCCTTTTGAAGATCAAACCCTTTGTCTCTCAGTTGATCGATATTGGGTCGTATTCCTTTCTGCTTCAAGCCACCAATACTTAAAAGAATGTTAGATGTGAGAAGGATTGTCTTACCCATAACCTCAGAGATCAAGTTTCCGGTGGGATGATGTTGTTGAATGTTTGAGTGGAACACACGAACTGAATCTGAATAGATAAAGCCCTTCAATCCGACAAACTTAGCAAGGTTTTGGTCCTTCAAAAGAGAATGAAAGGTAGAACCTTGATCACCAAGCCACGAAAAGTGTAGAATCTTCGGAGAGACGAGTTATTTGTTGGCAAAGATCTTGTAGAAGATGTACTCTAGGAGGTAAACCAAGGGTGAACGGGGCGTTCAACCTCACCGGGAGATGAGGGGTTCTTCCTCTTGGAGGATTCTCCCTTCTTCTTCGGGGTTTTCCGCCTTGCCGCCTCGACTTCCTTCTCCTTCTAAACTCTTCCAGCCCGTTGTTTGATTCTTTTACCTCTTCCTTGTTCTTCCATTGTTAAGAGAAAGAAGATGAATAAGGGTTTACGGGTAACAGAGAAAACGTTGCAGAGGGTGATGTTTGAGAGGGTTTTGGGTGTGAGTGAATGAGACCCAAGACCTGAAAAGTCTATATAACATGAAAGCCAAACAAATTAGTAGCAAGAAAAGGGTAATGAATTCACCAAGGGTGGTAATCGATTAAACCCGTGTCCATTAAAATGAAACACAAATCAGTATTTGCAGAGGTAATCGATTACCCTTATGTGGTAATTAATTACTCTAGTGAGTAGTCAAATGAAAACATGGTCCAGTACTCGTGGTAATCAATTACCAAGGAATGGTAACCGATTACTCCATAGAGTAATCCTTTGGAATTGAAAAATCAAACCTGGTAATTGATTATCTCGATGTGGTAATCGACAGAAAACTGGAAATTCTTGACTTTTCATGCTTTTGAAGAAAGTTTGGCCAATGTTAATGCAATGCAATGAAATCATATCTTATATGAGCATCAAGAATGAACATTTAACATGTAGAAAGAGATTTAAGAGAGATGTTCCTCACTGAGTATGCCAAGATTACTTCTTAGCTTGAAGAATCTCAACTTTAGTAAAGGTTTGGTGAAGATATCCGCAAGTTGATTTTCCGTCTCAACAAACTCCATGTCACAATAACCTTTTTCAACGTGATACCTTATGAAATGATGAAGCACCTCAATATGTTCAGTTCTTGAGTGCAAAATCAGGTTCTTCATGATGTTGATCGCACTTGTATTATCGCACTTGAGAGGAATGTGATCAAGCTTTAGTCCAAAGTCTTCAAGTTGTTGCTTGAGCCATATGGATTGAGCACAACAACCACCAGCAACAACATATTCCGCGTTTGCTGTTGACAAAGCGACAAATGCTTGTTTCTTGCTATGCCACAAAACATGAAACTCTCCAAACAAATGAAAAATACAACTCGTGCTTTTCCTATTCATCTTGCAACCTGCAAAGTCGGAATCAATAAAACCAACAAGGGTAAGAGATGTACCTTTGGTATACCACAAATCGCAGTTCATTGTGCCTTTGAGGTACTTCAAAATCTTCTTCACAACCGTCATGTGAGACTGTTTAGGTGCAGATTGAAATCAAGCACAAATGCACACACTAAACATGATGTCTGACCTGCTAGTTGTGAGATACAAGAGGGATCCAATGATCCCTCTGTATTTTGTTTGATCTACACCTTGTCCTAAAGCATCATTATCTAAATAAGAGTTCTTAGACATAGGGATATTAGAGACCTTACAACTTTCCATGTCATATATCTTCAGAAGTTCTCTTGTATACTTAGCCTGGTGTAAGAAGATCCCTTCTTTTAGCTGTTTGATTCGAAGACCTAGGAAGAAACTAAGTTCTCCTATCATAGACATATCAAACTCACCTTGCATGCTTGAGACAAACTCTTCATAGAGAGATTGATTAGTTGATCCAAATATAATGTCAAAAACATAAACTTGAACAAAAAGAATATTGTTAGACTTACTCTTGATGAAAAGATTTTTGTCAACATTACCTCTGTGGAAACCGTTTAATAAGAGAAACTTACCATTTCCTTGGGGCTTGCTTCAGGCCATAAAGGGCCTTCTTACGTTTGAACACATGCTTAGGGGAACTGAAATCAGTGAAACCAGGAGATTGTGAAACAAATACTTCTTCATTGATATAACCATTCAAAAATTCACTTTTAACATCCATCTGAAACAACTTAAAATCATGAATACAAGCAAAAGCAAGCAACAACCTTACAACTTCTAGCCTAGCAACAAGTGCATATGTTTCATCAAAATCAATTCCTTGTTATTGATTATAATCCTTAACTACCAACCTAGCTTTGTTTCATACTGCAACACCAAATTCATACCAAATTCATTAAACTTATTCTTAAACACCCATTTAGTTCCAAGAAAATTAATAAAACCTTATATTATAGCCATAGAATGTAGAACAAGATCTATACTATGTTTGGAGGGATATATTATTTGAAATTAGAAAATTCAGCATATGCTTTATACCTCTACAACAAGTAATACCATCTTAATTACAAATGTACTAACATTTGAGTTTAATACACAAAATGGTTATGGAAAATACGTAATGTAATATTAGAGAAATTCTTAAGTAATGTCTACTATTGGCTCTTGGTTTAACAATATCAACTATTTGTAATGAGAAATATTATACTGACAACAGAAAATACACAGTCAACCCGTCATTGCATGTCAAATCTATATTTTCACTCGTTATATTTTGGTATTTAAATTTTTTTAAAATGAAAATACAGATTTGTCATAGGGTGGCGCGAGTTGGCTATGTATTTTTGTTTCCAGGTAACATTTCACGCTATAAATACACATTTATACAATAAATATCAAATTTGGATACTGAAATGAAGTGGGTAACTATGAAAATGATGTAGCAAGAAGGGAAACAATTGTTATGCTCACCTATGCCAACCCCCAAAGCGCAAAAACTGGCATTTAAAAATTTGTGCATACGAGGACTTGCGCATGTCAATTAATAATTGAATACCCTTTTTTGCCCAATAAGAACTGCATAAACTACATTGCATGAGAGTCGCTAATTGGATTATTTCATAAATGACAGATTTATCATATTACAACTTTTAAACATAATATAATCCAGTTTGAAATCTGAATACGTGATAGAGAATTAACCAAGTAAAAACATTGTTTTTTTTTTTTTTTACTCACATAACAATAGGAACTATAACATTGAAATTTTGGAACTATATCGTCATGGTTGAAGTTGTTCTGTCTCCCATTAACCACTCTTTCTTTCTCGATTTCCAATGCCCTGTCTCATTCTAAAAAAATAATACAGTTCAACAATCAAATTCAATTGGAATTAACTAAAATATTTTAAAAATAAATAAAATTTAAAGTGAAATTTACATTCATTAATGGTGACTATTCATTAATGGTGATTGATCACGTTAAAACTGCATGTCAATTATGCTGCGAAGGATGATATCATCCTCTGGTTATAACTTTTAGTGTGAGACAGTAAATCAAATATTGCGCATGTTTTTTTGTTTATGAATATTATGTTACTTGCTATAGAGATGGGGTTGCATTGTTTATTTTTTAAGGATACCACAACAAATATTCAATGAGAAAATGGTGCTACGAGAAATTAACCAAAATATAATGTCAAATGAAGTAAAAAAAGAAAGTTTGGAGTGAGATCGCAAGGGAAGAAATAGCCATTTCTTTTGGGTTTAGAAATGTCCACGGTATTTATAAATTTAATTTTGGCTTTTCTTTTTGACTAAATTGAAATAAATTATTATTTTTTTCTTTGGTATATTTTATAATTTAAGCAAAGATGAATTAACAATTTCTATAGACAACTTATCTTTGTTTTCTATTATTTGTTCAACATATATATATATATGTGGGGTCCAGCCTGAATTATGCAAACCGAAAGTTTGCACAATTTGAAAACTTTCGGTGGATGCAATTGTGAACGGTGCAAAGTCAACAATTGGTTGGAAAACTTTCGGTGGATTTCAATTAAAAAATTGAAACAGTGTAAAATTCTTCTCCTATAAAAGGAGAAGGCATGCAACGCAGCAAGACACACCAGCAGTGAAGAGAAAAACCGAGAGAAGAAAAAAGAGAGAGAGAGAAGTGTGAGAGAAAATAATTAAGTGAGAAAAATATCTCTGAGTGTAGTATATTTTTCTGAGTGCTTGTAAATTTTCATCTTACACTTAGTGGAAATTTTCCGACTCTGTCTGTGGTTTTTCTCTCTAAACATTTTAGAGGGTTTTCCACGTAAATCCTGGTGTCATTTATTTTATCTGGTTACTATTTACGGTTTTACCGTAGTTACTATTTACAGTTTTACCGTAGTTATTATTTACGGTTTTACTGTGGTTACTATTTACGGTTTTACCGTGGTTACTTTCTACGGTAATTACTATTCACAGTTTTACCGTGGTTACTATTCTGGTGATTTTGGCTCTTTCTGTGGTAACTGTAATTTACCATTGCCGGTGCTACAAATTTTACCGCCGGTAATAATATTTTCTTTTACTACAGCCATTCCGGTGTGGGTTCCGCATAGGGGATTGGAGGCTTTAAATCCCAACAATATATATATATATATATATATATATATATATATATATATATATATATATATTTTATGATATTAGAGCGGAAAACATGTCTCAAAAAGCTACGGGAGAAGAACCTTTGCTAATATTTGCTAGAGTACTAGAAGATCATACTTTTAAGGCGATGTCATTTTTGTTTATTTTATTTTTAAATCCAATTGTACAATATATCTCTTATTTAGAGATACCTATAGTTCACCTACTTGTTATTTATGTTACAAAATTTAGCATTTATTTATATTATATTAATCAACTATCTAAGTTCAATTTTGGGGAAAATATTTATACCTTTTATGGAGACAATTTGAAAGATTAAAAATTTGATAGTATAAATAAATCTTGCCGAAAGTTAGACATCCAATTCTCGTACTTTCTAATGAAAATATGTTTTCAATAAAAATATATAATTTAGATTTGAGTTCATATCTTACATTTGATGGCTTAAAATTAATCTCATTAACAATGAAGATATTAACCGCCTAAGTTAGAAAAATTTTGCCTTGCAATCAAGACTATTGACAAAAAATAACACGATTTTCGTATATTATGAAAGGTCAATTAAATAATATTTTTGAGTTGTATATAAATCAATGAATACAAATGACTCAACTTGTTTATTGAATAACCATTACCAAGTTTATAGTCAAAAATAAATAATTGGGCTGGTTAATGAACTAATTTGGCTAATTCACTCAGTTTGACCAAAGGACATACCTAATATTAGTGGAATGGTAAAATAAATGTTGGGATAGTCATGTAATAAACCAGAATATAACCAAAACAACATGAGAGCCATCTATACACTGTGAAGAATTTATATACTGTCATTGAAATTTTAATCCATACATTGTCAAGAATTAATGTACCACAATCAAACATAATTTGCACACCGCACAAAAATTATTTGAAAGACCAATCTAGCTATGTTCGCAGTTAACATATACATTTAAAACAATGAAGACATTTTCCATCATTGCGGCTTCCCAAAAATTAATTCAATTCATAGTTGTTCCTTCTTTGTACAACACTTCTTAATCCAGGTTGCTTTATAATGAACACATCTTCTATATCATACACAAAGCGAATCATCCATACGCCACTTTGGCATCTATTCATAAAAAAGATAATAACAAATTCTATGAATGCTTAGTAATGAAGATTACGCATTTAATTGCAAACAGAAATGATCAAAATTGAACCAAATCAAACCCTCATTGTAATGTGAAATTAAACTATGCACAGAAACTGTAATATTTCATGTCATGTGAAATTTCCTTTAATTTGCTTAACCTCTCAACATACATGGCATCAATTGGACTTCTAAAAAATTGAACTTGGAAGTAGACAGAGATGTAGGAAAGCATCATGATCTACCAACTTGGGGGCTCACATTTGAGGTTAAATACCTTATATATAAGTTTACTTATTTTTCAAAATCTCTACAAATAATTCTGACCACTCATAAAAGTCAAACGTTACCGTGATACTGACAAGGTTTTTGAGGTTCTTCATTGTTTCATTGTCAACAATGGAAACATTGGCATTCAAACAATGAAGAACCTAAAAGATTTCCTGAAAATATCTCAAATCTTGGGTCATTCTCAGCCACAATTGGGATTTCCTTACTCATTTACAAAATTTTATCAAATTATAATTAGTTTTGTACTAAAGTAAAGCAACAAACATATTACTAAAGCAAAGCAAGAAACACAGTATCATTTTGTGGAAATACAAATATAGTAGTGATGGTCGACATCATGAGCCATCACCAATGAATGAACGAACTATTCGACATAAAAAAAGAATCAAAACCATAGACAAAATTGTTTCTTTGTGGAGCATGCAGTTTTCAATCTTTAAGCATAATTTTGCTATTTGCGTTGGCGAACAACAAGATATAAATGCTTCCTGCAAATGACAAAATACCAAAGATTAACGGTTAATCTAAAACAGAGATATAATTAATTGCCTACTAAATGCACTTACTTTTCTTCTATTTGTCTTTGACTTTGTCGTTACTTTCTGGTGTCATTACTACAATGAATGAAATATAAGCAATATCACTTGAAAAATGAAATCACAAAAGTATGCAACATGCTTCGGAAAAATGTGTATAACATGCTTCACAAAAGTATAAAATATGTATCAGAAAAGTTTACAACATGTTTAACAAAAGTATATAACATCTTTCAGGAAAGTATATAACATGTTGAAGAAACATAAACAACATGCTAAAGATAAGTAAACAACATGTTGAAGAAAAGTACACAACATGTAGAAAAAAAGTATACAATATGTTACACAAAAGTATACAACATGCAGAACAAAAATACATAACATGCAGGAGAGAAGTATACATGTTGAAGATAAGCATGTTGAAGAAAAGTACATAACATCCAGAAGTAAAGTATACAACATGTTGAAAAAAGTACACAACATGCTTAAGAAAAGTAAACAACATGCTGATGAAAAGTACACAACATGTGATGCATGCAAACAGTGAGTACAACACTTTCTAGCTATGACAAGTATACCACAGCTGTCAAGTAACAAGTATTTATAGATCAGGGTTGTCGATCCCATGAGGATAAGCATTCAGATATAATCTTTATTTTAATTCTATTATTTTGTAGGTTGTTCAGAGTTTGTTGAGAAGGCAAGATTTAGAAGAAAAATAAGTAATAATTAATAATGATTAATATCTTGATTTCACCACTAATTCCCTTAGTATTCTGCTCTATGTTACTCAAATTAGAATCTGTTAGTTGGATCAGATTCCTACCCCCATGACAGTTCCTCTAAGGATCAACCACGTCGTCTAGATTAACTAGATTAATTAATCTTTTTATTTAATACTAAGTCAATTAGGGTTTTACCTATGAATCTTGGGGTAACATTAGATTACGTCCACACTACGACCTACTTCTACCTCTAGGATTCTAGCGAAGTAATGACTATTTCTCAAGTACCACCTAAGTTTCTTTTCTCAAAGTTCCCCTAGGCTTACAATCAATTTATTAATAGCTAGTTAACAATCAACATTAAGCATAGAAGAAATAAGCGCCTAAATACTGAAAAACATCGATAATTATATTAGGGAATAATTAAGGTTACACCGTTCACCAAATCAAAGGGGGAGTTTAGTTCATGCTAACAGGGAAACAACATAAGAATAATTAGAAAGAGAATACACAGGTAATCGAATTCCTGGGAAGCCAAATCATCCTTATGTCTCCTTCGCTTAGGCTTGAGGTTGAATTCCGAATGTCACATTAAACTGAGAGTGGGCAAAGTAGTCGTCTAAGGTTTCTAGAGTCGTTCGTGGTCTAGAGGCCTGGAGGTTGTCAGTCTCCTAATCCTCAGATGGATTAGGTCAAGTAGAGCTCCGTTTTTTCTGTTAGTAATTTATGAATATATAGCCTTCTTAGTGGACTTGGGCTTTTCGCGAGTCCAACTCGCGCGAGATGTTAAATAACTAGTGCGAGTTAATGTTCTAGAGGAAAAATGTGATCTTCAATTCAGTCTAACTCGCACAAGTTGAGTACCAAGTCACACGAGTTAAGGTTACAGAGAGCACTGATTCTTCCTAGTGCTCCTATTTGCGAGAGTTGGGCCTTACTCGGGAGATATGTATTCCTTATCCCTGAAACACTTAAACAAACCATAACAAGTCTTAACATGATATATTATGATTTAGAGTATTTAGTGGTTGTTTTAGCTTGCCTAAGAGTGTTTAATAAACATTTTATGTAGTAAAAAGAGTATAAAAGTAACTCACTTTTGTGAGTTATCAACATGCATCACAAAAGTATACAAAATGCTTCAGAAAAGTGCACAACATGCTTAAGAAAAGTATACAACATGCTTCAGACAAGTATAGAACACCAAATCCATCTCATTAATTGCAAAACAAAAACCAAGAAAATCATTAACTGGAATAAACAGTAACCTAAGAAGTATACAACATGCTTGACAAAAGTACACATACATGCTTCACAAAAATATACAACATCAAATCCATCTCATAAATTGCAAAACCAAAACCATGAATATCATAATCTGTAATTAACAATAACCAGATAAGTATACAACATCCTTTAGTGTATGACAAAATTATACAACATCTATCAAAAAAGTATACGACACACAACTTACGAAATCATTTGCAAAACCAAAACAAAAACAACATCAAAAGCTTTATAACAGTAAGCACAAAAAACAATGGCAAATAAAATAACTCATTCATTTAAATAGTTAACAGATTCATAAACATTCAAATTAGGGCACCAAACTTAAGGTGATTCACCACAGATTCAACAACGAAAATGGAGCACACAAAGGAGAAATGGAACATTTCCTACCGAAAAGATGTTAAATGAAAAATGTATAGACCATAAACTTCAACATGTTCTATACGATGCACATCATAAACACGTAACAACAAGAAAATGTTTTTCACCCCAAAAACACTAGATAGGGACAATAAAGGTGGAGATGGTTCTAATTTTAAGTAATGGAGATGGAGTAGAGAAGGTTCTCACTTTCACCAATGAAGATGGAGTAGAGAGGAGACTAAAATTTTTGCGCAGGACAGGGAGAAGGATTCAATTTTTTTTTTTTCAAGCTCACTTTAGTCAATTGGGAAACCCTCGAACCATTTGCGCTTCTTTTTCTTTTTGCGTCAATAACTTCTAGTAAAATGACGTCATATTGTTGTTTAAATTTGTTTTAAGGGCCCCAAAACGGGATATTTGGATCGTTATCCCAGTTGGCTAACAATTTTTATTGAACCCCCAAGTACAAAATCTGACATTTCTAAACTTTTGTGCATTTGAAGAGCTATGCATGTCAACTAAGGATATACATTTAGATTATGCTATCAAAGGATACATTCTCAGATTCAGAGTGTGTGTATGATTGGTGAAAGACCTATATAGAAGTCACCATGATGAAATTAATTGATCAAATGAAAGGGTATTCGCATTAAAATCTAATGCTTAGTGTTATAGGAATATATAGCCAAAGCATAAGGGGTCTTTCTGAAAGTTATTCTCTGAGATCCACAAAGCATAATTTTTAATATTTTAAAGATTTCTAAAAAATTTCTTTTATTTAAAGAAATAATTTAGAAGAGAGGGTGATAATATATAGATTAAACCCTAAACCTGTAATGCATCACTTGAAACCGAAAAAGGGGAAGTTGCATGGTGTTGCTTACCTTGTTTCCAGTTCAATAGGAAGAGGTCCTTCAAAGCCAGAAATCACTTCTATCAACGAAAAAAAATTATGATTGAAGGTTATGTGATTAATAGACAATAATACTTATTAGAACACTCGAATTACAGTCAAATTTAAAGCACACAATGTAAAGACCCATACCTAGGATCAATGGCAAGGGCTTGAAATAGAGCCGAAGCCATCAATAGAGAAACCCTCTTATTCTCTTGAAAAAGAGGTCGTTGATAGCAACAACACCATGTTTCCAATGGAAGACACCGTAGTCAATAAACCCCTAATGTTCCACAATGTATGAAGGAACACTCGAATAACACAAGTCAACATAGCACAACATAACGCCAAATAAATAAACTTGCAACTCAATCAATCACAATTCTTAATACATATCAATAAACTCTTCAAAATCAAATTCACCATTGGAAAAGAAAAAAACAATTCCCAACTTCACTAATGATATAATTGACAATTAGTAATTAAGCTTTTGAGTTGATTCTGAACGAGCAAAGAAATCTGGTAGAAATTTTTTAGAGCATTGTAACTCCAGTGGCTTCGAGAAGATGATTGGGAATTCAAAATGTCTTCATCGAAGTTAAGGAATCATATCATTCTTGTAACACAAACTCACCCAATACGGACAACATTCATGTTAGTACCAGCTTAACCTTTGGTGCGGATAATGGCAGCACCTTCGCAGATGCAACAAAGAGCCTTGACGAGGTTGCGACAACCACAAACAAAGGGATTCAATAGTTCTATTTGTTGATGTAGTTGGCATCATCGGCAAAAATCAGAACCTCGTTCTTCTTAATGTTACTCATTCCAATGGCTTCGAGGATTTGGGCCTCTACGAAGTGGCCGTTGTGAGTGCATGGTTTAGATCTAATTTATGAATGAGAATAGGGTAGGGTTTTGGGGACAGAGAAGGATTTTGGGACGGAGACGAGGTTAGATCTGGTTAGAAAATGAGAAGGGGGAAAGGATTTGATAAAAGATAGATTAACCATTTCCACGTCAATTATGAATAACAACCGACGTCAGTTAAATATCTAACCGACGTTATTGAGGTGACGTTATAGGTCTTTTCTGCACTACTGTGATGATGGAATGATCATTATTTTTTGGGCAATATAAACCTTCATGAATTACCATTTAAGTATTAAATTCAATAAGAGAATTCCTTAACTAAATGATTTATCGTATTACAACTTTGAAAATAACTTATTCCATCACCTTATAATTTGAATATGTTATGGTGAATGGACAAGGTAAAAGGGTTATTCTACTTTTCTCGGAACAACATGAACTATCTTTGAAAGCATGAGTTTGTACAAATTATTTTGGGGATAAAAGTAATAACTTACTAATACGGAAGCAGTAACTAATTGCTAGAAAAAAGCTACATTGTTCTATACTTCTATTAAACATAATTTCTAGGAAAACAAAGTCTGAAGTATGATATTACCTGGTAAGTAATAAGACATCGCAGGGCCAAGTTAAAAGATTGTCTTTCTTAGGCGTGAGTTTTGAAAACGTGAAAAACCTTCTAAATATATTGAATTTGGCGAGGAAACTAAAAGAGCAATGGGAGGAAAAAAACCATCTAATAAATGGTGACAATAATTTGATCATAGAAATTCAATTCTCACAAAATTGTATGTTGCAGCGAAGATGCGCACTAATAATGTAACACTTACATAACACCTTTGTGTATGATCGTATATTGTTGTAGACATTATTAAGTGTAATTAATGTTTTCAAATTAAAAGTAAAGTTTGGTTATTTCAAACATTTATTATCTTCGTTTATTCTTCTTTGCATCCATGAATTCAACATATATAATTTCCTCCATTCTTAATGATACTTTAGCTAGATATTAGTGTTGACTAATAAAACTTCTTAGTTTTCTTTCAAATTTTTTAAATGTGGTTTTGTCGTGATTCTGTTTAACCTGCATCCTACTACAAATTATGGAAAATACTTTAATAAGATTAAAGTTGAAGGCGAATGTACAAGTAGTATTTTCATGTAAACTCTATACCTTATAAAACTTAGTAACACATGAAAATTATTAAACTATATTAATGTACTTGGGATTTTATTTACTATTACTGGATATGATTCTGTCTCTATTCCTCTTTCCAATGGAACTACACGAGAGGGCTCATACGATCACAGAAGGAAATATTCACTATTAGGTGGTGATTATTATGGGTGGCTTTATGTGTAACAGTTGTTATCATGTTGTGACAATAATCTAGAAACTTGATTCCCAATATCATGCAAACTATTTGATTCACAATTTTTTTTCGAAAAAAAAAATCTATTTAAAACATTAAAGAATATATGCGGGAACGTTCTCTCATGTTATACCTCATACGAGCATAGAATAAAAAATATTGGAAGGTTAAGCATTATTTTTTGTTTAAAATAGACATAATAATCTATTTAATTTATATTGCTATGCTTAAATTTTTCATTTGAATAAGGAATTGTTTGTCCCTAATCATAATAACATTACTTTCACTAATGAAAAAACATTTAAGAATCGACATAAAAAACGGATTTAATTTCCCTCCAATCCCTCTACTCACTTTTCCCTTTTCCCTTACCTCACTAGACTTCCCCTTTCCTCTCTTCTCTTATTCGCGTTGCCCGTGTCAGCCCCCACAACCCCCTTCCACATTGTAGTCTCTGTTTGTCGTCTGTCATTGCCTCCTCCTTACACCATCGGTTGTTAAAATTCAATGTATTTTCCTTAGACCCTCTGTTTCAAACCTTGTGGTTTAGTTTCCGTCTCGTGGTTTCCTTTCTCTCTTATGTGTTCCACTGTTTATTTTGCATATCTCGTTCTAATTGTCGTCTCTCCGCGCTCGTCATTGTCGTTGTATTCCACTCTTGGAGTTTTGCTAAATTTTCCCTTCCAAAGTCTGCCTTCATGGGTATTATGGACTTTTGTCAGTTCATATTGTCATGTATGGATTTTTATATTATGTAATTGATTCCTCGCATGAAATATTGTTAATAGTAGATTAAATAATACAAAAACTCTTATCCAATTGGAAGAACGTAGAATTATTATTTCTACAGTTTTTAAAATATATTGAAATATAATGTTGGTAAGATTTCATTTAATATATAATGATGTCTGCAACCCCTAGTCATGGAGACAACTTATTATAATGAGATACAACTTACTTGCAATTTATGTTGCAGTGCTTTCATCATTGTTGTCATATTACGTCCTAGTAATATAATATAATCTGTAGTAATATAATATAATCTGCCTGTGCATTTATTTATTCTTTCAAATGATGTTATATAATTTGACATGCTATGATTTGAGATGACATGACAATTCCAATATGAATTAACATGTTCGGTCATTCTTGCACTATATTCCTCAAGCAAGCTGTGTCTCTAGTTTTTTATTTTATTGGACAATTACACGTGAAATTAAATCCAAGCAGCTTTCCCAGGATTATTGACAAACCATATTTCACGTCGTGTCTAAAAAAATTGACGAGCAATTATTTAAGTGAATCGACGAAAATGTAATAATGTATGTGAAATATTATTTTTAAGATTAATTGACATAAAATATTTCATTTTTAACATCATCCAGTGAATTGTAATTTTTAACTGTCAAATCTCATTTTTACACTAGTGTTTATTATTCAGCTATGATGTATGTAGGCTTTAGTTATTTTAATATTGATATTGTTAATGTATTACTTCAAATCTTTCCATCCTGAAAAATTTTAATTTTGATCATATTATGTGCATATTTTTATTGGTATTATTATTACAAATATAATAAAAGAAAACTATATTAAAAAATATAGTTGAAATTTTTTATACATTAAGAAGTAAATTAATCTCAAATTTTATTCCAGATTTTGTTTCGTGCAACATTTTATTTTTTGTTAACTACATGTATAAAAGTATCCGCAAATAAATATAAGAATGATCTACGTAATCTGAATTAAAAAAAGTTATATATACAATCTAAACATCATGTAATTATATGCTAAGTAAATATTTTAGATATAACTTGAAAGGAGTGACAATAGGAAATATCATGAAAATTGAATGCATACGGAGGACAACCTATAAAAGTCAAACTATAAAAAAATTGAAAAAAACCTGTAAAAAAAATTGTTTCGGTAATTTCACTAATCTATCTTAAATATTTTAATTATAAATGACTTTTCATTCAACTTGAAATATGTCATTGGTAACTAACTAAAAGATACATAAAATACACAAAAATTTTCAATTAGTTATTTGAAAAAATAAAAAAATACACATTAAAGTAATGACCTAATTTATGTTTCTTAGAAATATAAATCAAAGGGGAAAAAATAAGCCTCCTACCTAAGACTTTACTATCTAGAATGCCTTTAGTCAACAATATCTATCAGTTAGTAGAATTACCTGATTGCACTATAACACCCTTTAAAGGATCATTCTCATTATTAGGTATCAATTTGATGAATGCTCCCAATAGAGCGATCTCCCACTAATTGCTAGAATATCTGTCGATACTGGCCAAAATATTTGTTGATGGGATAATCACGGGACCTTTTCCCTCTCATCATCAGATAAATCCAAAATAATTAGTTTTGATACTGGATGTTCCATTATCAATGGCTCCTTCACTAGAACATGTTCTCTGACCTATTTCGGTACAAGTTTTTCACATGATTGTCCAGCAGAGGTGGAAGTATTAGTAGGTAATGGTACCTAAGACCACGCCATGTTGTGTAGTGTGGTGATTTATGTTCCCGAAATACTTTCCCGTCACTGAGCGAAAAAATCCAATTTGTCTAAACTAATCCATATTCAAACCAAATTGTTTCTATTTAAATCTACTTTAGTAGTTTTTATCTAAATCCATTTCTTTGTCCATAAAATAGATTTGGATATCCAATTTTAAGAATAAGTAGTTTATAGATTGAAAAATGGATATCCAAATTGGACTTAATCTATTTTATCATTACAGAAAAAATTGGACTTAATTTTAAAATTAAAAGATCAAATTAAATTTTCTATTACTAAAGAGATCAGTAAACATATAAGGATTATATTATGAATTGATATAATATTTTTACTTATTTTTACTCATGAATAAAAATAATACTTTAATATATAGTCTCAATATTAAGTTAGTAAAAAAAATTGATAAGAAAATCAATAATTTGTTTTACAATAAATAAATAAAAATATAAATCATGAATCAGTTTTAAAATTTTTTATTAAACAGAAACATGAAAGTTACAAAATTAATTCCATAATTAATTTCTAAAAAATAAGTTATGTTTTTATTTAAAATTAATTTTTAAAAAGTATGAAATTATTTCTAAACTAAAAAATAATTTTAAACCAAAAATAATTTATAATTTTAAACCAAAAATAATTTTTAATTTAAAATGAGTTTTAAACCAACAACCAATTTTAAAACTTGTTCTAAACTAGTTTTTAAAGTATCAAAATTAATTTTTTATATAAAATTGATTAGATCTAAATTCTAATCAATCTAATTGGATTTAGATAGGATATAAAATGGATTTTCAAAAATTTAATCTAAATTCTGTTAATTTCAGCCATACTTTCGCTGTCAATATGGGAAGTCGCGGTGGAGCTGCTCTCTGATGAACAAATTTAGCCCCATGTACACAGATGGTAGCAAGAATCACAGCTAGGTCCGGTTACGACACCAAGTAGGGCAAAACCTGGAGAATACCAAAATAGGTGTGAATAGCATGGGAAGAAAAGTCTACCTGTACTCCCATGAGAAACACCATGCCACGCTCCTTGTGTCTAAAGTTCGCATAGAACTCGCGAACAAGTGTGGGTCGGACCGGTACTAATGGCTTGTCAAGCCATGATGTCCACTGTCTCGCCTCTAAAACAGCAGCGATAGGTGCCCACTTCTTTGAAGCGATGCAAGTAAATGACCTCTCCAATATGATGGCCCGACTGATGGTATGTTCCTATCTAGACTTCGCATCCTTGTGTGCGAAGCATTGCACATCAGTGAGGCTCTGCTCACTAATCTGTCTAATGTGTGGAGCTGAGGAACCGACATCAGTTGGAGGCTTGCTTCTTTTTGGTCTAATCATTTGCAGTATGAACAAAAGAGAACTTAATGAAAAATAGCAGGAGGAAGGCAGTTAAAGTAGAATCAATAACAGGCATCATGTAATTAAACATCTCCAAGAGTGCTCATGTTAAATATCTAGTATGCACTTAGATGCAAACAATCAAGGATGGACGCCTAGTAGTGAATTATGTGCATGGAATAGTTAACCTCACATTATGGATGCATCATATACAGTTAGAACAATCAAATTCAGACATCCAATTCATCATTTTTTGTAAAATGTGGCTAACTCGCGTGAAGTCAAGGAAACTCTCGCGACATTAGCTCTAGAGGAACAAAAAATTCAAAGTTTTTAAACTAACTCGTGCGAAGTTGTGGAGAAGGTTCTACAACTCGTGCGAGTTCATCTCTGAAGCTTGAGAAATCTGAATCATCATCCATCTCGCGTGAAGTTGCTGAGAGCACCCTGCTATTCGCGCGAGAAGGGCTCAAAAAATAGCTTAAAACATGAAATAACACTAAGACTAACAATGCAACATGGTTTTCATGTTAGGCATTTCAATACAAACATGCATCACTCATTTTTAATCGGTTAAAATTATCCTAAGCAGTTGTTTGATGAAAAATCTCTTCAAACCCTTAGAGAACTAAGAAAAGCATATCAAGGTAATAGATAGAGATACTAATCAAAATATTAGACCAAGAGGATTTCGTTACTTACTTGGTAGAGTCGAGTAATGAAGATAAAAGTGTAGTGTGATGCTTAGGGTTAGAGATTGAGTTCATAGAGAATGAGTGCAGGGGAAAAGTACTTGTGAGAATGAAAACTGATAATGTAACTGTCCCTTCCCCTTCCAACAATTTTATAATTTCAAAATTTCCCCTCTTTCAGATTATCGTGCTCATCTCGCGCGAGTACGATTTGGGAGTAACCCAACTCGTGCGAGATCAATGTACAGAAAAGAATGGTTCTTCTTTGGAAGGCCAACTCGTGCAAGATTTATGGGAGATTCACGCGAGATGGAGTAGTAGAGAGCACTAGAAAGGGTGAACTCGAGCCACTTGTGTGGAACTAGCGCGAGTTAGACTCGTAAAGAACAAGTTTTTAAAAGTTTAAGTTCTAACTCACGTGATGTGGGTAAATCTTACGCGAGTTGCTCTTTGTAAGTCTTAACATAACAAAATTGTGAGGTTTTATGATGCGTACCTTATGTTAGGCGTTTTCCATGATATTTGTAATTGTGCAGTGACTCTCTACAACACTAAGACTCAAATTAAAAATAAACAAAAAGAAGAGAAAAATCAAAAATTAAAAATTGAAAGAGAAAAGGTTAGGAAATTCGAGTTGACTTTCAAGTCCCTAAGTTTGACTGAGTTGTGGTTCAGGTTGGACTACACTTTGTGGATGGAGTTCTTAAGCTCAATAGGATCTCCATTCTCATTTAGGTCTAGATGTAGTCCAATAATAGTGTCTTGCTCAGAGTTAGGAGCTACTCTTGGCTACACTTGAAGATTATGGCCATCCTTCAAAGAATTTACAGGATTAGAGAGAAGGATGCATACCTTTGTTGTGACAGAAGTGTAACTCTTGTTCAGACTCTTTATCCCACATTCCCTTTACCAGTTTCTTGGATTTTTTAAGTTATATCTCCGGTTTGAGTTTGTGGTCCACTTATGATGAAGAGGGGTGATGAATAGGCAACTCCCTTCTGTCCAATAATTATTGAACTGCGATATTAACATTAAAATTCAAATTTGGAGCAGGATTCAGATTCTTACCTAAGTTATTATGTGCAGCATTGGTGTGGTGTAAGGAATCCATCACTTTGCAAGTGTTTTGGTCCATGGATTGCTTAGCTTCTTCAAACACATTGAAGACTACATGCTGCCCAAGAACTTGTAACACCCTCAACTCCTACCATTTATAACATCTTCCTTTCTCTTCGGTTCCTAGGAAAATAACCATGTCATCTGATAAAGTCAACCAAATCTTATTTCATAAAATAATTTCAAGAGTAATTTCTACAACTATATATCTCTCATAAAATAAAAATTCTCTCAAATAAAAAAGTATTTATCAGGGAACAAGACTTATAATATTCTTATATATTAGCAATCACTTAAACGACAAAAGGTGAATAGAACATCATGTCACGTCTTCAAAAAAATCAAGTTCTCCTCCTAGCCTACGGTCTTTGCATCTCCAAGCAACTGTTTATCTGCTCGCCCGTTCACGGGGTCATCACAGGTGTCAATCATAGACACAACCATAGGGTTAGCTCACATTTTAATGATAATAATAAAACTACAGGAACAGTACACACATCATATATAAAAAAAAGGACATAGAAGACTCAATTTATAACTCATCACAATTAATTATGCAACACAATATGATGCATGTCACAAACAATTCACTCTCATGCCATGTGGTACCATAAAAAAACAACTGAGCCTCTGACACTTTCACTAGAAATACTAGACAGTTTAGGGCAACCAGTGTTGCAACAGGAGTCACTTCCACTCATGGTGATCAACCATAGTGGAAGCTTTCTCCACCGCGAATACCCTCAAAGTCCTAGGCCATTACATCGACCCGTCAGGGACCAATTGTACTAGTTCCATTCATCCTCACCTTTCGAAAACATTTTTATTTCGCTTAGTGTTCATGATAATCTCTCACTTTTCGAAACACCATGCTTCACAAGCATCTCCACAAGGACAACCTCACTGCTCCTTAACAGTAGGCATCCATTCCTCTCTCTTTACAAAAATAATTTAAGCTGATTATCATGAACCTAAGCGACTCATCAATGCAAATGCCCACAAAATTCATCTCTTAACCCCCACCAACTATTTCACCTTAACAGGATATTTAACACCACAATAACATTGAACCAAAATAATCATGTAGAAATCAAATACAACATAAAAGAGGAACAATATGGAATACCCAAACCATGATAATATAAATTTCAAACAAAAATTTACATATAGAAATAAATAATTAAACAAGGGAGCAGTGTCAAGTTAAATAAATAAAATTCAACATCATGTAGTTAAGATTTAAATATTAAGACCGAGACTTGAGAAACACATGATAAAGAATAATTATTAACAAATAATAAAATCTAAAAATAATATAAACAACACAGTCGAATAATTAATATAAACAATGTAGTTGAATAATTAAAAGAGAAATGAATTATTAAATACTAACTTGAATTAAACAAATTATTTATACTCAATCCTAATCTCAAGGAAAATTAATTTCTATTTAATGAATCTAATAAGAGGAAGAATTAAGACTAAAAAGTTATGGTGAGAGATCATAAACAGTAACAGGACGAATTAATATTTGACAAGAAGAAAGATTAATTAAATTTTATCAAGTACACAATTTTTTCTAATGCCTCTCATTTATTTTAACATCAAACTTGTGCCTAGACATACTAAAACATTAATCGGAATAGACCTAGTCATTTTTTTTATTCAATTGAGGAGTGATGTCAATTAAACCTGCAAATCTCATATAACACCACCGCTCACACTCCCGGGACGATCAAATTTCATCTCCCTTCCACACACCAACCGATACGATACAGAAAAGGATACAAAGTTACAAAGTCCCAAACACCAAAAGGGAACAGTAACGAAATGGAAGCGAGGGATTTCCCGATGCGAGAATGAAAATAATTCAATTAAAAATATTTAATTCACATTAAATAGATAAAGGTAGATAGGAAGGAAGAATATTTAATTTACATTAAACAAACAAAGGCAGAAAAAGAACTCATTATCATCATTAAATTGAGAACTACCCTAACCTGGGTTTATGACTATCACGCACGAGGGGGAATCGAGATGAGTAAGATCTCGGCCTCCATACAAGCTTTGATCTCTTTTAGGGGAAATTTGTTAAAGTGAGAGTAATATCAAGATGAAAGGGAAGGGAATAGAAGAACAGAGAAAGAGATAACGAGAAAGAGAATGAGAGAAAGAGAAAATGAATAGATTCTCTGATATCTAACACTGAGCCTAAGATTTTAATTCTCGTATGATGTTGCTGATGGTGGGACTGAGGACATTTAGTTGAGCCCTGGAAAGACTTATGAGACAGTTGCATCTATTCGCCAGTGGCATATTTCTCAAATGGATGTTAAAATTGCCTTTTTGAAAGGTGATCTTCAAGAAGAGATTTATATGATTCCTCCACCAGATGTTTCTCATAATCTAGGTGAAGTTTGTAAATTGAAGAAGGCTCTCTATGGGCTAAAAAAAGCATCTCGCGTCTGGTTTGAGAAGTTCTCCACTATGATTACATCTATTGGCTTCCACTCAAGCCCATATGATTCTGCTTTGTTTCTCAGGTGCACTTCTCTTGGTCGTATTCTGCTCTCCTTATATGTTGATGACATGATCATTACTGGTGATGATATTGATGGGATTGTGGACTTGAAATTCCAATTAGCACATTAGTTTGAGATGAAGACTTAGGGACTCTTCGTTACTTTTTGGGGATGGAATTTGCCTACTCTCCTAGAGGTTATCTCCTTTCTCAATCTAAGTACATTGCTAGCATTCTAGAACAAACTCATCTTTCTAATACTAGAATTAAGGATACTCCTCTTGAGCATAATATTTGGCATACCTCTTCTGATGGTGTTTCCTTGCCAGAGTACTCTTGTTGGCAGTTTGGTTACTTGAGTCTATGGGTGTTACTTTTCTCGGACCCACTCCTATGCATTATGACAATTCAAGTGCTATACAAATCACTCGTAACTCAGTCTTCCATGAACACACCAAATTGTTGATTTATTTGTAAAGTCATGTTCTGCTTCACGCTTTTGTTTATTGATTAGCAAACTCTCGATGCTTCCTGTTGATGCATCATGAGTTTGAGGGGGGATGTTAGATAATATTATGCATTTCTATTTTATCTTTTTTATTTCTCTCACGGGTGTAGTTTAGTCATTTCCTTAGTTTTTTTTTTTTATTGTTTTGCTATTGCGCACTAATGAAACCCTAGCCTATTGTTCTTGTATTTTCTCTTCATTCTCCTCTCCTTCATATGATTGTTAAGTTTCACAAAATCAACTTGAAAACCATCTCTATGGTTAACTAATACCCTCGCGTAGTTAAACTTCATATGAAGCCGAACTAGACTCATTAGAGTTTCGATGGCCAATTGCCACATAAGTTACCATCTTCTTGGTGAACTTACATATTAGTTTTTGTTGATTGCTAGGTGTACATCCAAACATAAAAGAAGAAAATAAGGAAGAGAGAAAAAGAGACTCAAGGATTTAATGTGGTTCGACACACATTATGTATTGCCTACATCCACGGGCACACAATATGTATTACTTTTGTTGTGCACATAAAAGCTTTTACAAAGAGTTGTTTATATAGACACATAAGAGCAATCTTTCTCATCGTTTACATGATGAGAGACTAAAATCAAACTACGTACTCCTAACAATCTCCCACTTGGAGTTTGATTTACATCACCACCTAGTGTAATGCCTTCATCTCAATTATTATTTTATTCTTGAAGGTCCGTTGAATCCATTGAGAGATTCCTCAACCATATCATCTCCTTGCTGCTTTCCAAATGTGACTCCATTGAGTGGTCTTCTTTCCATTTACGGGTCTCCTGTGCCTGTCTTGGCCACCTGACGGGCCTCTCTGCGCCTGCCCTATCTACGTGACGGGTCTCCTACATCGACTGATTTTCTGCGAGAAAGCTCCCACCACTTCTCTTCTTAATCTCCCACTGCTTCTCTTCTTCCAATATCATTATTTTCATTTCTCCCTAAAAGACCATTAAACCTCTTCCCCTATTGTTAATGATGGTTATTAGAGCTTCCATCGTCGCGACAATTTTTGAACTTCATATTGTTATCGATATGCCCCAGTTCTGGTATCGTCGTTCTGATCGTTCACATCAACGGCACACGCATCCTAGCCACCCGCTAGGAAGACTTTTGATACAGGGGATCCCTACAAAGTAGGTACACCTGACCTTCACTTAGATCCACTCCAATCATTGCATCACTCGTCTGGACTGGTCGCCAAGTCGAATCAACTGCTTTATTACCACTTGTTGGGTAACTCGGGAAAGACTTCACACACTATTCTTCCAATGCCACTGTTCTTCCTGCTTTCTTAGGAAAGCTCCCACTACTTCTCTACCCTAAGAACAAACCAAATCTTTTCTGATATGGAAGATCAGACAAAATTACAATCACAAAACATACTAAGATATTGGCTCGGCTCTGATACCAATTGTTAAGAACAAAACAATAATATAAGAAGAAAATAAAGAAGAGAGAAAAAAAAGAGACTCAAGGATTTAACGTGATTCGACACACAATATGTATTACCCACGTCCACAGGCACAAAATATATATTTCCTTTGTTGTGCACATAAAAACTTTTACAGATAGTTGTTTATATAGAGACATAAGAGTAATCTCTCTCATCATTTACATGATATGAGACAAAAATCAAATTACATACTCCTAACACGATTCTCTTCCAAGAATGTCCCCATCAGCTTAGAGTTTCCTTTTATGAAAACCTAAATTGAGAAACCTCAAGTTTTCTCAGTGACAATAAAGGCAGACGATATTCCAAGTCACTATTGCTCTTTCACTTGAACAATTCCTAATCAAATCCACTCACACCATCTTCCTTAAATGAAAGAGTACTCTCACCATCTACATTGAAATGTGTTTAACCTAGAGTAGCTTGCATGTATTGGCGTTGATGTATGGTCTCAAATGAGGACTGCAATGGCTTTAAGATCCATATGTTGGGTATTCCAATTACATTGAAGGGATTACAATTGCAGTGAAATCAAGAACTGAACTTAAAGGTGTAGTATGATGTGACAGTTGGGACAAATGTATCTTCAATTGCACTATTCTTGCTGCTATCATGAACTAGAATGTCCCGAAGAACTAATTTGGTTGTTTTTTTAAGGAAGCTAAGATATGCAAAAAAATTCGTCAACAAAGGGATTCTACATAAGGTTGGTTTTAGACCAACATCTCATAGTTTCAAATATTTTCCATGTACAACATAATGACAAACAGGCTTTCAACCTTTGTCAAACTTGTTCTTGACAATATTCTCTTAAAGAGCTTGAAGGCAGGAAAGATTTGTGGAAATAATTGTCATATTGCCTTGATAAACACAATGTTTTTAACACATATCCAGAAGCAACAAGTAACAGGTTGACAAGGCTGAGTGGCAATGTTGGTGTGGAAATGATGCCTTTAGCAAACACTTTATTACCAAATTAAAGCTTGGGTTTGAGCTACATGAACCTATTCCTATGGAACCTTTGGTAGGACCAATAGTTCTAGCTGCAAAATATTTTAAAGGTGGACTAGAATCATTAGTGCGTTCGCAAAGCAAACCTCTAGAAATAAAACTTCAGCAAACAAGCCCAAGAGGACCAAGCCTCCAAGGTTGATTGTTTAGAGTGAGTCAAAGATAGAAGACATCCATTGCAAGACCACCCACTCAAACACACACCCAATGAACAAGAAATGCAGACCTTAAACCTTAAAACAATCACAAACATAAGCCAAAGCTATCATCCAAGATATCATCAAATACACATTATAACTGAACTATGAGGAAATTTAATCACCATTGCGTCTGAAAATGACACAACCACTATACCTAAACCCTTAGAAAACAAAACCATTATTCTCCCTAGCTCCCTTGGGCTTGAAAAGATTGACGGACACAAGGATGAAAAGATTGATCAGAATAAATCCTCAGAGACTCTACATAGAGGAAGAATAACAAATATCTTTTGGTTGATCTGGGCTTAGGAACATCAAGCTATATGTTTTACAACCTCAACCACTTTTGCTACTGCCAGTGCCTGAACCACAACCATAACCAAAACCCATACCAAAGCTTCATTCTCAACCATCATAAGAGCGTTCAACGTCCTCCACTAAACCACTTGTTATAATGGAAACTTTAGAGATTGCTTTTCTACTTACTACTTTTTCTTCTTCGTCCACTCTTGTGGTGAATTAGGACAATTTTTCTCAAGCCATGAAAGTTAGACTCGATTAGAGGCAAGACTCACTAAATGGTTAGCACATAACTTATATCTTTTGCTCTTCTACAATAATAACCTTAGTTGCAACAACAACTTCCTTCGTCTCATCTCCACTTCCTTTATTTTAGCTACCATGTGTGCCACCTCTTCACCATATCTTTTTTAGGCATTATCTGTTATTGCCATGTTTCAAGACATCTCAGCGAACTGGTAGTGGCTATCTCTTTTCACTTTTATTGTTGATATCAAAATATTAAAAAAAATGAGATTTTGAGCATTTTCTGACTTTTAGTTTATTTTTTTTATGCTTTTGCTCTAATATATTTTAGTGGTTTCTATAAATATGCTCTAATACTTGAAGAACATTTCAAGATCATGATTCAATATATGATCAATGTTCTGATATTTGAAGAGGTCGTGATTCAATATATGATGAATGCACGAAATTTATGAAATACACCAGAAGAATCTTTGACTATTGTAAGTGTGTTAATTTTCTCCAAGTTTAGAGCTTGTTGTTTCACTTCTTTTTAAAGTTTCTTGCAATGATACCAGTGTATTTAAAAGTGTTTCACATTCTCGTTTTACTTTCTATCCTTATAAATAAAATATAAAATTCTATATAACTATGAAATTATTTAAGTGTTCTCGTTTTACTTTCTATCCTTATAAATAAAATATAAAATTCTATATAACTATGAAATTATTTAAGTGATTTCAAAATATATTAACTATAAAAATGGATTTCAAAAACTATTATAAAATAAAAATGTTTTAGAATTTTTATTCAAACATAGTACTTTTAGAAAATTTTCTAAACTTTTTATTTTTTAATTCATATTTTAACTTTGTTTTAAATTAAATTTCATTAAATTTTGAAAATAAATTATCAATTATTAAATACTTTAATTTAAATATTTATCACAAATCAAAAATATTAATTATATATTAAAAATATTAAATTATTTCAAAGTGTAGTATTAAGAGTATTTATTTATTATAACCTTTAGTTAAATATACTATGTATTGAAGACAATACTAGTTCATATGAAAATACATTTATGAAGAAGTTAATTAGAAAAATAATTTGGTTATCAATACAACATACAGAAGTTGTTTTTTTGTTTAAGAAAAAAATAAAAAATCATAATAATGATGTGAAATTTCTATAATAACTATATTTTATATTTATTTTTTTAGCAATCTATCTCTAAATCATTGGATCATGAAATATTCACATATGTATCTCATATTTTCTTTTCTTTTATTATAATTTTTGTGTACATACGAAATAACGACTACCATATATAATTAAATATAATATTTAAGATAATGACGAATATATCTCTGAATTATTTAATTAACGGTTATAATCAAACATGACATATGCGCACGTCATATTTTATTTTATAATTTTGTGTACATAAAAATATTAATGATAATTAAATATTTAAACACATTTGAGTACACTATAATATATGCATGTGTGTTTTTAATATTAATATATATAATTAATAAAAAAATTAGATTGTTTTATTTTATTAAAATTCATTGGATTAATTAAAATATTTAATATTAACAAGCTAGTAAAATTTTTAATTGAATATATTCAATATTTTCTTACGTTATTTGTAATCCACTTTTTTGAGAAGATCCTAAATTTTAAAAGTTCAAACTGTTAAAAAATTTAATTTATTGTGATGAATAAACTTTTTAACAAGATAATATTATTTTATTTAATTAATTTTTAAAACAAAAGATTGTGCAACATCCGTGTAAAGCTTTTTTTTTTCTTCTTCAGAATCAACTAATCATGAAGTATTGTGATTAACTTGTTGGTTTTGATTACTAATATTTTAAAAGGCTTACAAAATTGAATTTAGATGGTTTATAATTTAAAATCATTTTTTATATATATTTTTTTATGAAGTGTGAATATATTAGAAGTTTGAATGAATCTGGTCAAATAAAATATTTAGGTAAATTTAATGAATTTAATTTTTATGTTATATTTTTTAATTAATTTATTAATAGTGAAAGGGAATCTAGTCAATTAAACTTTATTTAAATTATTTTTTTTCTATATGTTTTCTAATGAAGTGTGAATTGATTAGAAGTTTGAATTAACCTGGTCAACCGAAATATTGTGGAAAATTTAATAAATTTATTTTTTATTTTATATTTTTTAATGAATTTATTAAAGGTGGGAGGGAATCAGGTCAATCAAATTTTACTAAAATTATTTTTAAAATATTTTCTAATGAAGTATGAATTTTTTAGAAGTTTAAATAAATCAAGTCAACAAAATTTTTTTGGTAAATTTGATGAATTTAATTTTTATGTTATGATTTTTAATTAATTTATTAATATTGGAAGAGATATGGTCAATCAAATTTATTAAAATCAATTTTTATATATATTTTTTTTTACTGAAGTGTGAATTTATTAGAAGTTTAAATGAACCTAGTCAATAAAAATGTTTTGCTAAATTTAATAAATTCAATTTTTATGTTATATTTTTTAATGAATTTATTAAAAATGGAAGGGAATCAGGTCAATCAAACTTTATTAAAATCATTTTTTTTTATATATTTTCTATATATTTTTCTAATGAATTGTGAATGTTTTAGAAGTTTGAATGAATCTGGTCAATAAAAAAATGTTTTAGTAAATTTAATGAATTTAGTTTTATGTTATATTTTTTTAATGAATTTATAAAAAAATTTAAGGAAATTTGGTCAATCAAACTTTATTAAAATCATGTTTTATATATTTTCTAATGAAGTGTGAATTTTATTAGAAGTTTTATTGAATCTGTTCAATCAAAATGTTTTGGTAATTTTAATGAATTTAATTTTTATGACATATTTTTTTAATAAATTTATTAAAAATGGATGGGAATCTGGTCAGTCAAATTTTAGGAAAATTTAATAAAACATTAATTAACTAAAATTTAATGTTATTTCAGTTTAGTCAAAAGAAAAGTCTAAATAGTCAATGCTGAAAAGAAGAATCCAACACTAAATTTATAAATACAATGACAATTGCTCTTTCTTTCTGTTAAGTCTCACTCCAACCTTTCTGATTTGTGCTTTCTTTGTTCCTAGTTAAATTTTGGTTAATTTCTCATATCACCATTTTCTCTTTAAATTATAAGCCAATTGTTTTTCTTTTCTTGTTGTGGTACCCATCAAAAATAAACAAATAAACAACCCAATATTTGCAACAAATAACGAAATATTCCTAAACCAAAGATACATGCACGATATTTGATTTAGTGTCTCGTTATAACTAGAGAATGATTTTGTGTCATAACCGCCGTCTATCGTAGGATTGTTTGTGTCCCGTATTCAAGATTGTTTGGTGGGTTGGGTTTGTCAGGATGGTTTGGTGGGTTGGGTTTATCGTTTCACTCGTTGTTGGGCCGATATTGGAACACTGTCTCCACGCTTGATGTGAAGGGCTGTTGGAAATCCAACATCGCCTAGAAACAGGGCCTATTGCATGTATATAAGTGAGGAGAAATCCTACCCTTATTAGCCGGTTTGGTAGGGTTGAATCAGGCTTAAAACTCTCATTTCTAACATGGTATCAGAGTTTTACCGGCTAATGAGGGTAGGATTTCTTCTCACTTATATACATCTAATAGGCCCTATCTTTTGGCGACGTAGGATTTCCAGCACACCCTCCTCAAGCTAAACGTAGAGACGGCCGGTGGTGGCACGATAAACCCAACAACAAGCTCGCCAAACAATCCCCGACAATTTGACACAAACAATCTTAGGATAGACTCTGATACCATGTTAAAAGTATGGGTTATGAGAATAACTCAATCCTACAAAATCGGTTTATAAGATAAGGGTTTCTCCTCACTAATATACATGAAACAAGCCCTATCTCTGAGTAATGTGAGATTCCCAACAGATTTCACCCTTTGAAGCAAAATTTACATGCAGTTTTTGACGCGATCATTCACCGTTAATGAATGTAAATTTCACTTTGTAGTCAAATTGAATCATGGATAACTAAGTTCATATATTTTGGTGATTTTTATCTATTTTTTAAATATTTTAATTAATTTATATTGAATTTGATTGTTAAACTGTATAGGTTTCTACTGAATAAGACAAGGCATTGGAAATCAAGAAAGGTGAAAGAGATGTTTATGGGAGACGTAACAACGTTAACCATGATGATATAGTTCCTATTGTTCTGAGTAAAAGAAAAACAATGCTTATATTTAGTTAATTTGCTATCTCATATTCATATTTCAGAGTGGATTATATTATGTTTGAAAGTTTTAATATGATAAATCTGTCATTATGGAGTAATCCAATTACTGACTTCTTACTACGTAGTTTATGCAGTTCTTATTGGTCCATAAAAGCGTATTCCATTAATAATTGACATGCTTAAGTTCTCGTATGCACAATTTTTTCAAAATGCCAGGTTTTGCGCTTTGGGGCTTGGCATAGGTAAGCATAACAATTGTTTCCCTTCTTGCAACATAATTTGCATAGTTACCCACTACATTTCACTATCGAAATTTGAAATTTATGGTATAGATGTGTATTTATAATATAGTACACATAATTACAGAAGACAAATGTTACACAGCCAATACCAATAAACAGCTAACTAGTCTCCTTTTCACAAATCTATGTTTTCATGTAAAAAATTAAAAATACCAAAAATAATGTGTAAAAATATAGGTTTGACTTAAGTTGACTGGTTAGAAATAATTGATATTGTTAAACGGGATCCAATAGTAGCCATTTCTGTAGTTCAAGACTAAGTATTTATTATAATCTTTTTGTGTATATCACTCAAATGTTAGGACCTCTATAATTAAGATGGTGGTAATACTTGTAACAACACTAAAGAGCATATATGCTGAATCTTTTTATTTCAAATAATATATCCCTCCAACATAGCGTAGCTCTTGTATTTCATTCTCTGGCTAAGAACAAGGTTTTATTAATTTCCTTGTACAAACACACGACGTTATTTTAAATGGCCTTACACATTTTGGACCAAGTTAACAACAAGAAAACTAACCTTAATGTTGGCAACACAATAAAGTATTACAAAGGGAACATTATTAGAGATAAGAAGACTTATAAGTAATACCATCTTGATTTATATATATAAAAGAAGACAATGTCTAGCATATTGGGTACATAACGAAGTGTAGTAGGTAGCTATAAATTATAATGTAGCAACAAAAAAGATGGGTGTTATATTATCCTATGCCAACCTCCCTTGCAATAAAACATAGTAGCTAACTTGGATATATATATATATATATATATATATATATATATATATATATAAATTGTATTTATATATATATATATATGAAAAAAACAAAAAACAAGGGACGAAATGATGTCATTTGGGGAGTCTTTGGGGAAAATTTTGAACAAAGCACGACACCAAAAACAAAAGCAAATAGATGCATTTCAAATAGGGCGAAAATTGAAACCTTGTATCCTCTCCATCTCTGTTGCCTTCTCTTCTCCTTTGCCTTAGTCACCGCTTTCCCTGCCATCGCTATGCCACCGCTGTTCGTAGGCACCGCTATCACTAGCTACCGTGACAAGTTGTGTTTAGTTTAAATAAAAGAAGCACGCTCCGGACGGGAATTGAAACCACTCTCTTCTCCATCTTTGTTACGAAAATTGAAACCTCTCTTTTCTCTGTTGCTCTAGCAACCACCGTCTCTAGCCATCGTTGTCCTTACTGTTTAGTTTTTTTGGTGTCCCTTTCTCTCTATGTTTATTTTTTCCCTTCGAAACATTGTCTAGTCCTTTATTCGTGCTTTGTCTAACATTGTCTGACGTGGGTTTGAATTGACGAGTTTTGTTATGTTCTCCTTCTCGAATCATTAAGGGTGGTGCTCTAACTTAAATGTACTTCAATCTATTTCTAATACATGTTGTATATACTCTTGGTTGACTTTTATAAAGTTTTTTATTTGTTTGTTTTGTTTTTGCAATTTGTTTTATGAATTTTATGTTGTATACATTTGTTAAGTATGTTATATACCTTTCTTAAGCATGATGTATATTTTTCTTATGCATGTAATATACTTTTGGTTTACTGTTAAGAATTTTTTGATTTGTTTTGGGTCATGTTCCATTTTGGTCTTGTATAGCAGTCCTGTCCAAGATCTTGCAGCATAATTGATACTCTGAACACATATTTATAGTCTTTTGTTCTTAATCTTTGATTTTACCAAACACACCTATTTAAACCAAGAATTTGTGTAGTCATCCTTCCTGGTGCGGTGCAAGATCTTTTAAAAATTTGGTGCTTTTATGAAAATATAGAAATTTTAATCTGCTCTAAAAAGGCAAAGTTTAGTATAATTATTTTTGTTATTAAATTAGCTCTTTTTTTACATGTTGTTCTATTGACAAAAGTGTATTATATGATTACTGTTACTAAATTTATTTGACTGTAAACATTTTGTATCAAAACAATTTTATTTTATGAATAAGAAAAAATATGAAGGTTTTAAATTGAATAATTGGATTATTTTGTTTTATGAAGTATGTTTCATTTATTAATCTATCTTTTAAATGAAACTTGTTTTTAATTCATTTAGAAAATGAAGAAAGCTTGTTAGTTCTTTTCTTTGACACCTGTCATAGGTATTTCACCATACTTTTTTCCTTTATTTTAAACATCCCTGCGTGGATAAGATAACTAGAATTTCAATTGAGTTTAGTTGGATAAAAGTGAAATGACTTCTTACTTGGTTTGTTGGGTAGGACTCAATTGTTTATGCTTCTACGTATTTTTGTTTACTTTGCTGTTTGGCCCTATTTCATATTGTTTACTTTGCTGTTAAACCCGGTTATGCCCTGTTTCATTTGTTTATTCAATTGTTTCTTGCCGACCAGGTTGCATTCCTCGTAAACATTGCTTATTATATTTGTCATGGTTATACATATATAGACATTGATCAACTTTTGTATTAATTTGTGTATAATATTGATGACTTTGATGAAATCTAGAAATTTAGTAACTAGTTAAGGAACATTTGTTCTACTAAATTGAAGGCTCATTTTCTTTTCCTATTTCCTTTAGGCACATTCTTTTAGTTTACATAGACAAGACAATAAATAGACCGTGATTATCTCTAAAGATACATAAAATAGACACACCGATATTATTTGTTATAATCAAACATGACATATGAGCACGTCATATTTATTTTTATAGTTTTCGTGTACATAAAATGTTTTTAATATCAATTAAATATTTAAAAACATTTAAATACATTTTAATATATCCCTGCGTGTTTTAAATTTTAATATATATAATTAATAAAAAAATTTATATTGTTTGATTTTCATTAGAATTAGTTGGATTAATTAAAAATATTTAATTTTGACTAGCTAATTTAATTCTTTAATAATAAAAATCAAATTTATTTAAAATTTTTATTTTTTAAATATTTGATTCAAAAGAGTAGTCAAAATATTTGATTCAATATATTAAATATTTTTTAACAATATTTGTAATCAACTCTTTTGACAAAATCCTGAATTTTAAAAGATGAAACTGTTAAAAAATTTGATTTATTGTGATAAATAAAATATTTATCAGGATAATACTGTTTTACTTAATTATTTTGTTGAGTAAAAGACCGGAGCATCAGGGTACAGTTTTTTTTTTTTTTTTTTTTAAGATTCAACTAATCATAAAGTATTATGATAAATTTTTTGATTTTGATTACTAATTTCTTAAATTCTTACAAATTTGAATTTATATGGTTCACAATGCAAAATCATTTTTTAATATATTTTCTAACAAAAGTGTGGAAGTATTAGAAGAATAAATGAATCAAGTCCACCAAAATGTTTTGATAAATATAATGAATTTAATTTGTTTGTTGTATTTTTTTAAAAGAATTTATTAAAAGTGGAAGGGAATCTGATCAATCAAACTTTATTAAAATCATTTTTTATATACATTTTCTAATGAAGTGTAAATTTATTAGAAGTTTCAAAGAATCTAGTCAATAAAAATATTTATGTTATATTTTCTTAATGAATTTATTAAAAGTTGAAGAGAATATAGTCAAAAAAATTTATGAAAATTTATTAAAATATGATTAATTAACTAAATTTAATGTTATTTGAGTTTAGTCAAAAAGAAAAGTCTTAATAACGAAGATTCTTGGATAGAAAGAGAGAGAAAGAAAAATCCAAAACTAAATTTATCAATTGGACATTTCCAAACCTAAACCAAAGCAATCTTTCTTCCCTTGCCGTCTCACTTCAACTTTTCATTTGTTGTGCCTTCTATGACCCTTGTTAAATTTTGGTTAATTTCTAATAGCACCATTTTCTCTTTGAATTATAAGCCACTTTTTTTAGTGATACGTGCCCATCAAAAGTAAACAATGCAATCCCATCTCTACGGCAAGTAACAATATTTGATTTAGTGTCTCACACCAAAAGTTATAACTAGAGGATGATTTCACGCTTTTGTAGCACAATTAACATGCAGTTTTCGAAAAATGGTGAATGTAAATTTCACTATGAAGTCAGATTAAATCATGGACAGCTAAATTCATATATTCTTTTATTTTTATTTATTTTTTAAATATTTTAATTAATTTCAATTGAATTTGATAGTTAAACTGTATAGGTTTTTTTCATAATTAGACACAAGGCATTGAAAATTAAGAAAGGTTTATGGGAAATGGAACAACGTTAACCATGACGATATAATTCCAAGTATCATTCCAAGTTCACAATTTCAATGTTATAGTTTCCTATTATTGTGAGTCAAAGCAAAACAAAGCTTATATTTGGCCAAAAAACGGTATTCCATTATTAATTGACATGCGCAAGTCCCCCAGTTGCACAAATTTTTTAAATGCCAGTTTTTGCGCTTTGGGGGTTGGCAAGACGAGCATAAAAATAGTTTCCCTTCTTGCTACATCATTTTCATAGTTACCCACTTCATTTCACTATCCAAATTTGATATTTATAGGATAAATGTGTGTTTATAATATAGTACACACAATTACAAATGAGAAATGAAAAATGTTATACAACCAATATAAATACACATCCAACTAACTGTCTTATTACGGATTTGTATTTTCATTTAAAAAAATAAAAATACCAAAATAATACGAGAGAAAATATCAATTTGGCATATGATGACGGGTTGGTTGTGATTTGTTATTAGCTCTGTGTAGCATTTCTCATTATAAATAATTAATATTTTTAAATCAAGAGGGAATGGTAGGCATTATTTAAGAATTTCTCTAATACTAGACTAAGAATTAATTTTCCATAACCATTTTGTGTATAAGACTCAAATGTTTGGACCTGTATAATTAAGATTGTATTACTCGTAACTGAGGTATAAAACATATGCTGAATTTTCTTATTTCAAATAATATATCCCTCTAACATAGTAGAGCTCTTGCTCTCCATTCTTCGGCTAATATTAAGGTTTTATTAATTTTCTTATACAAACACAACGTTATTCTAAAATTAGAAACTTGGTCTAACCATAATATTGGCAACACAATATAGAGTAGTACAGAGGGAACATTATTTGAGATAAGAAGACTTATAAGTAATACTATCAATTATGGAGGTTCTAATAATATATATATATATATATATATATATATATATACTTGGTGCAGTCTTAAGGAGACAATGCCTAGGGTCCCTATTTAGTTGTATAAATTGTTTGTAATATTATGTGTGCATGCTACATTATAAACACACATAAAACATAAATATCAATTTTGGATAACAAAGTAGCAGGGAGTTGTAAAAATATAGGTTTTTTTATTAATTAGTCAATTAATTCATAATATATATATAAGTAATTATCTTATTAATTTTTTCTCTTATTTTTTCTTCATATTTTATAAGTAATTATCTAATTATTTGTGTAGGTACAGTTATTATTGAATCAATATCATTTCATTCTTTTCTTTATGTGTTATGTGAAAAAGTAATTTCAAACTACAAAATTAAAATTCAAAAATTGAAAGAAGTAATTTCAAATTACAAAATTGAAATTCAAAAAATGAAAGAAGTATATGTTTATTCAACCCCTAATTCTCTTTCATGCTTCAATCGAGAATGCTTGCTGTCAGGCTTTCGTACCGAAACAGCTGACTTGCTTGCATCTCTTTGATTATCTACCAAACATATCTCTAAAAATAATGTAGCAATACCAAATATATCTCTAAACATAATGTAGCGATACCAAACATATCTCTAAAGATGGGTGTTATAATATTCTATGCCAACTTCCCAAGTGCAAAATCTGATATTTCTAAACCCGTGTGAGTTTGAAGACGTAAGCATATCAAGTAATGATGGATCATTATTTTTTGGGCAATATGAACCTACATGAATAACAAATTAAGTATGAAATTCAAAAAGAGAATTCCTTCACTAACTGATTTATCGTATTACAACTTTGAAAATAACTTAATTCGTCTCCTTGTAATTTGATTCAGTTACGGTGAATTGACGAAGTAAAGGGTTATTCTTCTTTTACTCACAACATGAACAATCTTTGAAGGTATGAGCTTGCACAAATTATTTAGGGGATAAAAGTTATAAATTTCTTATATAGAAGCAGTAACTCATTATTAGAAAAAAGATACATTGTTCAATACTTCAATCAAACATAAAGAATGTATGTGTGTAGTGGAGTGACTGGTAATCTTTTCTCGTGCTATACCTCAAACGAGCATGCAATAAATAATATTGGAAGGTTTAGTATTATTTTTTTGTTTAATATATAGACAGAATATTCTATTTAATTCATATTAACTTGGTTAATTTTTCCTTTGAGTAAGGGATTGTTTGTGGCTAATCATAATAGCTTTACTTTATTATTCAGATACGATGTATATAGGCTTTAGTTATTTTAATATTGTTGATGCATTACTTCAAATTTTTCGAACCTGAAAATTTATAATTTTTGTGATATTATGTACATATTTTACTTGGTACTATTATTACGTAATAAAAGAAAACTATATTAACACATTAAGAAGTAAATTAATCTCAAATTCTATTCCAGTTTTTGTTTCGTGCAAAATATTTATAATTTGTTATTATATATATAAAGGTATTCGAAAAGAACTTCCATTCTAAGTCATAAATCATATATTATTTAAGATATAGTATAAAAATAATAGTGGAATAGTAAATAAATATAAGAATGATCCATGTATAATCTCAATAAATAAAATTATACATGCAATTTAAACATCATATAATGCAAAGTTAATATTTTAGATATAACTAGAAAGGAATCACAATAGGAAATATTATGAAAATTGAATGCATCCCACAGGATAACCTATAAAAGTCAAAATATTTAAAAAAATTGAAAAAAAATACCTGTAACAAAATTGTTTTGTTAAATTCACTTATCTATCTTAAATATTTTAATTATAAATGATTTTACATTCAAGTTGAAATATATGTCATTGATAACTAAAAGATACATATAATCGACAGACCTCTAAAGGATATATGTTGATGGGATAATCCCATTTAGGACATTCGCTATAATTCTATCTCGCGTGAATCTCCTACATTTCTCGTACGAGTTAGCCTTCTAAAGAAAAATCATTCTTCTTTTACATTGATCTCGCATGAGTTGGGTTACTCTCAAATCGTACTCACGCGAGATGAGCACGATAATTTGAAAGGGGAGAATTTTTGAAATTATAAAAACGTGAGAGGGAAAGGAGTTATATTATCAGTTTTTATTCTCACAAGTATTATTCCCTGCACTCATCCTCTCTAAACTCAATCTCTAACACTAAGCATCACACTTCACTTTTATCTTCATTATTCGACTCTACCAGGTAAGTAATGAAACCCTCTTGGTCTAATATTTTGATTAGCATCTTTATCTACTACCTTAATATGCTTTTTATAGTTCTCTAAGGGTTTGAAGAGATTTTTCATAAATCAACTGCTTAGGATAATTTTAACCGATTAAAAATGAGTGATGCATGTTTGTATTGAAATGCCTAACATGAAAATCATGTTGCATTGTGAGTCTTAATATTATTTCATGTTTTAAGCTATTTTTTGAGCCCTTCTCGTGCGAATAGCAGGGTGCTCTCAGCAACAATGGATGATGATTCAGATTTCTCAAGCTTCAGAGATGAACTCACACGAGTTGCAGAACCATCTCTGCAACTTCGCACGAGTTAGTTTAAAAACTTTGAAATTTTGTTCCTCTAGAGCTAATGTCCCGAGAGTTTCCTTGACTTCATGCGAGTTAGCCACATTTTACAAAAAATGATGAATTAGATGTTTGAATTTGATTGTTCTAACTGTATATGTTGCATCCATAATGTGAGGTTAACTATTCCATGCACATAATTCGCTAAGTGCATATTAGATCATTAACATGAGCACTCTTTGAGATGTTTAATTACATGATGCCTGTTATTGATCCTACTTTAACTGCCTTCTTCCTGCTATTTTTCATTGGGTTCTCTTTTTTTCATACTGCATATGATTAGACCAAAAAGAAGAAAGCCTCCAACTGATGTCGGTTCCTCAGCTCCACACATTAGATAAATGAGTGAGTGGAGCCTCACTGATGAGCAATGCTTCACACAAGAGGATGCGAAGTCCAAATAGGAACATACCATCAGTCGGGCCATTATATTGGAGAGGTCATTTACTTGCACCGCTTCAGAGAAGTGGGCAACTATCGCTACTGTCTTAGAGGCGAGATAGTGGACATTATGGCTTGACAAGGCATTGGTACTTGTCCAACCCACACTTGTTCACGAGTTCTATGCGAACTTCATACACAAGGAGCGTGGCATGGTGTTTCTCATAGGAGTACAGGTAGACTTTTCTTCCCATGCTATTCACACCTATTTTGGTATTCTCCAGGTTTTTCCCTTTTGGTGTGGTAACCCGGACCTAGCTGCGATTCTGGCTACCATCTGTGTTCATGGGGCCAAATTTGTTCATCAAAGAGCAGCTCCACTGCGACTTTCCCAAGGAGATCTCATATTGACAGCCAAAGTATGGTTGAAATTAACAGAAAATAGGGTTAGTCTAGCTAACAGACTGGGAGCAGTCCTCTTCTCTAGATCACTTCTGATCTAAAAGTTGATAACCGGGGCAGACATCAGACTCGGGGACGAGATTAGGATGGCTATCAGTGTTAAAACCTCCAGTAGCTTCGGATTTGCTTCTATGATCACGGACATGGCCATGGCTGCTAGAGTACCACAAATTGGTGAGGTCGTTCTACCTGGTCCTCGCTCATTCACCCTCATCAACATATCTCACTTATGTGAGGAGGGACAACCACGACCAAAAGCCGCACGAGAGGCTGATTCCGACGAGCCCATGGTTACTCCACCATCATCACCACCACTACCTTGAGTCTTGAGTTTTAAGGATTTTATTATCTAACCTTGTGATATTAAACGCCCCTGTGCAAGATTGAGAAAGGTAATGTGTGACGAATGATTTATGTTGTGGGAATCAAAATTAATGCACCTTTTTTATTCTAGTACTAATAATGTGCTTGTATCTAAGAAAATAGGAAAATGGTAAAACTCAAAACACCAAGTTGATCCTAAATAAGTTATGCCAAGTGAAACATGAATTAGGAAAGGATTTAGGTCTTATTTGACACCCATAAAAAGCTTTCTCGACTAAGATCATCAGTTTGTGATCACAAAAAAATTAGAAAATTGTTGAAAAGGGCACCAATTTGTGGCAACAAAAAATATTAAAAATAAAGAGGCATCAATAGAATTCCCTGTAGGCCAACATAGAACACAAAAATAAATCTTAAATGTTAATAGATTATCTAGGAGAAAGGTTTGGGGAAGATAATGCAGGAAGTACATGTGGTGAAAAGGGTAATACTATTCTCTGAAATCTGAACCCACTTGATCTTATTGCGAACTTGGAATAAAAATCACACACACTGATAACCACTGTCACAACCTGAACATACATGCATAACTATCTCTCTTGTGTTGTGAGCTAGGCAACCCAAGGATTGAACATGATGAAAAACTCGGTAACATGATTTCTCATTCATCTTGGGTAAAGCATAGTATAACTCAATGGTGATAATCCATAACTTAAATGATTTTTTCGGTTAAGTTAAACTGATTTGATGACATGATAAAATTCTCCTTTGTTTGGGGAAAAACAAAGTTCAAGTTGGGGGTATTTGATAACTCATGAAAGTGAGCTATTTTTATTCTTGTTTTTATTATAGAAAATGTCTTTTAAACACTCTTAAGCAACCTAAACTAGCAATAATCGCTCTTAATTCATAATAATTTGTATTAGGTCTCGTTTGTAACACCCCCTTGTAACATCCCCTCTTATTTACTTATTTTACTTATTTTTAATTAGTAATTTAAAGTGGTTAATGATATAGTAAATAAAAGAGAGATTTAGGAAACAACACTTTCATTACATAAGATTAAAGTTCATTACAAATAGATTTCATAACTTTGTCCTTTTATTATTTTACATAACTACCTTTCTACTACCTTAGAACATCTATCCAACACTTCTACACGCAAAACATAGCAAGCACCTTCACACAAGATAGTAGCAACAACCAGTGACAACTTCTTAACCCTGCAAATCTGCTCCCCCGAACGTTGTTCGAGATCATCACAGGTGTTAAAAACACAAAGTGCAAGGGTGAGCTTTCCTTAACCATAACTATAAAAAAATTGATTGTAGTTCAAGGAAAACCTTTTCTTTTATAAATTTAGAAATTTCATCGAAATTATCATTTTTAGAATAATACTTTCATACATATCCATGATCATCAAAATATCAATCACATAGTAAGGCAATCAACAACCAAATCAAACAAACCATCAATCACAATCAATGATTCAGGCATGAATTTCATTTAATCAAACACACCATTACTAATGTATGCTCCTAAGCCTACATGATGCATGCACCTTCACCATGCATTTTCACTCTTCACTTGAAATGCAATGTGGCGCCTCCACCGAAAATAGCCTGGGGCATCGATTCTCACTCTCAATCGACCCACTGCGAGGTAGACACTCCGTAATTTGTCGAGTTCCCTCGGTGTCCCAGACCTCCCCCCGCAACATGTGATCATCATGAGCAGGGCAATTTCCCCACCAAGAGAACCCCCCAGTCCACGGCATTCCACTCACTCAGACGGGAATCCGTGACTTACGGACTTGGTCTACTACTATCCATCCACAATGCAACATGTTCTAGGACCTTGAATTGTATAATGACCTTCATTATATTTCGATATTGACCTTTCCACCAGGTCATCTTTATCTCACCTCATTCTAAGCATTGCCCATTCACCAAGCAATCTTAGAATGTTGCCTCTCCACTAGGCATTTTCAATCGGTCATTAAACAATTCAAGTCCATACTCATTTCAATGCAATCATGCATGTCACCACTTATTCACATCCAATTCACCAAGTAATTGCATATAGTGCACAAAATAAGTTATTCTTGAATGTATAATAAAACAACCATGTACCACCACAAATTTGTGTTTATGACATATATATACATGTTAATATTCAAAAGAGGTTTGATCAAAAGACAAAAGATTGAAGTTGTTCATAATAAAAGTAGGATGCTTAATATCAATAATAAATGTTTCTATTTCATTTACTTAGTTATAAAGTAGTCATAGTATTCAAAGAAATAGTTGAAAGAGGAAAACAATTCTAAAATAATCATTCAAAGGATAAAGGAAACATAATCTTAAAGAATTAAAAGGAGTGTAAGAAAGATGAAGAAACGAAACACTAAGAAACCAGAGATAATTGAAACACCAAAGAAAGAGAGTGGAAGTATTAAGAAAACAAAGAATAGAAAAAGAAGGATAAGGAAAGATCCCCTTACTGTAAGAAACTAAAGAAAGATAATGAAAGTACCAACAAAACAAAGGATAGAAAGGAAGGATAAGGAAAGGTCCCCTTACTGGTTTCTCCTAGCTTCCTATATTCTTCCTCTACTTACGTGCTCCTTCCTTGGTTGGAGAGATTTCTTCCTAAGGTGGAGAAAGTATAGAAAGGTTTTTTGTAGAGAAGATAGTTTGAGAGAATATAGGAGTATTCTTTGGGTTGTATCTTCATTTGAAACCTCTAAGCCCTATTTATAACCTTCCTAAGGCGGTCTTCTAGTAATTTCGGCAGCTCGATAATTTCGGCAATACGGTAATTTCGGCAAAATGATAATGTCGGTCAGATACAATACTGTCGGCAGCTACAGTAATGGCGGTTTTGCTACAGTAATGGCGGTTGCTACAGTAATGTCGGCAACTACAGTGATGTGCTACAGTAATTTCAAAAATTCATAATTTTTTAATTATTTTTAAATTTCTTGAATGTTACAAAAAACCTCTCTTAAACTATATTTAAATTTTTGGGATGTTACAATACTCTCCTCCTTTTTTAAAAAATTTCGTCCTCGAAATTTCCATTCTTGTTACATATCCTATTCTTCTATTTTATTTTTCCAACTCCCAAAGTTTCTTTACTTTCAACTACTTCCTCTTATAATTTTACCTTATGTTTTGAAATCTATATGTTACCCTTAACCTTACTATCCTTATATGCGGGACTATGATTTCCTCTTTTCCTACTTATAAATACTCCTCATTTATTTTCACTAAGATTTCTCTTTTCTTAATTCTTAAAATCAACTTCTCTTGGTTGGTATATAAGTTCATACTCTTACTCTTTTTCCTTATGGCTCCTATTAGATTCTTAAGGATTTTATTATTTCTATCTTATTTCATTCATAAATTCTTTAGTTATTCTTAAGGCTACTAACTTCATACTAACAGGAGTAAATTCACACGCAAGGTTGAAGTTCCTAAATTGCTCTATTAAATCCATCTTTTTGACCATTAAACTTGACATTGCTATGGTCTTCCTACTTAAGGTGCCAACCACTACATTTTCTTTGTCTAGGTTGCACTTAAGATTGAAACCATGATCTCTTAGAAATGTTATCCACCTTCCTTGCTTCATGTTTAACACCATTTGGCTAAATAAACACTTAAAGGCTTTTGTGATTACTAAATACCTCAAATCTTGTCCTAAAAGATAGTGTCGCCATATTTTAGGCGCAAATACTACTGCAGCTAGTTCTAGGTCATGGGTTGGGTAGTTCCTTTCATGGTTTTTTAGTTGTCTTGATGCATAATCTACCACTTTTCCTCCTTGCATCAGCACTCCTCCTAAACCTAGTTTAGAGGCATCACAATAAACCTCAAATGATTCAGTTGGGGTTGGTAAGGTCAAAACAGGAGTAGTAGTTAGTTTTTTCTTAAGGGTTTGGAAACTTTGTTCACAGTCATTATTCCATACAAAAGCTTGGCCTTTTCTAGTTAAGGTTGTGAGAGGCAAGGCTATCTTAGAGAAATCTTTTATAAATCTTCTATAATATCTAGCTAATCCTAGAAAATGTTTTATTTCTGTCACATCTTTTGGTCTTTCCCATTTTAGAACTACGTTTACCTTATGTAGATCTACTGCAAATCCTCCTTGTGATATTATATGTCATAGAAAATTGACTTTTTCTATCAAAAATTCACATTTGGATCATTCCGCATATAACTGTTGATCTTTCAAGATTTGTAATATCACTCTAAGATGTTTAGCATGTTCCTCTTTGGTTCTTGACTATACCAAAATATCATCTATAAAAACTACCACAAATTTATCCAAGTATGGTTGAAATATCCTATTCATGTAATCCATAAATACCGCGGGTGCATTAGTTACGCCAAAGGGCATAACCATGTACTCATAGTGTCCATATCGGGTACTAAAGGTCGTTTTAGGGATATCTTCAGCTTTTACCCTTATTTGGTGGTATCCAAATCTTAGATCAATCTTGCTAAATACACAAGCTCCTACTAGTTGGTCCATAAGATCATCTATCCTTGGTAAGGGGTACTTATTCTTAATGGTTACCTTATTTAGTTGTCTATAATCTACACATAGTCTCATAGTTCCGTCTTTCTTCTTTACTAGGAGTACGGGTGCTCCCCAAGGTGATACACTAGGTCTAATAAACTGTTTCTTCAATAGTTCTTCTATTTGTTTCTTTAGCTCTGCTAGTTCTAAGGGTGACATCCTATAGGGCGCAATAGAAATTGGTCCAGTCTCGGGTAGGTCTATCAAAATTTTGATTTCCCTTGTAGATGATAGTTGGTTTACCTCTTTAGAGAATACTTCAGAGAAATCCTTTACTATGGGTATATTATCGAAGGTGACCTTTCATTCTACTTCAAGGTTAGAAAGGATCATATATACCTAATTGTGTTTTCTTCATGTCCTATTTCACTTGGTTAGTAGAAATTATCTCGATATCCTTTCTTATTTAGATTCGAAAAAGATTAAGGTTTTATCGAAGCATTTTATAAGGACATGGTTGGAAGATAACCAGTCCGTTCCAAGGATAATATTAATTTGGTTTAAAGGTAGGCAAACTAGGTTAACTATGAAGGTTTTGTTACTTAGTTTTATCGGACAATCTAAACAAATATGGGTGGTTGTAACAAACTCATGGGTAGAGGTAGTTATTATTAAATCAATGTCTAGAAAAGATAGTGGAAGTTGTAACTTTTTAGCATAATCAAATGATATAAGGGAATGAGTGACACCAGAGTCAAATATCTAGGTAAAAGAATTCCATGTATGGAGCATGTACCTTATACTAGATTATTGGTATTGGATGGCTTAACTCCATCAAGGGTGAATATTCTTCCTACAACCTTTGATTTCCCTAGTTGATATTGTTGGTGCCTCTTTAAAACTATTGGTCATGCTATACAAAATTTAGTCTTCTCAAGTCAAGGTGGTTAATCCTTTAACATTAGGTAATCTTCCTAAGCGTATCAACTTTAATTCCTCCTTGGGTTACTACTTATTCCTCCTTTAACTAAACTCTTTCTACCTTAAAAATACTAGTTACTCTCTCGGATTTCGAATCCTTCTAGCTTCTTTAAGGTTTCTTTAACCATCAAAATGCATCAACCATTATTGTATCATCTTAGTATATCTTCTAAATACATCTTAGTGTTGTCAAAAGGTTTGTATTAGGATAAGAGCTAGGTAGTTACTAATCATTTCCTATAAAGTTATTTTAAGGACTTTTAACTTTGGTGATATTCTTAGGTTTTTCCTATTCCTTAGTACGACTTCTCCTTTGAAGGGATCATTTCCTAAAATTGGCTTCTTTTAGGATTCACTTTCGATCCTCTTTATTTGATTTGCTATTTTTTAAGGAGAACTTCATATATTAATCTTAGTTCTAAAAATTTCTATCTTTTTCTCTTCTAAGGGAGTTCTCTTTTATGGAAAATACTCTTAAAAGGGTAATTTTCTCCTTAAATCTTTAGTCTTAGTTGGTAGGAACATCCTTTATAAGTTCAACAACAACTCCTTTTCCTAAACTCTTCGTTTTTCTTCTTAGCCTACTCTGCTTATCAAAAACTTAGGTAAGAACTTATAGGGCTTTAACTACAATTCTACAACTTCTTTCAACCACTACTTTCTATTCCTATCTAATCCTAAGCCATGTCACTAACCCTAAAACTAATTTTTCATTGATTGAACCAAGAAGCAATCAAGTAAACACACCAAATAATCAAACAAGCACACAATCATTCACACAACAAAAACATAGCAGACACATAACTCACAAGTCGAACTGGTTCGACCTGCTCTGATACCACTAATGTAACACCCCCTTGTAACATCCCCTCCTATTTACTTATTTTACTTATTTTTAATTAGTAATTTAAAGTGGTTAATGATATAGTAAATAAAAGAGAGATTTAGGAAACAACACTTTCATTACATAAGATTTAAAGTTCATTACAAATAGATTTCATAACTTTGTCCTTTTATTATTTTACATAACTACCTTTCTACTACCTTAGAACATCTATCCAACACTTCTACACGCAAAACATAGCAAGCACCTTCACACAAGATAGTAGCAACAACCAGTGACAACTTCTTAACCCTGCAAATCTGCTCCCCCGAACGTTGTTCGAGATCATCACAGGTGTTAAAAACACAAAGTGCAAGGGTGAGCTTTCCTTAACCATAACTATAAAAAAATTGATTGTAGTTCAAGGAAAACCTTTTCTTTTATAAATTTAGAAATTTCATTGAAATTATCATTTTTAGAATAATACTTTCATACATATCCATGATCATCAAAATATCAATCACATAGTAAGGCAATCAACAACCAAATCAAACAAACCATCAATCACAATCAATGATTCAGGCATGAATTTCATTTAATCAAACACACCATTACTAATGTATGCTCCTAAGCCTACATGATGCATGCACCTTCACCATGCATTTTCACTCTTCACTCGAAATGCAATGTGGCGCCCTCCACTGAAAATAGCCTGGGGCATCTGATTCTCACTCTCAATCAGACCCACCAGAGGTAGACACTCCGTAATTTGTCGAGTTCCCTCAGTGTCCGGCAGGACCTCCCCCGCAACATGTGATCATCATGAGCAGGGCAATTTCCCCACCAAGAGAACCCCCCCGTCCACGGCATTCCACTCACTCAGACGGGAATCCATGACTTACGGACTTGGTCTACTACTATCCAGTCACAATGCAACATGTTCTAGGACCTTGAATTGTATAATGACCTTCATTATATTTCAGATATTGACCTTTCCACCAGGTCATCTTTATCTCACCTCATTCTAAGCATTGCCCATTCACCAAGCAATCTTAGAATGTTGCCTCTCCACTAGGCATTTTCAATCGGTCATTAAACAATTCAAGTCCATACTCATTTCAATGCAATCATGCATGTCACCACTTATTCACATCCAATTCACCAAGTAATTGCATATAGTGCACAAAATAAGTTATTCTTGAATGTATAATAAAACAACCATGTACCACCACAAATTTGTGTTTATGACACATATATACATGTTAATATTCAAAAGAGGTTTGATCAAAAGACAAAAGATTGAAGTTGTTCATAATAAAAGTAGGATGCTTAATATCAATAATAAATGTTTCTATTTCATTTACTTAGTTATAAAGTAGTCATAATATTCAAAGAAATAGTTGAAAGAGGAAAACAATTCTAAAATAATCATTCAAAGGATAAAGGAAACATAATCTTAAAGAATTAAAAGGAGTGTAAGAAAGATGAAGAAACGAAACACTAAGAAACCAGAGATAATTGAAACACCAAAGAAAGAGAGTGGAAGTATTAAGAAAACAAAGAATAGAAAAAGAAGGATAAGGAAAGATCCCCTTACTGTAAGAAACTAAAGAAAGATAATGAAAGTACCAACAAAACAAAGGATAGAAAGGAAGGATAAGGAAAGATCCCCTTACTGGTTTCTCCTAGCTTCCTATATTCTTCCTCTACTTACGTGCTCCTTCCTTGGTTGGAGAGATTTCTTCCTAAGGTGGAGAAAGTATAGAAAGGTTTTTTGTAGAGAAGATAGTTTGAGAGAATATAGGAGTATTCTTTGGGTTGTATCTTCATTTGAAACCTCTAAGCCCTATTTATAACCTTCCTAAGGCGGTGCTACAGTAATTTCGGGCAGCTACAGTAATTTCGGGCAGCTACAGTAATTTCGGGCAGCTACAGTAATGTCGGTCAGCTACAGTACTGTCGGCAGCTGCAGTAATGGCGGTTTTGCTACAGTAATGGCGGTTGCTACAGTAATGTCGGCAACTACAGTGATGTGCTACAGTAATTTCAAAAATTCATAATTTTTTAATTATTTTTAAATTTCTTGAATGTTACAAAAAACCTCTCTTAAACTATATTTAAATTTTTGGGATGTTACATCGTTGATGTTTGTTTAAGTGTTTCAGGGTTAAAAATAGCCAAAATAGGAGAAAACGTACTAAGGAAGGCATCTCTTGCGAGTTAGAACTCAACTCACGCGAATTGGAGCACCAGTGAAGAATCAATGCTCTTTGTGACCTTAACTAGCGTGAACTACTTCTTATCTCGCGCGAGTTGTATAAACTTGTACAACATGTTTACTCTCTAGAACATGAACTCGCACGAGTTACTTCACATCTCGCCGAGTTAGACTCGCAACAAGCCCAAGTCCAAATTTTAAAGGCTATAAATGACTTGTTTCACTGTCAGTCAACAATTTGTTTTTAACCTAGTTTTAATCATTCTTCGGCTCTGACCTAAACGACGGTTGTTCTCTGATCTAAAGCACTCCGTTTTGTAGAAGGCTTTGATCTCAACCACAAGCAAAGGAGAATCAAACATCATATGTATTCTCTTTCAAATTACTTTTGTGTTGTTTACTTTTCCACTATGAACTAACTCCATCATTGATTGTGATGGAGTTGCTCTTGGAAGGTGATCCATGGCAGCTCCGAGATTGCCCACACTAGCCTTCAACCCAAGCACCGATCAAAGGAAACCAAGCAAGGAATGATTCGGTTTAGGGGTTTAGGTGTTTTCGATTTAAGAAATCAAAGGTAGAAAATGGAGAGGTAAGAAATGATGGTGGCGCCAAGGAGGAGACTCCCATAAGCCTAGGAGGAACCGCCACAATGGTTGAAAGAAGCCATTGATAAGATTCAAGGTCTTCCCTAAGGGAACAAGAGATTCAACTCTCAAAGCTAGAAGCTATTTTCATTCATCAAAAAGGTCCCTTACATGAGTGTGTTGTGGGGTATTTATAGGCTTCTTAGCCTTGGGCTCCAAGTAAAGCCTAACCACGGTTGGGAGCCACTAACCATGGTTAGGGCTTCCTTGCAAGCCAAGTAACCCAAGTGGTTACTTGGTTGTTAGGAAGCACATGGCTTCACATGGCCTTCACATGGGTGCACATGGGTTTGTCCCCCCTTATGGCCCATGTGATTAGCCATGTCATCAATCCTAAACCTCTCTTAATCAAGGGTGGAGATCTTTGATTAAGCTTTGGCGTGGATCCAAGGTTTAATCAAGGGTTCCCTCCTTGTTAAGAAGTGTTTCAAGTCCACACAAGTTTGAAACTAAAAAATGATTTTTAGCCGCTTCTAAAATCTTGTGTGGCTTGACTAGGAATGTGTGGCATGTGTAGGATCTATGGAACCCGAGGCCTTGGGCCTATGAAAACCCACGGGCTTTAGCCCAAGTATTTCCTAAAGCTATTACAAAGTAGGGGTTAAATCATGTTCAAAGGAATTTACAATTACATTACACATGATAAGTCCTATGCTAGCTTTATGGTCTTGAAGTCTTCCCACCTCTTCCTCTAGCCTTCTTTGCATGCTTCTAGTAACTCTTCTAGATGTTCCTACATCAAACCCTCCTTCTTTGCTTGGACGTGTCCTCAAGTCGCAGTTGTCCTTTGTTCCCACATCACATAAAGAAAGATCAGTTATATTGAAAGAGTTACTACCACCATACTTACTTGGAAGGTCTAGCTTGTAGGCGTTTGGTCCTAGTTTCTCCAAGATCTTGAATGGTCCATCGCCCCTTGGAAGAAGTTTGGAACTTCTTAAGGTTGGAAACCGTTTCTTCCTTAAATGGACCCAAACCATGTCTCCTACTTTGAACTCAAGAGCTCTATGGTGCTTGTTGTAGGCCTTTGCTATTTGCTCATTCTTTTTGTCTATCTTCTCCTTGACATGGGCGTGCAATTCTTGGATTTTCTTAGCCCTCTCTTGACCGTTCCTACTACAAATAAACTCAAAAGGCAAAGCCACTAAATCGAGTGGAGTGAGTGGGTTAAATCCATAAACGACTTGAAAAGGAGAAAACTTGGTAGTGGAGTGCTCAACCCTATTATAGGCAAATTCAATATGTGGTAGCCAATCTTCCCAACTCTTAATATTCTCACCAACAAAAGTCCTCAATAGTTGACCTAGGGTCCTATTGACAACTTCGGTTTGCCCATTGGTTTGGGTGGCAAGATGTAGAGAACAGAAGCTTGGTTCCAAGACAACTCCAAAGGGTTCTCCAAAAGTGCCCAAGGAAATTTGAGTCTCAGTCACTCACAATTGTCTTGGGTACTCCATGGAGTCTCACTACATCTTTAAAGAAAAGTCTTGCAATATTTGAAGCGTCATCAACCTTCTTGCAAGCTATAAAGTGAGCAATTTTAGAAATCGGCATACAACCACAAAAATACTATCCATCCCTCTTTTGGACTTGGGTAGGCCAAGGACAAAATCCATGGAGATGTCCATCGAAGGGGTGGAAGCAACCGGAAGGGGTTGGTATAGGCCATTAGGGGAGACTTTAGATTTGGCCTTGTTGCAAGTGATGCACTTAGAGATGTGCTTCACTACTTGGGCTCGCATATGAAGCCAATAGAAGTTCTCTTGCAACATGGCCAAGGTCTTATCCCTTCCGAAATGGCCCATTAAACCTCCTTCATGGGTTTCAATTACCAATAAGTCCCTCAATGAGGACTTAGGCACACATAAAGTTTGGCCTTTAAAGAGGTACCCATTGTGTCTAAAGTAGTCTTTGAATGCACCTTTGGTACTTGATTCCCATGCAAGACCAAAGTCCTTATCTAGGGCATACATAGGTTTGATATGATCAAAGCCATACATCTTACACTCAAGCATGTTAATCAAAGTGTGCCTTCTACTTAGAGCGTCGGCAACTATGTTACTAGACCCCTTTTTATACTTGATTATGTAAGGAAATTGTTCTATATATTCTACCCACTTGGCATGCCTTTTATTTAATTTTCCTTGCCCTCTCAAATGTTTTAGAGCCTCATGGTCCGTATGGACTATAAATTCCTTAGGTAGCAAGCAGTGTTGCCACACTTGTAAGGCCCTTAATAAAGCATACAATTCCTTATCATCGGTGGAGTAGTTAAGGTGCCCCCTCTTTAGTTTTTCACTAAAATAGGCTATGGGATGCATACCTTGCATGAGAACCGCACCTATGCCCACGTTAGACGCATCACATTCGAGTTCAAATGAAAGAGAGAAATTCGGTAAAGCAAGTATGGGTGCGTGTGTGAGTTTGTGTTTGAGCACCTTGAAGGCTTCTTCTTGAGAAGGCCCCCATGAAAACTTAATGTCCTTTTTTACAAGTTCATTCAAGGGACTAGCTATGGTGCTAAAGTCCTTGACAAATCTTCTATAGAAGCTAGCTAAACCATGGAAGCTTCTTACCTCTTTCACACATGTGGGAGTGGGCCATTCCTTGATAGCTTGTATCTTGGCTTCATCTACCTCCACTCCTCTTGCACTTACAATGAACCCAAGGAAGACAACCTTCTCGGCCCCAAAGATAAATTTATCCTTATTTGCATACAATTTTTCTTTCCTAAGCACTTCTAATACACACCTTAAATTATTTACATGTTCTTGAAAACTTTTACTATAGACTAAAATATCATCAAAATATACTACTACAAATTTACTTAGGAATTCCTTTAGCACATGATTCACGAGTCTCATGAATGTACTAGGAGCATTAGATAATCCAAAAGGCATTACTAGCCACTCATATAATCCAAATTTAGTCTTAAAGGCGGTCTTCCATTCATCACCATCTTTCATTCTAATTTGATGGTAACCGCTTTTAAGATCTATTTTGGAAAATAGGGGCGGACCCATGTAATTCATCTAATAGATCTTCTAATCTAGGAATTGGATGTCTATACCTAATGGTGATGTTATTTATGGCCCTACAATCGGTACACATGCGCCATGTACCCTCCTTCTTAGGAACCAAGATGATAGGGTATGCACAAGGGGAGAGGCTTTCTTTGACCCATCATTTCTTCAAGAGGTCTTGGACTTGCTTCTCAATCTCCTTGGTCTCACTTGGTGAGCTCCTATATGCTGGTTTGTTGGGCAATTGGGACCCCGGAATGAAATCTATTTGATGCTCTATGCCCCTAAGAGGTGGCAATCCGTGGGGAAGATCCAAAGGAAAGACATCATTGTATTCCTCTAGCAATTCATCTATGGACTTGGTATCACCTACACAAGCATTACTTAAAATTAATGGAGTTGGCATACACAAGAACATAGATTTCCTAGCTAAGTATTCCCTTTTTATTTCATTGCATGTAACAAGTAAAGTCTCTTTACATTTACTATGACTAATATTACTATTACAAGTAGAATCATTCTTCAAAACAATTTTCTTTTTGTTAGGCTTCTCGGTCAAAGCCTTAGGTGCCTTGGAATTCTCGGCCACTCCACCCTCTAGTTCTTGGGACCTCCTAAGTCTTAACTTGACTTGGTCCTCATATACTGATGGAGGACCATCTCCCAAGCATGAGGATTACAAGGGCAATGCAAAGAAGAATTGAAGCCCAAGTTGAAGAAGAGTTGACCAAGTCAAAGTCAACAAGTCAAAGTCAAAGTCAAAGTCAACGGTCAACTCTTGGAAGTCAACGAAGTAGGCAAATGAAGCCTTGTAATTTTCTAAGTATTTTGTAATTAGTTTAGCTTTAATTTGTGTAAAGCTTGGACCTATGTTTGTTTGTGAATTTAGGCCAAGCTCCTTTTATGGACATGTTGACTTCTATTTGTGTTGGTCAAAGCCTCTTAAGATGGGCTTAAGTGTCTTATGACCCAACTAAGCAAGTGTAATACACTCTCTTAAAAGAGAGTGGATGGATTAAGAGAGAGAATTAGTGGAATTGCCACTAACTTCATTTAAATTTCCACCACTTGATTATTCCATAATCAAAGGTGTAAATTTAAGTCAAGTTCTAAATTGTTGACTCTCATCTAAGAAGGGATTCTAGCCTTAGGATTTACTTCTAATCCAAGGCATAGAATTCCATCTTAATTAATCCATGATCATCACAAACTTAGATAAGTTATGAGCCTCTTGATCTCATTAACTCTAGATCCTTCTTGAATTGATCAAGTGAGGGGTGCTTAGCATCACTTGATCAATCCATCAAGGATCAAGTGGCTAGGATGACTCAAGGCCAACCACACACAAGGGGTCTTATAACTTAGGCAATTTCCATTTTGGAATCACTTTTGAATTGAATGAAATAGAATTTTTCTAAGACTTGTGTCTTGAGAAAGGGAGAATGCTCTCCTAGGGTTTCTTCATAGAACCTTGAATCTTATCTTGATCCATGACTCAAGTGGCGATTCATCACCTAGCTTATTGATCTCCTTGGATCATGGCGCTATCACCTTCCTAGTCTCATTCCATTTTGCTTCTTCTTCTTCTTGGTCACAAACCGAAACCATTACATACCTTAGCCTATATTTCGCAAGCTTTTCTTGGTCTTAAGTGAAGATCACTTGGTGAATTGAAGATTAGGCAAACAAAGGGTGTTAGATCCGTGGAGCATCTTCTAGCTATATGGATTTGCATCACATACCTCCTTTGGTGACAAAGGCTTTAGTAAAACTTTTCTACCTTCAAAGGAAAACAAGAAAATGTTAGCAAGACCATCATGAGTTACATTTCTATCATATTGCCATGGCCTACCTAGAAGTAAATGAGTAGCTTCCATAGGAACTACATCACACAATACACTATCAACATATTTTTCTATAGAAAAGTCTATCATGCATTGTCTATTAACCCTTATTTCACCATTTTCACTAAGCCATTGTAATTTATAAGGTCTAACATGAGTAATAGTAGGCAATTTAAGTTTAGATACTAGACCCTCACTTACAACATTTGTACAAGAACCTCCATCAATTATTAAGAAGCATACATTACCCTTTACCTTGCACCTTGTATGGAAAATGTTTTCCCTTTGTGTATCATCCATTTCAAGGTTCAATTTAAGGAATCTTCTTACCATAAGCAAGTCACCTTCTTCGGCTCCTTCACTATGGATGGATGCTTCCTCTTCTTCTTCTCTTTCACTTGAAGATCCTTGTGAAGATTCACTTATAGTTTCTCCTCCTCTTGTCACCATTATCCTCTTGTTAGGGCATTGGGATGCAATGTGGTCCTTCCCTAAACATTTAAAACACTTTATGTGACTTGATCTCAAAGGATTACGTTGAGAAACTACCTCTTTAGGCTTGGTGGAGTCTCGGTTCTCTCTAGCTTTAGGCTTGGGAGATGGGTACCTTTTTCCTTTACCTTTCCAAGAAGAGGTGCTCAGCATGGACACCTTTTTGGCACTCCTCCTCTTGATTTGGGACTCAATCCTCTCGGCTAGGTGTATGGCCTCTTCAATGTGAGAGTATCTTTGCAACTCCAACACATCTTGTATCTCTCGGTTCAATCCATTCACAAACCTTGCCGAAGTAGCCTCCAAGCTCTCCTCTATTTGTGCTCTTAGCATGGTGATTTCAAGGTCTTTGAAGTATTCTTGAACACTTCTACTCCCTTGATACAATCTTTGTAATTTGTTATGTAGATCTCTTAAGTAAGTGGGTGGTACAAAACGCTCCTTCAAGGCATGCTTCATGGCTTCCCATGTGGTGACTCTTGGCCTAATGCAACCGTAGCCCTTATCTTGTTGATTCCACCAAATCATGGCATAATCTTCAAACTCCAAGGTCACTAGTTACAGCTTCTTCTCCTCAATCAACAAGGGATAGCTTGAGAAGATTTGGTCCACTTTCATAGCCCAATCTAGGTATGCCTCGGGTCCCCCACTTCCATTGAACTTAGGTATGGTGATCTTCACAAATCTTTCATCAAACCTATCTTCCTCCTCCCATTGGGTCCTTCTACCCTCTCGGTTTCCTCTTGCTCCTTCACGGCCAACTCTTCCCCCACTCCTCCTATCATGGTAGTAAGGATCATCCCTAGCAAAAGGTCTTCTAAGAGATTCCCCAACATCACTTCCTATGGAGGTTCTAGGCTCTCTTCCCCTATGACTCCTTCTTTCTTCTTCACCCTCATTTCTTCCCTCATTTTCACTCCTCCTTTCTCTCCTTCCTCCCTCATGGTTTCCTTGCCCTTCCCTCCTTTGGGTAATCCTTAAGACTTGCTCAAACCGAGCCTCCCAACTTTGATTCATCTCCCTATTCTTGTCACCCACCCGATCCATCACCAAATTTAACATATTGCGGGTCCTAGGTGACAATTCTTGTCCCACACTAGAAGGACTTGCCATGGCTGCAAGTAAAGGTCAGTACACAACAAAAATATAAGGAAAGCAATAAAACTCTCAACACTCTCTAAGTGTATCCACTTACACTCATGTATCACTCAAAATCAAGGCTCTTTTCAAGATGATTCTCTCTTGCCTTTTACCACTCTTTCTCTATGTCCTATTAGGGATTATCCTCTAATCAATTACCAAGGTTCTTAGCATACCATCATGAAAGAGGAACAACACCTTACTAGGCTTAAGAGGCCAAGAATGACAAAGGACTCTAGGACACAACCAAGGAATCCAAAGGAGACAAGCAAGTAAAAGCTCAAATAGAAATGATAGACACTCAAAATGGAGAGAAACTCTTATGAGACATACACATGTACTAGGACAGTAAGATAGTATACTTTTGCCTAAGAAAATGTATCAAAACAGAGGCATAAGAATGGCATATAATACTGGACAACAAGGCATCAAAGTCAAAAATTTTAGGCACCGAATTTTAGAAATCGACAACAAATTCAGCAAAATTTAGAAACCGATTTGCCTAGGTTACAAAATTTGGTAACTATCATGTGATCTAATACAAAAACCAAAGTAATGCTACCTAATGTGTACATACAGATCCAGCAATGTGTAGTAACAAAGAGAAAGAAAGGAAAATTACAAGTAAAAGATCTCAAGATACACAAGTCACTAGGATGCTCAAAACTAGAATTTTACTAGAGTAGTGTAGGCTCTTTCCTAAGTCCAATGTTGTTTCTTTTGTGTAACCCTTTTCTTTTTCACTTTCTTTTGATCTTATCTTGCTGTACCTTCTTTTCTTGTCACTTTTCTATGGTTCTCTAAGTGTTACTTTGTTTTAGAACCACTACTTTTCCTACTACTAGACTTCCTTTTCACTTGTTTTTCTTTCTCTTTTCTTTCTTTTGATTTGTTTCCTTTTTCTTTTGTAATTGGATGGCTGGACCAAAACCTTTAGGGAACTTAAAGCCTCTTCTAGGTTCAATTTCTAGCTCATCATAGCAATTACAGCAAAATAGCCAAAATACAACATAAAGGTATTCAAAGAGAATTATCAAAAATCAAGATCATGTAATGTGTTACTAGTAGGTGTTCCTAGCATGTATAGATCATAGCATATATGTATTTTTAGGCTAAGATGCAGTACAAACCAGTAAACACACCATTGATTGCAGCAAGGATTCAAGACTAAACAAGGTCCTAAACGGCATACATGAAGTATATCTTGCAAGAGCTAAACATGGCATAGCATGGAATCAAATTTGCAAGCTAGTAGATCATGTATTCAAGAAATTGTGGATGAACATGCTATCATGAATCACGGCCTAATGCAGCAACCAAAAGAAACAAAGCATGCTCAACTCAACACTACTAATGAGACAACTCAAGTAACTCAAGTAAGCTACTCAAAGAAATAAGACTCAAGAGATGGAAGAAATTCAAGAAGAAAAACAAGACTCATGGAGACTCAAAACTAACCGGTGTGAAGATCCAATGTTGAAGGCAACCATGCTCTAGATACCACTTGATGAAGTTGCTCTTGGAAGGTGATCCATGGCAGCTCCGAGATTGCCCACACTAGCCTTCAACCCAAGCACCGATCAAAGGAAACCAAGCTAGGAATGGTTCGGTTTAGGGGTTTAGGTGTTTTCGGTTTAAGAAATCAAAGGTAGAAAATGGAGAGGTAAGGAATGATGGTGGCGCCAAGGAGGAGACTCCCATAAACCTAGGAGGAACCGCCACAATGGTTGAAAGAAGCCATTGATAAGATTCAAGGTCTTCCCTAAGGGAACAAGAGATTCAACTCTCAAAGCTAGAAGCTATTTTCATTCATCAAAAAGGTCCCTTACATGAGTGTGTCGTGGGGTATTTATAGGCTTCTTAGCCTTGGGCTCTAAGTAAAGCCTAACCACGGTTGGGAACCACTAACCATGGTTAGGGATGCACCAATCCGTGGGCTTCCTTGCAAGCCAAGTAACCCAAGTGGTTACTTGGTTGTTAGGAAGCACATGGCTTCACATGGCCTTCACATGGGTGCACATGGGTTTGTCCCCTCTTGTGGCCCATGTGATTAGCCATGTCATCAATCCTAAACCTCTCTTAATCAAGGGTGGAGATCTTTGATTAAGCTTTGGCATGGATCTAAGGTTTAATCAAGGGTTCCCTCCTTGTTAAGAAGTGTTTCAAGTCCACATAAGTTTGAAACCAAAAAATGATTTTTAGCCGCTTCTAAAATCTTGTGTGGCTTGACTAGGAATGTGTGGTATGTGTAGGATCTATGGAACCCGAGGCCTTGGGCCTATGAAAACCCACGGGCTTTAGCCCAAGTATTTCCTAAAGCTATTACAAAGTAGGGGTTAAATCATGTTTAAAGGAATTTACAGTTACATTACACATGATAAGTCCTATGCTAGCTTTATGGTCTTGAAGTCTTCCCACCTCTTCCTCTAGCCTTCTTTGCATGCTTCTAGTAACTCTTCTAGATGTTCCTACATCAGATTGGGAAAACAATGTAAACCTAATTTATCCCTTTATATAATTTTCGATGTTATTCAGTATATGTTTGAGTGTTTATTCTTCTGCACTTAATGCTATTTGTTAATTGACGATTAACAAATTGATAAGTAAAACTGGGGTAACTCTAACTGAGTAAGCCTAAGTAGTATCGAAGAATTAAACCATTATTAAGCTAGAGTCCTAGAGATAGGAGTGGGCGATGGTGTGAACGCAACTAAGTTTGCCCCTGGATTCACAGATCTAAGTCCCTAATTAACTTAGTATTAAATAAAGAGATTAATTATAGTTAACGTAGGCGGTGTGGGTGATCCCAAGAGGGACGATCACGAGGGTTGGAATATGATCCAACCATGATTATATTTGAATAACAAAAGAGGGGAGTATAAGGGGGGAATTAGTGGTGAAATCGGGATCCCTATCGCTTCTCATCTTAGTTCTTTTCTTCAAATTATTATTGCTCTATTTTTCTACAGTAATTACTCTTTAAAATAATCACTCTTTTTATGTTCTTTAGAAAATAGGATCATTAAATAAAAATATAGTTTTGAATTGCTTATCCTTGTGGGTACAACAACCCTTGTTTTTAGTACTTATTACTTAACGATTGTGGTATACACGCCATAGCCAAGCATTAGGTTACAACTTAAATATCGCACGCATGACGCGCATCAAACACCAAGTTCTTCATTCCTCTGGACAGACCTCGTCTTGCAGAATCAAATTGTTGGCAAAAGGAAAAGAAAAGATAGAAGATGATGATGAACCCAAGAAGTTCTGGTGGGCATTCCATATTCCTAAGTTACTCTTTTTGGCTGAATATGAGAGATTGAAAAATGAAGTCCCTTTCGAAAGTTGGACACTTACAAAGATTCGCAATCATGAAACCACATTGGCTTACTCTTCTGGTAAGACGATTGGGATGCAAGATGTTGCGGTTGTTGGAAGCATCTATCCAGGTGAAGGCTTTGCCTACACAAATGCGAGTCTCTCAACAACCTTCAAATCACTCCTATTGTTCATAATATTAATTGGCATTGGGATGAACTTCATGTCTTTACGATTGTTCTTCCCTTTCTCACTATTAACTTTCTGGAGTCTGAAGTGGTTCCCAGTGCTCATGCATATCTGCTGCTCGAACGCAAGTATGATCAATTGGAAGTCAGGCATGAGACTAAAGCTACAGAGCTGAGATCTAAACTTCAGGATCTGGAGGACATGGTCATGGCCCTTATGGGTCAGAGGGAAGGGTCAAAGGAGGCATCGTCTACATCCTAGGGATGTTTTTGATGATTGTAGACCAAGGGGGAGAAAAGAATGATATAAGGAGAGATGATAAAAAGGGGAGAAAGAAAAGGAGAAGAAAAGATAAAAGAAAAAGAATAAAACATGAAAAAGAAGAAGAGCAAGATCTGAAATAGCTCTGATAATATTTAATTCATTCTTTGTAAATTTATTTCTATTATGATATATTAAAATTCGTTGTGCTCTGATACAATGTATCACCTTTGTAAGTTCTCTATAAATGTAAACTACTCTGATATAAATTACATCAAATTGATGTAATGCGAAGAAATTCAAAGAATCATCATCTCAATGTAATTCTGATACGTGTTATGCTCTGATATGTATTGTGCATTTTTTATCTAACATGTCTTATAGAGATTCTTATTTGATGCTCTCGCAAAGCCTTTAAGTCTGCTCGGATTAATATGAAGAACTCAAGTGAAGTTCTCATACTGTGATACAAGTTCAGTCTGATGAAGGTCAAGTATGAAGACAAGCTATGCCAAACTTATGATCTAATACAAGTGTTCAAGTGTAAAACATGTTATATGCTAAGATGGTCTGTAATCATAAAAAAATGGGAGATTATTAAGTCAAAATAACTTAGCATCTTAAGTTTTGATAATTACAGAACAAACGTATGAGTCGTCAGACGCAGACAAAACAATGATTAGACAAATCATTAGTGAGCACAAGCGAAGAAGCATCATCAAGTATAGACGCACAAGTTCAAGACAAAGTGTTCAAGTCATCAAGTTTCAAAGCAACTACATCAGATGAAAAACCTTCATATAAAGATCAAGATGAAGTGATCAAGATCCAACTCAACTTCATGTCACTCTGATTTGAGATATTTTATGAAAACATGAAGATTCAAGTTGAAGAAGAAGAAGATTGGAGACAGACGAATGACTAGAACATAATTTAAGTTGTATTCATTCGTCTAGTGAAGATTAATGAACTTCATACGATGAGTAACACTTGCTTTCTATCATGTCAAGACCGTTACTTAGAAGTTTTTAAATTTAGAAAGAGATTTGGATTTAACCTCTACAACACGAAAAGCAAATCAGTCAAAGTCTAATCCCGTGATGACTTTCGTGTTGAAAAATCAAATGTTCTGATTGCTCACTCTGCCAGATGTTGAAGTACCCAAGAGAAAGGACAAACATTCAAATCTTCAGTCTAACAGATACTTCAAGAAGTTTCCTATAAAAGGACTTCATTGCAACGATTTGAAGTTGGCGAACTTACGCTGGAAAGCTATCATATCTTATTTTCTCACAAAGCTTCAAACATAGTTCACTCTGATCTTCATTGTAAAATCCCTTTCTGCGTAGAGGATTATTTTCTTTGATCTTCTCTGTAAAACCACAATTTTGGTGTTCTAGCCTGAGGAGGCTAAGTATTTAAAGAATACCAGTTTAGTTAAGGAGGTTGAGGTCCAAAGAATACCTTGTTATCCTAAGGAGGCTAAGTATTGAAAGAATACCTTGTTTAGCCTGTGGAGGGTGTGTCCAAAGAATACCTTGTTTACCCTGCGGAGGCTGGGTCCAAAGAATACCTTGTTTAGCCCGAGAAGGTTGGGTCCAAAACATATATGTAATTAGCCAGAAGTACCTGGGTTCAAAAAATACTTTTAGTGGAAACTTAGCAAGTTGTTAAGTAACTGAACGTAATCTATAAGATGAACCAGTATAAAAATATTATCGTCTTATCATTTATTGTTTTCTAACTAATTAAATCATGTCTTAAAGTAAAATCAATCTTTAAAGAGAAAATCATTTGTGTCTGTCTTGAGATTTAAAACTACAGACGCAAAACGCATTGTATGAAAAATATTTTATTAATTAACACAATTAAACTCCCCAACCCTCTTTATTTTTTATAGAACAAATGGAGTCCATTGAACTGATTAAGGCTATGAGGTCATTTCTTGGATGATAGCTTGAGCTTATGTTTGTGATTGTTTTAAGGTTTAAGGTATGCATTTTCTTTTTCATTGGATGTGTGTTTGTGTGGGTCATTTAGCAATGGACGATTGTGTTTTTGGTTTCTTTGTTGGTTTTTGAATTGGGGTAAAAGAAAATGATGAATGTACAAGAGTAATTGACAGTGTATGTACCTTGGGTGAACGAAGATTCGTTTGGATGAGTCATCTTTCTCCATATTTAAGAGATGAGGATATTGTTCTCTTCTATCTTAGGCTCACTCTAGACGATAAATCTTGGAGTCGTAGAGAAAGGTTGAGGTTTCACAATTTGGTTTTCATAGAAGAAAACTTTCAACTTACGGGGAAATTCTTGGAAGAGAGTGGGCCTGTGATTTTTTTGAGGGAAACTTTTTCAGAGGTAACTAGAGAGATGTGTGTGTGAGGTTTGAGGCAATGATTCTTACGGATGAATAGTTGACTAGGCGTAAGATAAGTTTACAACAAGCTTGATAGATCTCGACACTGATTATGATGCACTTTCAGCTAGTGAGAGCCCATAGATATACATGTTTGAATGTACTTCTAGCAATAAAAAAAAACTAATATGTAAGTTCATCAAGAAGATGGTAACTTGTGTGGAAATTATAGCGAAACAAACAATAATGAGTCTAGTCACGCTTAAGATGAAGTATACCTACACAAGTGTATTAGTTAACCATAATGATGGTTTTCATGTTGATTACATATTATATTGTTTGGTATCTATAGTTAATGAAGGTGAAAGAATTCATCCTTACATATATGTTGAAGTTTATTCAAATGACGCACGAATTAATCCATCTAAATGAAGTAGTGGCGGGTTGGATTTTTAAAAATCCAATCCAAATCCAATCTAAATCCATATTAATGGATTGGATTTAAAATCTAAATCCATATTTTAAAAAAAAAACCAATTTAGAAGTTTCTAAAACCAATTTTAAATATTGTTTTTGGTTTAAAACCAATTTTTAATATAGATTTTAGTTTAAATCCAATTTGAAAGTAAAAACCAATTTTAAACTAGATTTATTCTAAAATCAATTTCAATATAAAGTAATTAATTATAATTAAGAATCAATCTATTTTTAAGAAGATGTAATCTGCTCTACCTGGGCGAGAATGAAAGTTGAAAGTGTTAAAAAATACGTTATCTCTATATTAATTGGAAGTTCCATATGGAATTTTCAAAGAGAACACTGCAGTAAAAATGAAAAGGAAGAGATTCAGGTTGTCAAAATTTGGAAAAATTTGAAAGGAACTAAAGGTGAACTTCGATTAAATTTTTAAAAATCCATTTCATATCCTATCTAAATCCAATTAGATTGATTAGAATTTATATCTAATCAATTTTATATAAAAAATTAATTTTGATACTTTAAAAACTGGTTTAGAACAAGTTTTAAAATTGGTTATTGGTTTAAAACTCATTTTAAATCATGTGAGAAACTAGTACCGAAGTAGGTCAGAGAACATGTTCTAGTAAAGGAGCCACCAATAGTGGAACATCCAGCATCAAAACTAATTATTTTAGTTTTATCTGATGGTGAGAGCTCTAAATATGGCAAAGGTCCCGTGATTATCCCATCAACAGATACTCTGGCCAGTATCAACAGATATTCTAGCCGTTAGTGGGAGATCGTTCTATTGGGAGCATTCATCAAATTGATACCTAGTAATGAGAATGATCTTTTAAATGGTGTTGTTATAGTGCAATCAGGTAATTCTACTAACCAATAGATATTGTTGACTAAAGGCATTCTAGATAGTAAGGTCTTAGGTAGGAGGCTTATTTTTTCCCTTTTGATTTATATTTCTAAGAAACGTAGATTAGGTCATTACTTTAATGTGTATTTTTTTATTTTTTTCAAATAACTAGTTGAAAATCGGTGTGTATTCTATGTATCTTTTAGTTAGTTACCAATGGCATATTTCAAGTTGAATGAAAAGTCATTTATAATTAAAATATTTAAGATAGATTAGTGAAAGTACCGAAACAATTTTTTTACAGGTTTTTTTCATTTTTTTTTTATAGTTTGACTTTTATAGGTTGTCCTCCTTATGAATTCAATTTTCATGATATTTCCTATTGTCACTCCTTTCAAGTTATATCTAAAATATTTACTTTGCATATAATTACATGATGTTTAGATTGTATATATAACTTTTTTTAATTCAGATTTGTAGATCATTCTTATATTTATTTGCTATTCCACTATTATTTTTTATACTATATGTTGAATGGTATATGATTTAGAATGGAAAGTCTTTGCGGATACTTTTATACATGTAGTTGACAAAAAATAAAATGTTGCACGAAACAAAATCTGAAATAAAATTTGAGATTAATTTACTTCTTAATGTATAAAAAAATTCAACTACCTTTTTAATATAGTTTTCTTTTATTATATTTGTAATAATAATACCAATAAAAATATGCACATAATATGATCAAAATTTAAAACTTTCAGGATGGAAAAATTTGAAGTAATACATTAACAATATCAATATTAAAATAACTAAAGCCTACACACATCATTACACTAGTGTAAAAATAAGATTTGACGTCAGTTAAAAATTACAATTCATTGGATGATGTTAAAAATGAAATATTTTACGTTAATTAATCTTAAAAATAATATTTCACATCAATTATTACATTTACGTCGATTCACTTAAATAATTGCCCGTCAATTTTTTTAGACACGACGTGAAATACGGTTTCTCAATAATCCTGGGAAAGCTGCTTGGATTTAATTTCACGTGTAATTGTCCAATAATAAAAACTAAAGACACAACTTGATAAATATAGTGCAAGAATGACCGAACATGTTAAATCATATTGGAATTGTGATTTCATCTCAAATCATAGCATGTCAAATTATATAACATTATTTGTCAGATTATATTATATTACTAGGACGTAATAATATGACAACAATGATGAAAGCACTGCGACATAAATTGCAAGAAAGGTGTATCCCATTATAATAAGTTGCCTCCATGACTAATATAGGGGTTGCAGACATCATTATATATTAAATGAAATCTTACCAACATTAAATTTCAATATATTTTAAAAACTATAGAAATAATAACTATACGTTCTTCCAATTGGATAAGAGTTTTTTATTATTTAATCTCCTATTAAAAATATTTCATGCGAAGAATAATTACATAATATCAAAAATCTAAATGGCAGACGACAAACAGAGACTGCAATGTGAAAGGGGTTGGTGGCGGGTTCACACGGGCAACGCCAGTAAGAGAAGAGAAGAAAGGGGGAAGACTAGAGAGGTCAGGGAAAAGGGGAAAGTGAGTGGAGGGGTTGGAGCGAAATTAAATCCTTTTTTACGTCGGTTGTTAACGTTATCGCCGTGAAAACATATATGAAGTCAGTTATAAAAAAAACCGCCGTGACAAATGTTTTTCATGATAGTTATTTTAAGAACCAGTATGCAAAATGCAATGAGTATGTTTGCTGGTTGTGAGTGTGGAGATATGGTAAATGTTTTATCAATATAAACAAAAAGTAATGTTATTATGATTAGGGACAAACAATTCCTTACTCCAAGGAAAAATTTAAGCATATCAATATAAATTAAATAGATTATTATGTCTATTGTAAACAAAAAAAAAATGCTTATCGAAAAGAAATTGTGAATCAAAGAGTTTGCATGATATTGGGAATAATGTTTCTAGATTATTGTCACAAGATAGAATCATATCCAGTAATAGTAAATAAAATCCCAAGTACAATAATATAGTTTAATAATTTTTATGTGTTACTAATTTTTATAAGGTAAAGAATTTACATGAAAATACTACTTGTACATTCGCCTTCAACTTTAATCTTATTAAAGTATTTTACATAATCTGTAGTAGGATGTAGGTTAAACAGAATCACGACAAAACCATACTTAAAAAATTTGAGATATAACTTAGAAGTTTTATTAGTCAACACTAATATCTAGCTAAAGTATCATTAAGAATGAAAGAAATTATATATGTTGAATTCATGGATGCAAAGAAGAATAAACGAAGATTAAATAAATAATTACGTTAAGATTTAATAAAAAAATTACACTTAACTTTGCCTTTTTGGAGCATATAAAAATTTGACTCCTATAAAAAGAGCACTAAATTCATAAAAGATCTTGCACCAGAAAGGATGACTACACAAGTTCCTGGTTTAAATAATAACCATCATAGAGCTTATCTAAGATCCATAGTGTTTCAACTTTCCATGCATTACTTACAAATGACTTATCAATAAATACCCGCAATATACAAGGCAAGAAGTAAACTGATTCATTTAATATAATATACTTCGTTTTCATAACCATCTCTCAGTAGATGATCAGAAAAATATATGAACAAATGCAAATCTAATAAGATTCCTCATTTCTTTATCAACCCATGTTTTTACCTTTTTTTTCTGTGACTATGCTTATGGTAACCATTTCTAATCCGGACGTCCCCTTACACATATTTCTATCTTTATCCCTGATATCCATCAGATAACATAATTCAATTTAAATAAAAAATAATTTCGACTCAATATACTTTGTGCTGGTTATATTGTGTGTATCCAAGGAATATATTAAATTCTTTAGCAAATAGTTTTCCATAAATTCTTTAACTGTAATATTATGCACAGATAAGTGGAAAGAACGGAAAAAACTACAGATTATCAAAATACCTCAGTAATGTCCAACGTGGATAGTTAAAATGTGTGTTTTGTACTAAGAACCCACGACTAAAAATGTGTGTTCAGAATATCAAATATGCTGCGAGAGTTTGGATAGGACTGCAATACAAGACAAAAACAGAACAAGTTAAAAATTTGTTGATATATGTGGACAAAGGTAAATCCAGAAATGCATGACCCTAAACAAATTAAAAAAATCATAATAGTAAATCAAGAGTATACAACATGCTCAAGAAATGTATACAACATGCTTAACAAATGTGTACAACATCATTCACAGACGTATACAACACAAAACCCACAACACAAATTACCAAAACAAAATAAAAAATATCAAAAACTTTATAACAGTAAACCAAGAGTATACAACATGTTTCAAAAATAGATTAAAGTACATTGAAGTTAGATCACCAACCTTAACAATTCGAGAAGGAGAACATAGCAAAACTTGTCAAGTCAAACCCATGCTAGACAAGGTTAGACAAATCACGAACAAAGGACGAGACTATGTTTTGAAGGAAAGAAATAAACACAAAAAGAGGGACACCGGAAAAACTAAACACGAAGGACAATAAATGGAAAGTAGTGAGTAGGACAAAGGAGAAGAGGGGGGTTTCAATTTTCGTGACAAAGAGGGAGAAGAGAGTGATTTCAGTGTTCGCCAAAAGAATGTTCTCTTTTAAAATCTAAACACAAGTTGTCGTAGAGCTAGTGACTATGGTGCCTAAGAATAGTGGTGGCCAGGGACAGTGGTGGCAGGGAAAGCGGTGACTAAGGCAAAGGAGAAGAGAGGGAAACGGAGATGGAGAGGACAGGGAAAACGGTGACTAACATGCACAATATTTTATTCAAGGTCTAACACTAAAAGTTATAATTAGAGGATGATTTCACCCTTTTTAGCACAATTGACATGCAGTTTTCGACTCTATCATTCACCATTAATGAATGTAAATTTTTCTTTGATGTTAGATTGAATCATGGTCAACTAAGATCATATATATTTGTGATGTTTATTTATTTTTTAAAATATTTTAATTGATTTCAATTGAGATTGATTGTTGAGCTGTATAGGTTTTTTCATAATTAAACAAGGAATTGAAAATCAAGAAAGGTCAAAGAGAGGTTTATGGGAGACGAAATAACATTAACCAGGACGACATATTTCCAATTATCACTTCAAGTTCACAATTTCAATGATATAATTCCTACTGTTCTATGGGTCAAAGTAAAACAATGCTTATACTTGGTTAATTTGCTACCACGTATTCAGATTTGATATTTATGGTATATATGTGTATTTATAATATAGTACACGTAATTACAAATGAGATATGTTACACGATCAACACCTATACGCAATCAACTAGTCACCTTATCGCAAATCTATATTTTCATATAAAAAAATTTCAAATACTAAAATTTAATGAGTGAAAATATAGGTTTGACATAAGTTCACTGATCGACTTTTTATTGTGTGTTGACTTTTTATCATTTCCCATTACAAATAATTGATATTGTTAAATCATGATACGATAGTACGTATTACTTAAAGAATTTCTGAAATTCTTGACTAAGTATTTTCCATAACCTATTTGTGTATAACACTCAAATGTTAGGACTTCTATAATTAAGATGATGGTAACAGTTGTAACAACAGTAAAGAGCATATTCTATATATATATATATATATATATATATATATATATATATATACACACTTGTGCGTGAAAAAGTTATGAAAATAGTTGGTGCAATATTAGAGAAATTCTTAAGGAGACAATGCTTAGCATATTGGGTCCCTAAAATATGGTGTGTGTGCTACATTATAAACACACATGTTGGTAGAAAGATGGGTGTTATATTATCCTATTCCAATATCCCTAGCAATAAAAATTGGTGGATGGGATGGCCTCGGTAACCCAACTCGTATATATACACACACACAAATATATATATATATATATAAATAAAATACTAGAGACAAAATGACGTCGTTTTGGGAGTTAATTAACTTCTAGTTGTATCATTAAGGTGTCAAATTTTAATAGATTGGATTTCTTTGTACTTAAGGAAAAAAGTTAAGAATAAAGCTCGTGTGGAAGGATCTTTATGTGAAGTTTATATTATTAAAGAGAACACTAATTTTTGTTTATACTTATTTTCAGGAACATGTTTAATGTAGCATAACTAGAGTTCATCAACCACCATTTCACTTCATCAACCACCATTTTCCATCTTTAGCTATCTCGGTCGCCTTTCTGGTGTGTGAACGACTCGATTTCTAAGTAATCTTGAAATAGTAGCTGCAACAAAGTATATTCTTCAAAATTATGATGAAGTGCAACCGATTTTAAAGTGTGTTCTCTCATATAGTTCACTAAATGTTCAACTTAACAAATTCAAGTTTTGCATTAGTATTAAACTCCTACTTTTTGCTATAGTCTATATATTGAGAGGCTATTGTTTTCAATATCTCGAATTAGTGATGGAGAGATAGATGAAAGGATCATTACTGAATTTCCTATATGGTTTCGAGAATTTATAAGTTAGTGTTCGTGAAAATTAATTAATAATATTATTTTGCTAATCTTAATTTCATGTTTATTAATGAACATGTAAAATTTTATGACAGAGGTTCATAATCCAAACAATGGAGTGCGTGATCCTTTTTTAAAGGACATTTCATGGGGACCAAAAAGAATTTTACAAATATGGCCTATTTATTTTATTAATGGGTATAAGTTTCACACACAATCTTGGTGTCAACATAGATCTACATCTAATAGCGGTGTATGCATCAAGGGAACTGATTATGGTAGTTTTGAGAGTGATTTTTATGGCATAATTGAAGAAATTGTATAGTTAGAATATATGGGGTTGCCAAATAAGAATATAGTGTTATTTAAATGTGAATGGTATGACCGAAACATTAATCGTGGCGTAAAGATTCATAAGGAGTATGGGCTTGTTGAGACTGATACAAGAAAAAGGTATGATAAGTATGATCCATTCATATTTTCACAACAAGTAATACAAGTGTATTATGTGCATTTTCCTGCAAACCATGATAAGGCTATTTGGGTAGCCATCATAAAAACAAAAGCAAGGAGAACAAATGATGATCCTATTATTGAAGTTAACTAGGATGCATATCAAGGTGATGAAATTGAAGAAATCACACCAGTCAACATTAACAATGATGAACTTTAAAGTCTAAGGGACAATCAAGGTGTACATGAAGAGATTAATAAATCATTTATCAATCAAGACTTAACACATTAGGGGATGAACATGAATCTTATGATGATTTCTCTTATTAAACTAAATTTGTAATGTGATAGTTCTTTAAATTATGTATGACTTATGTAGTCATATGTTTTTTGCTTATTAATTTTGTTTAAAATTGCAAGTTTTGTTATGTGTACATGTTTATACCTTATTAGAGGTACTTTAAATTTTGTGAATGTTCATGTTGTATAATAATGCATATATCTTGCTCTTCATATTCTATTTTCCTACCAACATCTACCACAAAGTTTTAATAGTATACTTTTTTACATGACTATGGATATTTGAGGTATACTGCATGTATATATACCTGTAGCACTTCCTTTCCCCTTTTTTAAGGGATTTAGTGTTTTTTTGGTCTGAAAAAATCTAGGTTAATAAACTTAGGGTTCTGGGTAGACTTGGTTTCAAAACATGTTTAACAATTTATTTAAACATTGATATGTAAACATTAACTGGTAAACTCACCCTAACTTTTCTTGTATCTCTTATTTTCATGTTAAGGTTTTGCATATACTACACATGAATTAAACATATCAAGTTGTTGGTATTCAAAACATTTTTGTTTCATGTTTTAGCATAAGGATGTCAAGTGGAGGTCGTGGTTCGAGGGGTAGAAGTAGAGTAGCAGAGGTCGTGGTGGAGGTCAGTAAATAACTTAGCCATCTAATGCTTCCCTGGATGTTGAAGAATCTCCACGTTTAAGTGAGCAACAAAGTACACAATTTCTACATGAATGCATCACAACTTTCAGGGAAGCCCCTAAACCTATGGACATAGATCCATCAGATGGCAAGATATGGATCTATCATGATAAAGACACGTAAGTATTAATTATTTTCAATACTTATTCTTACATACTTTTCGAATGAAATTACTTGGATGTAAAATTAATACCTATGACTTCAATAAAATTTCAAGTTTATTTCGGTTTTTCAAACGGTCACACGTATTAAAAGTGTCATTCAATCAAAATATGATAGACCAATGTATAATTGGGGCACAACTCCTCTAGAAGTTAAGGAACTGTGGTTTGGAGGGTGGAAGGTTAATCTGAATTTTTTTTATCGTTTCATATATATATATATATATATATGGATAACTGGCTATCGACACATAAATCGAAGATTATGGATAACTGGAACAAAAAGTGTTCGAATCGCATTCTTGCAACAATGTCTAAAATTAGGACGGCGAATGTGCCTCAAGGTAAAAAGCTTTGTTGGATACCAGACCCTATTTTTAAACATTTAAAAGAAGCTTGGCATGCATATTCTTTTAAACAAAAACAACATATTCCTAAAGTAAACCGAGCCTCTCCAAAAAGTACAATACACGGTTGTGGTAGCATCCCTGCATTTGAACATCGAAGGTGAATGGTCAGTAACCAATTTCTTGACTATTTGAATTTTAAATTATATCTTAAATTACCCATTGATTTTTAAATATAAATTGTAGAGTCAAGAATCTGGTAAAAAGCCTTAATTGTTTGAGTTGTTTATGCGAATTCATAAGAAGAAGGGATCAAATGATATTATTGATCAAATACCAGGTGAGGCAGTTGTAAATGTCTACAATTTGAACTTTTTAGCTAGAAAACTAGTTTTAAGGATTATATATTTTATAATTTGGATTGTTTCTTGGTTGACGATGATTATGTTTTTGCAGGAGGCTTATAATAAATTGAAACAAGGTAAGTATTTCCAGGGCTCAACTAAATGTCGTCAACCCCACCATCATAAAAAACTCAAACATTGAAGGCTCTTTACCAGATTCTTAACTTTGCAATTTATATTTTAAAATCAATGGCTAATCTAAGATATAATTTACTATTCAAGTAATTAAGAAATTAGGTACTGACCATTCACCTTCGATGTTCAAATGCAGGGATGCTACCACAACCGTGTATTGTACTTTTTGCAGAGGCTTAGTTTACTTTAGAAATATGTTGTTTTTGTTTAAAAGAATTTGCATTCCAAAAATAGACCCCTGTCAGCAACTGATTTTTCTTTTTTTTGATAGAGAACAGTTGAGGAAAAGGGATGGATGGACTGCGACCAAGGCCAACTTGTGTTCAAAGTTTAGTCTGTTTTTAGAACATTCAATGTTCTCTAGAGTTTCTTGCTGCAAACCATTTGGCTTCAAAACCAGCACACATTCTCTCAACCTAGGAATGTTCTTCTCAAGAATGATACCTTTGTGAACATGAACAAATGGATTCACAACAATTTTAGCTGGTTTATTTTCTCCTCAACATAATTGGAAGAAGAAATGGGTTCCCAACGTATATCTTTCGAAGCTTTCTTTTCCTTCACTAGTCTACTTTGGCAAACCAGGATAGCTTCAAAAAAAGCTTCAAAATGATATACGTTGGGAACCCATTTCTCCTTCCAATTGTGTTGAGGAGAAAATAAACCAGCTAAAATTGTTGATGAATCCATTTGTTCATGTTCACGAAGGTATCATTTTTGAGAAAAACATTCCTGGGTTGAGAGAATGTGTGCTGGTTTTGAAGCCAAATGGTTTGCAGCAAGAAACTCTAGAGAGCATTGAATGTTCTCAAAACGGACTGAACTTTGAACACAAGTTGGCCCTGGTCTTAGTCTATCCATCCCTTTTCTTCAACTGTTCTCTGTAAAAAAACAAGGTCCGGTATCCAAGCAGGTTTTTTACCTTGAGGCATATTCACCCTCCTAATTTTAGACATTATTGCTCGAAGGCGATCCGAACACTTTTGGTTCCAATTATCCATAATCTTCGATTCATGTGTCAGTAGCCACCTGAAAGGTTTCAGTAACAAAATAATGGAAATTATTAATTACACAGAAGTTGATATATATATATATATATATATATATATATAATGATAAAAAAATTTCAAATTAACCTTCCACTCTCCAAACCATAGTTCCTTAACTTCCAGAGGAGTTTTGCTCTAATTATACATTGGTCTATCATATTTTGATTGAATGACACTTTTCATACGTTTAATCGTTTGAACAAGTGAAATAAACTTGAAACTTTAGAGAAGTCATAGGTATTAATTTTTCATTCAAACAATTTCATTTGAAAAATATGTAAGAAAAACTATTGAAAATAATTCATTCTTACGTGTCTTTATCAAGATAGATTCATATCTTGCTATCTGATGAATCTATTTCCCTAGGTTTATGGGCTTCCCCAACAATTGTGATGTCTTCACGTAGAAATTGTGTACTTTGTTTCTTACTTAAAAGAGGAGATTCTTCAACATCTAGGGAAGAACTAGATGGTCGGGTTATTGATCGACCTTCACCACAACCTCTGCTACTGCTATTTCTACACCTCGAACCACGACCTCCAGTTGACATCTTTTAGGTCAAACATGAAACAAAGAAGTTTTGTATACCAACAACTTGATATGTTTAATTCATGTGTAGTATATGCAAAACATTGACATGAAAATAAGAGATACAAGAAAAGTAAGGGTGAGTTCACCAGTTAATCTTTACATATCAATGACTAAGTAAATTGTTAAACATAATTTGAAACTCAGTCTAGCTAGAACCCCTAAGTTTATTAACCTAGATTGTCTTTGACCAACAAAACACTAAATTACAAATTCTTGAAACAATATAGGAAATTTAGAAGTGATCCTTTCATTTTTCTCTCGACCACTAATTCGAGGTGTTGAAAACATTATTCTTCCACGCGAACTTTATTCTTAACTTTTTTTTTTTAAAGTACGAAAAAACCTATATCAAAACAATGTATTAAAATTTGATACGTTAATGATACAACTAGAAGTTAATCAACTACTAAAATGACATCATTTTATCTATATATATAAATATATATATAGATGGAATATGATAATATAACATCCATCTTTCTTCTTGCTTCATTATTGTTGTAGCTACCTACTACACTTCGTTATCCAAAATTTATAATTATGTCTGATGTGTGTTTATAATGTAGCACACACCCCATCTTACATGGACCCAATACGTTAGGCAATCTCTCCTTAAGAATTTCTCTAATATTGCACCAACTATTTTCATAACTTTTTCACCCAAACAAGTGTGTTTGTCTATCTGTCTGCAATGTCATCTTCAGCCTTTGTATATCATGTAGTTTTTCAACTCCATATCAAGCAACTAAATCTCTTATAGATCTTTCTCCTAATACTAATCTCATTTATTTATCTTTCTACAAGACTAGTTATCATTCCTTTCACGGACAAAGGTTCACAACTTTAAAAGAGGGAAACATAAAATAGACTAAACACATCAATAAAAATAATTTTTCTAATATTCCACATTTTATTTTCAGCAGATTTTTCTATAGGTTAAAAAATAATTTGAATAGAAGTGTTAGAATTGTATACAAGTGTTAGCATAAATAATCTACAAAATAATTTTTTAATTGGACACTCAATAAATGTTTGACACTCCCAACAACCCGAAACCCTAGAGCAGAGCCATTTGACTTGTCGCTAGAGTCATACTAATTTATAACTCATAAATAATGAAGAAATAATTGCAACAAAGACTAAAAAACTACATGATATTCAATGAAACTAACTTAAAACATACCTAACAAGTGAAAATTCAGACTTGCATTGGACAGATGATGATAAGCTTGTGAGAGCCTTTTTACTGAAATTTGTCTTCCAATGGCAGAGTACCCTAATAAAAATATTACAATAAATACAAGTATGCAACAAGATGATAAAAATAAATAACGTATATCCAAAATTAAATACAATTTATTATTTGGTTATGGGACAAATTAGAAACCAATTAAAAAGCAATAAAGGTCAAAAGCAGAACCAAAATAACAGAATTCATAATTTGCACAAATAAGTAACTTGTCTTGTCAATTAGGATAGAAAGCATTGACATAAGAAGATTAAATAAATAATTACGTGGTTGACACTAATTATATGCATTGAGTGGTGTGATTTGATATTTCCTGGATGGCTTTTTTAGAATCCCAAGCGATGAACTGCAATCCAAGCAAAAAAAAAAAAAAAAAAAAGCTTGAGACACAGTAATTATATTGAAGGAATGTAATAGAACAACAATCAACAAAAGAAAGTGGATACCCAATATTATGTTCATAATTACTTTTGCAAGTGAAGTACCTTCCAGCTCCAATACACTAAGAGGATACAAGAATTATAACCTAAAGAAAATTGTTATTTGTTCTTTATATCATTTTTGGCTTCACTGACAGAGGAAGCCTGTCTAGAATTACCTTGAAAGAACTAAAAGAGATGATGGCATCAAGTGATTCAGAGTTAAATCAACCTACGCTGTACAAATAGGTTGATTAATTTAGAATAAAAAAACCAAGTAGCCTTTGATATTCAAAATCCAGTACTTAAATTGAACACAATTAATCCTAAATTATTCTCAACACTAAACCTGTTGGCACATTTCTTTGACAGAAAACAGCCCCAGCATATCCCCTCTCTCTACAATTTTCCTCAAGTTCATGATTTGAAAGAGAATCCGCACCTTCTGATAGGAGCATGACACCTAAATTAACGGATTGAAACAATAGCAATAAGAGATTCATAGGATTAATGTCTTTCTATAATAACATGTATGCAACTATTCAAAAGAATTTGGAACCATAGTAGTGACGCTTTAGGCCCAATGTACACAATCTTTTATATACAAACTCCAACTAACCAAGAAAATTTATCTTATAGTTATTAGAAAATTTCCAATAACTATTAGATACCTCAGAATTATGACCCTTGGCAACAATAAACAAACAACCCAATCACACGAACCAAAGGATGAAATATTTTGCTAGATACATAACAAGAAGCAAACATTGAAGCAGGTCACAGAGTATGAAAGCAATGATTCTCATTTCTGCAACTACCTTTCCTACTGTTTCGTCAAATTGCTCTCTAAAGCAAGGATCCTGCCCTAAACTCTACCCTATGCATAGAACAAGACATATTTTCAAGCATAAGAAGATATTCAACCAAGATTTGAATCCTATTTGGCAACGAGGGAAGCTCTACTTGAGTGAAACCGCGAGAGAGTGAGAACGGAAAGGGAAATCGGGACGAGAGAGAGAGAACGGTCACAATCCATTGAAGCTTACCTTCCTGCAAAGTTTTCACAACAACTATGAATAGCTTCAACAAATACTTGTTCAGGCACCTGTTAAAGGGAAAAATCACAAATCTAAAATCAAATATAAACCCTAATAATTTTAAATTAAACCATCAGAATGAAGCTGAATTACATAATATTTTAAATTCTTTTATCAACACACTTGAATATATCATCACAAAGAGAAGGAGAATTCAATTGCTTACCTTCTTTAAAAGAGCACGACCACAATAATAAGGAAGAATAAAGAACACAACAAGTTGGAGAATGAAGAACAGAGCACGACAAGAAAGAAAGGTTGGAGTGAGACGACAAGAAAGAGCAATTGCTTTGGTTTAGGTTTAGAAATACCGCGTGTATTTATACATTTAATTTTGGATTCTTTTTTCTCTCTCTTACCTTGAAAGCGTCTTGACTGCTTAGTCTTTTTCTTTTTTACTAATTAAACTGAAATAACATTAAATTTTAGTTAATAAATTATTGTTGAAATTTTTTCCATAAAGTTTGATTGACTGGATTCCCTTCTACTTTTAATAATTTTGTTTTAAAAAATATGTCATAAAAAATAAACTCATTGAATTTACTAACAGTATAGTTAACCAGATTCATTCAAACTTCTAATAAATCCACATTGCATAAGAAAATATATAGAATTTTTTTTTAATAAAATTTGATTGACTTGATTCCCTTCCACTTCTAATAAGTTCATTAAAAAATATAACATACGAATTAAATTAATTAAATTTACCAAAAACATTTTGATTGACTAGATTTATCCAGACTTTCAATAAATTCGCACTTCATTAGAATATATATAAATGATTTTAATAAAATTTGATTGACCAGATTCCTTTCCTCCATTAATAAATTCATAAAAAAATATAACATAAAATTAAATTCATTAAATTTATCAAAACATTTTGATTGACCATATTCATTCAAACTTATAATAAATTCACACCTCATTAGAATATATATATATATATATATATATATATATATATATATATAAAAGATTTAATAAAGTTTGATTGACCAGATTCCTTTCCACTCTTAATAAATTCATTAAAAAATATATAAAAATAAAAATTTTAATAATGTTTTTCCACTTTTAATTAATTCATTATAAAAATATATTAATTGACTAGATTAAATTCATAAAATTCACAAGAACATATTAGTTGACTAGATTCATTCAAATTTCTAATATATTCACACTTCATTAAAAATATATATATAAAAAATGATTTTACTTTATAAATCATCTAAAATCCATTTGTAAGACTTTTATAATATTAGTAATCAAAATCAACAAATTTATCACAATACTTTATGATTAGTTGATTCTGAAAAAGAAAAAAAAAACACTATACACTGGTGCCGCACAATCTTCTTCTCAAAAAATTAATTAAATAAAACAATATTATCTTGTTAAAAATTTTATTTATCGCAGTAAAATTAATATTTTTAACAATTTGAGGTTTTAAAATTTAGGATCCTGTCAAAAAAGTGGATTACAAATATTGTAAGAAAATATTTAATATATTGAACTAAAAAAATTGACTACTATTTTTGAATGAAATATTGAAAAAACAATTTTTGAATAAATATGATTGTATTTATAATTATATAAAATAGCTAGTCAACGCTAAATATTTTTAATTATTAATAGAATGAATTCAAATAAAATTTAAAAAATCAAATTTTCATTTATATATTTTAATATTAAAAACACACATGCATATATTAAAATTTATTCAAATACGTTTAAATATTTATTTGATATTAATTTTTTTATGTATACAAATTCAAACGTTCGCATGTGTACATGTTAAATTTTAATTATAAAATAACTGGTTAATTAAATAATTAGAGATATATTCTTAATTATCTTAAATATGAAATATATTATATTTACTATATATGTTAGTCAATATTTTTTATGTTATACAAAAGTTATAGAAAAAGAAAAGGAAAAAACATATGAGATACATATGTGCATATATTAAGGTCGATTAATTAGGGTGTTAATTAAAAATCTTCAACCAATACTTATTATATAATAATTTGTGTTCGTATCATCAAATATGTCTACGTAAGTCATAATAATTTGTATCCATTAATTCAATGATTTAGAGTTAGATTTATATTAAAATTAAATATAAAATATAGTGATTATATAAAGTTCGTATCATTGTTATGAATTTTTTAAAATATTGAAAAATAAAACCTCTATATATTGTTCTGATAACCAAATTATTTTTTCTAATTAATTGTTTCATAAATGTATTTTCATATTAATTAGTATTGTCTACAATACACAGTAGAAAGGTTATATTTAACTAAAGGTTATAATAATTAAATACTCTTAAAACTACACTTTGTAATAATTTAATACTTTTAATATATAAATAATATTTTTTATTTATGATAAATATTTGAATTAAATATTTTAATAATTGATAATTTATTTTAAAAATTTAATGAAATAAAATTTAAAACAAAGTTAAAATATGAATTAAAAAAATTAAAATTTTAGAATATTTTCTAAAACTACTTTCTTTGAATCAAAATTCTAAAATCGTTTTCTTTTAGAATAATTTATGAAATCCATTTTTGTAGTTATTATATTTTGAAATCACTTTAATAATTTCATCATTATATGAAATTTATATTTTGTGTATGAAAGATGAAAAGTAAAACGAGAATGTGAGAGGTTAAATAAGTTAAAACTGTGTTTTTATAAAAAGGAAACACTTCTTTCTTCCAGTGACTTGAATAAAACTTTTAAATACGCAAGAAACTTTAAAAAGAAGTGAAAGAACAAGCTCTAAACAATACCTGAGAAAATTAACATGTTTATTATAGTTAAAGATTTTCGAGTGATTTTTTTTAATTTTCATAAATTGATCATATATTGAATCATGATCCTAATGGGTTCTTAAAAACCCTTCGAGTACCGGAGCATGTTTATAGAAACCTTTAAAATATATCTGAACAAAAGCATAAAAAAAATAAACTAAGTCATAAAATGCTCAAAATCTCATTCTTCAATACTTTGAGATAAAAAATTGGAGTGAAAAGAGAAAGACACCACCAGATTGGTTGAGATGTCCTGAAGGTCAGGAGGTGGCACAAATCGAGGCTAAAATAATGAGGTGGAGATAGGGACGAAGGAGGTTGTTGTGGCAATTAAGGTTGTTATTATAGAAGAGAAAAAGATATAAGTTGTGTGATGTTTGCATACCTTAAAGAACTAGTGCTAACCGTTTTAGTGAGTCTTACATCAAATCAAGTCTAACTTTCATGGATTGAGAAAAATTGTCCACAGTAGCAAAGTAGTCTATGGATTGAGAAATAAACATCATATATTGTCATCGTAGATTATTATTATGTACTTGAAATTTTAAATACATAAGAATTATTTTTTTTATTATGACTCTTCTAAAATAATTACTCAATATTTGTCAATGGGTTTACTAATCAATGATTAAAAATATATTTTTTCTTTGCGTACATCCTCTGACCTTAAAGGAGTTAAAATTATAAAATAAAGCCTCTAATAATTTATAATATTTAAAAGAACTTTATGTACCTATAAAAGTTAAAAATATTAATTTCACATAAACTTTCCATCCTATAATTAGAAATTAGTTTCTTTAAAAAAGACATTACTAAAATGAATTTTATCATTCGCATATTTCTTGTAGGTCCAAAATTAAACTTCATCGTTGTACTGATTTCACTAAACCATATGTCATCCTCAGTTAGGTAAAGAATTAAACCCAACAAGCATTTCGAACAATAAACGTAGAGACAGTGTTCCAATATCAGCCTAACAATAGGTGGTAGGATAAACAGTGTTGTCCTTAGGGTTTGGGATTGGGATTGGTTCTGGCAGAATGACAGAGGGAGTAGAAACAGAATTGATTTAGGCAAAAGAGGTTGGGAGGGTGCGAAAAAATTAAGATTGGGACTGGTTCTGGCGGAGTGGCAGCGGGAGCGGAAGCGGAATTGATGTAGGTGAAAGAGAATGGGAGGATGTGAAAAGATTGGGATTGTGCGAGAAGATTAATAGGAGAATGAGCTAATAAGGAGATTGGCAAGGTGTGATTGTGCGGTGCAGGCTTTCACGGATTATACCACTAAATTTTTCTGAAAAAACTGGTCCAAACTCGTATGGATGGCATGGTCCGCGGGCCAGTCCATGGACTTCAACCCACATACCCACCCCTAGATAAACCCAACAACAAACCCATCAAACAATCCCCGACAACAGGGCACAAAAAATTTTAGGATAGGCTCTGATACTATGTTATAAAGGTGGGTTGTGAGTCTAACTCAACGCTACAAACCGACTTATAAGATGAGGATTGCTCAACGTTTATATTTTTACAACAGACCATATCTTTAGGCGATGTGTGATCTCTAACAAAATCATCCTTTAATTATAACTTTTGGTATGAGACACTAAATCAAATATTGTGCGTGTTTCTTTGCTTTAAGAATATTTTGTTATTTGTTGTAAAGATGGGGTTGCATATTTTTTATGGGTACTGATGCTCGGAATACAAGTGGTCAGTATACCTCGCTCGAGATATATACTAGCTCACGCGAGCTCGTATGCGAGATAAAGGTCAGCTCGCGTGAGCTCTGATAGTCCATTTTATATATATTTTCTTTACTTTGTTTTTGGTTTATTTAGCTTTTATATGTGTCATATTTTGGTAGTTTAATGTACATTTTTGTTAGAGGTATATTTTAGTACTACTAGTAAATAATAGCTAATTTCCATAAGTTTTTATGTTTTTATACTGATTCTTGTGCATGCTGTATCTAGAGCTCCTGAATTCTGATTTGGACATTCTTGGTGTGCTTGGAAAGCCTAGAGAGAGTTCTACATTTCTTATGTTGAGGCCAAATCCTAGTTCATCCGTCTTCTGGCCCAAATTTACCTCATAAACTTTCGGTCTAATACTTTGTTTTCAGTTTTAATTAAGAAGTCTTTAATTTTATTAATCAATGTATTTTCAGAGTTTTTAGTAGAATGGGTTTGGTCTTTTACTTCTGATTATGGAGGCCCATTTTAATTGTCTTAAGTGCATTGAGGGAAGACTCCTTTCTTTCTTTTTTCTTTTCTTTTTCAATTTTTCTTTTGGCTGGAGATGAAGATACTGAAAAAAGGGACTTCTAAATAAATAAATAAAAATCGAAATGCACCTTTCAAATTCTCTCTTCTCTGTTTTCTTTTCTTCTATGCTCCCAATTTTCATATTCTCACTTTCTCTTCATAATATTGGACGTTACAACAATTAAATTCGGTCTTTGATTTTGATTCCGCCAATTTCCAATTCTACAACAATTTTCTGGTTCAATATACATTTTTGTTCTATTAATCTGTTCTTAGTTGTTCTAGTTTTCTCCTCACGTTTTATGCTACTGTTCATTCTTCCTTTTCTAGTTTTATTTTCTGCTTAATTTCCTTCTACTTTTTATAAATTCATTAAAAAAGTATAACATAAACAATTAATTCATTAAATCTATCAAAATATTTTGGTTGACCAGATTCATTCAAATTTCTAAAAAATTCACTCTTCATTAAAAAAATATATAGAAAAAAATGATTTTAATAAAGTTTGATTGATCAGATTTCCTTCCACTTTTAATAAATTCATTAAAAGAATATAACATAAAAATTTAATTTATTAAATCTACCAAAATATTTTGGTTAACTAGGTTCATTCAAACTTCCAATGAATACACACTTCTTAGAAAATATATAAAAAAACTGATTTTAATAAAGTTTGATTGACCACATTTTCTTCCACAGTTAATAAAAAAATTAAAAATATTACAAAAAATTAAATTCATTTAATTTACCAAAACATTTTGATTGACCAAGTTTATTTAAATTTCTAAAAAGTTCACACTTTATTAGAAAATATATGGAAATGAAAAAAAAATTTAGTTTGATAGTATATAATAAATTAATAAATTAATTAAAAAATATTAAATAAAAATTAAATTCATTAGATTTGCTAAAACATTTTAGGAATAGAAGCCAAAGTGGCGTATGGATGATTCGCTTTGTGCATGATATAGAAGATGTGTTCATTGTAAACCAACCTGGATTAATAAGTGTTGTACGAAGAAGGAACAACAATGAATTGAGTTAATTTTTGGGAAGCCGCAGCGATGGAAAATGTCTTAATTGTTTTAAATGTATATGTTAACTGCGAACATAGCTAGATTGGTCTTTCAAATAATTTTTGTGCGGTGTGCAAATTATGTTTGAAATATGGTACATTATTTTCTTGACAATGTATAGATTAAAATTTCAATGACAGTATATAAACGCTTCACAGTGTATAGATGACTCTCATGTTGTTTTGGTTATATTCTGGTTTATTATATGACTATCCCAACATTTATTTTACCATTCCATTAATACAAGGTATGTCCTTTGGTTAAACTAAGTGAAGTGGCCAAATTAGTTCATTAACCAGCTCAATTATTTATTTTTGACTATAAACAGGGTAATGGTTATTCAATAAACAAATTGAGTCATTTGTATTCATTGATTTATATACAACTTAGAAATATTATTTAATTGACCTTTCATAATATACGAAAATCGTGTTATTTTTTGTCAATAATCTTGATTGCAAGGCAAATTTTTTCTAACTAAAGCGGTTAATATCTTCATTATTAATAAGATTAATTTTAAGCCGTCAAATGAAAGATATGAAATCAAATATAAATTATATATTTTTATTGAAAACATATTTTCATTAGAAAGTACGAGAATTGGATGTCTAACTTTCAACCAGATTTTTTTATACTATCAAATTTCTAATCTTTCAAATTGTCTCCATAAAAGGTATAAATATTTTCCACAAAAATGAACTGATATAGTTGGTTAATATAATATAAATGAATGCTAAATTTTGAAACATAAATAACAAGTAGGTGGCAATGTTGGTATCTCTAAATAAGAGATATACTACGTACAATTGGATTGGATGGGTTCATAAAAATAAAATAAACAAAAATGACATCGCCTTAAAAATATGATCCTCTAGTACTCTAGCAAACTTTAGCAAAGGTTCTTCTTCCACAGCTTTTTAAGACATGTTTTCCGCTCTAATATCAAAAAAAAAAAAACAAAACATATATGTTGAAAAAATAATAGAAAACAAACACAAGTTGTCTATAGAAATTGTTAATTCATCTTTGCTTAAATTATAAAATATACCAAAGAAAAAAATTTTATTTATTTATCTTCCTAAATACCATTGATCATTAGAAATAGATTTAAACACGAACATGTGAATATACTTACTTTTAAATACAGTCTAATTCCCAACATACTTTTGCCATAGAAGCATCATTTTACTAAATACAGGAAATGCCAAATACATACCAATTTAATCATTTTAATGTCAATAGATAATAAACCTTCCTTGAAAACATCAGAATTTAACATAAATTTCATTAAAAAAATTATCTAGTTCAAATAAAAATTGAATCATACCTCTTCTTTTGAAGCCATGATTATTGTTGAGTTTGTTGATGAGACAAGCTTCGGTAGTCAAATAGTTAAATAATTATAAACTTATATTTATGTCATAATTAAATAATTATGAATAAATTTTGAGGCACTTACAAAATTGGGATTCGAGGATCGTACATGAACTTCAAAGTGATAGATATCATGTAACATCAATATAAAATTTTAAGCATTGTACATTAAGGGAAAATATCACAAAAATTTGTTTCCTGCAATGAAAACTTTACTACTTTATACATAAAGATAGACTTTCAAAGGATTTCAAAGCTCGCTTACTTTCATGTTACAATACATACATTGAAAAAATGACATTTAAAAGCAATAAAATTTTTCTTCAAGGAAAAAGGCTACAAGTATGATGCCGAAACTCATTGGTCTCAATTTGGAATTGTATCCATCAGCTTTCAACAGTTTCTCCAGCAAAATACTTCTTTTAAAACCATTCTCCTGTATTTTTCATGACATATTCCTTGTATAGCCCCAATTAAAGTATGCATTCCACAAAAAATCAACATAACTTACAAGAGAATTACACATATTGAGTAAGGAAGTGAATAGGCTGAGACTTAAAGTGTTAAGACCAAACCAAGAACCCTCTAGGAATACAATAATTGAAGTGAAGACCAAATGAGAAAGCATAAGAGCTACAATAATAAAAGTAGGCAGAATAAATTATTACAAAAAATTTATAACACAAACCAATATTTATGATGGAAGTTTAAAAATATTTTTTTTCAAAACCTTCCTTATCATTCCAGAGTGTTGAATCACAACTAATTAGAAGACTCTCTAGGTTAGGCTTTGTTATTAGACAGTAAATTGCTTAAAAAACTGATAAATGTGAATGCAAATCTCAATAGATATTAAGAATAGACCTTTCAGCAAACTTTGAATGGACAAAAGGATAGTTTTGTAATCATAAGTTGAAGACCACTGTTCAATAGAAACACACAAGTACAACAATTATTAGTTTGAAGAGAATGTAGTTGTTGAAACAACTCATGCAGATTTGACGCAATAAAAATTAAATTCCCATCTACATTTTCTTGGCATCCATAATAAAACTAGATGGTAGATCTAAACCCACCAAAATATAGGTATTGGAAAATTTGGCTCTAATACATGATTATTTGTTCTCTAAGTTGGTGAACATTTGAAGAAGGTCTAAACAAATGTTCCTAAACTAATCAACATTTGGATGAAAAAACATTGCGTCAAACTTCACTTGGGAAGGATAAAAAGAATAGTCTAGTGAAAATGTAAGGAGATTTGATAGGATAAACCCTTATATAGAGTTCCTTTTCCACCTTCAATTGTACCAATTTGAGTTAAAATACTCTCACCATTAGGAAAAGCTGATACATCGAGATCTTCTCCACTCGTTTTCAAGAAAAATTAGGATCAAAATTTAGAGTACACAAGTTCTTGGTTTAAATAGTAGTCATCATAGAGCTTATCTAAGATCCATAGTGTTTCAACTTTCCATGCATTACTTACAAATGACTTATCAATAAATACCCGCAATATACAGGGCAAGAAGTAGACTGATTCATTTAGCATAATGTACTTCATTTTCATAACCATCTCTCAGTAGATGATTAGAAAAAAATAAGATTCCTCATTTTCTTTATCAACCCATGTCTTTACCTTTTTTTCTATGATTATGCTTACGGTAACCATTTCTAATCCGGACGTCCCCTTACACATATATCTCTCTTTATCCCTGATATCAAATATGCTGCGAGACTTTGGATAGGACTGCAATACAAGACAAAAAAAGAACAAGTTAAAAATTTGTTGATATATGGATAAAGGTAAATCCAGAAATGCATGACCCTAAACAAATCAAAAAAATCATAACAATAAACCAAGAGTATACAACATGCTCAAGAAAAGTATACAACATGCTTAATAAATATGTACAACATCATTCACAGATGTATACAACACAAAACCCACGAAACAAATTACCAAAACAAAATCAAAAATATCAAAAACTTTATAATAGTAAACCAAGAGTATACAACATGTTTCAAAAATAGATGAAGGTACATTGAAGTTGTTGGTCCCTGTGTATGAATCTAGAGGGGGGGTGAATAGATTCTTGTTCAATTTTACCCGAATTTCGCAAGATTCTAATTCCTTTCGAATTCAAACAAATTGGTTCTAGATTCACCTATCAATTACCGTATCAATTACCGATTCTATTACTGATTCAATTACCGTATCTATTACTAAGTTGATTATCAATACAGTTGATACTGCAGAATTTAATCAATGATAAAAGCAATATAAGGGAAACTGTAAAGAGGATAAGGAAGAGAAGAGTGCACAGCGATCTATACTGGTTCAGCCAACTGCCTACGTCCAGTCCCAACCCAACAACTGTTGCGATTGGATTTCCACTATCAAATGATCCCTTTTGTGTTCTTTTACATTCACTCTGCAACAAGCAACACAAAAAAGAAATCAAAACACCCAAAACCTGTTCTTCAACCTAAAGAACAGTTCTTCCCTGATCTTGGCACACCCAAGATCAAACCTTTGAGAAAACACTTCTCAAATACACTTACTCTATCCAGAGAGACCTCTCTCCTAGAGCAACAACTCAGTAAACAAAGAAACAAGTAAAGATCAGTTTAGAATACACCTGATGTGTTGGTCTGATCACAAAGAATGCACAAAGAATGCCACCCAAACAGAGAAATACAACAGGTTTGCCTTTTCTTTGGAAAACAAAATCAGCTCTACAAGTTCTCTTTGAGTTTCTTGGAAAGATATGATAAACTCTAATTTCAGAGCATATGAAAGTGTAAGAATATGTTCAAAAGAATTAGTTCCAAGAGTTCTTCCAAGATTCTCATCAAAGAACCTTTTAAAGATAAAGTTTGAAGCTTGTTTTTGGCAAACTGAGGGCTCAACGGTCAAGATAATCGATTACAAGAAGTGGGTAATCGATTAAAATAGCCGTTGCAGCAGTTTTGGGTGCATTTTTGAACGTGGTAATCGATTACCAGGGGAGGGTAATGGATTACCCCAGAGAGCACAACACAGGTAATCGATTACCAGATGAGGGTAATCGATTACCCCAGTGAGGAAAACTCAGGTAATCGATTACCAGGGGAGGGTAATCGATTACTCCAGAAAGGGAGGACTTGGTAATCGATTACCTAGGGAGGGTAATCGATTACCTCAGTGAAGAATGCAATCTTGAGTGATTTTTGAGCATGGTAATCGATTACCTATTGTTGGTAACCGATTACTTCAGTGAACAAATGGATTTCCACACTTTGTTACCTATTGTTTGGTAGTTGATTACCTCTTGTTGGCAATCTATTACCTCAATTGGTTCCCAAAGGTTTTTCAAGACTTGTTTTAAGAAAAGGAAATCAACCATTTGTCAAATGAGTAATCACACACAAGATAGCAAAAACTCCCTGAGTTATCCAAACAAGGAATCAAACACAAACATGCCTAAGCTCAACACACAATACATAGAAAGATCTTAATTACATTTCATCTAAGAGAAACCACAATTCCATAACATCAAAATCAAAAACACTAAGAGAAGAACAAACACATCTTCAAGCTTTAAGTCCAACAATCTCCCCCTTTTTGATTTTGATGTACCAAATCTTCAATCAAGGTTTTCCTAGATGCTTAGGATGTGTGTTGATTTTCTTGAGAATCCTGCAATTGTTAATAATATCCAAAAATAGAGTATATGCATTGCAGATTCATCATACATACTATCTTTATCAGAGCATCAAATTTTTAATCATTCATTCACAGATAAGGATATGATTCAATTGCCATAATCATAGATCAAGACCAGAGAGATAGAATAAACCAGAATTCAAATTATCATTAAAATAAAGATTACAATTTAGTTAAGTCTCAAAAGCTAATACTAAACCTATTCTAAACTCCCCCTATCTAGGATAACCTATTCTAACTTATTCTCTATTCTCCCCCTATTTGGTATATCAATAAGCAAAAAGGGAGACAGATGGAAGTCTACATAGTATCAAACCGGGCATGAAGAGACTCCATCATCTCTTTTAGCTCCTCAAAGCGCTCTTCATTTGCTTCATCCGTCTCTTGAATGCGTTTTTCAATCTCATCCAGCCTATCAATGATAATGGACTCAAATCGGGACTTAGGGATATACTCCCCAGCTCTTGAATCATCATCATCATCAGTAGGAGGATTAGCCTCTGGTTGATATTGTTGTGGGATTTCTTCTCTTGAAACCCGACCGACTTAATTTTCACCAAACGCATCTTCTTTAATGCCATATCTCTGACGATATGAATATCTTTTACAAGCTCTCTGTTTTCATTTGAGACATCTACTTGAAAGTGCTCAAGCAGACGTGAGACAAACAAAGCATAGGGGCATTTGTATTCAAGCAGTCTTCTTGCCTTAACCATGTTATCCATCACTACTTCAACCCAGTCAACTTGAAGACCATTCTTCAAAGCTGCCATTAAAATCATGTCTTCTTCTGTAATCTGGGCATGGTTAGTACCCCTTGCAGCCAAAATCCACACAATGGTGTAATGAAGGAGACGGTCATCGGCGTTCAGACCACCGATATTGTAAGTCACCTTCCTTCCTTGACTTCTCCGTGCTGCCTTCTCAGCTTCCCATCCTTCAGGATTCTTCAGCAGACTCATATAGAAAGAATCCCTTTGAAGGTCAAACCCTTCATATCTCAGATTCTCAACAGAAGGGGTCATACCCTCATTTGTAAATCCAGCAAATTGAAAGAAAATATTAGAATCTATGACTATGGATTTACCTTTTACCTCAAAGGATATTGTTCCATTGATTTGATCCTTTGTGAGATTTGAGTAAAAGACCCTCACCAAGTCAGGGTAGATATGACCCTTCAACCCAACAAACTTCTCCAAATTCAGATCTCGGAGAAGAGTCTGAAAAGTGAATCCTTGATTCCCCAACCAGTTAAAATCCAAAATTTTTGAGGGAACAAGTTCCCTATTTGCAAAATCTCTAAAGAACCGAGATTCTTGTTCTTCAGATGTGAACCATGGATTGTGGGAACGAGCCATGCCTTCTCCTGGTGTAGCGGGTGCTTTCCTCTTAGAAGATTCTCCTTTCTTTGGAACATTTGGGCGAGGCTTGTGACCAATGGACTTGACTCTCTTTCCGCTGCCTTGTCCTTCCATTGTTGTTGGTGGTGAAGGTGAGAATGAGGGTTGAGGATGAAGAAGGGGGTTCTTGAGTTTTAGAGAGAGGATGGGTTTTCAGATCTAGGTTTTGTGAGAATGAACCCTAATCCTAAAAATAGCTTCTAATAAGTTCACAATAGGGACTAGATACATTGAATCTAGGTATTGGGCTCAAGGGAAACTCAAAAGATCAAGCCTAGAACCAAGATTTTGCAGAGAAAATCTGTTCAGGAACGAAGGTAATCGATTACCCTATTGTGGTAATCGATTACCGCTTATAGCAGTAACCCAATTTGTGAACTCATTCCCCGTGGTAATCGATTACCCTGTTGTGGTAATCGATTACATCAGAGACCCCAACCTTGGTAATCGATTACCCATTTATGGTAATCGATTACATCAGAGGACCTCACATTGGTAATCGATTACCTATGTATGGTAATCGATTACATCAGAGACTTCACTTATGGTAATCGATTACCCAAAGCTGGTAATCGATTACTGCACATGAAAAATCATGAAAATTTTGAAAAATCACTTAATTTCACATGTTTTATCACACAATTGGTCATGATCATGTTATGTAATGAATTCATACTTTGTTTAAGCATAGTGAATGATTCATCTTTCTATACTTAGGGATTTCATGAGAGATATTCCTCACTTAGTATACCAAGATTGGTTCTAAGTTTGAAAAACCTCTCCTTTGGTAGAGGTTTTGTGAAGATATCCGCGAGTTGATTCTCTGTATCAATGAGCCTTGGAAAGACATATCTTTTTTCAATTTATTATAAGTCTCTTGAAGAACATAATCACCGCCAACCAAGAAATAACCCGAATTATAAAATATATAATCCTTAAAACTAGTCTAGTAGCTTACAATTGTCTCAAATAATAGACACTTACAATTGCCTCACATGATTTTTTATCAATAAATTCATTTGATCCCATCATCTTATGAGTTCACATAAAAAACTCAAACATTGAAGGCTCTTTACCAGATTCTTGACTTTGCAATTTATATTTTAAAATCAATGGCTAATCTAAGATATAATTTACTATTCAAATAATTAAGAAATTAGTTACTGACCATTCTCCTTCGATGTTCAAATGCAGGGATGCTACCACAACCGTGTATTGTACTTTTTGCAAAGGCTTAGTTTACTTTAGAAATATGTTGTTTTTGTTTAAAAGAATTTGCATTCCAAAAACAGACCCTTGTCAACAACTGATTTTTCTTTTTTTGACAGAGAACAGTTGATGAAAAGGGATAGATGGACTGCGACCAGGGCCAACTTGTGTTCAAAGTTCAGTCTGTTTTGAGAACATTCAATGCTATCTAGAGTTTCTTGCTGCAAACCATCTGGCTTCAAAACCAGCACACATTCTCTCAACTCAGGAATGTTCTTCTCAAGAATGATACCTCTATGAACATGATCAAATGGATTCATCAACAATTTATCTGGTTTATTGATGTAGGTGCTCCATGAAAGGTGATCCAAGAAGCTCCCAAGGTTGCCCAATCTAGTCTTCAACACTCTCTTCACGGATGCACCAAGAAGACTCTCGGCCAAGAAGTGTTTAGAACGTTTTGGGTGTAAGAAATGGAAAGGAAAAAGTGGAGAAGAAAGGAATGGTGGTGGCGCCAAGGTGGTGAAACCTATAAGCCTAGGAGGAATCGCCACAATGGGTGTAGAGAACCATTGATAAGATTCAAAGAAAATTCCCTAAGGGAACTAGAGAAGAAATCTCTCAAGAATGCTCAAAGCTATTCATTCATCCAAAATGCCAAAGACCCTTACAATGTGCCACGGCTTATGCTTATATAAGACTCAATCCTTGGCTCCCAAGCAACCTCAAACCACGGTTTGGGAGCTCCTAACCAAGGTTAGGGCTGCACCAATCTGTGTGCTTCCTTGCAAGCCAAGTAACCAAGGTAGTTAAGTTGGTTACTTGGTTGTTAGGAAGTCACATGGGTGCACATGGGTTTGTCTCCCCTTGTAGCCCATGTGATGTGCCATGTCATCAATCCTTGGCACCTCCTACTCAAGGGTGGAGATCCTTGATTAAGAGTTGGCATAGATGCACTCTTAAGCAAGGGCTCCTCCTAGTGTAGCAAGTGTTTCAAGGTCCACACAAGTCCTTTGAGAAAAGATGGTTTTAAAAAACCTTGTGTGGCCTTGAGTTCGGATGGCAAGCTAATTGGAAACCGAGGCTTGACCCCTACAAGCCCGTGGGCTTAGCCCAAGTCAACTCTAAAGCTATTACATCATAGAACTATGTTCAAAGTGATATTTACATGTAGATTACAAGTAAATAGTCCTATGCTAGCTTCATGGTCTTGAAGTTTCTCCACCTCTTCCTCTAGCCTCCCTTGCATGCTTCTAGTAACTCTCCTAGATGTTCCTACATCATTTATTTTCTCCTCAACACAATTGGAAGAAGAAATGGCTTCCCAACGTATATCTTTTGAAGCTTTCTTTTCCATCACTAGTCTACTTTGGCAAACCAGGATAGCTTCAAAAGAAAGCTTCAAAAAGATATATGTTGGGAATCCATTTCTCCTTCCAATTGTGTTGAGGAGAAAATAAACCAGCTAAAATTGTTGATGAATCCATTTGTTCATGTTCACAACGGAATAATTCTTGAGAAAAACATTCAAGGGTTGAGAGAATGTGTGCTGGTTTTGAAGCCAAATGGTTTGTAGCAAGAAACTCTAGAGAGCATTGAATGTTCTCAAAATGGACTGAACTTTGAACACAAGTTGGCCCTGGTCTCAGTCCATCCATCCCTTTTCCTCAACTGTTCTCTGTAAAAAACAAGGTCTGGTATCCAAGCAGGTTTTTTTACCTTGAGGCATATTCACCCTCATAATTTTACACATGATTGCTCGAAGGCGATCTGAATACTTTTGGTTCCAATTATCCATAATCTTCGATTTATATGTCAGTTGCCACCTGAAATGTTTCTGTAACAAAATAATGCAAATTATTAATTACATAAAAGTTGATATATATATATATATATATGATATATATATATATATATATATATATATATATATATAATGATAAAAAAATTTCAAATTAACCTTACACTCTCCAAATCACAGTTCCTTAACGTCTAGAGGAGTTGTGCTCTAATTATACATTGGTCTATCATATTTTGATTGAATAAGACTATTCATACGTCTGATTGTTTGAACAAGTGAAATAAAATTGAAACTTTACAGAAGTCATAGGTATTAATTTTTCATTCAAACAATTTCATTTGAAAAATATGTAAGAAAAACTATTGAAAATAATTCATTCTTACATGTCTTTATCAAGATAGGTCCATATCTTGTTATCTGATGTATCTATTTCCCTAGGTTTATGGGCTTCCCCAACAATTGTGATGCCTTCATGTAGAATTTGTGTACTTTGTTTCTTAGTTAAAAGAGAAGATTCTTCAACATCCAGGGAAGCACTAGATGGTCAGGTTATTGATCGACCTTCACCATGAACTTTGCTACTGCTATTTCTACCTCTCGAACCACGACCTACACTTGACATCTTTTAGGTTAAACATGAAACAAAGAAATTTTGTATACCAACAACTTGATATGTTTAATTCATGTGTAGTATATGCAAAGCATTGACATGAAAATAAGAGATACAAGAAAATTTAGGGTGAGTTCACTAGTTAATCTTTACACATCAATGCCTAAATTAATTGTTAAACATAATTTGAAACTCAATCTAGCTAGAACCTCTAAGTTTATTAACCTAGATTGTCTTAGACCAACAAAACACTAAATCACTAAGAAAATTAGGAAGGAAGTGCTCTCGGTATATATACATGCAATATGATGAGCAAGATATATGAATTGTTATAAAACATGAACATTTACAAAATTTAAAGTACTTCCAAAAAGCTATAAACATGCACACATAAACAACACCAACTTACAAATTCTTGAAACAATATAGGAAATTTGGAAGTGATCCTTTCATTTTTCTCTCGACCGCTAATTCGAGGTGTTGAAAACATTATTCTTCCACGCAGACTTTATTCTTAACTTTTTTTTTTAAAGTACGAAAAAACCTATATCAAAACAATGTATTAAAATTTGATAAGTTAATGATACATCTAGAAGTTAATCAACTACCAAAATGACATCCATCTTTCTTCTTGCTACATTATTGTTGTAGCTACCTACTACACTTCGTTATCCAAAATTTATAATTATGTCTGATGTGTGTTTATAATGTAGCACACACCCCATCTTACATGGACCCAATATGTTAGGCAATCTCTCCTTAAGAATTTCTCTAATATTGCACTAACTATTTTCATAACTTTTTCACACAAAAAAGTGTGTTTGTCTATCTGTCTGTCAACGTCATCTTCAGCCCTTGTATATCATGTAGTTTTTCAACTCCATATCAAGCCACTAAATCTCTTATAGATCTTTCTCCTAATACTAATCTCATTTATTTATCTTTCTACAGGACTAGTTATCATTCCTTTCACGGACAAAGGTTCACAACTTTAAAAGAGGGAAACATAAAATAGACTAAACACATCAATAAAAATAATTTTTCTAATATTCCACATTTTATTTTAAGCTGATTTTTCTATAGTTTAAAAAAAATAATTTGAATAGAAGTGTAAGAATTGTATACAAGTGTTAGCATAAATAATCTACAAAATAATTTTTTAATTGGAAACTCAATGAGTGTTTGACACTCCCAACAACCCGAAACCCCACAGTAGAGCCATTTTACTTGTCACCATAGTCAAAACTAATTTATAACTCATAAATAATGAAGAAATAATTGCAACAAAGACTAAAAAACTACATGATATTCAATGAAACTAACTTAAAACATACCTAACAAGTGAAAATCCAGACTTGCATTAAGACAGATGATGACAGGCTTGTGAGAGCCATTTTATGATGGCAGAGTTCCCTAATAAAAATATTGCAATAAATACAATTTATTCTTTGGTTATGGGACAAATTAGAAACCAATTAACAAAGCAATAAAGGTAAAAAGCAGAACCAAAATAGCAGAATTCATAATTTGCACAAATAAGTAACTTGTCTTGTCAACTAGGATAGAAGGCATTGACATAAGAAGATTAAATAAATAATTACGTGGTTGACACTAATTATATGCATTGAGTGGATGGCCTTTTTAGAATCCCAAGGGATGCACTGCAATCCATGCAAAAAAAAACAAAAAAAGAGAGAGCTTGAGACACAGTAATTATATTGAAGGAATGTAATAGAACAACAATCAACAAAAGAAAGTGGATACCCAATATTATGTTCATAATTACTTTTGCAAGTGAAGTACCTTCCAGCTCCAATAAACTAAGAAGATACAAAAATTATAACCTAAAGAAAATTGCTATTTTTTCTTTATATCATTTCTGGCTTCACTGTCAGAGGAAGCCTATCTAGAATTACCTTGAAAGAACTAAAAGAGAAGATGGGATCAAGTGATTCGGAGTTAAATCAATCTACGCTGTAGAGATAGGTTGATTAATTTAGAATAAAAAAACCAAGTAGCCTTTGATAATCAAAATCCAGTACTTAAATTGAACACAATTAATCCTAAATTATTCTCAACACTAAACCTGTTGGCACATTTCTTTCGATAGAAAACAGCCTCAGCATATCCCCTTCTCTCTACAATTTTCCTGAAGTTCATCATTTGAAAGAAAATCCACACTTTCTGATAAGAGCATGATACCTAAATTAAAGGATTGAAACAATAGCAATAAGAGATTCATTGGATTAATGTATTTCTATAATAGCATGTATGCAGCTATTCAAAAGAATTTGGAACCATAGTAGTGAGACTTCAGGCCCAATGTACAGAATCTTTTATATACAAACTCCAACTAACCAAGAAAATCTATCTTATAGTTATTAGAAAATTTCCAATAACTATTAGTTATTCAACCAAGTTTGAATCCTATTTGGCAAAGAGGGAAGCTCTAGTTGAGCGAAACCGCGAGAGAGTGAGAACGAAAAGGGGAATCGGGATGAGAGAGTGAGAACTGTCAGAATCCATTGAAGCTTACCTTTCTACAAAGTTTTCACAACAACTAAGAATAGCTTCAACAAACACTTGTTTAGGCACTTGTTAAACGGAAAAATCACAAATCTAAAATCAAATATAAACCCTAATAACTTTAAATTAAACCATTAGAATGAAGCTGAATTACTTAATCTTTTAAATTCTTTCATCAACACACTTGAATATATCATCTCTTTCACACTTGAATATATCATCACAAAGAGAAGGACAATTCAATTGCTTACCTACTTTAAAAGAGCACGACCACAAGAAAAAGGAAGAATAAAGAACAGAGCACGACGTTGAAAGAGAATGAAGAACAAAGGTTGGAGTGAGACGGCAAGAAAGAGCAATTGCTTTGGTTTAGGTTTAGAAATACCCCTGTGTATTTATATATTTAGTTTTGGATTCTTTTTTCTCTCTTACTATGAAAGCGTCTCGACTACTTAGTCTTTTCTTTTTTACTAATTAAACTGAAATAATATTAAATTTTAGTTAATAAATTATTGTTGAAATTTTTTCCATAAAATTTGATTGACCAGATTCCCTTCTACTTTTAATAATTTTATTTAAAAAAATATGTCATAAAAAATAAACTCATTAAATTTACCAAAAGTATGGCTAACCAGATTCATTCAAACTTCTAAATCCACACTGCATAAGAAAATATATAGAAATTTGATTGAATTGATTCCCTTCCACTTAATATAACATATGAATTAAATTGATTAAATTTTCCAAAAACATTTTGATGGACTAGATTTATCAAAACTTCTAATAAATTCGCACTTCATTAGAGAATATATATATATATATATATATATATATATGATTTTAATAAAATTTGATTGACCAGATTCCTTCCTACTATTAATAAATTTTTTAAAAAATATAACATAAAATTAAATTCATTAAATTTATAAAAGATTTTGATTGACCAGATTCACACCTCATATATATATATATATATATATATATATATATATATATATATATATATATATATATATATATATATATATATATATATATATATATAAAATGATTTATTAAAGTTTGATTGACCAGATTTCCTTCCCCTCTTAACCCCTCTTAATAAATTCATTAAAAAAATATAACATTAAACTTCAATTCATTAAAATTACCAAAAATTTTGGTTGACCAAATTCATTTACACTTCTAATAAATTCACACTTCACTAGAAAATATATAAAAATAATAATTTTAATAATGTTTGATTGACCGGCTTCCCTTCCACTTTTAATTAATTCATTAAATTTACCTAAATATTTTATTTGACTAGATTCATTCAAACTTCTAATAGATTCACACTTCAATAAAAAAATATATATAAAAAATGATTTTACTTTGTAAATCATCTAAAATTCATTTTGTAAGACTTTTATAATATTAGTAATCAAAATCAACAAACTTATCACAATACTTTATGATTAGTTGATTCAGAAAAAAAAAAAAAAAAAAAAACAAAACACTTTTCATTGGTGCTGCACAATCTTCTTCTCAAAAAATTAATTAAATGAAACAATATTATCTTGGTAAAAATTTTATTTATCACAATAAAATTAATTTTTTTAACAGTTTGAGGTTTTAAAATCTAGGATCCTTTCAAAAAAGTAGATTTCAAATATTGGAAGAAAATATTTAATATATTGAACTAAAAAAATTGACTACTCTTTTTGAATGAAATATTGAAAAAACAATTTTTTAATAAATATGATTGTATTTTTAAATAAACTAGCTAGTCAACATTAAATCAACATTAAATATTTTTAATTAATCAAATGAATTCAAATAAAATTTAAAAATTCAAATTTTCATTGATATATTTTAATATTTAAATCACACATGTATATATTAAAATGTATTCAAATATGTTTAAATATTTATTTGATATCAATTTTTTTATGCACATAAATTCAAACGTTCGCATGTGTACATGTTAAATTTTAACCATAAAATAACCTGTTAATTAAATATGCTTAATTTTCTTAAATATGAAATATATTATATTAACGATGTATGGTAGTCGATATTTTTTATGTTACACAAAAGTTATAAAAAAAGAAAAGAACATATGAGATACATATGTGCATATATCAAGGTCGATTAATTAGGGGTGTTAATTAAGAATCTTCGACCAATACCTATTATATAATAATTTGTGTTCGTATCATCAAATAGGTTTACGTAAGTCATAATCATTTGTATCCATTAATTCAATGATTTAGAGATAGATTTTTACCAAAATTAAATATAAAATATAGTGATTATAGAAATTTTATTATTATGATTTTTTTTTTTAAAAAAAGTAAAACCTCTGTATATTGTTTTGATAACCAAATTATTTTTTTTCTAATTAACTGATTCATAAATGTATTTTCATATTAATTAGTATTGTCTTCAATACACAGTAGAATGGTTATATTTAACTAAAGGTTATAATAATTAAATACTCTTAAAACTACACTTTTCAATAATTTAATATTTTTAATATATAAATAATATTTTTGATTTATGATAAATATTTAAATTAAATTTTTTAGTAATTGATAATTTATTTTAAAAATTTAATGAAATAAAATTTAAAACAAAGTTAAAATATGAATTAAAAAAATTAAAATTTTAGAAAATTTTCTAAAACTACTATCTTTGAATAAAAATTCTAAAACCGTTTTCTTTTAGAATAGTTTATGAAATCCATTTTTGTAGTTATTATATTTTGAAATCACTTTAATAATTTCATAATTATATGAAATTTATAATTTGTATATGAAAGATGAAAAGTAAAACAAGAATGTGAGAGGTTAAATAAGTTAAAACTGTGTTTTTATAAAAAGGAAACACTTCTTTCTTCAGTGAACTTGAATAAAACTTTTAAATACACAAGAAACTTAAAAAAAAAAAAAAGTGAAAGAACAAACTCTAAACAATACCCTGAAAAAAAAAATTAACATGTTTATTATAATTAAAGATTTTTCTAGTGATTTTTTTGATTTTCGTAAATTGATCATATATTGAATCATGATCCTGATGGGTTCTTAAAAATCCTTCCAGTACTAGAGCATTTATAGAAACCTTTAAAATATATCAGAACAAAAGCATAAAAAAAATAAACTAAGTCATAAAATGCTCAAAATCTCATTCTTCAATATTTTGAGATAAAAAATAAGAGTGAAAAAAGAAAACCACCACCAGATTGATTGAGATGTCCTGAAGGTGAGGAGGTGGCACAAATCGAGGCTAAAATAATGAGGTGGAGATGGGGACAAAGGAGGTTGTTGTGGCAATTAAGGTTGTTATTATAAAAGAGAAAAATATATAAGTTGTGTGAGTGTTTGCATATCTTAAAGAACTGATGCTAACCGTTTGGTGAGTCTTGCATCAAATCAAGTAACTTTCATGGATTGAGAAAAATTGTCCAAAGTAGCAAAGTAGTCTCATGGATTGAGAAATAAACATTGTATATTGTCATCATAGATTGTTATTATGTACTTCAAATTTTAAATACATAAACATTATTTTTTTATTATGACTCTTCTAAAATAATTACTCAATATTTTTCAATGGGTTTACTAATCAATGATTAAGAATATACTTTTTCTTTGCATACATCCTCTGACTTTAAAGGAGTTAAAATTATAAAACAAAGCCTCTATATAATTTATAATATTTAAAAGAACTTTATATACTTATAAAAGTTGAAAATATTAATTTCACATAAACTTTCCATCCAATAATTAGAAAATAGTTTCGTTAAAAAAGCATTACTAAAATGAATTTTATCATTTGCATAGGATAAACGTAGACAACAAGCGTTTCCAACAATAAACGTAGAGATGGTGTTCCAATATCAGCCTAACAATAGGTGGCAGGATAAACGGTGTGAATAGAAACGAAATTGATTTAGGCGAAAGAGATTGGGAAGGTGTGAAAGATTGAGATTGGGACTGGTTCTGGCGGAGCGGCAGCGGGAGCGGAAGCGGAATTGACGTAGGTGAAAGAGAATGGGAGGAAGCGAAAAGATTGGGATGGTGCGAGAAGATTAATTGGAGAATGAGCCAACAAGGAGATTGAGAGGGTGTGACGTGCGAGAAGATTGATAGGCGTGACGTGCGAGAAGATTGAGAGGCGGCAGAGGAAATGAAGTAAAACTAGAGTTTCAACTTTTAACCCTTTAAATAGTGCGGGCTTTCACGGACTATACCACTAAATTTTTCTGAAAAAAATGGTCCAAACCCGTGCGGATCGCATGGTCCGCGGGCCAGTCCATGGACTTCAACCCACATACCCACCCCTAGGTAAACCCAACAACAAACCCATTAAACAATCCCCGACAACAGCGCACAAACAATTTTAGGATAGGCTTTGATACTATGTTAGAAAGGTGGGTTATGAGCCTAACTCAACCCTACAAACCGACTTGTAAGGTGTGTATTGCTTATCGTTTATATTTTTGCAACAGACCATATCTTTAGGCGATGTGTGATCTCTAACAAAATCATCCTTTAATTATAACTTTTGGTATGAGACACTAAATCAAATATTGTGCGTGTTTCTTTGGTTTAAGAATATTTTGTTATTTGTTCTTTGGCTTAAGAATATTTTGTTATTTGTTGTAAAGATGTGGTTGTTTATTTTCGATGGGTACTGATGCTCGAAATACAGGTGGTTGGTATACCTCCTGCATCCCTTGCTATGGCAAGTATACCACAGCCGTCAAGTATTAAGTATTTAGAGAACAAGGTTATCGATCCCACTAGGATAAACAATTAGATTTTATCTTTATTTTAATTCTATTATTTAGAAAGAGAGAAGGTTGTTGGGAGTTTGTTAGGTTGTTGAGAAAGCAATGATTAAAGGAGAGAAGTAAGCAATAGAAGAGGAAAGTAATGATAATTTTAGAACGATTGGAATCCTGATTTCACCACTAATTTCCCCTTGATATTTTCCTCTCTTGTTATTCAAATATAATTGATTGGTTGAGTCAGATTCCTACCCTCGTGACCATCCCTCTCTAGATCACCCACGCCGCCTAGGTTAACTAGATTAATTAATCTCTTAAATTAATACTAAGTTAATTACGGATTTAGATCTGTGAATCCAGGGGCAAACTTAGGTGTGTCCACATTATCACCTACTACTATATCTAGGATTCTAGCGTAATAATGGTTTAATTCTTCGGTACTACTTAGGCTTACTTTGTCAGAGTTTCCCTAGATTTACTTATCAATTTGTAGGTCATCAATAGACAAATAACATTAAGCGTAGAAGAATAAACACCCAAACATATACTGAATAACATCGAGTATTACAATAGGGGATAAATTAGGGCTACATCGTTCTCCCAATCAAAAAGAAATTTACTTCATGCTAATAAGGGGAACAACACAAGAATAAAATCAAAGATAATACATGGTGGTCGATTTCTAAGAAGTCAAGTGATCATTGCGTCTCCTTTCGTAGGCTTGTGGTTGAACTCTGAATGTTGCACTAAACCAAAAGTGGGGAGAGTAGCCATCTAGGGTTTCTAGAGTCGGTCGTGGTCTTGAGGTCTGGAGGTTGTCAGTCTCTAGAACCTTAGGAGGATTAGGTCAATAAGCCATCCCTTTTGCTGATAGTAAATTGTGCATATATAACCTTCTTTAGCGGACTTTGGCCTTTTACGAGCTCAACTCGCTCGAGATATACACTAGCTTACGCGAGCTCATATCCGAGATAAAGGTCAGCTCGCGCGAGCTCTGTTAGTCCATTTTATATACATTTTCTTTACTTTGTTTTTGGTTTATTTAGCTTTTATATGTATCATATTTTGGTAGTTTAACGTATATTTTTGTTAGAGGTATATTTTAGTACTACACTAGTAATAATAGCTAATTTCCATAAGTTTTTATGTTTTTATACTGATTCTTGTGTATGCTGTATCTAGAGCTCCTGAACACTGATTTGGACATTCTTGGTGTGCTTGGAAAGCCTAGAGTGAGTTCTACATTTCTTATGTTGAGGCTAAACCCCAGTTCATCCGTCTTCTGCCCAAATTTGCCTCACAAACTTTTGGCTAATACTTTGTTTTCAGTTTTAATTAAGAAGTTTTTAATTTTATTAATCAATGTATTTTGAGAGTTTTTAGTAGAATGGGTTGGGCCTTTTACTTCTGATTATGGAGGCCCATTTTAATTGCCTTAAGTGCATTGAGGGAAGACTCCTTTCTTTCTTTTTTTTCTTTTCTTTTTTCCTTTTTCTTTTGCCTAGAGATGAAGATACGAAAAAAAAGGGACTTTTAAGTAATAATAAAAAAAAGAATCCAAATGCACCTTTCAGATTCTCTTTTCTCTGTTTTCTTTTCTTCTATGCTCCCAATTTTCATATTCCCATTTTCTCTCACAACTTTGGACATTACAACAATTAAATTCGGTCTTTGATTTTGATTCCGCCAATTTCCAATTCTGCAACAATTTTCTGGTTCAATATACATTTTTGTTCTATTAATCGGTTCTTACTTGTTCTATTCTTAATTTCTAGTTTTGTCTTTAATTTTTGGTTTGGGTTTATATTTTTTATTCTGCTCATCATTTTATTGAATTGTCCAATGAAAATCCCCATCTAGTTGTGAAAAATTTCAAATTAAATGTATGCAAGTCTTCAGAGAAATGACTGAGGTTGAATTCTTCTGTATTACAAATTTAATTGGGGATAAATCTAGTTTTTGATATACACTCGACAGTGTTTATCAAGCTCGTATGTCAGATATGTGCCAGCTCGCGCAAGTTGTATGCGAGATATATGCCAGCCCGTACGAGTTGTATCCAGGATAAAGGCCAGCTCACGCCTATTGCGTTTTTTTGCACTGTTTCTTCCTGTTTTGGCTATTTTTATCATTGAAACACCTAAACAAACCATCAACAAGTCCTAATATGAAATATTATGAATCAAACATATTTAGTGGTTGTTTAGGTTGCTTAAGAGTGTTTAATGGACAATTTATATGATAAAAAAAAGTATAAAAATACCTCACTTTTGTGAGTTACCAGGGACCACAACCAAAAAAAAAAAGTCAATTGGCTTATAATTCAAAGAGAAAATATAATTCAAAGAGAAAATGGTGCTACGAAAAATTAACCAAAATTTAAAAAGGGTCAAACAAAGCAAAAAAAAAGGTTGGAGTGAGACTTTGAGGGAAGAAAGAGCAATTGCTTTGGTTTAGATTTAGGAATGTCCATTGTATTTATAAATTTAGTTTTTGATTCTTCTTTCTCTAGCGTTTTATTTAGACTTATCTTTTGGCTAAACTGAAATAACATTAAATTTTAGTTAATTAATCATGTTTTAATAATTTTTTACAAAGTTTGAGTGACCAGATTCCCATCCACTTTTAATAAATTCATTAAAAAAAATGTCATAAAAATTAAATTCATTAAATTTGCCAAAACATTTTGATTGACAAGATTCAACAAAACTTCTAATAAAATACACACTTTATTAGAAAATATATAAAAAATAATTTTAATAAAGTGTGATTGACCAGATTTCCTTCCACTTTTTATAGATTCATTAAAAAAATAAAACATAAAAACCAAATTCATTAAATTTACCAAAACATTTTGGTAGATTCATTGAAACTTCCAAAAATTAATAAAGTTTGATCGACTAGACTTCTTGATTTCCAATGCCTTGTCTAATTATGAAAAAACCTATCTAGTCCAACAATCAAATTCAATAGAAATTAATTAAAATATTAAAAAATCATGAAAATATATTAACTTAGTTGTCCAAGATTTAATCAAAGTGAAATCTACATTCATTTAGCGTCGAAAACTACATTTAAATTGTGCTCTAAAGGGTGAAATATGTTGCCAAGAGATAGGGTCTTTTGCATGTATATAAGTGAGGAACAATCCTCATCTTATAAGTCGGTTTTCTTGGATTAAGTTAAACTCATAACTCACATTTCTAACATAATATCAGAGTCTATCTTATGATTGTTTGTGCCTCGTTATCAGGTATTGTTTGGTGGGTATGTTGAACATTGTCTCCACGTTTTGGAGATTACTTGTGTCCTGTTGTTGGGGATTGTTTGGTGGGTTTGTTGTTAGGTTTATCGTGCCACCCGTTGTAGAGCCGATATTGGAACATCGTCTCCACACTTGACGATTGTCTATGCCTCGTTGTTAGGGATTGTTTGGTGGGTTTGTTTTTGGGTTTATCGTGCCACCAATTGTTGGGCCGATATTCGAACACCGTGTTTGCGCTTGACATGAGGGTGTGTGATGGAAATCCCACATCGCCTAAAGATAGGGCATGTTGCATGTATATAAGTTAAGAGCAACCCTAACCTCATAAGCCAGTTTTGTAGGGTTAAGTTAGGCTTAAAACACGCGTATTAAACATGGTATCAGAAGCATAGTTATATGCCTAACTCAACCCTACAAAATCGGCTTATAAGGTGAGGATTGCTCCTCACTTTAATACTTGTAAAATGTCGTGTCTCTAAATGATGTGGGATTTCAAACACATCTCTCTCACGCTAAGCGTGGAGACAGTGTTCCAATATCGGCCCAACAACAGGTGACACGATAAACCCAACAACAAACCCACCAAACTATCCCCGATAATGGGGTACGAACAATGGCCAAGCGTGGAGATAGTGTGCTAATATCGGCCCAACAACAGGTGGCACGATAAACCCACCAAACAATCTTCGACAATGTGGCACGAACAATCGTCAAGCGTTGAGACAGTGTTCCAATATCTGCCCAACAACGTGTGGCACGATAAACCCAACAACAAACCAACCAAACAATTCATGACAATGGGGCACGAACAATCCCCAAGTGCGGAGACGGTGTTCCAATATCGACGCAACAACAGGTGACACGATGAACCCAATCCTAGGATACACTCTGATACCATGTTAGAAATGTGGGTTATGAGCCTAACTCAACCCTACAAAACTTGTTTATAAGGTAAGAGTTGTTCCTCACTTATATACATGCAACTAGCCCTATATAAGTGATTTCCAACACACCGTCCTCACGCTAAGGGTGGAGACATGAGTGGTGCAATACCCAACAACAACAAACAATCCTCAACAACGAGTGAGATTTCCAACACACCCCTCTCCCACAAAGCGTGGGGGCGGTGTTCCAATAGCGGCCCAACAACAGGTGACACAATAAATCCAACAACAAACACACCAAACAATCCCTGACAACGGGGCACAAACAACCCTAGAATAGGCTCTCATACCATGTTGGAAAGGTGGGTTATAAGCCTAACTCAACCTTACAAACTAGCTTGCAAGGTGAGGAATGCTCCTCACTTATATACATGCAACTAGGCGATGTGGGATCTGTAACAGAATCATCCTCTATTTGTAACTTTTGGTGTGAGACACTAAATAAATATTGTGCATAATTCTTTTGTTTAGGAATACATTTGTTATTTGTTGTAAAGAGGGGGTAGTTTATTTTTGATGGGTACCACAAAAAAAAAACAATTGGCTTATAATTCAAAGAGAAAATGGTGCTATGAGAAATAACCAAAATTTAACAAGGGTCAAAGAAATTACAAAAAAGAAAGGTTAGAATGAGACTTTAAGGGAAGAAGGAGCAATTAACCGGCCCAATTATTTATTTTTGACTATAAACAGGGTAATGGTTATTCAATAAACAAATTGAGTCATTTGTATTCATTGATTTATATACAACTTAGAAATATTATTTAATTGACATTTCATAATATACGAAAAGCGTGTTATTTTTTGTCAATAGTCTTGAATGCAAAATTTTTCTAACTTAGGCGGTTAATATCTTCATTGTTAATAAGATTAGTTTTAAGCCATCAAATGTAAGATATGAACTCAAATCTAAATTATATATTTTTATTGAAAACATATTTTCATTAGAAAGTACGAGAATTGGATGTCTAACTTTTAATGAGATTTTTTTATATTATCAAATTTCTAATCTTTGAAATTGTCTCCATAAAAGGTATAAATATTTTCCACAAAAATGAACTGATATAGTTGGTTAATATAATATAAATGAATGCTAAATTTTGTAACAAAAATAACAAGTAGGTGGCAATGTAGGTATCTCTAAATAAGAGAATAACAAGTAGGTGGCAATGTAGGTATCTCTAAATAAGAGATATACTACGTACAATTGAATTGGATGGGTTCATAAAAATAAAATAAACAAAAATGACATTGCCTTAAAAGTATAATCCTCTAGTACTCTAGCAAACTTTAGCAAAGGTTCTTCTCCCACAGCTTTTTGATACATGTTTTCCGCTCTAATATCATAAAAATAAACAAAACATATATGTTGAACAAATAATAGAAAACAAAGACAAGTTGTCTATAGAAATTGTTAATTCATCTTTGCTTAAATTATAAAATATACCACAGAAAAAAAAATTATTTATTTATCTTCCTTAATACCATTAATCATTAGAAATAGATTTAAACACGAACATGTGAATATACTTACTCTTAAATACAGTCTAATTTCGAACATACTTTTGCAATAGAAGCATCATTTTACTAAATACAGGAAATGTCAAATACATACAAATTTAATCATTTTAATGTCAATAGATAATAAAGCTTCCTACAACTTGAAAACATCAGAATTTAACATAAATTTCATTAAAAAAATTGATCTAGTTCAAATACAAATTGAATCATACCTCTTCTTTTTAAGACATGATTGTTGCTGAGTTTGTTAAATAATTATAAACTTATATTTATGTCATAATTAAGTAACTATGAATAAATTTTGATGCACTTACGAAATTGGGATTCGAGGATCGTACATGAACTTCAAAGTGATAGATATCATGTAACATCAATATAAAATTTTAAGCATTGTACATTAAGGGAAAATATCACCAAAATTTGTTTCCTGCAATGAAAACTTTACTACTTTATACATAAAGATAGACTTTCAAAGGATTTCAAAACTCGCTTACTTTCATGTTACAGTACATAAATTGAAAAAATGACATTTAAAAGCAATAAAATTTTGCTTCAGGGAAAATGGCTACAACTATGATGCCGAAACTCATAGGTCTCAATTTGGAATTGTATCCATTAGCTTTCAAGAGTTTCTCCAGCAAAATACTATTTTTAAAACCATTCTCCTGTATTTTGCATGACATATTCCATGTATAGCCCTAATTAAAATATGCATTCCACAAAAAATCAACATAACTATACTCTACAAGAGAATTACACATACTTAGTAAGGAGGTGAATAGGCTAAGACTTAAAGTGTTAAGACCAAACCAAGAACCCTCTAGGAATACAATAATGGAAGTGAAAACCAAATAAGAAAGCATAAGAGCTACAATAATAAATAGTAAGCAATATAAACTATTACAAAAAGTTTATAACACAAACCAATATTTATGATGGAAGTTTAAAAATATTTTTTTCCAAACCTTCCTTATCATTCCAGAGTGTTGCATCACAACTAATTAGAAGACTCTCTAGGTTAGGCTTTGTTATTAGAAAGTAAATTGCTTAAAAAACTGATAAATGTGAATGCAAATCTCAATAGATATTAAGAACAGACCTTTCGGCAAACTTTGAATGGACAAAAGGATAGTTTCGCAATCATAAGTTGAAGACCACTGTTCGGTAGAAACACACAAGTACAACAATTATTAGTTTGAAGAGAATGTAGTTGTTGAAACAACTCATGCAGATTTGACGCAATAAAAATTGAATTCCCATCTACATTTTCTTGGCATTCATAATAAAACTAGATGGTAGATCCAAACCCACCAAAACACAGGTATTGAAAAATTTGGCTTTAATACATGATTATTTGTTCTCTAAGTTGGTGAACATTTGAAGGATGTCCAAACAAATGTTCCCAAACTAATCAACATTTGGATGAAATAACATTGCCTCAAACTTCACTTGGGAATGATAAAAAGAATAGTCTAGGTGAAAATGTAAGGATATTTTATAGGATAAACCCTTATATAGAGTTCCTTTTACACCTTCAATTGTATCAATTTGAGTGAAAATACTCTCACCATTAGGAAAAGCTGATACATCGAGATCTTCTCCACTCTTTTGCAAGAAAAATTATGATAAAAATTTAGAGTATTAGAATGAGGTAATAAATTATAATACGGCTAAAAAGAAAACATCTGTAACATCTTGTTTATTAGCTGATACCCTAAGTTCCCAACATAATAATGTACTCAATTTACCACCCTAACATAGATGCCAATTTAAAAGAGTACATCGATAAATTAAACATGCTTCATAAAAAAAAACAATCTAATTATTCAATATAAAACCACCATAATTTTTTCTAATTCAAAAAATAAAATTGTTTTGATACAGAATGTTCACAATCAAGTAAATTTAGTAACAATAATTATATAACACTCAACAGAGCAGTATGTAAAAACAAGGATCCAGTTTAATAAAAAAAATTACACTTAACTTTGCCTCTTTGGAGCATATAAAAATTTGACTCCTTTAAAAAAAAGCACCAAATTCGTAAAAGATCTTGCACTAGAAAGGATGACTACACAAGTTCTTGGTTTAAATAATAGCCATCATAGAGCTTATCTAAGATCCATAGTGTTTCAACTTTCCATGCATTACTTACAAATGACTTATCCATAAATACCCCCAATATACAAGGCAAGAAGTAGACTGATTCATTTAGTATAATGTACTTCGTTTTCATAACAATCTCTCAGTAGATGACCAGAAAAAAAAAATGAACAAATGCAAATCTAATAAGATTCTTCATTTCTTTATCAACCCATGTTTTTACCTTTTTTTCTGTGATTATGCTTACGGTAACCATTTCTAATCCGGACGTCCCCTTACACATATATCTATCTTTATCTCTGATATCCATCAGATAACATAATTCAATTTAAATAAAAAACAATTTCGACTGAATATACTTCTGGTTATATTGTGTGTATCCAAAGAATATATTAAATTCTTTAGCCTATAGTTTTCCATAAATTCTTTAACCGTAATATTATGCACAGATAAGTGGAAAGAACGGAAAAAACTACATATTATCAAAATACCTCAGTAATGTCCAACGTGGATAGTTAAAAATGTGTGTTTTGTAAAATCAAAGACTAAGAACCCATGACTAAAAATGTGTGTTCAGAATATCAAATATGCTGCGAGAGTTTGGATAGGACTGCAATACAATACAAAAACAGAACAAGTTAAAAATTTGTTGATATATGTGGACAAAGGTAAATCCAGAAATGCAAGACCCTAAACAAATAAAAAAAATCATAACAGTAAACCAAGAGTATTGATAAGTGCTAGATTATACATGTTTTCCTAGGTGTTTTCAGTCCATTTTCATCCATTTTCAATAGGTTTAGTTGTAGTTTAGACAAGAAAACATTGAAAATACCATGTGTGTTTAGTGTTAGTTCTTGATGTAGTGTTTTGTTAGTTTTATAAGTGTTTCTTGTGTTTTTAAGTCATTTTATCCTCTTTATTGTTAATTGTAGGTTGATTGAAGAGGAGACAGAAGTTTGGAATGAAAGCCATGATCATAAGATGAAGATGCCATCAAAAAGAACAAGAATGGAAGCCCAAATCAAGATCAAAGCAAGCCAAGTTGAGCATACAAGGCTGTCAAAACGCGCCAGGGCGCGCCAGGGTGGCGCATTCAGCCTTGCTTGCGGCGAAAACGTGCCAGGGCGCGCACAGGGGCGCGCTCAGCCCCCCCATTTCACTCCAAAACGCGCCAGGGTGCGTTCCTCTTAAGTGGTGGCACGTTTCTACTACTATATATGGCTGTTTGGGCGCGAATCGAAAGGGGGAGACCTCATAAATCTGTTATTCTTGTTAGCTTCTCATGCACGCTTCTAGTTTTCTCTTTTCTCCACCTTCAATTCTCATCTTCCTCCATCAAAACCTTGAAGATTCTTGAAGTTCTGGAGCTTGTGGAAGCAAGAGCTAGGGATTCATGGAGCTTCTCTCGGTTTTGATTTCCTTTTTCGTTCTTTCTTTTCATCTTTCCATGTTAGGCTAGGTTTTAGGTTAGGGAAGGGGATTTCAATTCTAAAATTCTTGTAATGACTTCTATGTGAATTCAATTGTAATTTCGGATTAATTGATTGAGCTTTTCCTACTTAATTGCAATTTCTTGAGGTTTGATTCATGTAGTTCAAATAGTGATAGGAATATTAACTGTTTGAAATTGATTGAGCTATACCTTGAGTTTTTGTTTCTCATTTCAATTATGCCTTCGGAAGATTGATAATTGAATTAGGAGAGGAATTGCATCATTATAGCAGTGCATGAGTCTAGGGATAGAACTTGCATGTTATGAGACATTGTGAATTTATCTGTTTCGCTTCTTGAATGCATTTCTATTTTCACCTAAGGGATTAGAGATTATAGAAGTCATTCAAAGTGACTAAAGACCTAGGAATAGACTTAGTCTAAGGTATCACAAATTCTAGTCTCCAATTAATTGATTTCCATTGAATTGATATAGGAGTTGGCTACATGAAGGAAGGAATTGAATGAACCTATTCCCTAACTCATTTTATCATTTCTGAAACTTAAACATTTACTGCATTTCATTACTTGCTTTACAGTAGATTACTTCAGTCGTACATAATTACTTAGTTTTCTCCATCAATGTTTACTTCAATGATTCGTTCTAATAGCAACACACGTTGAGCATTTGATACTTCACATCAGTCTCTGTGGTTTGACATCCCTTTCTCACTATTTCTAAACTTTTGACGACCGGTACACTTGCCGAAAGATTGACACACACACACATATTTTAAAGTCAACAAGTTTATGGCGCCGTTGCCGGGGACTATTGGTTGAATATCGATAGTCTTGACATGCTTGCTACTTAGGACACAATTTTTTTTAGTATAGTTGTTTGTTAATACTCATACTATTTTGTTTTGTTTTCCGTTATTTATTCTTATAAATTTCATTCTGTTTTCAGTATCCACTGTGTATCTTTAATTTTTGGTTTATGCGAAAAGCTAAGGAACTGATCTTTTGTTTGAACCAGAAATTGAAAGATTTTTGCAGGAGGAACTTGAAGGCAAATAAAGAAAATAAAGAGGCTATACCAAAAAAAATACAGCAGCAAATATGGATTATACAAGGTGCAGGACACTTGAGGAGTGGTACGCTTCCAATGCTATGAGCTGTGGATACAGTATCGCACCTCCAGTCATCTGTGATTACTGTGGAGGAGGACATCAAGCAGAGTATTGTGATGGCTCAGGTATGAACATTGAGGAGCAAGGTCAAGTGAATTACATGGGAAATCCTCAAGGTAACACCTATTCCAACACAAACACTTATAATCCTCACCAAAGAAACCATCCAAATCTGTCATATAGGAGCAATAATTTTCTACAACCTAACTCTTCCTCATATGACCAGAATTTTAATCTACCTTTCAACCCAAACCATTCTAAATTCCCAACCAACCAACCTAGAAATGTTCCAGTAAGCTGTAACATGAATCCTGTTCCTAGAGAAGGATCTTTAACTTTAGAAAACATGTTCATGTCCTTTATGCAAAGGACTGAATCTATGTTCACAAATCAAGAAGCTTCTATTAGGAATCTGGAATCACAGATTGGCCAGCTTTCCAAGCAACTCTCTGAAAGAAGCCAAAGAAATCTGCCAAGTGATACTATTGTGACTTCAATGGAGCAGTGCAAAGCTAATACCACAAGGAGTGGTAAGGTGTTGGGAAATGAAACTGTAGAAATGAAAGGAGATGCAGTGGAGGTCGCATGTAAAGAGAAAGAGCTGCAAGATCCAGAATTGAAAGAACAAGACATAGAAGAAAGAAGAGTCACTGATAGACAAGAGAAGGAAACATTTGGTGATTTAATTGTTTTTGCTAATCCTTCCTCTGTTTATACTGATTCTCATTTTATATGTGATGTAGGAGTAACTTCTAAAGAAGAAATGCAAGTTGTTTCAGACCCTCCTCCTCACAGAAACCTTCATGTCTTAGTACCTAGTGGAGAATTGTCCATCAAGTTTCCTTGGGACTCATACTGTGAAGAGGATGAAGCACCCAAGGAATCAAAACAGCCACTAGGGAAGATTTCTTTACCATTTCATACTCTTTCTCCTTGCAAAAATATGAACAACACTAATGGTTTCACTTTAGATACTTATGGAATTAGAGCATGGACTATAATTGAGTTTGATAATTTAGACCTCTTAGTTGTTCCTAATGCCTTTTGCTCTTATGATGATGCATATTTTTCTAGGTCATTAGAGAAGTCATCAATGGAGGTCCAAATGCAAATTCCTATACTTAGTAGAGAACCAATGTCTACACACATTGCAAATGGAGTAGAGGATGATCTTGATACTTTCAAACACTCTAAACCTTTACTCTCTCTTTTAAATGGTGTTGTTGATATTGATGTTCAATATTTCACATGCTTTAATTTGTGCTGTAGATCAAGTGAAACATTTAAATTGTTCAAATTGGATGCCAAGATTAAAATGAACATATGGAAAATTATGATTATGGCATTCAAATTTTTCCTACCACCACCATGCACTAATCATAGAACATATCTGCACCATCAATCATTTGCACTAATCAATAATGACTTACATATAGTTGTAGATGATTGGATGATATTTGATCCTAGTGGATGTTTGTTCTGGTAGGTACCAAGGGCAGATTCATGGTGAATGAGCAGCTACAGCATTATCAAGGAAGCACCATTGAACAGCCATAGAGCAAGAGTTGGTACCACTTGCACCCACCCTGCTGCTTTGAGCGGCCGAGGGAGTTTTCTTTTCTCCCTCCACTCTTTTCCGTTCTATTTTCATTCATTTCCTGTCTATCCATTTTCTGTAAATGTCAAGCTAATGACATTAAAGAAGCGCTTGGTGGGAGGCAACCCATCCAATTGAAAGAAGTTTTCTGTAACTTCTTAATGTGATATACTTGTGAATAATTGAAAAGTTAGAAAAGCAAAAAGAAAAGAGAATTTGATGATCAGAGTAGAAGTGTAAATACATGAGTTAGGATAATAAATTTGATTCTTGAGTTGATTGATAAACAAGTAGATATAGGAATAAACATTTGAAATTACAGTGTTCTTGAGTCAATAAGAAATAAGAGAGGTGTGAGGTGTAATAACTTCAGTGAGAAAGTTGTGAGATTTCAATGCATGTTCATGATAGCTGTGATCCTTGTGCAGAGATAGACCACTTAGAAATAAAAAAAACCTTAGAGTATGTGCACAAGTTAGAGCAAACTACATTGAGAACATGCAAAGCAACCTCATTTATCACTACTAAGGACATCAATTTGTACCAAGACATGAAGATGAGTGAACCAAAAAGCAAGGCATCCCTGTGAAACGCGTCTTGGCACATTGAAGAAAGAAAGGGTGGCGCGTTTGTGACCTGCTCTCGGCACAAACGCGCCCTGGCGCCAATTGAAGAAAGAGAGGGGCGCGTTTGAGAGCTGCTCTCGGCACAAACGCGCCCTGGCGCGTTCTAATTAATGAGACTGGCGCGTTCTGCAACTGAGTTCGGCAAAAACGCGCCCTAGCGCGTTTTCATTTAAGGGGTGGCACGTTTCTCGCGCCTTGGCACAAATAGGAGTGACGAGCTCGCGCCTTGGCACAAAGAGTGGCGCGTTCATTTGTTCTTCCTCTTCTCCCCTTGTGCTTGTGGTTCCCAAGAGTGCAATCTCACTTTTAATCCAATTTCTACCTCACCACTCCGCATTACAAGTAGTTTTGAATTGATTCTTCACCCCTTCACCATAGATTTTCATGTTTATGCAATAATTTTCTGGGATTCTCATTTAGTGTTCTCAACCCATTCGGCCTAAACAAGGTATGTTGTCCAATCCATTGATTTTAAATTGTTTTCTTCATTGTTTAAGCTTCAATTGCATGATTCACATGATTAGTTGAGATGAGGGTTCAAGAAATCTTTGGTTCGAAACCCTAACCCCCTTTTGTGCAAATTGAAATTGGCTCAATTAATGTTGTTGCATGGCCTTGTTTTGATGATTGTTGATGAATAACATTGATTGCTTGTGAATAACGTTAACCATGACGACATACTTCCAATTATCACTTCAAGTTCACAATTTCAATGATATAGTTCCTACTGTTCTATGAGTCAAAGTAAAACAATGCTTATACTTGGTTAATTTGCTAACACGTATTCAGATTTGATATTTATGGTATATATGTGTATTTATAATATAGTACACATAATTACAAATGAGAAATATTACACGATCAACACCTATACGCAAGCAACTAGTCACCTTATCACAAATCTATCTTTTAATATAAAAAATTTAAAATAATAAAATATAATGAGTGAAAATATAGGTCTAGCATAAGTTGATTGATCGACTTTGTATTGTGTGTTGACTTTTTATCATTTCTCATTAAAAAAAATTGATATTGTTAAATCAGGAATCAATAGTACGTATTACTTAAAGAATTTATGAAATTATTGACTAAGTATTACCCGTAACCTTTTTGTGTATAACACTTAAATGTTAGGACCTCTATAATTAAGATGATGGCAATAGTAACAACGGTAATGAGCATATTCTAAATTTTCTTATTTCAAATATATATACTTGTGTGTGAAAACAAAAGTTATGAAAATAGTTGGAGCAATATTAGAGAAATTCTTAAGTTGGAACAAACGTTATTACACACACACACACTGTGACACCCAGTCTTGTCGTCACTAAAACTTTTCATTGTCTTCTTTTATTTATTTATTTTGAAAAGGTTTCCTTCCTTTAAATTTCTTTGAATGAAAATTTTAAAACACTTTATATTTCCAAAGAAAACGACACCATCATAAGTCTTAACATAAACATACATCAAACATTATTCACAAAACGTTACAAGAGTACGTAATATTGTGATAACTATAATATACACTTTATTCACAAAAATCCTCATGTTAGCTATCCTTCCTTCACATCTCCAAATAGAATTATCCTGTTAATTTGCTCCCCCAAATAAAATTTAAGATCATCACAGGTGTCAAACCACAGACACAAACACTCAAGGGTAAGTTTCAAAATCTAAATAACAATACATAGCATATAAAAATATCAATAATAATACATATCATACTCACATAAATAAATAATGAATTATGACTAAATGAAATTTCTATATGATGCATGCTCCAACCTCAACTCCCAAAAATATGCAATGTGGTACCATATTAGATAATACGACATCATAATCGTAAAACTTACCGACTAGTTGGGATTCCACAGTGGTGCACAGAATCTCATAAACAAACATGTGATCATCATGAGTTAAATGAATTCTCACCATAAAAATCCCCCAAGTCTAGCATCACGCCTAGACGCATGTTGACTTATTTCAGTCACACTACGGCAAGTGTACCGATCGTTACAAGTTTAGAAAAAGTGAGTAAAGGTTGTCGAACCACAAAGACTAGTTGATGAATTACCAATTACTTAACATGTTTTACTATTAAGACGAACCGGTGAATTAAGCATTTGTGTGAAACTAAACGATTATGTAAAATAAAGCAATACACTGTAAAACAATTAAGGAAAGCAAGTAAATGTTTAAGTTTCTAAACAGGATAATGGAGAAGGTTAGGGAAATGGTTCATTTAATTCTTTCCTCAAGTAACAATACTTCCTATGTTAATTCAACAGAAATCAATCAATTAGAGATAGAATTCGTGATACCGAAAACTAATCCTATTCCTAGGTCTTTAGTCCCTTTGAATTGCACCTATAATCTCTAATCCCTTATTTGAAGATAGAAAGTAATTCAAGAAGCGAAACAGATGAATTCCTAACATCTCATAGCATACAAGTTCTATCCCTAGACTCATGCATAGCTATAGTGATTTACATCCTCTCCTAATTCAACTATCAATCTTCCAAATGTATAATTGAAACGAGAAACAAATCCTTAAGGAACAGTTCAATCCAATCCAAACACCAATATTCCTATCATCCATTTGAATTTCATGAATTAACCTCAAGAATTAGCAATAAGCAAGAAGAGATCAATCAATTGAAAGAAATTACATTTGAATTAACATGAGGAAATCATTACAAGAGTTGCAGAATCAAAATCCCCATCCCTAACCTATAGATCTAGTCTAACATGGAAATGAGAGAAGAAAGAAGATAAAAGAGATTCAAACACAAGATTGACTCCATGAATGCTTGATTCTTGCTTCCACAAGCTCACAAGCTTCAAAGATCTTCTCGGTTTTGTGGAGGAGGAGAGGAATGAGATGGAGAAGAGAGAATTTCGAGAGGAAGCGTGCAGAAGAAGATAAGATTCCACTCCCCTAATTTTCGCGCCCAAAGATCTATTTATACTACAACATTTGCGCCCCACTTCAAGTAGTTTTGCGCCGTGACGCATCTCTCCAGTGAAGGAAGCTGCCTTGCGCCTCAGCTTGCGCCCAGGCGCATCTTGGCAGAGAAGGGCCAAGATTTGCGCCCCTGGATGGTCATGAATTACGCCCAGGCGCAATTGCTGGAGTGAAATGGTGATTTTGCACCTCAACTTGCGCCTTGACGCAAAATTCCAGTGGAGGTGATTGATTTGCGCCCCTTGCTTGTCCTGTGTTGCGCCCTGGCGCAAATGCTGGTGTTTCCTTGACTTGAGCTTCCATTTCTCTTCTTCTTGATGGCTTGCACTCCAAGTCTTTATCTTGGATCCATGGACTTTCATTCCAAGCTTCACTTTTTGCCTTCAATCCACTCCTTGCTCTTATTTGAACCTGGAAAATAACAAAAGAGGGATTAAAATGACTTAAAAACAAAAGAAAAACTTCCAATACTAACAAAACACTAAATTAAGGGCTATCATTAAACAAACATGGTATTTTCATTGTTTTCTTACCTAAACTATAACTAAACCTATTAAAATTGAATGAAAATGGACTTAAAACACCTAGGAAAACATGTCTAATCTAGCACTTATCAACGCACGGATTAAATTTATTATCTGCACCTCTAACCGAGGTCACCTCTTTTGAGGCATGCATGAATGAATGAAATCTTATCCTCCTTTTTCAAAATATCAAATAAAAAAATAAAATACCAACTAATGGGTATTACAAGACCAATCCATAATTATATCACACGTTACTGATTGATAATTTATAGTCCCAACCGTCAAAATTCACACCACAAGTCATCAAAGTGCATAATATAACAATTAATCACCATCTCAAACATCATCCAAAACTATAGAATAGGTCATCCAAGTTCAAAGAAAAGATATTCAAACACAATCCAAATCATCATCAAATTCCACCACACAAAACATCATAGTTCAAAGCATAAGAAAATTAACCGTTATAAATTTAGAATTTTAATGTTTTTAATTATTAGGTGACTTTTAATTACTTTTAGTTGCTTCCCATTCTATTTTATTAATTGATACATCTTGGTCAAAAGGTTTTAAGGTTCAAAACAACTGAAAACCATGTTAAACATCCTTTAGAAATAAATTTTCAAATTACTCTTTAAAACCGTTAAAAATCTTCATAACATTAGAGAGTCTTAGGGAAAACTTGAACTAAAAATTATTTGATCAGACAATTCAAATTTTCTTTTACATATAATAGAGTACCTTATAACATTATTATGATATAACACATGAATTCAAAGTTATGCATGTATATAATATCCCCCAAAAAAATTTGAAATAAGTAATAAACTTATAAGTTTCAAGTAAGGTGGCAGAGCCTCCTAGTTAGAATCTTATAATTTTATTCAAAAAATAAGTTTTTATATAAAGATTAAAATAGAAAAGAGTTTAGAAACTTTAAAACACAAAATTTCACAAAGTTTAGTAATTTAGAACCTTTAGAAACTTTGAAAACCTAAAGAATTTGAAAACTTCCCTTACCTTGATTTCTTTTGGCTACTCTTTGGAAGACTTTGAGAAAGCTTTTGAAGGTTGAAATGGATTGGTATCACTGTTCTCTCAAACTTACTTGAACAAGGTTAGGGTGAAAGGTGAAGAAATTTTCCAAAGACACTTGAAATGGTGCAAAAGGTGCTAACGGTTTTTTTTTTTTTTTTTTTTTTTTAATTTGAAAGCAAAGAGGATGTGGGTGATTTTGGGAAAGTAAGTCACGTTTTTGAATGTGAAAAACTGCCCACACCTTGCTGTATTTATAGTTGAAAAAAATTAATAAAATAAGCATGTAACTAGTTGGTTAGATAAAATTGGTTAGATAAAATTGGTTAGATAAAATTGGTTTCCTTAAGTATTAGTTACTTTAAAAGTAACTAAGTCATTAAATGCATGAGATAAGGCTTATTTTATCTTCATTTAATGCTTTCTTATCTTATCTTCAATTTGACTCTTTCTTCCTTCATGGCACATGGCAATTTGTGAGATGTGATGGCTAAAAGGTTTCCAAATGTCAAAATTTTACAAATTGTCATAATTTGCTAAAAATTACTAAATTTTATTAGTTTTGAAATCTTTGAATGGTTAATGTGGGTTTCTTTCTATGCCCACCTGGACATCTTCCTTTCATCTTTTTCATTCATAGTTAATTATTTTACAATTAAGAAACACTAATTGTACATAAATCCATGTAATAGCAATTTAAAAATTAAAGTTTTATAATGATTTTAAATGTTAATCTCTCTTCTAAATTTTTATAATTCTAATTCCATTCTTCAAATATCATATTTGATTATACCATAATTAAGACAAAATTATAAAGATTCTAAAAATTATTTTTTCCTAATTTTATGGTTCACAGATTGTTTTATATAAATTTTCTAGATGTTTTCTCGTATTTTATTTACGTAAAAATTTGTTATACTGATGTTTTCATTCCAACCTGTATATTTATTTATCCTACTCCTAATTCTACATATTATGGGTCATATTCCCTTTGATTTCCTTGTTGTTTTAATTTTTCAACTTGTACTTTGTACAACCGTAGCTTAGAAAAATAATTAAATTTTTCCAAAAACTGTATATTTTTAGAATAAGTAAATTCTCATGTGTAACAATATATAATTTTTATATATTAATTCTTAATAGATTTCTCATACGAAATACAAAACAAAATTGTCCACAGACGATAATATAAATAAAATAGTGAATTTACAGTAAATCAGAAATATTTAATAACGTTCAAAATGTCAAATAGTAATGAAAACGTCAAACAGTAAAATTATTTTTCTGCTACGTTTTTATTTAGAAACGATTCTCAAATTTCTTAACAGTATTGTTATAAGATAACAAACTGGTTTAAATTACGTTTTTCTTCCTAATTAAATTATAACAGTAACCAGTTAAGATACACATTTTTATGGAAATTTTAGTAAACATTTTAACTATGTTTTTAATATACGTAGTTATTTACATAAATTAATTTTTGAGGGTGTTACAACTCTACCCCTCTAAAAAGAAATTTCGTCCTCGAAATTTACCTCATTCAAATAATGCAGGGTAGCTTTTCTGCATCTCACTTTCCAATTCCCATGTTGCATCATCCGTTCTCTAAATAACCTTTACTAAAGGAATATCCTTTCCTCTTAATGTTTTGATTCTCCTATCCTCAATTCTCATTGGTAATGCTTCATATGTTAGATTATCCTTTATTTGTACATCATCTATCTCAATTACATGTGATGAATCAGGAATGTATTTACGAAGTTGTGAAACATGGAAGACATTATGAAAACTAGAAAGAATTGGGGGTAAAGCAATTTGGTAAGCCACAAGGCCTACTCTTTTTATTATTTGGAAGGGACCAATGAAACGCGGTGAAAGTTTTCAGGATTTTAAAACTCTCCCAATACCTGTCCATGGATTTACCCTTAAGAATACGTGATCACCAACATCAAATTCCAAATCTTTTCTTCTTTTGTCATGATAACTTTTCTGCCTACTTTGTGTCGTTCTCATCTTTTCCTGAATTAGCTTAATCTTTTCTGAGGTTTGTTGTACAATATCAGGTCCTAAAATTAAACATTCTCCTGATTCAGTCCAACACAAAGGAGTTCTACATTTTCTTCCATATAAAGCTTCAAACGGTGCCATACCAATAGAAGAATGAAAACTATTATTGTAGGTAAATTCTATCAAAGGCAAAAAGTCTACCCAACAACCCTTATGTTCTAAAACACAAGCTCTCAATAAATCTTCTAAAGATTGGATTGTTCTTTCGGTTGTCCATCGGTTTGGGGATGATAGGCGAAACTTAATTTTAATTTGGTGCCTAAAGCTTTATGTAGACTCTCCCAAAATCTTGAAGTAAATCTAGGATCTCTATCTGATACAATACTAGATGGTACACCATGTAATCTTACAATCTCACCTATGTATAAATTAGTTAATTTCTCTAAAGAATATTTAATATTAATAGGAATAAAATGTGTAGACTTAGTTAAACGATCTACTATAACCCAAATTGAATCAAATCCCCTAGGGTTTCTTGGCAAGGCTATTACAAAATCCATAGATATACTATCCCATTTCCATTGTGGTATTTCTAAAGGTTGTAGCAGACCTGAAGGTTTTTGATGTTCTATTTTAGCTTTTTGACAAATTAAACAAGAATACACATATTCACAAATTTCTTTCTTCATTCTAGGCCACCAGAACATAGTTTTTAAATCTTTGTACATTTTAGTGGCACTAGGATGAATACTTAATTTGCTTTTATGTGCTTCCTCCAAAATTGTCTTTCTAACTTCCGTTATATTAGGGATACAAATTCTATCTTGAAACCTCAAAATACCATTCATTCCAATCTTAAACGCACTAGTTTTTCCTTGATTTAAATTTTCCATTTGGGTTTTCAGAAAAGGATCAAATTCTTGCTTCTGTCTAATTCCTTGCAAAAATATGTTAGAAATTTGCAAAGTTCCCAATCTAATACTCGTATTAGTAGTTTCACACACTAAACTAAGATCTCGAAACTGTTCTAATAAATCCATTTCTCTAATCATCAGTGAAGACATAATCAAAGATTTCCTACTTAAAGCATCTGATACCACATTAGCCTTTCCGGGATGGTAATTAAGTTCAAAATCATAATCTTTTAAAAACTCCATCCATCTACGTTGTCTCATGTTCAAATCTTTTTGACTAAATAAATATTTAAGGCTTTTGTGATCGCTAAATACTTCAAACCTAGTTCCATACAAATAGTGTCTTCATATCTTAAGTGTGAATACTACAGTTGCTAATTCTAGATCATGGGTTGGATAATTTTTCTCATGAATCTTAAGTTGTCTAGAAGCATATGTGATGGAGGACCATCTCCAAACATGAGGATAACAAGGGCTATGCAAAGAAGACTAGAAGCTCAAGTTGAGGAAGAGTTGACCAAGTCAAAGTCAACAGTCATGGTCAAAGTCAAAGTCAATGGTCAACTCCTCCAAGTCAACAATTTGGGCAAAAGAAGCCTTGTAATCTTCTTATTAGTTTGTAATTAGTTTAGGCTTAATTTTGTGTAAGCTTGGACCTACATTTGAATTGTGATTTTCGGCCAAGCATTGCTAATTGTATTTGGACATGTTGACTTTTGGTTAATTGGTCAAAGCCTCTTAGAATTGGGCTCAAAAGTCTTATGACCACTAAGCAAGTATAATACACTCTCTTAAAAGAGAGTGAGTGGATTAGGAGAGAGAATTAGTGGAATTACCACTAACTTAACTTGAATTTCCACCACTTGATTATTCCATAATCAAAGGTGCAAATTCAAGTCAAGTTTTTAAATGTTGACTCTCATCTAAGAAGGTATTCTAGCCTTTGGATTTACTTCTAATCCAAGGCATAGAATTCCATCTTGATTAATCCATGATCATCACATGCTTAGGAGAGTTTTGAGCCTCTTGATCTCATTAACTCTAGATCCTTCTTGAATTGATCAAGTGAAGGGAGCCTAGCATCACTTGATCAATCCATCAAGGATCCTAAGGCTAAGAAGGACTCATGGCCAAGGCACCAAGGCATCCATATAACTTAGGCAAATTCTCATTGTAAGACACTTTTGAATTGAATGAAATAGAATTTCTAAGACTTGTGTCTTGAGAAAAGGTAGTGCTCTCCTAGGGTTTCTTCAAAGAACCTTGAATTTTATCTTGATCCATGAATCAAGTGATGATTCATCACTTAACTTATTGATTCCTAGAATCATGGCGCTACCACCCTTCTAGATCTTCATCCATTTTTGATTTCATTCTTCTTTGGTGCCAAACGGAAACACTATCCATTTCTTAGCCTATTCCATAAGCTTGTCTTAATTTGTGAGTGAGGATCACTTGGTGAATTGAAGATGGGGCAAACAAGGTGTTGATCCGTGGAGTCTACATCATAGCTTCATGGATTTGCATCAAATTTGGTATCAGAGCTTGTTCTTCACCTAGTTGTTCTTCACTTGTGTATTGAGTCTAGCTCCTATCTTTTTTATTTCAATTTTTGATTCAATTGAATTTTTATTTGAGTTTTGTTGTGTGTCTTGGCTATCCAATGCATAGATGAGATGTTCTGACACTCATGGTTGATCATACATGGCTTATCTTACATGCTAGACACATTCTAGTTGATAGCCCCCATGTGTTTGATGAATTCTCTCAATATGTATTTTGAGTCTCTTTGCTGGAATTGTTAATCCCCTGCATCTTATGTGGCTTAATTAGTGCTTATATGTGTTATTATTATGTGCATTGCTCATTATAAGTTCAAGTTACCACTACCATGCTTTATCTTGCTTGTTAGCAATGTTTGACTTGACTTGCTTGAGTATTTGAGCCTATACTTGGACTGTCCAGCAAAGAATAGCTAAAAGAAAAAATATAGAAAATCAAAAGAAAAGAAAAGAGCAAGAGAAAATATACAAGAAAAAGAGTTAAAGAAAAAAAATTCAAGAAAAGAAAAATACAAGAAAAGAAGTTTGAAGAAAAATTAGAGTGAAATTTTGAGTAGCTCTTGTAGTAGAATTTTTGGGAAAAATTGAGTGCAGTACATTGGGAAATTGGGATCATTAAACACCCACAAATTTTGTGTCCAAGCTCAATTAGGCAACAATTACTCATTTGGCTCAAGCATCATATTACAAATTGTGTCAAAATTGCTAATAACATGATATTTGAACTTGTAGTGTGCTTTGCATGTGCCTAGACATATTTGCCCTGTCTTTGCCCTGTTTTTGGACCCATATTTGTGGTTGCCCTACACCTTAATTTGAGCTTATTTCGTGCCTAAACATCACACAAACCATTCCCCAAAATTTCAAGTCATTTTGAGCCAATTTTCAAGCCTAACTTCCAGCTTAGTGACGGTTTTGCTATTGTTGTGGCAGTTTCGGGTTTGCAGTTGGTTCAAGGGGTTAAACATTGATTTATTGAATTCTGGGCATTTGGTAATTCAATATACATATATATAAGCTCAACTGGAATGTTTCATAATTTTCCAAGCTCTTTTGCTATGCTAAAAAAATTTCACAAGTTGGGCAAATTTTGGTGACGGTTGCTGTCAAATTTTCCAAGAAACACCAACATTTGCACCTAGGCGCAAATCAGAGCAACAGGAGGCGCAAATCTACCTCCTTCTCTGTAAGTGATTCAGCCCTTGGTACTCCGCCCTTCCTCCGTTATTTCCTCGATTCTGATTTTCTATAGCTCGAGCCAGAGCTTGTAAAGCTTCTGCTATAACTCTATCATTTCTTACCGCCATACTTTTCTGATAAAAGTAGGGCATAGAATATTATAGAGTTAGTTTACATCCTATTCTAGCCTAGGTGAATATTCTAAGGTTTATCAATAGCAATTATTTTGGGCTAATCAAACAATTAGGTAAAATTAATCAATTCAATCAATCAAAGCACACCGAATAATCAAACAAACACTCAGCAAGCAAATAAACAATCATTCACACACAACAAAAACATAGCAGACACATAACTCACAAGTCGGACTGGTTCAACCAGGCTCTGATACCACTATTGTAACACCCCCTTCTTATTTACTTATTTTACTTATATTTTGTAATTTAAAGTGGTTAACGATATAGTAGATAAAAAAGAGATTTAGAAAACAACACTTTTATTACATAAGTTTTAAAGTTCATTACAACCAGATTACATAACTTTGTCCTATTATTATTTTACATAACTACCTTTCTACTACCTTAGAACATTTACTCAACACTTCTACACGCAAAACATAACAAGCATCTTCACAACAAGATAGTAGCAACAACCAATTGCAAAAACAAGTGACAACTTCTCAATCCCGCAAATTGCTCCTCGAACGTTGTTCGAGATCATCACAGTGTTAAAAACACAAAATGCAAGGGTGAGCTTTCCTTAAACAATGATCATAAACAATAATTTTAACTATAGTAAAACTTTTGAAATTAAGTGAAAATATTCCTAAAACAATCTAAAATATTCTTCAAGATTTCTTTTAAAATATTTATTATTTTAAAACCTGTGTAAAAACAAACCTTTAGTTCAAATCACAAATTAAGATAACTAACCACATTAAAACGAATAAGCCATTTATCACAATACATAATTTACCATAAATTCCACTGAATCATATATTCAATTAACACACAACCACTATTGTATGCTCCTAGTGCTATATGATGCATGCACCTTCACCATGCATTTTTACTCTTCACTCTAAATGAAATGTGGCGCCCTCCACTGAAAATAGCCTGGGGCATCTGATTCTCACTCTCAATCAGACCCACCAGAGGTAGACACTCCGTAATTTGTCGAGTTCCCTCAGTGTCCGGCAGGACCTCCCCCGCAACATGTGATCATCATGAGCAGGGCAATTTCCCCACCAAGAGAACCCCCCAGTCCACGGCATTCCACTCACTCAGACGGGAATCCGTGACTTACGAACTTGGTCTACTACTATCCAGTCATCAATGCAACATGTTCTAAGACCTTGAATTGTATAATGACCTTCATTATATTTTAAGTATTGACCTTTCCACCAGGTCATCTTCATCTCACCTCATTCTAAGTATTGCCCATTCACCAAGCAATCTTAGAATACTGCCTCTCCACTAGGCATTTCCAATCGGTCATTAAACAATTCAAGTCCATCTTCATTTCAATGCAACCATGCATGTCACCATTTACTCACATCCAATTCACCAAGTAATTGTATATCAAGCACAAAACAAGTCATACTTTGATGTATAATCAAACAACCACATTTACCACCATCAATATGTGTTATATTAAATTATTCAGTATGTTAATATTCAAAAGAGGTTTCATCAAAAGAGGAAAGATTGAAGTTGTTCATAGAAGTCAAAAGCTTAATATACATAAGAAAGGTTTCCATTTCATTTACTTTTTATAAAGTAGTCATAGTATTCAGAGAAATAGTTGAAAGAGGAAAACAACTTCAAAATAATCATTCAAAGGGTAAAGAAAACACAATCTTAAAGAATTGAAAGGAGTGTAAGAAAGATGAAGAAAAGAAACATCAAGGATTCAAAGAAAGATAATGGAACAACCAAAGAAAGAGAGTGAAAGTAGTAAGAAAATCAAAGAATAGAAAAAAAAAGATAAGGAAAGATCCCCTTACTGCAAGAAACTAAAGAAAGAAAATGAAAGTACCAACAAAACAAAGGATAGAAAAGAAGGATAAGGAAAGGTCCCCTTACTGGTTTCTCCTAGATTCCTATTCTTCCTCTACTTACTGGCTCCTACTTTGGTTGGAGAGATTTCTTCCTAAGGTGGAGAAAGTATAGAAGGGTTTTTTTTTGTAGTGAAGATAGTTTGAGAGAATGTAGGAGTATTCTTTGGGTTATGTCTTCATTTGACACCCCTAAACCCTATTTATAGACTTCCCAAGATATTTCTAGAGAATTGGAGATTGATTCTAAAGAAAAAAATCTTAGTTTCTATGAAAATATCTTAGATTCCATTAAAATATCTTAAAAGGTAAGAAAATATCTTAGTTTTCAAGAAAATATCTTAGTTTCCATCAAAATATCTTAAAAGGTAAGAAAATATCTTAGTTTCCAATAAAATATCTTAGTTTCCAAGAAAATATCTTAGTTTCCATCAAAATATCTTAAAAGGTAAGAAAATATCTTAAAGAGAATTCTAGAATGGTTGAAAAGTCATTACTTTGATCACTTTCGGTAAAATAGGCATAACTTCTTCCACAAATATCGTTTTGGGCTCAGGTTTCTCGCAAATGAAAGAGGATTAACAGAGATACAAATGTCATGAAGGCCCAAAGAGCCAATTCGGACTGCATCTAGTGTGAAATTAGCCTTGAAAGTGGGCCATGAAACAGTGACGTGAATTTACTATACATTTGACCACTCTCGGTAAAATAGGCATAATTCCCTCCACAGGCCTCCAATTGAGCTCCGGTTTGTTTCTAATTAAAGAATATTGAAAGATCTAGAAATGTAATGAAGACATCAAGAGCCAGTTTGGACCGCATCTGGGGTGAATATTTCCTTGAAGTGGACACATGAAACCAGTGAAGTGAATTCCAGCGAATTGAACATTTTAAATCATGTAATTGCCATTTTATACAAATGTGGGATATGAGATTCAAAATGCAGACCCTTGGGACTTATTTTGGCAGCTGCAAAGCATATGAGGAACACCCAATTGAAAAATGCATTATTGGAGGCAGCCACAAAACACTCCACAATTCATTCCAAAAATTTCTTGAATATTACATCGGCCACATCCCCTATGGTGTCCATAATCTCCCCTTCTTGCTCTCCTAGTATCACGCCTATTGCCTCTCAAGTTAGGGTCACCCTCACCATTGCTCCTATCTTCACTACTCCTAGGTGAATATTGGTTTACCCTACTTGTTTCTCTTATGGTGCTCACATGTCCATCACTCTTGGATTCAAAAGTTCCCTTAACTCCACTTGTCTCACCAAGGACCTTCTTCTCTAGTTCCTTCGTAATCTTCCTCTCTTCCTTAGCTCTCCTTTCTAGATCAAACCTCTCCTCTAAACTAGTTTGTAACATACTCTTCATTAATTCCATCATTTTTCTAGTTTTAGGTGATAGGTCATTTCCTACACTAGGAGAACTATCCATAGCTGCACAACAAGGATTAGTACACAAAAATATAGAGAAAATAGGATCCTTTCCACTCACTAAGTGTATGCACTCAAGCCACTCGTATTTCACACTTCAAGACTTTTTCTCTAATGTTCTCTCTTGTCTTTTTCCACTCAACCTCTCTTAATACTCTTGTTCAAACCTCTAATCAATCATTCAAGGTCCAAGTATCCAAAGTGAAAGAGGAACGGTTCTAGAATCAAGCCTAAGAGTTCCAAGAAATATAAACTCAAGACAAAACTTAGGAGTCCAAAAATGACAAGCAATAAAAGGTACTTAATGAACAAAATTGGGCTACTCAAATATAAGAAGTTTATATGTGAAAAAGGCACTAAACTACTGCAGTTTGGACAGCCACAAATAATGCTCAAAACTGGAAAATTACAGCAAAAAAAACCGAAGACAAAATTTAGGCCAATTTAGAAGCAAAATGATTCCAATTTTGCAACCGGAACCTAGGCAATTTTCAAGTGAATTTTGTGAAATGTTTTTATGTGAATAGATGCAGTTTTCCACCACTGTATAGCCAAGTAATATGCTCAAAATACAGGGGAAAAATAGATTTTCAAGTTACCAAGCACTTCATACACCACAAGTTCAAGAATCTAGGCTACTAGCAATCTAAACTCAAGTTTTGGTGATAATACTTAGTCCTAAGTGTCTCTAGTGTTCTAAGTCCTTTGAACCACTAATTTTGGGAGTGTTTAGAGGTTCAAATAGTCAAGGTACTGCACTGCACTTTTGTTCTTTTCTATTCACTTGAATTTTCCACTAGTTTCACTTTTCTAGTTTTCTCTTCTCTTTGATTTTTCTTGTGATTCTTTTTCTTGTATTCTTTCTTTTGATTTTCTTTTTCCTTTGACTTTTTATACTTCTTTTCTTGACTTTCTTTTGCTGGAACGAGTTTAGAAAGACCTAAGACTAAGGCAAAATTAAGTCTAGAATCACTAGTAAGCTAGATTAAGCAAGGTGATAGCTACTTGAACTTGTAATGCATAAATCTTAGCACTTAAAACATGTGAACAACACCTTGAACACATTCAAAATAGAGATTCACGGAATTAAGAAGATTTGGCACGGTTCATATGCAGCACATCAAGAACATATATGAAGAATTACAAAAACAAGCTAAAGAAGAAAATTAAACGGTGAATTTGTCATAATTTTCTAGGAATTTTAGATCTAGGAATTTTTCAACATGAAAACTCAAATTCAAGATGAAGACAACTCAAGGAACATGTGAAGAACTCAAACAAGTTCATACAACACGGATTAACACAAAAAATTGAAGAGAAAACGCAAACTCAAAGTAAGGAAAATTCAAACCGGATAGGATGCTCCAATTGAAGTAGAACAAGCTCTAGATACCAAATTTGATGCAATCCTCAAGGAGAATAGCATAGAAGTCACGGATCTTCATGCTTCAATGGAGACTTAGGTATTTAGGAAGAAGAAGCTTGCGCCTCAAGGAGAAAAGAAATGGAGAAAACGGATTAGAAGAGAAATGGAAGAGCCATGGCAAGTACCAATAAGCTTGAGGTGGAACCGCCACAATGGAGTAAGGAAGCCATTGATGAGATTTAAGGTTCTTCACAAGAACACAAGAGGGAAAACACTCTCAATTTTCTGAATTCAATTCTCAATTAATCAAAAAGTGTATGAATTACAAAGGGAATCCTATTTATACTACTAAGGTGTGGTGCTTAGCTTGCTATGGAAGGAACTAATGTCCACCCTTGGATTAGATTCTAATCTAATGGCTATGAAGGGAAGCTTGTGGTGGAAGCTTGATTAGCTTGGAGGACAAGGATCAATCTTCCACCCTTGGATGTAGATCCTCACCCAACGGTTATGGCATCAAGCTTGCACTCCAAGCTTTTAAGCTTAGCCCTTAGATTAGTATCCTCATCTAATGGTCATGGTGTCAAGCTTGCACTCCAAGCTTCTAAGCTTAATCCTTGGATTAGAATCCTATCTAAGGGTAACTAATTATTTGTTTATTACAATTTTAGGCTCAAATTAAATCCTTAAAACAATTACATAATTGAAAGAAAACTACTAATAAGCCTAAACATTAAAACATTTCGCTGAAAATTCCTGGAAGCATTCCAACGCTAACTTCAAGCTCATTTTCCAACTAGTTGAAGTTCGAACTGGGTTTTGGTGTCTTCATAGCTTTTGTAGCCCTTGAAGTCTTCTTTAGTTTGGCACCAAGAACGCCTCAATTGGACTTGTTTAGCTCGAGTTATGATCGAAATACTGAAACAGGTCAGATGCAAACAGCGAATTTTATTAGAAGCCCAAAATTGAAAAGTAAGGTTGGAGATTTTGGTTGAGCTTTTGGAGATGGTCCTCCATCACCTTCCCCCACTTAGAGGGATTGAGCATCAAATAGATCTAGTACCCGATGCACCTTTACCCAACCGGCCTACATATAGGAGTTCTCCTCAAGAGACTCATGAGATGCAAAGGCAAGTTGAGGATTTGATGAGTAAAGGTTGGGTCAAGGAAAGCTTGTCTCCTTGTGCTTCATCGGTTATTTTAGTGCCTAAGAAGGAGGGAACTTGGAGGATGTGTACCGATTGTAGAGCCATTAACAATATTACTATAAGGTATAGACATCCCATTCCTAGGCTAGATGACTTGCTTGATGAGCTACATAGAGCTAAAATATTCTCCAAGGTTGATCTTAAAAGTGGCTATCACCAAATTAGAATGAGAGAAGGTGATGAGTGGAAAACCGCTTTTAAGACCAAGTTTGGACTATATGAGTGGCTTGTCATGCCCTTTGGCTTATCAAATGCACCTAGCACTTTTATGAGATTAATGAATCATGTGCTTAGAGAGTTTCTAGGGAAATTTGTTGTGGTATATTTTGATGATATTTTGATTTATAGCAAATCTTTCTTAGAACATCTAACACACTTGAAGCTTGTTTTGAAAGTGCTTAGGGAACAACAATTGTATGCCAACAAAGAGAAGTGCACCTTTGCCACCAATCAAGTTATATTCCTCGGTTTTGTGGTGAGTGAGCAAGGTGTGCAAGTAGATGAAAGCAAAATAAAGGTAATCCAATAGTGGCCGAGACCCACCAATGCAAGGGAAGTAAGATCTTTTCATGGTTTAGCTAGTTTTTATAGGAGGTTTGTTAAAGATTTTAGTACTATTGCTTCACCTCTTAATGAATTAGTTAAAAAGGATTCTACTTTTATGATGTAGGAACATCTAGAAGAGTTACTAGAAGCATGCAAAGGAAACTAGAAGAGGAGGTGGGAAGACTCCAAGCACAAGAAGATAGTATAGGACCTAGTACTTGTAGTTTACTTGTAAATTCTTTTGAAACATAACTAAGTCCTATGTTGTAATAGCTTTAGGGAATACTTGGGCTTAAGCCCGTGGGTTTTCATAGGCCCAAGGCCTAAGGCTCCATCTAATCCTACGCATGCCACACTCCTAAGTCAAGCCACACAAGAATTTAAAAATTGAATAAAATCATTTTTTGTTCTAAAAACTTGTGTGAGCTTGAAAACCTTCTTAAACAAGGAGGGAGCCTTTAATTAAGCTTTGGATCCATGCCTAAGCTTAATCAAAGATCTCCACCCTTGATTAAGAAAGGTAGAGGATTGATGACATGGCACATCACATGGTCTTAAGGAGGAGACAAGAAGGAGACAAGGAGGGGACAAGACCATGTGAAGGCCATGTGCTTCCTAACAACCAACTAACCACTTGGGTTACTTGGCTTGCAAGGAAGCTCCACGGATTGGTTGAGCCCTAACCGTGATTAGTGGCTCCCAACCGTGGTTAAAGGCTACTTAGCTTGCAAGGCAAGCTAAGATTACTTGGAGCCCAAGCTTTTGCAACCTATAAATACCCTAAGCTTCTCCTTTGTAAAGAACTTTTGAGAAATGAAAATAGCTTTTAGCTTTTGAGAGAATTTTCTCTTGTTCCCTTAGGGAAGACCTTGAATCTTATCAATGGCTTCTTCAACCATTGTGGCGGTTCCTCCTAGGCTTATAGGAGTTCTTCTCCTTGGCGCCATCTTCATTCCTTTCTAATCCATTTTCTACTTTGATTTCTTGAACCTAAAACCACAAACAACTAAACCGAACCATTTCTTCTTTGCTTCTTTGGATTGATGCGTGGTTGAAGGCAAGTGTGGGCAATTTGGAGCTTTCAAGGATCCTTTTCCAAGTGTGGCTTCATCATTTTATTTGGGGTCAAGCTCAAGAACATGCTTTCAATCTACTTAAAGAGAAGCTTACACATGCACCTATTCTTGCTTTACCTAACTTTACTTGTTCTTTTGAAGTAGAATGTGATGCTTCTAACTTAGGAGTTGGAGCCATGTTGATGCAAGAAGGGCACCCCATTGCTTACTTTAGTGAGAAGCTCAAGGGTGCTCAACTCAACTACTCCACCTATGATAAGGAGATGTATGCACTTGTGAGGGCTTTCCAAGTGTGGCAACACTATCTTCTTCCCAAGGAGTTTGTGGTGCACACCGATCATGAAGCTCTCGAACATATCAAAGGACAAGGCAAGCTAAGCAAGAGGCATGCAAGATGGGTAGAATTCCTTGAAACCTTTCCTTACATGATTAAATACAAGAAAGGTAGTACTAACGTGGTAGCCGATGCTCTTAGTAGAAGATTTAATTTGATATGCATGTTAGAAATTAAGATGCTAGGATTTGATCACATCAAGGAATTATATGCATGTGATGATGATTTTGGCCGAATGTGGCCTTTGTGTGCTAATGGTGCTCATGAAGAATTCTTTAGGCAAGATGGATACCTTTTTAAGGGTAAATGCTTGTATGTGCCTAAGAGTTCTTTGAGAGAGTTATTAGCATGTGAGGCACATGAAGGTGGAATTATGGGCCATTTTGGCATTGATAAGACTTTGGCTACTTTGAAGGAACATTTCTATTAGCCTAGCATGAAGAAGCTAGTGCACCGAGTGGTTTCTAGGTGTGTTACATGCCATAAAGCCAAGTCTAAATCAATAAATCATGGTTTATATTCTCCTTTGCCAATTCCTACCTCTTCTTGGATTGATATATCTATGGATTTTGTGCTAGGACTTCCTAGGACCAAGAGAGGTATGGATGTTATCTTTGTGGTAGTGTGTATATTCTCTAAGATGGCACATTTTATAGCATGCCACAAGGTAGATGATGCACCTCACATAGCCGATCTCTTCTTTAGAGAAGTGGTAAGACTCCATGGCATGCCCAAATCTATTGTTAGTGATAGGGATTCTAAGTTCCTAAGTCACTTTTGGAGAAGCCTATGGAGCAAGCTTGGCACAAAGCTCTTATTCTCCACCACTTGCCACCCCCAAACGGATGGACAAACCGAAGTGGTGAATAGAACTTTGGGCCAACTTTTGAGAAGTTTTGTGAGAGGAAATATTAAATCATGGGAGGAGTGTTTGCCACATATTGAGTTTGCTTATAATAGAGTTGTCAATTCTACCACACTTCACTCTCCTTTTGAAATTGTGTATGGTTTTAATCCTCTTACTCCACTTGATTTAACTCCTTTACCTATTGATATTGTAATGGACTGTGAGGGTACAAACAAGGCCAACAAGGTGAAGGCCTTACATGCTAAGGTGAGGGAGCAAATTGAAAGAAAGAATGCTAAGGTGGCCGAATATATCAACAAGAAGAGAAAGGATGTTCAATTCAATGTTGGTGATTTGGTGTGGTTGAATTTGAGGAAGGAGAGGTTTCCTAATCTTAGGAAATCTAAGCTCTTACCAAGAGGGGATGGACCCTTCAAAATCTTAAAGAGACTTGGACCTAATGCTTATTCTCTTGATCTTCCTACTTCTTATTTAGGTAGTAATTCATTTAATGTAAGTGACTTATCTATATGTGATGTAGGTGGTGATGGAAGCAACTTGGGGACAAGTTTGCCTCAAGAAGGAGGGATTGATGGAGGACCATCTCCAAACATGAGGATAACAAGGGCTATGCAAAGAAGACTAGAAGCTCAAGTTGAGGAAGAGTTGACCAAGTCAAAGTCAACAAGTCATGGTCAAAGTCAAAGTCAATGGTCAAGTCGTCCAAGTCAACAATTTGGGCAAAAGAAGCCTTGTAATCTTCTTATTAGTTTGTAATTAGTTTAGGCTTAATTTTGTGTAAGCTTGGACCTACATTTGAATTGTGATTTTCGGCCAAGCATTGCTAATTGCATTTGGACATGTTGACTTTTGGTTAATTGGTCAAAGCCTCTTAGAATTGGGCTCAAAAGTCTTATGACCACTAAGCAAGTATAATACACTCTCTTAAAAGAGAGTGAGTGGATTAGGAGAGAGAATTAGTGGAATTACCACTAACTTAACTTGAATTTCCACCACTTGATTATTCCATAATCAAAGGTGCAAATTCAAGTCAAGTTTTTAAATGTTGACTCTCATCTAAGAAGGTATTCTAGCCTTTGGATTTACTTCTAATCCAAGGCATAGAATTCCATCTTGATTAATCCATGATCATCACATGCTTAGGAGAGTTTTGAGCCTCTTGATCTCATTAACTCTAGATCCTTCTTGAATTGATCAAGTGAAGGGAGCCTAGCATCACTTGATCAATCCATCAAGGATCCTAAGGCTAAGAAGGACTCATGGCTAAGGCACCAAGGCATCCATATAACTTAGGTAAATTCTCATTGTAAGACACTTTTGAATTGAATGAAATAGAATTTCTAAGACTTGTGTCTTGAGAAAAGGTAGTGCTCTCCTAGGGTTTCTTCAAAGAACCTTGAATCTTATCTTGATCCATGACTCAAGTGGCGATTCATCACTTAGCTTATTGATTCCTAGAATCATGGCGCTACCACCCTTCTAGATCTTCATCCATTTTTGATTTCATTCTTCTTTGGTGCCAAACGGAAACACTATCCATTTCTTAGCCTATTCCACAAGCTTGTCTTAATTTGTGAGTGAGGATCACTTGGTGAATTGAAGTGGAGTCTACTTCATAGCTTCATGGATTTGCATCAATATGCTACCACTTTACCTTCTTGCATCAATACTCCTCCTAAACCCATTTTGGATGCATCACAATATAGTACAAAAGGTTTTTTGGGATCAGGTAAGGTCAATATTGGGGCAGTGGTCAATCTTTCCTTAAGAGTTTGAAAACTATCCTCACATCCGGTGGTCCAAATAAATGCTTGATTCTTTCGGGTCAAGGTATTCAAAGGTAAGGCTATTTTAGAAAAATCTTTAATAAATCTCCTATAATATCCTGCTAATCCTAGAAAACTCCTAATCTCTGTTACAATTATAGGTTTTCCCCACTCCAAAACAGACTATACCTTAGAGGGATCTACAGATATTCCTCCTTGAGTTATTACATGACCTAAAAAACTGATTTTCTCCCTCCAAAATTCACACTTAGATAATTTAGCAAACAGTTGTCTGTCCTTTAAGATTTGCAATACTATTTCTAAGTGTTTAGTGTGATCTTCCCTAGTTTTACTGTACACTAAGATGTCATCAATGAATACAATTACAAATTGATCAAGATAAGGGTGAAAAATTTGGTTCATGTAATCCATGAATACTGCAGGAGCATTAGTCACTCCAAAAGGCATAACTAAATATTCATAATGCCCATAACGAGTACTGAAAGTAGTTTTTGGAATGTCCTCGGATTTTACCCTAATCTGGTGATATCCTGATCTTAAATCAATCTTACTAAAAATACATGCTCCTTTTAATTGATCCATAAGATTATCAATCCTAGGCAGTGGATATTTATTCTTAATAGTTACTTTATTTAATTAACTATAATCTATACACATTCTCATGGTTCCATCTTTTTTCTTTACTAACAAAACTGGAGCTCCCCATGGTGATACGCTAGGTCTTACAAACTGTTTACTTAACAATTCTTCAATTTGTTTCTTAACTTCAGCTAATTCTACAAAAGACATTCTATATGGTGCTATGGAAATTGATCCTGTTCCTGGGATTAAATCAATGGAAAATTCAACTTCTCTTTCAGGAGGTAACTTATCTACTTCTTGAAATACCTCAACAAAATCTTTTACTACAGGCACACTACTCACCTCATTTTCAGATTTAGTTTCATTAGCGGTGATCATGTATACTTGGTTATTATTTTCCCTTAAAGATTTTAAAACCTTATTTATGGAAATAATTTCAACATCCCTACTCACCTTTGGGTTTTGAAAAATAATTGTTTTGTCAAAGCAATTCAATAAAACATGATTAGTGGGCAACCAATCCATACCTAGAACAACATCAATTTGCTGAAGGGGTAAACAAATCAAATCGACATAGAAAGTTTTATCACAAATCTTTATTTCACAGTTTAGACATATATCTGATGTTATAACTGAAGTACCAGTTGGAGTATTTACTTCTAATTTAAAGTTTAATGAAGACACAGAAAGTTTTAATTTTTGTACACAAGAATATGACACAAAAGAATGAGTAGCACCAGAATCAAATAACACAATTAAAGGGATTTCACTTATGAAGCATTTACCTCGAATTAAAGGTTCTGATAAAGTCTCAGTTCCATTAAGAGAAAAGATTCTTTCTTGAGCTTTTTGTTTTTCAGGTTAATTTCCTTGCATGTTTCCTTTTGCTGGACAGTCTTTTGCTAGATGTCCCTTTATGTTACACTTGTAGCAGAAGGTACATGATGAAGCATAGCGTCCCAATTCTCCACACTTAAAACACTTGACGTTAACAGGATTAGATTCATGATTTCTCATAGAAGCTTTAGAGAAATTCCCAGAAGGACGTTCTCTAACTCCTTGAGAAGCTTGGTATGGTTTCCCTTTATTTTGAAACCCAAATCTTTTATTTTTAATAGGTCCTCCAATGTTTTTATTTTTATAATATACAGCTCTAGCACGAGAATCCTCATCATATATTCTACACATATTTACAAATACTGGAAATTGGTGAATACCTTGATAATTTATAGCCTGTTTTATTTCAGGACGTAGGTCATTTAAAAATTTAACACATTTAGACCTTTCACCATCTTTTCCATGGTAGTGTGCGGAATATCTGACTAGATCCTCAAACTTGACCACATATTCAGCAACTGTTAAGTTCCCTTGTTTTAATTCCAAAAACTCCATTTCTTTTTTATTTCTTATATCTTCAAGAAAATATTTTTCTAAAAATAATTCTTTAAATTCTTCCCATTTTATTGTTTCTCCTTCCGTTGCTACATACTGACAGGTATTTTCCCACCAATACTCTGCCTGCTCCACTAACATATGAGTTGCGAAAATTACCTTTTTATCTTCGCTACATCCCATTACCCGGAAGATTTTTTCAATCTCCCTTAGCCAGCGTTGAGCACCTTCAGGATCATATCCACCTCCAAAAATAGGCGGATTATTCTTCTGAAAACGCTCAAGGCCGCAATATTCAGTTTGCTCATTGTTGTTCCTACTCTGATTTCCAATTGCTTGGGCAAGATTTTCAAGTGCCTCAGCAATTGCTCTATTGTTTCTTCCTGCCATCTATTACAGAAAAATATTACTCAAAATTTATCATCAAACATTTATACATTAAACAACATTATTTTTACATTTCTACATTCCTAATATGCTTACATATTTGATATTCATACTTATTAACTTATTTCACATATTCCTACCTACCAATTATTTATTTTTACTTTTATTTTCCACATTTATTTATTTTACATATTTTACATTAAAAGTTACTTTAGTCCCTTAACCTACTCCATCATACTTGGATCACCTGGATCATAAAGTCCCATAGTTCTTTCATTGATAAACCCAAAACGATTAATTCCTGGTCCCTCAGGAACTTCCCAAATAACTTCAGGAATTCCAAACTCAAAAACGTCCTCCATATAAGTGGAAACAGGGAAGGGTTCTTCTGTGCCAAAGTAAATCTTCCATTCTTGAAGACGTCTCAAACTTCTACCTCCAGGAATCCAATCTTCCGGCATCCAAATAATTTCAGATTTTTCTTGAGTGATAACTGGAAAACCCGGATTTTCATCGATATAGGTTTGGTACTTTGTAAAACTGTAATATATATATTGGTTCTTGTCCTCATCAAACATGCAGGTGGCAGAATGATCAACAACATAGAAGGTGAAATTAATAATTAAATTCATGATCCAAAAAAAAAAAATCATAATAAGTTAGAGAATATTTCTCCAAAATTTCACAAAATATTTTTTCTCCTAATCTTACTACTTTATCACAGAATACACAATAAAATCATGGTTAGCTCAAAGTTCACAAGTTTTAGAAAACATACTGCTCTGATACCAACCTTGTGACACCCCGTCTTGTCGTCACTAAAATACTTGAAGAGGTTTCCTTCCTTTAAATTTCTTTGAATGAAAATTTTAAAACACTATATTTCCAAAGAAAATGACACCATCATAAGTCTTAACATAAACATACATCAAATATTATTCACAAAACGTTACAAGAGTACGTAATATTGTGATAACTATAATATACACTTTATTCACAAAAATCCTCATGTTAGCTATCCTTCCTTCACATCTCCAAATAGAATTATCCTGTTAATCTGCTCCCTCAAATAAAATTTAAGATCATCACAGGTGTCAAACCACAGACACAAACACGCAAGGGTAAGTTCCAAAATCTAAATAACAATACATAACATATAAAAATATCAATAATAATACATATCATACTCACATAAATAAATAATGAATTATGACTAAATGAAATTTCTATATGATGCATGCTCCAACCTCAACTCCCAAAAATATGCAATGTGGTACCATATCAGATAATACGACATCATCATCGTAAAACTTACCGACCAGTTGGAATTCCACAATGGTGCACAGAATCTCATAAACAAACATGTGATCATCATGAGTTAAATGAATTCTCACCATAAAAATCCCCCAAGTCTAGCATCACGCCTAGATGCACGGATTAAATTTATTATCTGCACCTCTAACCGAGGTCACCTCTTTTGAGGCATGTATGAAAGAATGAAATCTTATCCTCCTTTTTCAAAATATCAAATAAAAAAATAAAATACCAACTAATGGGTATTACAAGACCAATCTATAATTATATCACACGTTACTGATTGATAATTTATAGTCCCAACCGTCAAAATTCACACCACAAGTCATCAAAGTGCATAATATAACAATTAATCACCATCTCAAACATCATCCAAAACTATAGAATAGGTCATCCAAGTTCAAAGAAAAGATATTCAAACACAATCCAAATCATCATCAAATTCCACCACACAAAACATCATAGTTCAAAGCATAAGAAAATTAACCGTTATAAATTTAGAATTTTAACGTTTTTAATTATTAGGTGACTTTTAATTACTTTTAGTTGCTGCCCATTCTATTTTAGTAATTGATACATCTTGGTCAAAAGGTTTTAAGGTTCAAAACAACTGAAAACCATGTTAAACATCCTTTAGAAATAAATTTTCAAATTACTCTTTAAAACCGTTAAAAATCTTCATAACATTAGAGAGTCTTAGGGAAAGCTTGAACTAAAAATTATTTGATCAGACAATTCAAATTTTATTTTACATATAATAGAGTACCTTATAACATTATTATGATATAACGCATGAATTCAAAGTTATGCATGTATATAATATCCCCCCAAGAAAATTTGAAATAAGTAATAAACTTATAAGTTTCAAGTAAGGTGGCAGAGCCTCCTAGTTAGAATCTTATAATTTTATTCAAAAAATAAGTTTTCATATAAAGATTAAAATAGAAAAGAGTTTAGACACTTTAAAACACAAAATTTCACAAAGTTTAGTAATTTAGAACCTTTAGAAACTTTGAAAACCTAAAGAATTTGAAAACTTTCCTTACCTTGATTTCTTTTAGTTACTCTTTGGAAGACTTTGAGAAAGCTTTTGAAGGTTGAAATGGATTGGTATCACTGTTCTCTCAAACTTACTTGAAGAAGGTTAGGGTGAAAGGTGAAGAAATTTTCCAAAGACACTTGAAATGGTGCAAAAGGTGCTAACTGTTTTTTTCTTTTTTTTTTTTAATTTGAAAGCAAAGAGGATGTGGGTGATTTTGGGCAAGTAAGTCACGTTTTTGAATGTGAAAAACTGCCCACACCTTGCTGTATTTATAGTTGAAAAAAATTAATAAAATAAGCATGTAACTAGTTGGTTAGATAAAATTGGTTTCCTTAAGTATTAGTTACTTTAAAAGTAACTAAGTCATTAAATGCATGAGATAAGGCTTATCTTATCTTCATTTAATGTTTTCTTATCTTATCTTCAATTTGACTCTTTCTTCCTTCATGGCGCATGGCAATTTGTGAGGTGTGATGACTGAAAGGTTTCCAAATGTCAAAATTTTACAAATTGTCATAATTTGCTAAAAATTACTAAATTTTATTAGTTTAGAAATCTTTGAATGGTTAACGTGGGTTTCTTTCTATGCCCACCTGGACATCTTCCTTTCATCTTTTTCATTCATAGTTAATTATTTTACAATTAAGAAACACTAATTGTACATAAATCCATGTAATAGCAATTTAAAAATTAAAGTTTTATAATGATTTTAAATGCTAATCTCTCTTCTAAATTTTTATGATTCTAATTCCATTCTTCAAATATCATATTTGATTATACCATAATTAAGACAAAATTATAAAGATTCTAAAAATTATTGTTCCCTAATTTTATGGTTCACAGATTGTTTTATATAAATTTTCTAGATGTTTTCTGTATTTTATTTACTGAAAATTTGTTATACAGTGTTTCTTTATGTGAAGCTTATATTATTAAAGAGAACACTAATTTTTGTTTATAATATTTTCAGGAACATGTTCAGTGTAGCATAACTAGAGATCATTAACCACCATTTCACTTCATCAACCACCATTTTCCATCTTTAACTATCTCGGTCGCCTTTCTGGTGTGTGCACGACCCGATTTCCAAGTGATCTTGAAATAGTAGCTGCAACAAAGTATGTTCTTCAAAATTATGATGAAGTGCAACCGATTTTAAAGTGTGTTCTCTCATATAGTTCACTAAATGTTCAACTTGACAAATTCAAGTTCTGCATTAGTATTAAACTCCTACTTTTTGCTACAGTCTATATATTGAGATACTATTGTTTTCAATACCTCGAATTAGTGATGGAGAGATAGATGAAAGGATCACTACTGAAATTCCTATATGGTTTCAAGAATTTATAAGTTGGTGTTCGTGAAAATTAATTAATAATATTGTTTTGCTAATCTTAATTTCATGTAACATAGGTTCATAATCCAAACAATGGGGTGCGTGATCCTTTTTTAAAGGACATTTCATGGGGACCAAAAAGAATTTTACAAATATGGCCTATTTATTTTATTAATGGGTATAAGTTTCACACACAATCTTGGTGTCAACATAGATCTACATCTAATAGTGGTGTATGCATCAAGGGAACTGATTATGGTAGTTTTGAGAGTGATTTTTATGGCATAATTGAAGAAATTGTATAGTTAGAATATATGGGGTTGCCTAATAAGAATATAGTGTTATTTACGTGTGAATGGTATGACCCAAACATTAATCGTGGCGTAAAGATTCATAAGGAGTATGGGCTTGTTGAGATTGATACAAGAACATGGTATGATAAGTATGATCCATTCATATTTTCACAACAAGTAATACAAGTGTATTATGTGCATTTTCCTGCAAACCATGATAAGGCTATTTGGGTAGCCATCATAAAAACAAACAAGGATAACAACTGATGATCTTATTATTGAAGTTAACCAAGTCAACATTAACAATGATGAACTTCAAAGTCTAAGGGACAATCAAGTTGTACATGAAGAGATTAATATATCATTTATCAATCAAGACTTTACTAATAATGAAATTGAAGAGGAAGAGGACAACGATGAAGATGACACATTAAGGGATGAACATGAATCTTATGATGATTTCTCTTATTAAACTAAATTTGTAATGTGGTAGTTCTTTAAATTATGTATGACTTATGTAGTCATATGTTTTTTGCTTACTAATTTTGTTTAAAATTACAGGTTTTGTTATGTGTACATGTTTATAGCTTGTTAGAGGTACTTTAAATTTTGTGAATGTTCATGTTGTATAACAATGCATATATCTTGCTCTTTATATTCTATTTTCCTACCAACATCTACCACAAAGTTTTAATAGTATACTTTTTTACATGACTATGGATATTTGAGGTATATTCCATGTATATATACCTGGAGGTCGTGGTTCGAGGGGTAGAAGTAGCAGTAGCAGAGGTCGTGGTGGAGGTCAGTAATTAACTTAGCCATCTAGTGCTTCCCTGGATGTTGAAGAATCTCTTCGTTTAAGTGAGCAACAAAGTACGCAATTTCTACATGAATGCATCACAACTTTCAAGGAAGCCCCCAAACCTAGGGACATAGATCCATCAGATGGCAAGATATAGATCTATCATGATAAAGACACGTAAGTATTAATTATTTTCAATACTTATTCTTACATATTTTTCAAATGAAATCACTTGGATGTAAAATTAATACCTATGACTTCCTTAAAATTTCAGGTTTATTTCAGTTTTTCAAACGGTCACACGTATTAAAAGCGTCATTCAATCAAAATATGACAGACCAATGTATAATTGGGGCACAACTCCTCTAGAAGTTAAGGAACTGTGGTTTAGAGAGTGGAAGGTTAATCTAAAATTTTTTTATCGTTTCATATATATATATATATATATATAAATTCTGGCATAATTAATAATTTGCATTATTTTGTTACAGAAACCTTTCATGTGGCTACTGATACATGAATCGAAAATTATGGATAACTGGAACCAAAAGTGTTCGGATCACCTTCGAGCAATAATGTCTAAAATTAGGACGGCGAATGTGCCTCAAGGTAAAAAGTTTTCTTTTATACCAGACCCTATTTTTGAACAGTTAAAAGAAGCTTGGTATGCATATTCTTTTAAACAAAAATATCATATTCCTAAAATAAACCGAGCCTCTCAAAAAAGTACAATACACGGTTGTGGTATCATCCCTGCATCTGAACATCGAAGGTGAATGGTCAGTAACCAATTTATTGACTATTTGAATTTTAAATTATATCTTAAATTACCCATTGATTTTAAAATATAAATTGTAGAGTCAAGAATCTGGTAAAAAGCCTCCATTGCTTGAGTTGTTTATGCGAACTCATAAGAAGAAGGGATCAAATGATATTATTGTTCAAAGACCAGGTGAGACAGTTGTAAGTGTCTACAATTTGAACTTTTTAGCTAGAAAACTAGTTTTAAGGATTATATATTTTATAATTAGGATTGTTTCTTGGTTGACGGTGATTATGTTTTTGCAGGAGGCTTATAATAAATTGAAACAATGTAAGTATCTCCAGGGCTCAACCAAATGTCGTCAACCCCACCATCAGCAACATTAGTTGAACCCTGGAAAGACTTATCTTGTTTCAATTTATTATAAGTCTCTTGCTAAAACATAATCACCGCCAACCAAGAAATAACCCAAATTATAAAATATATAACCCTTAAAACTAGTCTTCTAGCTAAAAAGTTCAAATAGAAGACACTTACAATTGTCTAACATGATTTTTTATCAATAAATTCATTTGATCCCTTCATCTTATGAGTTCACATAAAAAACTCAAACATTGAAGGCTCTTTACTAGATTCTTGACTTTGCAATTTATATTTTAAAACCAATGGCTAATCTAAGAAATTAGGTACTGACCATTCTCCTTCGATGTTCAAATGCAGGGATGCTACCACAATTGTGTATTATACTTTTTGCAGAGGCTTAGTTTACTTTAAAAATATGTTGTTTTTTTTTAAAAGAATTTGCATTCCAAAAACAGACCCTTGTCATGAACTGATTTTTCTTTTTTTGACAGAGAACAGTTGAGGAAAAGGGATGGATGGACTACGACCAGGGCCAAATTGTGTTCAAAGTTTAGTCTGTTTTTAGAACATTCAATGCTCTCTAGAGTTTCTTACTGCAAACCATCTGGCTTCAAAACCAGCACACATTCTCTCAACCCAGGAATGTTCATCAACAATTTTAGCTGGTTTATTTTCTCCTCAACATAATTGGAAGAAGAAATGGGTTCCCAACGTATATCTTTTGAAGATTTCTTTTCCTTCACTAGTCTACTTTGGCAAACCAGGACAGCTTCAAAAGAAAGTTTCAAAATGATATACGTTGGGAACCCAATTCTCCTTCCAATTGTGTTGAGGAGAAAATAAACCAGCTAAAATTGTTGATGAATCCATTTGTTCATGTTCACAAAGGTATCATTCTTGAGAAAGACATTCATGGGTTGAGAGAATGTGTGCTGGTTTTGAAGCCAGATGGTTTGCAGCAAGAAACTCTAGAGAGCATTGAATGTTCTCAAAACGGACTGAACTTTGAACACAAGTTGGCCCTAGTCTTAGTGTATCCATCCCTTTTCTTCAACTGTTCTCTGTCAAAAACAAGGTCTGGTATCCAAGCAGGTTTTTTACCTTGACGCATATTCACCCTCCTAATTTTAGACGTTACTGCTCGAAGGCGATCCGAACACTTTTGGTTCCAATTATCCATAATCTTCGATTCATGTGTAAGTAGCCACCTGAAAGGTTTCTGTAACAAAATAATGGAAATTATTAACTACACAAAAGTGTATATATATATATATATATATATATATATATATATATATAATGATAAAAAAATTTCAAATTAATCTTCCACTCTCCAAACCACAGTTCCTTAACTTCTAGAGGAGTTGTGCTCTAATTATACATTGGTCTATCATATTTTGATTGAATGACACTTTTCATACGTCTAATCATTTGAACAAGTGAAATAAACTTGAAACTTTAGAGAAGTCATAGGTATTAATTTTTCATTCAAACAATTTCATTTGAAAAATATGTAAGAAAAACTATTGAAAATAATTCATTCTTACGTGTCTTTATCAAGATAGATTCATATCTTGCTATCTGATGAATCTATTTCCCTAGGTTTATGGGCTTCCCCAACAATTGTTATGTCTTCATGTAGAAATTGTGTACTTTGTTTCTTACTTAAAAGAGGAGATTCTTCAACATCCAGGGAAGCACTAGATGGTCGGGTTATTGATCGACCTTCACCACAACCTCTGCTACTGCTATTTCTACCCCTCAAACCACGACCTCCACTTGTGATAAGTGCTAGATTATACATGTTTTCCTAGGTGTTTTCAGTCCATTTTCATTCATTTTTACTGGGTTTAGTTATAGTTTAGATAAGAAAACAGTAAAAGTATCATGTTTGTTTATTGTTAGTCCTTGATTTGGTGTTTTGTTAGTTTTATAGGTATTTCTTGTGTTTTTAAGTCATTTTAATCCCTTTTCTTGTTATGTGTAGGATCATTGAAGGAATGAAGAGGAGATAAGAGCAAGGAATGGATTGAATGCTAGAATTGAAGCTTGGAATGAAAGCTCCTAGATCTGAGATGAAGACTTGGAGTGCAAGCCATCAAGAAGAAGGGAAATTGAAGCCCAAGTCATGGAAGCATCAGAATTTTGCGCCAGGGCGCAAACCAGGGCCAAGCCAGGGCCCAAATCTTCACCCCTTTGCTGTCAGGATGCGCCTGGGCGCAAACCAGGGCCAAGCCAGGCGCAAATCTTCACCCCTTTGCTGTCAGGATGCGCCAGGGCGCAAACTAGGGCAAAGCCAGGCACAAATCACTCTTCTTTTGCTGTCAATTTGCGCCCAGGCGCAAAACATGCTTATGGGAGGCGCAAATCTTCATTCTTTTCTGCCAAATTGCGTCAGGGCGCAATTCAAGCTCAACCAGGGCGCAAATTCACCTTTCATTGCTGATAAGGTGCGCCCAGGCGCAAAACATGTTTATGAGGAGGCGCAAATCATCTTGCTTCTCTGGAGAGATGCGCCGCGACGCAAAACTATATGAAGGGGGGCGCAAATATTGCAGTATAAATAGATCTTTGGGCGCGAAAATTAGGGAGAGTGGAATCTTATCTTCTTCTGCACGCTTCTTCTCGAAATTCTCTCTTCTCCATCTCATTCCTCTCCTCCTCCACCAAACCGAGAAGATCTTTGAAGCTTGTGAGCTTGTGGAAGCAAGAATCAAGCATTCATGGAGTCAATCTTGTGTTTGAATTTCTTTTATCTTCTTTCTTCTCTCATTTCCATGTTAGGCTAGATCCCTAGGTTAGGGATGGGGATTTTGATTCTGCAACTCTTGTAATGATTTCCTCATGTTAATTCAAGTGTAATTTCTTTCAATTGATTGATCTCTTCTTGCTTATTGCTAATTCTTGAGGTTAATTCATGAAATTCAAATAGATAATAGGAATATTGGTGTTTGGAGTGGATTGAACTGTTCCTTAAGGATTTGTTTCTCGTTTCAATTATACAATTGGAAGATTGATAGTTGAATTAGGAGAGGAAGTAAATCACTATAGCTATGCATGAGTCTAGGGATAGAACTTGTATGCTATGAGATGTTAGGAATTCATCTGTTTCGCTTCTTGAATTACTTTCTATCTTCATCTAAGGGATTAGAGATTATAGGAGCAATTCAAAGGGACTAAAGACCTAGGAATAGGATTAGTCTTCGGTATCACGAATTCTATCTCTAATTGATTGATTTCTGTTGAATTGACATAGGAAGTATTGTTACTTGAGGAAAGAATTAATTGAACCATTTCCCTAACCTTCTCCATTATCCTGTTTAGAAACTTAAACATTTACTTGTTTTCCTTAATTGTTTTACAGTGTATTGCGTTATTTTAGATAATCGTTTAGTTTCACACAAATGTCTAATTCACTGGTTCGTCTTAATAGTAAAGCATGTTAAGTAATTGGTAACTCATTAACTAGTCTCTGTGGTTCGACAACCTTTACTCACTTTTTCTAAACTTGTAACGATCGGTACACTTGCCGTAGTGTGACTGAAATAAAAGTCAACAACTTGACATCTTTTAGGTCAAACATGAAACAAAGAAGTTTTGTATACCAACAACTTGATATGTTTAATTCATGTGTAGTATATGCAAAGCATTGACATGAAAATAAGAGATACAAGAAAAGTTAGGGTGAGTTCACCGGTTAATCTTTACACATCAATGCCTAAATAAATTGTTAAACATAATTTGAAACTCAGTCTAGCTAGATCCCCTAAGTTTATTAACCTAGATTTTCTTAGACCAACAAAACACTAAATCACTAAGAAAATTAGGAAGGAAGTGCTCTCGGTATATATACATGCAATATGATGAGCAAAATATATGCATTGTTATAAAACATGAACATTCACAAAATTTAAAGTACTTCCAACAAGCTATAAACATGCACACATAACGAACACCAACTTACAAATTCTTGAAACAATATAGGAAATTTAGAAGCGATCCTTTCATTTTTCTCTCGACCACTAATTCAAGGTGTTGAAAACATTATTCTTCCACGCGAACTTTATTCTTAACTTTTTTTTTTAAAGTACGAAAAAACCTATATCAAAACAATGTATTAAAATTTGATACGTTAATGATACAACTAGAAGTTAATCAACTACCAAAATGACATCATTTTATCTATATATATATAGTTGGAATATGATAATATAACATCCATCTTTTTTCTTGCTACATTATTGTTATAGCTACCTACTCCACTTCGTTATCCAAAATTTATAATGTAGCACACACCCCATCTTACATGGACCCAATATGTTAGGCAATCTCTCCTTAAGAATTTCTCTAATATTGCACCAACTATTTTCATAACTTTTTCACACAAACATGTGTGTTTGTCTATCTGTCTGCAATGTCATCTTCAGCCTTTGTATATCATGTAGTTTTTCATCTCCATATCAAGCCACTAAATCTTTTTTAGATCTTTCTCCCAATACTAATCTCATTTATTTATCTTTCTACAAGACTAGTTATCATTCCTTTCACGGACAAAGATTCACAACTTTAAAAGAGGGAAACATAAAATAGACTAAACACATCATTAAAAATAATTTTTCTAATATTCCACATTTTATTTTCAGCTGATTTTCCTATAGGTTAAAAAAAATAATTTGAATAGAAGTGTATGAATTGTATACAAGTGTAAGTATAAATAATCTACAAAATAATTTTTTAATTGGACACTCAATGAGTGTTTGACACTCCCAACAACCCGAAACCCCACAGCAGAGCCATTTGACTTGTCGCCGTAGTCAAAACTAATTTATAACTCATAAATAATGAAGAAATAATTGCAACAAAGACTAAAAAACTACATGATATTCAATGACTAAAATCCATACTTGCATTAGACAGATGATGACAAGCTTATGAAAGCCTTTTTACCAAAATTTGTCTTCTAATGGCAGAGTTCCCTAATAAAAATATTGCAATAAATACAAGTATGCAAAAAGATGATAAAAATAAAAAACGTATATCTAAAATTAATTACAATTTATTCTTTTGTTATGGGACAGATTAGAAACCAATTAAAAAAGCAATAAAGGTAAAAAGCAGAACCAAAATAACAGAATTCATAATTTGCACAAATATAAGTAACTTGTCTTGTCAATTAGGATAGAAAGCATTGACACGAAGAAGATTAAATAAATAAATATGTGGTTGACACTAATTATATGCATTGAGTGGTGGGGTTTGATATTGCCTGGATGGCCTTTTTAGAATCCCAAGCGATGCACTGTAATCCAACCAAAAAAAGAAGAAGCTTGAGACATAGTAATTATATTGAAGGAATGTAATAGAACAACAATCAACAAAAGAAAGTGGATACCCAATATTATGTTCATAATTACTTTTGCAAGTGAAATACCTCCTAGCTCCAATACACTAAGAGGATACAAGAATTATAACCTAAAGAAAATTGCTATTTTTTCTTTATATCATTTTCGGCATCACTAACCTATCTAGAATTACCTTGAAAGAACTAAAAGAGATGATGGCATCAAGTGATTCAGAGTTAAATCAACCTAGCCTGTACAGATAGGTTGATTAATTTAGAATAAAAAAAATCAAGTAGCCTTTGATATTCAAAATTCTGGACTTAAATTGAACACAAATAATCCTAAATTATTATCAACACTAAACCTGTTGGCATATTTCTTCGACAGAAAACAGCCCCAGCATATCCCCTCTCTCTACAATTTTCCTGAAGTTCATCATTTGAAAGAGAATCCACACCTTTTGATAAGAGCATGACACCTAAATTAAAGGATTGAAACAATAACAATAAGAGATTCATAGGATTAATGTCTTTCTATAATAACATGTATGCAGCTATTCAAAAGAATTTGGAACCAGAGTAGTGAGACTTCACGCCCAATGTACACTCTTTTATATACAATCTCCAACTAACGAAGAAAATTTATCTTATAGTTATTAGAAAATTTCCAATAACTATTAGATACCTCAGAATCATGACCGTTGGCAACAATAAACAAACAACCCAATCACACGAACCAAAGGATGAAATATTTTGCTGGATACATAACAAGAAGCAAACATTGAAGCAGTCACACAAGTATGAAAGCAATGATCAATTAAACGAGGAGTTCGTCAATATTACCAATTATTCTCATTTCTGCAACTACCTTTCCTATTGTTTCGTCAAATTGCTCTCTAAAGCAAGGATCCTGCCCTAAACTCTACCCTATGCATAGAACAAGACATATTTTCAAACATAAGAAGATATTCAACCAAGATTTGAATCCTACTTGGCAACGAGGGAAGCTCTAGTTAAGTGAAACCGCGAAAGAGTGAGAACGAAAAGGGGAATCGGGACGAGAGAGCGAGAACGATCACAATCCATTGAATCTTACCTTTCTGCAAAGTTTTCACAACAACTAAGAATAGTTTCAACAAACACTTGTTCAAGCACCTGTTAAAGGGAAAAATCACAAATCTAAAATCAAATATAAACCCTAATAACTTTAAGTTAAACCATCAGAATGAAACTGAATTACTTAATCTTCTAAATTCTTTTATCAACACACTTGAATATATCATCACAAAGAGAAGGAGAATTCAATTGCTTACCTTCTTTAAAAGAGAACGACCACAAGAAGAAGGAAGAATAAAGAACAGAGCAGGACGTGGAAGGAGAATGGAGAACAGAGCACGACAAGAAAGAAAGGTTGGAGTGAGACGACAAGAAAGAGCAATTGCTTTGGTTTAGGTTTAGAAATACACAGTGTATTTATATATTTAATTTTGGATTCTTGTTTCTCTCTCTTACTTTAAAAACGTCTTGACTACTTAGTCTTTTCTTTTTTACTAATTAAACTGAAATAACATTAAATTTTAGTTAATAAATTATTGTTAAAATTTTTTCCACAAAGTTTAATTAACCAGACTCCCTTCTACTTTTAATAATTTTGTTTTAAAAAATATGTCATAAAAAATAAATTCATTAAATTTACCATCAGTATGGCTAAGCAGATTCATTCAAACTTATAATAAATCCACACTGCATAAGAAATGATATATAAATGATTTTAATAAAATTTTATTGACCAGATTCCTTACCACTATTAATAAATTCATAAAAAAAATACATTAAATTAAATTCATTAAATTTATTCAAACTTATAATAAATCCACACCTCATTAGAATATATATATATATATATATATATATATATATATATAAAATGATAATTTAATAAAGTTTAATTGACCAGATTCCCTTCCACTCCTAATAAATTCATTACAAAAATTTAACATAAAACTTAAAAATTTAACATTTTGATTGACTAGATTTATCCAAATTTCTAATAAATTTGCACTTCACTAGAAAATATATAAAAATAATGATTTTAATAATGTTTGATGCTTCCCTTCCACTTTTAATTAATTCATTAAAAAAATATAATAAAAAAATTAAATTCATAGAATTCACCAAAACATATTGGTTGACTAGATTCATTCAAACTTCTAATAGATTCACACTTCATTCAAAAAATATATATAAAAAATGATTTTACTTTGTAAATCTAAAATCCATTTTGTAAGACTTTTATAATATTAGTAATCAAAATCAACAAATTTATCACAATACTTTATGATTAGTTGATTCTGAAAAAAAAATAAATTATCACAACACTTTACACTTGTGCTGCACAATCTCCTTCTCAAAAAATTAATTAAATAAAAAGATATTATTTTGTTAAAAATTTTATTTATCGCAATAAAATTAATATTTTTAACAGTTTGAGGTTTTAAAATTTAGGATCCTTTCAAAAAAATGAATTACAAATATTATAAGAAAATATTTAATATATTGAACTAAAAAAATTGACTACTCTTTTTGAATGAAATATTGAAAAAACAATTTTTGAATAAATATGACTGTATTTTTAATTAAATAAACTAGCTAGTCAACATTAAATATTTTTAATTATTAATCAAATGAATTCAAATCAAATTTAAAAAATCAAATTTTCATTTATATATTTTAATATTAAAAACACACATGCATATATTAAAATGTATTCAAATATGTTTAAATATTTATTTGATATCAATTTTTTTATGTACATAAACTCAAATGTGGGCATGTGTACATGTTACAATAACCTGTTAATTAAATAATTCAGAAATATATTCTTAATTATCTTAAATATGAAATATATTATATTAACTATATATGGTAGTCGATATTTTTTATGTTACACAAAATTTATAGAAAAAGAAAAGAAAAGAACATATGAGATACATATGTGCATATATCAAGGTCGATTAATTAGGGGTGTTAATTAAGAATCTTCAACCAATACCTATTATATAATAATTTGTGTTCGTTTCATCAAATAGGTCTACATAAGTCATAATAATTTATATCCATTAATTCAATGATTTAGAGATAGATTTATATCAAAATTAAATATAAAATATAGTGATTATATAAATTTCGCATCATTATTATGATTTTTTTAATAAAATAAAAAATAAAACCTCTATATATTGTTTTGATAACCAAATTATTTTTTCTAATTAACTGATTCATAAATGTATTTTCATATTAATTAGTATTATCTTCAATACACAGTAGAATGATTATTTTTAACTAAAGGTTATAATAATTAAATACTCTTAAAACTACACTTTGTAATAATTTAATATTTTTAATATATAAATAATATTTTTTATTTATGATAAATATTTGAATTAAATTTTTTAATAATTGATAATTTGTTTTAAAAATTTAATGAAATAAAATTTAAAACAAAGTTAAAATATGAATTAAAAAAATTAAAATTTTAGAATATTTTCTAAAACTACTATCTTTGAATAAAAATTCTAAAACCGTTTTCGTTTAGAATAGTTTATGAAATCCATTTTTGTAGTTATTATATTTTGAAATCACTTTAATAATTTCATAATTATATTAAATTTATATTTTGTATATGAAAGATGAAAAGTAAAACGAGAATGTGAGAGGTTAAATAAGTTAAAACTGTGGTTTTATAAAAAGGAAACACTTCTTTCTTCCGGTGACCTTGAATAAAACTTTTAAATACGCAAGATACTTTAAAAAGAAGTGAAAGAACAAGCTCTAAACAATACCTGAGAAAATTAACATGTTTATTATAGTTAAAGATTTTTCGAGTGATTTTTTTAATTTTCTTAAATTGATCTTAAAAACCCTTCGAGTACCGGAGCATGTTTATAGAAACCTTTAAAATATATCCAAACAAAAGCATAAAAAAAATAATCTAAGTCATAAAATGCTCAAAATCTCATTCTTCAATATTTTAAGATAAAAAATTGGAATGAAAAGAGAAAGCCACCAGATTGGTTGAGATGTCCTAAAGGTAAGGAGGTGGCACAAATTGAGGCTAAAATAATGAGGTGGAGATAGGGACGAAGGAGGTTGTTGTGGCAATTAAGGTTGTTATTATAGAAGAGAAAAAATATAAGTTGTGTGAGTGTTTGCATACCTTAAAGAACTTGTGCTAACCGTTTAGTGAGTCTTGCATCAAATCAAGTCTAACTTCATGGATTCAGAAAAATTGTCCAAAGTAGCAAAGTAGTCTCATGGATTGAGAAATAATCATTGTATATTGTCATCATAGATTATTATTATGTACTTCAAATTTTAAATACATAAACATTATTTTTTTATTATGACTCTTCTAAAATAATTACTCAATATTTGTCAATGGGTTTACTAATCAATGATTAAGAATATACTTTTTCTTTACGTACATCCTCAGACTTTAAAGGAGTTAAAATTATAAAATAAAGCCTCTAATAATTTATAATATTTAAAAGAACTTTGTATACTTATAAAAGTTGAAAATATTAATTTCACATAAACTTTCCATCAAATAATTAGAAAATAGTTTGTTTAAAAAACACATCATTAAAATGAATTTTATCATTCGCATATTTTTTGTAGGTCCAAAATTAAACTTCATCGTTGTGCTGATTTCACTAAACCATATGTCATCCTCAGTTAGGTAAAGAATTAAACCCAACAAGCGTTTCCAACAATAAAACGTAGAGACGGTGTTCCAATATCAGCCTAACAATAGGTGGCAGGATAAACAGTGTTGTCCTTAGGGTTTGGGATTGGAATTGGTTCTGGCAGAACGACAGAGGGAGCATAAACGGAATTGATGCGAAAGAGATTGGGAGGGTGCGAAAAAATTGAGATTGGGACTGGTTCTGGCGAAGCGGCAGCGGGAGCGGAAGTGAAATTGATGTAGGTGAAAGAGAATGGAAGGATGCAAAAAGATTGGAATTGTGCGAGAAGATTAATAGGAGACTGAGAAAACAAGGAGATTGAGAGGGTGTGACGTGTGAGAAGATTGAGAGGCGGCAAAGGAAATGAAGTAAAACTAGGGTTTCAACTTTTAACACTTTAAATAGTGCGGGCTTGCGAGTCGCCCCGCGGACCCCGCAGGTTGTGCGGTGTGGGCTTTCATGGACTACACCACTAAATTTTTCTGAAAAAACTGATCGAAACTCGTGTGGATTGCATGGTCCGCGGGCCAGTCCATGGACTTCAACCCACATACCCACCCCTAGATAAACCCAACAACAAACCTATCAAACAATCCCCAACAACAGGGCACAAACAATTTTAGAATAGGCTCTGATACTATGTTAGAAAGGTGGGTTATGAGTCTAACTCAACGCTACAAACCGGTTTATAAGGTGAGAATTGTTCAACGTTTATATTTTTGCAACAGACCATGTCTTTAGGTGATGTGTGATCTCTAACAAAATCATCCTTTAATTATAACTTTTGGTGTGAGACACTAAATCAAATATTGTGCGTGTTTCTTTGGTTTAAGAATATTTTGTTATTTGTTGTAAAGATGGGGTTACTTATTTTTTATGGGTACTGATTGCTCGAATACAAGTGGTCAGTATACCTCCTGCATCCCTTGCTACGACAAGTATACCACAGCCGTCAAGTAATAAGTATTTAGAGAACAAGGTTGTCGATCCCACGAGGATAAACAATTAGATTTTATCTTTATTTTAATTCTATTATTTAGAAAGAGAGAAGGTTGTTGGGAGTTTGTTAGGTTGTTGAGAAAGCAATGATTAAAGGAGAGAAGTAAGCAGTAGAAGAGGAAAGTAATGATAATTTTAGAACGATTGGGATCCTGATTTCACCACTAATTTCCCCTCAATATTTTCCTCTCTTGTTATTCAAATATAATTGATTGTTTGGGTCAGATTCCTAACCTCGTGACCATCCCTCTCTGGATCACCCACGCCGCCTAGGTTAACTAGATTAATTAATCTCTTAAATTAATAATAAGTTAATTACGGATTTAGATCTGTGAATCTAGGGGAAAACTTAGGTGTGTCCACATTAACACCTACTCTTATATCTAGGACTCTAGCGCAATAATGGTTTAATTCTTCGGTACTACTTAGGCTTACTTTGTAAGAGTTTCCCTAGATTTACTTATGAATTTGTTAGTCATCAATAGACAAATAACATTAAGCGTAGAAGAATAAACACCCAAACATACACTGAATAACATCGAGTATTATAATAGGGAATAAATTAGGGTTACATCGTTCTCCCAATCAAAAATAAATTTACTTCATGCTAATAAGGGGAACAACACAAGCATAAAAACAAAGATAATACATGGTGGTCGATTTCTAAGAAGTCGAGTGATCATTGCGTCTCCTTCCGTAGCCACTAGGGTTTCTAGAGTCGGTCGTGGTCTGGAAGGTTGTCGTCTCTAGAACCTTAGGAGGATTAGGTCAAGAAGTCGTCCCTTTTGCTGATAGTAACTTGTGCATATATAACCTTCGTTAGTGGACTTTAGCCTTTTGCAAGCCCAACTCGCTCGAGATATATACTAGCTCGCGCAAGCTCGTATGCGAGATAAAAGTCAGCTCACGTGAGCTCTGATAGTCCATTTTATATACATTTTCTTTACTTTGTTTTTGGTTTATTTAGCTTTTATATGTGTCATATTTTGGTAGTTTAACGTATATTTTTGTTAGAGGTATATTTTAGTACTACTAGTAAATAATAGCTAATTTCCATAAGTTTTTATGTTTTTATACTGATTCTTGTGCATGCTGTATCTAGAGCTCCTGAATTCTGATTTGGACATTCTTGGTGTGCTTGAAAAGGCTAGAGAGAGTTCTACATTTCTTATGTTGAGGCCAAATCCCAGTTCATCCGTCTCCTGGCCCAAATTTGCCTCATAAACTTTCGGCCCAATACTTTGTTTTCAATTTTAATTATGAAGTCTTTAATTTTATTAATCAATGTATTTTCAGAGTTTTTAGTAGAATGAGTTGGACCTTTTACTTCTGATTATGGAGGCCCATTTTAATTGTCTTAAGTGCATTGAGGGAAGACTCCTTTTTTCTTTTTTCTTTTCTTTTTTACTTTTTCTTTTGGCCGGAGATGAAGATAAGGAAAAAGGGGACTTCTAAATAAATATAAAAAAAAATCGAAATGCACCTTTCAGATTCTCTCTTCTCTGTTTTCTTTTCTTTTATGCTCCCAATTTTCATATTCTCACTTTCTCTTCACAACATTGAATGCTACAACAATTAAATTCGGTCTTTGATTTTGATTCCGCCAATTTCCAATTCTGCGACAATTTTCTGGTTTAATATACATTTTTGTTCTATTAATCTGTTCTTAGTTATGTTGGACCTAAAGCTTGATGATGCTTTGGTGTCTCTCTTAGTGTTTTTGATTTTCATGTAATGTAATTTTGGTTTTCTTAGTTGGAATGTATCTAAGAGTTTTCTATGTATTGAGTGTTTAGACTAGGCATGTATGTGTTGTTCTTTGTTTGGATGCCCTAGAGAGTCTTGCAATCTTGTGTGATTTCTCATGTGTCAAGTGTTTGATTTCCCTCTTTAAAACAGTTTGAAAAACCTTTGGTAACCAACTGAGGTAATAGATTACCAACAGTAGGTAATAGATTACCAACAGTAGGTAACAAAGTGTGGAAATCCACTTGTTGCTTAATTTCACCCTAGATGCACTCCGAATTGGTTCTTCATGTCTTCATGAGTTTTGTAGCTCTATCAATCCTCTTTCATTTGCAACAAACCAGAGCTCAAAACAATATCTGTAGAAGAAGTTATGCCAATTTTGGTGAAAGTGCTCAAGCAGGTGCGCCCAGGGGCAACCAGAAGCATTTTTCACTGCAGTAATCGATTACCAACAGTGGTAATCGATTACCACAGGCAAAAATCACCAGAATGCATTCTTCTTTGGTGTAATCGATTACCATAAGGCTGTAATCGATTACCATGAGCAAGTAATCGATTACCATGAACCAGTAATCGATTACCTCAAGTAAAAATCACCCAGAATGAATTTCATCTCGGCAGTAATCGATTACCACGAGCTGTAATCGATTACCACCGCAGAGAATGTTTAAAAGTTGCCTGAAATGAGTTTTCTAACATCCCAATTGATTCCCCACTTGTTCTAATCATTTTTAAACTCCAGAAAGTCAATTTTTGAGGCTCCAACGTTCTGAAATTAAATGCTCCAACGTTCAGAAGATTTGAGGCTCCAATTGTTTGAAATTTGAGGTTCCAAATGTCAACAATTGAGGCTCCATCTGCATCTATAAATGGAGGCCATTTTGAAAAACTAATACAGAGTTTTTGGTACAGATTTGAAAACACTCTTGAAAGACTTGAAATCTATTTTCAAAAAAACCTATACACTTTCAAATCCTCTCTAAGAGAGTTTATCATTTTCTTCAAGAGAAATCTCTAATAACTTCAAAGAGTTCTTGAAAGAGTTTTGAGAAAAGGCAACTATATTCATTCTACTGATTGGGTGGTATTCAAAGTTCTATTAAATTGTGATCAGAATCTACACTCCAGGTGTTTTCTAAACTGATCTTTTGTTTATCTATTTGATTGTTGAGTTATTACTCTAGGAGAAAAGTTTTCTCTGGATAGAGTAAGAGTATTTGAGAAGTGTTTTCTCAAAGGTTTGATCTTGGGTGTTCCAAGATCAGTGAAGAACAGTTCTTTGAGTTAAAGAACTGGTTTGTGTGTTTTGATTTCGTTTTTGTGTTGCTTGTTGCAGAGTGAATGTAAAAGAACACAAAAGAGATCATTTGATAGTGGAAAACCAATTGCAACAGTTGTTGGATTGGGACTGGATGTAGGCGATTGGTGAACCGTTATAAATCACTTGCGCACTCTTCTTCTTCCTTACACTCATTACCATTTACCTTACACTGCTATTATCATTGTTAAATTCTGCAAGTTGTTTGGTAACTGAATTGGTAATTAACTCAGTAATTAACTTGGTAATCAACTTAAACTGGAAAGGGTAGATAAATACATTGTATAAACTGAAAATTGATTACAAACTTGATTTTGATTATTCCTTTGTTATTTCTGCTGCATAAACTTGAATATACTCTGTTTGAATCAAAAGGAATTCGAAACTCACAAAAATAGGCCAAAGTGAACTAGAATCTATTCACCCCCCCTCTAGATTCACTCTTAAGGACCATCAATTGGTATCAGAGCTACTTCTAGTAAGTTGCTCTAGAATTTGATCCATAATGGCCAGTAATCAATTACCATTTGCTGAAGGTGCTTCTATTAACAGACCTCCTCTGTTTTGTGGAGATAACTATCCATTTTGGAAAGTAAGAATGAAAATCTTTATGGAGTCTGTACATAGAAACATTTGGCAAGCTGTTGTAACTGATTTCAAAATTCCCGCACACATAGTTGATGGAAAAGAGATTGAAAAACCATTTGATAAGTGGGAACAAGAGGAAATTAAGAGAGCTGAAAATGATTCTAAAGCTTTAAACATTATACATTCTGCTCTTAACTCTGATGAATTTTTTAGAATTTCTGCTTGTACAACAGCAAAAGAAGCTTGGGAGCTTATCATGGTAACTCATGAAGGTACAACGGAAGTACGAAGGGCAAGGAAGAATACCTTGATCCAAGAGTATGAAACCTTCAGAATGTTGTAAGGAGAGTCCATAATGGAGATGCAGAAACGGTTCATACACATCATCAATCATCTCAAGGGACTTGGCAAAAGCTTCGTAGAAGAAGAAGTGAATGTCAAGATTCTAAAATCTCTAAATAGAAAATGGCAATCCACTGTGACAGCCATAACTGAGTCAAAGAATCTTGCTGCAATCACAAGTGCAGAACTATTTGGCAAGCTTAGAGAGTATGAGATGGATATGACTCGCATGGCAGATGAGGAACTGAAGGACAAAGGAGCCAAAGGAATTTCTTTCAAAGCGGAGCATACTGAAACTGAATCTGAATATGAATCCTCTGAAGAAGAAAACATGAAACATATAGTAAGAAATTTCAAGAAGTTCCTAATGAAGAACAGTGAGAAGAAAAGGTTCAACAATGTTAAGAAGGACTTCAAAAGAAGTGAGAGTTCATCTTCAAAGGTGACTTGTTATGAGTGTGGCAAAGTTGGTCACTACAAGTTTGAGTGCCCCAACATGAGGAAAGCCAACTGCAATGAGCCTAAGAGATCCGAACATGAGGAAAAGTCCAAGAAGGACAAATTCAGAAAGAAGAAAGCATATATAGCTTGGGAAGAGAATGATTCCTCAACTTCTAGTGAGAGCGATAATGAAGAAGCAAATTTGTGTCTCATGGCAAATCCAACATCCGATGATGAGGTAAGTGATTCTGATTCATCTACTTGTGATTATGATGAATTACATGCTGCTTTTTGTGATTTGTATAAAGAAGCCAAAAGATTAAGAAAATTGAACAAAGTTTTGAAAAACAAAATTACTGATTTAGAAAATGATATTTCTGTTTTAAAAACTAATGTTCAAAATCTGGAAAAAGAAAATAATAACTTGAAACTACCCTGTTCAAAGTGTAAGTCATTTGATGCCTCTTTGAAAAACAATAATAAGAAGTTCTCGCATTTAAACAAACTAGCAATAATAGAACTTTCCCATGCAGTTATTGTATGAAATCTGGACACACCTCTTATAATTGCATGATTAGGAAGAAAGGAATATCTTGTGGTTTGTTTAAGTGGGTTAAGAAAGTTAAACTTGATGATGCTAACATGGCTGGACCCAAGAGAAGATGGGTACCAAAAGCAAAGTAAACTTTCTTATGTAGGTATGCTTGAGAGCCAAACAACTAACAATTGGAATTGTGGAAAAATTGGTATTTTGGACAATGGCTGCTCAAGATATGTGATTGATGAAAAGATCAAACTTATCTCCTTCAAAACAAAAGAATGTGATTCTCCAAAGGATGGATGAAATGGAAGCAACAACGACTTGATATGTTTTGTTTGTCCATTCTTATCTCTATTCTCTATATTTGATTATAATTCTCTCTATTTTTTGATTTTGATATACCAAATAGGGGGAGAAGTATAAGGTGTTAGATGAGAGAAGTATAAGTTGCTAGAGTTTATAGAATATTGTTGATAGGGGGAGAAAGGAGTAAGTAGAAATTTGTGAATCTGCAATGCTTCTCTATCTATTGCAGGATTCTTAGAAGATCAAAACATCCTAAAAACTCCTAGGAAAACCTTGGTTGATATTTGGTACATCAAAACCAAAAAGGGGGAGATTGTTGGACCTAAAGCTTGATGATGCTTTGGTGTCAAAACAATATCTGTAGAAGAAGTTATGCCAATTTTGGTGAAAGTGCTCAAGCAGGTGCGCCCAGGGGCAACCAGAAGCATTTTTCACTGCAGTAATCGATTACCAACAATGGTAATCGATTACCACAGGCAAAAATCACCAGAATGCATTCTTCTTTGGTGTAATCGATTACCATAAGGCTGTAATCGATTACCATGAGCAAGTAATCGATTACCATGAACCAGTAATCGATTACCTCAAGTAAAAATCACCCAGAATGAATTTCATCTCGGCAGTAATCGATTACCACGAGCTGTAATCGATTACCACCGCAGAGAATGTTTAAAAGTTGCCTGAAATGAGTTTTCTAACATCCCAATTGATTCCCCACTTGTTCTAATCATTTTTAAACTCCAGAAAGTCAATTTTTGAGGCTCCAACGTTCTGAAATTAAATGCTCCAACGTTCAGAAGATTTGAGGCTCCAATTGTTTGAAATTTGAGGTTCCAAATGTCAACAATTGAGGCTCCATCTGCATCTATAAATGGAGGCCATTTTGAAAAACTAATACAGAGTTTTTGGTACAGATTTGAAAACACTCTTGAAAGACTTGAAATCTATTTTCAAAAAAACCTATACACTTTCAAATCCTCTCTAAGAGAGTTTATCATTTTCTTCAAGAGAAATCTCTAATAACTTCAAAGAGTTCTTGAAAGAGTTTTGAGAAAAGGCAACTATATTCATTCTACTGATTGGGTGGTATTCAAAGTTCTATTAAATTGTGATCAGAATCTACACTCCAGGTGTTTTCTAAACTGATCTTTTGTTTATCTATTTGATTGTTGAGTTATTACTCTAGGAGAAAAGTTTTCTCTGGATAGAGTAAGAGTATTTGAGAAGTGTTTTCTCAAAGGTTTGATCTTGGGTGTTCCAAGATCAGTGAAGAATAGTTCTTTGAGTTAAAGAACTAGTTTGGGTGTTTTGATTTCGTTTTTGTGTTGCTTGTTGTAGAGTGAATGTAAAAGAACACAAAAGGGATCATTTGATAGTGGAAAATCACTGTGCACTCTTCTTCTTCCTTACACTCATTACCATTTACCTTACACTGCTATTATCATTGTTAAATTCTGCAAGTTGTTTGGTAACTGAATTGGTAATTAACTCAGTAATTAACTTGGTAATCAACTTAAACTGGAAAGGGTAGATAAATACATTGTATAAACTACAAATTGATTACAAACTTGATTTTGATTATTCCTTTGTTATTTCTGCTGCATAAACTTGAATATACTCTGTTTGAATCAAAAGGAATTCGAAACTTACAAAAATAGGCCAAAGTGAACTAGAATCTATTCACCCCCCTCTAGATTCACTCTTAATTGAAAAATATATAGAAAAAAATGATTTTAATAAAGTTTGATTGATCAGATTTCCTTCCACTTTTAATAAATTCATTAAAAGAATATAACATAAAAATTTAATTTATTGAATCTACCAAAACATTTTGGTTGACTAGGTTCATTCAAACTTCCAATTAATTCACACTTCTGAGAAAATATATAAAAAAATTGATTTTAATAAAGTGTGATTGACCACATTTTCTTCCACAGTTAATAAATTAATTAAAAATATTACAAAAAATTAAATTCATTTAATTTATCAAAACATTTTGATTGACCAAGTTCATTTAAATTTCTAAAAAGTTCACACTTTATTAGAAAATATATAGAAATGAAAAATAATTTTAGTTTCATAGACCAGATTCCCTTCCACTTTTAATAAATTAATTAAGAAATATTACTAAAGATTAAATTCATTAATTTTGCTAAAACATTTTGGTTTACCAGATTCATTGAAACTTCTAATAGATTCACACTTCATTAAATTATATATATATATATATATATATATATATATATATATATATATATATATATATATAATCTTACATTCTAAACCATATAAATTCAATTTTGTATGATTTTTAAAATATTAGTAATCAAAATCAACAAATTTATCGCAATACTTTATGAATAGTTTATTGTGAAAAAAAAAACAAAAAACTTTACACTCATGCTGCACAATCTAATATTACCCCAAGATTCACAGGTAAAAACCCTAATTGACTTAGTATTAAATAAAGAGATTAATTAATCTAGTTAATCTAGACGACGTGGTTGATCCTTAGAGGGACTGTCACGGGTAAGAATCTGATCCAACCAAGAGATTCTAATTTGAGTAACATAGAGCAGAATACTAACGGAATTAGTAGTGAAATTGGGATGTCAATCGTTATTAATTATTACTTATTTTTCTTCTAAATCTTGCCTTCTCAACAAACTCTGAACAACCTACAAAATAATAGAATTAAGGAAATTAAAGGAAATTTCACATGACATGGAATATTACAGTTTCTGTGTATAGTTTAATTTCACATTACAATGAGGGGTTTTATTTGGTTCAATTTCGATTATTTCTGTTTGCAATTAAATGCGCAATCTTCATTACTAAGCATTCATACAATTTGTTATTATCTTTTTTAGGAATAGAAGTCAAAGTGGCTATGGATGATCCGCTTTCTGTATAATATAGAAGATGTGTTCATTATAAAACAACCTGGATTAAGAAGTGTTGTACAAAGAAGGAACAACTATGAATTGAGTTAATTTTTGGGAAGCCGCAATGATGGAAAATGTCTTCATTGTTTTAAATTTATATGTTAACTACGAACATAGCTAGATTGGTCTTTCAAATAATTTTTGTGCGGTGTGCAAATAATGTTTGAATTATGGTACATTAATTATTGACAATGTATAGATTAAAATTTCAATGATAGTATATAAACTCTTCACAGTGTATAGATGACTCTCATGTTGTTTTGGTTATATTCTGGTTTATTATATGACTATCCCAATATTTATTTTACCATTCCACTAAAATTAGGTATGTCCTTTGGTCAAACTAAGTGAAGTAGCCAAATTAGTTCATTAACCAGCCCAATTATTTATTTTTGACTATAAATAGGGTAATGGTTATTCAATCAACAAATTGAGTCATTTGTATTCATTGATTTATATATAACTTAGAAATATTATTTAATTGACCTTTCAAAATATACGAAAATCGAGTTATTTTTTTGTCAATAGTCTTGATTGCAAGGCAAAATTTTTCTAACTTGGGCGGTTAATATCTTCATTGTTAATAAAATTAATTTTAAGCCATCAAATGTAAGATATGAACTCAAATCTAAATTATATATTTTTATTGAAAACATATTTTCATTAGAAAGTACTAGAATTGGATGTCTAACTTTCAACGAGATTTTTTTATACTATCAAATTTCTAATCTTTCAAATTGTCTCCATAAAAGGTATAAATATTTTCCACAAAAATGAACTGATATAGTTGGTTAATATAATATAAATGAATGCTAAATTTTGTAACATAAATAACAAGTAGGTGGCAATGTAGGTATCTCTAAATAAGAAATATACTAAGTACAATTGGACTGGATGGGTTCATAAAAATAAAATGAACAAAAATGACATCGCCTTAAAAATATGATCCTTTAGTACTCTGGCAAACTTTAGCAAAGGTTCTTCTCCCACAACTTTCTGAGACATGTTTTCCGCTTTAATATCATAAAAAAACATATATGTTGAACAAATAATAGAAAACAAAGACAAGTTGTCTATAGAAATTGTTAATTCATCTTTGCTTAAATTATAAAATATACCAAAGAAAAAAAATTAATTTATTTATCTTCCTAAATACCATTGATCACTAGAAATAGATTTAAACACGAACAATGTGAATATACTTACTCTTAAATACCGTCTAATTTCCAACATACTTTTGCAATAGAAGCATCATTTAGTCTAATTCCCAACATACTTTTGCAATAGAAGCATCATTTTACTAAATACAGGAAATGCCAAATACATACCAATTTAATCATTTTAATGCCAATAGATAATAAAGCTTCCTATAAATTGAAAACATCAGAACTTAACATAAATTTCATTAAAAAAGATTGATCTAGTTCAAATACAAATTGAATCATACCTTTTCTTTTGAAGCCATGATTGTTGCTGAGTTTGTTGACGAGACAAGCTCTGGTAGTCAAATAGTTAAATAATTATAAAATTATATTTATGTCATAATTAAATAATTATGAATAAATTTTGAGGCACTTACAAAATTGGGATTCGAGGATTGTACTTCAACTTCAAAGTGATAGATATCATGTAACATCAATATAAAATTTTAAGCATTGTACATTAAGGGAAAATATCACAATAATTTGTTTCCTGCAATGAAAACTTTACTACTTTATACATAAAGATAGACTTTTAAAGGATTTCAAAACTCGCTTACTTTCATGTTACAATACATACATTGAAAAAATGACATTTAAAAGCAATAAAAGTATGATACCGAAACTCATTGGTCTCAATTTAGAATTGTATCCATTAGCTTTCAAGAGTTTCTCCAGTAAAATACTATTTTTAAAACTAATCTCCTATATTTTGCATGACATATTCCTTGTATAGCCCCAATTAAAATATGCATTCCACAAAAAATCAACATAACTTTACTCTATAAGAGAATTACACATATTAAGTAAAGAAGTGAATAGGCTAAGACTTAAAGTGTTAAGACCAAACCAAGAACCCTCTAAGAATACAATAATTGTTACAAGCTAGCTTGGAAGGAAGCTTGAATTTGGCCCAATCTTCATTCTCCAATTGGATCTCCACGGTTAGGATAGGAATGGCGGAAGTAATACAAGATTCAATGACTCAAGGACTTAGAAGAAAAGAGAAAATGGAAGAAGAAGAGAAGATGGTGACGCCATGCATAAGCAATAAGTCAAGAGGAAGAATCGCCACAAGGATAAGCATCCATTGATAAGACTCAATGTTCTAAGAAGAAACCCAAGAGAGAACTCTCTCAAAGATAGCTCAAGCTATTCTTAATTCATAAAATGATCAAAGATCCTTCACACATTGAAAATGCACCTACATATACTAAAGGCTGCTAAGGCAAATCGGATGGCATGCTATCCATTGGATCAATGCTTGATCAACGTATGGAAAGCCTTCACTTAAGGCACCTCACACGGTTCAAGCATTGGCCATTGGATGAGCAAAACAATCAAGGGCCACGGTGCTAACTAGAGGAGGCATGAGACATGTGACATCAAGTTCCATTCTTAGCCTCTTGATTAAGTCTTGGATCATTTAGTTGAAATTCACTCTTGAGTGGTGTGAAACATGTGACTCAATTATGAATTGTCAACCTTTTGATGGAAACTTTGATCAAGGATTAAGAATCAATCATGCATCATGCTTACCTTGCCTTTGGACGGATTCAAGCTAGGCCATTTGATTTGGATCAAATCAAATGGTTAAGCTTGAATTAGAGTTAGTGGAAATTCCACTACTTTGCGTCCAAACTCTCTCCACTCTCTCCCAAGGAGAGTGTGCGCCACTCTCTCCCATTTGCCTTGCCAAATTGGTCCAAAAAAAGAGTTACTAGGCCGTGAGCTACATGCTCCAAGTTATGGCCAATTCCTACTTAAATGCCTAAGGAAAACTATTTCAAAACTTGAAGAAAATTACAAGGTTTAAAATTAAGATTAAAGTCTTCAAGAGTTGACTGTTGACTTTGACTTGTGGTCAACAGTAGACTTTGAGTTGACTGTTGACTTTAACCTCTAGTTAACTCTTCTTAAATTTGCTCTTGAATCTTCTTGAGCATGGACCTTGTAATCCTTCTTCCTTGAGCTTCCATTGGTGGTGTTGAGTAAGAATTCCAACTTTGTATTCTCAAATATTTTCCAAGGTATAATGCCATGAGATTCTTTTGTGTCACAAAAAGTGTTGTGCAAATTAGAATTAATTTGAGAAGTAAAAGGCAAGGAAGTCTCCCTTTTTGATAATGCATAATCTTCAAGTACTCCTTTCCCTCTTCCCAAGTGACTCCATGGTTCCTTTATGCATAACTTCTCACTTGGTCCTAGAACACAATACTTCTTGAGAGTGAAACTCTTATCTCTCTCACAAGGTGCCTTTGGTCTTTCAAAAGATGTGGAAGTTTGTAATTTGCCTTCCTTCTTAAATTCTTCCATCAACCTATATGAACAATCAATATCATGAAAATAATAGTTAGTAGGCACAATTAAAAATTCCACACTTCTAAATTCAAGAATTTTCCAAGGTTCAATGTCATAAGATTCTAGTGTAGGGTATGGAATATCATTTTTATAACAAGAGAGAGGAATAGTGAGTGATAAAGATTTTTCCTCAAAGGGGAACTCAAACTCTATGGGTATTTCCTTCTCTTCATAGTGTTTGTTCCAAGGCTCACTTATGCACAACTCTTCACTAGGCACCAAAACAAATGAATTTTTATCAAGATGGTCATAAGAAATTTCACAAAGGTCTTTAAGTGTCTTTCTTTCTACATCTTCATACAAGAGATTGTTAATATCCTCTTCATAGTCATCCTTTGGAACCATACCTACAATATTGTCAAAATAAGAATCAAGAGTTTCAAATGAAGGGTTAGCACAATCAAGTAAAGAATCATTTTTCTCCTTCATTTGTTTTTCCATCAACTCTATTTCCTTAATTTCTTTTTCCCTCAATTCTTTTTCTCTTAATTCTTTCTCTTTTAGCTTCTTTTCTCTCAAATATTTTTCTTTCAACTCTTTTTCTCTCCTCTTATACTTAGTTTCTTTTCTCTCATACTCTTCTCTAATCCTTTTCTCCTCTTATACTTAGTTGTTGACTTTGACCTCTAGTCAACTCTTCTTGAATTTGCTCTTGAATCTTCTTGAGCATGGACCTTGTAATCCTTCTTCCTTGAGCTTCCAATGGTGGTGTTGAGGATGGTCCTCCATCAGTACTGTACTCAATTTTTCCCAAAAATTTTCTACTACAAGAGCTACTCAATTTTCACTCTAATTTTTCTTCAATCTTCTTTTCTTGTATTTTCTTTTCTTGAATTTTTCTTTGACTCTTTTCTTTGAATATTTTCTCTTGCTCTTTTCTTTTCTTTTGTTTTTCTATATTTTTCTCATGGCTATTCTTTGCTGGACAGTCCAAGAATAGGCTTAATTACTCAAGCAAGTCAAGTCAAACTTTGATAACAAACAAGATAATGCATGGTAGTGGTAACTTGAACTTATAATGAGCAATGCATATAGTAATAACACATATAAGCACTAATCAAGCCACATAAGATGCAAGGAATTAAAATTCCAGCAAGGAGACTCAAAATACATATTGTGAAAATTCATCAAACACATGGGGGCTATCAACTAGAATGTGTCTAGCATGTAAAATAGGCCATGTATGATCAACCAAGAGTGTCAGAACATCTCATCTATGTATTGGACAGCCAAGACACACAACAAAACTCCAATAAAAATTCAATTGAATCAAAAATTGAAATAAAAAAGATAGGAGCTAGACTCAATACCACAAGTGAAGAACAACTAGGTGAAGAACAAGCTCTTGATACCAAATTTTGATGCAAACCCATGAAGAAACTTGTGATGGCTCTTCAAGGATTAGAAAAAGGGGTGTCCAATCTTCATTCACCATGTGATCCTCACTCAAGATGATGAACAAGCTTGCGGAAATAACTATGAAAGGGATGATATCTCACGGTTTGGAACCAAAAGGGAGAAGAAATCAAAAATGGAAGGGAGATTAAGAATGTGGTAGCGCCGTGAACAAGAGTTCAATAAGCTAGGTAGAAGAATCGCCACTTGGATCATGGATCCATGATAAGATTCAAGGTTCTTTGAAGAAACCCTAGGATGAACACACTTCACAATTACAAGGCCCAAATCCAAGTCTTAAAACAAATACATAATTGAAAGAAACTAATAGGCCTAAACAATTAAATAACTCGCTGGAAAATCCTGGTAGCATTCCAACGTTAACTCCAAACTCCATTTCCTCCTAGATTCAATCCGAACTGGGCTTTGGTGTCTTCATAGCTTTTGTAGCCCTTTAAGTCAGCTTTCAAATGCCACCAAGATGAAATTGATTGGAGTTTGGTAGCCCACATTATGCTCAAAATACTGAACCTGGTCAGCAGCCCGCTGGAATATCCTGACAGTATCCAAACGTTACTTTCAAGCCAATTTCCTCCTAGATGCAGCTAGAATTGGGCTTTTGTGTCTCATAGCTTTTGTAGCCCTGTAAGTTAGCTTTACAAAGAAATCAAGAACAGCTAAATTGGAGTTGTGTAGCCCAAGTTATGCTCCGAATACTAAACCTGGTCAGACAGTCAAAAACATAACGAATTTTATTAGAAGCTCAATTTATTAAAAAGTAAGGTTGAAGAGTTTGTTGAGCTTTTGGAGATGGTCCTCCATCAATAATTGAAGTGAAGACCAAATGAGAAAGCATAAGAGCTACAATAATAAAAGTAGGCAGTATAAATTATTACAAAAAATTTATAACACAAACCAATATTTATGATGGAAGTTTAAAAATATTTTTTTCCAAACCTTCCTTATCATTCCAGAGTGTTGCATCACAACTAATTAGAAGACTGTCTAGGTTAGACTTTGTTATTAGAAAGTAAATTGCTTAAAAAACTGATAAATGTGAATGCAAATCTCAATAGATATTAAGAACAGACCTTTCGGCAAACTTTGAATGGACAAAAGGATAGTTTTGTAATCATAAGTTGAAGACCATTGTTCGATAGAAACACACAAGTACAACAATTATTAGTTTGAAGAAAATGTAGTTGTTGAAACAACTCATACAGATTTGACGCAATAAAAATTGAATTCCCATCTACATTTTCTTGGCATCCAAAATAAAACTATATGGTAGATCCAAACCCACCAAAATAGAGGTATGGGAAAATTTGGCTCTAATACATGATTATTTGTTCTCTAAGTTGGTGAACATTTGAAAGAGGTCCAAACAAATGTTCCCAAACTAATCAACATTTGGATGAAAAAACATTGCCTCAAACTTCACTTGGGAAGGATAAAAATAATAGTAAAGATGAAAATGTAAGGAGATTTTATAGGATAAACCCTTATATAGAGTTCCTTTTCCACCTTCAATTGTACCAATTTGACTGAAAATACTCTCACCATTAGGAAAAGCTGATACATTGAGATCTTTTCCACTCGTTTGCAAGAAAAATTAGGATCAAAATTTAGAGTATTAGAATGAGGTAACAAATTATAATACGGCTAAAAAGAAAACATCTGTAACATCTTGTTTATTAGCTGATACCCTAAGTTCCCAACATAATAATGTACTCAATTTACCACCCTAACATAGATGCCAATTTGAAAGAGTATATCGATAAATTAAACATGCTTCATAAAACAAAACAATATAATTATTCAATATAAAACCACCATACTTTTTTCTAATTCAAAAAATAAAATTGTTTTGATACAGAATGTTCACAATCAAGCAAATTTAGTAACCGTAATGGTGAAAGTTGGCGCCATGGCAAGCTCAGGGAAAACCGCCACAATGGAGGATGGAATCCATTGATAAGATCCAAGAAACCTTGCTAAGCAAGACAAGAGAATCCTCTCTCAAAGAAAAGCTCAAAGCTTATTCATTCATCAATTATGCAAAAAGTGTTTACAAAGGTATAGGGGAAGCCTTATATAGCCCACGGTTTACTTGAGTCACAAGGCAAAAACTAACCCTAACCTAACGTAAGCAAAAACCTAACCGAACCCAACTAGCTAACTTAAGGTAACAAACTAATTAATGAGGAGCTAGGTAAGTTACATGTCACTTTCAAAGTGACATGTCACCAACCCTTGATCTAGTCCCTTGAAATGGTAGACTTGATCAAGGGTTGAGGATTCTCCTTAAGTGGAGACATGGATCCCCACTTAAGTAGAACTCTACTTAACCCTAATCTCTTGAATCCACTTAGAATTTCACTTAAACTCAAATTCACTTGAAATTCTAATGTGAAAATTTATGCCCATCATTTAATTCATTTGTATCCCTAAGCCATGCATCCGAAACCACAAAAAGGAAACCAAGTATGCCCTAAACAAAGTTGGGCTGAGAGCTTGCCAAGCTCATAACATGTCATTACAAGATTCAAATGTATTTACAAGAATATTACAAAATGTAAGTCCTAAACTATAGCTTGATTGAGGTTGTTCCATGTCTTGGACCTTCTCCACTTCTTCCTCTATCTTCCTCTTCATGCTTCTAGTAATCCTTTGGGATGTTTCTACATCAAACCCTCCTTCTTTGCTTGAACTTGTCCCCAAGTTATCCGATCCATTTGAACCTACATCAAACAAAGAAAGGTCATTTATATTAAAAGAATTACTACCTCCATACTCACTAGGAAGATCCAACTTATATGCATTAGGACCCAATTTCTCAATGATCTTGAATGGTCCATCTCCTTTAGGAAGAAGTTTAGAACTCTTCAAAGTAGGAAATCTCTCTTTCCTTAGGTGCACCCACACCAAGTCCCCTACTTCAAACTCTATTGCCTTTCGGTGCTTGTTATATGCCCTTGCCACTTGTTCACTTTTCTTTTCAATTCTCTCCTTCACCTTAGCATGAAGCTCCTTGATCTTTTCGGCCCTCTCTTTTCCACTCCTATTACATGTAAACTCCATAGGCAAAGCCACTAGATCTAGTGGGGTAAGTGGGTTAAAACCATAAACTATTTGAAAAGGAGAGAGTTGAGTAGTGGAATTTATTACCCGGTTATATGCAAACTCAATGTGAGGTAGCCAATCCTCCCAAGTCCTTAGATTCTCACCTATAAAGCTCATCAAAAGTTGTGCCAATGTCCTATTGATGACTTTCGTTTGGCCATCGGTTTTAGGATGGCAAGTGGTGGAGAAGAGGAGTTTTGTGCCAAGGCTACTCCACAAGGTCCTCCAAAAGTGCCCAAGGAACTTTGAATCTCTATCACTTACTATGGTCTTGGGAACTCCATGGATCCTTACTACTTCCTTGAAGAAATCTGAGAAATGTTGGAGGCATCATCTACCTTTTTGCAAGCTAGGAAGTGTGCCATCTTTGAAAACCTGCATACAACAACGAAAATACTGTCCATTCTTCTCTTTGACTTGGGCAAACCAAGAACAAAGTCCATGGAAATGTCCATCCAAGGAGAGGAAGTAATCGGTAAAGGTTGGTAGAGACCATTGGGTGAAACTTTAGACTTAGCCTTGTTACAAGTGATGCATTTAGAAATATACTTAGCCACTTGAGCTTTCATGTGTGGCCAATAAAAATGTTCTTGTAACATTGCTAGGGTCTTATCTCTCCCAAAGTGGCCCATGACTCCACCTTCATGAGTTTCAATAACCAAAAGTTCCCTCAAAGAGGATTTAGGCACACACAAACATTGTCCTTTGAAAAGATAACCTTTGTGCCTAAAATAATCCTTGAAAGCACATTCGGAACATGACTCCCAAATTTGGCCGAACTCATCATCAAGAGAATATAAAGATTTTACATGATCAAAACCATACAATTTACATTCAAGCATAGCAATCAAGGTATACCTTCTACTTAAAGCATTGACAACAATATTAGTAGAACCTTTCTTGTATTTAATGATGTATAGAAATTGTTCTATGTATTCAACCCACTTGGCATGCCTCTTACTCAACTTACCTTGGCCTTTGAGATGCTTCAAGGCCTCATGGTCCGAATGAACAACAAACTCCCTCGGTAGCAAGTAATGTTGCCACACTTGGAAGGATCTTACCAAAGCATAGAGTTCTTTGTCATAGGTTGAGTAGTTAAGGTGCCCACCTTTAAGCTTTTCACTAAAATAGGCTATGGGGCGCTTCTCTTGCATTAGGAAGCCCCTATACCTATATTTGATGCATCACATTCTAGCTCAAAAGAAAGTGAAAAGTTAGGCAAAGCAAGTATTGGTGCATTAGTGAGTTTTTCCTTTAACAAATTAAAAGCAATCTCTTGTGCATGACCCCAAATAAAAGGTGTATCTTTCTTAACTTACTCATTTAAAGGAGAGGCAATGGAACTAAAGTCTCTAATAAATCTCCTATAAAAGTTAGCAAGACCATGAAAGCTTCTTACCTCTTTAACACTTGTAGGGGTTGGCCACTCCATAATTGCCTTTACTTTGGATTCATCTACTTGAACACCTTGAGAACTTACCATAAATCCTAAGAAGATCACCTTCTCAGTTCCAAACACACATTTCTCCTTATTGGAAAAGAGCTTCTCGGCCCTAAGCACATCTAACAAAAGTCTCAAGTGCATTATATGTTCATGGAAAGATTTGCTATATATAAGAATGTCATCAAAATACGCCACAACAAATTTTCCCAAAAACTTTCTCAAAACATGATTCATGAGTCTCATGAATGTACTTGGAGCATTTGATAGACCAAATGGCATTACAAGCCACTCATAGACTCCAAACTTAGTCTTAAAGGCGGTCTTCCACTCATCACCCTCTTTCATCATAATTTGGTGATAACCACTTTTAAGATCTACCTTGGAAAATATGGTGGAACCATGTAATTCATCTAGTAAATCATTTAAACGGGGAATGGGATGTCTATACCTTATGGTTATGTTGTTGACCGCCCTACAATCCATGCACATGCGCCACGTTCCCTCCTTCTTAGGAACTAGGATCACCGGTGAGGCACAAGATGATAAACTCTCTTTGACCCATCCTTTGCTCAAGAGGTCTTGAACTTATCTTTGGATCTCATGGGCTTCTTGAGGAGAGCTCCTATAAGAGGGTCTATTAGGCATTGGGAACCAGGTATGAAGTCGATTTGGTGCTCTATCCCACGGATTGGTGGAAGTTCATGTGGCAACTCCATAGGAAAGACATCATGGTACTCCTCTAGCAATTCTTCCAATGCTTTGGTTTCACCTACAAAGTTAGTACTCAAAGATAATGGGTTAGGCAAACACAAAAACATTGCTTTTCTAGCTAGGCACTCCCTTTTAATTTCCTTACTTTCAATGAGCAAGCTTTCTTTCCTTTTTGGATTCATTCTTACCTTTAGGCTTGCTCGGTTTCACCTTCAAGACACCTTTACCTTTGGGAGGCCTCTCGGCTAAGGTCTTGCTTGGCTTGGGTGCCTCGGCCAAGGGCTTCTCTTGGTCTTGTGCCCTCTTGAGTCTCATCTTAACTTGATCCTCACACACCTCCCTTGGAGATAGAGGCTTCAAAAGTACCTTTCTACCTTCAAAAGAAAACAAGTAAGTGTTAGCAAGGCCATCATGAAGCACATTCTTATTAAATTGCCATGGCCTACCAAGAAGTAAATGTGTAGCCTCCATAGGAACTACATCACATAATACACTATCACTATACTTACCAATAGAAAATTTAAGCATGCATTGCCTATCAACTTTAACCTCTCCACTCTCATTTAACCATTGTAATCTATAAGACTTAGGTGAGGCATAGTTTTCAAGTTAAGTTAAGAGACTAACCTTTCACTTACCACATTAGTGCATGAGCCACCATCAATAATAAGAGAACAAGTTTGGTCTTTTACCTTGCATCTTGAATGGAATATATTCTCCCTTTGACTATCATCCATACCATGGCATGCACTAAGTAGCCTTCTTACCATTAAAAGATCACCCTCCTCGGCTTCTTGGCTAGAAGTGGAACTCCTTGCACTTTGGCCTTCATCTCCACTTGAGGAGGCTTGAGAATCCTCACTTGTGATCCCTTAATCTTGTCTTAGGAACATAACCTTCTTGTTTGGGCATTGTGAAACTATGTGTCCTTGCCCTAAACATTTGAAACATTTAATGTTACTAAATTTAAAAGAGTTAGAAGAAGAAGGTACCTCTTTGGGCTTGGAAGGCTCATGGTCACCCCTTGGTTTCACCATAGGAATATTCTCCCTTTTACCTTTATCCCTCCAACTAGAAGAACTAGGTGTAGAAGCCCTCTTGTAAGTTGATGCAAACCCATGAAGGTCTTGAGGTGATCATCACGGATTCACAAAGTGTGCCCCATCTTCATTCACCAAATAATCCAAAACTCCAAAGAATTAAACAAAACTCAAGGATATGAGGTAGAACCTCTCGGTCAAAGACCCAACAAGAAGAAAATGAAAGTGGTAAGGTGTTTAGGAATGGAATTAGCGCCATGAATAAGGATTCAATAAGCTAGGTAGAAGAATCGCCACTTGGATCATGGATCCATGATAAGATTCAAGGTTCTTGGAAGAAACCCTAGGAGAACTCTCTCCTTTTCTCAAGACTTTAGTCTTAGAAATTCTCTTTTCATAAATGACCAAAGTGATTACAAAATGGAAATTGCATAAGTTATAAGACCCCTTGTGTGTGGTTGGCCTTGAGTCATCCTAGCCACTTGATCCTTGATGGATTGATCAAGTGATGCTAAGTTGTTGGTCCCTATGTTGAATCTAGAGGGGGGGTGAATAGATTCTAGTTCCCTATGTTCAATTTTTAGCCTTTATCAAATTCTTTCCCGATTCAATCTTATCTATGTTACGAATAACAGTTCACAGAGATATAGCAGCGGACGTAGAAAGAAATTGTAAAGCGAGAAATACAGAGAAAGATCAGAGATAAGGTAGAGAGAAAGCTTGGACAGAGATTTATCCTGGTTCGGCGTTCGGCCTACGTCCAGTCCCAACCCAACAACTGTTGCGATCGGTTTTTCCACTATAATGATATCTTGTGTCTAATACAAACACACTGCACAAACACAAACAAAATCAAAATAACCAAAACACATGTTCTTCTCCTAAGAACATATCTCTCCAATTCTTGAATCCTTTAAGAATCACCTTTGAGAGCACCTCTCTCAAATTCCTTAACTCTTCTTCTAAAGAACAACTTTCTCTTAAGAGTCTTGAACAAAAACGAAATACAAAAACAAGATAAAGATCAGTAAAGATTACACCTGTTGTGTATGATCTGATCAAGATTATAACCAATATATTCAATCCTTCACACACTCTTCATCTCTAGAGAAAATCTTTTGAAATCTTGAAGAGAATTCTTAGAACTTGTGTTCTCTTTGTAAAAACAGTTTTTTGCTTTTCCTTTCTCCTTGAAAAAACTCAAAGATTTCTCTTGTTGAAAATCAATTCAAAGAGGTTTCAATTTAAAGCAGTTCAAAAGCTTTTTGAGATGAATTCTGGTGTGGTAATCGATTACTAGAATGTGGTAATCGATTACTCCAGAGAGATTTTGCCTTCTCTGTTATCTCAAGCACGAAATAATCGATTACTAGGATGTGGTAATCGATTACTCCAGAGTGTTTTGGTCTTCCATGATTTCTCAAACTGTTGGTAGTCGATTACTGATATATGGTAATCGACTACTTCAGCTTAAAAACATTTTAAACAATAGTTTTAAACTTTTCAAATCAAAATAGGGTTCCCAAACTTGCTCTAGCTTGATTCTCAGAATAGATTCAACTTCTCTATGAAGTGTGATTGAATAAAAACCACACTCAATATAATTAAGCTCCTATTTACAATCTATCATTAAAATCAAGATTACAAGTAGATCAAAACTAAAAACAAGAGACGACTTCTTCAGCTTCAAGTCTAACATAAGCACCCCTCACTTGATCAATTCAAGAAGGATCTAGAGTAAATGAGATCAAGAGGCTCATAACTCATCTAAGTTTGTGATGATCATGGATTAATTAAGATGGAATTCTATGCCTTGGATTAGAAGTAAATCCTAAGGCTAGAATCCCTTCTTAGATAAGAGTCAACAATTTAGAACTTGACTTAAATTTACACCTTTGATTATGGGATAATCAAGTGGTGGAAATTTAAATGAAGTTAGTGGCAATTCCACTAATTCTCTCTCCTAATCCATCCACTCTCTTTTAAGAGAGTGTATTACACTTGCTTAGTTGGGTCATAAGACACTTAAACCCATCTTAAAAGGCTTTGACCAACACAAAACAAAAGTCAACATGTCCAATACTAAAGCTTCGCCGAAACATACAAAGCAAACATGGTCCAAGCTTTATGCCAAATTAAGCCTAAACTAATTACAAACTAATAAGAAGATTACAAGGCTTCTTTGCCCAATTTGTTGACTTTGAGGAGTTAACCATTGACTTTGACTTTGACTTGGTCAACTCTTCCTTAACTTGAGCTTCTAGTCTTCTTTGCATAGCCCTTGTGATCCTCATGCTTAGAGATGGTCCTCCATCAATCCCTCCTTCTTGAGGCAAACTTGTCCCCATGTTGCTCCCATCACCACCTACATCACAAAGAGATAAATCACTAACATTAAATGAATTACTACCAATGAAAGATGTAGGAAGGTCAAGAGAGTAAGCATTAGTTCCAAGTTTCTTTAAAATTTTGAAAGGCCCATCCCCTCTTGGTAGAAGTTTAGATTTCCTAAGATTAGGAAATCTTTCTTTCTTGAGATGAAGCCACACCATGTCTCCTTCCTTGAACTCCACATTCTTCTTGTGTTTGTTCACTTGTCCGCCACCTTGGAATACCTTTTCTCAACATGATCCCTTATGAAATGATGACACACCTCGATATGCTTTGTTCTTGAGTGCAAAACCGGGTTCTTCGTGATACTGATGGCACTTGTATTGTCACACTTGATAGGAATGTGATCAAGCTTTAGTCCAAAATCCTCAAGTTGTTGCTTCAACCTGATGGTTTGAGCACAACAACTACCCATAGCAACATACTCTGCTTCTGCTGTTGATAGAGCAACACATGCTTGTTTCTTACTGTACCATGAGACTAAGCTTTCTCCAAACAAGTGACATACATCACTCGTGCTCTTTCTATCTGTTTTGCAACCTGCAAAATCTGAATCACTAAAACCAACTAGGGTAGGGGACGTACCTTTAGGATACCATAAACCACAGTTCGTTGTTCCTTTGAGGTACTTCAAAATTTTCTTCACAGCAGTCATGTGTGATTGTTTTGGTGCAGATTGAAATCGCGCACAAACACAAACACTGAACATTATATCAGGTCTGCTCGCTGTGAGATACAAGAGTGATCCAATGATCCCTCTATACTTTGTTTGGTCCACTCCCTGTCCTGTAGCATCATTATCTAAAAAGAGATTAGTTGACATAGGGATATTAGAGATCTTACAACTCTCCATGTCGAATTTCTTCAGCAATTCTTTAGTGTACTTCGCTTGATGTATAAAGATTCCTTCTTTCAGTTGCTTGACTTGCAGTCCTAGGAAGAATTTGAGTTCTCCCATCATAGACATGTCAAACTCACCCTGCATGCTAGCCACAAATTCTTTACACAGAGATTGATTAGTTGATCCAAAAATGATATCATCAACATACACTTGGACCAATAAAATACTGTTAGACTTCCTCCTAATGAAAAGAGTTTTGTCAACATTACCTCTGTCGAACCCTTTTGACAAAAGAAATTTACTTAACCTTTCATACCATTGTCTAGGGGCTTGCTTCAGACCATAGAGGGTCTTCTTTAGCTTGTATACATGCTCAGGGTAATTGAAGTCAGTGAAACCAGGAGGTTGTGAAACAAAGACTTCCTCGTTGATATAGCCATTTAAGAACACACTTTTAACATCCATCTGAAACAGCTTAAAATCATGAATGCAGGCAAAAGCAAGTAATACTCTTACAGCTTCTAATCTAGCAACAGGGGCATATGTTTCACCAAAATCTATTCCTTCTTGTTGATTATAACCCTTAGCTACTAGTCTTGCCTTATTCCTAACCACAATTCCATTCTCATCTAGCTTATTCTTAAACACCCATTTTGTTCCAATTAGATTCATATCTCTATTAAAAGGTACTAACTCCCAAACGTCATTCCTTTTAAATTGATTTAACTCCTCATGCATAGCATTCATCCAAAATTCATCATTTATAGCATCATCAACATAAGAGGGTTCAAATTGAGATACAAAGGCATAATCATCACAGAACATATTATAGGAGGATTGTTGACTTACTTTCTAGTCACACTTCGGCAAGTGTACCAGTCATTTACAAGTTTAGAAAGATGAGAAAGGGTTGTCGAACCACAGAGACTGAATGATGAATTATCGAATGCTTAACATGCTTTGCTATTAGGACGAACCAATGAATGAATCATTTGTGTAAAACTAAGCAACTATGTAAGAATAAGCAGTAAACTGTAAAACATATAAAGAAAGCAAGTAAATGTTTAAGTTTCTAAACAGAATAATGAAGAAGGTTAGGGAATAGGTTCATTCAATTCCTTCCCTCAAGTAATTACTTCCTATGTCAATTCAACAAAAATCATTCAATTGGAGATAGAATTCGTGATACCGTAGACCAATCCTATTCCTAGGTCTTTAGTCCCTTTGAATGACTAATATAATCCCTAATCCCTTAGGTGAGAACATAAGTGCATTCAAGAAGCGAAACAGATGAATTCCTAACATCTCATAGCATACAAGTTCTATCCCTAGACTCATGCATAGCTATAGTGATACACTTCCTCTCCTAATTCAACTATCAATTTTCCAATTGCATACTTGAAACGAGATACAAATACTCAAGGAACAGTTCAATCCAGTCCAAACATTAATATCCCTATCTCTATTTGAACTTCATGAATTAAACCTCAAGAATTAGCAATAAGTAGGAAGAGATCAATCAATTAAAGAAATTACAATTGAATTAACATGAGAAAGTCATTACAAGAGTTACAGAATTGAAATCCCCAATCCCTAACCTAAAGATCTAGCGTAGCATGGAAATGAGAAAAGAAGAACGAGAAAAAGAATTCAAACACAAGAGAAGCTCCATAATTGCTTGGATCTTGCTTCCACAAGCTCACAATCTCAGAGATCCCTAGGTTTGATGGAGGAAGATGGAGAACGAAGGTGGAGAAGAGAGAAAATCCGAGAAGCGTACAGAGGAAGGAACTAACAAAACTGAAATATGAAATCCCCCTTGAATTCGCGCCCAAAATTCCTTATATAAGTGAAGAAGTGCGCCCTCCACTTAAGCCATTTGCGCCTTGGCGCGTTTGTCCAGAGAATTGGGTTGTAGTGCGCCTCTAAGCGCGCCTAGGCGCGTCTTTGCGCCTTTGGTTGCTCCACAATTGCGCCTAGGCGCGTTTGTCCAGAGAAGAGTCTTCATTTGTGCCTCAGCATGCGCCTAGGTGCGTTTGTGCGCCTCAGCATGATCCTCATTTGCGCCTAGGCGCGTTTGGACAGCAAGGGAGTTCAAATTGCGCCTTGTGTTGCCCTGTGTTGCGCCTGGGCGTGAATGCTTGCTTTGATTCTTTGACTTGAGCTTCCAATTCTCCTCTTCTTGATGGCTTGCACTCCAAGTCTTCATCTTAAATTCATGGACTTTCCTTCCAAGCTTCTATCTCTTCTTCAATCAACCTACAATTAATAGAAAATAGGATAAAATGACTTGAAAACATAAGGACTATAAAACTAACAAAACACTCAATCAAAGACTAACATTAAACAAATATGGTATTTTCAGTATTTTCTTGTTTAAACTATAACTAAACCTTGTGAAAATGGATGGAAATGGACTGAAAACACCTAGGAAAACATGTATAATTTGGAACTTATCAAGGATCTAGTGGATACTCCCTTGTGGATGTTACCAATGATGTTGTCAAGAGAGAGATTCCTTGGTTTCCTCCATTCTCTTGGCAGATCATGAGAAATGGTTGGTGGATCTTGCTGTACTTGTGGTTTGCTACTGCTGTCTTCACCGACCATTAATACTTCACTCGAGTCACTGCTACTGATCTTGCAGCAACCATTATCGAATGATACTTGATAACCTTTGTCGCATAGTTGGCTAATACTCAGAAGATTGGATTTCAAACCTTCCACAAGCAGTACATCTTCAATCACAGTGTTGGATTTGTCTCCAACAGCACCTATACCCAGTATTTTCCCTTCGTTGTTATCTCCATACACCACTGAACCAGATTCTTTTGATTTGAAGGAGATAAAATTGCTCATGTCACCAGACATATGTCTTGAGCAGCCGCTATCCAAATACCAAGTTGAGTGTTTGGCTCTCAAGCATACCTACACAGAAAAAGATATCACTTTGTTTTTGGTACCCAAGACTTGTTGGGTCCATTAGTGTTAGAGTTGTGACTATCTTTCCTAATCCATTTAAACAACCCATTAGTTATTCCTTCCTTCCTAATCATGCAATTATAAGAGTTATGTCCAGATTTCATACAATAACTACATGGGAAAGTTCTGTTTTTGCTGGTTTGTCTAAATGAAAAGAACTTCATGTTATTCTTTTTCAAATAGGCATCAAAAGACTTACACTTTGAACAGGGTAGTTTTAGGGCATCATTTTCCTTTTCCAAACTTTGAACATCAGTTTTCAAAACAGAAATATCATTTTCCAAATCAGTAATTTTGTTTTTCAAAACCTTGTTCAACTTGCCTAGTTTTTCCGCTTCCTTGTAAAGTTCACAAAAAGCAGTTTGCAGCTCATCATAGTCAAAAGTAGATGAATCGGAATCACTTACCTCATCATCGGATGTTGGATTAGCCATGAGACATAAATTTGCTTCTTCATTATCACTCCCACTAGAGGTTGAGGAATCATTCTCTTCCCACGCAATGTAGGCCTTTTTCTTACGAAATCTGTCCTTCTTGGACCGTTCCTCATGTTCTACTCTTCTAGGCTCACTGCTGTTACTTTACTTCATGTTGGGGCACTCCGATTTGTAGTGACCTACCTGTCCACACTCATAACACGTGACCTTTGAAGACGAATCATCATACCTCTTGAAGCCTTTTCTGGAGTTGTTGAATCTCCTTTTATCGTTGTTCCTCTTCATGAACTTTTTGAATTTCCTTACCATGAGATTCATATTTTCCTTTTCAGACTCACTACCACAGCTTGACGCATCGCTCTCACTAGCTGTGTCTTCCATCTTGAGTGCTAGACCTTTGGCTTTCTTATCTTTCATCATCAGCAATACAGGACATATCCATTTCATACTCCTTCAACTTACCAAATAACTCTGCACTTGTCATCAAGGCTAGGTTCTTTGATTCAGTGATTGTTGTGACAGTTGGTTGCCATTTTCTGCTCAAGGATTTCAGCACCTTCACATTGACTTCTTCCTTCACATTGAAAGTCCTTTGAGATGGTTCACGATGTGTGTGAAACGTTTCTACATATCCATCACGGACTCACCTTATGCCATTCTGAAAGTCTTGTACTCTTGGATCAAGGTATTCTTCCTTGCCCTTCGTACTTCAGCGGTTCCTTCGTGTGTGACCCTTATTAGATCCCAAGCTTCTTTGGCTGTGTTGTAAGCTGAAATTCTGAAAAATTCATCTGAGTTCAAAGCAGAATGTATAATATTTAAGGCTTTTGCATCATTTTCAGCTCTCCTAATTTCCTCTTGTTCCCACCTCTCAAATGGTTTTTCAATCTCATTCCCATTTTCTATGTATGTTGGGACTTAGAAATCAGTCACAACCTCTTGCCAAATGCTTCTATGTACAGACTCCATAAAGATTTTCATCCTCACTTTCCAAAAAGGATAGTTATCACCACAAAACAGAGGAGGCCTGTTAATAGAGGCACCTTCAGCGAATGGTAATTGATTACTGGCCATTCTAAGGAACTATGGATCAAAATCTAGAGCAACCTACTAGATAAAGCTCTGGTACCAATTGATGGTCCATACGGGTGAATCTAGAGGGGGGTGAATAGATTCTAGTTCCACTATAGCCCAATTTCGCGAGTTTCTAATTCCTTTTAATTCAAACAAAACTATTCTTGATTACCTATCAATAGATGAGACAGATAAACAGGAAATATCAAAGATACACAGCGGAAATACCAAAAGGAATAATCAAAAACACGTTAGTAATCAATATACAGCGTAATCAATGTCAGTATCTAACTATTCCAGTTTTAGTTGATTATCGAGTCAATTACCGAGTTAATTACCGAACAAATTGCAGAAATTAAACAGTGATAATAGCAATGTAAGGTAAACGGTAAAGAGTATAAGGAAGAGGAAGAGTGCACAGTGATTTATACTGGTTCAAATTTCATCGCTTACATCCAAATCCCAACCCAACAACTCAAGTAGGATCGGTCTTCCACTATCAAATGATCCCTTTTGTGTTCTTTTACATTCACTCTGCAACAAGCAACACAGAAACGAAATCAAAACACCCAAAAACCTGTCTTTTGACCCAAGGAACAGTTCTTCCCTGACCTTGGCACACCCAAGATCAAACCTTTGAGAAAACACTTCTCAAAAAACCTTATTCTATCCAGAGAGACCTCTCTCCTAGAGTAATAACCCAGAAATCAAAAAGGGTAAACAAAAGATCAGTTTAGAGAACACCTGGAGTGTAGATCTGATCACAAATAACAACTCTATGAATGCCACCCAGTCAGAAATAAGAATCAAGTTTGCCTTTTTATGAAAACTTGTTGATGAACTCTTAAAGTTCTTTATGGGTTTCTTGGAGAAGATGATGAACTCAGTTTTGAGAGGTTATGAAAGTGCATGAACTTTTCTAAAACTTGTATTCCAAGAAGTGTTATTGATTTTTGAAATAAGAGTATTTATAGGTTCAATTAAAAACTCAATTTAGGCAACTTAATGACTTTTTGATAGGGGTAATCGACTGCCAGAAGCTGGTAATCGATTAAACCAGTGAGCAAGGATTTCCTAGGTGATTTTGGCCCATGGTAACCGATTAACCCGAGGGGGTAATCGATTACTCCAGTGGCAAATGCATTCCCACACTCTGTTACCTACTGTTGGTAGTTGATTACCTGCTATTGGTAGTTAACTACCTTCTGTTGGTAATCTATTACCTCAGTTGGTTACCAAAGACATTTTCAAAATATTTTAGAGAGGGAAATCAAACATTTGACACATGAGAAATCACACAAGATTGCCAAGCTCTCCAAGGCATTCAAACAAAGAACAACCACATACATGCCTAAACTAAACAATCAATACATAGGAAACTCCTAATTACATTTCATCTAAGAAAACCAAAATTACATAGCATCAAAAACAAAACACCAAGAGAGATACCAAAGCACCTTCAAGCTTTAAGTCCAACAGTAACATACAAGGGAAGGTTTGCTTTTTGATAATTGATAGTGGTAGTTGCACTAATGTAGTGAGTACTAGACTAATAGAGAAACTTGATTTGAAAACTTCCCCACATCCTAAACCCTATAAACTACAATGGTTAAGTGAGAAGGGAGAACTAGTAGTAGACAAACAAGCCTTAGTTTCATTTAATATAGGAAAATATCATGATGAAATCTTGTGTGACATAGTTCCTATGGAGGCAACTCATATTCTACTAGGTAGGCCATGGCAATTTGATAGACATGCCTTACATGATGGCGTAGCAAATGCTTATGTCTTTTCTCATGTTGGCCGCAAGGTACATCTCAAACCATTATCACCTAGGGAGGTTATTGAAGATCAAGTCAAAATGAAGATGAAAAGGGAGGAAGAAAGGAAAGCTTTGGCCGAGAGTTCCAAGGCCAACCATATTTCTAAGGGCTCGGCCAAGAGCTCTAAAAAGTCTTCAAAGGTTGCTACTCCAAGCCCTAAGCCTAAAAGCAAGAAAGAAAAGGCTAAGAGTAGTGAAGATACTAAGGGGAGTTTCTTGATTGAGAGAGGGGAGGTTAAGAGGGAATTCCTAGCTAGGAAATCTATGTACTTATGTTTACCTTCACCTTTAATTTTGAGTGCTACATGTATAGGTGATCAAGGTGCTTTGGATGACTTGCTAGAAGAATTTGGAGATGTATTTCCCAAGGAGATACCTCACAGCCTACCACCATTGAGAGGGATAGAGCATCAAATTGACCTCATTCCGGGTGCACCTCTCCCAAATAAGCCAACCTATAGAACTTCACCCCAAGAGACACATGAGATTGAGAGACAAGTGCAAGAGTTGTTAAGCAAAGGTTGGGTGAAGGAAAGCTTGTCTCCATGTGCCTCACCCGTGATACTTGTTCCTAAGAAGGAGGGAACATGACGCATGTACACGGATTATAGAGCAATCAATAACATCACCATAAGGTATCGCCACCCCATCCCTAGACTTGATGATCTTTTAGATGAGTTGCATGGTTCCACTATTTTTAGTAAAATAGATCTTAAGAGTGGATACCATCAAATTAGGATGAAGGAAGGGGATGAATGGAAAACGGCCTTCAAAACTAAATTTGGATTGTATGAATGGCTTGTGATGCCTTTTGGTTTGTCAAATGCGCCTAGTACCTTCATGAGGTTGATGAATCATGTCTTGAGAGAGTTTATTGGAAAGTTTGTTGTAGTGTATTTTGATGATATTCTTGTATATAGCAAATATTTTCATGAACATTTGACTCATTTGAGACATGTATTAGGAGCTCTTCGGACACAAACCTTATATGCTAACCAAGATAAATGCACATTTGCCATGGATAGTGTAGTGTTTCTTGGTTTTGTTGTGAGTTCACTAGGTGTGCAACTGGATGAAGCAAAAGTGAAAGCAATAAAAGAATGGTTGACCCCTACATGTGTCAAGGAAGTGAGGAGCTTCCATGGCTTAGCAAGTTTCTATAGGCGGTTTGTCAAAGACTTTAGCACCATTGCTTCTGCATTGAATGAGCTAGTCAAGAGGGAAGTACCTTTTATATGGGAAGAACCTCAAGAACTTGCTTTTAATGTACTTAAGGATAAGCTTTCTAACGCTCCTATCTTATCTTTACCTAATTTTTCACTAACTTTTGAGCTTGAGTGTGATGCTTCAAATTTAGGTGTTGGTTCGGTTCTAAATCAAGAAGGCCACCACATTGCTTATTTTAGTGAGAAATTGAAAGGAGCTCAATTGAATTACTCCACCTATGACAAGGAGCTTTATGCATTGGTGAGAGCATTACCTAAGTGCTCCTTAAGAGAACTTTTGATATGTGAGTCACATAAGGGTGGAATCATGGGACATTTTGGGATAGACAAGACTTTTGCCACTTTGCACGAGCTCTTTTTTTGGCCTAAAATGAAAGTGTAAGTTTCAAAATTTGTAAGAAGGTGCATCACTTGCAATAAGGCAAAATCTAGGCTATCTAATCATGGTCTTTACACCCCCTTACCCGTGCCCACTTCACCTTGGCTAGACATATCCATGGATTTTGTCCTAGGGTTGCCTAAAACCAAGAAGGGTTCGGATTCCATTTTTGTTGTGGTATGTAGGTTTTCCAAGATGGCTCATTTCTTACCTTGCCACAAGACAGATGATGCTTCTCATATTGCTACTTTATTCTTCAAGGAAGTAGTAAGAATCCATGGTGTGCCGCAAAGCATTGTGAGTGATAGGGATGCCAAATTCCTTAGCCACTTTTGGAGATCACTATGGGGAAGACTTGGTACAAAACTCTTATTTTCTACTACTTGCCACCCCCAAACGGATGGTCAAACGGAGGTAGTCAATAGAACATTAGGACAATTGCTTAGGAGTTTTGTAAAGGATAACATTAGAACTTGGGAAGAATGCCTACCACATGTAGAGTTTGCTTACAATAGAGTAGCTCATTCTACTACTTCTTTATCTCCTTTTCAAGTTGTATATGGTGTTAATCCTCTAACCCACATTGATCTTGCTTGTTTACCTCTTGAGATTGTTGATGACAGACAAGGAGTAAAGCATGCCGAGAGGATTCAAGAACTTCATGCCAAAGTTAAAGCAAGAATTGAGAAGAAGAATGCATAATATGCCAAGGCTCACAACAAGAACCGAAAGGCCTTTGATTTTAAAGTAGGAGACTTGGTGTGGTTTCATCTAAGGAAAGAAAGATTTCCCAACTTGAGGAAATCTAAGTTTATCCCTAGGGGAGATGGACCTTTTAAAATTGTTGAGAAATTAGGCCCTAATGCTTGTAAACTTAACCTTCCTTTAGATTTTGGTGGAAGTAACTCCTTTAATGTTTGTGATCTTTCACCTTTTGTAGGTTTTGAGGAAGATGACAACTTGGGGACAAGTTGTGCTCAAGAAGGAGGGTTTGATAGAGGTCCATCTACCATAACCATAGAAGTCAATGATACTAGGAGAGTTACAAGGTGAATGCTCAAAAGGATGCAAGAAGAAGACGAGTTGAAGTTGACCCAAAGTCAAAGTCAACAAGCCTTCTTGGTCAACAAGCCTTGTAATAGTCTTAGGATTATTTGAACTTGTAATTAGGATTTAGGAACTCAATAATTTGGTTTATGTTGGCAAGTGTGTGCCACGGCTTTGTCTTAAGCTAGAAGACCGAATTATATATGCTAAGTGTGAGAGAGTGGCGCACACTCTCCCTAGAGGGAGTGGGAGAGATTTTGGAGGGAAGATAGTGGCAATTCCACTAACTCCTTTTCAAATTTGGCCATTTGATCTATGCTCCATCAAAGGTGGAGATTGAACCGTGAGAATGCATGCTTAAGGCAAATATATAAGAGTGAATTAGCATCATTTGATCTAGATCCAATCAAGAGGCCAAAATTCAAACTTGAGTCACATTTTTCATGCCACTCAAAATTGAATTCCGGCCACATGTTGTAGATCTCATCAAATGGTGGAAATTCAAACTTGTAACACATGTGTCACACCTCCTTTGGGCTGCACAGTGGCCACTTGATCAACTACTAATCCTAGGGAAGGGATTAGTGATCCGTGTGAGGTGCCTCTCATGGCTTGCCACACGTTGATCTTAATTCTAATCCAAGGATTAGGAATAGATCTAGTTTTCAAATTCTTGGCGCCAATTCCTAACATAAAAATAGAAAAATTTCTGAATTGTAATCACTTTGATGAATTTTAGAAAGAAGCTAATTGCTTTGAAAGAGAAAGTTCTCTTCTAAGGTTTCTTGAGTAAACCTCTTTGAGTCTTATCATGGTGCAAACTCCATGTGGCGATTCTACCTAGAGCTTATTGCTTCTAGCATGGCACTCCTCATCTACTTTCCTTCTCCATTTTATATCTTTCTTCTTCTTTGAGTGATCTATTCCGCAAATCCATACACTTAGCCGTGAGGTTCATGCTTGTTGAAGTGAAGATTGGGCAAACTAGTGAGACTTCCATGGAAGGCTTACATCAAATCCATCCACTCTCTTTTAAGAGAGTGTATTACACTTGCTTAGTTGGGTCATAAGAAACTTAAGCCCATCTTAAGAGGCTTTGACCAATACAAAACAAAAGTCAACATGTCCAATACTAAAGCTTGGCCGAAACATACAAAGCAAACATGGTCCAAGCTTTATGCCAAATTAAGCCTAAACTAATTACAAACTAATAAGAAGATTACAAGGCTTCTTTTGCCCAATTTGTTGACTTTGAGGAGTTGACCATTGACTTTGACTTTGACCTTGACTTGTTGACTTTGACTTGGTCAACTCTTCCTCAACTTGAGCTTCTAGTCTTCTTTGCATAGCCCTTGTGATCCTCATGCTTGGAGATGGTCCTCCATCATAAGTAGTCCTCCTTCTAAGTTGGCCTTCTATTCTTTCGGCCTTATGCACGGCCTCCTCCAAAGTGTAGTAACTTTGAAGTTCCAAGACATCTTGGATGTCTCTATTCAAGCCATAAGTAAATCTAGCAAGGGTGGCTTCCTGATGCAATCCTCAAGGAGAAGAGCATATTAGTTGCGGATCTTCATACTTCAATGGAGGCTTGGAAAAATGAAGAAGAAGCTCAAGGCCTCAAGGAGAAAAAGAAATAGAAAGCGGAAGGAGTTTAGAGATGGAAGCGACATGGCAAGTGCCAATAAGCTAGAGGTGGAACCGCCACAATGGACAAGGAAGCCATTGATGAGATTCAAGGTTCTTCACAAGAACACAAGAGAAAATACTCTCAAAGAATAAGCTCTTGGCTTAATTCAATATTCAGAAATTTTATCAAAAAGTGTTTGAATTACAAAAGAAATCCTATTTATACTACTAAGGTGTGGAGCTAGCTTGTTATGCAAGGAACTAATTTCCACCATTGGATTAAATTCTAATCTAATGGCTATGAAGGGAAGCTTGTGGTGGAAGCTTGATTAGCTTGGAAGACAAGGATCAATCCTCCACCCTTGGATGTAGATCCTCATCCAACGGTTATGGCATCAAGCTTGCACTCCAAGCTTTTAAGCTTAGCCCTTGGATTAGTATCCTCATCTAATGGTCATGGTGCCAAGCTTGCACTCCAAGCTTCTAAGCTTAACCCTTGGATTAGAATCCTATCTAAGGGCCACTAATTATTTGTTTATTACAAGTTTAGGCTCAAATTAAATCCTTAAAACAATTACATAATTGAAAGAAAACTACTAATAAGCCTAAACATTAAAACATTTCGCTGAAAATTCCTGGAAGCATTCCAATGCTAACTTCAAGCTCATTTTCCAACTAGTTTCAGTTTGAAATGGGTTTTGGTGTCTTCATAGCTTTTGTAGCCCTTGAAGTCTTCTTTAATTTGGCACCAAGAACGCCTCAATTGGACTTGTGTAGCTCGAGTTACGATCGAAATACTGAAACAGGTCAGATGCAAAAATCAGCAGCGAATTTTATTAGAAGCCCAAAATTGAAAAGTAAGGTTGGAGAGTTTGGTTGAGCTTTTGGAGATGGTCCTCCATCAAACCCTCCTTCTTATGTTCAACTTGTCCTCAAGTTGAGTTGACCTTCCCTGCAATAAAACTCCACCCGGATCAAAGGTCAAACATGGTTCATTAACGTTGTTGTTAGATGATGCAAAATATAAACAAACTTGTTTCTTATAGTTATGGCATAGGTGTAAAATTAAAACAGCATTATTAATCAAGTGGTCCTTTAATTTCCTACACCTACGAAAATTACTAGTTTGCAAATCATATGAATTAAATTGTTTTCTATCATCAACAACACCAACTAATGAAGTGTGAGTAGAAGTTATTTGATCCTTCAAAATATTTCCCAAGCTCTTTTGTTTAAACCCATGGAGTTGTGGGGTACCCTCCTTCTTGAACTCTTTGATCATCCTAGAAGGAAATTCAACATTATGAAAACTGAATGCATTAGGTACAGCCAACAATTCCATATCAAAATCATGGGAATCTAACATAAAGCAAGGGTAACCATGCAAGTTGAAATAAGTAAGAGTTAAGGAATTTTTTTCCAAGGTTAGTTTATAACTCTTAACCACTTCCTCTCCTCTATAATGTTTATTCCATGGTTTCATCACACTTAATTTCTTGTTTGTACCTATAGCACAATCAACCTCAAAACAAGAGTTAGGGTAAAAAGGAATTCCAAACTTAATAGCAAAATCATACTTCCCATTCAAGTGTCTTTCCCACCATAGGCTCTCTTTTCTTCCAAGATTACCTACAAGAGAAGAACTCAAAGAAGTAGATGTGGGTAAGCATAAGAATATGGATTTCCTAGCTAAAAAGTCTCTCTTGAGTTCACTCCTTTACAACAAGAAGTTATCTTTCTTATCATTCTTTTTACTTTTCATTTTATCAAGTTTATGGACCTTAGGGTTAGATAACTTCCCTTTCAATTTTCCTCCTTGGAGCTCTGGAACCCATGGACTTGTCTCCATGCTTGGGTGTGCCTTTGGAGCTCTCGGCCAAGGTAAACTTCTTCTCTTGGTCCCTTTTAAACTTCATTTTTATTTGGTCTTCACAAACCTCTTTAGGTGATAATGGCTTTAGTGTGACCTTCTTACCTACATGAGAGAAAATGTAAGTATTGACAACTCCATCATGTATAGCTTTTCTATCAAATTGCCAAGGTCTACCAAGGAGTAAGTGTGTGGCCTCCATAGGAACAACATCACAAAGTACTTCATCATTAAATCTTCCAATAGTAAAAGAAATAAGTACTTGTTTGTCTACCATTAACTCTCCTTTCTCACTCAACCATTGTAGCTTATATGGTTTCACATGTGAAGATGTTTTCAAATTTAATTTATCCACTAATCTAGTACTTACTACATTAGTGCAACTTCCACTATCAATAATTAAAGAGCATACCTTCCCTTCAATAGTGCACCTACTATGTAAGATATTCTCCCTTTGGGAGTCATCAAGTTCTTTACTTACATTGCCAAGCATCCTCCTCACCATCAAGAGATCTCCCTCCTCGGCTTGCTCATGGTTGGAATGCTCACTTGCACTTGATGCCTCACTTTCACTAGATGATAAGCTTGAATCTTCACTTGTAACCGCTCCATTCTTCATCATCATAGCTTTCTTGTTTGGGCAATGAGAGGCTATGTGTCCATGACCTAGACATTTGAAACACTTAATAGAACTAGGTTTAGAAGAGTTAGAATGTACCTCCTTTACCTTAGTAGTCTCTCGGTCATGCTTGTTCCTTTGGTTGGAGTAGCCCTCCTTCTTGCCTTTGTCCCTCCAAGAGGTAGTATATGAAGTAGAGGATCTATTGAAGGTGCTTTTCCTCTTGATTTGTTGCTCCACCTTCTCGGCCTTGTGTATGGCCTCCTCAATGCTCACATAGCTTTGGAGTTCAAGAACATCTTGGATCTCTCTATTGAGTCCATGAGTAAATCTAGCTAATGTGGCCTCTCTTCTCTCTTGGTATTCACACCTTAGCATGGTCAACTCAAGCTCCCTATAATATTCTTGCACACTAATGGTACCTTGAGTCAACCTTTGGAGTTTAACATGTTGGTCTTTCACATATGTGTGTGGTACAAACCTAAGTCTCATAGCTTCCTTAAGTCGGGTCCAAAGGATAATTCGGTCCTTCTCCCTCCTCTCGGCTTCTCCTAGAATTTGGTACCACCAAACTAAGGCATATCCTTCAAACTCCATAATAGCTAAGCTTAATCTCTCTTTGTCATTGAGCATGGGGTAGCATGAGAAAATTTGGTCTAGTTTCATGGTCCACTCTAGGTATGCTTCGGCACCTCCTTCACAATTGAACTTAGGTAGGTTAAGCTTTAGGTTTCTCTCATCTATCCTACCACATTCATTATATACTTGGTGTACTCGGCCACATCCCCTATGGTGTCCATAATCTCCCCTTCTTGCTCTCCTAGTATCACGCCTATTGCCTCTCAAGTTAGGGTCACCCTCACCATTGCTCCCATCTTCACTACTCCTAGGTGAATATTGGCTTCCCCTACTTGTTTCTCTTATGTTGCTCACATGTCCATCACTCTTGGATTCAAAAGTTCCCTTAACTCCACTTGTCTCACCAAGGACCTTCTTCTCTAGTTCCTTCCTAATCTTCCTCTCTTCCTTAGCTCTCCTTTCTAGATCAAACCTTTCCTCTAAACTAGTTTGTAACATGCTCTTCATTAATTCCATCATTTTTCTAGTTTTAGGTGATAGGTCATTTCCTACACTAGGAGAACTATCCATAGCTGCACAACAAGGATTAGTACACAAAAATATAGAGAAAATAGGATCCTTTCCACTCACTAAGTGTATGCACTCAAGCCACTCGTATTTCACACTTCAAGACTTTTTCTCTAATGTTCTCTCTTGTCTTTTTCCACTCAACCTCTCTTAATACTCTTGTTCAAACCTCTAATCAATCATTCAAGGTCCAAGTTTCCAAAGTGAAAGAGAAACGGTTCTAGAGTCAAGCTTAAGAAGTCCAAGAAATACAAACTCAAGACAAAACATTAGGAATCCAATAGAGACAAGCAATAAAAGGTACTCAATGAAAGGAAAATTAGGCTACTCAAATGAAGAGTTTAGTATGAGACAATGACACCTAAACTACTGCACAAAATATGCTTTCAATTTAAGGCACAAATCTGGAAAAATTGGACAGCAACTCAAGTACACAATTCAAGCCAAATTAGAAGTAATTTGAAACCGAATTTTTAGGCAAGTTTCAAGTGAATTTTTGTGAAGTGATTTTAAGTGATTAGGTGCAGTTTTTCCACCACTGTACAACCAAGTAATATGCTCAAAATACAGGGGAAAAAATAGAGTTTCAAGTTACCAAGCACATCACACACCACAAGTTCAAGAATCTAGGCTACTAGCAATCTAAACTCAAGTTTTGGTGATAATGCTTAGTCCTAAGTGTCTCTAGTACTCTAAGTCCTTTGAACCACTAATTTTGGGAGTGTTTAGAGGCTCAATTAGTCAAGGTACTGCACTGCACAATTAGGCTTTAATTTCACTAAATTCACTTTTCATTTGTTCTTTTTCTAGTCACTTGAATTTTCACTAGAATTTTACTTTTCTTGTTTTCTCTTCTCTTTGATTTTTCTTGTGATTCTTTTTCTTGTAATCTTTCTTTTGATTTTCTTTTTTTTCTTTGCCTTTGTATACTATTTTTCTTGACTTTACTTGCTGGACCGAAATTAGAAAAACCTAAGACTAGGGCAAAATTAAGTCTAAAATTACTAGTAAGCAAGATTAAGCATGGTGAAAACTACTTGAACTTGTAATGCACAATTCTTAGCACTTAAATCATGTGAACAACACCTCAAACACATTCAAACCAGTAATTCACGGAATAGGATGGATTTGGCACGGTTCATATGAAGCAAAAGCAAGAACACATGTGAAAAATTACTAGAACAAGCTTGGAAAGAAAATTAAACGGTGAAAACACAAGGAATTGATAGGAATTTTAGATCTAGGAATTTTTTAACATGAAAACTCAAATTCAAGATGAAGACATCTCAAGGAACATGTGAAGAACTCAAGCAAGTTCATACTACACGAAACTACACAAGAAATTGAAGAGAAAAAAATGAAATTCAAGGTAAGGAAAATTCAAACCGATAGAATGCTCCAATTGAAGTAGAACAAGCTCTAGATACCAAATTTGATGCAATCCTCAAGGAGAAGAGCATATTAGTTGCGGATCTTCATGCTTCAATGGAGGCTTGGAAAAATGAAGAAGAAGCTCAAGGCCTCAAGGAGAAAAAGAAATAGAAAGCGGAAGGAGTTTAGAGATGGAAGCGCCATGGCAAGTGCTAATAAGCTAGAGGTGGAACCGCCACAATGGACAAGGAAGCCATTGATGAGATTCAAGGTTCTTCACAAGAACAAGATAGAATACTCTCAAAGAATAAGCTCTTGGCTTAATTCAATATTCAGAAATTTTATCAAAAGTGTTTGAATTACAAAAGAAATCCTATTTATACTACTAAGGTGTGGAGCTAGCTTGTTATGCAAGGAACTAATTTCCACCATTGGATTAGATTCTAATCTAATGGCTATGAAGGGAAGCTTGTGGTGGAAGCTTGATTAGCTTGGAGGACAAGGATCAATCCTCCACCCTTGGATGTAGATCCTCATCCAACGGTTATGGCATCAAGCTTGCACTCCAAGCTTTTAAGCTTAACCCTTGGATTAGTATCCTCATCTAATGGTCATGGTGCCAAGCTTGCACTCCAAGCTTCTAAGCTTAACCCTTGGATTAGAATCCTATCTAAGGGTCACTAATTATTTGTTTATTACAAGTTTAGGCTCAAATTAAATCCTTAAAACAATTACATAATTGAAAGAAAACTACTAATAAGCCTAAACATTAAAACATTTCGCTGAAAATTCCTGGAAGCATTCCAACGCTAACTTCAAGCTCATTTTCCAACTAGTTTCAGTTCGAACTGGGTTTTGGTGTCTTCATAGATTTTGTAGCCCTTGAAGTCTTCTTTAATTTGGCACCAAGAACGCCTCAATTGGACTTGTGTAGCTCGAGTTATGTTCGAAATACTGAAACAGGTCAGATGCAAAAATCAGCAGCGAATTTTATTAGAAGCCCAAAATTGAAAAGTAAGGTTAGAGAGTTTGGTTGAGCTTTTGGAGATGGTCCTCCATCACTTCCTATCCTCTTAGTATTCGGCCCTCAACAAGGTAACCTCAAGATTCTTGTAATACTCTTGAACACTCCTTGTGCCTTGAATCATTCTTTGAAGCCGAATGTGTAGGTCTCTAGTAAAAGAAGGTGAAACAAACCTTTCCTTGAGAGCTTGCCTCAAACCGAGCCAAGTGTTGATCATGGGCCTCCTCATGCGTGCTATGTCTTGCTGAACTTTATGCCACCACACTAGCACATAGCCCTAAAACTCAAGAGAGCAAGGTTAAGCTTCATCTCATTAATCAAGTTAGGATAACACAAGAAAGTTTGGTCTACCTTCATGGCCCAATCAAGGAACCCCTCGGCCCCTCCTTCACCACTATACTTAGGAAATCTCACCTTTGGTAGCCCTTCATCCCTCCTTGGATCATCCACTCTGATCTTTATTGTAAAATCCCTTTCTGCGTAGAGGATTATTTTCTTTGATCTTCTCTGTAAAACCACAGTTTTGGTGTTGTAGCCGGAGGAGGCTAAGTATTTAAAGAATACCAGTTTTAGTTAAGGAGGCTGAGGTCCAAAGAATACCTTGTTATCCTGAAGAGGCTAAGTTTTAAAAGAATACCTTGTTTACCCTGTGGAGGGTGTGTCCAAAGAATACCTTGTTTACCCTACGGAGGCTGGGTCCAAAGAATACCTTGTTTAGCCTGAGAAAGTTGGGTCCAAAAAATATCTGTAATTAGCCAGAAGTACCCGGGTTCAAAAAATACTTTTAGTGGAAACTTAGCAAGTTGTTAAGTAACTGGACATAGTCTATAAGATGAACCAGTATAAAAATATTATCGTCTTATCATTTATTGTTTTCTAACTAATTAAATCAAGTCTTAAAGTAAAATCAATCTTTAAAGATAAAACCATTTGTGTCTTTCCTGAGATTTAAAACTACAGACGCAAAACGCATTGTCTGAAAAATATTTTATTAATTAACACAATTAAACTCTCCAACCCTCTTTATTTTTTATACAAGGCCAAGGGTGCTAGCGAGAATAATGGTTTTGTTTTCTTATGGTTTAGGTATAGTGATGGTGTCATTTTCAAATGTAACGGTGGTATCATTTTCTGATAGTTAAGGTATAATAGGGGTTTCGATGACTGGAGGAGGTGGTAGAACAAACAGAGTCCATTGAACCTTGGATTGATTAAGGCTATCTGAGGTCATTTCTTGGATGATAGCTTGAGCTTATGTTTGTGATTGTTTTAAGGTTTAAGGTATGCATTGTCTTTTTCATTGGATGTGTGTTTGTGTGGGTCATTTAGCAATGGACGATTGTGTTTTTGGTTTCTTTGTTGGTTTTTTAATTGGGGTAAAAGAAAATGATGAATGTACAAGAGTAATTGACAGTGTATGTACCTTGGGTGAATGAAGATTCGTTTGGATGAGTCATCTTTCTCCATATTTAAGAGATGAGGATATTGTTCTCTTCTATTTTAGGCTCACTCTAGACGATAAATGTTGGAGTCGTGGAGAAAGGTTGAGGTTTCACAATTTTGGTTTTCATACAAGAAAACTTTTAACTTACTGGGAAATTCTTGGAAGAGAGTGGGCCCGTGGTTTTTTTTAGGGAAACTTTTTCAGATGTAACTAGAGAGATGTGTGTGTGAGGTTTGAGACAATGATTCTTACGGATGAATCGTTGACTAGGCGTAAGACAAGTTTACAACAAGCTTGATAGATCTTGACACTGATTATGATGCATTTTCAGCTAGTGAGAGTCCATAGATATACATGTTTGAATGTACTTCTAGCAATAAAAAAACTAATATGTAAGTTCATCAAGAAGATGGTAACTTGTGTGGAAACTATAGCGAAACAAACAGTAACGAGTCTAGTCACGCTTAAGATGAAGTATACCTACACAAGTGTATTAGTTAACCATAATGATGGTTTTCATGTTGATTGCATATTATATTGTTTGGTATCTATAGTTGATGAAGGTGAAAGAATTCATCCTTACATGTATGTTGAAGTTTATTCAAATGATGCACGAATTAATGCATCTAAATGCAGCAGTGACGGGTTGGATTTTTAAAAATCCAATCCAAATCCAATCTAAATCCATATTAATGGATTGGATTTAAAATCTAAATCCATATATTTTAAAAAAAAACAATTTAGAAGTTTCTAAAACCAATTTTAAATGTTGATTTTGGTTTAAAACTAATTTTTAATATAGATTTTAGTTTAAATCCAATTTGAAAGTAAAAACCAATTTTAAACTAGACTTATTCTAAAATCAATTTCAATATAAAGTAATTAATTATAATTAAGAATCAATTTATTTTTAAGAAGATGTAATCTGCTCTACCCTGGGCGGGAATGAAAGTTGAAAGTGTTAAAAAATACGTTATCTCTATATGAATTGGAAGTTCCGTGTAAAATTTTCAAAGAGAACACTGCAGTGAAAATGAAAAGGAAGAGATTCAGGTTGTCAAAATTTGGAAAAATTTGGAAGGAACTAAAGCTGAACTTCGATTAAATTTTTAAAAATCCATTTCATATCCTATCTAAATCTAATTAGATTGATTAGAATTTAGATCTAATCAATTTTATATAAAAAATTAATTTTGATACTTTAAAAACTGGTTTAGAACAAGTTTTAAAATTGGTTGTTGGTTTAAAACTCATTTTAAATCATGTGAGACACTAGTACCGAAATAGGTCAGAGAACATGTTCTAGTGAAGGAGCCACCAACAGTGGAACATCCAGCATCAAAATTAATTATTTTGGATTTATCTGATGATGAGAGCTCTAAATATGGCAAAGGTCCTGTGATTATCCCATCAACAGATATTCTAGTCATTAGTGGGAGATCGCTCTATTGGGAGCATTCATCAAATTGATACCTAGTAATGAGAATGATCCTTTAAAGGGTGTTGTTATAGTGCAATTAGGTAATTCTACTAACTAATAGATATTGTTGACTAAAGGCATTCTAGATAGTAAGGTCTTAGTTAGGAGGCTTATTTTTACCCTTTTGATTTATATTTTTAAGAACCGTAGATTAGGTCATTACTTTAATGTGTATTTTTTTATTTTTTTAAATAACTAGTTGAAAATCGGTGTGTATTTTATGTATCTTTTAGTTAGTTACCAATGACATATTTCAAGTTGAATGAAAAGTCATTTATAATTAAAATATTTAAGATAGATCAGTGAAATCACCGAAACAATTTTTTTACAGGTTTTTTTCATTTTTTTTATAGTTTGACTTTTATAGGTTGTCCTCCGTATGCATTCAATTTTCATGATATTTCCTATTGTCACTCCTTTCAAGTTATATCTAAAATATTTACTTTGCATACAATTACATGATGTTTAGATTGTATATATAACTTTTTTTAATTCAGATTTGTAGATCATTCTTATATTTATTTGTTATTCCACTATTATTTTTTATACTATATGTTGAATGATATATGATTTAGAATGGAAAGTCTTTGCAGATACTTTTATACATGTAGTTAACAAAAAATAAAATGTTGCATGAAACAAAATCTGGAATAAAATTTAAAATTAATTTACTTCTTAATGTACAAAAAAAATCAACTATCTTTTTTAATATAGTTTTCTTTTATTATATTTGTAATATTAATACCAATAAAAATATGCAAATAATATAATCAAAATTAAAAAATTTCACGATGGAAAAATTTGAAGTAATACATTAACAATATCAATATTAAAATAACTAAAGCCTACACACATCATAGCTGAATAATAAACACTAGTGTAAAAATAAGATTTGACGTTAGTTAATCTTAAATATTACAATTCATTGGATGATGTTAAAAATGAAATATTTTATGTCAATTAATCTTAAAAATAATATTTCATATCAATTATTACATTTACGTCGATTCACTTAAATAATTTCCCGTCAATTTTTTTAGACACGACGTGAAATACGGTTTGTCAATAATCCCGGGAAAGCTGTTGGATTTAATTTCACGTGTAATTGTCCAATAAAAGACACAGCATTTTGGAATTGTCATGTCATCTCAAATCATAGCATGTCAAGTTATATAACATCATTTGAAAGAATAAATAAATGCACAAAAATTGACAACAATGATGAAAGCACTGCGACATAAATTGCAAGAAAGGTGTATCCCATTATAATAAGTTGCCTCCATGACTAATATAGGGTTGCAGATATCATTATATATTAAATGAAATCTTACCAACATTATATTTCAATATATTTTAAAAGCTATAGAAATAATAAATCTACGTTCTTCCAATTGGATAAGAGTTTTTGTATTATTTAATCTACTGTTAACAATATTTCATGCGAATAATCAATTACGTAATATCAAAACTCTATACATGACAATATGAACTGACAAAAGTCCATAATACCCATGAAGGCAAACTTTGGAAAGGAAAATTTAGCAAAACTCCAAGAGTGGAACACAACGACAATAACGAATGCGGAGAGACGACAATTAGAACGAAATCAAATACAAAATAAACAGTGGAACACATAAAAGAGAAAGGAAACCGCGAGATGGAAACTAAACGACTAGGTTTGAAACAGAGGGCCTAGAGAAAATACATTGAATTTTAACAACGGATGGTGCAAGGAGGAGGCAATGGCAGACGACAAACAGAGACTACAATGTGGAAGGGGTGGTGGGGAAAGTGAGTGGAGGAGTTGGAGCGAAATTAAATCCTTTTTTATGTCGGTTCTTAACGTAACCGCCATGGAAACATATATGAAGTCGGTTGTAAAAAAAAACCGCTGTGACAAATGTTTTTCATGATAGTTATTTTAAAACCAGTATGCAAAATGCAATGAGAATGTTTGTTTTAAGCCCGTTGTGGGTGTGGAAATGTGGTAAATGTTTTTTCAATATAAATAAAAAGTAATGTTATTATGATTAGGGACAAACAATTCCTTACTCCAAGGAAACATTTAAGTATATCAATATAAATTAAATAGATTATTATGTCTATTGTAAAAAAAAAATGCTTAACCTTCCAATATTGTTTATTTCACGCTCGTTTGAGGTATAACATGAGAGACGTTCCCGATCACTCCACTGCGCACATACATCATTCTTTAGTGTTTTAAATAGATTTTTGTTTAAAAAAAATAAATTGTGAATCAAAGAGTTTGCATGATATTGGGAATAATGTTTCTAGATTATTGTCACAACATGATAACAACTGTTACACATAATGCCACCCCTAATAATCACCATCTAATAGTGAATATTTCCTTCTGAGCCCTCTCTTTTAGTTCCATTGGAAAGAGGAATAGAGATAGAATCATATCCAGTAATAGTAAATAAAATCCCAAGTACAATAATATAGTTTAATAATTTTTATGTGTTACTAATTTTTATAAGGTAAAGAGTTTACATGAAAATATTACTTGTACATTCGCCTTCAACTTTAATCTTATTAAAGTATTTTACATAATCTGCAGTAGGATGCAGGTTAAACAGAATCACGACAAAACCACACTTAAAAAATTTGAGAGAAAACTAAGAAGTTTTATTAGTCAAAAATAATATCTAGCTAAAGTATCATTAAGGATGAAAGAAATTATATATGTTGAATTCATGGATGCAAAGAAGAATAAACGAAGATTAAATAAATAATTACGTTAAGATTTAATAAAAAAATTACACTTAATTTTGCCTCTTTAGAGCATATAGAAATTTGACTCCTATAAAAAGAGCACCAAATTTATAAAAGATCTTGCAGCAGAAAGGATGACTACACAAGTTCCTGGTTTAAATAATAGCCATCATAGAGCTTATCTAAGATCCATAGTGTTTCAACTTTCCATGCATTACTTACAAATGACTTATCAATAAATACCTGCAATATAGGGCAAGAAGTAGACTGATTCATTTAGTATAATGTACTTCATTTTCACAACCATCTCTCAGTAGATGATCAGAAAAAAAATATGAACAAATGCAAATCTAATAAGATTCCTCATTTCTTTATCAACCCATGTTTTTACCTTTTTTTCTGTCACTATGCTTACAGTAATCATTTCTAATCCGGATGTCCCCTTACACATATTTCTATCTTTATCCCATAACATAATTCAATTTAAATAAAAAACAATTTCGACTCAATATACTTTGTGCTGGTTATATTGTGTGTATCCAAGAAATATATTAAATTCTTTAGCCTTTTCCATATATTCTTTAACTGTAATATTATGCATAAATAAGTGGAAAGAACGGAAAAAATTACAAATTATCAAAATACCTCAGTAATGTCCAACATGGATAGTTAAAATGTGTGTTTTGTAAAATCAAAGACTAAGAACCCACGACTAAAAATGTGTGTTCAGAATATCAAATATGTTGCGAGAGTTGGGATAGAACTGCAATAAAAAACAAAAACAGAAAAAGTAAAAAATTTGTTGATATATGCGGACAAAGGTAAATCCAGAAATGCATGACCCTAAACAAATCAAAAAAATCATAACAGTAAACCAAGAGTATACAACATGCTCAAGAAAAGTACACAACATGCTTAACGGACTGAACTTTGAACACAAGTTGGCCCTGGTCTTAGTCCATACATCCCTTTTCCTCAACTGTTCTCTGTCAAAAACAAGGTCTGGTATCCAAGCAGGTTTTTTACCTTGAGACATATTCACCCTCCTAATTTTAGACATTATTGCTCGAAGGTGATCCGAACACTTTTGGTTCCAATTATCCATAATCTTCGATTCATGTGTCAGTAGCCAAAAAATTTCCAAACCACAGTTCCTTAACTTCCAGAGAATACATTGGTCTATCATATTTTGATTGAATGACACTTTTCATACGTCTAATCGTTTGAACAAGTGAAATAAACTTGAAACTTTAGAGAAGTCATAGGTATTAATTTTTCATTCAAACAATTTCATTTGAAAAATATGTAAGAAAAACTATTGAAAATAATCCATTCTTACGTGTCTTTATCAAGATAGATCCATATCTTGCTATATGATGAATCTATTTCCCTAGGTCTATGGGCTTCCCCAACAATTGTGATGTCTTCATGTAGAAATTGAGTACTTTGTTTCTTACTTAAAAGAGGAGATTCTTCAACATCCAAGGAAGCACTAGATGGTCAGGTTATTGATCAACCTTCACCACGACCTCTGTTACTGCTATTTCTACCCCTCGAACCATGACCCCCACTTGACATCTTTTAGGTCAAACATGAAACAAAGAAGTTTTGTATACCAACAACTTGATATGTTTAATTCATGTGTAGTATATGCAAAGCATTGACATGAAAATAAGAGATACAAGAAAAGTTAGGGTGAGTTCACCAGTTAATCTTTACACATCAACGCCTAAATAAATTGTTAAACATAATTTGAAACTCAGTTTAGCTAGAACCCCTAAGTTTATTAACCTAGATTGCCCTCGGTATATATACACGCAATATGATGAGCAAAATATATGCATTGTTATAAAACATTAACATTCACAAAATTTAAAGTACTTCCAACAAGCTATAAACATGCACACAAAACGAACACCAACTTACAAATTCTTGAAACAATATAGGAAATTTAGAAGCATTCCTTTCATTTTTCTCTCGACCACTAATTCGAGGTGTTGAAAACATTATTCTTCCACACGAACTTTATTCTTAACTTTTTTTTTTAAAGTACGAAAAAACCTTTATCAAAACAATGTATTAAAATTTGATACGTTAATAATACAACTAGAAGTTAATCAACTACCAAAATGACATCATTATATATATATATATATATATATATATATATATATATATAGTTGGAATATGATAATATAACATCGATCTTTCTTCTTGCTACATTATTGTTATAGCTACCTACTACACTTCGTTATCCAAAATTTATAATTATGTCTGATGTGTGTTTATAATGTAGCACACACCCCATCTTAAATGGACCCAATATGTTCTACAATCTCTCCTTAGGAATTTCTCTAATATTGCACCAACTATTTTCATAACTTTTTCACACAAACAAATGTGTTTGTCTATCTGTCTACAACGTCATCTTCAGCCTTTGTATATCATGTAGTTTTTCAACTCCATATCAAGCCACTAAATCTCTTACAGATCTTTCTCTTAATACTAATCTCATTTATTTATCTTTCTATAAGACTAGTTATCATTCCTTTCACGGACAAAGGTTCACAACTTTAAAAGAGGGAAACATAAAATAGACTAAACACATCAATAAAAAAATTTTTCTAATATTCCATATTTTATTTTCAGCTGATTTTTCTATAGGTTAAAAAAAATAATTTGAATAGAAGTGTAAGAATTGTATACAAGTGTTAGCATAAATAATCTACAAAATAATTTTTTAATTGGACACTCAATGAGTGTTTGACACTCCCAACATCCTGAAACCCTATAGCTGAGCCATTTGACTTGTCGCCATAGTCAAAACTAATTTATAACTCATAAATAATGAAGAAATAATTGCAACAAAGACTAAAAAACTACATGATATTCAATGAAACTAACTTAAAACATACCTAACAAGTGAAAATCCAGACTTGCATTAGATAGATGATGACAAGCTTGTGAGAGCCTTTTTACCGAAATTTGTCTTCCAATGGCAGAGTTCCCTAATAAAAATACTGCAATAAATACAAGTATGCAAAAAGATGATAAAAATAAATACCGTATATCCAAAATTAATTACAATTTATTCATTGGTTATGGGACAAATTAGAAACCAATTAAAAAAGCAATAAAGGTAAAAAGCTGAACCAAAATAGCAGAATTCATAATTTGCACAAATAAGTAACTTGTCTTGTCAATTAGGATAGAAAGCATTGACACAAGAAGATTAAATAAATAATTACATGGTTGACACTAATTATATGCATTGAGTGGTGGGGTTTGATATTGCCTGGATGGCCTTTTTAGAATCCCAAGCTTGAGACACAATAATTATATTGAAGGAATGTAATAGAACAACAATCAACAAAAGAAAGTGGATACCCAATATTATGTTTATAATTACTTTTGCAAGTGAAGTACCTCCCAACTCCAATACACTAAGAGGATACAAGAATTATAACCTAAAGAAAATTGCTATTTTTTCTTTATATCATTTCTGGCTTCACTAACCTATCTAGAATTACCTTGAAAGAACTAAAAGAGATAATGGCATCAAGTGATTCAGAGTTAAATCAACCTAAGCTGTACAGATAGGTTGATTAATTTAGAATAAAAAAATCAAGTAGCCTTTGATATTCAAAATCTAGTACTTAAATTGAAAACAATTAATCCTAAATTATTCTCAACACTAAACCTGTTGGCACATTTCTTTGACAGAAAATAGCCCCAACATATCCCCTCTCTCTACAATTTTCCTGAAGTTCATTATTTGAAAGAGAATGCACACCTTTTGATAAGAGCATGACACCTAAATTAACGGATTGAAACAATAGTAATAAGAGATTCATAGGATTAATGTCTTTCTATAATAACATGTATGCAACTATTCAAAAGAATTTGAAACCATAGTAGTGAGACTTCAGGCCCAATGTACATAATCTTTTATATACAAACTCCAACTAAAAAAGAAAATTTATCTTATAGTTATTAGAAAATTTCCAATAACTATTAGATACCTCAGAATCATGACCCTTGGCAACAATAAACAAACAACCCAATCACACAACCAAAGGATGAAATATTTTGCTGGATACAGAACAAGAAGCAAATATTGAAGCAGGTCACAAAGTATAAAAGCAATGATCAATTAAACGAGAAAGTCGTCAATATTACCAATTATTCTCATTTCTGCAACTACCTTTCCTACTGTTTCGTCAAATTGCTCTCTAAAGCAAGGATCCTGCCCTAAACTCTACCTTATGCATAGAACAAGACATATTTTCAAGCATAAGAAGATATTCAACCAAGATTTGAATCCTATTTGGCAACGAGGGAAGCTCTAGTTGAGCGAAACCGCGAGAGAGTGAGAACGAAAAGGGGAATCGGGACAAGAGATTGAGAATGGTCACAATCCATTGAAGCTTACCTTTCTGCAAAGTTTTCACAACAACTAAGAATAGTTTCAACAAACACTTGTTCAGGCACCCTGTTAAAGGGAAAAATCACAAATCTAGAATCAAAATGAAGCTGAATTAAACCATCAGAATGAAGCTGAATTACTTAATCTTCTAAATTCTTTTATCAACACACTTGAATATGTCATCACAAAGAGAAGGAGAATTCAATTGCTTACCTTCTTTAAAAGAGCACGACCACAAGAAGAAGGAAGAATAAAGAACAGAGCAGGACGTTGGAGAATGAAGAACAGAGCACGCACAAGAAAGAAAGGTTGGAGTGAGACGGCAAGAAAGAGCAATTGCTTAGTTTAGGTTTAGAAATACCCCTTGTATTTATATATTTAATTTTGGATTCTTTTTTCTCTCTCTTACTTTGAAAGAGTCTTGACTACTTAGTCTTTTCTTTTTTACAAATTAAATTGAAATAACATTAAATTTTAGTTAATAAATTATTGTTGAAAATTTTTCCATAAAGTTTGATTGACCGGATTCCCTTCTACTTTTAATAATTTTGTTTTGAAAAATATGTCATAAAAAATAAACTCATTAAATTTACCAACAATATGGCTAACCAGATTCATTCAAACTTCTAATAAATCCACATTGCATAAGAAAATATATAGAAATTTTTTTTTAATAAAATTTGATTGACTTGATTCCCTTCCACTTCTAATAAATTCATTAAAAAATATAACATATGAATTAAATTGATTAAATTTACCAAAAACATTTTGATTGACCAGATTTATCCAAACTTCTTATAAATTCGCACTTCATTAAAATATATATAAATGATTTTAATAAAATTTGATTGACCAGATTTCTTTCCACTATTAATAAATTCATAAAAAATATAACATAAAATTAAATTCATTAAATTTATCAAAACATTTTCATTGACCAGATTCATTCAAACTTATAATAAATTCACACCTCATTAGAGAATATATATATATATATATATATATATATATATATATATATATAAATGATTTAATAAAGTTTGATCGACTAGATTCCCTCCCACTCTTAATAAATTCATTAAAAAAATTTAACATAAAACTTAAATTCATTAAATTTACCAAACATTTTGGTTTACCAAAGTTTGATTGACCGGCTTCCTTCCACTTTTAATTAAATCTTTAAAAAATATAATAAAAAAATTAAATTCATAGAATTCACCAGAACATATTTCTTGACTAGATTCATTCAAACTTCTAATATATTCACACTTCATTAATAAAATATATATAAAAAATGGTTTTACTTTATAAATCATCTAAAATCTATGTTGTAAGACTTTTATAATATTAGTAATCAAAATCAACAAATTTATCACATTACTTTATGATTAGTTGACATTAAAAAAAAAAAAAAAAAAAAAGAAAACACTTTACAATGGTGCTGCACAATCTTCTTCTCAAAAAATTAATTAAATAAAACAATATTGTCTTGTTAAAGTGGATTACAAATATTGTAAGAAAATATTTAATACATTGAACTAAAAAAATTGACTACTCTTTTTGAATGAAATATTACAATTTTTAAATAAATATGATTGTATTTTTAATTAAATAAATTAGTTAGTCAACGTTAAATATTTTTAATTATTCGAATGAATTCAAATAAAATTTAAAAATTCAAATTTTCATTTATTTATTTTAATATTAAAAACACACAAAAATTATAGAAAAAGAAAAAAAAATAAGATATGAGATACATATGTGCATATATCAAGGTCGATTAATTAGGGTTGTTAATTACGAATCTTCAACCAATACCTATTATATAATAATTTGTGTTAGTATCATCAAATAGGTCTACGTAAGTCATAATTATTTTTATCCATTAATTCAATGATTTAGAGATAGACATCTACCAAAATTAAATATAAAATATAGTGAGTATAGAAAATTTGCATCATTATTATGATTTTTTTTAAAAAAATAAAAAATAAAACCTCTGTATATTGTTTTGAAAATCAAATTATTTTTTCTAATTAACTGATTCATAAATGTATTTACATATTAATTAGTATTGTCTTCAATACATAGTAGAATGGTTATATTTAACTAAAGGTTATAATAATTAAATACTCTTAAAACTACACTTTGTAATAATTTAATATTTTTAATATATAAATAATATTTTTGATTTGTGATAAATATTTAAATTAAATTAGCAAAGTAGTTTCATGGATTGAAAAATAAACATTGTATATTGTTATCATAGATTATTATTATGTACTTCAAATTTTAAATACCTAAACATTATTTTTTTATTATGACTCTTCTAAAATAATTACTCAATATCTGTCAATGGGTTTACTAATCAATGATTAAGAATATACTTTTTCTTTACGTACATCCTCTGACTTTAAAGGAGTTAAAATTATTAAAAAAAGCCTCTAATAATTTATGATATTTAAAAGAACTTTATATACTTATAAAAGTTGAAAATATTAATTTTACATAAAATTTCCATCCAATAATTAGAAAATAGTTTCTTTAAAAAACACATTACTAAAATGAATTTTATCATTCGCATATTTCTTGTAGGTCCAAAATTAAACTTCATCGTTTTGCTGATTTCACTAAACCATATGTCATCCTCAGTTAGGTAAAGAATTAAACCCAATAAGTGTTTCCAACAATAAACGTAGAGACGGTGTTCCAATATTAGCCTAACAATAGGTGGCAGGATAAACAATGTTGTCCTCAGGGTTTGGGATTCAGATTGGTTATAGCGGAACGATAGCGGGAGCAGAAACAGAATTGATTTAGGCGAAAGAGATTGGGAGGGTGCGAAAAAATTGAGATTGGGACTGGTTCTGGCGGAGTGGCAGCGGGAGCGGAAGTGGAATTGAATTGATGTAGGTGAAAGAGAATGGGAGGATGCGAAAAGATTGGGATGGTGCAAGAAGATTAATAGGGGAATGAGCCAACAAGGAGATTGAGAGGGTGTGACGTGCGAGAAGATTGAGAGGCGGCATAGGAAATGAAGTAAAACTAAGGCTTCAACTTTTAACCCTTTAAATTGTGCGGGCTTGCGGGTTGGTCCGCGGACTCCGCGGGTTGTGCGGTACGGGCTTTCACATTCTATACCACTAAATTTTTCTGAAAAAACTGGTCCAAAGCCATGCGGATCGCATGGTCCGTGGGCCAGTCCATGGACTTCAACCCACATACCCACCCCTAGATAAACCCAACAATAAACTCATCAAACAATCCCCAACAACAGGGCACAAACAATATTAGGATACTATGTTAGAAAGGTAGGTTATGAGCCTAACTCAATCCGACAAACCGGCTTGTAAGGTGAGGATTGCTCAGCGTTTATATTTTTGCAACAGACCATATCTTTAGGCGATGTGTGATCTCTAACAAAATCATCCTTTAATTATAAATTTTGGTATCAGACACTAAATCAAATATCGTGCGTGTTTCTTTGGTTTAAGAATATTTTGTTATTTGTTGTAAAGATGGGGTTGTTTATTTTTTTATGGGAATTGATACTTGGAATACAAGTGGTTAGTATACCTCCTACATCCCTTACTATGGCAAGTATACCACAGCCGTCAAGTAATAAGTATTTAGAGATCAAGGTTGTCGATCCCACGAGGATAAACAATTAGATTTTATCTTTATTTTAATTCTATTATTTAGAAAGAGAGAAGGTTGTTGGGAGTTTGTTAGGTTGTTGAGAAAGCAATGATTAAAGTAGAGATCTAAGCAGTAGAAGAGGAAAGTAATGATAATTTTAGAACGATTGGGATTCTGATTTCACCACTATTTTCCCCTTAATATTTTCCTCTCTTGTTATTCAAATATAATTGATTGTTTGGGTCAGATTCCTAACCTCGTGACCATCCCTCTCTTGATCTCCCACGCCGCCTAGGTTAACTAGATTAATTAATCTCTTAAATTATGATGTAAGTCTTCCATGGAAGTCTCACTAGTTTGCCCAATCTTCACTTCAACAAGCATGAACCTCACGATTTTAAGGTCATCAATGGCGGAACATGAACTCAAGAAGAAGAAAAGTATAAAATGGAATAGAGAAGAAGATGAGGAGCGCCATGCTAGAAGCAATAAGCTCTAGGTAGAATCCCCACATGGAGAATGCACCATGATAAGACTCATAAGAGGTTTACTCAAGAAACCTAGAAAAGAAACTTTCTCTCTCAAGCAATATGCTTCTTTCTAAAATCCATCAAAAGTGATTACAATTCAGAAAATTTACTACTTATACTAGCAAGCTTGGCGCCAAGAATTTGAAAGCTAGATCTATTCCTAATCCTTGGATTAGAATTAAAATCAACGTGTGGCAAGCCATGAGAAACACCTCACACGGATCACTAATCCTTTCCCTAGGATTAGTAATTGATCAAGTGGCCACGGTGCACTCAAAGGAAGCAAGGAACATGTGTTTGCAAGTTTGAATTTCCACCATGTGATGAGATCTCCATCATGTGGCCAGATTTCAATTTTGAGTGGCATGAGAAATGTGACTCAAATTTGAATTTTGGCCTCTTGATTGGATCTAAATCAAATGGTGCTAATTCACTCTTTCATAAATGCCTTAAGCATGTATTCCCACGGTTCAATCTCCTCCTTTGATGGAGCAAAGATCAAATGGTCAAATTTGAAAAGGAGTTAGTGGAATTGCCACTAACTTCCCTCCAAAAATCTCTCCCACTCTCTCTAGGGAGAGTGTGCACCACTCTCTTCCACTTTAGCATATAATTTCGGTATTCCTTAGCTATTACAAACCGTGGCATACACTTGCCAAGCTAAACCAAAATTATTGAGTCCTAATTACTAATTATAAGTTCAAATGATCCTAAGACTATTACAAGGCTTGTTGACCAAGAAGGCTTGTTGACTTTCTTGTTGACTTTGACTTTGGGTCAACTTCAACTATTCTTCTTCTTGCATCCTTTTGAGCATTGACCTTGTAACTCTCCTAGTATCATTGACTTCTATAGTTGTGGTAGATGGACCTCCATCAAATTAATACTAAGTTAATTACAGATTTAGATCTGTGAATCCTGGGGCAAACTTAGGTGTGTCCACATTATCACCTACTCCTATATCTAGGACTCTAGCGCAATAATGGTTTAATTCTTCGGTACTACTTAGGCTTACTTTGTCAGAGTTTCCCTAGATTTACTTATCAATTTGTTAGTCATCAATAGACAAATAACATTAAGCGTAGAAGAATAAACACCCAAACATATACTGAATAACATCGACTATTATAATAGGGGATAAATTAGGGTTACATCGCTCTCCCAATCAAAAAGAGATTTACTTCATGCTAATAAGGGAAACAACACAAGAATAAAAACAAAGATAATACATGGTGGTCGATTTCTAAGAAGTCGAGTGATCATTGCGTGTCCTTCTATGGGCTTGGGGTTGAAGTCTGAATGTTGCACTGAACTGAAAGTGGGGACAGTAGCTATTTAGGGTTTCTAGAGTCGATCGTGGTCTAGAGGTCAGGAGGTTGTCAGTCTCTAGAACCTTAGGAGGATTAGGTTAAGAATCCGTCCCTTTTGCTGATAGTAACTTGTGCATATATAACCTTCTTTAGTGGACTTTGGCCTTTTGCGAGCCCAACTCGCTCGAAATATATACTAGCTCGCGCGAGCTCGTATGCGAGATAAAGGTCAGCTCGCGCGAGCTCTGGTAGTCCATTTTATATACATTTTCTTTACTTTATTTTTGGTTTATTTAGCTTTTATATGTGTCATAATTTGGTAGTTTGACGTATATTTTTGTTAGAGGTATATTTTAGTACTACTAGTAAATAATAGCTAATTTCCATAAGATTTTATGTTTTTATACTGATTCTTGTGCATGCTGTATTAAGAGCACCTGAACTCTGGTTTGGTCATTCTTGGTGTGTTTGGAAAGCCTAGAGAGAGTTTTACATTTCTTATGTTAAGGCCAAATCCCAGTTCATCCGTCTTCTGGCCCAAATTTGCCTCACAAACTTTCGGCCCAATATTTTGTTTTCAGTTTTAATTAAGAAGTATTTAATTTTATTAATCAATGTATTTTGAGAGATTTCAGTAGAATAGGTTGGGCCATTTACTTCTGATTATGCAGACCCATTTTAATTGTCTTAAGTAGGGATGACACCTTTTTTTCTTTTTTCTTTACTTTTTTACTTTTTCTTTTGGCTGGAGATGAAGATACGGAAAAAAAGGGACTTTTAAATAAATAAAAAAAAGAATCGAAATACACCTTTCAGATTCTCTCTTCTCTGTTTTCTTTTCTTCTATGTTCCTAATTTTCATATTCTCACTTCCTCTTCACATCTTTGCACGCTACAACAATTAAATTTAGTCTTTGATTTTGATTCCGCCAATTTCCAATTCTGCTACAATTTTCTGGTTCAATATACATTTTTGTTCCATTAATCTGTTCTTACTTGTTCTAGTTTTCTCCGTCACGTTTATGCTACTGCTCATTCTGCGTAATTTCCTTCTACTTTTTATAAATTCTTTAAAAAAGTATAACATCAAAAATTAATTCATTAAATTTACAAAAATATTTTGGTCAACCAGATTCATTCAAATTTCTAAAAAATTCACACTTCATTAAAAAAATATATAGAAAAAAAAAACTGATTTTAATAAAGTTTGATTGACCACATTTTCTTCCACAGTTAATATTTTAATTAAAAATATTACAAAAAATAAATTCATTTAATTTACTAAAACATTTTGATTGACCAAGTTCATTTAATCTTCTAAAAAGTTCACACTTTATTAGAAAATATATAGAAATGAAAAGTAATTTTAGTTTGATAGACCAGATTCCTTCCACTTTTAATAAATTAATTAAAAAATATTACATCAAAATTAAATTCATTAATTTTGCTAAAACATTTTTGTTTACCAGATTCATTCAAACTTCTAATATATTCACACTTCATTAAATTATATATCTATAAACATATACATATATATATATATATATATATATATATATATATACATAAACATATATATCTATATATATATATATACATATATATATATATATATGTATATGTATATATATACATATATATATATATATATGTATGTATATATATATATGTATACATATATATATATATGTATGTATACATATACATATATATATATATATATATATGTATGTATACATATATATATATATGTATACATACATATATATATATATATATATCTATACATATATATATATATATACATACATATATATATATATATACATACATATATGTATATATATATATATGTACATATATATAATTTTATATTGTAAATCATATAAATTCAATTTTCTATGACTTTTAAAATATTAGTAATCAAAATTAACAAATTTGTCACAATACTTTATGAATAGTTTATTGTGAAAAAAAAAACAAAAAGCTTAACACTGATGCTGCACAATCTAATGTTACCCCAAGATTCACAGGTAAAACCCTAATTGACAATAACTGAAGTGAAGACCAAATGAGAAAGCATAAGAGCTACAATAATAAATAGTAGGCAGTATAAATTATTACAAAAAGATATTTATGATGGAAGTTTAAAAATACTTTTTTCCAAACCTTTCTTATCATTCCAGATTGTTCCATCACAACTAATTAGAAGACTCTCTAGGTTAGGCTTTGTTATTAGAAAGTAAATTGCTTAAAAAACTGATAATGGACAAAAGGATAGTTTTGCAATCATAAGTTGAAGACCACTGTTCGGTAGAAACACACAAGTAGAACAATTATTAGTTTGAAGAGCATGTAGTTGTTGAAACAACTTATGCAGATTTGACGCAATAAAAATTGAATTCCCATCTACATTTTCTTGGCATCCATAATAAAACTAACTGGTAGATCCAAACCCACCAAAACACAGGTATTGGAAAATTTGGCTCTAATACATGATTATTTGTTCTCTAAGTTGGTGAACATTTGAAGGAGGTCCAAACAAATGTTCCCAAACTAATCAACATTTGGATGAAAAAACATTGCCTCGAACTTCACTTGGGAAGGATAAAAAGAATAGTCTACTTGAAAATGTAAGGAGATTTTATAGGATAAACCCTTATATAGAGTTCCTTTTCCACCTTCAATTGTACCAATTTGAATGAAAATACTCTCACCATTAGAAAAAACTGATACATCGAGATTTTCTCCACTCGTTTGCAAGAAAAATTATGATCAAAATTTAGAGTATTAGAATGAGATAACAAATTATAATATAGCTAAAAAGAAAACATCTGTAACATCTTGTTTATTAGCTGATACCCTAAGTTCCCAACATAATAATGTACTCAATTTACCACCCTAACATAGATGCCAATTTAAATGAGTACATCGATAAATTAAACATGCTTTATAAAACAAAACAATCTAATTATTCAAAATAAAACCACCATACTTTTTGTTTTGATACAAAATGTTCACAATCAAGCAAATTTAGTAACAATAATTATATAACACACTCTAGTCAGCAGAACAATATGTAAAAACAAGGATCCAGATTAATAAAAAAAATTACACTTAACTTTGTCTCTTTGGAGCATATAAAAATTTGACACCTTTAAAAAGAGCACCAAATTCATAAAAGATCTTGCACCAGAAAGGATGACTACACAAGTTCCTGGTTTAAATAATAGCCATCATAGAGTTTAACTAAGATCCATAGTGTTTCAACTTTCCATGCCTTACTTACAAATGACTTATCAATAAATACCCCTAATATACTTCGTTTTCATAACCATCTCTCAGTAGATGATCAAAAAAAAAAAAATATGAACAAATGCAAATCTAATAAGATTTCTGATGGAGGACCATCTCCAAAAGCCCAACCAAACTGATGCAAGCCTGGAGAGAATTGCACGAATTGACGGACCTTCATGCTTCAATGGAGTTTCTAGATCTAGAATTGGGGAAAACGAGAATGGAAACAGAAAATAAAGAAACAAACGGTTTAGAAGAGAGATGGAAGCGCCATGGCAAGTGCCAATAAGCTCAAGGTGGAATCGCCACAATGGATCAAGAAGCCATTGATAAGATTCAAGGTTCTTCACAAGAACTCTAGAGAGAAAATGCTCTCACTCAGAAAATTCTGAATTCTATATTCAATTTCACCAAAAAATTAACTTTACAATTCAGTTTGCCAAGTATTTATACTAGTGAGAAACATAATAGCTTGCAGTCCAAGCTTCTAACCTATGAGAAACAGCCCAAAGTTCAGAAAAACTGAGAAGACCACGTGGTAATCGATTACTTAGTCATGGTAATCGATTACCATGGGTCTTTGGTTGTCCAGAAGTGAAAGTCTCTCAGTGATAATCGATTACTTGGTCGTGTTAATCGATTACCACCGGGGCCAATTCACAGGTAATCGATTACCTGCAATTGGTAATCGATTACTCCCGAAGCTAACCATCAAGTAATCGATTACCTTCAGTTGGTAATCGATTACCAGCGTGAAACTGGTAGTTTTATCTGCTTTGTGTTCAATTTTTCACCAAGCAAGGCTCAATTAGTTCCTCCTAATCCTAATTATAACTTTACAACATGTTTAGAAGGTTACAAGCCCTATTACAAATTAAAGAAGAGTCTTGAGTTGAGTTTTGGCTTTGAGTTTTGAGTTGCTTCTCAACTTCTTCTTGAATCCTTTTGTGCATGGCTCTTGTAACTCTTCTTGTCAAGGATGGTCCTCCATCAAACCCTCCTTCTTAACTTGAACTTGTCCTCAAGTTATCTCCCTCTTCCTCTACAACAAAAGGAGATAAATCACTAACATTGAAAGAATTGCTACAAGTATAAGTGTTAGGAAGGTTAAGTTTATAAGCATTAGGCCCAAGTCTTTGGAGAACTTTGAATGGACCATCTCCTCTTGGCATGAGCTTGGATCCCCTTAGAGTAGGGAACCTCTCTTTTCTTAGATGAAGCCAAACCAAATCTCCATCTTGAAATTGAACATCTTTCTTATGTTGGTTTGCTTTAGCCGCCACCTTGGTGTATCTTCTCTCAATTTGATCTTTAATCTTGGCATGGAGAGTCTTCACCTTTTCAGCCTTGCTAGCTCCATCTACATCCAAAGCAAACTCAAGTGGCAAAGGAATAAGATCAAGAGGTGTTAGTGGGTTAAATCCATATACAATCTCAAATGGAGAACACTTAGTAGTTGCATTTACTACCCTATTATAAGCAAACTCAATAAATGGTAAATGCTCCTCCCAAGTCTTCACATTTCCCTTAACAAAGCACCTTAGTAATTGACCTAGTGTCCTATTGACCACTTCGGTTTGACCATCCGTTTGAGGATGACAAGTGGTAGAGAACAAGAGTTTGGTGCCAAGCTTGCTCCAAAGGGTTCTCCAAAAATGACTAAGAAATTTGGAGTCCCTATCACTTACTATGCTCTTTGGCAATCCATGTAATCTTACCACTTCTTTGAAAAACAAGTTTGCTATGTGTGTGGCGTCATCAACTTTGTGACAAGCAATGAAATGTGCCATTTTAGAAAACCTACACACTACAACAAACAATGAATCCATTCCCCTTTTGGTTCTAGGTAAACCAAGGACAAAGTCCATAGAAATATCAACCCAAGGGGAATTAGGGATGGGTAAGGGGGTGTACAATCCATGATTTAAAACCCTAGATTTGGCTTTATGGCATGCTATGCACTTAGATATGAATCGGTTCACATCCCTTTTCATGTGTGGCCAATAAAAATGTTCTTGTAATATGGCTAGAGTTTTATCAATCCCAAAATGCCCCATGATGCCCCCTTCATGTGCTTCACATACTAGTAGATCTCTTAAAGATGTCTTAGGCATACACAAAGTTTTTCCTTTAAAAAGATAGCCTTCATGCCTATAGAAATCTTTATGAGCTCCATGCACACACATCATGTAAGCTTCCCCAAAGTCAAAGTCATTTTCATACAAGCATTTGATATGTTCAAAACCTAGCATCTTAGTTTCTAACATGGTAATTAGAGTATATCTCCTACTAAGTGCATCGGCTACAACATTATTCACACCCTTCTTGTATTTAATGACATAAGGAAAAGTTTCAATGAATTCTACCCATCTTGCATGTCTTTTACCCAATTTGCCTTGGCCCTTCAAGTGCTTCAAAGCCTCATGATCGGTATGCACTATGAACTCTTTGGGAAGGAGGTAGTGTTGCCATACTTGGAAGGCTCTCACTAGGGCATACATCTCCTTGTCATATGTTGAATAGTTCACTTGGGCACCCTTGAGCTTTTCACTATAGTAGGCTACGGGATGTGCTCCTTGTGTCAACACGGCTCCCACTCCTACATTTGAAGCATCACATTCCAATTCAAAGGACAATTCAAAGTTAGGCAAAACAAGAATAGGTGCATTAGTTAACTTTTCTTTTAATAACCGAAAGGCTTCCTCTTGCTTAGGCCCCCACACAAATGGAATTTCCTTTTTAACAAGTTCATTTAAAGGAGAAGCAATTGTACTAAAGTCTTTAATAAATCTCCTATAGAAACTAGCTAAGCCATGAAAACTCCTAACATCTTTTACACAAGTGGGAGTAGGCCACTCTTGTATAGCTTTTACCTTTCCTTCATCAACTTGAACTCCTTGAGAGCTCACTACAAAACCAAGAAATACTACCTTGTTGGTGGAGAAGGTGCATTTGCTCTTGTTGGCATATAGATGTTCCTTCCTAAGTACTTCCAAGACACACTTCAAATGTGTTAGATGTTCAAGAAAAGTTCTACTATATATCAAAATATCATCAAAATACACAACTACAAACTTTCCTAAGAACTCTCTTAACACATGGTTCATGAGTCTCATAAAGGTACTAGGTGCATTGGATAAGCCAAATGGCATCACAAGCCACTCATATAACCCAAATCTAGTCTTAAATGCAGTTTTCCACTCATCTCCTTCTTTCATTCTAATTTGGTGGTAACCACTTTTAAGATCTATTTTTGAGAATACACAAGCACCATGTAACTCATCCAACAAGTCATCTAATCTAGGGATAGGATGGCGATACCTAATAGTGATGTTGTTGATTGCTCTACAATCGGTGCACATCCTCCATGTTCCCTCCTTCTTAGGCACTAGTATCACGGGTGATGCACAAGGAGAAAGGCTTTCCTTCACCCAACCCTTGTCCATAAGCTCTTGTACTTGCCTTTGAATTTCATGGCTCTCTTGAGGAGAACTCCTATAGCTTGGACGGTTTGGTAGTGGTGCACCCGGTATCAAGTCAATTTGATGCTCAATGCCTCTTATAGGGGGAAGGCCATGAGGTATGTCTTTGGGAAAGACATCTTGAAATTCCTCCAATAAGGCCTCCAAGCTTCCTTGCTCACCTACAAAGTTAGAACTCAAAACCAAAGGATTAGGGATGCAAAGAAACATGGACTTCCTAGCTAGATAGTCTCTCTTAAGTTCACTCTTCTCTATCAAGAAGCTCTCTTTCTTTTCATTCTTTTTACTTTTCAATTTTTCAAGCTTATGACCCTTAGAATTAGACAACTTCCCTTTGGCTTTTCCTTCCTTGGAACTCTCGGTTAAGGTGAGTTGTTTCTCTTGGTCCCTCTTAAGCTTCATCTTTATTTGATCTTCACAAACCTCCTTAGGTGTTAGTGGTTTAAGTGTAACCTTCTTACCTACATGAGAAAGAATGTAAGTATTGGCAACTCCATCATGTAAAGCCTTTCTATCAAATTGCCAAGGTCTACCAAGGAGTAAGTGTGTGGCCTCCATAGGAACAACATCACAAAGTACTTCATCATTATATTTGCCAATAGTAAAAGAAATAAGTACTTGTTTGTCTACCACTAACTCTTCTTTCTCACTCAACCATTGTAGCTTATATGGTTTAGCATGTGAAGATGTTTTCAATTTTAATTTATCCACTAATCTAGTGCTTACTACATTAGTGCAACTACCACTATCAATAATTAAAGAGCATACCTTCCCTTCAATAGTACATCTACTATGGAAGATATTCTCCCTTTGTGAATCATCAAGCTCCTTACTTACATTGCTTAGCATCCTCTTTACCATCAAGAGATCTCCCTCCTCGGCTTGCTCAAAGGATGAATGCTCACTTGCACTTGATACTTCACTCTCACTAGATGATGAGCTTGAATCTTCACTTGTGATTACTCCATTCTTCATCATCATAGCTTTCTTGTTGGGGCAATGAGAAGCTATGTGGCCATGACCTAAACATTTAAAACATTTAATTGAACTAGGTTTAGAAGAGTTAGAATGTACCTCCTTTACCTTAGTGTTGTCTCGGTCATGTGGCTTTCTCATGTTGGAGTAGCCTTCTCTCTTGCCTTTGTCTCTCCAAGAGTTAGAGGATGAAGTAGAGGATCTCTTGAAGGTGCCTCTTCTCTTTATTTGTTGCTCCACCTTCTCGGCCTTGTGGATGGCCTCCTCTATGGTCACATAGCTTTGGAGCTCAAGAATGTCTTGAATCTCCCTATTAAGTCCATGGGTAAACCTAGCTAATGTGGCCTCTCTAGCCTCTTGGTAGTCACATCTTAGCATAGTTAACTCAAGCTCCTTATAGTACTCTTGCACACTCTTGGTCCCTTGAGTCAACCTTTGGAGTTTTATGTGTTGGTCCCTCACATAGGTTGGTGGCACAAACCTAGCTCTCATAGCTTCTTTAAGTTGGGTCCATGAGGTGATTTGTGGTCTCCTCCTCCTCTCACCCTCTACTAGAATTTGGTTCCACCACACTAGTGCATATCCCTCAAACTCCAATATAGCTAAGTTCAACTTTTTCTCTTCATTTAAAATGGGATAGCATGAGAAAACTTGGTCTAGTTTCATGATCCATTCTAGGTAGGTTTCGGCACTTCCCTCACCATTAAACTTAGGTAGGTTAAGTTTTAGGTTCCTCTCATCTATCCTACCTTCTCCCTCATAATAATGGTTACCTCAGCCATACCCTCCAAAATTACCATAGTCTTCTCTCCTAGCTTCCCTTCTACCTCTCCTATGACCTCTATATTCATGGTCATCTTCATCATTGCTTCCACCTTCACTACTCCTAGGTGTATGTTGGCTCCCTCTACTAGCACTCTCTCGGTGGCTAGAATTTCCATCACCTCTATGTTCATGGTTTGCTCGGTTTCCACTTGTCTCACCACGGACCTTCTTCTCTAGTTCCTTCCTAATCTTCCTCTCTTCTTTAGCTCTCCTCTCTAGGTCAAACCTCTCCTCTAAACTAGTTTGCAACATACTCTTCATTAGATCCATCATCTTTCTAGTTTTCGGTGAAAGGTCATTGCCTACACTAGGGGAACTATCCATAACTGCTCAACAAGATTAGTACACAAAAATATAGAGAAAGTAGGATCTTTTCCACTCACTAAGTGTTTGCACTCAAGTCACTCGTGTATCACACTTTCAAGACTCTTTCTATAATGTTCTCTCTTGTCTTTTTCCACTCAACCTCTCTTTAAACCCTTGTTGAAACCTCTAATCAATTATCAAGGTCTTTGTTTCCAAGGTGAAAGAGGAACGATTCTAGAGTTGAGCTTAAGAAGTCCAAAGGATACAAACTCAAGACAAAACTTAAGAATCCAATAGAAGACAAGCAATAAAGAACAATTGAAAGAATTAAGCTACTCAAATCAATGAATGAAACAATGTGACAAAGGTACAATCAATGGAAACACTATGATGTAGTTATAGAAAGCAATGAGACAATTTGAAAGCAAGTTTTGACAAGAAAACAGAGTGGTAATCGATTACTGAGGTTTGGTAATCGATTACTGCCGAAGCTGGAATGTCCAGAACACAATTTGAACAATGGTAATCGATTACTAGTCGTGGTAATCGATTACTAGCGAATTATGACTTTTCTGCACCTTGTTCACAAATGCAGTTCACCAATACCAAGCACAATGCACACCTCAAGTTCAAGAATCAAGATTATTAGCACTTTAAACTCAAGTTTTAGGCGTAATGCTTAGTCCTAAGTGTTTCTATAATCCAAAATTCATTGAACCACCAATTTGATGATGAGTAGAGGTTCATTCAGTCATGGTACTGCATTTGCATAATGTTCCTTTCTTTCACTTGATTTTCACTTCAATTTCACTTTTCTTGTTCTTTTCTATTCATTTGAATTTTCCACTAGTTTCACTTTTCTAGTTTTCTCTTCTTTGAATTTTCTTTTCTTGCTATTCTTCTTTTTTTTTTTTTTTTTGTAATCTTTTCCTTTGTTTTCCTTTTCTGTACTAGGCTTAGGAATCTAAGACTAAAGCAAATTTGAGTCCAAAATTGCTAATAACAAAGATTATGCAGAAGAAAGCTACTTGACTTGTAGTGTACAGCACAAGCAATGTGAACAACACTTAAAAAAAACAGAGGAACACATGACTTCACAATTTTGTAGATCTGGAATTTTTTTTTCAAAAGGAAAACTCAATTATAAGATGAAGACAACTCAAGGAACATGTGAATTACTCAAACAATTCAAGCAATCACAGATCTATAACAGAATTTCAAAAACACACAAAAACAGAGACTGCACTAAGCAAAAAGATGAAAAACGAAAATTCAAAGTTCAAGACTCAAACCAGATTGAAGGAAGCTCCAATTGAAGTAGAACAAGCTCTGATTACCACTTTTGATGCAAGCCTGGAGAGAATTGCACGAATTGACGGACCTTCATGCTTCAATGGAGTTTCTAGATCTAGAATTGGGGAAAACGAGAATGGAAACAGAAAATAAAGAAACAAACGGTTTAGAAGAGAGATGGAAGCGCCATGGCAAGTGCCAATAAGCTCAAGGTGGAATCGCCACAATGGATCAAGAAGCCATTGATAAGATTCAAGGTTCTTCACAAGAACTCTAGAGAGAAAATGCTCTCACTCAGAAAATTCTGAATTCTATATTCAATTTCACCAAAAAATTAACTTTACAATTCAGTTTGCCAAGTATTTATACTAGTGAGAAACATAATAGCTTGCAGTCCAAGCTTCTAACCTATGAGAAACAGCCCAAAGTTCAGAAAAACTGAGAAGACCACGTGGTAATCGATTACTTAGTCATGGTAATCGATTACCATGGGTCTTTGGTTGTCCAGAAGTGAAAGTCTCTCAGTGATAATCGATTACTTGGTCGTGTTAATCGATTACCACCGGGGCCAATTCACAGGTAATCGATTACCTGCAATTGGTAATCGATTACTCCCGAAGCTAACCATCAAGTAATCGATTACCTTCAGTTGGTAATCGATTACCAGCGTGAAACTGGTAGTTTTATCTGCTTTGTGTTCAATTTTTCACCAAGCAAGGCTCAATTAGTTCCTCCTAATCCTAATTATAACTTTACAACATGTTTAGAAGGTTACAAGCCCTATTACAAATTAAAGAAGAGTCTTGAGTTGAGTCTTGGCTTTGAGTTTTGAGTTGCTTCTCAACTTCTTCTTGAATCCTTTTGTGCATGGCTCTTGTAACTCTTCTTGTCAAGGATGGTCCTCCATCACAAACTCTCCAACCTTACTTTTCAATTTTGGGCTTCTAATAAAATTCGCTGCTGATTTTTGCATCTGACCTGTTTCAGTATTTCGATCATAACTCGAGCTACACAAGTTTAATTGAGGCTTTCTTGGTGCCACATTAAAGAAGACTTCAAGGGCTACAAAAGCTATGAAGACACCAAAACCCAGTTCGAACTGCAACTAGTTGGAAAATGAGCTTGAAGTTAGCGTTGGAATGCTTCCAGGAATTTTCAGCGAAATGTTTTAATGTTTAGGCTTATTAGTAGTTTTCTTTCAATTATGTAATTGTTTTAAGGATTTAATTTGAGCCTAAACTTGTAATAAACAAATAATTAGTGACCCTTAGATGGGATTCTAATCCAAGGGTTAAGCTTAGAAGCTTGGAGTGCAAGCTTGGCACCATGACCATTAGATGAGGATACTAATCCAAGGGCTAAGCTTAAAAGCTTGGAGTGCAAGCTTGAAGCCATAATCGTTGGATGAGGATCTACATCCAAGGGTGGAGGATTGATCCTTGTCCTCCAAGCTAATTAAGCTTCCACCACAAGCTTCCCTTCATAGCCATTAGATTAGAATCTAATCCAAGGGTGGACATTAGTTCCTTCCACAGCATGCTAAGCACCACACCTTAGTAGTATAAATAGGATTTCTTTTGTAATTCAAACACTTTTGATAAAATTTCTGAATATTGAATTAAGCTAAGAGCTTATTCTTTGAGAGTGTTCTCTCTTGTGTTCTTGTGAAGAACCTTGAATCTCATCAATGGCTTCCTTGTCCATTGTGGCGGTTCCACCTCTAGCTTATTGGCACTTGCCATGGCGCTTCCATCTCTAAACTCCTTCCGTTTTCTATTTCTTTTTCTCCTTGAGGCCTTGAGCTTCTTCTTCATTTGTCCAAGCCTCCATTGAAGCATGAAGATCCGCAACTTATATGCTCTTCTCCTTGAGGATTGCATCAATTTCTCATTTCTTTATCAACCCATGTTTTTACCTTTTTTTCTGTGATTATGCTTACTATAACCATTTCTAATCCGAACATCCCCTTACACATATATCTATCTTTATCCTTGATATCCATCAGATAACATAATTCAATTTAAATAAAAAAACAATTTCAACTCAATATACTTTGTGCTGGTTATATTGTGTGTATCCAAGGAATATATTCGTTAGCCTATAGTTTTCCATAAATTCTTTAACCGTAATATTATGCACAGATAAGTGGAAAGAACGGAAAAAACTACAGATTATCAAAATACCTCAGTAATGTCTAACGTGGATAGTTAAAAATGTGTGTTTTGTAAAATCAAAGACTAAGAACCCACGACTAAAAATGTGTGTTCAGAATATCAAATATGCTGCGAGAGTTTGGATAGGACTGTAATACAAGACAAAAACAGAACAAGTTAAAAATTTGTTGATATATGCGGACAAAGGTAAATCCAGAAATGCATGACCCTAAACAAATCAAAAAAATCATAGCAGTAAACCAAGAGTATACAACATGCTTAAGAAAAGTACACAACATGCTTAACAAATGTGTACAACATCATTCACAGACGTATACAACACAAAACCCACGAAACAAATTACAAAAACAAAATCAAAAACTTTATAACAGTAAACCAATAGTATACAACATGTTTCAAAAATAGATTAAAGTACATTGAAGTTAGATCACCAACCTTAACAATTCGAGAAGGAGAACATTGCAAAACTCGTCAAGTCAAACCCATGCTAGACAACGTTAGACAAATCACGAACAAAGGACGAGACTATGTTTCAAAGGAAAGAAATAAACACGAAAAGAGGGACACTGAAAAAACTAAACACGAAGGACAATGAACGGAAAGTAGTGAGTAGGGCAAAGGAGAAGAGAGGCGTTTCAATTTTCGTGACAAAGAGGGAGAAGAGAGTGATTTCGGTTCCCGCCAAGAGAATGTTTCTCTTTTAAAATCTAAACACGAGTTGTCGCAGAGCTAGTGACAACGGTGCCTAAGAATAGTGGTGGCCAGGGACAATGGTGGCAGGGAAAGCGGTGACTAAGGCAAAGGAGAAGAGAGGGAAACGGAGATGGAGAGGGCAGGGAAAGCGATGACTAACATGCACAATATGTAATTCAAGGTCTAACACCAAAAGTTATAACTAGATGATGATTTCACCCTTTGTAGCACAATTGACATGCAGTTTTTGACTCTATCATTCACCATTAATGAATGTAAATTTTCCTTTGATGTCAGATTGAATCATGGTCAACTAAGATCATATATTTTTGTGATTTTTATTTATTTTTTAAAATATTTTAATTAATTTCAATTGAGATTGATTGTTGAGCTGTATAGGTTTTTTTTCATAATTAAACAAGGAATTGGAAATCAAGAAAGGTCAAGGAGAGGTTTTTGGGAGACAGAATAACTTTAACCATGACGACATACTTTCGATTATCACTTCAAGTTCACAATTTCAAGATATAGTTCCTACTATTCTGAGTCAAAGTAAAACAATGCTTATACTTGGTTAATTGCTACCACATATTCAGATTTGATATTTATGGTATATATGTGTATTTATAATATAGTACACATAATTACAAATGAGAAATGTTACAACTAGTCACCTTCTCACAAATCTATATTTTCATATAAAAAAATTTAAAATACTAAAATATAATGACTGAAAATATAGGCTTGGCATAAGTTGACTGATCGACTTTGTATTGTGTGTTGACTTTTTATCATTTCTCATTACAAATAATTGATATTGTTAAATCAGGAATCGATAGTACGTATTACTTAAAGAATTTCTGAAATTCTTCACTAAGTATTATCCATAACCTTTTTGTGTATAACACTCAAATGTTAGGACCTCTATAATTAAGATGATGGTATCAGTTGTAACAGCGATAAAGAGCATATTCTAAATTTTCTTATTTCATATATACAAACATACACACACACACACACACATATATATATATATATATATATATATATATATAGACAAAATACTAGAGACAAAATGATGTCGTTTTAGGAGTTAATTAACTTCTAGTTGTATCATTAAGTGTCAAATTTTAATAGATTGTTTTGATACGGATTTCTTTGTACTTAAAAAAAAAGTTAAGAATAAAACTCGCTTGGAAGGATCTTTATGTGAAGCTTATATTACTAAAGAGAACACAAATTTTTGTTTATACTATTTTCAGGAACATGTTCAATGTAGCATAACTAGAGTTCATCAACCACCATTTCACTTCATCAACCACCATTTTCTATCTTTAACTATCTCAATCGCCTTTCTGGTGTGTGCACGACTCGATTTCTAAGTGATCTTAAAATAGTAGTTGTAACAAAGTATGTTCTTCAAAATTATGATGAAGTGCAACCGATTTTAAAGTGTGTTCTCTTATATAATTCACTAAATGCTCAACTTAAAAAATTAAAGTTCTGCATTAGTATTAAACTCCTACTTTTTGCTACAGTCTATATATTGATATGCTATTGTTTTCAATACCTCGAATTAGTGATGGAGAGATAGATGAAATTGCAAGTTTTGTTATGTGTACATGTTTATAGCTTGTCTTGCTCTTCATATTCTATTTTCCTACCAACATCTACCACAAAGTTTTAATAGTATTCTTTTATACATGACTATGGATATTTGAGGTATACTGCAAGTATATATACCTGGAGCATTTCCATTCCACTTTTTTTAGGGATTTAGTGTTTTTTTGTTCTGAAAAAATCTACTTTAATAAGCTTAGGATTCTGGGTAGACTTGGTTTCAAAATATGTTTAACAATTTATTCAAACATTGATATGTAAACATTAAATGGTAAACTCACCCTAACTTTCCTTGTATCTCTTATTTTCATGTTAATATTTTGCATATACTACACATGAATTAAACATATCAAGTTGTTAGTATACAAAACATTTTTGTTTCATGTTTTAGCATAAAGATGTCAAGTGGAGGTAATGGTTCGAAGGGTAGAAGTAGCAGTAGCAGAGGTCGTGGTGGAGGTCAGTAATTTACTTGGCCATCTAGTTCTTCCCTGGACATTGAAGAACCTTCTCGTTTAAGTGAGCAACAAAGTACACAATTTCTACATGAATGCATCACAACTTTTAGGGAAGCCCCCAAACCTAGGGACCTAGATCCATCAGATGGCAAGATATGGATCTATCATGATAAAGACACGTAAGTATTAATTATTTTCAATAGTTATTCTTACATATTTTTCGAATGAAATTGCTTGGATGTAAAATTAATACCTATGACTTCCCTAAAATTTGAGGTTTATTTCGGTTTTCCAAATGGTCACACATATTAAAAGTGTCATTCAATCAAAATATGATAGATCAATGTATAATTGGGGCATAACTCCTCTAGAAGTTAAGGAACTGTGGTTTGGAGAGTGGAAGGTTAATATGAAATTTTTTTATCGTTATATATATATATATTTTGGCATAATTAATAATTTGCATTATTTTATTATAGAAACCTTTCATGTGGCTACCGATATTTGAATCAAATATTATGGATAACTGGAACCAAAAGTGTTTGGATCGCCTTCGAGCAACAATGTCTAAAATTTGGACGGCGAATGTGTCTCAAGGTAAAAAGATTTCTTGGATACCAGAGCCTATTTTTGAATAGTTAAAGAAGCTTGGTATCCATATTCTTTTAAACAAAATCAACATATTCCTAATGTAAACCGAGCCTCTCCAAAAAGTACAATACACGGTTGTGGTAGCATCCCTGCATCTGAACATCGAAGGTGAATGGTCAGTAACCAATTTCTTGACAATTTGAATTTTAAATTATATCTTAAATTACCCATTGATTCTTAAATATAAATTGTAGAGTCAAGAATCTGGTAAAAAGCCTTCATGGCTTGAGTTGTTTATGCGAACTCACAAGATGAAGGGATCAAATGATATTATTGATCAAAGACTAGGTGAGACATTTGTAAGTGTCTACAATTTGAACTTTTTAGCTAGAAGACTAGTTTTAAGGATTATATATTTTATAATTTGGATTGTTTCTTGGTTGGCGGTGATTATGTGTTTGCTGGGGGCTTATAATAAAATGAAACATGGTAAGTATTTCTAGGGCTCAACTAAATGTCTTCAACCTCACCATTAGCAACATGAGTTGAACCCTGGAAAGACTTATCTTGTTTCAATTTATTATAAGTCTCTTGCAAAAACATAATCACCGCCAACCAAGAAAAAACCAAAATTATAAAATATATAATCCTTAAAACTAGTCGTCTAGCTAAAACGTTCAAATAGTAGACACTTACAATTGTCTAACATGATTTTTTATCAATAAATTCATTTGATCCCTTCATCTTATGAGTTCACATAAAAAACTCAAACATTGAAGGCTCTTTACCAGATTATTGACTTTGCAATTTATATTTTAAAATCAATGGCTAATCTAAGATATAATTTACTATTCAAATAATTAAGAAATTAGTTACTGACCATTCTCCTTCGATGTTCAAATGCAGGGATGCTACCACAATCGTGTATTATACTTTTTGCAGAGGCTTAGTTTACTTTAGAAATATGTTATTTTTGTTTAAAATAATTTACATTCCAAAAACAGACCCTTGTCAAGAACTGATATTTCTTTTTTTGACAGAGAACAGTTGAGGAAAAGGGATGGATGGACTGCGACCAGGGCTAACTTGTGTTCAAAGTTCAGTATGTTTTGAGAGCATTCAATACTCTCTAAAGTTTCTTGCTGCAAACCATCTTGCTTCAAAACTAGCACACATTCTATCTACCCAGGAATGTTCTTCTCAAGAATGATACCTTTGTGAACATGAACAAATGGATTCATCAACAATTTTAGCTGGTTTATTTTCTCCTCAACACAATTGGAAGAAGAAATGGGTTTCCAATGTATATCCTTTGAAGGATTCTTTTCCTTCACTAGTCTAGTTTGGCAAACCAGGATAGCTTCAAAAAGATATACGTTGGGAACCCATTTCTCCTCCCAATTGTATTGAGGAGAAAATAAACCAGCTAAAATTGTTGATGAATCCATTTGTTCTTGTTCACAAAGGTATCATTCTTGAGAAAAACATTCCTGGGTTGAGAGAATGTGTGCTAGTTTTGAAGCCAGATGGTTTGCAGCAAGAAACTCTAGAGAACATTAAATGTTCTCAAAACAGACTGAACTTTGAACACAAGTTGGCCCTGGTCTCAGTCCATCCATCCCTTTTCCTCAACTGTTCTCTGTCAAAATAAAGGTCTGGTATCCAAGTAGGCTTTTTACCTTGAGGCATTCACCCTCCTAATTTTAGACATTATTGCTCAAAGGCGATCCGAACACTTTTGGTTCCAATTATCTATAATCTTCGATTCATGTGTCAGTAGCTATATGAAAGGTTTTTGTAACAAAATAATGGAAATTATTAATTACACAAAAGTTGATATATATATATATATATATATATATAAAATGATAAAAAAAATTCAAATTAACCTTCCACTCTCCAAACCACAGTATCTTAACATCCAGAGGAGTTGTGCTCTAATTATACATTGGTCTATCATATTTTGTTTGAATGACACTTTTCATACGTCTAATCGTTTGAACAAGTGAAATAAACTTGAAACTTTAGAGAAGTCATAGGTATTAATTTTTCATTCAAACAATTTCATTTGAAAAATATGTAAGAAAAACTATTGAAAATAATTCATTCTTACGTGTCTTTATCAAGATAGATCCATATCTTGCTATCTGATGAACCTATTTCCCTAGGTTTAAGGGCTTCCATGACAATTGTGATGTCTTTATGTAGAAATTGTGTACTTTGTTTCTTACTTAAAAGAGGAGATTCTTCAACATCCAGGTAAGCACTAAATGGTCGGGTTATTGATCGACCTTCACCACGACCTCTGCTACTGCTATTTCTACCCCTTGAACCACGACCTCCACTTGACATATTTTAGGTCAAACATGAAACAAAGAAGTTCTGTATACCAACAACTTGATATGTTTAATTCATGTGTAGTATATGCAAAGCATTGACATGAAAATAAGAGATACAAGAAAAGTTAGGGTGAGTTCACAAGTTAATCTTTACACATCAATGCCTAAATAAATTGTTAAACATAAGCAATCTCTCCTTAAGAATTTCTCTAATATTGCACCAACTATTTTCATAAGTTTTTCACACAAACAAGTGTGTTTGTTTATCTGTCTGCAACGTCATCTTTAGCCTTCGTATATCATGTAGTTTTTCAACTCCATATCAAGCCACTAAATCTCTTATAGATCTTTCTCCTAATACTAATCTCATTTATTTATATTTCTACAGGATTAGTTATCATTCCTTTCACGGACAAAGGTTCACAACTTTAAAAGAGGGAAACATAAAATAGACTAAACACATCAATAAAAATAATTTTTCTAATATTCCACATTTTATTTTCAACTGATTTTTCTATAGGTTAAAAAAATAATTTGAATAGAAGTGTAAGAATTGTATACAAGTGTTAGCATAAATAATCTACAAAATAATTTTTTAATTGGACACTCAATGAGTGTTTGACACTCCCAACAACCCGAAACCCCAGAGTAGAGCCATTTGACTTGTCGCCATAGTCATAACTAATTTATAACTCATAAATAATGAAGAAATAATTGCAACAAAGACTAAAAAACATACCTAACAAGTGAAAATCCAGACTTGCATTAGACAGATGATGACAAGCTTGTGAGAGCCTTTTTACCGAAATTTATCTTCCAATGGCGGAATTCCCTAATAAAAATATTGCAATAAATACAAGTATTCAAGAAGATGATAAAAATAAATAACGTATATCCAAAATTAATTACAATTTATTCTTTGGTTTTGGGACAAATTATAAACCAATTGAAAAAGCAATAAAGGTAAAAAACAGAACCAAAATAGCAGAATTCATAATTTGCACAAATAAGTAACTTGTCTTGTCAATTAGGATAGAAAGCATTGACACAAGAAGATTAAATAAATAATTACGTGGTTGACACTAATTATATGCATTGAGTGCTGGGGTTTGATATTTCTTGGATGGCCTTTTTAGAATCCCAAGCGATGCACTGCAATCCAACCAAAAAAAAAGAAGCTTGAGGCACAGTAATTATATTGAAGGAATGTAATAGAACAACAATCAACAAAAGAAAGTGGATAACCAATATTATGTTCATATTTACTTTTGCAATTGAAGTACCTCCCAGCTCTAATACACTAAGAGGATACAAGAATTATAACCTAAAGAAAATTGCTATTTTTTCTTTATATCATTTTTGGCTTCACTAACCTATCTAGAATTACCTTGAGAGAACTAAAAGAGATGATGGCATCAAGTGATTCAGAGTTAAATCAACCTACGCTGTACAGATAGGTTGATTAATTTAAAATAAAAAAATAAGTAGCCTTTGATATTCAAAATCCAGTACTTAAATTGAACACAATTAATCCTAAATTGTTCTCAACACTAAACATGTTGGCATATTTCTTCGACAGAAAACAGCCCCAGCATATGCCCTTTCTCTACAATTTTCCTGAAGTTCATCATTTAAAAGAGAATACACACCTTCTGATAAGAGCTTGACACCTAAATTAAAGGATTGAAACAACAGCAGTAAGAACAATAGTAGTAAGAGATTCATAGGATTAATGTCTTTCTATAAAAACATGTATGCAGCTATTCAAAAGAATTTGGAACCATAGTAGTGAGACTTCAGGCCCAATGTACTCAATCTTTTATATACAAACTCCAACTAACGAAGAAAATTTATCTTATAGTTATTAGAAAATTTCCAATAACTATTAGATACCTCAGAATCATGACCCTTGGCAAAAATAAACAAACAACCCAATCACACGAACCAAAGGGTGAAATATTTTGCTGGATACAGAACAAGAAGCAAACATTGAAGCAGGTCACAAAGTATGAAAGCAATGATCAATCAAACAAGGAAGTCGTCAATATTACCAATTATTCTCATTTCTGCACCTACCTTTCCTACTGTTTCGTCCAATTGCTCTCTAAAGCAAGGATCCTGCCCTAAACTCTACCCTATGCATAGAACAAGACATATTTTCAAGCATAAGAAGATATTCAACCAAGATTTGTATCCTATTTGGCAACGAGGGAAGCTCTAGTTGAGCGAAACCGCGAGAGAGTGAGAACGAAAAGGGGAATCGGGACAAGAGAGTGAGAACGGTCACAATCCATCGAAGCTTACCTTTCAGCAAAGTTTTCACAACAACTAAGAATAGCTTCAACAAAGAATACCTGTTAAAGGGAAAAATCACAAATCTAAAATCAAATATAAACCCTAATAACTTTAAATTAAACCATCAGAATGAAGCTGAATTACTTAATCTTCTAAATTCTTTTATCAACACACTTGAATATATCATCATAAAGAGAAGGAGAATTCAATTGCTTACCTTCTTTAAAAGAGCACGACCACAAGAAGAAGGAAGAATAAAGAACAGAGCAGGAAGTTGAAGGAGAATGAAGAACAGAGCCCGACAAGAAAGAAAGGTTGGAGTGAGACCGCAAGAAAGAGCAATTGCTTTGATTTAGGTTAAGAAATAACCCGTGTATTTATATATTTAATTTTGGATTCTTTTTTCTCTCTCTTACTTTGAAAGCATCTTGACTACTTAGTCTTTTCTTTTTTACTAATTAAATTTTGGTTAATAAATTATTATTGAAATTTTTTCATAAAGTTTGATTGACCGGAGTCCCTTCCACTTTTAATAATTTTGTATAAAAAAATATGTCATAAAAAATAAAATCATTAAATTTACCAGCAGTATGGCTAACCAGATTCATTCAAACTTCTAATAAATCCACACTGCATAAGAAAATATATAGAAATTTTTTTTTAATAAAATTTGATCGACTTGATTCCCTTCCACTCCTAATAAATTCATTAAAAAATATAACATATGATTTAAATTGATTAAATTTACAAAAAACATTTTGATTGACTAGATTTATCCAAACTTCTAATAATTTCACACTTCATTAGAATATATATGAATGATTTTAATAAAATTTGATTGACCAGATTCCTTTCTACTATTAGTGAATTCATAAAAAAAAATATAACATAAAATAAAATTCATTAAATTTATCAAAACATTTTGATTGACCATATTCATTCAAACTTATAATAAATTCACACCTCATTAAAAGATATATATATATATATATATATATATATATATATATATATATATATATATAATGTTTTAATAAAGTTTGATTGACCAGATTCCCTTCCACTCTTAATAAATTCATTTAAAAAATTAACATAAAACTTAAATTCATTAAATTTAACAAAAATTTTGGTTGACCAAATTCATTCAAACTTAATAAATTCACACTTCACTAGAAAATATATAAAAATAATGATTTTAATAATGTCTAATTGTCCGGCTTCCTTCCACTTTTAATTAATTCATTAGAAAAATATAATAAAAAAATTAAATTCATAGAATTCACTAGAACATATTGGTTGACAAGATTCATTCTAACTTTTAATATATTCACACTTCATTAAAAAAATATATATAAAAAATGATTTTACTTTGTAAATCATCTAAAATCCATTTTGTAAGACTTTTATAATATTAGTAATCAAAATCAACAAATTTATCACAATACTTTATGATTAGTTGATCTGAAAAAAAAAAAAACAAAACAAAACACTTTACACTGGTGTTGCACAATCTTTTTCTCAAAAAATTAATTAAATAAAACAATATTATCTTGTTAAAAATTTTATTTATCACAATAAAATTAATTTTTTTTAACAGTTTGAGGTTTTAAAATTTAGGATCCTTTCAAAGAAGTAGATTACAAATATTGCAAGAAAATATTTAATATATTGAACTAAAGAAATTGACTACTCTTTTTGAATGAAACATTGAAAAACCAATTTTTGAATAAATATGATTGTATTTTTAATTAAATAAACTAGCTAGCCAACGTTAAATATTTTTAATTAATCAAATGAATTCAAATAAAATTTAAAAAATCAAATTTTCATTCATATATTTTAATATTAAAAACACACATGCATATATTAAAATGTATTCAAATATGTTTAAATATTTATTTGATATCAATTTTTTTTATGTACCTAAGTTCAAACGTTCGCATGTGTACATGTTAAATTTTAACAATAAAATAACTCGTTAATTAAATAATTCAGAGATATATTCTTAATTTTCTTAAATATGAAATATATTATATATGATAGTCAATATTTTTTATGTTACACAAAAGTTTTAGAAAGAGAAAAGAACGTATGAGATACATATGTGCATATATCAATGTCCATTAATTAGGGGTGTTCGTTAAGAATCTTGGACCAATACCTATTATATAATAATTTGTGTTCGTATCATCAAATAGGTCTACGTATGTCATAATAATTTGTATCCATTAATTCAATGATTTAGAGATAGATTTCTACCAAAATTAAATATAAAATATAGTGATTATAGAAATTTCGAATCATTATTATGATTTTTTTAAAAAAATAAAAAATAAAACCTCTGTATATTGTTTTTGATAACCAAATTAATTTTTCTAATTAACTAATTCATAAATGTATTTTCATATTAATTAATATTGTCTTCAATACACAGTAGAATGATTATATTTAACTAAAGGTTATAATAATTAAATACTCTTAAAATTTCACTTTGTAATAATTTAATATTTTTAATATATAAATAATATTTTTGATTTGTGATAAATATTTAAATTAAATTAGCAAAGTAGTGTCATGGATTGAGAAATAAACATTATATATTGTCATCATACATTATTATTATGTACTTCAAATTTTAAATACCTAAACATTATTTTTTTATTATGACTCTTATAACATAATTACTCAATATTTGTTAATGGGTTTACTAATCAATGATTAAGAATATACTTTTTCTTTGCGTACATCCTCTGACTTTAAAGGAGTTAAAATTATAAAACAAAGCCTCTGATAATTTATAATATTTAAAAGAACTTTATATACTTATAAAAGTTGACAATATTAATTTCACATAAACTTTCCATCCAATAATTAGAAAATAGTTTCTTTAAAAAACACATTACTAAAATGAATTTTATCATTCGCATATTTCTTGTAGGTCCAAAATTAAACTTCATCATTGTGTTGATTTTACTAAACCATATGTCATCCTCAGTTAGGTAAAAAATTAAACCCAACAAATGTTTCCAACAATAAACGTAGCGACGGTGTTCCAATAAAAGCCTAACAATAGGTGGCAGGATAAACGGGGTTGTCCTTAGGGTTTGGGATTGGGATTGGTTCTGGCGGATCGACAGCGTGAACAAAAACGAAATTGATTTAGGCGAATGAGAATGGGAGGGTGCGAAAATATTGAGATTTGGACTGGTTCTGGCGGAGTGGCAACGGCAGCGGAAGCGGAATTGATGTAGGTGAAAAAGAATGGGAGGATGCGAAAAGATTGGGATGGTGCGAGAAGATTAATAGGGGAATGAGCCAACAAGGAGTTTGAGAGGGTGTGACGTGCGAGAAGATTGAGAGGCGACAGAGGAAATGAAGTAAAAGTAGGGTTTCAATACCACTAATTTTTTCTGAAAAAATTGGTCCAAACCCGTGCGGATCGCATGGTCCACAAGCCAGTCCATGGACTTCAACCAATCCCCAACAACGGGGCACAAACAATTTTAGGATACACTCTGATACTATGTTAGAAAGGTGGGTTATGAGCATAACTCAACCCTACAAACCGGCTTGTAAGGTGAAGATTGTTCATCGTTTATATTTTTGCAACAGACCATATCTTTAGGCGATGTGTGATCTCTAACAAAATCATCCTTTAATTATAACTTTTGGTAAGAGACACTAAATCAAATATTGTGCGTGTTACTTTGGTTTAAGAATATTTTGATATTTGTTGTAAATATTAGGTTGCTTATTTTTTATGGGTACTAATGCTCAGAATACAGGTGGTCAGTATATCTCCTGCATCCCTTGCTATGACAAGTATACCACAGCCGTAAAGTAATAAGTATTTAGAGATCAAGGTTTTCGATCCCATGAGGATAAACAATTAGATTTTATCTTTATTTTAATTCTATTATTTAGAAAGAGAGAAGGTTGTTGGGAGTTTGTTAGGTTGTTGAGAAAGCAATGATTAAAGGAGAGATCTATGTAGTAGAAGAGGAAAGTAATGATAATTTAAAAACGATTGAGATCCTGATTTCACCACTAATTTCCCCTTAATATTTTCCTCTCTTGTTATTCAAATATAATTGATTGTTTGGGTCAGATTCCTAACTTCGTGACCATCCCTCTCTTGATCACCCACGCCGCCTAGGTTAACTAGATTAATTAATATCTTAAATTAATACTAAGTTAATTACAGATTTAGATCTGTGAATCCAGGGGCAAACTTAGGTGTGTCCACATTATCACCTACTCCTATATCTAGGACTCTAGCGCAATAATGGTTTAATTCTTCAATACTACTTAGGCTTACTTTGTCAGAGTTTCCGTAGATTTACTTATCAATTTGTTAGTCATCAATAGTGATACGAGTTCGCTGTGAACGAGGCTCGTATTTGGACTGTTCGTCTCGATTCGATTGGAAGCTCCACGAGTGTATCAATGGCGGAAATTCGAAATGGAATCAACAATGGCGGAAGCTCGAAGAAATAGGTTCACGACTCAAGGACTCAGAAGAAAGAATGAAAGCGGAGTAGATTTAGAAGAGGATGGCGCCATGCAAAAGCAATAAGCCTAAGGGAGAATCGCCACAAGGAAGAGTTTCCATGATAAGATTCAAGGTTCGACAAGAAACCTTAGAGAGAAATCCACTCTCAAAGAATTAGCTCTTGCTAAATTCAATTCATTAAAAATGATTCAAAGATCCTTTTACAATTCAAAGTGCTGTGTATTTATACTAGCGGGAGTTGGGATAGCTTGTGAAGGATCAGACGATACAAGCTTCAGACGCAAGAACTCAGCTGACGGAAGTCCAGACGAAAGAACGCAACTTGTGAAGGTCCAGACGAAACAAGCTTCAGACGAAAGAATTCAACGTGTGATGGTCCAGACGAAACAAGCTTCACACGAAAGAACTCAGCTTGTGAAAGTCCAGACGGAACAAGTTTCAGACGAAAGAACTCAGCTTGTGAAAGTCTAGACGAAACAAGCCTCAGACGAAACTTGTGAAAGTTCAGACGAAACAAACCTCAGACGAAGAACTCAGCTTGAGGCATCAGACTAAAGTGCATCAGGCGGAACAGTTCCTCATGTGAAGATACAGACGAAACAATCTTCAGACAGAAAAGTTTAGCATGAAGCATCAGACGAAGAAGAGTCTTAGGTATCGTCTGTTGTAGCGCTCGTGATACTCGTCTATGGTAGTCGTCTGTGGTATTTGACTGATTACCACTCTGGAAACATTCCAAGGCTATCATGATTGATTACTATCCTGGAAGTGTTCCAATGTTATCGTCTGTGGTATTTGATTGATTAACACCCTGGAAGCATTTCAAGGCTATAGTCTGTACACTATCGTTTGTGGTATCGTCTGTAATTCTACCGTCTATAACGCTATTTTCTCACAAACACTCCTACACTTTGATACAATTTACACACATAAAGGTCGCGCACTTATTCACTAAGCAAAACCCAAAAAATTAAATGTTCCTAATCTAATTACAAGTTCAAATGATCCTAAGACTATTACAAGGTTTGTTGACCAAGAAGACTTGTTGACCTTCATCTTGTATTCTCTTGAGCATTGACCTCGTAATTCTTCTAGAATCATTGACTTCCATGTTTGTGGTAGATGGACCTCCATCAAACCCTCCTTCTTGAACACAACTTGCCCTCAAGTTGTCATCCTCCTCAAGATCTACAAAAGGTGAAAGATCACAAACATTAAATGAGTTACTTCCACCAAAATCTAAAGGAAGGTCAAGTTTATAAGCATTAGGGCCCAATTTCTTAATGATTTTAAAAGGTCCATCTCCTCTAGGTAGCAACTTAGATTTCCTCAAGTTGGGAAACCTCTCTTTCCTAAGATGCAACCACACCAAGTCCCCTTCGTTAAATTCGATGGCCTTTTGGTTCTTGTTGTGAGCCTTGGCATATTGTGCATTTTTCTTCTCAATTCTTGCTTTAACCTTTGCATGAAGTTCTTGAATCTTCTCGGCATGCTGTACACCTTGTCTATTATCAACAAACTCAAGAGGCAAACAAGCAAGATCAATGGGGGTTAGAGGATTAACACCATATACAACTTGAAAAGGGGATAAAGAAGTAGTAGAGTGAGCTACTCTATTGTAAGCAAACTCTATATGTGGTAAACATTCTTCCCAAGTTCTAATATTATCTTTTACAAAACTCCTAAGCAATTGTCCTAGTATTCTATTGACTACCTCTGTTTGGCCATCCGTTTGGGGGTGGCAAGTAGTAGAAAATAAGAGTTTGGTACCCAACCTTCCCCATAATGATCTCCAAAAGTGGCTAAGGAATTTGGCATCCCTATCACTTACAATGCTTTGCGGCACACCATGGAGTCTTACCACTTCCTTGAAGAATAAGGTTGCAATATGAGAAGCATCATCCGTTTTGTGGCAAGGTAAGAAATGAGCCATCTTGGAAAACCTACATACCACAACAAAGATGGAATCCGCACCTTTACCCAACCCTTGCTAAGTAGGTCTTGCACTTGCCTCTCTATCTCATGTGTTTCTTGAGGTGAGGTCCTATAGGTTGGCCTATTGGGAAGAGGTGCACCCGGAATGAGGTCAATTTGGTGCTCTATCCCTCTCAATGGTGGTAGGCCGTGAGGTATTTCTTTGGGGAATATATCTCTAAACTTTTCTAGCAAGTCATCTAAGGCACCTTGATCACCTATACAAGTAGCACTCAAAATTAAAGGTGAAGGTAAACATAAGTACATAGACTTCCTAGCTAGGAATTCCCTCTTAACCTCTCCTCTCTCAATCAAGAAACTTCCCTTAGTAGCTTCACTACTCTTGGCATTATTTTTCTTGCTTTTAGGCTTAGGGCCTGTAATAGCAAGCTTGGACGATTTCTTGGAGCTCTCGGCCGAGCCCTTAGGTTTATGATTGGCCTTGGGACTCTCGGCCAAAGCTTTCTTCTCTTCATCTCTTTTCATTTTCATTTTTACTTGATCTTCAATAACATCCCTTGGTGACAATGGCTTGAGGTGTACCTTACGGCCAACATGAGAAAATACATAAGTGTTAGCTACACCATCATGTAAGGCATGTCTATCATATTGCCAAGGCCTACCTAGTAGCATATGAATGGCCTCCATAGGAACTACATCACATAGAATTTCATCACTATATCTTCCTATGGTAAAAGCAACTAGAACTTGCCTATCAACTACTAATTCACCTTTCTCACTAAGCCATTGTAACTTATATGGTTTAGGATGTGGAGATGTTTTCAAATCAAGTTTTTCTACCAATCTTGTGCTCACCACATTTGTGCAACTACCACTATCTATAATTAAAGAGCAAACCTTTCCTTGGATGTTACATCTTGTGTGGAAAATGTTTTCTCTTTGAGTGTCATCTAGTTCATGGTAGGCACTCCCTAGCATCCTTCTCACCATGAGGAGATCACCTTCTTCGGCCAACTCTTCACTTGAGTGTCCACTTGTACCTTCCCCTTCATGCTCACTTGAAGAGTGGCTAGACTCCTCACTCGTGACTCCTCCATCCATCCTTGCTATCATAGTCTTCTTGTTTGGGCATTGAGAAGCAATGTGTCCATGTCCTAAACATTTAAAACACTTGATGTTAGATGGTTTAGAATTAGGTTTAGGAACTTCCTTACCCTTGTCTTCTCGGCCAAACTTGGAAGAAGGCTTGAATAGATTTTCCTTCTTTTGCCTTTCTTTCCAACTTGAAGAACTAGTAGTGTAGGACTTCTTCATGGTGAATTTTCTCCTCAATTGAGCTTCTATCTTCTCGGCCTTATGAATAGCCTCTTCCAAGGTTCTATAGCTTTGAAGTTCCAAGACATCTTTGATCTCCCTATTCAATCCATGTGTGAACCTTGCTAAAGTAGCTTCCTTCTCTTCTTGGCAATTGGCCCTCATCATAGTAAACTCAAGATCTTTGTAATATTCTTGCACACTTCTTCCTCCTTGTGTCAACCTTTGCAACTTAACATGCAAATCCCTCACATAGGATTTAGGAATGAACCTTCTTCTAAGAGCATCTTTCAATTGTGTCCAAGAGATGATGGAAGGTCTCCTCCTCTTGTCGGCATCTATAAGGATTTGGTTCCACCATACCAAAGCATATCCCTCAAACTCTAGTATGGCAAGGTTAAGTCTCTTCTCCTCAATCAAGGTAGGGTTGCAAGAAAATACTTGATCAACCTTCATGATCCAATCTAGCAAACCTTCGGCTCCTCCTTCTCCTAGATACTTTGGAAGAGTAATCTTAGTATTGGCCTCCCAACCTCTTTGCTCCTCCTCTCCAAAATACCTCCTATGGATGAAAGGTTGTCTCCTATAGGTGCCTCGGTTACCCTCTCTCCTATGCCCCCTCTCATCCTCATATTCTCTATAAGCCTCACTCTCATCATGGTTACTACCCTCATCACTATCTCTAGGTGAGTAGTAGTGTCCTTCTTGGCTTCCTCTCTCACTTCTACTTCCTCTTAAGTGTTTATTATTTCCATCATATCCTTCCTTTCCCTTTCCCTCTCGGCCTTTCCTACTACCTTCATCCTTATACCTCCTTTCACTCTCTTCTCTTAAATCATTCATCTCATTTTGCAATTGGTTGAATTTTTCTGTCATGAAGTCCATCATTCTCTTAGTCTTGGGGGACAAATCGTTTCCAACACTAAGTGAACTGTCCATGGCTGCAATGAAAGGATTAGTACACAAAGAGAACAATAATCAAGGACCTTACCACTCACTAAGTGTGTCACTCAAATATCAACTCGTGTATGCACTCTTAGTGGCTCTTTCTCTGTTCTCTCTAGCCTTTTACCACTCAATTCCCTACCAAAGTTTCTAATTAAACCTCTAATCAATTATATAGGAATTTCCTTGTGAAAGAGGCATAATTCTCGGGTAAGCTTAAGAATTCCAAGGGAACAAAACTTCTAAGACAAAACCAAGGATTTCAAAAGGACAAGCAATAAAAGCTAAGATGAAGGAATAAGCTACTCAAATCAAGGAATAGAATGATATGTGACAATGGCACAAACTGACAAAGACAAGGAATTAGAGAATATCTTGGATCAATCACTAACCAAGACAAACAATTAATCAAGTACAAACTTCAAATTTGGTAGTGATCAATTTAAGACCGATTTGTGCAGAAATATATGGCGGAACAAGTATCAAATACAGCAAGTCTCAATTATGCAGAAATTTGAGTCAAAACAAGCTAGTCACAAGTACACACTACTAGACTAATTTCCAAGCTACTAGTAATTTGACTAGGTGAATGAGTGTGCTATGTCTTAGCTCTAAGTCTAATTTTCTTGCTCAATTTTCCTTTGCACTTCTTAAACACTTTGATAGCTTGCTGGACAGAGTTTACAAGTCCACAAAATTTACTTCAAGTACTCAAACTTTCTAGTACTTTTCAAGGCTCTTTTTCTAGCTTTCTTTTGAATTTTCTCACTTGTTTTCTTCTTGTTTTAATTTCTTTTCACTTTTGTTTAAGCTACTGGACTGAGATATATCTTGCCTAAAAACAAGCACTTCCAAGTTCAACTACTAGTGCTAATGCTACTACAAGGTGTAATAGGGATTTAGAACTATAGTAAGCACTCTACTAGCATGTAATGATGTTGATTTCTCAATTTTGCATGTATGAACTTGAATGTACGGAATTATAGTCTCAAGTGCAGTACCAAAACAGAGGAAACAGGGCATACAATGATAGATAGCTCACGGTACACCAAATTCCACAAAAATTAGAGGCCAAAATTGATACTACACATGGAGAACAATTACTACTGGACAAGTAATTCAAGGAATTTGAAATTATTATGATTTAACTCAATTTGACCGAACTAATGGAAGAAACATATGATAATTTTCCGGATCTGGAATCAGACGCAAACATTTATTACGGATCTATGCATAACGATACAGATCAAGTCATGAACCATATGATTTGCATGATTTTTACCGAACAAAAGACTTAAACGAAAATTGACAAAACTACTAGACAGTTAAAGAAACCTAAAGATGAATCCTAAGCATACTAAACGAATTAAACGAAGAACTTAAGAAAATTCAAAATGACCGAAGAAACTTACTAGACTTATGGAGTAGAGATCCAATCTTGAAGAGAATCAAAACACGCTCTGATTATCACTTAATATGATAATCAAGAGATAAGCTCTGAATACCACTTGATACGAGTCCGCTGTGAACGAGGCTCGTATTTGGACCGTTCGTCTTGATTCGATTGGAAGCTCCACGAGTGTATCAATGGCGGAAATTCGAAATGGAATCAACAATGGCGGAAGCTCGAAGAAATAGGTTCACGACTCAAGGACTCAGAAGAAAGAATGAAAGCGGAGTAGATTTAGAAGAGGATGGCGCCATGCAAAAGCAATAAGCCTAAGGGAGAATCGCCACAAGGAAGAGTTTCCATGATAAGATTCAAGGTTCGACAAGAAACCTTAGAGAGAAATCCACTCTCAAAGAATTAGCTCTTGCTAAATTCAATTCATTAAAAATGATTCAAAGATCCTTTTACAATTCAAAGTGCTGTGTATTTATACTAGCGGGAGTTGGGATAGCTTGTGAAGGATCAGACGATACAAGCTTCAGACGCAAGAACTCAGCTGATGGAAGTCCAGACGAAAGAACGCAACTTGTGAAGGTCCAGACGAAACAAGCTTCAGACGAAAGAATTCAACGTGTGATGGTCCAGACGAAACAAGCTTCACACGAAAGAACTCAGCTTGTGAAAGTCCAGACGAAACAAGCCTCAGACGAAACTTGTGAAAGTTCAGACGAAACAAACCTCGACGAAGAACTCAAACTTGAGGCATCGACTAAAGTGCATCGAGGCGGAACAGTTCCTCATGTGAAGATACGATTTAAACAATCTTGATTAGAAAAGTTCAAAGACATGAAGCATCAGACGAAGAAGAGTCTTAGGTATCGTCTGTTGTAGCGCTTGTGATACTCGTCTATGGTAGTCGTCTGTGGTATTTGACTGATTACCACTTTGGAAACATTCCAAGGCTATCATGATTGATTACTATCCTGGAAGTGTTCCAATGTTATCGTCTGTGGTATTTGATTAATTACCACCCTGGAAGCATTTCAAGGCTATAGTCTGTACGCTATCGTCTGTGGTATCGTCCGTAATTCTATCGTCTGTAACGCTATTTTTCTCACAAACACTCCTACACTTTGATACAATTTACACACATAAAGGTCGCGCACTTATTCACTAAGCAAGACCCAAAAAATTAAATGTTCCTAATCTAATTACAAGTTCAAATGATCCTAAGACTATTACAAGGTTTGTTGACCAAGAAGACTTGTTGACCTTCATCTTGTATTCTCTTGAGCATTGACCTCGTAATTCTTCAAGAATCATTGACTTCCATGTTTGTGGTAGATGGACCTCCATCAAATAGACAAATAGCATTAAGCGTAGAAGAATAAACACCCAAACATATACTGAATAACATCGAGTATTATAATAGGGGATAAATCAGGGTTACATCGTTCTCCCAATCAAAAAGAGATTTACTTCATGCTAATAAGGGAAACAACACAAGAATAAACACAAAGATAATACATGGTGGTCGATTTCTTAGAATTCAAGCGATCATTATGTGTCCTTCTATAGGCTTGGGGTTGAACTCTGAATGTTGCACTGAACTGAAAGTGGGGAGAGTAGCCATTTAGGGTTTCTAGAGTCGATTGTGGTCTAGAGGTTTGGAGTTTCTCAGTCTCTAGAACCTTAGGAGGATTAGGTTAAGAAGTCGTCCCTTTTGCTGATAGTAACTTGTGCATATATAACCTTGTTTAGTGAACTTTGGCCTTTTGCGAGCCTAACTCGCTTGAGATATATACAAGATCGCGCGAGCTCGTATGCGAGATAAATATATACATTTTCTTTACTTTGTTTTTGGTTTATTTAGCTTTTATATGTGTCATATTTTGGTAGTTTAACATATATTTTTGTTAGAGGTATATTTTAGTACTACTAGTAAATAATAGCTAATTTCCATAAGTTTTTATGTTTTTATACTGATTCTTGTGCATGTTATATCAAGAGCTCCTGAACTCTGGTTTGGTCATTTTTGGTGTGTTTGGAAAGCCTAGAGAGAGTTCTACATTTCTTATGTTAAGGCCAAATCCCAGTTCATCCGTCTTCTAGCCCAAATTTGCCTCACAAACTTTCGGCCCAATACTTTGTTTTCAGTTTTAATTAAGAAGTCTTTAATTTTATTAATCAATGTATTTTGAGAGTTTTCAGTAGAATGGGTTGGGCCTTTTACTTCTGATTGTGGAGGCCCATTTTAATTGTCTTAAGCAGGGAAGACACCTTTCTTTCTTTTTTCTTTACTTTTTTACTTTTTCTTTTGGCGGAGATGAAGATACGGAAAAAATGGACTTTTAAATAGATAAGAAAAAAGAATCGAAATGCATTTTTCAGATTCTCTCTTTTCTCTTCTCTGTTTTCTTTTCTTCTATGCTCCCAATTTTCATATTCTCACTTTCTCTTCACAACTTTGGACGCTACAACAATTAAATTCGGTCTTTGATTTTGATTCCGCCAATTTCCAATTCTGCTACAATTTTCTGGTTCAATATACATTTTAGTTCTATTAATCTTTTCTTACTTGTTCTAGTTTTCTCCTCACGTTTATGCTACTGTTCATTCTTCTTTTTCTGGTTTTATTTTCTGCTTAATTTCCTTCTACTTTTTATAAATTCATTAAAAAAGTATAACATCAAAAATTAATTCATTAAATTTACCAAAATATTTTGGTTGACCAGATTCATTCAAATTTCTAAAAAATTCACACTTCATTAAAAAAAATATGTAGAAAAAATCTGATTTTAATAAAGTTTGATTGACCACATTTTCTTCCACAGTTAATAATTTAATTAAAAATATTACAAAAAATAAATTCATTTAATTTACCAAAACATTTTGATTGACCAAGTTCATTTAAACTTCTAAAAAGTTCACACTTTATTAGAAAATATATAGAAATGAAAAGTAATTTTAGTTTCATAGACCGGATTTCCTTCCACTTTTAATAAATTAATTAAAAAATATTACATCAAAATTAAATTCATTAATTTTGCTAAAACATTTTTGTTTACCGGATTCATTCAAACTTCTAATAGATTCACACTTCATTAAATTATATATATATATATATATATGTATGTATATATATATATATATATATAATTTTACATTGTAAATCATATAAATTCAATTTTCTATGATTTTTAAAATATTAGTAATCAAAATCAACAAATTTGTCACAATACTTTATGAATAGTTTATTGTGAAAAAAAAACAAAAAACTTTACACTGATGCTGCTCAATCTAATGTTACCCCAAGATTCACAGGTAAAACCCTAATTGACAATAACTGAAGTGAAGACCAAATGAGAAAGAATAAGAGCTACAATAATAAATAGTAGGCAGTATAAATTATTACAAAAAGTTTATAATACAAACCAATATTTATGATGGAAGTTTAAAAGTACTTTTTTCCAAACCTTCCTTATCATTCCAGATTGTTGCATCACAACTAGTTAGAAGACTCTCTAGGTTAGGCTTTGTTATTAGAAAGTAAATTGCTTAAACAACTGATAAATCTAAATGCAAATCTCAATATATATTAAGAGCAGACCTTTCGGCAAACTTTGAATGAACAAAAGGATAGTTTTGTAATCATAAGTTGAAGACCACTGCTCGATAGAAACACACAAGTACAACAATTATTAGTTTGAAGAGAATGTAGTTGTTGAAACAACTTATGCAGATTTGATGCAATAAAAATTGAATTCCCATTTACATTTTCCTGGCATCCATAATAAAATTAGATGGTAGATCCAAACCCACCAAAACACAGGTATTGGAAAATTTGGCTCTAATACATGATTATATGTTCTCTAAGTTGGTGAGCATTTGAAGGAGGTCCAAACAAATGTTCCCAAACTAATCAACATTTGGATGAAAAAACATTGCCTCAAACTTCACTTGGGAAGGATAAAAAGAATAGTCTAGGTGAAAATGTAAGGAGATTTTATAGGATAAACCCTCATATAAAGTTCCTTTTCCACCTTCAATTGTACCAATTTGAGTGAAAATACTCTCACCATTATGAAAAACTGATACATCAAGATCTTCTCCACTCGTTTGCAAGAAAATTACACTTAACTTTGTCTCTTTGGAGCATATAAAAATTTGACTCCTTTAAAAAGAGCACCAAATTCATAAAATATCTTGCACCAGAAAGGATGACTACACAAGTTCCTGGTTTAAATAATAGTCGTCATAGAGCTTATCTAAGATCCAAAGTGTTTCAACTTTCCATGCATTACTTACAAATGACTTATCAATAAATACCCCCAATATACAAGGCAAGAAATAGACTAGTTCATTTAGTATAATGTACTTCGTTTTCATAACCATCTCTCAGTAGATGATCAGAAAATAAAATATGAACAAATTCAAATCTAATAAGATTTCTCATTTCTTTATCAACCCATGTTTTTACCTTTTTTTCTGTGATTATGCTTACGACAACCATTTCTAATTTGGACATCCCTTTATACTTTGTGCAGGTTATATTGTGTGTATCCAAGGAATATATTCGTTAGCCTATAGTTTTCCATAAATTCTGTAACCGTAATATTATGCACAGATAAATGGAAAGAACGGAAAAAACTACAAAGGTAAAAATTTGTTGATATATATGGACAAAGGTAAATCCAGAAATGCATGACCCTAAACAAATCAAAAAAATCATAACCGTAAACCAGGAGTATACAACATGCTTAAGAAAAGTACACAACATGCTTAAGAAAAGTACACAACATGCTTACCAAATGTGTACAACATCATTCACAGACGTATACAACACAAAACCCACGAAACAAATTACAAAAACAAAATAAAAAATATCAAAAACTTTATAACAGTAAACCAAGAGTATACAACATGTTTCAAAAATAGATTAAAGTACATTGAAGTTAGATCACCAACCTTAACAATTCGAGAAGGAGAACATTGCAAAACTCGTCAAGTCAAACCCATGCTAGACAACTTTAGACAAATCACGAACAAAGGACGAGACTATGTTTCGAAGGAAAGAAATAAATAGCAAAAGAGGGACACCGAAAAAACTAATCACGAAGGACAATGAAGGGAGAGTAGTGAGTAGGGCAAAGGAGAAGAGAGGGGTTAAATTTTCGTGATAAAGAGGGAGAAGAGAGTTATTTCAGTTCCCGCCAAGAGAATGTTGTTGGACTTAAAGCTTGAAGATGCTTTGGTGTCTCTCTTGGTGTTTTGTTTTTGATGTTATGTAATTTTGGTTTTCTTAGATGAAATGTAATTAGGAGTTTCCTATGTATTGACTGTTTAGTTTAGGCATGTATGTGGTTGTTCTTTGTTTGGATGCCCTGGAGAGCTTGGCAATCTTGTGTGATTTCTCATGTGTCAAATGTTTGATTTTCCTCTCTAAAATGTTTTGAAAATGTCTTTGGTAACCAACTGAGGTAATAGATTACCAATAGTTAACTACCAACAACAGGTAATCAACTACCAACAGTAGGTAACAGAGTGTGGGAATGCATTTGCCACTGGAGTAATCGATTACCCCCTCGGGTTAATCGATTACCATGAGCCAAAATCACCCTGGAAATCCTTGCTCACTAGTTTAATCGATTACCAGCTTCTGGCAGTCGATTACCCCTATTAGAAAATCATTAAGTTGCCTAAATTGAGTTTTTAATTGAACCTATAAATACTCTTTTCTCGAAAATTAACATAAGATCTTGGAACATAAGTTTTAGAAAAGTTCATACACTTTCATATTCTCTCTAAACTGAGTTCATCATCTTTTCCAAGAAACCCATAAAGAACTTCAAGAGTTCATCAAGTTTTCATAAAGAAAAGGCAAACTTGATCTTTTCTCTGACTCGGTGGCATTCATAGTGTTATCTTTTGTGATCAGATCTACACTTCAGGTGTTTTCTAAACTGATCTTTTGTTTACCTTTTTGGTTTCTGGGTTATTACTCTAGGAGAGAGGTCTCTCTGGATAGAGTAAAGGTCTTTGAGAAGTGTGTTCTCAAAGGTTTGATCTTGGGTGTTCCAAGGTCAGGGAAGAATTGTTCTTTGGGTTAAAGGACAGGTTTTTTGGGTGTTTTGATTTCATTTTTGTGTTGCTTGTTGCATAGTGAATGTAAAAGAACACAAAAGGGATCATTTGATAGTGGAAAACCGATCGCAACAGTTGTTGGGTTAGGACTGGATGTAGGCAGTGGGCCGAACCAGTATAAATCATTGTGCACTCTTCTTCTTCCTTATACTCTTACCGTTTACCTTACATTGCTGTTATCATGGTTTATCTTTTGCAATTTGTTCGGTAATTAACTCGGTAATTGACTCGGTAATCAACTAAAACTGGAACAGTTAGATATTGACATTGATTACGATGTATATTGATTACTAACGTGTTTCTGATTATTCCTTTTGGTATTTCCGCTGTGTATCTTTGATATTTCCTGTTTATCTGTCTCATCTATTGATAGGTAATCAAGAATAGTTTTGTTTGAATTAAAAGGAATTAGAAACTCGCAAAATTGGGCTATAGTGGAACTAGAATCTATTCATCCCCCCTCTAGATTCACCCGTAGGGACAATCAAATGTTCCTCTTTTAAAATCTAAACACGAGTTATCGTAGAGCTAGTGACAACGGTGCCTAAGAATAGTTGTGGGCAGGGACAGTGGTGGCAGGGAAAGCGTGACTAAGTCAAAGGAGAAGAGAGGGAAATAGAGATGGAGAAGGCAGGGAAAGCGGTGACAAACATGCACAATATGTAATTCAAGGTCTAACACCAAAAGTTATAACTAGAAGATGATTTCACCCTTTGTAGCACAATTGACATGCAGTTTTACTCTATCATTCACCATTAATGAATGTAAATTTTACTTTGATATCAGATTGAATCATGGTCAACTAAGATGTATATTTTTGTGATTTTTATTCATTTTTTAAAATATTTTAATTAATTTCAATTGAGATTGATTGTTGAGCTGTATAACTTTTTTCGTAATTAAACAAGGAATTGGAAATCAAGAAAGGTCAAAGAGAGGTTTTTGGGAGACAGAATAACGTTAACCATGACGACATACTTCCAATTATCACTTCAAGTTCACAATTTCAATGATATAGTTCCTACTGTTCTATGAGTCAAAGAAAAACAATACTTATACTTGGTTAATTTGCTACCACGTATTCATATTTGATATTTATGTTATATATGTGTATTTATAATATAGTACACATAATTACAAATGAGAAATGTTACACGATCAACACCTATACGTAATCAACTAGTCACCTTCTCACAAATCTATATTTTCATATAAAAAAATTTAAAATACTAAAATATAATGAGTGAAAATATAGGCTTGGCATAAGTTGACTGATCGACTTTGTATTGTGTGTTGACTTTTTATCATTTCTCATTACAAATAATTGATATTGTTAAATTAGGAATCGACAGTACGTATTATTTAAAGAATTTATGAAATTCTTGACTAAGTATTATCCATAACCTTTTTGTGTATAACACTCAAATGTTAGGACCTCTATAATTAAGATGATGGTAACAGTTGTAACAGCGGTAAAGAGCATATTCTAAATTTTCTTATTTCAAATATATATATATATATATATATATATATATATATACACATATATATATGTATAAACTCACACTTGTGCGTGAAAAAGTTATGAAAATAGTTGGTGCAATATTAGAGAAATTCTTATGGAGACAATGCTTAGCATATTGGGTCCCTATAATATGGTGTGTGTGCTACATTATAAACACACATCAGACATAATTATATATTTTGGATAATGAAGTGTAGTTGGTAGAAAGATGGGTGTTATATTATCCTATTCCAATAACCCTAGCAATAAAAATTAGTAGATGGGATAAGGGGATAACTGGCCTTGGTAACCCAAGTCGTATATATACAAACATACACACATATATATAAAAACAAAATACTAGTGACAAAATGATTTCGTTTTAGTAGTTAATTAACTTCTAGTTGTATCATTAAGGTGTCAAATTTTAATAGATTGTTTTGATACGGATTTCTATTTACTTAAAAAAAAAAGTTAAGAATAAAACTCGCTTGGAAGGATCTTTATGTGAAGCTTATATTATTAAAATGAACATTAATTTTTGCTTATACTATTTGCAGGAAAATGTTCAATGTAGCATAACTAGAGTTCATCAACCACCATTTCACTTCATCAACCACCATTTTCCATCTTTAACTATCTCGATCGCCTTTCTGGTGTGTGCACGACTCGATTTCTAAGTGATCTTCAAATAGTAGTTGCAACAAAGTATGTTCTTCAAAATTATGATGAAGTGCAACCGATTTTAAAGTGTGTTCTCTCATATAGTTCACTAAATGTTCAACTTAAAAAATTCAAGTTCTACATTAGTATTAAACTCCTACTTTTTGCTACAGTCTATATATTGAGATGATATTGTTTTCAATACCTCGAATTAGTGATGGAGAGATAGATGAAAGGATCACTACTGAATTTCCTATATGGTTTCGAGAATTTATAAGTTGGTGTTCGTGAAAATTAATTAATAATATTGTTTTGTTAATCTCAATTTCATGTTTATTAATGAACATGTTAAATTTTATGACATAGGTTCATAATCCAAACAATGTGGTGAGTGATCCTTTTTTAAAGGACATTTCATGGGGACCAAAAAGAATTTTACAAATATGGCCTATTTATTTTATTAATGGGTATAAGTTTCACACACAATCTTGGTGTCAACATAGATCTACATCTAATAGCGTTGTATGCATCAAGGGCACTGATTATGGTAGTTTTGAGAGTGATTTCTATGGCATACTTGAAGAAATTTTATAGTTAGAATATATGGGGTTTCCAAATAAGAATATAGTGTTATTTAAGTTTAAATGGTATGACCCAAACATTAATCGTGACGTAAGGATTCATAAGGAGTATGGGCTTGTTGGGATTGATACAAGAAGAAGGTATGATAAGTATGATCCTTTCATATTTTCACAACAAACAATACAAGTGTATTATGTGCATTTTCCTGCAAACCATGATAAGGCTATTTGGGTAGCCATCATAAAAACAAAAGCAAGGAGAACAACTGATGATCCTAGTATTGAAGTTAACCGGGATGCATATCAAGGTGATGAAATTGAAGAAATGACACCAATCAACATTAACAATGATGAACTTCAAAGTCTAAGGGACAATCAAGGTGTACATGAAGAGATTAATAAATCATTTATTAATCAAGACTTGAGTGATAATGAAATTGAAGTGGAAGAGGACAACGATGAAAATGACACATTAGGGGATGAACATGAATCTCATTAAACTAAATTTGTAATGTGATGATGCAAGCCTGGGGAGAATTGCATGAATTGAAGGACCTTCATGCTTCAATGGAGTTTCTAGGTCTAGGATTTGGGGAAAAACGAGAATTGAAACAGAAAAAGAAGAATCCAAATGGTTTAGAATAGAGATGGAAGCGCCATGGCAAATGCCAATAAGCTCAAGGTGGAATCGCCACAATGGATCAAGAAGCCATTGATAAGATTCAAGGTTCTTCACAAGAACTCTAGAGAGAAAATGCTCTCACTCAGAAAAATTCTGAATTCTATATTCAATTTCACAAAAGTTCTTTACAATTCAGTTTGCCAAGTATTTATACTAGGGGGAGAAGTAATAGCTTGCAGTCCAAGCTTCTAACCTATGAGAAAGAGCCCAAAGTCAGAAAAACTGTGAAAAACCACGTGGTAATCGATTACATAAGCATGGTAATCGATTACCATGGTCTTAGGGTCCAGATTTGAAGGTGTCTCCTCATGTAATCGATTACATTGGCAATGTAATCGATTACACCAAGCTACTCATCATGTGTCGATTACATTGCCAATGTAATCGATTACACCGATCGCTCATCATGTAATCGATTACAATGTCAATGTAATCGATTACACCCGATGAGTACTCATCATGTAATCGATTACCATAGCCGTGTAATCGATTACCACCCTCAAATCGGAGGCTTTACCTTGCTTTGGTTCAATTATTCACTAAGAAATGTTCAAATGACTTTCTCCTAATCTAATTACAGCTTTACAACATGTTTAGAAGGTTACAAGTCCTATTACAAACTAAAGAAGAATCTTGGCTTTGAGTTTTGAGTTGATTCTCAACTTCTTCTTGAATTCTCTTATGCATGGCTCTTGTAACTCTTCTTGTCAAGGATGGTCCTCCATCAAACCCTCCTTCTTGATTCAAACTTGTCCCCAAGTTTAGTTCATCTTCACCTACAACACAAAGAGATAAGTCACTAACATTGAAAGAGTTACTACCAATGAAAGTGTTAGGGAGATCAAGTTTGTAAGCATTAGGTCCAAGTTTCTTGAGGATTTTGAATGGTCCATCTCCTCTAGGCATCAACTTGGATTTCCTAAGATTAGGAAATCTCTCTTTTCTTAGATGAAGCCAAACCAAGTCTCCTTCCTTGAATTGAACATCCTTCTTGTGTTGGTTTGCTTTAGCTGCCACTTTGGAGTACCTCTTCTGAATTTGTTCTCTAATCTTAGCATGAAGAGTCTTCACTCTCTCACTTTACTTGCTCCATCTACATCCAAAGCAAACTCAAGTGGAATAGGCACAAGATCAAGGGGTGTTAGTGGATTAAAACCATACACAATTTCAAACGGTGAACACTTAGTAGAAGCATTTACTACCCTATTATATGCAAATTCTATATAAGGTAAATGTTCCTCCTAAGATTTCACATTACTCTTAACAAAACACCTCAAAAGTTGACCTAGTGTCCTATTAACCACTTCGGTTTGGCCATCCGTTTGTGGATGACAAGTGGTAGAGAACAAGAGCTTGGTGCCAAGCTTGCTCCAAAGGGTCCTCCAAAAATGGCTAAGAAATTTGGAGTCCCTATCACTCACTATACTCTTTGGCATACCATGCAACCTTACCACTTCTTTAAAGAATAAATTTGCTATGTGTGTGGCATCATCAACCTTATGGCAAGCAATAAAATGAGCCATTTTAGAGAACCTACACACTACAACAAACAAGGCATCCATACCCTCTTGGTCCTAGGCAATCCAAGTACAAAATCCATAGAGATATCAATCCAAGGGGAGTTAGGAATAGGTAAAGGGGTGTATAATCCATGATTTAGCACTCTAGACTTTGCTCTATGACATGTTATGCATTTGCTCACAAACCGGTTAACATCCTTTTTCATATGAGGCCAATAAAAATGTTCATGTAATATAGCAAGAGTCTTATCATTACCAAAGTGTCCCATGATGCCCCCTTCATGTGCTTCACAAATGAGTAGGTCTCTTAAAGAAGTCCTAGGCACACATAAAGTTTTCCTTTAAAAAGATATCCTTCATGCCTAAAGAATTCTTTATGAGCTCCTTGCACACACATCAAGTACACTTGACTAAAATCTATGTCATTCTCATACAAGCATTTAATATGTTCAAAACCAAGCATCTTAGTTTCTAACATGGCAATCAAAGTATATCTCCTACTAAGTGCATCGGCTACCACATTATTTACACCTTTCTTGTATTTAATGACATAAGGAAATTTCTCAATATACTCAACCCATCTTGCATGCCTCTTACCCAACTTTCCTTGTCCTTTCAAGTGCTTCAAAGCTTCATGATCCGTATGCACTATGAATTCCTTGGGAAGGAGATAGTGTTGCCACACTTGGAATGCTCTTACTAAGGCATACATCTCCTTGTCATATGTTGAGTAGTTCACTTGTGCTCCTTTGAGTTTTTCACTATAGAAAGCTATAGGATGCCTCCTTGGATCAACACAGCTCCAATGCCTATATTAGAAGCATCACACTCCAATTCAAAAGACATATCAAAATTAGGCAAAGCAAGAATAGGTGCATTAGTCAATTTTTCTTTGAGAGTTTGAAAGGCATGTTCTTGTTTAGGCCCCCATGCAAATGAAATTTCTTTCTTAACTAGTTCATTTAAAGGAGATGTAATGGTGCTAAAATCTTTAATAAACCTCCTATAAAAACTAGCTAATCCATGAAAACTCCTAACATCCTTAACACAAGTAGTAGTGGGCCAATCTTGTATAGCTTTTACCTTACTCTCATCCACTTGAACTCCTTGAGAGCTCACTACATATCCAAGAAATACTACCTTGTTGGTTGAAAAGGTGCACTTGTCCTTGTTGGCATAGAGTTGCTCCTTCCTAAGTACTTCTAAAACAAACTTCAAATGTGTTAAATGTTCAAGGAAAGTTTTACTATAGATCAAGATATCATCAAAATAGACAACAACAAACTTTCCTAAAAATTCTCTTAACACATGGTTCATGAGTCTCATAAAAGTACTAGGTGCATTAGATAAGCCAAAGGGCATAACAAGCCATTCATACAAACCAAATTTAGTCTTAAATGCAGTTTTCCATTCATCACCTTGTTTCATCCTAATTTGGTGATAACCACTTTTAAGATCTATCTTAGAGAATACACAAGCACCATGCAGTTCATCCAACAAGTCATCTAGTCTAGGAATAGGGTGGCGATACCTTATAGTGATGTTATTTATTGCTCGACAATCCGTGCACATACGCCATGTTCCCTCCTTCTTAGGCACTAAGATCACCGGTGAAGCACAAGGGAGAGGCTCTCCTTCACCCAACCTTTATCCATGAGCTCTTGCACTTGTCTTTGAATTTCATGACTTTCTTGGGGGAGCTCCTATAGCTTGGCCGGTTCGGTAGAGGTGCACCGGAATCAAATCAATTTGGTGCTCAATTCCTCTAATTGGTGGTAGGCCATGAGGTATGTCCTTAGGGAACACATCTTGGAACTGCTCTAATAAGGCCTCCAATCTTCCTTGATCACCTACAAAATTAGTGCTCAAAATCAAAGGGTTAGGAACACAAAGAAGCATCACTTTCCTAGCTAGGTAATCTCTCTTTAACTCTTTTCTTTCAATCAAGAAACTCTCTTTTTTATCACTCTTATCATGTTTCACTTTTCCATGCTTCTTGGCTTTAAGCTTGTGAGATTTTCCTTTCACTTTGTCATCCTTGAGCTTTCGGCCAAGGAGAGTTCCTTCTCTTGATCTCTTTTAATTTTCATTTTAATTTGGTCTTCACAAACCTCTTTAGGTGATAATGGCTTTAGTGTGATCTTCTTTCCTACATGAGAGAAAATGTAAGTATTGGTAACACCATCATGTAAAGCATGTTTATCAAATTGCCAAGGCCTACCAAGTAAGAGATGTGTGGCTTCCATAGGAACAACATCACAAAGTACCTCATCACTATACCTTCCTATGGTGAAAGAAATAAGAACTTGCCTATCTACCACTAACTCTCCTTTCTCACTTAACCATTGTAATTTGTAAGGTTTGGCATGTGAAGAAGTTTTCAATTTTAATTTATCTACTAATCTAGTACTAACTACATTAGTACAACTACCACTATCTATAATTAAAGAGCATACCTTCCCTTCAATTGTGCATCTAGTATGGAAGATATTCTCTCTTTGTGATTCATCAAGCTCCTTACATACATTACTAAGCATCCTTCTTACCATCAAAAGGTCACCTTCTTCGGGTTGCTCATAGGTAGAAGGTCCACTTGTGTTGGAAGCTTCACTATCACTTGATGATGAGTTAGATTCCTCACTTGTGATGGCTCCATCAACTCTCACCACCATAGTCTTCTTGTTTGGACAATTTGAGGCTATGTGGCCATGACCTAAACATTTGAAACATTTAATAGAACTAGGTTTAGAATTGTTAGGAACTACCTCTTTTATCTTAGGTTTGTCTTGGTCATGTGGTTTTCTCATGTTGGAGTAGCCTTCTCTCTTGCCTTTGTCTCTCCATGATGAAGTATGTGAAGTAGAGGATCTCTTAAAGGTTGCTTTCCTCTTCAATTGTTGTTCAATCTTTTCAGCCTTGTGAATGGCATCCTCAAGTGTCACATAGTTTTGAAGTTCAAGAATATCTTGGATCTCTCTATTGAGTCCATGAGTGAACCTTGCAAGTGTAGCTTCCTATCTTCTTGATAATCACACCTTAGCATAGTCAACTCTAGGTCTTTATAATATTCTTGTACACTCCTAGAGCCTTGGTTCAATCTTTGAAGTTTGATGTGGAGATCTCTCACATAAGTAGGTGGTACAAATCTCCCTTTCAATGCATCCTTTAGTTGAGTCCATGATGTCACTTGTGGTCTTCTCCTTCTTTCAAAGATCAACAAGGATTTGGTTCCACCACACTAGTGCATAGCCTTCAAACTCCAAGATAGCTAAGTTGAGCTTTTTCTCCTCATTAAGCATAGGGTAACATGAGAACACTTGGTCTAATTTCATCACCCACTCTAGGTATGTTTCGGCACTCCCTTCACCATTAAACTTGGGTAGATTAAGCTTTAGGTTCCTCTCATCTATCCTACCTTCTCCCTCAAAGAAGTGATTGCCACGACCATACCCTCCATATCCTCCATGATTTTCTCTTCTCCCTCTCCTTCTTTCTTCCTCATATTCTCTATAATCATGGTCATCCTCATAGTTGCTCCCTCCTTCACTACCCCTAGATGAAGAATGACTTCCTCTATGATTTCTTTCCCTCCTAGTCCTTCTAGGGTCATGGTTGTCTCGGTTATCACTCGTCTCTCCATTGTTTCTTTTCTCAAGTTCCTTCCTTAATCTCCTTTCCTCCTTAGCTCTCCTCTCTTGGTCAAATCTCTCATCTAAACTAGCTTGCATCATGGTTTTCATCAAGTCCACCATCTTCTTAGTTTTAGGTGAAAGATCATTTCCTATGCTAGGAGAACTATCCATGGCTGCAAAAGAAATGTTAGATAAACGGATAACAAATATAAAAGATCCTTGCCACTCTCTAATTGTATGCACTCAAGTAGCACTCGTGTATCACACTTTCAAGACTCTTTCTATAATGTTCTCTCTTGTCTTTTTCCACTCAACCTCTCTTTAAACTCTTGTTGAAACCTCTAATCAATTATCAAGGTCTTTGTTTCCAAGGTGAAAGAGGAACGATTCTAGAGTTGAGCTTAAGAAGTCCAAAGGATACAAACTCAAGACAAAACTTAAGAATCCAATAGAAGACAAGCAATAAAGAACAATTGAAAGAATTAAGCTACTCAAATCGAAGAATGAAGCAATGTGACAGAGGCACAAACAATGGAAATACTATGATGTAGTTATAGAAACAAGGAGACAATTTGGAAGCAAATTTTGGCCAAGAAAAAGTTGTAATCGATTACAGAGGGATGTAATCGATTATACCAGAGGCTTGAACAGTGGTAATCGATTACAGGAGTTTGGTAATCGATTGCTTCAGGTTTTTGAATGTTTCAGCACACAAAGTGGAACAGTTGTAATCGATTACTTAGTATATGTAATCGATTACTACTGTAGCTTGAATGTTCTGCACCTTGTTCACAAATGCAATTCACCAAAACCAAGCACAATGCACACCTCAAGTTCAAGAATCAAGATTATTAGCACTTTAAACTCAAATTTATGTGTAATGCTTAGTCCTAAGTGTTTCTATAATCCAAAATTCATTGAACTATCAATTTGATGATGAATAGAGGCTCATTCAGTTATGGTACTGCACTTGCATGATGTTTCTCTTTTTCTCCACTTGATTTTCACTCAATTTCACTTTTCTTGTTTTCTCTTCTTTGAATTTTCTTGCTATTCTTTTTCTTGTAATCTTTTTCTTTTGTTTTCCTTTTCTTTTGTTTTCCTTTTCTTTTGTTTTCCTTTTCTTTTGTTTTCCTTTTCTGTAACTAGAATTAGGAACCTAAGACTAAAGCACAATTAAGTCTAAAATTGCTAATAACCAAGATTATGCAGAAGAAAGCTACTTGACTTGTAGTGTACAGCACAAGCAATGTGAACAACACTCAAAAACAGAGGAATACATGAATTCAACAATTTTGTAGATCTGGAATTATTTTTTCAAAAGGAAAACTCAATTATAAGATGAAGACAACTCAAGGAACATGTGAATTACTCAAACAATTCAAGCAATCACATATCTATGACAGAATTTCAAGAAAACACAAAAAACAGAGACTGCACTGAGTAAAAAGATGAAAAACGAAAATTCAAAGTTCAAGACTCCAAACCAGATTGAAGGAAGCTCCAATTGAAGTAGAACAAGCTCTGATACCACATTTGATGCAAGCCTGGGGAGAATTGCATGAATTGAAGGACCTTCATGCTTCAATGGAGTTTCTAGGTCTAGGATTTGGGGAAAAACGAGAATTGAAACAGAAAAAGAAGAATCCAAACGGTTTAGAATAGAGATGGAAGCGCCATGGCAAATGCCAATAAGCTCAAGGTGGAATCGCCACAATGGATCAAGAAGCCATTGATAAGATTCAAGGTTCTTCACAAGAACTCTAGAGAGAAAATGCTCTCACTCAGAAAAATTCTGAATTCTATATTCAATTTCACAAAAGTTCTTTACAATTCAGTTTGCCAAGTATTTATACTAGGGGGAGAAGTAATAGCTTGCAGTCCAAGCTTCTAACCTATGAGAAAGAGCCCAAAGTCAGAAAAACTGTGAAAAACCACGTGGTAATCGATTACATAAGCATGGTAATCGATTACCATGGTCTTAGGGTCCAGATTTGAAGGTGTCTCCTCATGTAATCGATTACATTGGCAATGTAATCGATTACACCGATGCTGCTCATCATGTAATCGATTACATTGCCAATGTAATCGATTACACCAGTGACTGCTCATCATGTAATCGATTACAATGTCAATGTAATCGATTACACCAGTGAGTACTCATCATGTAATCGATTACCATAGCCGTGTAATCGATTACCACCCTGAAACTGGAGGCTTTACCTTGCTTTGGTTCAATTATTCACTAAGCAATGTTCAAATGACTTTCTCCTAATCTAATTACAGCTTTACAACATGTTTAGAAGGTTACAAGTCCTATTACAAACTAAAGAAGAATCTTGGCTTTGAGTTTTGAGTTGATTCTCAACTTCTTCTTGAATTCTCTTATGCATGGCTCTTGTAACTCTTCTTGTCAAGGATGGTCCTCCATCATGTGACTTATGTAGTCATATGTTTTTTGCTTACTAATTTTGTTTAAAATTGCAAGTTTTGTTATGTGTACATGTTTATAGCTTGTTAGAGGTACTTTAAATTTTGTGAATGTCCACGTTGTATAACAATGCATATATCTTGCTCTTCATATTCTATTTTCCTACCAACATCTACCACAAAGTTTTAATAGTATTCTTTTATACATGACTATGGATATTTGAGGTATATTGCATGTATATATACCTGGAGCACTTCCATTCCACTTTTTTTAGGGATTTAATGTTTTTTTGGTCTGCAAAAATCTAGGTTAATAAACTTAGGGTTCTGGGTAGACTTGGTTTCAAAATATGTTTAACAATTTATTCAAACATTAATATGTAAACATTAAATGGTAAACTCACCCTAATTTTCCTTGTATCTCTTATTTTCATGTAAATGTTTTTCATATACTACACATGAATTAAACATATCAAGTTGTTGGTATACAAAACATTTTTGTTTTATGTTTTAACATAAAGATGTCAAGTGGAGGTCGTGGTTCGAGGGGTAGAAGTAGCAGTAGCAGAGGTCGTGGTGGAGGTCAGCAATTAACTTGGCCATCTAGTGCTTCCCTGGATGTTGAAGAATCTTCTCTTTTAAGTGAGCAATAAAGTACACAATTTCTACATGGATGCATCACAACTTTCAGGGAAGCGCCCGAACATAGGGACATAGATCCATCAGATGGCAATATATGGATCTATCATGATAAAGACACGTAAGTATTAATTATTTTCAATAGTTATTCTTACATATTTTTCGAATGAAATTGCTTGGATGTAAAATTAATACCTATGACTTCCCTAAAATTTCAGGTTTATTTCGGTTTTTCAAACGGTCACACATATTAAAAGTGTCATTAATCAAAATATGATAGACCAATGTATAATTGGGGCACAACTCCTCTAGAAGTTAAGGAACTGTGGTTTGGAGAGTGGAAGGTTAATCTGAAATTTTGTTATCGTTACATACATGTATATGTATATACATATACATGTATATGTATATACATATACATGTATATGTATATGTATATACATATATCATATATACATATATATGTATATATATATATATATATATATATAATTCCGGCATAATATATATATATCAATTCTGGCATAATTAATAATTTGAATTATTTTGTTACAGAAACCTTTCATGTGGTTACCGACACGTGAATCATAGATTATGGATAATTGGAACCAAAAGTGTTCAGATCACCTTCGAGCAGCAATGTCTAAAATTTGGACGGCGAATGTGTCTCAGGGTAAAAAGATTTCTTGGATACCAGACCCTATTTTTGAACAGTTAAAGAAGCTTGGTATGCATATTCTTTTAAACAAAATCAACATATTCCTAAAGTAAACCGAGCCTCTCCAAAAAGTACAATACACGGTTGTGGTAGCATCCCTGCATCTGAACATCGAAGGTGAATGGTCCGTAACCAATTTCTTGACTATTTGAATTTTAAATTATATCTTAAATTACCCATTGATTTTTAAATATAAATTGTAGAGTCAAGAATCTGGTAAAAAACCTTCATTGCTTGAGGTGATGAAGGGATCAAATGATATTATTGATCAAAGACCAGGTGAGGCATTTGTAAGTGTCTACAATTTGAACTTTTTAGCTAGAAGACTAGTTTTAAGGATTATATATTTTATAATTTGGATTGTTTCTTGATTGGCGGTGATTATATTTTTGCAGGGGGCTTATAATAAATTGAAACAAGGTAAGTATTTCTAGGGCTCAACTAAATGTCGTCAACCCCACCATCAGCAACATTAGTTGAACCCTAGAAAAAGACTTATCTTTTTTCAATTCATTATAAGTCTCTTGCAAAAACATAACCCAAATTATAAAATATATAATCCTTAAAAACTAGTCTTCTAGCTAAAACGTTCAAATAGTAGACACTTACAATTGTCTAACATGATTTTTTATCAATAAATTCATTTGATCCCTTCATCTTATGAGTTCACATAAAAAACTCAAACATTGAAGGCTCTTTACCAGATTATTGACTTTGAAATTTATATTTTAAAATCAATGGCTAATCTAAGATATAATTTACTATTCAAATAATTAAGAAATTAGTTACTGACCATTCTCCTTCATTGTTCAAATGTAGGGATGCTACCACAACCGTGTATTATACTTTTTGAAGAGGCTTCGTTTACTTTAGAAATATGTTGGTTTTATTTAAAATAATTTGCATGCCAAAAACAGACCCTTGTCTAGAACTGATATTTCTTTTTTTGACAGAGAACAGTTGAGGAAAAGGGATGGATGGACTGCGACTAGGGCCAACTTGTGTTCAAAGTTCAGTATGTTTTGAGAACATTCAATGCTCTCTAGAGTTTCTTACTGCAAACCTGTTGACTTTTAAAAAATATGTATGTGTGTCAATCTTGCGGCAATGTACCGGTCGTCACAAGTTTAGAAATAGTGAGAAAGGGATGTCGAATCACAGAGACTAGTTGTGAATTATCGAATGTTTAGCATGCTTGCTATTAGGACGAATCAATGAATTGAGCATTTAAGTGAAACTAAGTAACTATGAAAAAAAATCAAACATTACACTATAAAGCAAATAATGAAAGACAGTAAATGTTTAGGTTTCAAAGATGATGAAGAGAGTTAGGGAATTGGTTCAATTGATTCTTCTCTCAAGTAACTACTTATGTCAATTCAGCAAATATCACTCAATTGGAGACTAGAATTTTTGATACCGTAGACTAATCCTATTCCTAGGTCTTTAGTCCCTTTGAATGACTTCTATAATCCCTAATCTCTTAGGTGAAAACAAAAATTCATTCAAGAAGCGAAACAGATAAATTTGTTACAACATCTCATAGCATGCAAGTTCTATCCCTAGACTCATGCATTACTATAGTGATGCACTTCCTCTCCTAATTCAACTATCAATCTTCCGAAGGCATAGCTGACACGAGATACAAATCCTTAAGAAATATTTCAATTCAGTCAAACATTAATATTCCTATCTCTATTTGAATTTCATGAATTAAATCTCAAGAATAAGCATTAAGCAAGGAAGAGATCAATCAATTCGGTGAAATTACAATTGAATTAACATGAGAAAGTCATTACAAGAGTTCTGAAATCAAAATCCCCAATCCTAACCTAAAGATCTAACCTAACATGGAAATGAGAAAAGAAAGAAGGAAAATAGAAATCAAACACAAGAAGCGCTCCATGAAGCCTTAGATGTTGCTTCCACAAGCTCTAAATCTTCAAGAATCTCCTTGGTTTGATGGAGGAGGAAGGAAAACGAAGGTGGAGAAGAGAAAATAGCCAGAGCACAAGTGTGCAGAGGAAGAAACTCAAATATGAAGTTGTTCCCCTCATTTTCGCGCCCAAACAGCTATATATAAGTGCAGAAACGCGCCACCCACTAAGTAGAAACGCGCCCTGGCGCGTTTTTTTGGCCGCAAAAGGCGATGAAACGCGCCCGAGCGCGCCCTCCGCGCCCATGCGCCCCCCTGGAGGTCCTAAATCGCGCCCTGGCGTGTTTTGGCCGAGAGGAGCAGTGAAACGCGCCCCCCTGGCGCGCCCTGGCATGGTCCTAAATCGCGCCCTGGCGCGTTTTGACAGCACGTGAATAGTGATTTCGCAGCTGCTTGAGTACTTTCACTAAAATGGGCATAACTTTCTCCACAGATATCGTTTTGAGCTCTGGTTTTTTGCAAATGAAAGAGGTTTGATAGAGCTACAAATCCCATGAAGACACGAAGAGCCAATTCAGAGTGAAAATTGGGTGAAAGTTGGGCTCAACTGTAGGTGTTTCCTTGACTTGAGCTTCATCTTCTTCTTCTTGATGGCTTGCACTCCAAGTCTTTCTCTTAGGTCCATGACTTTCATTCCAAACTTCTATCTCCTCTTCAATCAACCTACAATTAACAAGAAAGAGGATAAAATGACTTAAAAACACAAGAAACACTTATAAAACTAACAAAACACTAACTCAAGAACTAAGACCAAGCAAACATGATATTTTTATTGTTTTCTTGACTAAACTATAGCTAAACCTAGTGAAAATAGATGGGAATGAGCTTAAAAAACCTAGAAAAACATGTATAATCTAGCACTTATCAAAACCATCTTGCTTCAAAACCAGCACACATTCTCTTTACCCAGGAATGTTCTTCTCAAGAATGATACCTTTGTGAACATGAACAAATGGATTCATCAACAATTTTAGCTGGTTTATTTTCTCCATAACACAATTGGAAGAAGAAATGGGTTCCCAATTTATATCCTTTGAAGGTTTCTTTTCCTTCACTAGTCTACTTTGGCAAACCAGGATAGCTTCAAAAGAAAACTTCAAAAAGATAATGTTGGGAACCCATTTCTCCTCCCAATTGTGTTGAGGAGAAAATAAACCAGCTATAATTGTTGATGAATCCATTTGTTCATGTTCACAAAGGTATCATTCTTGAGAAAAACATTCATGGGGTGAGAGAATGTGCGCTGGTTTTGAAGCCAGATGGTTTACAGCAAGAAACTCTAGAGAGCATTGAATGTTCTCAAAACAGATTGAACTTTGAACACAAGTTGGCCCTGGTCTCAGTCCATCCATCCCTTTTCCTCAATTGTTCTCTATCAAAAACAAGGTCTGGTATCCAAGCAGGCTTTTTACCCTGAGGCATATTCACCCTCCTAATTTTAGACATTATTGCTCGAAGGTGATCCGAACACTTTTGGTTCCAATTATCCATAATCTTCGATTCATGTGACAGTAGCTATATGAAAGGTTTCTATAACAAAATAAAGGAAATGATTAATTACACAAAAGTTGATATATATATATACATATATATATATATACATATATATATATATATATATATAAGATGATAAAAAAATTTGAAATTAACCTTCCACTCTCCAAACCACAGTTCCTTAACATCCAGAGGAGTTGTGCTCTAATTATACATTGGTCTATCATATTTTGATTGAATGACACTTTTCATACGTCTAATCATTTGAACAAGTGAAATAAACTTGAAACTTTAGAGAAGTCATAAGCATTAATTTTTCATTCAAACAATTTCATTTGAAAAATATGTAAGAAAAACTATTGAAAATAATTCATTCTTACGTGTATTTATCAAGATAGATCCATATCTTGCTATCTGATGAACCTATTTCCCTAGGTTTAAGGGCTTCCCCAACAATTGTGATGTCTTCATGTAGAAATTGTGTACTTTGTTTCTTACTTAAAAGAAGAGATTCTTCAACATCCAGGTAAGCACTAGATGGTCGGGTTATTGATCGACCTTCACCACGACCTCTGCTACGGCTATTTCTACCCCTTGAACCATGACCTCCACTTGACATCTTTTAAGTCAAACATGAAACAAAGAAGTTTTATATACCAACAACTTGATATGTTTAATTCATGTGTAGTATATGCAAAGCATTGACATGAAAATAAGAGATACAAGAAAAGTTAGGGTGAGTTCACCAGAACATATTGGTTGACAAGATTCATTCTAACTTCTAATATATTCACACTTCATTAAAAATATATATATAAAAAATGATTTTACTTTGTAAATCATCTAAAATCCATTTTGTAAGACTTTTATAATATTAGTAATCAAAATCAACAAATTTATCACAATACTTTATGATTAGTTGATTTTTGAAAAGAATTGGATTACAAATATTGCAAGAAAATATTTAATATATTGAACTAAAAAAATTGACTACTCTCTTTGAATGAAATATTGAAAAACCAATTTTTGAATAAATATGATTGTATTTTTAATTAAATAAACTAGCTAGCCAAATTAAATATTTTTAATTAATCAAATAAATTCAAATAAAATTTAAAAAATCAAATTTTCACTTATATATTTTAATATTAAAAACAGACATGCATATATTAAAACTTATTCAAATATGTTTAAATATTTATTTGATATCAATTTATTTATGTACCCAAATTCAAATGTTTGCATGCGTACATGTTAAATTTTAACTATAAAATAACCCGTTAATTAAATAATTCAGAGATATATTCTTAATTTTCTTAAATATGAAGTATATTGTATTAACTATATATGGTAGTCGATATTTTTTATGTTACACAAAAGTTATAGAAAAAGAAAAGAACATATGAGATACATATGTGCATATATCAATGTCCATTAATTAGGGGTGTTAATTAAGAATCTTGGACCAATACCTATTATATAATAATTTGTGTTTGTATCATCAAATAGGTCTACGTATGTCATAATAATTTGTATCCATTAATTCAATGATTTAGAGATAGATTTCTACGAAAATTAAATATAAAATATAGTGATTATAGAAATTTAGCATCATTATTATGATTTTTTAAAAAAATAAAAAATAAAACCTTTGTATATTGTTTTGATAGCCAAATTATTTTTTCTAATTAACTGATTCATAAATGTATTTTCATATTAATTAATATTGTCTTCAATACACAGTAGAATGGTTATATTTAACTAAAGGTTATAATAATAAATACTCTTAAAACTACACTTTGTAATAATTTAATATTTTTAATATATAAATAATATTTTTGGTTTGTGATAAATATTTAAATTAAATTAGCACAGTAGTGTCATGGATTGAGAAATAAACATTGTATATTGTCATCATAGATTATTATTATGTACTTCAAACTTTAAATACCTAACATTATTTTTTTATTATGACTCTTCTAACATAATTACTCAATATTTTTTAATGGGTTTACTAATCAACCATTAAGAATATACTTTATCTTTGTGTACATCCTCTGATTTTAAATGAGTTAAAATTATAAAACAAAGCCTCTAATAATTTATGATATTTAAAAGAACTTTATATACTTATAAAAGTTGAAAATATTAATTTCACATAAACTTTCCATCCAATAATTAGAAAATAGTTTCTTTAAAAAACACATTACTAAAATGAATTTTATCATTCGCATATTTCTTGTAGGTCCAAAATTAAACTTCATTGTTGTGCTGATTTCACTAAACCATATGTCATCCTCAGTTAGGTAAAGAATTAAACCCAACAAGTGTTTCCAACAATAAACGTAGAGACGGTGTTCCAATATCAGCCTAACAATAGGTGGCAGGATAAACGGTGTTGTCCTTAGGGTTTGGGATTGGGATTGGTACTGGCAGATCGACAACGTGAGCAGAAACGAAATTGATTTAGGCGAATGAGATTGGGAGGGTGCGAAAAAATTGAGATTTGGACTGGTTCTAGCGGAGCGGCAGCGGGAGCGGAAGCGGAATTGATGTAGGTGAAAGAGAATGAGAGGATGCGAAAAGATTGAGATGGTGTGAGAAGATTAATAGGGTAATGAGCCAACAAAGAGATTGAGAGGGTGTGACGTGCGAGAAGATTGAGAGGTGGCAGAGGAATTGAAGTGAAACTAGGGTTTCAACTTTTAACCCTTAAAATAATGCGGGCTTACGGGCTTGCGGGTCGCCCTGCGGACCCCGCGGGTTGTGCGGTGCGGGATCGCATGGTCCGTGGGCCAGTCCATGGACTTTAACCCACATACCCACCCCTAGATAAACCTAACAACAAACCTTTCAAACAATCCCCAACAACGGGACACAAACAATTTTAAGATAGGCTCTGATACTATGTTAGAAAGGTGGGTTATGAGTATAACTCAACCCTACAAACCGGCTTGTAAGGTGAGGATTGTTCATCGTTTATATTTTTGCAACAGACTATATCTTTAGGCGATGTGTGATCTCGAACAAAATCATCCTTTAATTATAACTTTTGGTATAAGACACTAAATCAAATATTGTGCGTGTTTCTTTGGTTTAAGAATATTTTGATATTTGTTGTAAAGATGGGGTTGTTTATTTTTTATGGGTACTAATGCTCGTAATACAGGTGGTCAGTATACCTCCTGCATCCCTTGCTATGGCAAGTATACCACAACCGTTAAGTAATAAGTATTTAGAGATCAAGGTTGTCGATCTCACAAGGATAAACAATTAGATTTTATCTTTATTTTAATTCTATTATGTAGAAAGAGAGAAGGTTGTTGGGAGTTTGTTAGGTTGTTGAGAAAGCAATGATTAAAGGAGAGATCTAAGCAATAGAAGAGGAAAGTAATGATAATTTTAAAACGATTGGGATCCTGATTTCACCACTAATTTCCCCTTAATATTTTCCTCTCTTGTTATTCAAATATAATTGATTGTTTGGGTCAGATTCCTAACCTCGTGACCATCCCTTTTGGATCACCCACGCCGCCTAGGTTAACTAGATTAATTAATCACTTAGATCTGTGAATCCAAGGGCAAACTTAGGTGTATCCACATTATCACCTACTCCTATATCTAGGACTATAGCGCAATAATGGTTTAATTCTTCGGTACTACTTAGGCTTACTTTGTTAAAGTTTCCCTAGATTTACTTATCAATTTGTTAGTCATCAATAGACAAATAACATTAAGCGTAGAAGAATAAACACCCAAACATATACTGAATAACATCGAGTATTATAATAGGGGATAAATTAGGGTTACATCGTTCTCCCAATCAAAAAGAGATTTACTTCATGCTAATAAGGGAAACAACACAAGAATAAAAACAAAGATAATACATGGTGGTCGATTTCTAAGAAGTCGAGTGATCATTGTGTGTCCTTCTATAGGCTTGGGGTTAAACACTGAATGTTGCACTGAACTGAAAGTGGGGAGAGTAGCCATCTAGGGTTTCTAGAGTCGATCGTGGTCTAGAGGTCTGGAGGTTGTCAGTCTCTAGAACCTTAGGAGGATTAGGTTAAGAAGTCGTCCCTTTTGCTGATAGTAACTTGTGCATATATAACCTTCTTTAGTGGACTTTGGCCTTTTGCGAGCCCAACTCGTTCGAGATATATACTAGCTCGCGCGAGCTCGTATGCGAGATAAAGGTCAGCTCGCCCAAGCTCTGGTAGTCCATTTTATATACATTTTCTTTACTCTTTTTTTATTTATTTAGCTTTTATATGTGTCATATTTTGGTAGTTTAACGTATATTTTTGTTAGAGGTATATTTTAGTACTGCTAGTAAATAATACCTAATTTCCATAAGTTTTTATGTTTTTATACTGATTCTTGTGCATGCTGTATCAAGAGCTCCTGAACTCTGGTTTGGTCATTCTTGGTGTGTTTGGAAAGCCTAGATAGAGTTCTACATTTCTTATGTTAAGGCTAAATCCCAGTTCATCCGTCTTCTGGCCCAAATTTTCCTCACAAACTTTCGGCCCAATACTTTGTTTTCAGTTTTAATTAAGAAGTCTTTAATTTTATTAATCAATGTATTTTGAGAGTTTTTAGTAGAATGGGTTGGGCCTTTTACTTCTGATTATGGAGGCCCATTTTAATTGTCTTAAGTGGGGAAGACACCTTCCTTTCTTTTTTCTTTACTTTTTTACTTTTTCTTTTGGCTGGAGACGAAGATACGGAAAAAAGGGACTTTTAAATAAATAAGAAAAAAGAATCGAAATGCACCTTTCAGATTCTCTCTTCTCTCTTCTCTGTTTTCTTTTCTTCTATGTTCTCAATTTTCATATTCTCACTTTCTCTTCACAACTTTGAACGCTACAACAATTAAATTCGGTCTTTGATTTTGATTCCACCAATTTCTAATTCTGTTACAATTTTCTAGTTCAATATACATTTTTGTTCTATTAATCTGTTCTTACTTGTTATAGTTTTCTCCTCATGTTTTATGCTACTGTTCATTCTTCCTTTTCTGGTTTTATTTTCTGCTTAATTTTCTTCTACTTTTTATAAATTCATTAAAAAAGTATAACATCAAAAATTAATTCATTAAATTTACCAAAATATTTTGGTTGACCAGATTCATTCAAATTTCTAAATAATTCACACTTCATTAAAAAAATATATAGAAAAAAAAAACTGATTTTAATCAAGTTTGATTGACGACATTTTCTTCCACAGTTAATAATTTAATTAAAAATATTACAAAAAATAAATTCATTTAATTTACCAAAACATTTTGATTGACCAAGTTCATTTAAACTTCTAAAAAGTTCACACTTTATTAGAAAATATATAGAAATGAAAAGTAATTTTAGTTTGATAGACCAGATTCCCTTCCACTTTTAATAAATTAATTAAAAAATATTACATCAAAATTAAATTCATTAATTTTGCTAAAACATTTTTGTTTATCAGATTCATTCAAACTTCTAATAGATTCACACTTCATTAAATTATACATATATATATATATATATATATATATATATATGTATATATATATATATATATAAATATATATAATTTTACATTGTAAATCATATAAATTCAATTTTCTATGACTTTTAAAATATTAGTAATCAAAATTAACAAATTTGTCACAATACTTTATGAATAGTTTATTGTGAAAAAAAAAAAACAAAAAACTTTACACTGATGCTGCGCAATCTAATGTTACCCCAAGATTCACAGGTAAAACCCTAATTGACAATAACTGAAGTGAAGACCAAATGAGAAAGCATAATAGCTACAATAATAAATAGTAGGCTGTATAAATTATTACAAAAATATATTAATGATGGAAGTTTAAAAATACTTTTTTCCAAACCTTCCTTATCATTCCAGATTGTTCCATCACAACTAATTAGAAGACTCTCTAGGTTAGGCTTTGTTATTAGAAAGTAAATTGCTTAAAAAACTGATAAATCTGAATGAAAATCTCAATAGATATTAAGAGAAGACCTTTCGGAAAACTTTGAATGGACAAAAGGATAGTTTTGCAATTATAATTTGAAGACCACTGTTCTGTAGAAACACACAAGTACAACAATTATTAGTCTGAAGAGAATGTAGTTGTTGAAACAACTTATGCAGATTTGACGTAATAGAAATTGAATTCCCATATACATTTTCTTGGCATCCATAATAAAACTAGATGGTAGATCCAAACCCACCAAAACACAGGTATTGGAAAATTTGGCTCTAATACATGATTATTTGTTCTCTAAGTTGGTGAACATTTGAAGGAGGTCCAAACAAATGTTCCCAAACTAATCAACATTTGGATTAAAAAACATTGCCTCAAACTTCACTTGGGAAGGATAAAAAAAAAGAGTCTAGGTGAAAATGTAAGGATATTTTATAGGATAAACCCTTATATAGAGTTCCTTTTCAACCTTCAATTGTACCAATTTGAGTGAAAATACTCTCACCATTAGGAAAAACTGATACATCGAGATCTTCTCCACTCGTTTGCAAGAAAAATTATGATAAAAATTTAGAGTATTAAAATGAGATAACAAATTATAATATGGCTAAAAAGAAAACATCTGTAACATCTTGTTTATTAGCCGATACCCTAAGTTCCCAACATAATAATGTACTCAATTTACCACCCTAACATAGATGCCAATTTAAATGAGTACATCGATAAATTAAACATGCTTCATAAAACAAAACAATTTAATTATTCAATATAAAACCACCATACTTTTTCTTATTCAAAAAATAAAATTGTTTTGATACAAAATGTTCACAATCAAGCAAATTTAGTAACAATAATTATATAACACACTCTAGTCAGCAGAGCAGTATGTAAAAACAAGGATCCAGTTTAATAAAAAAAATTACACTTAACTTTGTCTCTTTGGAGCATATAAAAATTTGATTCCTTTAAAACGAGCACCAAATTCATAAAAGATCTTGCACCTGAAAGGATGAGTACACAAGTTCCTGGTTTAAATAATAGCTATCATAGAGCTTATCTAAGATCCATAGTGTTTCAACTTTCCATGCAATACTTACAAATGACTTATCAATAAATACCCCCAATATACAAGGCAAGAAGTATTGTGTGTTGACTTTTTATCATTACTCATTACAAATAATTGATATTGTTAAATCAGGAATCAATAGTACGTATTACTTAAAGAATTTTTGAAATTATTGACTAAGTATTATCCATAACCTTTTTGTGTATAACACTCAAATGTTAGGACCTCTATAATTAAGATGATGGTAACAGTTGTAACAGCGGTAAAGAGCATATTCTAAATTTTCTTATTTCAAATATATATATATATATATATATATATATATATATATACACACACACATATATATGTATAAACTCACACTTGTGCGTGAAAAAGTTATGAAAATAGTTGGTGCAATATTAGAGAAATTCTTATGGAGACAATGCTTAGCATATTGGGTCCCTATAATATGGTGTGTGTGCTACATTATAAACACACATCAGACATAATTATATATTTTGGATAATGAAGTGTAGTTGGTAGAAAGATGGGTGTTATATTATCCTATTCCAATAACCCTAGCAATAAAAATTAGTAGATGGGATAAGGGGATAACTGGCCTTGGTAACCCAAGTCGTATATATACAAACATACACACATATATATAAAAACAAAATACTAGTGACAAAATGATTTCGTTTTAGTAGTTAATTAACTTCTAGTTGTATCATTAAGGTGTCAAATTTTAATAGATTGTTTTGATACGGATTTCTATTTACTTAAAAAAAAAAGTTAAGAATAAAACTCGCTTGGAAGGATCTTTATGTGAAGCTTATATTATTAAAATGAACACTAATTTTTGCTTATACTATTTGCAGGAAAATGTTCAATGTAGCATAACTAGAGTTCATCAACCACCATTTCACTTCATCAACCACCATTTTCCATCTTTAACTATCTCGATCGCCTTTCTGGTGTGTGCACGACTCGATTTCTAAGTGATCTTAAAATAGTAGTTGCAACAAAGTATGTTCTTCAAAATTATGATGAAGTGCAACCGATTTTAGAGTGTGTTCTCTCATATAGTTCACTAAATGTTCAACTTAAAAAATTCAAGTTCTGCATTAGTATTAAACTCCTACGTTTTGCTACAGTCTATATATTGAGATGCTATTATTTTCAATACCTCGAATTAGTGATGGAGAGATAGATGAAAGGATCACTACTGAATTTCCTATATGGTTTCGAGAATTTATAAGTTGGTGTTTGTGAAAATTAATAAGTATTTAGAGAACAAGGTTGTTGATCCCACGTGGATAAACAATTAGATTTTATCTTTATTTTAATTCTATTATTTAGAAAGAGAGAAGGTTGTTGGGAGTTTGTTAGGTTGTTGAGAAAGCAATGATTAAAGGAGAGAAGTAAGCAGTAGAAGAGGAAAGTAATGATTATTTTAGAACGATTGGGATTTTGATTTCACCACTAATTTCCCCTTAATATTTTCCTCTCTTGTTATTCAAATATAATTGATTGTTTGGGTCAAATTCCTAACCTCGTGATCATCCCTCTCTGGATCACCCACGCCGCCTAGGTTAACTAGATTAATTAATCTCTTAAATTAATACAAAGTTCATTACGGATTTAGATATGTGAATCCAGGGGCAAACTTAGGTGTGTCCACATTATCACCTACTCCTATATCTAGGACTCTAGCACAATAATGGTTTAATTCTTCGATACTACTTAGGCTTACTTTGTCAGAGTTTCCCCAGATTTACTTATCAATTTGTTAGTCATCAATATACAAATAGCATTAAGCGTAGAAGAATAAACATCCAAACATATACTGAATAACATCGAGTATTATAATAGGGGATAAATTAGGGTTACATCGTTCTCCCAATCAAAAAGAGATTTACTTCATGCTAATAAGGGGAACAACACAAGAATAAAAACAAAGATAATACATGGTGGTCTATTTCTAAGAATTCGAGTGATCATTGCGTCTCATTCCGTAGGCTTGGGGTTGAACTCTGAATGTTGCACTGAACCGAAAGTGGGGAGAGTAGCTATCTAGGGTTTCTATAGTCGGTCGTGGTCTAGAGGTCTACAGGTTGTCAGTCTATAGAACTTTAGGAGGATTAGGTCAAGAAGTCGTCCTTTTTGTTGATAGTAACTTGTGCGAGATATATACTAGCTCGCGCGAGCTTGTATGCGAGATAAAGGTCAGCTCGCGCGAGCTTGTATGCGAGATAAAGGTCAGCGAGCTTTGATAGTCCATTTTATATACATTTTCTTTACTTTGTTTTTGTTTTATTTAACTTTTATATGTGTCATATTTTGGTAGTTTAACGTATATTTTTGTTAGAGGTATATTTTAGTACTACTAGTAAATAATAGCTAATTTCCATAAGTTTTTATGTTTTTATACTGATTCTTGTGCATGTTGTATCTAGAGCTCCTGAACTCTGATTTGGACATTCTTGGTGTGCTTGGAAAGCCTAGAGAGAGTTCTACATTTCTTATGTTGAGGCCAAATCCCAGTTCATCCGTCTTCTAGCCCAAATTTTCCTCACAAAATTTCGGCCCAACACTTTCTTTTAAGTTTTAATTAAGAAGTCTTTAATTTTATTATGCAATGTATTTTGAGAGTTTTTAGTAGAATGGGTTGGGCCTTTTACTTCTGATTATGGAGGCCCATTTTAATTGTCTTAAGTGCATTGAGGGAAAACTCCTTTCTTTCTTTTTTCTTTTCTTTTTTACTTTTTGTTTTGGCTGGAGATGAAGATACAGAAAAAAAAGTACTTTTAAATAAATAAATAAAGAATCGAAATGCACCTTTCAGATTCTCTCTTCTCTACTTTCTTTTCTTCTATTCTCCCAATTTTCCTATTCTCACTTTCTCTTCACAACTTTGAATGCTACAACAATTAAATTCGGTCTTTGATTTTGATTCCGCCAATTTCCAATTCTGCGATAATATTCTGGTTCAATATACATTTTTGTTCTATTAATCTGTTCTTACTTGTTCTAGTTTTCTCCCCACGTTTTATGCTACTGTTCATTCTTCCTTTTCTGGTCTTATTTTCTGCTTAATTCTCTGCTCCAATTTACATACTTTGTTCTATTCTTAATTTCTAGTTTTGTCTTTAGTTTTCGATTTGGGTTATATTTTCTATTCAGCTCGTTGTTTTATTGAATTGTTTAATGAAAATCCTCATCTAATTGTGAGAAATTTCAAATTAAATGTATGCATGTCTTCAGAGAAATGACCGAGGTTGAATCCTTCTGTATTATAAATTTAATTGGGGATAAATCTAGTTTTTGATATACACTCGACAGTGTTTATCAAGCTCGTATGTCAGATATGTGCCAGCTCGCACGAGTTGTATTTGAGATATATGCCAGCTCGCGTGAGTTGTGTGCGGGATATATGCTAGCACGTGCGAGTTGTGTGCAGGATAAAGGCCAACTCACGTGAATTGCATTTTTCTGCACTGTTTGTTCCTGTTTTGGCTATTTTTATCTCTGAAACACTTAAACAAACCATCAACAAGTCCTAATATGAAACTTTATGAATTAAACATATTTAGTGGTTGTTTAGGTTGCTTAAGAGTGTAAAAAAGTATAAAAATAGCTCACTTTTGTGAGTTATCAAGGACCACAACAAAAAAATAAGTCAATTGGCTTATAATTTAAAGAGAAACTGGTGCTACGAAAAATTAACCAAAATTTAAAAAGGGTCAAGCAAAGCCAAAAAAAAAGGTTGGAGTGAGACTTTAAGGGAAGAAAGAGCAATTGCTTTGGTTTAGGGGGATCCGCCACAATGGAGGTGGGAATCTATTGATAAGATCCAAGAAACCTTGTTAAGCAAGACAAAAGAATGCTCTCTTAAGAAAAGCTCAAAGCTATTTCATTTATCAAAATATTAAAAGTGTTTTACAATTGGGGGTGGCAAGCTTTTATAAGCCACGGTTAGCTTGAGATACAAGCTAAGCTAAACCCTAACCTAACTAAACTAACCCTAACCGAATCCTAACTAACTAGGCTTAAGGTACAACTAACTAATTAATGAGTCTAGTGTAAGTTACATGTCACTTTCCAAGTGACATGTCATTAATCTTGATCTAGTCCATTGAAAAGGTTGACTAGATCAAAGGTTGAGGATTCTCCTTAAGTGGAGACATGGATCACCACTTAAATAGAACTCTACTTAAACCCCTCCACATTGGATTCACTTAGAATTTCACTTAAACTCAAATTCACTTGAAATTCTAAGGTGAATTTTAATGCTCACTATTTCATCACTTGTATCCTTAAGCCATGCACTTAATACAAAAAGGAAAAAAGAAATTCAAGTATGCCCTTAAACAAATTGGGCCATGAGTTTGCCAAACTCTTACATGGCATTACAAGGTTCAAAAGTATTTCCAAGAATATTACAATCCTTAGTAATTCTAAGGTCTTGAAGCTTGTAGCATTCTTTGTCCCTTTCCATCTCCAACTCCTCTTCTAGCCTTTTGAGCATGCTCCTAGTGAGTCTCCTTGTGGGGATAGTCCTCTATCAAACCCTCCTTCTTGACTTGAACTTTTCCTCAAGTGATTTGTTTCATCAAGACCTACATCATACAAAGATAGATCACAAACATTGAAAGAATTACTAATACCATAATCAATAGGTATGTCAAGTTTAAAAGAATTTAGCCCAAGCTTCTCAATTATTTTGAATGGACCGTCCCCTTTTGGCATCAATTTAGAACTTCTAAGATTTGGAAATCTTTCTTTTCTAAGGTGTAGCCACACTAGATCTTCTTCCTTGAATTCTACATGCTTTCGGCTCCTATTGTGAACTCTAGCCACTTGTTCATTTCCTTCTCAATCTGCTCCTTGGTCTTAGCATGTAACTCCTTAATCTTCTCAGCCCTATCCTTTGCACTTTTGTTAAGAGTAAACTCAAAAGGTAAAGCAACAAGATCAAGTGGAGTAAAGGGATTGAAACCATATACAACTTGAAAAAGAGAAAGTTGAGTAGTAGAATTTCTTACACGGTTATAGGCAAATTCAACATGAGGGAGCCACTCTTCCCAAGCCTTAAGGTTATCCTTCACAAAACTTCTCAAGAGTTGGCTAAGAGTGCGGTTCACCACTTCCGTTTGGCCATCGGTTTGAAGGTTATCCTTCACTCATAAATGTGCTAGGAGCATTGGATAAACCAAATAGCATCACAAGCCACTCATAGAGTCCAAACTTAGTCTTAAAAGCGGTCTTCCATTCATCACCCTCTTTCATTCTAATTTGGTGATATCCACTTTTAAGATCTACCTTGGAAAATATGGTGGAACCATGTGTTGGACTTAAAGCTTGAAGATGTGTTTGTTCTCCTTTTAATGTTTTGATTTTGATGTTATGGAATTGTGGTTTTTCTTAGATGAAATGTATTTAGGATCTTTCTATGTATTGCTTGTTGAGCTTAGGCATGTTTGTGTTTGATTTTTGGTTTGGATAACTCAGGGAGTTTTGCTATCTTGTGTGTGATTACTCAATTGACAAATGGTTGAATTCCTTTTCTTAAAACAAATCTTGAAAAACCTTTGGGAACCAATTGAGGTAATAGATTACCAACAAGAGGTAATCAACTACCAAACAATGGGTAACAAAGTGTGGAAATCCATTTGTTCACTGGAGTAATCGATTACCAACAATAGGTAATCGATTACCATGCTCAAAAATCACTCAAGATTGCTTTCTGCACTGAGGTAATCGATTACACCATTATGGTAATCGATTACCAAGTCCTCCTCCTCTGGAGTAATCGATTACCCTCCCTAGGTAATCGATTACCTGAGTTTTCCTCACTGGGGTAATCGATTACCCTCCCCTGGTAATCGATTACCTGAGTTATGCTCACTGGGGTAATCGATTACCCTCCCCTGGTAATCGATTACCATGTTTAAAAATGCACCCAAAAATGCTGTAACGACTATTTTAATCGATTACCCACTTCTTGTAATCGATTATCTTGACCGTTGAGCCCTCAGTTTGCCAAAAACAAGCTTCAAACTTCATCTTTAAAAGGCTCTTTGATGAAAATCTTGAGAGAACTCTTGGAACTACATCTTTTGAACATACTCTTACACTTTCATATACTCTAAAATCAGAGATTATCATTTCTTTCCAAGAAACTCAAAGAGAACTTGTAGAGCTGATTTTGTTTTCCAAAGAAAAGGCAAACCTGTTGTATTTCTTTATTTGGGTGGCATTCTTTGTGCATTCCTTGTGATCAGACCAACACATCAGGTGTATTCTAAACTGATCTTTACTTGTTTCTTTGTTTGCTGAGTTGTTACTCTAGGAGAGAGGTCTCTCTGGATAGAGTAAGTGTATTTGAGAAGTGTTTTCTCAAAGTTTTGATCTTGGGTGTGCCAAGGTCAGGGAATAACTGTTCTTTGGGTTGAAGAACAGGTTTTGGGTGTTTTGATTTCGTTTTTGTGTTGCTTGTTGCAAAGTGAATGTAAAAGAACACAAAAGGGATCATTTGATAGTGGAAAGCCAATTGCAACAGTTGTTGGGTTGGGACTGGACGTAGGCAGTTGGCCGAACCAGTATAGATCGCTGTGCACTCTTCTCTTCCTTATCTTCTTTACATTTTTCCTTATATTGCCATTATCTTTGATTAAATACTGCAGTATATTTGGTAACTGTATTGATAATCAACTTAGTAATTGATACAGTAATTGAATTAGTAATTGAATCGGTAATTGATACGGTAATTGATAAGTGAATCTAGAACCGATTCGTTTGAATTCGAAAGGAATTAGAATCTTGCGAAATTCGATTAAAATTGAACAAGAATCTATTCACCCCCCTCTAGATTCATACCTAGGGACCAACACCATGAAATTCATCTAGTAAATCATCTAAACATGGGATGGGATGTTTATACCTTATAGTGATATTGTTCACCGCCCTACAATCGGTGCACATGCGCCATGTGCCCTCTTTCTTAGGGACAATGATCACCGGTGAAGCACAAGGTGATAAACTCTCTTTGACCCATCCTTTCTCCATGAGGTCTTACACTTGTTTTTGTATCTCATGTGCCTCTTGGGGTGTGCTTCTATATGATGGCCGATTTAGTATTGAAGCTCCCGGCACAATGTCTATTTGTTGTTCTATCCAACGGATAGGTGGCAAACCATGAGGGATCTCCTTGGGAAAAACATCTTGGAACTCACCTAGCAAGGCATCCAACTTATCTTGTTCACCTACAAAATTTGAACTCAAACACAAAGGGTTTGGCAAGCAAAGGAACATACATTTTCTAACTAAAAATTCTCTTTTAATTTCTCTTTTATCAAGTAGAAAACTTCCCTTGATACCTTTACTTAGTACCAACTCACTTGCCTTTTGGTTCTTAGCCTTTTGTCCTTGGGAACTTGGTGTAGTTCTTGCTGGATTTTTCCCATATGTCTCGGCCAAAACAGCAAGCTTGCCTTGCTTGGAAGCTTTTGGTCCTTCCTTGACATGCTTCTTACCCTTCTCGGCCACAATAGCTTTTTGTTCACCATTCCTCTTGATTTTCATCTTGATTTGATCTTCACAAACTTCTCTAGGAGACAAAGGTTTAAGCACAACTTTTCTTCCACTATGAGAAAACATGTAAGTGTTAGCAACACCATCTTGAATAAAATTTCTAACAAATTGCCATGGTCTCCCTAGAAGTAAATGAGTAGCTTCCATAGGCATTATATCACATAAAACATCATCACAATATCTACCTATGGAAAATGAAATCAAGCATTGTTTATCAACTACTAACTCACCATGTTCAATTAACCATTGTAGTTTATAAGCTTTAGGGTGGGGAGAAGTTCTTAGTCCTAGTTTGTCTACCAACCGAGAGTTAACAACATTAGTACAAGAACCACCATCAATGATAAGGGAACAAGTTTTACCTCCAACAAGACACCTTGTATGAAAAATGTTCTCTCTTTGGGACTCATCCATACCTTGGCAAAAGTTGTTGAGCATCCTCCTTACCATGAACAAATCTCCACTCTCAGCCTCCTCACAAGAAGAGTGCTCCTCACCATGGGAAGCTTCATCCTCACTTGATGATGAGCAAGAGTCTTCACTAGTCATCTCTCCGTCATGCCTCATCACCATAGTCTTTTTATTTGGGCATTGTGAAGCTCTGTGTCCTTTCCCTAAACACTTAAAACATTTAATATTACTAGATTTAAAAGAGTTAGAAGAAGAAGGTACCTCTTTGGGCTTGGAAGGCTCACGGTCACTCCTTGGTTTCACCATAGGAGCATTCTCCCTTTTACCTCTATCTCTCTAACTAGAAGAACTAGGTGTAGAAGTTCTTTTGAAAGTAGCCCTCCTTCTAAGTTGGCATTCTATTCTCTCGGCCTTATGCATGGCCTCCTCCAAAGTGTGGTAACTTTGAAGTTCTAAGACATCTTGGATGTCTCTATTCAAGCCATGAGCAAATCTAGCAAGGTTGGCCTCCCTATCTTCTTGATATTCGGCCCTCAATATGGTAACCTCAAGGTCCTTATAATATTCTTGGACACTCCTTGTACCTTGGATCATCCTTTGAAGTCGAATGTGTAAGTCTCTAGTAAAAGAAGGTGGAACAAACCCTTCTTTGAGAGCTTGTCTCAAACCGAGCCAAGTGTTAATCATGGGCCTCCTCATGCGTGCTATGTCTTGTTGCACTTGATGCCACCACACTAGCACATAACCCTCAAACTTAAGAGTAGCATGGTTGAGCTTGATCTCATTAGTCAAGTTAGGATGACACAAGAAAGTTTGGTCTACCTTCATGGCCCAATCAAGGAACCCCTCGGCCCCTCCTTTACCACTATACTTAGGAAGCCTCACCTTTGGTAGCCCTTCACCCCTTCTTGGAACATCACCATAGTATGGCGTCCTAGAGGCTCAGCTATACCTCCTAAAATGGTACCCATCACCTCTCTCCATTCTCCACTCATTCCCATGTTCATCAAAATTGAAACCATCAACCTCATTTTCTCCTCCATCACTCCTAATAAAAGCCTCACAACCTCCTCTATTATTCTCCCTCTTTCTTTCATTTTCTTCTCTCCCTCTCCTATCATTTGCTTCCTTATTTCTCCTCTCTTCCTCCTCTCTATTCCTACTAGATTCTCCACTAGGCCTCTTCTCACTATCCAACCTCCTTTCAATTGACCCAAACCTCTCCTCAAAGTTGGTATTCAACCTACTCATCAACACATCCATCATTTTAAGTGTATTGGGTGACAAATCATTGCCAACACTAGGAGAACTAGCCATTGCTGCAATAAAAGGTTAGTACACAAGAAATATAATAGGAAATAAAAGGATCTCACCACTCTCTATGTGTGTCCACTCAACCAACTCGTGTTTCACACTTAGTGGCTTTTTCTCTAATGAAACTCTCTTGTCTTTTTCCTCTCCGTCTCTTGGTTCTCACTTAGAAATTATTCTCAAATCAATTATCAAGTTCCTACCAAGCCAATGTGAAAGAGGAACAACACCCTAACTAGGCTTAAGAATTCCAAAGAGACAAATACTCAAAGACAAAACTAGGATTCCAAGAAAGACAAGCAAAAAAATGGCTCAAAATGAAAGAAAGGCTAATCAAATATGGAGTAAACTTTGATGAGACAATGATACATGTATGGACAAAAAAGAACTTGAATTTGCAGGGAAAAAACAGTCCAAACCGAGACTAAGAGTATGAGAATCAATATGTACAGCCACACACAAATTCAAATTTAGCCACTGAAATTTCACTCAAATTAGTGACGGAAATTTCTCAACCCGATTAACGATCGAATTAAAACTATGTTCTATAATTGTTCAACCTTGTAAAAATTCAAGCCAATTGCAAAATAAGGTTCATATAATCATAGCATCATCAAAATCCAGCAAGTGCACTACAAGCACAAAGTGAAAATTACACCCAAAAATCAACTACACACTCAAGTCAAAAGGCAACTTGCACCAGAAATTCAACTTGAATGATGTGTGCTCAAAACAAGGTCTAAGGGTGTGTCTAATGATCAATCCTTTCACTTTTTCAATTGATCTCTTACTGTTCTTATTCTTTTATTTTTGCTTTTGTATGGTCCTCATTCAATTGTTACTCTTTTTGAACCAATACACTTTTCTTTTCACTACTAATTCTTTTTCTTTTGTTTTTCTTACTTGTTTCTTTTCTTTATTTTTATTTTTGTATTTTTTCACACACTGAGTATGGCTGGACCAAAACCACAAAATGAAAATGAGAAACTTCCAAGTTCAATTTCAAGTACCCAAAACGAAAATCTCAAAGGGTTACACAAATTGGACCTAAAGAGTGCTCTAGAAGCTAACTAATGCATGAACATGTGAGTCTTACACTTGAAGTTTCTTCTAACACTTGAAACCCATGTAAAAACTTGAAACCCACATCATTAATGGGAGACATACCTTTGGGATACCACAAACCACAGTTCATTGTCCCTTTGAGATACTTCAGAATCTTCTTCATAACTGTCATGTGGGATTGTTTTAGTGCAGATTGAAATCGCGCACAAACACAAACATTGAACATTATATCCGGTCTACTCGCTGTGAGATATAAGAGTGATCCAATGATCCATTTATATTTCGTTTGGTCCACACCCTGTCCTGTTGCATCATTATCTAAATAGAGATTAGTAGACATTGGAATGTTAGAAACCTTACAACTCTCCATATCGAATTTCTTCAGAAGTTCCCTTGTATATTTTGCTTGATGTATGAAAATTCCTTCTTTCAGTTGCTTGACTTGAAGTCCTAGGAAGAATTTGCCCCCATCATGGACATATCAAGCTCACCCTGCATGCTAGCAACAAATTCCTCACAGAGAGATTGATTAGTTGATCCTAAAATGATATCATCAATATAAACTTTGACCAATAGTATATTGTTAGACTTCCTCCTAATGAAAAGATTTTTGTCAACATTACCTTTGTCGAACCCATTAGACAAAAGAAACTTACTTAGCCTTCCTTACCATTGTCTAGGGGCATGCTTCAGGCCATAGAGAGCCTTCTTTAGCTTGTAAACATGCTTAGGGAAACTGAAATCAGTGAAACCGGGTGGTTGTGAAACAAAAACTTCTTCATTGATGTAGCCATTTAAGAACGCAATTTTCACATCCATCTGAAATAACTTGAAATCGTGAATGCAGGCAAAAGCAAGTAGTACCCTTACGACTTCTAATCTAGCAACAGGGGCATATGTTTCATCAAAATCTATTCCTTCTTTTTTATTATAACCCTTAGCTACTAGTCTTGCCTTATTCCTAACCACAACACCATTTTCATCTAACTTGTTCTTAAACACCCATTTTGTTCTAATTAGATTCACATCTCTTTTAAAAGGTACTAATTCCCAAACGTCATTCCTTTTAAATTGATTAAACTCCTTATGCATAACATTCATCCAAAATTCATCATTTAAAGCATCATCAACACAAGAGAGTTCAAATTGAGATACAAATGCAAAATCATCACAGAACATGTTATAAGAGGATCGAGTGGATACTCCCTTATGGATGTCACCAATAATGTTGTCAAGAGCTAGGTTCCTTGGTTTCCTCCATTTTCTTGGTAGATCATATGTAATGGTTGGTGGTTCTTGCTGTATTTTCGATGTGCTACTGCCATCTTCACCTGTACTTTCCTCATCATCAACAAATACACTTCCCTTTTGGGGATTGTTAGATTCATCAAACTTTACATGTACAGATTCCTCAATGCACATTGTTCTTTTATTGAAAACTCTATAGGCCTTACTAGTTGATGAATACCCGATAAAGACAGCTTCTTCCGCCTTGGCATCAAACTTACCAAGAGGCTCTTTGCCATTATTCAGGACAAAACATTTGCACCCAAATACCTTAAAATGAGAGATATTCGGATTTTTGTCTTTACAAAGCTCATAGGGGGTTTTCTTCAAAATAGGTCGAATCACTATCCTATTCAGAAGATTGAATTTCAAACCTTCTACAAGCAGAACATCATCAATAGCAGTGTTGGATTTATCTCTAACAGCACCTATACCCAATGTCTTTCCTTTATTGTTATCTCCATAAACTACCGAACCAGACTCTTTTGATTTGAAGGAGATAAAATTGCTCTTGTCATCGGTCATATGCCTTGAGCAACCACTATGCAAATACCAAGTTGAGTGCTTGGCTCTCAAGCATACCTACACAAAAAAAGATATCACTTTGTTTTTTTTACCTAAGATTTATTGGGTCCATGAGTGTTAGAGTTGTGATTATCTTTCCTAATCTATTTAAACAAGCCACTAGATATACCTTCTTTCCTTATCATGCAATTATCAGAGTTATGTCCAGATTTCATACAATAACTACATGTGAAGGTTCTGTTTTTGCTAGGTTGTTTAAATGCAAAGAACTTCATGTTACCCTTTTTCAAAGAAGCATCAAAAGACTTACACTTTGAACATGATTGTTTTAAGGCATCATTTTCCTTTCTCAACCTTTGAACATCAATTTTTAAAGCAAAAATATTATTTTCCAAATCAGTAATTTTGCTTTTCAAAACCTTGTTCAACTTGTCTAGTTTTTCGGCTTCCTTGTAAAGTTCACAAAAAGCAGTTTGCAACTCATCATAATCACAAGTATTTGAATCGGAGTCACTTACCTCATTATCGGACGTTGGATTTACCATGAGGCACAAATTTGCTTCTTCATTGTCACTTTCACTAGAGGTAGAGGAATCGTTGTCTTCCCATGCTATGTAAGCCTTTTTCTTGCGAAATCTGTCCTTTTTGGACCGTTCCTCATGTTTAGCTCTTCTAGGCTCACTGCTGTTAGACTTCTTCATGTTAGGGCACTCAGATTTGTAGTGTCCTACCTTTCCACATTTGTAGCAAGTAATCTTTGAAGATGAACTCTTATTCCTCTTGAAGTCTTTCTTTGAACTATTGAACCTTCTCTTGTCATTGTTCCTTCTCATGAACTTTTTTACCATAAGGTTCATGTTCTCTTGTTCCGATTCACTTGCACAGCTGGATGTATCACTCTCACTAGCTGTATCTTCCATTTTCAATGCTAGACCTTTGGCTTTCTTGTTTTTTTGTTCCTCATCAGCAATCCGGAACATATCCATCTCATACTCCCTCAACTTACCAAACAACTCTGCACTTGACATCAAGGCTAGCTTCTTGGATTCAGTGATTGTTGTGACCGTCGGTTGCCACTTCCTACTAAGGGATTTCCGCACTTTGACATTTACCTCTTCTTCAATGAAGATCTTACCTAGTCCTTTGAGATGGTTCACCATGTGTGTAAAGCGTTTCTAAATTTCCATCACGGACTCTCCTTGCGCCATTTGAAATGTTTCGTACTCTTGGATCAAGGTGTTCTTCCTTGCCATTCGTACTTCAGCGGTTCCTTCGTGTGTGACCTTTATTAATTCCCAAGCTTCTTTGGTTGTGTTGCAAGCTGAAATTCTGAAAAATTCATCGAAATTCAAAGCAGAATGTATAATATTTAAAGCATTTGCATCATTTTCAGCTCTCCTGATTTCATCTTATTCCCACCTCTCAAATGGTTTTTCAATCTCACTCTCATTCTCTATGTATGTGGGGACCGTGAAATCAGTCACAACTGCTTGCCAAATGCTTCTATGTAAAGACTTCTATGTAAAGATTTTCATCCTCACTTTCCAAAAAGGATAGTTATCACCACAAAACAGAGGAGGTCTATTAATAGAGGTACCTTCAGCGAATAGTAATTGATTACCGGTCATTCTAAGGAACTATGGACAAAAAACTAGAGCAACCTACTAGATAAAGCTCTGGTACCAATTGATAGTCCCTACGGGTGAATCTGGAGGGGGTTGAATAGATTCTAGTTCCAAGATAGCCCAATTTTCGTGCGTTTCTACTTTCTTTTAATTCAAAAAAAAAACTATTCTTGAGTAACTATCTGATGGAGGACCATCCTTGACAAGAAGAGTTACAAGAGCCATGCACAAAAGAATTCAAGAAGAAGTTGAGAGTCAACTCAAAAGTCAAAGCCAAGATTCAACTCAAGACTCTTCTTTACTTTGTAATAAGACTTGTAACCTTCTAAACATGTTGTAAAGTTATAATTAGAATAGGAGCAACTAATTTGGGCCTAGCTTGGTGAATAAGTGCACGGCCTTACGTTTGTAATTGAACCAAAGTTTAGAAGTGTTTTGTGAGAGAGTTGGGTAATTGACTGAGGTGACCAGTTTCAGTATTCGGACCATAACTCGAGCTACACAAGTCCAATTGAGGCGTTCGTGGTGGAAAATTAAATTAGACTTCAAGGGCTACAAAAGCTATGAAGACACCAAAGTCCAGTTCGGCCTCCATCAAGGCAGAAAACGAGCTTGAAGTTAGAGTTAGAATACTTCCAGGATAGTAATCGATTACCAACTGTAGGTAATCGATTACATGAGAGGTTGGCACTGTGGTAATCGATTACCACAGAGACACTTTCATTTCTGGACACCCAAAGACCCTTGGTAATCGATTACCACAACTAAGTAATCGATTACCACGTGCACTTCTCAGTTTTTCTAAGCTTTTGGGTTGTTTCTCCATTTAAGGAAGTAGATGTATATAGATTAGAAGCTTGGACTGCAAGCTAACACTTCTCCAACTAGTATAAATACTTAATACTCTGAATTGTAAGGAACTTTTGGAAATTGAATATAGAATTCAGAATTTGTGTGAGAGCATTTTCTCTCTAGAGTTCTTGTGAAGAACCTTGAATCTTATCAATGGCTTCTTGATCCATTGTGGCGATTCCACCTTGAGCTTATTGGCACTTGCCATGGCGCTTCCATTTCTCTTCTAAACCGTTTGTTCTCTTCATTTTCTGTTTACATCTTCGTTTTTCCCCAATTTAAAAAACCTAGAAACTCCATTGAAGTATGAAGGTCCGTTCAATTCTTGCAATTCTCTCGAGGCTTGCATCAAATTTGGTATCTAGAGCTTGTTCTACTTCAATTGGAGCTTCTTTCAATCTGGTTTGAGTTTTGAACCTTGAATATTCGTTTTTCTTTTTTTGCTTAGTGCAGTCCCTGTTTTTTGTGTGTTCTTGAGTTCTAATTTGAATTTTCGTGTTCTTGAAATTCTTGTTACAGATTTGTGATTGCTTGAGTTGTTTGAGTAATTCACATGTTCCTTGAGTTGTCTTCATCTTATAATTGAGTTTTCCTTTTGAAAAAATTTCCATATCTACAAAATTGTTGAATACATGTATTCCCCTGTTTTCTGAGTATTGTTCACATTGCTTTGTGTGCTGTACACTACAAGTCAAGTAGCTTCTTCTGCATAATCTTTGTTATTAGCAATTTTAGACTCAAATTTGCTTTAATCTTAGGTTCCTAAGTCTAGTTACAGCAAAGAAAAATCAAGAAAAGATTATACAAGTCAAAAGGAAAAGGAAAACAAAAGAAAAGGTTACAAGAAAAAGAATAGCAAGAAAATTCAAAGAAGAGAAAACAAGAAAAGTGAAATTGAAGTGAAAATAAAGTGAAGTAAGAAAGAAACAAGTTTAAAAAAAAAAAACATTATGCAAGTGCAATACCATGACTAAATGAACCTCTATTCATCATCAAATTAGTGGTTCAATGAGCTTTGGATTATAAAGACACTTAGGACTAAGCATTACACCTAAAACTTGAGTTTAAAGTGCTAATAATTTTGATTCTTGAACTTGAGGTGTGCATTGTGCTTGGTAGTGTGTGAACTGCATTTGTGAACAAGGTGCAGAAAAGACATAACCACTGGAGTAATCGATTACCACGACCAGGTAATCGATTACCACAGTTCCAATTTATGTTCAGGACATTCAAGCTTCTGGGATAATCGATTACCAAACCTAGGTAATCGATTACCACTCTGTGTTTTTTTTTTTTTTCAAAATTTGCTTCCAAATTGTCTCATTGCTTTCTATAACTACATCATAGTTTGTTTCCATTGATTGTGCCTTTGTCACATTGCTTCATTCATTGATTTGAGTAGCTTAATTCCTTCAATTGTTCTTTATTGCTTGTCTTCTATTGGACTCTTAAGGTTTTGTCTTGAGTTTGTATCCTTTGGACTTCTTAAGCTCAACTCTAGAATCGTTCCTCTTTCACTTTGGAAACAAAGACCTTGATAATTGATTAGAGGTTTCAACAAGAGTTTAAAGAGAGGTTGAGTGGAAAAAGACAAGAGAGAACATTAGAGAAAGAGTCTTGAAAGTGTGATACACGAGTGCTACTAGAGTGAAACACTTAGAGAGTGACAAGGATCTTTTATATACTTTTATTTGTTAACTAACCTTTCTTGTGCAGCCATGGATAGTTCTCCTAGCATAGGAAATGATCTTTCACCTAAAACTAAGAAGATGATGGACTTGATGAAAACTATGATGCAAGCTAGTTTAGATGAGAGATTTGACCAAGAGAGGACAGCTAAGGAGGAAAGGAGGTTAAGGAAAGAACTTGAGAAAAGAAACCATGGGGAAACAAGTGATAACCGAGACAACCATGACCCTAGAGGAGCTTGGAGAGGAAGAAATCATAGAGGAAATCATTCTTCACCTAGGGGTAGTGAAGGAGGAAGCAATTATGAGGATGACCATGATTATAGAGAATATGAGGAAGATAGAACGAGAGGAAGAAGAGAAAATTATGGAGGATATGGAGGATATGAAGGGTATGGCCGTGGCAATCACTTCTTTGAGGGAGAAGGTAGGATAGATGAGAGGAACCTAAAGCTTAACCTACCCAAGTTTAATGGTGAAGGGAGTGCCGAAACATACCTAGAGTGGGTGATGAAACTAGACCAAGTGTTCTCATGTTACCCTATGCTTAATGAGGAGAAAAAGCTCAACTTAGCTATCTTGGAGTTTGAAGGCTATGCACTAGTGTGGTGGAACCAAATCCTTGTTGATGCTGAAAGAAGGAGAATACCACAAGTGACTTCATGGACTCAACTAAAGGATGCATTGAAAGGGAGATTTGTACCACCTACTTATGTGAGAGATCTCCACATCAAACTTCAAAGATTGAACCAAGGCTCTAGGAGCGTACAAGAATACTACAAAGACCTAGAGTTGACTATGCTAAGATGTGATTACCAAGAAGATAGGGAAGCTACACTTGCAAGGTTCACTCATGGACTTAATAGAGAGATCCAAGATATTCTTGAACTCCAAAGCTATGTGACACTTGAGGATGCCATCCACAAGGCTGAAAAGATTGAACAACAAATAAAGAGGAAGGCAACCTTTAAGAGATCCTCTACTTCACATACTTCATCATGGAGAGACAAAGGCAAGAAGGAGGGCTACTCCAACCAACGGAACAAGTTGGACCGAGACACACCTAAGGTAAAAGAGGTAGTTCCTAACACTTCTAAACCTAGTGCTATTAAATGTTTCAAATGTTTAGGTCATGGCCACATAGCCTCAAATTGCCCAAACAAGAAGACTATGGTGGTGAGAGTTGATGGAGCCATCACAAGTGAGGAATCTAGCTCATCATCAAGTGATAGTGAAGCCTCCAACACAAGTGGACCTTCTACCTATGAACAACCTGAGGAAGGTGACCTCTTGATGGTAAGAAGGATGCTTAGTAATGTATGTAAGGAGCTTGATGAATCACAAAGGGAGAATATCTTCCATACTAGATGCACAATTGAAGGGAAGGTATGCTCTTTAATTATAGATAGTGGTAGTTGTACTAATGTAGTTAGTACTAGGTTAGTAGATAAATTAAACTTGAAAACTTCTTCACATGCCAAACCTTACAAATTACAATGGTTAAGTGAGAAAGGAGAGTTAGTGGTAGATAGGCAAGTTCTTATTTCTTTCACCATAGGAAGGTATAGTGATGATGTGCTTTGTGATGTTGTTCCTATGGAGGCCACACACCTCTTACTTGGTAGGCCTTGGCAATTTGATAAACATGCTTTACATGATGGTGTTGCCAATACTTACATTTTCTCTCATGTAGGAAAGAAGATTACTCTCAAACCATTATCACCAAAGGAGGTTTGTAAAGACCAAATTAAAATGAAAATTAAAAGAGACCAAGAGAAGGAACTCTCCTTGGCTAAAAGCTCCAAGGATGACAAAGTAAAAGGAAAATCTCACAAGCTTAAGGCCAAGAAGCATGAAAAAGTGAAACATGATAATAGTGATAAAAAAGAGAGTTTCTTGATTGAGAGAAAGGAGTTAAAGAGAGATTACCTAGCTAGGAAAGTGATGCTTCTTTGTGTTCCTAACCCTTTGATTTTGAGCACTAATTTTGTAGGTGATCAAGGAAGATTGGAAGCCTTATTGGAGGAGTTTCAAGATGTGTTTCCTAAGGACATACCTCATGGCCTACCACCAATTAGGGGAATTGAGCACCAAATTGACTTGATTCCGGGTGCACCTCTACCAAACCGTCCAAGTTATAGGAGCTCCCCCAAAGAGAGCCATGAAATCCAAAGGCAAGTGCAAGAGCTAATGGATAAAGGTTGGGTGAAGGAGAGCCTCTCCCCTTGTGCTTCACCGGTGATCTTAGTGCCTAAGAAGGAGGGAACATGGCGTATGTGCACAGATTGTCGAGCAATAAATAACATCACTATAAGGTATCGCCATCCTATCCCTAGACTAGATGATTTGTTAGATGAGTTGCATGGTGCTTGTGTATTCTCTAAGATAGATCTTAAAAATGGTTATCATCAAATTAGGATGAAACAAGGTGATGAATGGAAAACCGCATTTAAGACTAAATTTGGCTTGTATGAGTGGCTTGTTATGCCCTTTGGCTTGTCTAATGCACCTAGTACTTTTATGAGACTCATGAACCATGTGTTAAGAGAATTTTTAGGGAAGTTTGTTGTTGTCTATTTTGATGATATCTTGATCTATAGTAAAACTTTCCTTGAACATTTAACACATTTGAAGTTTGTTTTAGAAGTACTTAGGAAGGAGCAACTCTATGCCAACAAAGACAAGTGCACCTTCTCAACTAACAAGGTAGTATTTCTTGGATATGTAGTGAGCTCTCAAGGAGTTCAAGTGGATGAGAGTAAGGTAAAAGCTATACAAGATTGGCCCACTCCTACTTGTGTTAAAGATGTTAGGAGTTTTCATGGATTAGCTAGCTTTTATAGGAGGTTTGTTAAAGATTTTAGCACTATTGCATCTCCTTTAAATGAACTAGTTAAGAAATTTCATTTGCATGGGGCCCTAAACAAGAACATGCCTTTCGAACTCTCAAAGAAAAATTGACTAATGCACCTATTCTTGCTTTGCCTAATTTTGATATGTCTTTTGAATTGGAGTATGATGCTTCTAATATAGGAATTGGAGCTGTGTTGATCCAAGGAGGACACCCTGTAGCTTTCTTTAGTGAAAAGCTCAAAGGTGCACAAGTGAACTACTCAACATATGACAAGGAGATGTATGCCCTAGTAAGAGCATTCCAAGTGTGGCAACACTATCTCCTTCCCAAGGAATTCATAGTGCATACGGATCATGAGGCTTTGAAGCACTTGAAGGGACAAGGAAAGTTGGGTAAGAGACATGCAAGATGGGTTGAGTATATTGAGAAATTTCCTTATGTCATTAAATACAAGAAAGGGGTAAATAATATGGTAGTCGATGCACTTAGTAGGAGATATACTTTGATTGCCATGTTAGAAACTAAGATGCTTGGTTTTGAACATATTAAATGCTTGTATGAGAATGACATAGATTTTAGTCAAGTGTACTTGATGTGTGTGCAAGGAGCTCATAAAGAATTCTTTAGGCATGAAGGATATCTTTTTAAAGGGAAAACTTTATGTGTGCCTAAGACTTCTTTAAGAGATCTACTCATTTGTGAAGCACATGAAGGGGACATCATGGGACACTTTGGTAATGATAAGACTCTTGCTATATTACATGAACATTTTTATTGGCCTCATATGAAAAAGGATGTTAACCGGTTTGTGAGTAAATGCATAACATGTCATAGAGCAAAGTCTAGAGTTCTAAACCATGGATTGTACACCCCTTTACCTATTCCTAACTCCCCTTGGATTGATATCTCTATGGATTTTATACTTGGACTACCTAGGACCAAGAGGGGTATGGATGCCTTGTTTGTTGTGGTGTGTAAGTTCTCTAAAATGGCTCATTTCATTGCTTGCCATAAGGTTGATGATGCCACACACATAGCAAACTTATTCTTTAAAGAAGTGGTAAGGTTGCATGGTATGCCAAAGAGTATAGTGAGTGATAGGGACTCCAAATTTCTTAGCCACTTTTGGAGGACCCTTTGGAGCAAGCTTGGCACCAAGCTCTTGTTCTCTACCACTTGTCATCCACAAACGGATGGCCAAACCGAAGTGGTCAATAGGACACTAGGTCAACTTTTGAGGTGCTTTGTTAAGGGTAATGTGAAGTCTTGGGAGGAACATTTACCTTATATAGAATTTGCATATAATAGGGTAGTAAATGCTTCTACTAATTGTTCACCGTTTGAAATTGTGTATGGTTTTAACCCACTAACCCCCCTTGATCTTGTGCCTATTCCACTTGAGTTTGCTTTGGATGTAGATGGAGCAAGTAAAGCCGAGAGAGTGAAGTCTCTTCATGCCAAGATTAGAGAACAAATTCAGAAGAGGTACACCAAAGTGGCGGCTAAAGTAAACCAACACAAGAAGGATGTTCAATTTAAGGAAGGAGACTTGGTTTGGCTTCATCTAAGAAAGGAGAGATTTCCTAATCTTAGGAAATCCAAATTGATGCCTAGAGGAGATAGACCATTCAAAATCCTCAAGAAACTTGGACCTAATGCTTACAAACTTGACCTTCCTAATACTTTCATTGGTAGTAACTCTTTCAATGTTAGTGACTTATCTCTTTGTGTTGTAGGTGAAGATGAACTAAACTTGGGGACAAGTTTGAATCAAGAAGGAGGGTTTGATGGAGGACCATCCTTGACAAGAAGAGTTACAATAGTCATGCACAAAAGAATTCAAGAAGAAGTTGAGAGTCAACTCAAAAGTCAAAGCCAAGATTCAACTCAAGACTCTTCTTTACTTTGTAATAAGACTTGTAACCTTCTAAACATGTTGTAAAGTTGTAATTAGAATAGGAGCAATTAATTTGGGCCTAGCTTGGTGAATAAGTGCACGACCTTACGTTTGTAATTAAACCAAAGTTTAGGAGTGTTTTGTGAGAGAGTTGGGTAATTGACTGAGGTGACCAGTACTTGGTGGCAAATTAAAGTAGACTTCAAGGGCTACAAAAGCTATGAAGACACCAAAGTCCAGTTCGGCCTCCATCAAGGCAGAAAACGAGCTTGAAGTTAGAGTTAGAATACTTCCAGGATGGTAATCGATTACCAACTGTAGGTAATCGATTACATGAGAGGTTGGCACTGTGGTAATCGATTACCACGACCAGGTAATCGATTACCACAGAGACACTTTCATTTCTGGACACCCAAAGACCCTTGGTAATCGATTACCACAACTAAGTAATCGATTACCACGTGCACTTCTCAGTTTTTCTAAGCTTTTGGGTTGTTTCTCCATTTAAGGAAGTAGATGTATATAGATTAGAAGCTTGGACTGCAAGCTAACACTTCTCCAACTAATATAAATACTTAATACTCTGAATTGTAAGGAACTTTTGGAAATTGAATATAGAATTCAGAATTTGTGTGAGAGCATTTTCTCTCTAGAGTTCTTGTGAAGAACCTTGAATCTTATCAATGGCTTCTTGATCCATTGTGGCGATTCCACCTTGAGCTTATTGGCACTTGCCATGGCGCTTCCATTTCTCTTCTAAACCGTTTGTTCTCTTCATTTTCTGTTTACATCTTCGTTTTTCCCCAATTTAAAAAACCTAGAAACTCCATTGAAGCATGAAGGTCCGTTCAATTTTTGCAATTCTCTCGAGGCTTGCATCACTATCTAACCTTAAGACAGAGAAACAAGATATATCAAAGATGCACAACGGAAACAACAAAAGAAAGATCAGGAAACATATTAGTAATCAATAGGCATGCGTAATCAATAGCAGTATCTAACTATTCCAATTTTAGTTGATTACCGAGTCAATTACCGAATATATACAAAAATTAATCGATTGTAACGAACAACGTAAGGCAAAAGATAAAGAGTAGAATGGAGAAGAAGAGTGCATAGTGATTTATACCGATTCGGCCCACTGCTTACATCCAGTCCCAACCCAACAACTGTTGCGATCGATTTTCCACTATAATGATCCTTTTTGTGTTCTTTTATATTCACTTTGCAACAAGCAACACAAAAATGAAACCAAAACACCCAAAACACCAATTCTTTAACCCAAAGAACCGTTTCCTTTGACCTTGGCACCTCCAAGATCAACCCTTTGAGAAAACCCTTCTCAAAGAACCTTACTCTATCTAGAGAGACCTCTCTCCTAGAGTAATCAACCCAAATCCAAATGGGAAACAAAAGATTAGTTAGAAAACACTTTTGTGTGTAGATCTGATCATGTATGAAGACTATGAATGCTAACCAATCAGAATGTTCAATCAAGATTACCTTTGAAAACAAGTTCTTTGAAGAACCTTTGAAGTTCTTCATGAATTTCTTGGAGAAAAGATTAGAGAGAATATGAAAGTGTTTGAGCAGTTTAAAAGATGTTTTTCTAAGAATGTAATTCTGTTCTAAAATATTTTCAAAAGAGGGGTATTTATATTTTCATTTAAAAATTCAATTTAGGCAATTTCATGACTTTCTGATAGTGGTAATCGACTGTTAGAAACTAGTAATCGATTGAACCAGAAGACAAAGCTTTTCCAAGGTGATTTCGCTCATGGTAATTGATTAACCCGAGGGGGTAATCTATTACTCCAAAGCCAAGCGTTTGTTTCTCACTCTGTTACCCACTGATGGCAATTGATTACCTTCTGTTGGTAATCTATTACCTCAGTTGGATACCAAGACCTTTTTCAAAACATTTTAAAAGGGAAAACCAAACATTTGAATCAAGAGAAATCACACAAGATTTGCTTAGCTCTCTAAGGCATTCCAACCAAGAATAACCACATGCACGCCTAAACTAAACAATCAATACATAGGAACACCTAGTTACATTTCATCTAAGAAAACCAAAATTACATAGCATCAAAATCAAAACAACAAGACAGACACCCAAGCATTATCAAGCTTAAAGTCCAACAATATATACTTGTGCGTGAAAAAGTTATCAAAATAGTTGGTGCAATATTAGAGAAATTCTTAAGGAGACAATGCTTAGCATATTGGGTCCCTATAACATGGTGTGTGTGCTACATTATAAACACACATCAGACATAATTATATATTTTGGATAATGAAGTGTAGTTGGTAGAAAGATGGGTGTTATATTATCCTATTCCAATATCCCTAGCAATAAAAATTGGTAGATGGGATAAGGGGCCAATTTTTAAGGTGTCAAATTTTAATAGATTGTTTTGATACGAATTTCTTTGTACGTAAAAAAAAAGTTAAGAATAAAGCTCGCGTAGAAGGATTTTTATGTGAAGCTTATATTATTAAAGAGAACACTAATATTTGTTTATACTATTTTCATTAACATGTTCATTGTAGCATAACTAGAGTTTATCAACCACCATTTCACTTCATCAACCACCATTTTCCATCTTTAACTATCTCGGCCGCCTTTCTGGTGTGTGCACGACTCGATTTCTAAGTGATCTTGAAATAGTAGCTGTAACAAAGTATGTTCTTCAAAATTATTATGAAGTGCAACCGATTTTAAAGTGTTTTCTCTCGTATAGTTCACTAAATGTTCAACTTAACAAATTCAAGTTCTGCATTAGTATTAATGAACATGTAAAATTTTATGACATAGGTTCATAACCCAAACAATGGAGTGCATGATCCTTTTTTAAAGGACATTTAATGGGGACCAAAAAGAATTTTACAAACATGGCCTATTTATTTTATTAATGGGTATAAGTTTCACACACAATCTTCGTGTCAACATAGATCTACATCTAATAGCTGTGTATGCATCAAAGACACTGATTTTTATGGCATACTTGAAGAAATTGTATAGTTAAAATATATGGGGTTGCTAAATAAGAATATAGTGTTATTTAAGTGTGAATGATATGACCCAAACATTTCATGTTTTAGCATAAAGATGTCAACTGGAGGTTGTGGTTCGAGGGGTAGAAGTAGCAGTAGCAAAGGTCGTGGTGGAGGTCAGTAATTAACTTGGCCATCTAGTGCTTCCCTGGATGTTGAAGATTCTTCTCGTTAAAGTGAGCAACAAAGTACACAATTTCTACATGAAAGCATCACAACTTTCAGGGAAGCCCCCGAACCTAGGGACATAGATCCATCAGATGGCAAGATATGGATCTATCATGATAAAGACACGGAAGTATTAATTATTTTCAATAGTTATTCTTACATATTTTTCGAATTAAATTGCTTGGATGAAAAATTGATACCTATGACTTCTCTAAAATTTCATGATTATTTCGATTTTTCAAACGGTCACACGTATTAAAAGTGTTATTCAATCAAAATATGATAGACCAATGTATAATTGGGGCACAACTCCTCTAGAAGTTAAGGAACTGTGGTTTGGAGAGTGGAAGGTTAATTTGAAATTTCTTTATCGTTTCATATATATATATATCCATTCTGGCATAATTAATAATTTGCATTATTTTGTTACAGAAACCTTTCATGTGGCTACTAACACATGAATCAAAGATTATGGATAACTGGAAACAAAAGTGTTCGGATCGCCTTCAAGCAACAATGTCTAAAATTAGGACGACAAATGTGCCTCAAGGTAAAAAACTTACTTGGATACCAGACCCTATTTTTGAACAGTTAAAAGAAGCGTGGTATGTGATGGAGGACCATCTCCAAAAGTTGAACAATCTCTTCAACTTTACTTTTTAATAAATTGAGCTTCTAATAAAATTCGCTATGTTTTTGACTGTCTGACCAGGTTTAGTATTCGGAGCATAACATGGGTTACACAACTCCAATTTAGCTGTTCTTGATGTCTTTGTAAATCTAACTTACAGAGCTACAAAATCTATGAAGACACAAAAGCCCATTTCTAGCTGCATCTAGGAGGAAATTTGGCTTGAAAGTAACGTTTGGATACTGCCAGGATGTTCGAGCGAGCTGCTGACCAGGTTCAGTATTTTGAGCATAATGTGGGTTACAAAACTCCAATCAATTTCTTCTTGGTGGCATTTGAAAGCTGACTTAAAGGGATACAAAAGCTATGAAGACACCAAAGCCCAGTTCGGATTGAATCTAGGATGAAATAGAGCTTGAAGTTAACGTTGGAATGCTACCAGGATTTTCCAGCGAGTTGTTTAATTGTTTAGGCCTATTAGTTTCTTCCAATTATGTATTTGTTTTAAGACTTGGATTTGGGCCTTGTAATTATGAAGTGTGCTCAGCCTAAGGTGTCTCTCATCTCACCATTGATCACTCATTCCATCCTAGGGTGGAGAACATTTCATATTTCTAACCTTAGGCCCATTACACTTTCATTTAAGTTGGTCAACATTTCTATTGTACTCACTTTGGTCATTTATGAAAAAAGAATTTCTAAGACTAAAGTCTTGAGAAAAGGAGATAGCTCTCCTAGGGTTTCTTCCAAGAACCTTGAATCTTATCATGGATCCATGATCCAAGTGGCGATTCTCCAACCAAGCTTATTGGGTGTTTCATCCATGGCGCTTACCACACTTCTTCCTTCTTCCATTTTTGATTTCTTTCTTCCCCCTTTTGTGTTGACCATGAGCTATCATTGCTATATATTGAGTTATTCCGCTGTTTAAGAGTGATTGAACATTGGTGAATGAAGATTGGGGCACCCCTTTGCTTATTCATGAAGATCCCTTACAAGTTCTTCATAGGTTTGCATCAAAATTTGGTATCAAGAGCTTGTTCTTCACCTAGTTGTTCTTCACTTGTGGTATTGAGTCTAGCTCCTATCTTTTTTATATCAATTTTTTATTCAATTGAATTTTTATTTGAGTTTTGTTGTGTGTCTTGGCTGTCCAATACATAGATGAGATGTTCTGACACTCATGGTTGATCATACATGGCCTATTTTACATGCTAGACGCATTCTAGTTAACAGCCCCCATGTGTTTGATGAATTTTCTCAATATGTATTTTGAGTCTCCTTGCTGGAATTTTAATTCCCTGCATCTTATGTGTCTTAATTAGTGCTTATATGTGTTATTACTATGTGCATTAGTCATTATAAGTTCAAGTTACCACTACCATGCATTATCTTGCTTGTTAGCAAAGTTTGACTTGACTTGCTTAAGTAATTGAGCCTATACTTGGACTGTCCAGCAAAGAATAGCCAAAAGAAAAATATATAAAACAAAAGAAAAGAAAAGATCAAGAGAAAATATTCAAAGAAAAGAGTCAAAGAAAAATTCAAGAAAAGAAAATACAAGAAAAGAAGATTGAAAAAAAATTAGAGTGAAAATTGAGTAGCTCTTGTAGTAGAAAATTTTTTGAAAAAAAAATTGAGTGTAGTACCTTGGTAAATTGAGTCATTAAACACCCAAAAATTTATTGTCCAAGCTCAATTTAGGCATCATTACTCATTAGGCTCAAGCATCATATTACAAGTTGTGTCAAATTTGCTAATAGCATGATATTTGAACTTGTAGTGTGCTTTGCATGTGCCTAGACATATTTGCCCTATTTTTGCCCTGTTTTTGGACCCATTTTTGTGGCTGCCCTGCACCTTAATTTGAGCTTATTTCGTGCATAAATATCACCCAAACCATTCCCCAAAATTTCAAGTCATTTTGAGCCAAATTTCAAGCCTAACTTCCAGCTTAGTGACGGTTTTGTTGTTGCTGTGGCAGTTTCGGGTTTGCAGTTAGTTCAAGAGGTTAAACGTTGATTTATTGAATTCTGGGAAATTGGTCATTCAATATACATATATATAAGCTCAACTGGAAAGTTTCATAATTTTCCAAGCTCATTTGCTATGCTAAAAAAATTTCACAAGTTTGGGCAGATTTGGTGACGGTTCTGCCAATTTTTCCAGCAAAATTGCATTTGATTTCCTCCATTCTTTGAGTTTTTGTTTCAAAGATTTTTGCAGTTTTAAATACTAGTTTTTCTTCATTATTAGTGCAGTAAATATATTAGCCATTGTCTTGATCATTAATTTCCATTTTGAGTAGCTAATTATTCATTGAGTCTTATTTTATTGCTTGTCTTCTTGGCTTCCTAGTAGTTTTGTCTTGAGTATTTGTCTCCTTTGAATTTCCTTAAGCTTGTAGTTGAATTGTTCCTCTTTCACTTGGGCTATTTGGACATTGATAATTGATAGAGGTTTCTCAAGAAACTCTAAGGAGATTGAGAGGAAAAAGGCAAGTGTGAACCTTATAGAAAAAGCCTTCTAAAGAGTGATATGTTGACTTTTAAAAATATGTACGTGTGTGTCAATCTTTCGGCAAGTGTACCGGTCGTCACAAGTTTAGAAATAGTGAGAAAAGGTTGTCGAACCACAGAGACTAGTTGTGAATTACCAACTACTCAACATGCTTTGCTATTAGGACGAATCAATGAATTAAGCATTTGTATAAAACTAAGCTATTGTGTAAAATAAAACAATACTGTAAAGTAAAGAAAGCAAGTAAATGTTTAAGTTTCAAAGATGATAAAAACAGTTAGGGAATTGGTTCAATTGATTCTTCTCTCAAGTAACTACTTCTTATGTTAATTCAGCAAATATCACTCAATTGGAGACTAGAATTTGTGATACCGTAGACTAATCATATTCCTAGGTCTTTAGTCCCTTTGAATGACTTCTATAATCCCTAATCCCTTAGGTGAAAACCGAAATTCATTCAAGAAGCGAAACAGATAAATTCGTTACAACATCTCATAGCATGCAAGTTCTATCCCTAGACTCATGCATTACTATAGTGATGCACTTCCTCTCCTAATTCAACTATCAATCTTCCGAAGGCATAGCTGACACGAGATACAAATCCTTAAAAAATAGTTCAATTCAGTCAAACATTAATATTCCTATCTTTATTTGAATTTCATGAATTAAATCTCAAGAATAAGCATTAAGCAAGGAAGAGATCAGTCAATTCGGTGAAATTACACTTGAATTAACATGAGAAAGTCATTACAAGAGTTCTGGAATCAAAATCCCCAATCCTAACCTAGAAATCTAACCTAACATGGAAATGAGAAAAGAAAGAAGGAAAATAGAAATCAAACACAAGAGGCGCTCCATGAAGCCTTAGATCTTGCTTCCACAAGCTCCAAATCTTCAAGAAATCTCCTAGGTTTGATGGAGGAGGAAGGAAAACGAAAAATGGAGAAGAGAGAATCGCAGAGCACAAGTGTGCAGAGGAAGAGAATAAAATATGAAGTTGTTCTCTTCATTTTCGCGCCCAAACAACTATATATAAGTGCAGAAACGCGCCACCCACTAAGTAGAAACGCGCCCTGTCGCGTTTGTGCCGCAAAGGGCAGTGAAACGTGCCCCTTGAGCGCGCCCTGGCGCCCATGCGCCCCCCTGGAGGTCCTAAATCGCGCCCTGGCGCGTTTTGACAGCACGTGAATAGTGATTTCGCAACTGCTTGAGTACTTTCACTAAAATGGGCATAACTTCCTCCACAAATATCGTTTTGAGCTCTGGTTTTTTGCAAATGAAAGAGGTTTGATAGAGCTACAAATCCCATGAAAACACGAAGAGCCAATTCGGAGTGAAAATTGGGTGAAAGTTGGGCTCAACTGTAGGTGTTTCCTTGACTTGAGCTTCATCTTCTTCTTCTTGATGGCTTGCACTCCAAGTCTTTCTCTTAGGTCCATGACTTTCATTACAAACTTCTATCTCCTCTTCAATCAACCTACAATTAACAAGAAAGAGGATAAAATGACTTAAAAACACAAGAAACACTTATAAAACTAACAAAACACTAACTCAAGAACTAACACCAAGCAAACATGATATTTTTACTGTTTTCTTGACTAAACTATAGCTAAACCTAGTGAAAATAGATGGGAATGAGCTTAAAACACCTAGAAAAACATGTATAATCTAGCACTTATCATGATACAAGAGTGTTGAGTGAAACACTTAGTTGAGTGGTGAGGTTTATTTGATTTATATTTTTATTGTATACTAATCCTTTTTCTTTGCAGCCATGGGAGATATTTCCCCAAATATAGAAGACCAAATACTTCCTAGTGATGTTAGATTTTTGAAATGCTTTATGGAGACATTGAATGAGTTGAGAAGGGAAAATGTTAGGCGGTTGAGGGAAGAGGAGAGTAAGATTGAGGACCTTGAGAGGAGACTAAGGGAAGAACATAAGAGAAAAAATGAGAGAATAGGAAAACAAGAGAGGTATTATAGTTCATATAAAAGAAGTGATAGAGACTACTATGTATTTATGAAGGAATATAGAGATAACAAAGAGAGAAGGATTAGAGAAGAGTATGAGAGAAAAGAAACTAAGTATAAGAGGAAAGAAAAAGAGTTGAAAGAAAAAGAGTTGAGAGAAAAGAAGCTAAAAGAGAAAGAATTGAGAGAAAAAGAATTGAGAGAAAAAGAAATTAAGGAAATAGAGTTGATGGAAAAATAAATGAAGGAGAAAAATGATACTTTACTTGATTGTGCGAACCCTTCATTTGAAACTCTTGATTCTTATTTTGACAATATTGCAGGTATGGTTCCAAAGGATGACTATGAAGAGGATATTGACAATCTCTTGTATGAAGATGTAGAAAGAAAGGCACTTAAAGACCTTTGTGAAATTTCTTACGACCATCTTGATAAAAATTCTTTTGTTTTGGTGCCTAGTGAAGAGTTTTGCATAAGTGAGCCTTGGAACAAACACTATGAAGAGAAGGAAATACCCATAGAGTTTGAGTTCCCCTTTGAGGAAAAATCTTTATCACTCACTATTCCTCTCTCTTGTAATAAAAAATATATTCCATACCCTACACTAGAATCTTATGACATTGAACCTTGGAAAATTCTTGAATTTAGAAGTGTGGAATTTTTAGTTGTGCCTACTAACTATTATTTTAATGATATTGATTGTTCATATAGGTTGATGGAAGAATTTAAGAAGGATGACAAATTACAAACTTCCACATCTTTTGAAAGACCAAAGGCACCTTGTAAGAGAGATAAGAGTTTCACTCTCAAGAAGTATTGTGTTTTAGGACCAAGTGAGAAGTTATGCATAAAGGAACCATGGAGTCACTTGGGAAGAGGGAAAGGAGTACTTGAAGATTATGCATTATCAAAAAGGGAGACTTCCTTGCCTTTTACTTCTCATATTAATTCTAATTTGTACAACACTTTTTGTGACACAATAGAATCTCATGGCATTATACCTTGGAAAATATTTGAAAATACTAAGTTGGAATTCTTACTTGAGCCTACTAATGGTTCTCTTTTTGATGTTGAATATCCTTTTAGGTGGAAGAATGAATTTAAGAAAGATGGAACATCACAAGCTTCTACACCTAAAAGAAGTATCTTAAAGAAGAATTTCAACAAAGTGGAGTACACATGGATTAAAGAACTAGTATCTAAACATTTAAAGGAGGAATTAGAGACTCCTTGAAGTTTGGATTTTATCATAGAAAATCATTTGCATTCTTCCTTTACTTCTCTACATTGTGTTAATGATATTAGTAGACAAAGCATCTTGTTATTAAATGTTAAACTTGATAGAGTTTGCTTGATCTTTGATCCGGGTGGATTATTTTTATTGTAGGTAAGAACCTAAGGCCACTTGAGGACAAGTTAGCTACAAGAAGGAGGGTTTGATGGAGGACCATCTCCAAAAGCTCAACAAACTCTTCAACCTTACTTTTTAATAAATTGAGCTTCTAATAAAATCCGCTATGTTTTTGACTGTCTGACCAGGTTTAGTATTCAGAGCATAACTTGGGTTACACAACTCCATTTTAGCTGTTCTTGATGTCTTTGTAAAGCTAACTTACAGAGCTACAAAAGCTATGAAGACACAAAAGCCCAGTTCTTGCTGCATCTAGGAGGAAATTGGGCTTGAAAGTAACGTTTGGATACTGCCAGGATGTTCCAGCGGGCTGCTGACCAGGTTCAGTATTTTGAGCATAATGTGGGTTACAAAACTCCAATCAATTTCGTCTTGGTGGAATTTGAAAGCTGACTTAAAAGGCTACAAAAGCTATGAAGACACCAAAGCCCAGTTCGGATTGAATCTAGGATGAAATGGAGCTTGAAGTTAACGTTGGAATGCTACCAGGATTTTCCAGCGAGTTGTTTAATTGTTTAGGTCTATTAGTTTCTTTCAATTATGTATTTGTTTTAAGACTTGGATTTGGGCCTTGTAATTGTGAAGTGTGCTCAGCCTAAGGTGTCTCTCATCTCACCATTGATCACTCATTTCATCCTAGGGTGGAGAACATTTCATATTTCTAACCTTAGGCCCATTACACTTTCATTTAAGTTGGCCAACATTTCTATTGTACTCACTTTGGTCATTTATGAAAAGAGAATTTCTAAGACTAAAGTCTTGAGAAAAGGAGATAGCTCTCCTAGGGTTTCTTCCAAGAACCTTGAATCTTATCATGGATCCATGATCCAAGTGGCGATTCTCCAACCAAGCTTATTGGGTGTTTCATCCATGGCGCTTACCACACTTCTTCCTTCTTCCATTTTTGATTTCTTTCTTCCCCCTTTTGTGTTGACCATGAGCTATCATTGCTATATATTGAGTTATTCCGCTGTTTAAGAGTGATTGAACATTGGTGAATGAAGATTAGGGCACCCCTTTGCTTATTCATGAAGATCCCTTACAATTTCCTCATGGGTTTGCATCAGTATGTATATTCTTTTAAACAAAAACAACATATTGCTAAAGTAAACCGAGCCTCTCCAAAAAGTACAATACATGGTTGTGGTAGCATCCCTGCATCTGAACATCGAAGGTGAATGGTCAGTAACCAATTTCTTGACTATTTGAATTTTAAATTATATCTTAAATTACCCATTGATTTTTAAATATAAATTGTAGAGTCAAGAATCTGGTAAAAAGCCATCATTTTTCCATGGCTCAACTAAATGTCCTCAACCCCACCATTAGCAACATTAGTTGAGCCCTAGAAAGACTTATCTTGTTTCAATTTATTATAAGTCTCCTACAAAAACATAATCACCGCTAACAAAGAAATAACCCAAATTATAAAATATATAATCCTTAAAACTAGTTTTCTAGCTAAAAAGTTCAAATTGTAGACACTTACAAATGTCTCACATGAATGTTCTTATGAGTTAACATAAAAAACTCAAACATTGAAGGCTCTTTACCGGATTCTTGACTTTGCAATTTATATTTCAAAATCAATGGCTAATCTAAGATATAATTTACTATTCAAATAATTAAGTAATTAGTTACTCACCATTCTCCTTCGATGTTCTGATGCATGGATGCTACCACAACCGTGTATTGTACTTTTTACAGAGGCTTAGTTTACTTTAGAAATATGTTGTTTTTGTTTAAAATAATTTGCATTCCAAAAACAGACCCTTGTCAACAACTGATTTTTCTTTTTTTGACAGAAAACAGTTGAGGAAAAAGGATGGATGGACTGCGACCAAGGCCAACTTGTGTTCAAAGTTCAGTCCGTTTTGAGAACATTCAATGCTCTCTAGAGTTTCTTGCTGCAAACCATCTAGCTTCAAAACCAACACACATTCTTTCAAACTAGGAATGTTCTTCTCAAGAATGATACCTTTGTGAACATGAACAAATGGATTCATCAGCAATTTTAGCTGGTTTATTTTCTCCTCAACACAATTAGAAGAAGAAATGGGTTCCCAACGTATATCTTTTGAAGCTTTCTTTTCCTTCACTAGTCTACTTTGGCAAACCAGGATAGCTTCAAAAATATATAAGTTGGGAACCCATTTCTCCTTCCAATTGTGTTGAGGAGAAAATAAACCAGCTAAAATTGTTGTTGAATCTATTTGTTCATGTTCACAAAGGTATCATTCTTGACAAAATCATTCCTGTATTGAGAGAATGTATGCTGGTTTTGAAGCCAGATGGTTTGGAGCAAGAAACTCTAGAGAGCATTGAATGTTCTCAAAACGGACTGAACTTTGAACACAAGTTGGCCCCGTCTCAGTGAATGCATCCCTTTTCCTCAACTGTTCTCTGTCAAAAACAGGGTCTGGTATCCAAGCAGGTTTTTTACATTGAGGCACATTCAACCTCCTAATTTTAGACATTATTGCTCGAAGGCGATCCGAACACTTTTGGTTGCAATTATCCATAATCTTCGATTCATGTCTCAGTAGCCACTTTGATGCAAACCCATGAAGGTCTTGAGGTGATCATCACGGATTCACAAAGTGTGCCCCATCTTCATTCACCAAATCATCCAACACTCCAAAGAATTAAGCAAAACTCAAGGATATGAGGTAGAACCTCTCGGTCAAAGACCAAAACAAGAAGAAAATGAAAGTGGTAAGGTGTTTAGGAAATGGAAAGCGCCATGAATTTGCATTCAATAAGCTTGTGTAGAAGAATCGCCACTTGGATCATGGATCCATGATAAGATTCAAGGTTCTAGTAAGAAACCCTAGGAGAGCTCTCTCCTTTTCTCAAGACTTTAGTCTTAGAAATTCTCTTTTCATAAATGACCAAAGTGATTACAAAATGGAAATTGCCTAAGTTATAAGATCCCTTGTGTGTGGTTGGCCTTGAGTCATCCTAGCCACTTGATCCTTGATGGATTGATCAAGTGATGCTAAGCACCCCTCACTTGATCAATTCAAGAAGGATCTAGAGTTAATGAGATCAAGAGGCTCATAACTCATCTAAGTTTGTGATGATCATGGATTAATTAAGATGGAATTCTATGCCTTGGATTAGAAGTAAATCCTAAGGCTAGAATCCCTTCTTAGATGAGAGTCAACAATTTAGAACTTGACTTAAATTTACACCTTTGATTATGGGATAATCAAGTGGTGGAAATTTAAATGAAGTTAGTGGCATTTCCACTAATTCTCTCTCCTAATCCATCCACTCTCTTTTAAGAGAGTGTATTACACTTGCTTAGTTGGGTCATAAAACACTTAAGCCCATTTTAAGAAGCTTTGACCAACACAAATAGAAGTCAACATGTCCATAAAAGGAGCTTGGCAGAAATTCACAAACAAACATAGGTCCAAGCTTTACACAAATTAAGCCTAAACTAATTACAAACTAATAAGAAGATTACAAGGCTTCTTTTGCCCAATTTGTTGACTTTGAGGAGTTGACCATTGACTTTGACCTTGACCTTGACTTGTTGACTTTGACTTGGTCAACTCTTCCTCAACTTGAGCTTCTAGTCTTCTTTGCATAGCCCTTGTGATCCTCATGCTTGGAGATGGTCCTCCATCAATCCCTCCTTCTTGAGGAAAACTTGTCCCCAAGTTGCTCCCATCCCCACCTACATCACAAAGAGATAAATCATTAACATTAAATGAATTACTACCAATGAAAGATGTAGGAAGGTCAAGAGAGTAAGCATTAGTTCCAAGTTTCTTTAAAAAATTTTGAAAGACCCATCCCCTCTTGGTAGAAGTTTAGATTTCCTAAGATTAGGAAATCTCTCTTTCTTGAGATGAAGCCACACCATGTTTCCTTCCTTGAACTCCACATTCTTCTTGTGTTTGTTCACTTGGGCCGCCACCTTGGAATACCTTTTCTAAAGGTGCTCTTTGATTTTGGCATGAAGGGACTTCACTAGCTCGGCCTTGGCAACTCCATCTACGTTTAAAGCAAACTCAAGTGGCAAAGGCACAAGGTCAAGAGGTGTTAAAGGGTTAAAACCATACACAATCTCAAATGGGGAATGGGAAGTAGAAGCATTCACAACTCTATTATATGAAAATTCAACAAAAGGTAAATGTTCCTCCCGTGTCCTAATATTCTGTTTAACAAAGCATCTCAATAATTGGCCTAATGTTCTATTGACCACTTCGGTTTGGCCATCCGTTTGTGGATGGCAAGTGGTAGAGAATAAAAGCTTGGTGCCTAACTTACCCCATAAGGTTCTCCAAAAGTGACTCAAAAATTTTGAATCTCTACCACTAACAATTGTCTTAGGCAAACCATGCAATCTAACCACTTCTTTAAAGAACAAATTTGCAATGTGTGTAGCATCATCAACCTTATAACAAGGAATAAAATGAACCATTTTAGAAAACCTACACACAACTACAAAAATGGAATCCATTCCTCTCTTGGTTCTCGGCAATCCAAGCACAAAATCCATTGATATGTCAATCCAAGGAGAAATGGGAATAGGTAAATGAGTATATAACCCATGATTCATGCTTCTAGATTTAACCTTATGACATGTAATGCACTTGTGCACCAATCGATCCACATCCTTTTTCATGTGTGGCCAATAAAAATGTTCATGTAATATGGCTAATGTCTTATCAATTCCAAAGTGTCCCATGATGCCTCCTTCATGTGCTTCACAAGCCAAAAGTTCTCTTAAGGATGTCTTAGGGATACACAAACATTTTCCTTTGAAAAGATAACCATCCACCCTAAAGAAATCCTTGTGAGCACTTTGAGCACACATCATGAACACTTGGCCGAAATCATGATCATGTTCATATAATTCTTTAATGTGATCAAAACCTAGCATCTTAGTTTCTAGCATGCATATCAATGAAAATCTCCTTGTAAGAGCATCGACTACCACATTAGTACTACCTTTCTTATACTTAATCATGTAAGGAAAGGTTTCAAGAAATTCTACCCACCTTACATGTCTCTTGCTTAGCTTGCCTTGGCCCTTGATATGCTTGAGTGCCTCATGATCGGTGTGCACCACAAACTCCTTGGGAAGAAGGTAGTGTTGCCACACTTGGAAGGCCCTTACAAGTGCATATATCTCTTTATCATAGGTGGAGTAGTTGAGTTGAGCACCCTTGAGCTTCTCACTAAAGTAGGCAATGGGATGCCCCTCTTGCATCAACACGACTCCAACACCTAAGTTAGAAGCATCACACTCTAATTCAAAAGAGCAAGAAAAGTTAGGTAAAGCAAGAATAGGTGCATGTGTAAGCTTTTCTTTAAGTAGATTGAAAGCATGCTCTTGAGTTTGACCCCAAATAAAAGTAGCATCCTTTTTAACTAGTCCTTTAAGAGGTGAAGCAATAGTACTAAAATCCTTAACAAACCTCCTATAAAAACTAGCTAAGCCATGAAAGGATCTTACTTCCCTTGCATTGGTGGCTCTCGGTGATGGAGGACCATCTCCAAAAGCCCAACCAAACTCTCCAAACTTACTTTTCAATTTTGGGCTTCTAATAAAATTCACTGCTGATTTTTTCATCTGACCTGTTTCGGTATTTCGTTCATAACTCGAGCTACACAAGTCCAATTTAGGCGTTCTTGGTGCCAAATTAAAGAAGACTTCAAGGGCTACAAAAGCTATGAAGACACGAAAACCCAGTTCGAACTGAAACTAGTTGGAAAATGAGCTTGAAGTTAGCGTTGGAATGCTTCCAGGAATTTTCAGCGAAATGTTTTAATGTTTAGGTTTATTAATAGTTTTCTTTCAATTATGTAATTGTTTTAAGGATTTAATTTGGGCCTAAAATTGTAATAAAAAGAGAATTAGTGACCCTTAGATAGGATTCTAATCCAAGGGTTAAGCTTAGAAGCTTGGAGTACAAGCTTGGCACCAAGACCATTAGATGAGGATACTAATTCAAGGGCTAAGCTTAGAAGCTTGGAGTGCAAGCTTGACGCCGTGACCATTGGATGAGGATCTACAACCAAGGGTGGAGGATTGATCCTTGTTCTCCAAGTTAATCAAACTTGCACCACAAGCTTCCTCCCGTGGCCATTAGATTAGAATCTAATCCAATGGTGGATATTAATTCCTTGCATAGTAAGCTAGCTCCACACCTTAGTAGTATAAATAGGATTTCCTTTGTAATTCAAACAGTTTTGATAAATTTTCTAAATATTGAATTAAGCTAAGAACTTATTCTTGAGAGTGTTCTCTCTTGTGTTCTTGTGAAGAACCTTGAATCTCATCAATGGCTTCCTTGCTCCATTGTGGCGGTTCCACCTCAAGCTTATTGGCACTTGCCATGGCGCTTCCATTCCTCTTCTAATCCATTTTCTCCATTTCTTTTCTCCTTGAGGTGCAAGCTTCTTCTTCCTAACACCTAAGTCTCCATTGAAGCATGAAGATCCGCAACTTATATGCTCTTCTCCTTGAGGATTACATCAAATTTGGTATCTAGAGCTTGTTCTACTTCAATTGGAGCATCCTATCCGGTTTGATTTTTCTTACTTTGAATTTTCATTTTCTCTTAAATTTCTTGTGTAGATCCATGTTGTATGAACTTGCTTGAGTTCTTCACATGTTCATTGAGTTGTCTTCATTTTGAATTTGAGTTTTCATGTTAAAAAATTCCTAGATCTAAAATTCCTATCTATTTCTTGTGAATTCACCGTTTAAATTTCTTCCTAAGCTTGTTCTAGTAATTTTTCACATGTGTCTTGCTTTTGCTTCATTTGAACCATGCAAATCCTTGTTCAATTCATGAATCCATGATTTGAATGTGTTTGAGGTGATGTTCACATGATTTAAGTTCTAAGAATTGTGCATTACAAGTTCAAGTAGCTATCACCATGCTTAATCTTGCTTACTAGTAATTTTAGACTTAATTTTGCCTTAGTCTTAGGTTTTTCTAATTTTGGTCCAGCAAGAAAAGTCAAGAAAAATAGTATACAAAGGCAAAGGAAAAAGAAAATCAAAAGAAAGCATTACAAGAAAAACAATCACAAGAAAATTCAAAGAGAAGAAAAACAAGAAAAGTGAAATTCTAGTGAAATTAAAGTGAGTAGAAAAAGAGCAATTGAAAGTGAATTTAGTGAAATTAAAGCCTAAATGTGCAGTGCAGTACCTTGACTATTTGTGCCTCTAAACACTCCCAAAATTAGTGGTTCAAAGGACTTAGAACACTAGAGACACTTAGGACTAAGCATTATCACCAAAACTTGAGTTTAGATTGCTAGTAGCCTAGATTCTTGAACTTGTGGTGTGTGATGTGCTTGGTAACTTGAAACTCTATTTTTTCCCCTGTATTTTGAGCATATTACTTGGCTGTACAGTGGTGGAAAAACTGCACCTAATCACTTAAAATCACTTCACAAAAATTCACTTGAAACTTGCCTAAAAATCCGGTTTCAAATTACTTCTAATTTGGCTTGAATTGTGTACTTGAGTTGCTGTCCAATTTTTCCAGATTTGTGCCTTAAATTGAAAGCATATTTTGTGCAGTAGTTTAGGTGCCATTGTCTCATACTAAACTCTTCATTTGAGTAGCCTAATTTTCCTTTCATTGAGTACCTTTTATTGCTTGTCTCTATTGGATTCCTAAGGTTTTGTCTTGAGTTTGTATTTCTTGGAATTCCTAAGCTTGACTCTAGAACCGTTTCTCTTTCACTTTGGAAACTTGGACCTTGAATGATTGATTAGAGGTTTGAACAAGAGTATAAAGAGAGGTTGAGTGGAAAAAGACAAGAGTGAACATTTGAGAAAGAGTCTTGAAAGTGTGATACACGAGTGCTACTAGAGTGAAACACTTAGAGAGTGGCAAGGATCTTTTATATGCTTGTACTTGTTATCTAACCTTTCTTTGTGCAGCCATGGAAAGTTCTCCTAGTGTATGGAATGATCTCTCACCTAAAGAAAAGAAGATGGTGGGATTGATGAGTACCATGATTCACACAACTTTGGAAGAGAGATTCGACCAAAGAAAGAGAGAAAAGGAGGAAAGGAGGTTGAGAAAGGAGCATGATAAGAAGATCCTTGAGAAGTCTAGTAGAAACCGTGAACATCATGCGAGGAAGGAGAAAATCTTGAGAGAAAGGAAAGAGAAGAGCATGAAAGGAGAAGAGTGTTGGTCCCTATGTGTGAATCTAGAGGGGGGGGTGAATAGATTCTTGTTAAACTTTACCCCAAATTTGCGTGTTTCTAATTTCTTTTAATTACCTATCAATTACCTTTCAATTACAGATTCAATTACAGATTCTATTACTGATTCAATTACCGTATCTATTACTAAGTTGATTATCAATACAGTTACCAAACACACTGCAGAATTTAATCAATGATAATAGCAATATAAGGAAAACTGTAAAGAGGATAAGGAAGAGAAGAGTGCACAGCGATCTATACTGGTTCGGCCAACTGCCTACGTCTAGTCCCAACCCAACAACTGTTGCGATTGGTTTTCCACTATCAAATGATCCCTTTTGTGTTCTTTTACATTCACTCTGCAACAAGCAACACAAAAACGAAATCAAAACACCCAAAACCTGTTCTTCAACCCAAAGAACAGTTCTTCCCTGACCTTGGCACCTCCAAGATCAAACCTTTGAGAAAACACTTCTCAAATACACTTACTCTATCCAGAGAGACCTCTCTCCTAGGGTAACAACTCAGTAAACAAAGAAACAAGTAAAGATCGCTTAGAATACACCTTATGTGTAGGTCTGATCACAAAGAATGCACAATGAAATCCACCCAACCACAGGAATGTATCAAGTTTGCCCTTTCTCTTTGAAAACCTTGATGAACTCTATTTACAGAGCATATGAAAGTGTAAGAGTTGATTCAAGAAGCTAGGTTTTCAACACCTTCATATGTTTCATCAAGATTATACTTATAGAACAAATTTGGAGGGAGAAAACGTGCAAATCTGAGCTACAACGGTCAATGTAATTGATCCCAAATGCATGTAATCGATTACACTAGCCGTTAGAACCCTCCAATTTGAATTTTCCAGGCATGTAATCGATTACAACGAGATGTAATCGATTACATCAGTGTTCCTGGTTGCTCCTGGGCGCACCTGGGCGCACCTGCTTGACCACTTTCACCAAAATTGGCATAACTTCTTCTACAGATATCGTTTTGAGCTCTGGTTTTTTGCAAATGAAAGAGGATTGATAGAGCTACAAATCTCATGAAGACATGAAGAGCCAATTCGGAGTGAATCTAGGGTGAAATCAAGCATCAAGAGGATTCCAAAATATTTTCTGCTATGGTAATCGATTACCTAGTGATGTAATCGATTATAACAGAGAAGCACAACATGGTAATCGATTACCTAAGGGCTGTAATCGATTACACCAGAGAGGGAAACCAATCTTGAGTGATTTTTGAACTTGGTAATCGATTACCATACCATGGTAATCGATTACATCTCTGAACAAATGGATTTCCAGGTTTTTCAAAACTATTTTTAGATAGGGAAATCAACCATTTGTCAAGTGAGTAATCACACATAAGATTCAACCATTCTCTGGGGCATCAACACAAAGAACTCAACACATATATGCCTATACTCAACAATCAATACATAGATATATCCTACTTACACTTCATCTAAGGAAAACCAAAATTACTTTACATCAAAAGCAAAAACACCAAGAGAGACACTAAAGCATCTTCAAGCTTTAAGTCCAACAATCTCCCCCTTTTTGGTTTTGATGTACCAAATATCAACCAAGGTTTTCTTAGATGTTTAGGATGTGTGTTGATCTTCTAGGAATCCTGCAATTTGTTAGCAATGCAAGCACAAAATGGAAATATTGCAGATTCATGAAATAAATGTTCATATAAGTCATATATTACTCCCCCTATCAACTATATTCTATCAACTATATACTTACTCCTTACTCCCCCTATCAACTATATTCTATCAACTATATACTTACTCCTTACTCCCCCTATCAACTATATTCTATCAACTTATACTTCTCCCCCTATTTGGTATATCAAAAGCAAAAACAGAGAGAATTATAATCAAATATAGAGAATAGAGATAAGAATGAATGAACTAAAGAAAATATAAAATATGAATAATCAAAGATAGAGGTATAAAATTTTCCCTTATGTTATCTCCATAAACTGTAGATCCAAATTCTATTGATTGAAAGGAGATAAGTTTTGATTTCTTCATCAATCACATGTCTTGAGCAGCCATTGTCCAGAATACCAATTGTTCCATGATTCCTAATTGTTGATTGTTTGGCTCTCAAGCATATCTACACAAGAAAGTTTACTTTGATTTTGGTACCCAACTTCTCTTGGGTCCAGCCATGTTAGCATCATCAATTTTAACTTTCTTAACCCATTTAAACAAACCATAAGATATACCTTCCTTTCTAATCATGCAATTATAAGAATTATGACCAGGTTTCATGCAATAACTACATGTGAAGGTTCTATTTTTGCTAGTTTGTGTAAAGGATTTCATGTTATTTCTTTTTAAAGGGGCATCAAAGGATTTACATTTTAAACAGGGTAGTTTCAAATTATCATTTTCCTTTTTCAAATCTTGAACATTGGTTTTCAAAACAGAAATATCATTTTCTAAATTTGTAATTTTGTTTTTCAAAACCTTGTTCAATTTTTCTAGTTTTTCGGCTTCCTTGTAAAGTTCACAAAAAGCAGTTTGCAGCTCATCATAATCATAAGTAGATGAATTGGAATCACTTACCTCATCATCGGATGTTGGATTTGCCATGAGACACAAATTTGCTTCTTCATTATCGCTCTCACTAGAAGTTGAGGAGTCATTCTCTTCCCAAGCTATGTATGCCTTTTTCTTGTGGAATCTGTCCTTCTTGGGTCTTTCCTCATGTTCTACTCTTCTAGGCTCATTGCAGTTGGCTTTCCTCATGTTGGGGCACTCAGACCTATAGTGACCAACCTTGCCACAATCATAGCAAGTCACCTTTGAAGACGAACTCTCACTTCTTTTGAAGCCTTTCTTAAAATTGTTGAACCTTTTCTTACCATTCTTCATTCTCATGAACTCTTTAAACTTTCTTATCATTTGGTTCATGTTTTCTTGTTCAGATTCACTACCACAGCTTGACGATGTGTCGTTCTCACTAGCTGTGTCTTCCATCTTGAGTGCTAGACTTTTGGCTTTCTTATCTTTATGTTCCTCATCATAAATACGAGACATATCCATCTCATATTCTCTCAGTTTGCCAAACAGCTCTGCACTTGTGATTGCAGCAAGATTCTTTGACTCGCTTATAGCGATCCACAAGGATTGCCATTTTCTATTTAGAGATTTTAGAATCTTGACATTCACTTCTTCTTCTACGAAGCTCTTGCCAAGTCCTTTGAGATGATTCACAATGTGTGTGAATCGCTTCTGCATGTCCATGATAGACTCACCTTGTGCCATTCTGAACATTTCATACTCTTGTATGAGTGTGTTCTTTCTAGCTCTTCTTACTTCAGGAGTACCTTCATGAGTCACCATGATGAGATCCCATGCTTCCTTTGCTGTTGTACAAGCTGAAATTCTAAAAAATTCATCAGAGTTTAATGCGGAATGTATAATATTTAAAGCTTTCGCATCATTTTCAGCTCTCCTAATTTCCTCAGGTTCCCATTTGTCAAATGGTTTTTCAACCTCATTTCCATTTTCTATATATGTTGGAGCTTTGTACTCAGTTACAACAGCTTGCCAAATGTTTCTATTTATAGACTCCATAAAGATTTTCATTCTAACTTTCCAAAAAGGATAGTTATCTCCACAAAACAGAGGAGGTCTATTAATAGAGGCACCTTCAGCAAATGGTAATTGATTACTAGCCATTCTAATGATTTATGGATCAAAATCTAGAGTAATTTACTAGATAAAGCTCTGGTTTAGCCATACGAAAGAGGATTGATAGAGCTACAAATCTCATGAAGACATGAAGAGCCAATTCGGAGTGAATCTAGGGTGAAATCAAGCATCAAGAGGATTCCAAAATATTTTCTGCTATGGTAATCGATTACCTAGTGATGTAATCGATTATAACAGAGAAGCACAACATGGTAATCGATTACCTAAGGGCTGTAATCGATTACACCAGAGAGGGAAACCAATCTTGAGTGATTTTTGAACTTGGTAATCGATTACCATACCATGGTAATCGATTACATCTCTGAACAAATGGATTTCCAGGTTTTTCAAAACTATTTTTAGATAGGGAAATCAACCATTTGTCAAGTGAGTAATCACACACAAGATTCAACCATTCTCTGGGGCATCAACACAAAGAACTCAACACATATATGCCTATACTCAACAATCAATACATAGATATATCCTACTTACACTTCATCTAAGGAAAACCAAAATTACTTTACATCAAAAGCAAAAACACCAAGAGAGACACTAAAGCATCTTCAAGCTTTAAGTCCAACAAAGAGAAGTTCATAGAAGGAGTGGAAGAGCAACTTGATCATCTCTTGTGTGAAAAAGTTGAAAGGAATGAACTTAATACTTCAATTAAAGATGCTTGTGATCATCTTTATAAACTTCCTTTTGATTTGATTTCTAATAAAGAGTTGTGTACAAATGAGCCTTGGAACAATTATGATCATGAAAAAGAAATACCTTTAGAATTTGCATTACCTTTTGAGAAAATTTCCTTATCACTTACTAATCCTTTCATTTCTAATAAAGATGAGATTCCATATTATACACTAGAGTCTTGTGGCTTTAAGCCTCAAACATTTCTTGAGTATGAAAATTTAGATTTTTTGATTGTGCCTATTAACAAATATTTTCATAAGGATGAATATTTTAGGGTGTTGAAAGAATCTAAGAAGGAGGGCACATCAAAAATTTCCACACTTCATGGAAGACAAATGTCAACACACCTTAAGAAGAAATTAAAGATCACTTGGGATTTTTCTCATGTCTTGAAGCAAAAATTATATTCTTCCCTAAATTCTCTTGATTGTATTAATGATATGAGTAGACAATACACTTTGTTATTAAATATAAAACTTGAAAGGGTGTGTTTAATCTTTGATCTGGGTGAAATTTTATTGTAGGTGGAGCTCAAGCCAACTTGGGGACAAGTTGACCATAAGAAGGAGGGTTTGATGGAGGACCATCTCCAAAAGCCCAACCAAACTCTCCAACCTTACTTTTCAATTTTGGGCTTCTAATAAAATTCGCTGCTGATTTTTTCATCTGACCTATTTCAGTATTTCGATCATAACTCGAGCTACACAAGTCCAATTGAGGCGTTCTTGGATCCAAATTAAAGAAGACTTCAAGGGCTACAAAATCTATGAGACACCAAAACCCAGTTCGAACTGCAACTAGTTGGAAAATTAGCTTGAAGTTAGCGTTGGAATGCTTTCAGGAATTTTCAGCGAAATGTTTTAATGTTTAGGCTTATTAATAGTTTTCTTTCAATTATGTAATTGTTTTAAGGATTTAATTTGGGCCTAAAATTGTAATAAAAAAGAGAATTAGTGACCCTTAGATAGGATTTTGTTGACTTTTAAAAAATATGTATGTGTCAATCTTTCAGCAAGTGTACCGGTCGTCACAAGTTTAGAAATAGTGAGAAAGGGATGTCGAACCACAGAGACTAGTTGTGAATTATCGAATATTTAGCATGCTTGCTATTAGGACGAATCAATGAATTGAGCATTTAAGTGAAACTAAGTAACTATGAAAAAAAAATCAAACATTACACTATAAAGCAAATAATGAAAGACAGTAAATGTTTAGGTTTCAAAGATGATGAAGAGAGTTAGAGAATTGGTTCAATTGATTCTTCTCTCAAGTAACTACTTATGTCAATTCAGCAAATATCACTCAATTGGAGACTAGAATTTGTGATACCTTAGACTAATCCTACTCCTAGGTCTTTAGTCTCTTTGAATGACTTCTATAATCCCTAATCCCTTAGGTGAAAACAGAAATTCATTCAAGAAGCGAAACAGATAAATTCGTTACAACATCTCATAGCATGCAAGTTCTATTCCTAGACTCATGCATTACTATAGTGATGCACTTCCTCTCCTAATTCAACTATCAATCTTCCGAAGGCATAGCTGACACGAAATACAAATCCTTAAGAAATAGTTCAATTCAGTCAAACATTAATATTCCTATCTCTATTTGAATTTCATGAATTAAATCTCAAGAATAAGCATTAAGCAAGGAAGAGATCAATCAATTCGGTGAAATTACAATTGAATTAACATGAGAAAGTCATTACAAGAGTTCTGAAATCAAAATCCCCAATCCTAACCTAAAGTCTAACCTAACATGGAAATGAGAAAAGAAAGAAGGAAAATAGAAATCAAACACAAGAAGCGCTCCATGAATCCTTAGATCTTGCTTCCACAAGCTCCAAATCTTCAAGAATCTCCTTGGTTTGATGGAGGAGGAAGGAAAACGAAAAATGGAGAAGAGAGAATCGCAGAGCACAAGTGTGCAGAGGAAGAAACTCAAATCTGAAGTTGTTCTCTTCATTTTCGCGCCCAAACAGCTATATATAAGTGCAGAAACGCGCCCCAACTAAGTAGAAACGCGCCCTGGCGCGTTTATGCCGCAAAGGGCAGTGAAACGAGCCCCTTGAGCGCGCCCTGACGCCCATGCGCCCCCCTGGAGGTCCTAAATCGCGCCCTGGCGCGTTTTGGCCGAGAGCTGGGCTGAAACGCGCCCCAATTTGCGCCCTGGCGCGTTTTGACAACATGTGAATAGTGATTTCGCAACTGCTTGAGTACTTTCACTAAAATGGGCATAACTTCCTCCACAGATATCGTTTTGAGCTCTGGTTTCTTGAAAATGAAAGAGGTTAGATAGAGCTACAACTCTCATGAAGACACGAAGAGCCAATTTGGAGTGCAAATTGAGTGAAAGCTGGGCTCAAATGGTTGTGCTCCCTTGACTTGAGCTTCAGCTTCTCTTCTTCTTGATGGCTTGCACTCCAAGTCTTTCTCTTAGGTCCATGGCTTTCATTCCAAACTTCTATCTCCTCTTCAATCAACCTACAATTAACAAGAAAGAGGATAAAATGACTTAAAAACACAAGAAACACTTATAAAACTAACATAACACTACATCAAGAACTAACACTAAACAATTATGATATTTTTACTGTTTTCTTGACTAAATTATAGCTAAACCTAGTGAAAATAGATGGGAATGAGCTTAAAACACCTAGAAAAACATGTATAATCTAGCACTTATCACATTCTAATCCAAGGGTTAAGCTTAGAAGCTTGGAGTGCAAGCTTGGCACCAAGACCATTAGATGAGGATACTAATCCAAGGGCTAAGCTTAGAAGCTTGGAGTGCAAGCTTGACGCCGTGACCATTGGATGAGGATCTACATCCAAGGGTGGAGGATTGATCCTTGTTCTCCAAGTTAATCAAACATGCACCACAAGCTTCCTCCCGTGGCCATTAGATTAGAATCTAATCCAATGGTGGACATTAATTCCTTCCATAGCAAGCTAGCTCCACACCTTAGTAGTATATATGGGATTTCCTTTGTAATTCAAACACTTTTGATAAATTTTCTGAATATTGAATTAAGCTAAGAGCTTATTCTTGAGAGTGTTCTCTCTTGTGTTCTTGTGAAGAACCTTGAATCTCATCAATGGCTTCCTTGCTCCATTGTGGCGATTCCACCTCAAGCTTATTGGCACTTGCCATGGCGCTTCCATTCCTCTTCTAATCCGTTTTCTCCATTTCTTTTCTCCTTGAGGCGCAATCTTCTTCTTCCTAACACCTAAGTCTCCATTGAAGCATGAAGATTCGCAACTTATATGCTTTTCTCCTTGAGGATTGCATCACTCGGCCACTCTTGGATGGCCTTGATCTTGCTTTCATCCACTTGCACACCTTGCTCACTCACTACAAAACCGAGGAATATCACTTGATTGGTGGCTGATAAGTGCTAAATTATACATGTTCTTCTAGGTGTTTTAAGCTCATTTCCATTTATTTTTACTAAGTTTAGCTATAGTTTAGATAAAGAAAACAATGAAAATACCATGTTTACTTAGTGTTAGTTCTTGAGTTAGTGTTTTGTTAGTTTTACAAGTTTTCTTGAGTTTTTAAGTCATCTTAATCATTCTTTGTTGATTTTAGGTTCATTGAAGAGAAGCTTGGAATGAAAGCCATGGACATAAAATGAAGAGGCCATCAAAAGGAACAAGAAGGGGAGCTCAAGTCAACAATTCAGAGCAAGCTATGGCACAAGATTGGTCCTCCACACCTGTCAAAACGCGCCAGGGCGCGTTTCACTGATCACCAAGGGCGCACACGCGCCAGGGCGCGCCAGGGTGGCGCACTCATGTCTTGCGCCAGGGGGGCGCGTTCAGCCTTTCCTTGCGGTGCAAATGCGCCAGGGCGTGCACAAGGGCGCGTTCAGGCCTTCTTCTCCATTCAAAATGCGCCAGGGCGCGTCCCTCTTAAGTGGTGGCGCGATTTCTGCACATATATATACCTTTTGGGCTCGAAAATTAAGGGGGGAACCTCATAATTCAGTTTTTCTTATTAGCTTCTCGTGCACGCCACTCGTTTTTCACTCTTCTCTCCACCTTCGGTCTCATCCTCCTCCATCAAAACCTTGGAGATTCTTGAAGTTTTGGAGCTTGTGGAAGCAAGAGCTAGGGATTCATGGAGCTTCTCTCGGTTTTGATTTCCTTTTCTGTTCTTTCTTTTCATCTTTCCATGTCAGGCTAGGTTTTAGGTTAGGGAAGGGGATTTCAATTCTAGAATTCTTGTAATGACTTCTATGTGAATTCAATTGTAATTTCGGATTAATTGATTGAGTTTTTCCTACTTAATTGCAATTTCTTGAGGTTTGATTCATGAAGTTCAAATAGTGATAGGAATATTAACTGCTTGAAATTGATTGAGCTATACCTTGAATTTTTGTTTCTCATTTCAATTATGCCTTCGGAAGATTGATAGTTGAATTAGGAGAGGAATTGCATCACTATAACAATGCATGAGTCTAGGAATAGAACTTGCATGTTATGAGACATCGTGAATTTATCTGTTTCGCTTCTTGAATGCATTTCTATTTTCACCTAAGGGATTAGAGATTCTAGAAGTCATTCAAAGTGACTAAAGACCTAGGAATAGGCTTAGTCTAAGGTATCACAAATTCTAGTCTTCAATTGATTGATTTCCATTGAATTGATATAGGAATTAGTTACATGAAAGAAGGAATTGAATGAACCTATTCCCTAACTCATTTTATCATTTCTGAAACTTAAACATTTACTGCTTTTCATTATTCATTTTTCAGCATTGATTCTCTTTTACATAATTACGTAGTTTACACACATGATTCACTTAATTGTTAGTCCTAATAGCAAGCATATTAAGCATTCGATAATTCACAACTAGTCTCTGTGTTTCGACATCCCTTTCTCACTATTTCTAAACTTGTGACGATCGGTACACTTGCCGAAGGATTGACACACACGTATATTTTAAAAGTCAACAGTGGCAAAGGTGCACTTCTCCTTGTTGGCATACAAATGTTGTTCCCTAAGCACTTTCAAAACAAGCTTCAAGTGTGTTAGATGTTCTAAGAAAGATTTTCTATAAATCAAGATATCATCAAAATATACCACAACAAATTTTCCTAGAAACTCTCTTAGCACATGGTTCATCAACCTTATAAAAGTGTTAGGTGCATTTGATAAGCCAAAGGGCATGACAAGCCACTCATATAGTCCAAACTTGGTCTTAAAAGCGATTTTCCACTCATCACCTTCCTTCATCCTAATTTGGTGATAGCCACTTTTAAGGTCAATCTTGGAGAATACCTTAGCTCCATGTAGCTCATGAAGTAAGTCATCTAGCCTAGGAATTGGGTATCTATACCTAATGGTTATATTGTTAATTGCTTTATAATCGGTACACATTCTCCAAGTTCCCTCCTTCTTAGGCACTAAAATAACCGGTGAAGCACAAGGAGACAAGCTCTCCTTGACCCACCTCTTACTCATCAACTCCTCTACTTGCCTTTGCATTTCATGAGTCTCTTGAGGAGAACACCTATATATAGGCCAGTTGGGTAAGGGTGCACCGGGTACAAGATCTATTTGATGCTCAATCCCTCTAAGTGGGGGAAGACCTTGGGGAATTTCATTAGGAAAGACATCCTCAAACTCCATCAACAAAGACTCAAGGTCCTCTTGCTTGCCTACCAAGTTAGTGCTCAAAACTAATGGTGTAGACAAACATAGGAACACTCTCTTCCTAGCTAGATACTCTCTTCTTAGCTCATCTCTCTCCATAAGCAAACTCTCATTAACTGTTCTTTTAGTTCTAGTCTCGGTTTGCCTATCACCTTGGGTGGCTACACACTTTCCTTTCAACCTAGAATCACTAGTGGCATGTTTGGTAATTTTCTTGCAACTCTCGGCCAACACTAGATTCTTAGGTGTTTTGGTTTCTTTTTGCTTTTTCTTGGAGGAACTCTCGGCCAAGGGTGTCCTAGTACTTGAGTCTTCACTATTTTTCTCACTTTCCCTCTTTAATTTCATCTTTATTTGATCCTCACACACTTCCTTAGGTAACAAAGGCTTTAGGGTGACCTTCTTGCTCATATGAGAAAAGATATAGGTGTTGGAAACACCATCATGAATGGCATGTTTATCATATTGCCAAGGTCTCCCAAGTAATAGGTGAGTGGCTTCCATAGGCACTACATCACAAAGCACATCATCTTTATATTTACCTATGGAAAAGTTAATAAGAACTTGCTTACTAACTACCATTTCACCCTTATCACTCAACCATTGTAACTTATAAGGTTTAGGGTGTGGGAATGTCCTAAGTCCTAACTTATCTACTAGCCTAGTGCTAACTATATTGGTACAACTACCACTATCTACAATGAGGGAGCATACCTTCCCTTCAACTAGACACCTAGAATGGAAGATGTTCTCCCTTTGAGAGTCATCCAACTCCTTAAGGGCACTTCCAAGCATCTTCCTCACCATGAGGAGATCTCCATCCTCGGGTTGCTCCTCCTCACTACTAGTGCTCTCCCTAGACTCTTCACTCTCACTAGATGAAGATTGAGAATCCTCACTAGTGATGGCACCATTAACTCTCACAATCATGGCCTTTTTGTTAGGACATTGGGATGAATGTGTCCATGCCCCAAACACTTAAAGCATTTAATAGAACTAGGCTTGGAAGTAGAAGATTTTACCTCCTTACCTTTGGAGTCCTCACGGCCTAGCTTCCCTTTGGATGAAGAATTGTATTCTTTGTTTTCCTTGTCCTTCCATGATGACTTGTATGGTGTGTAGCTCTTCTTGAAGGTGTCCTTCCTCTTCAATTGGTTCTCTATCTTCTCGGCTTTGTGAAGAGCATCTCCAAGGGTCACAAAATGTTGCAGCTCTAGCACATCTTGGATTTCATGGTTCAACCCATGGATGAATCTTGCAAGTGTAGCCTCCCTTTCCTCTTGGTAATCCGCCCTAAGCATGGTTAATTCAAGGTCTTTGTAGTATTCTTGAACACTCTTTGACCCTTGTGTTAGTCTTTTCAATTTAATATGTAAATCTGATGAAGGTGCTCTTGGAGGAAGATCCAAAGCCACTTCGGAATGCCCCAATCTAGCCTTCACCGTGAGCATCACCATGGAAGCCAAGCCAAAGATGCTTCGGCTGATGGTCCCTTTGGGTGAATCTAGAGGGGGGGGGTGAATAAATTCTAGTTCACTTTGGCCTATTTTTCGTGAGTTACTAATTCCTTTTGATTTAAATAGAGTATATTCAATTTTATGCAGCAGAAATATCAAAGGAATTATCAACAACAAGTTTGTAATCAATTTTTCAGTTTATATAATATATTTGTATCTACCCTTTCCAGTTTAAGTTGATTACCAAGTTAATTACTGAGTTAATTACCAATTCAGTTACCAAACAACTTGTAGTATTTAACAATGATAATAGCAGTGTAAGGTAAATGGTAATGAGTGTAAGGAAGAAGAAGAGTGCACAGTGATTTATACTGGTTCAGCCAACTGCCTACATCCAGTCCCAATCCAACAACTGTTGCAATTGGTTTTCCACTATCAAATGATCCCTTTTGTGTTCTTTTACATTCACTCTGCAACAAGCAACACAAAAACGAAATCAAAACACCCAAACCAGTTCTTTAACTCAAAGAACTGTTCTTCACTGATCTTGGAACACCCAAGATCAAACCTTTGAGAAAACACTTCTCAAATACTCTTACTCTATCCAGAGAAAACTTTTCTCCTAGAGTAATAACTCAACAATCAAATAGATAAACAAAAGATCAGTTTAGATAACACCTGGAGTGTAGATTCTGATCACAATTTAATAGAACTTTGAATACCACCCAATCAGTAGAATGAATATAGTTGCCTTTTCTCAAAACTCTTTCAAGAACTCTTTGAAGTTCTTAGAGATTTCTCTTCAAGAAAATGATAAACTCTCTTAGAGAGGATTTGAAAGTGTATAGGTTTTTCTGAAAATAGATTTCAAGTCTTTCAAGAGTGTTTTCAAATCTGTACCAAAAACTCTGTATTAGTTTTTCAAAATGGCCTCCATTTATAGATGCAGATGGAGCCTCAATTGTTGACATTTGGAACCTCAAATTTCAAACAATTGGAGCCTCAAATCTTCTGAACGTTGGAGCATTTAATTTCAGAACGTTGGAGCCTCAAAAATTGACTTTCCGAGTTTAAAAATGATTAGAACAAGTGGGGAATCAAGTGGGATGTTTAGAAAACTCATTTCAGGCAACTTTTAGACATTTGTTTCTGCGGTGGTAATCGATTACAGCTCGTAATCGATTACACCAGAGAGATTGCAATTTTGGGTGAGTTTCTCAAGATGGTAATCGATTCTGACCTTGGTAATCGACATTCTTGGCGTGGTAATCGATTACCACCCAATGGTAATCGATTACACCAGTGCAAAATGGGTTTCTTGACTTTGTTTTCCCTCTGTTACTGTTGGTAATCTATTACCAATTGTTGGTAATCGATTACTTCAGTTAAATAACAGTTTTTCAAAGCATTTTCAAAGGAGGGAACTCAAACCATTTGGACACTTGAGAAATCAACCAAGTTTGCCAAACTCTCTAGGGTATTCAAGCACAGAACAACACATATATTCTTATTCTAAACAATCAATACATATGAAAAACTCCTAGATACATTCGTCTAAGAAAAACCAAAAATTACATAGACATCAAAATCAAAAACACCAAGAGAGACCTTCCAAAGCCCCATCAAGCTTTAGTTCCAACATTGGCCATGGAAGTATGTAAGGGTTTTTGGTGTTTAGAAAACAAGGTAGAAAATGGTTAAGGTGGAGAAGGGTGGTGGCGCCAAGGAGGAGACTCCTATAAGCCTAGGAACCGCCACAGTGGTTGAAAGAGGCCATTGATGAGATTCAAGGAAGCTCCCTAAGGAAACTAGAGAAAATTCTCTCAAAGCATAAAAGCTATTTCATTTAAATTTGATCAAAAAGTGTTACATGAGTTTTGGCCAAGACTTGGCCTCCAAGCTATCCTAACTATGATTAGCTAAGCCTAATCCTAGTTAAAAGTCCTAGGCTAAACCGTGGCTAACTTGACCACCAAGTAACTAAGTGGGTTACTTGGTTGTTAAGAAGCACATGGCCTTTACATGGCTATCACATGGGTGCACATGGGCTTGTCCCCCCTTGGTACCCATGTGATTAGCCAAGTCATCAATCCTTAATCACTTGGAATTAAGGGTTGAGATCTCTTGATTTAGGCAAGGCATGGATCCATGCTCAACTCAAGAGGCTCCTCCCTTGATCCTAAGTGATTTCAAGGTTCCTCACATTTTTAGCCGAAAATTTTGGGACTTTTGAAAACCTTGTGGAAACCTTGAATCTTAGGGATCTTTGGCTTGCCTTTGCTATGTGATCTGAGGGCTTTGGACCCTTATAGGTTTAGGACCCTAAACCAACCTAAGCTATTACATAGGGTTTAGTTCATACAAGTTTTCAAGGAGATTACAAGTTGATAACCCTATGCTATTCTTCTTTTGGTCTTGGTCTTGGTCTTGGAGTTTCCTAGCTTCCTCTTCTAGCCTTCTTTGCATGCTTCTAGTGATCCTCCTTGATGTGCCTACATCAAACCCTCATTCTTTGCTTGAACTTGTCCTCAAGTTTGTGTCATCGTTTGGACCTACATTAACCAAAGAAAGATCAGTTATATTAAAGGAGTTGCTACCACCATACTTACATGGAAGGTCTAGCTTGTACGCGTTTGGACCCAATTTTTCTATGATTTTGAATGGTTCATCTCCTCTTGGAAGTAGTTTGGAACTCCTCAAGGTTGGGAACCTTTCCTTCCTTAGGCGTACCCAAACCATGTCTCCTACCTCGAACTCAAGGTTCTTACGGTGTTTGTTGTAGCTTTTGGCTATTTGCTCATTCTTCTTTTCAATTCTCTCTTTTATTTGTGCATGTATCTCTTGGATCTTCTTAGCCCTTTCTATACCACTCCTATTACAAGTAAACTCAAAAGGCAACTATGTTAGTAGACCCTTTTTTGTACTTGATGATGTAAGGAAATTGTTCTATGTATTCTACCCATTTAGCATGTCTTCTACTTAATTTTCCTTGCCCTTTTAAATGATTTAGGGCTTCATGGTCCGTGTGGACTATGAACTCCTTTGGTAGCAAGTAATGTTGCCACACTTTGAGGGATCGAACTAATGCATATAGCTCTTTGTCATAGGTGGAGTAGTTTAAGTGCCCCCCCTTCAATTTTTCACTAAAGTAAGCTATTGGGTGTTTACCTTGCATTAGAACCGCCCCTATGCCTACATTGGATGCGTCACACTCAAGCTCAAAAGACATAGTAAAATTCGGCAAAGCTAGTATAGGTGAGTGTGTGAGTTTGTATTTGAGCATATTGAAGGGTTCCTCTTGAGGAGGCCCCCATGAAAACTTAGTGTCCTTCTTTACAAGTTCATTCAATGGACTAGCTATGGTGCTAAAGTCCTTTACAAAACGTCTATAAAAGCTAGCTAGACCATGAAAGCTTCTTACCTCTTTAACACATGTTGGAGTGGGCCAATCCTTGATTGCTTGGATCTTCTCTTCATCTACCTCCACCCCTCTTGCACTCACCACAAATCCTAAGAAGACGACCTTCTCGGTTCCTATTACACATTTTTCGTTATTTGCATACAATTGTTCACTTCTAAGGACATCTAACACATGCCTTAGGTGATTTACATGTTTTTGAAAATTTTTGCTATAAACTAAGATATCATCAAAATAGACTACTACAAATTTCCCTAGAAAATTCCTTAAAACATGATTCATGAGTCTCATGAAAGTATTAAGGGCATTAGATAATCCCAAAGGCATTACTAACCACTCATATAATCCAAATTTAGTCTTAAAGGCGGTTTTCCACTCATCTCCTTCCTTCATTCTAATTTGATTGTAGCCGCTTTTAAGATCTATTTTGGAAAATATGGTGGATCCATGTAATTCATCTAATAGATCATCTAACCTAGGAATTGGATGCCTATATCTAATAGTGATGTTATTTATTGCTCTACAATCGGTACACATGTGCCATGTACCCTCCTTCTTAGGAACCAAAATAATAGGTGAAGCAAAAGGAAAGAGACTTTCCTTTACCCACCCTTTCTCCAAGAGTCCTTGGACTTGCTTCTCAATTTCTTGTGACTCTTGTGGTGAAGTCCTATAGGAAGGCTTGTTTGGCAATTGGGCTCCCGGTATGAGGTCTATTTGGTGCTCTATCCCTCTTAGTGGAAGCAAGCCGTGGGGTAGCTCCAAGGGAAACACATCCTCATATTCCTTTAGAAGTTCATCCATGCCTTTGGTGTCACCTACATGAGTATTACTCAAAATCAAAGGACTAGGCATACACAAAAACATAGATTTTCTAGCTAAGTATTCCCTTTTAATGTCCTTGCAAGTAACTAGTAAAGTCTCTTTACAAGCATTAGACAAAGTCCCTTTACAAGTATCATTTCTATCTACTTTACTTATAGATTTATTTACAATTTTCTTCAAGTCTTTTCCCTTGATGTGGCTCTCGGTCAAGCTCTTGGAAACCTTGGAACTCTCGGCCAAGCTTCCTTTCTCTTCTTGGGACCTTTTAACCTTCATTTTGACTTGGTCCTCACACACCTCCCTTAGGGAGAGAGGCCTTAGAAGTACCTTTCTACCTTCAAAGGAAAACAAATAGGTGTTAGCAAGACCATCATGGATAACATTCCTATCATATTCCCATGGCCTACCTAAAAGCATGTGGGTGGCTTCCATGGGTACAACATCACATAGAATGCTATCACAATACTTCCCAATAGAAAAATCTATCATACATTGTTTATTTACTCTTACTTCTCCATCTTCACTTAACCATTGCAACTTATAAGGTTTGACATGAGTTAAAGTTGGCAAGTTAAGTTTAGAAACAAGTCTCTCACTTACTACATTGGTACATGAACCACCATCTATGATTAAAGAGCATACATTACCCTTTACCTTACATCTTGTATGGAAAATATTTTCCCTTTGGCTTTCATCCATTTCATGGTTCTACTTTAGTAACCTTCTTACCATTAGTAAGTCACCTTCTTCAGCACCTTCACTTTGTGTGGAGTGACCTTCATCTTCATCTTCTTTCTCACTTGAAGAATCTTGTGAGGACTCACTTGTGATGTCTTCTCCTCTTGTCACCATGGTTCTCTTGGTGGGGCATTGGGATGCAATGTGCCTTCTACCTAGACATTTAAAACACTTGATGTTACTAGTATTTAAAGGATTAGATGAAGATACTACCTCTTTGGGTTTTGTGAACTTCCGGTCATCCTTGGGATTAGGCCTTGGTGATGACTCTACTTTACCCTTGCCTTTCCAATTGGATGAACTAGGCATGGAAACCCTCTTGGCATTACTCCTTCTCTTGATTTGTGCTTCAATTCTTTTGGCTAGGTGTATTGCTTCTTCAAGATGTGAGTACCTTTGCAATTTCAATACATTTTGTATCTCACGGTTCAAGCCATGCACAAACCGAGCCATGGTGGCTTCCAACCCCTCATCTAGGTGTGCTCTTAGCATGGTGATCTCAAGGTCTTTAAAGTACTCTTGCACACTTCTATTTCCTTGGTATAATCTTTGGAGTTTGTTGTGAAGATCTCTCACGTAGGTGGGTGGCACAAATCTTTCCTTTAAAGCATGCTTCATGGCCTCCCAAGTGGTGACTCTTGGTCTAATGCACCCATACCCTCTATCATGTTGTGATGCAAATCCATGAGGAACTTGTAAGGGATCTTCATGAATAAGCAAAGGGGTGCCCCAATCTTCATTCACCAATGTTCAATCACTCTTAAACAGCGAAATAACTCAATATATAGCAATGATAGCTCATGGTCAACACAAAAGGGGGAAGAAAGAAATCAAAAATGGAAGAAGGAAGAAGTGTGGAAAGCGCCATGGATGAAGCACCCAATAAGCTTGGTTGGAGAATCGCCACTTGGATCATGGATCCATGATAAGATTCAAGGTTCTTGGAAGAAACCCTAGGAGAGCTCTCTCCTTTTCTCAAGATTTTAGTCTTAGAAATTCTCTTTTCATAAATGACCAAAGTGAGTACAATAGAAATGTTGACCAACTTAAATGAAAGTGCAATGGGCCTAAGGGTAGAAATCTGAAATGTTCTCCACCCTAGGATGAAATGACTGATCAATGGTGAGATGAGAGACACCCTAGGCTGAGCACACTTCACAATTACAAGGCCCAAATCCAAATCTTAAAATAAATACATAATTGAAAGAAACTAATAGGCCTAAACAATTAAACAACTCGCTGGAAAATCCTGGTAGCATTCTAACATTAACTTCAAGCTCCATTTCCTCCTAGATTAAATCCGAACTGGGATTTAGTGTCTTCATAGATTTTGTAGCCCTTTAAGTCAGCTTTCAAATGCCACCAAGAAAAAATTGATTGGAGTTTTGTAGCACACATTATGCTCAAAATACTGAACCTGGTCAGCAGCCTGCTGGAACATCCTGACAGTATCCAAACTTTACTTTCAAGCCCAATTTCCTCCTAGATGCAGCTAGAACTGGGCTTTTGTGTCTTCATAGCTTTTGTATCCCTGTAAGTTAGATTTACAAAGACATCAAGAATAGATAAATTGGAGTTGTGTAGCCCAAGTTATGATCTGAATACTAAACCTGGTCAGACAGTCAAAAACATAGCGAATTTTATTAGAAGCTCAATTTAGTAAAAAGTAAGGTTGAAGAGTTTGTTGAGCTTTTGGAGATGGTCCTCCATCAAACCCTCCTTCTTGTGGCCAACTTGTCCTCAAGTGGCCTTAGGTTCCTACCTACAATAAAAATAATCCACCCGGATCAAAGATCAAGCAAACTCTATCAAGTTTAACATTTAATAACAAGATGCTTTGTCTACTAATATCATTAACACAATGTAGAGAAGTAAAGGAAGAATGCAAATGATTTTCTATGATAAAACCCAAACTCCAAGGAGTCTCTAGTTCTTTAATCCATGTGTACTCCACTTTGTTGAAATTCTTCTTTAAGATACTTATTTTAGGTGTAGAAGCTTGTGATGTTCCATCTTTCTTAAATTCATTCTTCCACCTAAAAGGATATTCAACATCAAAAAGAGAACCATTAGTAGGCTCATGTAAGAATTCCAACTTAGTATTCTCAAATATTTTCCAAGGTATAATGCCATGAGATTCTATTGTGTCACAAAAAGTGTTGTGCAAATTAGAATTAATATGAGAAGTAAAAGGCAAGGAAGTCTCCCTTTTTGATAATGCATAATCTTCAAGTACTCCTTTCCCTCTTCCCAAGTGACTCAATGGTTCCTTTATGCATAACTTCTCACTTGGTCCTAGAACACAATACTTCTTGAGAGTGAAACTCTTATCTCTCTCACAAGGTGCCTTTGGTCTTTCAAAAGATGTGGAAGTTTGTAATTTGTCATCCTTCTTAAATTCTTCCATCAACCTATATGAACAATCAATATCATGAAAATAATAGTTAGTAGGCACAACTAAAAATTCCACACTTCTAAATTCAAGAATTTTCCAAGGTTCAATGTCATAAGATTCTAGTATAGGGTATGGAATATCATTTTTATTACAAGAGAGAGGAATAGTGAGTGATAAAGATTTTTCCTCAAAGGGGAACTCAAACTCTATGGGTATTTCCTTCTCTTCATAGTGTTTGTTCCAATGCTCACTTATGCAAAACTCTTCACTAGGCACCAAAACAAAAGAATTTTTATCAAGATGGTCGTAAGAAATTTCACAAAGGTCTTTAAGTGCCTTTCTTTCTACATCTTCATACAAGAGATTGTCAATATCCTCTTCATAGTCATCCTTTGGAACCATACCTGCAATATTGTCAAAATAAGAATCAAGAGTTTCAAATGAAGGGTTAGCACAATCAAGTAAAGTATCATTTTTCTCCTTCATTTGTTTTTCCATCAACTCTATTTCCTTAATTTCTTTTTCCCTCAATTCTTTTTCTCTCAATTTTTTCTCTTTTAGCTTCTTTTCTCTCAACTCTTTTTCTCTCCTCTTATACTTAGTTTCTTTTCTCTCACACTCTTCTCTAATCCTTCTCTCTTTGCTATCTCTATATTCCTTCCTAAATTCAAAGTAATCTCTATCACTTCTTTTATATGAACTAGGATACCTCTCTTGATTTCCTCTTCTCTCATTTTTTCTCTTATGTTCTTCCCTTAGTCTCCTCTCAAGGTCCTCAATCTTACTCTCCTCTTCCCTCAACCGCCTAACATTCTCCCTTCTCAACTCATTCAATGTCTCCATAAAGCATTTCAAAAATCTAACATCACTAGGAAGTATTTGGTCTTCTATATTTGGGGAAATATCTCCCATGGCTGCAAAGAAAAAGGATTAGTATACAAGAAAAATATAAATCAAATAAACCTCACCACTCAACTAAGTGTTTCAGTCAACACTCTTGTATCACTCTTTAGAAGGCTTTTTCTATAAGGTTCACACTTGCCTTTTTCCTCTCAATCTCCTTAGAGTTACTTGAGAAACCTCTATCAATTATCAATGTCTAAATAGCCCAAGTGAAAGAGGAACAATTCAACTACAAGCTTAAGGAAATTCAAAGGAGACAAATACTCAAGACAAAACTACTAGGAAGCCAAGAAGACAAGCAACAAAATAAGACTCAATGAATAATTAGCTACTCAAAATGGAAATTAATGATCAAGACAATGGCTAATATATTTACTGCACTAATAATGAAGAAAAACTAGTATTTAAAACTGCAAAAATCTTTGAAACAAAAACTCAAAGAATGGAGGAAATCAAATGCAATTTTGCTGGAAAAATTAGCTGAACCGTCACCAAATCTGCCCAAACTTGTGAAATTTTTTTAGCATAGCAAATGAGCTTGGAAAATTATGAAACTTTCCAGTTGAGCTTATATATATGTATATTGAATGACCAATTTCCCAGAATTCAATAAATCAACGTTTAACCCCTTGAACCAACTGCAAACCCGAAACTGTCACAGCAACAGCAGAAATCACTAGGAGCATCATAACGATTTGAAGCCATCGTTTCAATGATCACTCTTGCTTCATGTGCATCTTTCTTTCTTAATGAACCTCCAGTAGAGGCATCCACTAGCAATCTTGTATGCGACCGCAGTCCATTATAGAAGATATGGACTTGCTGCAGATCAGAAAATCCATGGTGAGGGCACCTTCTCAACAAGGACTTGAATCTCCTCCATGCCTCACTGATGAACTCTCCATCTTTTTGTTTGAAGCAAGAAATCTCTGCTCTGAAGTAGTTGTATTTTTCTGGTGGAAAGTATTGAGCCAAAAATGTGTTCACTAAGTCCTCCCATGTAGTGAAATAGACATGAGGAAAACTTTGTAGCCACATCTTAGCTTCTCCTTTGAGTGAGAATTCAAACAGCCTAAGCCGAATAGCATCATCCAGAACTCCATTCATTTTTATTGTACCACAAATCTGTAGGAAGTTATGCACATGCTGATTTGGATCTTCCTCTTCCAAACATCAAAACTGCTCTTGCCTTACCAGCTGAGTGAGAGCAGGTTTAATCTCAAAATTGTTGGCTGCAATAGTAGGTGGTGCGATACTGGATCCACAGCCCATAACATTAGGAGTGTACAACTCCTCAAGTGTCATGCGCCTTGTGTTATCCATATTTTCTGCTGTAGCCTTTTTGTTTTCTTTATTTGCTTTCAGGTTCCTCCTGCAAAATCTTTCAATTTCTGGTTCAAACAAAAGATTAGTTTCCTTGGCTTTTCGCATAAACCACAAATCGAATGAAAACAGGAAATACAAATGAAAAAAAATATAGGAAGTATGAAAATATTCAACTAAAAAAAATCAAAACAGAACAAGTATAAGAATCAAAACAGAACAAGTATAAGTATTAACAAACAGCAAAGTAAAAAAAATTAATGTCTTAAGTAGCAAGCACGTCAAGACTATCGATATTCACTCAATGGTCCCGGTAACGGCGCCATAAACTTGTTGACTTTTATTTTAGTCACACTTCGACAAGTGTACCGGTCGTTACAAGTTTAGAAAAAGTGAGTTAAGGTTGTCGAACCACAAAGACTAGTTGATGAAGTATCGAATACTCAACATGCTTTGCTATTAGGACGAATCAATGAATTAAGCATTTTGTGTAAAAATAGGCAATTATGTAAAAGTAAGCAATCTACTGTAAACAACTAAGGAAAAGCAGTAAATGTTTAGGTTTCAAAGAACTGAATGGAGTTAGGGAATAGGTTCATTCAATTCCTTCCCTCAAGTAACTATTTCCTATGTCAATTCAATAAGGATCAATTAATTGGAGACTAGAATTCGTGATACCGAAGACTAATCCTATTCCTAGGTCTTTAGTCCCTTTGAATGACTAATATAATCCCTAATTCCTTAGGTGAAAACATAAGTGCATTCAAGAAGCGAAACAGATGAATTCACAATATCTCATAGCATGCAAGTTCTATCCCTAGACTTATGCATAACTATAGTGATACACTTCCTCTCCTAATTCAACTATCAATCTTCCAATTGCATAATTGAAACGAGATACAAACACTCAAGGAACAGTTCAATTCAGTCCAAACATTAATATCCCTATCACTACTTGAACTTCATGAATTAAACCTCAAGAATTAGCAATAAGCAGGAAGAGATCAATCAATTAACTAAAATTACACTTGAATTAACATAGAAATCCGTTACAAGAGTTCTGGAATCAAAATCCCCATCCCTAACCTAGAAATCTAGCCTAACATGGAAATGAGAAAAGAAAGAAGCGAAAAAGAAATCAAACACAAGAGAGACTCCATAAATGCTTGATTCTTGCTTCCACAAGCTCACAAGCTCAGAAATCTCTAGGTTTGATGGAGGATGGAGAACGAAGGTGGAGAAGAGAGAAATCGCAAAAAGCGTGCAGAGGAAGGAATTAAAAAACTGAATTATGAATTTCCTATTGATTTCTCACCCAAAAACCCTTATATAGGTGAAGAATTGCGCCCTCCACTTAACCCATTTGCGCCTAGGCGCATTTATCCAGTGAAGTGGGTTGCCTTGCGCCTCTGTGCGCGCCTAGGCGCGTCTTTGCGCCTCAGCAAGCCCCTTAATTGCGCCTAGGCGCGTTTTGACAGAGAGGGAGGTCCAATTGCGCCTCAGCATGCGCCTAGGCGCGTTTTTGCGCCTCTGCTTGGTCTTCATTTGCGCCTAGGCGTGATTTCCTGCTTTGATTCCTTGACTTGAGTTTCCATTTCTTTTCTTCTTGATGGCTTGCACTCCAAGTCTTCATCTTAAGTTCATGGGCTTTCCTTCCAAGCTTCTCCCTCCTCTTCAATCAACCTACAATTAACAGAAAAGAGGATAAAATGACTTAAAAACACAAGAAATACCTATAAAACTAACAAAACACTAAATCAAAGACTAACACTAAACAAACATAATATTTTCAGTGTTTTCTTGTTTAAACTACAACTAAACCTAGTGAAAATGGATGGAATTAGACTGAAAACACCTAGGAAAACATGTATAATCTATCACTTATCACAGTCCTAGGAAGAATTTGAGTTCTCCCATCATAGACATGTCAAAATCACCCTGCATGCTAGCCACAAATTCTTTACACAGAGATTGATTAGTTGATCCAAAAATGATATCATCAACATACACTTGGACCAGTAAAATACTGTTAGACTTCCTCCTAATGGAAAGAGTTTTGTCAACATTACCTCTGTCGAACCCTTTTGACAAAAGAAATTTACTTAACCTTTCATACCATTGTCTGGGGGCTTGCTTCAGACCATAGAGGGCCTTCTTTAGCTTGTACACATGCTCAGGGTAACTGAAGTCAGTGAAACTAGGAGGCTGTGAAACAAAGACTTCCTCGTTGATGTAGCGATTTAAGAACGCACTTTTAACATCCATCTGAAACAGCTTAAAGTCATGAATGCAGGCAAAAGCAAGTAATACTCTCACAGCTACTAATCTAGCAACAGGGGCATATGTTTCATCAAAATCTATTCCTTCTCGTTGATTATAACCCTTTGCTACTAGTCTTGCCTTATTCCTAACCACAATTCCATTCTCATCTAGCTTATTCTTAAACACCCATTTTGTTCCAATTAGATTCATATCTCTATTAAAAGGTACTAACTCCCAAACGTCATTCCTTTTAAATTGATTTAACTCCTCATGCATAGCATTCATCCAAAATTCATCATTTAGAAAATCATCAACACAAGAGGGTTCAAATTGAGATACAAAAGCATAATCATCACAGAACATATTATAGGAGGATCTAGTGGATACTCCCTTGTGGATGTCACCAATGATGTTGTCAAGAGAAAGATTCCTTGGTCTCCTCCATTCTCTTGGCAGATCATTGTTGACTTATATTTTTAGTCACACTTCGGCAAGTGTACCGGTCGTTACAAGTTTAGAAAAAGTGAGTTAAGGTTGTCGAACCACAGAGACTAGTTGATGAAGTATCGAATACTCAACATGCTTTGCTATTAGGACGAATCAATGAATTAAGCATTTTGTGTAAAAATAGACAATTATGTAAAAGTAAGCAATCTACTGTAAACAAATAAGGAAAAGCAGTAAATGTTTAGGTTTCAAAGATACTGAATGGAGTTAGGGAATAGGTTCATTCAATTCCTTCCCTCAAGTAACTATTTCCTATGTCAATTCAATAAGGATCAATCAATTGGAGACTAGAATTCATGATACCGAAGACTAATCCTATTCCTAGGTCTTTAGTCCCTTTGAATGACTAATATAATCCCTAATTCCTTAGGTGAAAACATAAGTGCATTCAAGAAGCGAAACAGATGAATTCACAATATCTCATAGCATGCAAGTTCTATCCCTAGACTCATGCATAACTATAGTGATACACTTCCTCTCCTAATTCAACTATCAATCTTCCAATTGCATAATTGAAACGAGATATAAACACTCAAGGAACAGTTCAATTCAGTCCAAACATTAATATCCCTATCACTACTTGAACTTCATGAATTAAACCTCAAGAATTAGCAATAAGCAGGAAAAGATCATTTAATTAACTGAAATTACACTTGAATTAACATAGAAATCCGTTACAAGAGTTCTGGAATCAAAATCCCCATCCCTAACCTAGAAATCTACTCTAGCATGGAAATGAGAAAAGAAAGAAGAGAAAAAGAAATCAAACACAAGAGAGACTCCATAATTGCTCAATTCTTGCTTCCACAAGCTCACAAGCTTAGAAATCTCTAGGTTTGATGGTGGAGGATGGAGAACGAAGATGGAGAAGAGAGAGATCACAAGAAGCGTGCAGAGGAAGGAACTAAAAAAAACTGAATTATTAATTCCCCCTCGAATTCGCGCCCAAAAGCCCTTTTATAACTGAAGATTTGCGCCTCCCATTTAGTTGTTTTGCGCCTTGGCGCAAATTTCCAGCAAGATTGGGTTGCAGTGCGCCCTGACTCGCACCTAGGCGCGTCTTTGCGCCTCAACATGCCCCTCAATTGCGCCTAGGCGCGTTTGGACAGAGAGGGAGGGTGAATTTGCGCCCCAGCATGCGCCTAAGCGCGTTTTGACAGCAAGGAAGTCCAATTTGCGCCCCAGCATGCGCCTAGGCGCATTTTCTTGCCTTGATTCCTTGACTTGAGCTTCCATTTCTCTTCTTCTTGATGGCTTGCACTCCAAGTCTTCATCTTAAGTTCATGGACTTTCCTTCCGAGCTTCTATCTCCTCTTCAATCAACCTACAATTAACAGAAAAGAGGATAAAATGACTTAAAAACACAAGAAAATCTTATCAAACTAACAAAACACTAAATCAAAGACTAACACTAAACAAACATAATATTTTCAATGTTTTCTTGTTTAAACTACAACTAAACCTAGTGAAAATGGATGGAAATGGACTGAAAACACCTAGGAAAACATGTATAATCTATCACTTATCAATCATGAGAAATGGTTGGTGGATCTTTCTGTACTTGTGGTTTGCTACTCTGTCTTTCACCTGTATACTCATCATCATCAACAAAAATACTTCCCTTTTGGGGATTGTTAGATTCATCAAACTTTACATCCACAGATTCCTCAATGCACATTCTCCTTTTATTGAAAACTCTGTATGCTTTACCAGTTGATGAATACCCAATAAACAGACCCTCATCCGCCTTGGCGTCAAACTTACCAAGAGGCTCTTTGCCATTATTCAAAACAAAACACTTGCACCCGAATACCCTAAAATGAGAGATATTGGGCTTCTTGTCCTTATAGAGTTCATAGGGGATTTTATTTAAAAGAGGACAAATCACAATTCTGTTTAGAACATAGCAAGCAGTGAAAACTGTATCAGCCCAAAAGTGTTTAGGCAGAGCATTCTCACTTAACATAGCTTTAGCTAGTTCTATTAAAGATCTGTTTTTCCTCTCAACAACCCCTTTTTTGTTGCGGAGTTCTTGGAGCGGAAAAGTTGTGATCGATTCCATATTTTTCACAAAATTTTTCAAAAGATTCATTTTCAAATTCACCTCCATGATCACTCCTAAGAGACTTGATTTTCAAATCATTTTCATTTTGTATCCTTTTGGCAATAATTTTGAAAACTTTAAAGGCATTGTCTTTACTTGGTATAAATGCAACCCAAGCAAGACGAGAGTAGTCATCTATCAAAACCAGTCCATATAGGTTTCCACCCAAACTAGCAGTTCTAGAGGGTCCAAATAGATCCATGTGCAATAGCTCAAGTGGTCTAGAAGTTGAAACAACATTTTTGGTTTTAAAAGAGTTTCTAGACTGCTTGCCCTTTTGACATGCATCACATAGGCCTTCTCTATTGAACCTCAAGTCAGGTAACCCTTGCACTAGGTTCTTAGATGAAAGCTTATTCAGTTTATGAACATCAATATGAGCTATACGTCTATGCTAAAGCCATGATAAATCATCGTTTGACGTAAGACATGCATGATATGATGATGAATGATCAAGTTCAAGGATGTAGATGTTACCATTTCTCTTACCGACCATTAATACTTCACTCGAGTCACTGCTACTGATCTTGCAGCAACCATTATCGAATGATACTTGATAACCTTTGTCACATAGTTGGCTAATACTCAGAAGATTGAATTTCAAACCTTCCACAAGCAGTACATCTTCAATCACAGTGTTGGATTTGTCTCCAACAAAGACACTATACCCAAACATTTTCCCTTTGTTGTTATCTCCATACACTACTGAACCAGATTCTTTTGATTTGAAGGAGATAAAATTGCTCTTGTCACCAGTCATATGTCTTGAGCAGCCGCTATCCAAATACCAAGTTGAGTGTTTGGCTCTCAAGCATACCTCATCATCAGATGTTGGATTAGCCATGAGACACAAATTTGCTTCTTCATTATCACTCCCACTAGAGGTTGAGGAATCATTCTCTTCCCACGCAATGTAGGCCTTTTTCTTGCGAAATTTGTCCTTCTTAGACCATTCCTCATGTTCTACTCTTCTAGGCTCATTGCTGTTACTTTTCTTCATGTTGGGGCACTCCGATTTGTAGTGACCTACCTTTCCACACTCATAACACGTGACCTTTGAAGACGAATCATCATACCTCTTGAAGCCTTTTCTGGAATTGTTGAATCTCCTTTTATCGTTGTTCCTCTTCATGAACTTTTTCAATTTCCTTACCATGAGATTCATATTTTCCTGTTCAGACTCACTACCACAGCTTGACGCATCGCTCTCACTAGCTATGTCTTTCATCTTGAGTGTTAGACCTTTGGCTTTCTTATCTTTTTGTTCCTCATCAGCAATACGGGACATATCCATTTCATACTCCTTCAACTTACCAAATAACTCTGCACTTGTCATCAAGGCTAGGTTCTTTGATTCAAGATTCTTTGTGACAGTTGGTTGCCATTTTCTGCTAAAGGATTTTAGCACCTTCACATTGACTTCTTCCTCAACGAAGATCTTACCAAGTCCTTTAAGATGGTTCACGATGTGTGTGAAACGTTTCAACATATCCATCACGGACTCACCTTGTACCATTCTGAAAGTCTCGTACTCTTGGATCACGGTATTCTTCCTTGCCCTTCGTACTTCAGCGGTTCCTTCGTGTGTGACCCTTATTAGATCCCAAGCTTCTTTGGTTGTGTTGCAAGCTGAAATTCTGAAAAATTCATCTAAGTTCAAAGCAGAATGTATAATATTTAAAGCTTTTGCATCATTTTCAGCTCTCCTAATTTCCTCTTGTTCCCACCTCTCAAATGGTTTCTCAATCTCATTCCCATTTTCTATGTATGTGGGGACCTTGAAATCAGTCACAACCGCTGGCCAAATGCTTCTATGTACAGACTCCATAAGATTTTCATCCTCACTTTCCAAAAAGGATAGTTATCACCACAAAACAGAGGAGGTCTGTTAATAGAGACACCTTCAGCGAATGGTAATTGATTACCGGCCATTCTAAGGAACTATGGATCAAAATCTAGAGCAACCTACTAGATAAAGCCCTGGTACCAATTGATGGTCCCTACGGGTGAATCTAGAGGGGGGGTGAATAGATTCTAGTTCTACTATAGCCCAATTTAGCGAGTTTCTAATTCCTTTTAATTCAAACAAAACTATTCTTGATTACCTATCAATAGATGAGATAGATAAACAGGAAATATCAAAGATACACAACGGAAATACTAAAAGGAATAATCAGAAACACGTTAGTAATCAATATACAACGTAATTAATGTCAGTATCTAACTGTTCCAGTTTTAGTTGATTACCGAGTCAATTACCGAGTTAATTACCGAACAAATTGTAGAAATTAAACAGTGATAACAGCAATGTAAGGTAAACGGTAAAGAGTATAAGGAAGAAGAAGAGTGTACAGTGATTTATACTGGTTCGGCCCACTGCCTACATCCAGTCCCAACCCAACAACTGTTGCGATCGGTCTTCCACTATCAAATAATCCCTTTTGTGTTCTTTTACATTCACTCTGCAACAAGCAACACAAAAACGAAATCAAAACACCCAAAAACCTGTCCTTTGACCCAAGGAACAGTTCTTCCCTGACCTTGGCACACCTAAGATCAAACCTTTGAGAAAACACTTCTCAAATATCCTTACTCTATCCAAAGAGACCTCTCTCCTATAGTAATAACCCAAAAATCAAAATGGATAAACAAAAGATCAGTTTAGAGAACACCTGGAGTGTAGATCTGATCACAAAATAACAACTTTATGAATGTCACCCAGTCAGAAATAAGAATCAAGTTTGCCTTTTTATGAAAACTTGTTGATGAATTCTTGAAGTTCTTTATGGGTTTCTTGGAGAAGATGCATTCCCACACTCTGTTACCTACTGTTGGTAGTTGATTACCTACTGTTAGTAGTTGATTACCTGTTGTTGGTAGTGAACTACCTTCTGTTGGTAATCTATTACCTCAGTTGGTTACCAAAGACATTTTCAAAATATTTTAGAGAGGGAAATCAAACATTTGACACATGAGAAATCACACAAGATTGCCAAGCTCTCCAGGGCATTCAAACAAAGAACAACCACATACATGCCTAAACTAAACAATCAATACATAGGAAACTCCTAATTATATTTCATCTAAGAAAACCAAAATTACATAGCATCAAAAACAAAACACCAAGAGAGACACCAAAGCACCTTCAAGCTTTAAGTCCAACAACCATTTCCCACAAAGGTTGGAAGCTTGATCTTTGCATTTAGGCCACATTGCCTAGCTCCACCTCCATAAGGAAATGCTTGAGGTTGTCGGCCATGGTACCCTTCTTGAGGAGTCCCTCTTCCTCTAGTCCTTCTCTCATCCTCATAAGCATAGAATGCATCTTCCTCATTGAAGTTACTACCCTCTTCACTACCTCTAGGAGACCTATAGTCTCTCCTACTACTACTACCTCTTCTTTCTCCACTCCTTCTAAGATAGGCCTCTCTTTCTCTTCTCTCAATCTCTTCTCTTATGGCTCTTTCCATGTCCCTCCTTCTATCCTCTTCTTCTCTCATTTTTCTATGGCACTCCTCCCTCACCTCATTTACACTCTCCTTGAGCTCATTCTTGAGGTCATGTTGCATACTCATGAATTTCTCCATCATGGCATCCATCACTCTTTGGGTCTTAGGAGATAATTCATTGCCCACACTTAAGGAACTCTCCATTGCTGCAAGAAAAGTTTAGAACAAGAATAATAGAAGAGAAATAAAAGTCCTTTCTCACTCTCTAAGTGTTTGCACTCACACTTTTGTTTGCACACTTAGGAGGCTTTTTCTTAGAAGTTACCCTCTAGCCTTTTTCCTCTCACTCTCACTTAGAGTTTCTTGAGAAACCTCTATCAATTATCAATGTCCAATTTATCCAAGTGAAAGAGGAACAATTCAGCTACAAAGCCTAGGAGATCAAAGAAGACAAAACTCTAGACAAAACTACTAGGAATTCAAAGAAGACAAGCAACAAAAACAAGACTCAATGAACAATTTAGCTACTCAAAATGGAAATTAATGATCAAGACAATGGCTAATATATTTACTGCACTAATAATGAATGAAAACTAGTATTTAAAACTGCAAAAATCTTTGAAACAAAAACTCAAAGAATGGAAGAAATCAAACGCAATTTTGCTGGAAAAATTGGCTGAACCGTCACTAAATCTGCCCAAACTTGTGAATTTTTTTTAGCATAGCAAATGAGCTTGGAAAATTATGAAACTTTCCAGTTGAGCTTATATATATGTATATTCAATGACAAAATGCCCAGAATTCAATAAATCAACGTTTAACCCCTTGAACCAACTGCAAACCCGAAACTGTCACAGCAACAGCAGAAGCATCACTAAGCTGAAAGTTAGGCTTGAAAATTGGCTCAAAATGACTTGAAATTTTGGGGATTGGTTTGAGTGATCTTTATGCACGAAATAAAATCAAATTAAGATGCAGGGCAGCCACAAATATGGGTCCAAAAACAGGGCAAAAACAGAGCAAATATGTCTAGGCACATGCAAAGCACACCACAAGTTCAAATATCATGCTATTAGCAAATTTGACACAATTTGTAATATGATGCTTGAGCCAAATGAATAATGTTGCCTAATTGAGCTTGTAAACTAAATTTGTGGGTGTTTAATGACCCAATTTACCAATGTACTGCACTCAATTTTTTTTAAAAAAATTTTCTACTAACAAGAGCTATTACTTTTTCACTCAATTTTTCTTCAAACTTCTTTTCTTGTATTTTTCTTTTCTTGAATTTTCTTTGACTCTTTCTTTTGAGTATTTTCTCTTACTCTTTTCCTTTGTTTTGTTTTTCTATATTTTTCTCATGGCTATTCTTTGCTGGACAGTCCAAGTATAGGCTCAAAAAACTCAAGCAAGTCAAGTCAAACTTTGCTAACAAGCAAGATAATGCATGGTAGTGGTAACTTGAACTTATAATGAGCAATGCACATAGTAATCAAACATATAAGCACTAATTAAGCCAAATATAATTCAGGGGATTCAAATTCCAGCAAGGATGACACAAAATACACATTGAGAAAATTCATCAAACACGTGGGGGCTATCAACTAGAATGTGTCTAGCATGTAAAATAGGCCATGTATGATCAACCATGAGTGTCAGAACATCTCATCTATGTATTGGACAGCCAAGACACACAACATTTCATCTATATATACGTTGGGAACCCATTTCTCCTTCCAATTGTGTTGAGGAGAAAATAAACCAGCTAAAATTGTTGTTGAATCTATTTGTTCATGTTCACAAAGGTATCATTCTTGACAAAATCATTCCCGTATTGAGAGAATGTATGCTGGTTTTGAAGCCAGATGGTTTGGAGCAAGAAACTCTAGAGAGCATTGAATATTCTCAAAATGGACTGAACTTTGAACACAAGTTGGCCTCGGTCTCAGTGAATGCATCCCTTTTCCTCAACTGTTCTCTGTCAAAAACAGGGTCTGGTATCCAAGCAGGTTTTTTACATTGAGGCACATTCAACCTCCTAATTTTAGACATTATTGCTCGAAGGCGATCCGAACACTTTTGGTTCCAATTATCCATAATCTTCGATTCATGTCTCAAGTAGCCACTTTGATGCAAACCCATGAAGGTCTTGAGGTGATCATCACGGATTCACAAAGTGTGCCCCATCTTCATTCACCAAACCATCCAACACTCCAAAGAATTAATCAAAACTCAAGGATATGAGGTAGAACCTCTCGGTCAAAGACCAAAACAAGAAGAAAATGAAAGTGGTAAGGTGTTTAGGAAATGGAAAGCGCCATGAATTTGCATTCAATAAGCTTGTGTAGAAGAATCGCCACTTGGATCATGGATCCATGATAAGATTCAAGGTTCTTGTAAGAAACCGTAGGAGAGCTCTCTCCTTTTCTCAAGACTTTAGTCTTAGAAATTCTCTTTTCATAAATGACCAAAGTGATTACAAAATGGAAATTGCCTAAGTTATAAGATCCCTTGTGTGTGGTTGGCCTTGAGTCATCCTAGCCACTTGATCCTTGATGGATTGATCAAGTAATGCTAAGCACCCCTCACTTGATCAATTCAAGAAGGATCTACAGTTAATGAGATCAAGAGGCTCATAACTCATCTAAGTTTGTGATGATCATGGATTAATTAAGATGGAATTCTATGCCTTGGATTAGAAGTAAATCCTAAGGCTAGAATCCCTTCTTAGATGAGAGTCAACAATTTAGAAGTTGACTTAAATTTACACCTTTGATTATGGGATAATCAAGTGGTGAAAATTCCACTAATTCTCTCTCCTAATCCATCCACTCTCTTTTAAGAAAGTGTATTACACTTGCGTAGTTGGGTCATAAGACACTTAAGCCCATCTTAAGAGGCTTTGACCAACACAAATAGAAGTCAACATGTCCATAAAAGGAGCTTGGCCGAAATTCACAAACAAACATAGGTCCAAGCTTTACACAAATTAAGCCTAAACTAATTAGAAACTAATAAGAAGATTACAAGGCTTCTTTTGCCCAATTTGTTGACTTTGAGGAGTTGACCATTGACTTTGACTTTGACCTTGACTTGGTCAACTCTTCCTCAACTTGAGCTTCTAGTCTTCTTTGCATAGCCCTTGTGATCCTCATGCTTGAAGATGGTCCTCCATCACACTTGAAAGGTTTCAATAACAAAATAATGCAAATTATTAATTACACAAGAGTTGATATATATATATATATATATATATATATATATATATATATGAAATGATAAAAAAAAATTCAAATTAACCTTTCACTTTCTAAACCACAGTTCCCTAACTTCCAGAGGAGTTGTGCTCTAATTATACATTGGTCTATCATATTTTGATTGAATGACACTTTTCATACGTCTGATCATTTGAACAAGTGAAATAAACTTGTAACTTTAGAGAAGTCATAAGTATTAATTTTTCATTCCAACAATTTCATTTTAAAAATATGTAAGAAAAACTATTGAAAATAATTCATTCTTACGTGTCTTTATCAAGATAGATTCATATCTTGCTATCTGATGGATCTATTTCCCTAGGTTTAGGGGCTTCCCCAACAATTGTGAAGTCTTCATGTAGAAATTGTGTACTTTGTGTCTTACTTAAAAGAGGAGATTCTTCAACATCCAGGGAAGCACTAGATGGTCGGGTTATTGATCGACCTTCACCACGACCTGTTGTTGGACTTGAAGCTGAAGAAGCCATCTCTAGTTTTAGTTTTGATATACTTGTACTTTTGATCTTTGTGATAGATTGTATATAGGAGTTTAAAATGTATTGATTGTTTTAGTTTAGGCTTTGAGTGTGGATTTTATTCAATCTTTTCATAGAAAATTTGATTTTACTCTTGTGATTTGAGCTAGAGAAGTTTTGGAACCCCATTTTATTTGAAAGGAATCAAAAACTTTGGTTTAAAAAGGTTTTAAGTTGAAGTAATCGATTACCATATAGCTGTAATCGATTACCAACAGATTCAGAAAACAGGGGAACCCAAACTGCTCTGGAGTAATCAATTACCACTCCATAGTAATCGATTACTTCATGCTTGAAGAAACAGGGGAAGGCAAATTTCTCTGAAATAATTGATTACCACAATCCAGTAATCGATTACCACACCAGAATTCATCTCAAATGATTTTGAAACTGCTTTAAATTGAAAACTCTTTGAATTGTTTTCAGAAGAGAGATCTTTTTGAGTTTTCCAAGAATGAAAGGAAGAGCTAAACACTAGTTTTTACAAGAATTCTCTTCAAAGTTTCAAAGATTTCTCTTGAGTTGAAGGCTGTGTGAATGGTTGAATTGTTTGGATGATATCATTGATCAGTGCATACATAACAGGTGTAATCTTATCTGATCTTTATCTTTTGTAATCTTTTTGGTTTAAACTCTAAAGAGAAAGGTATTCTCTTGAAAGAGTTGATGAGTTTTTGAGAAAGGTACTCTCAAAGGTTGATTCTTGAAGGGATCAAGGATCAAGATATGTTCTTAGGTGAAGAACATATAGTTTTGAGTATTTGATTTGTTTTTGTGTTTGTGCAGTGTGGTTATATTGAACACAAAATCTTTATAGTGGAAAACCGATCTCAACAGATTGTTGGGTTGGGAGTGGATGTAGGCCGAAAGCCGAACCAGTATAAATCTCTGTCTAAACTCTCTTCTCTATCTTATCTCTTTTAATTCATTGTTTTCTTACTTTACAATTTTCCCTTGTTTTCCGCTGATTATATCTCTGATACGTTCTTGTAATTCAAGATAAGATTGAATCGGGAAAAAGTGAGAAAAATTAAAATTAAACAAGGGAACTTGAATCTATTCACCCCCCCTCTAGATTCATATAGGGATCAACAATTGGTATCAAGAGCTTTAACTAGTAAATCAATCTAGTAATCCTTCTTAGTTCCCTGTAATGGCTAGTAATCTTTTACCCTTCGCTGAAGGAGCTTTGATAAATAGACCTCCATTGTTCTGCGGTGATAACTATCCATTTTGGAAAGTTCGCATGAAGATCTTTATGGAATCTATTCACAGAAACATCTGGCAGACTGTGGTAAATGACTACAAAGTTCCAATGAAAATAGAAAATGGAAAAGAGATAGAGAAACCTTTTGAGGATTGGGACATGGATGAGATTAGGAGGGCTGAAAATGATGTTAAGGCCTTGAATATCATACACTCTGCCTTGAATTCTGATGAGTTTTTCAGGATATCAGCTTGCACAACAGCAAAAGAAGCATGGGAGCTCATCATGGTAACCCATGAAGGTACTGCTGAGGTGAGGAGAGCTAGGAAGAACACACTCATTCAAGAGTATGAGACATTCAGAATGTTCCAAGGAGAATCAATAATGGAAATGCAAAAGAGATTCACACACATCATCAACCATCTCAAAGGACTTGGCAAGAACTTCATTGAAGAAGAAGTGAATGTCAAGATTCTCAAATCACCGAATAGAAAGTGGCAACCTATAGGATGACCATAACTAAATCCAAGAACCTTGCTGCTATGACAAGTGCTTGAACTGTTTGGGAAACTTAGAGAATATGAAATGGACATGACTCGAATGGCGGATGAGGAGCAGAAAGACAAAAGAGCCAAAGGAATTGCTCTCAAAGTAGACCGGACTGAAACAGAATCTGAATCCTCTAAAGACGGAAATGATTCACAAGAAGACCAAGTGAACTTGATGGTAAAGAAGTTCAGAAAGTTCATGAAGAACAACACTAAAAAGAAATTTGGTCAACCAAGAAAAGGAGTCAAAAAGCAAGACAATACTTCAGTCAAAGTGACATGCTACGAATGTGGGAAGATTGGGCACTACAGATCAGATTGTCCAACCTTGAAAAGAATCAACAACACTGAAGTGAGAAAATCTGAGAATGAAAGAAATGTCAGAAAAGAAAAGAAGAAAAAGAAAGCATACATAGCTTGGGATGAAGGCTACACATCCTCAACATCTGAAAGTGAAGATGATGAGGCGAATCTGTACTTAATGGCCAAAACATCCAATGAGGTAAGTGATACGAACTCAATTATTGATAGAGGACCATCTTCCAAGCATGAGGATTACAAGGGCAATGCAAAGAAGAATTGAAGGCCAAGTTGAAGAAGAGTTGACCAAGTCAAAGTCAAAGTCAACGGTCAACTCTTGGAAGTCAACAAAGTCGGCAAATGAAAAGCCTTGTAATTTTCTAAGTATTTTGTAATTAGTTTAGGTTTAATTTGTGTAAAGCTTGGACCTGTGTTTGTTTGTGAATTTAGGCCAAGCTCCTTTTATGGACATGTTGACTTCTATTTGTGTTGGTCAAAGCCTCTTAAGATGGGCTTAAGTGTCTTATGACCCAACTAAGCAAGTGTAATACACTCTCTTAAAAGAGAGTGGATGGATTAAGAGAGAGAATTAGTGGAATTTCCACTAACTTCATTTAAATTTCCACCACTTGATTATTCCATAATCAAAGGTGTAAATTTAAGTCAAGTTCTAAATTGTTGACTCTCATCTAAGAAGGGATTCTAGCCTTAGGATTTACTTCTAATCCAAGGCATAGAATTCCATCTTAATTAATCCATGATCATCACAAACTTAGATGAGTTATAAGCCTCTTGATCTCATTAATTGTAGATCCTTCTTGAATTGATCAAGTGAGGGGTGCTTAGTATCACTTGATCAATCCATCAAGGATCAAGTGGCTAGGATAACTCAAGGCCAACCACACACAAGGGTCTTATAACTTAGGAAATTTCCATTTTGTAATCACTTTTGAATTGAATGAAATAGAATTTCTCTAAGAATTGTGTCTTGAAAAAGGGAGAGTGCTCTCCTAGGGTTTCTTCATAGAACCTTGAATCTTATCTTGATCCATGACTCAAGTGGCGATTCATCACCTAGCTTATTGATCTCCTTGGATCATGGCGCTATCTCCTTCCTAGTCTCATTCCATTTTGCTTCTTCTTCTTCTTGGTCACAAACCAAAACCATTACATACCTTAGCCTATATTCCGCAAGCTTTTCTTGGTCTTGAGTGAAGATCACTTGGTGAATTGAAGATTGGGCAAACAAAGGGTGTTAGATTCGTGGAGCATCTTCTAGCTACATGGATTTGCATCAAATTTGGTATCAAAGCTTGTTCTTCACCTAGTTGTTCTTCACTTGTGGTATTGAGTCTAGCTCCTATCTTTTTTATTTCAATTTTTGATTCAATTGAATTTTTATTTGAGTTTTGTTGTGTGTCTTGGTTGTCCAATGCATAGATGAGATGTTCTGACACTCATGGTTGATCATACATGGCTTATCTTACATGATAGACACATTCTAGTTGATAGCCCCCATGTGTTTGATGAATTCTCTCAATATGTATTTTGAGTCTCTTTGCTGCAATTGTTAATCCCCTGCATCTTATGTGGCTTAATTAATGCTTATATGTGTTATTATTATGTGCATTGCTCATTATAAGTTCAAGTTACCACTACCATGCTTTATCTTGCTTGTTAGCAATGTTTGACTTGACTTGCTTGAGTATTTGAGCCTATACTTGGACTGTCCAGCAAAGAATAGCCAAAAGAAAAATATAGAAAAACAAAAGAAAATAAAAGAGCAAGAGAAAATATACAAGAAAAAGAGTCAAAGAAAAAAAATTCAAGAAAAGAAGTTTAAAGAAAAATTAGAGTGAAATTTGAGTAGCTCTTGTAATAGAATTTTTGGGAAAAATTGAGTGCAGTACATTGGGAAATTGGGATCATTAAACACCCACAAATTTTGTGTCCAAGCTCAATTAGGCAACAATTACTCATTTGGCTCAAGCATCATATTACAAATTGTGTTAAAATTGCTAATAACATGATATTTGAACTTGTAGTGTGCTTTGCATGTGCCTAGACATATTTGCCCTGTCTTTGCCCTGTTTTTGGACCCATATTTGTGGCTGCCCTGCACCTTAATTTGAGCTTATTTCGTTCCTAAACATCACACAAACCATTCCCCAAAATTTCAAGTCATTTTGAGCCAATTTTCAAGCCTAACTTCCAGCTTAGTGACGGTTTTGCTGTTGCTGTGGCAGTTTCGGGTTTGCAGCTGGTTCAAGGGGTTAAACGTTGATTTATTGAATTCTGGGCATTTGGTCATTCAATATACATATATATAAGCTCAACTGGAAAGTTTCATAATTTTCCAAGCTCTTTTGCTATGCTAAAAAAATTTCACAAGTTGGGCAAATTTTGGTGACGGTTGCTGTCAAATTTTCCAAGAAGCACCAACATTTGCGCTAGGGCGCAAACAGGAGGCGCAAATCTACCTCCTTCTCTGGAATTTTGCGCCAGGATGCAAACAAGAGGCGCATATCTACCTCCTTCTCTGGAATTTTGTGTCAGGGCGCAAATTTGCCAGCAAATTGCATTTGACTTCTTCCCTTCTTTGAGTTTGTTTTTCAAAATTTTTGCAGTTGTTAAATACTAGTTTTCCTTCATTTTTAGTGCAGTAAATATATTAACCTTTGTCTTAAACGTTAATTTCCATTTTTGAGTAGCTAATTTTGTCATTGAGTCTTGTTTTGTTGCTTGTCTTCTTTGGCTTCCTACTAGTTTTGTCTTGAGTATTTGTCTCCTTTGAATTTCCTTAAGCTTGTAGTGAATTGTTCCTCTTTCATTTGAGTAATTGGACATTGGTAATTGATAGAGGTTCCTCAAGAAACTTTAAGGAGATTGAGAGGAAAAAGGCAAGTGTGCACATCATAGAAAAAGCCATCTCAAGAGTGATACACGAGTGCTACTAGAGTGAAACACTTAGAGAGAGGCAAGGATCCCTTATATAATTGTATTTGTTATCTAACCTTTTCTTGTGCAGCAATGGATACTTCTCCTAGTGTTGGAAATGATCTTTCCCCAAGGTCTAAAAGGATGATGGATATGGTGAAGTCCATGCTTAGTGCTAGCTTGGAGGAGAGGTTTGACCAAGAGAGGAGGTTAAAGGAGGACAGGAGGATAAAGAAGGAATTGGAGAAGAGGATCCTTGGGAACACTAGTGGCAATCATGGTGGTCACAATGGGGGAGGGGCTGTACCTAGAGAGGGTCGTGGAAGCCTAAGCTATGAAGTACCTAGGAGTAGGAGAAATAGCTATAGAGGTAGTGGAAGTGAGGAAGGAATTCCTAGAGGGGACTATAGCACACCTAGGGAGAATGATTGGGGAAACAACTATGATGAGGATGAACCCTTTAGAGGCCATAGGAATGCAAGGGGGGGAAGGAGAGATCTGATAAGTGCTAGATTATACATGTTTTCCTAGGTATTTTCAGTTCATTTTCATCCATTTTCAATAGGTTTAGTTGTAATTTAGGCAAGAAAACATTGAAAATACCATGTTTGCTTAGTGTTAGTTCTTGAGTTAGCATTTTGTTAAGTTTTATAAGTTTTCTTGAGTTTTTAAGTCATCTTAATCATTCTTTTGTTGATTCTAGGTTCATTGAAGAGAAGATAGAAGCTTGGAATGAAAACTATGGACATAAGATGAAGATGCCATCAAGAAGAACAAGGATGTAAGCCCAAATCATGATCAAAGCAAGCCAAATGGAGCATCCTCACCTGTCAAAACGCGTCAGGGCGCGTTTCACTGATTTAGAGTGGCGCATGGGCGCCAGGGCGCGCTTGAGTGGCGCGTTTCACTGCCCCTTGCGGCATAAACGCGCCTAGGCGCGCCTGAGGAATTTCCAGGGGGCGCGCTCAAGGGGCGCGCTGCACAGCTCCTTGCGGCCCAAACGCGCCAGGGCGTGTTCTGTTTAAGTGCTTGGCGCGTTTTTCTGCTATAAAAGGGATCCTTGGGCGCGAAATTGAAGAGAACTTCATAATTCAGTTTTCAGTTGCTTCTCGTGCACGATTCTTTCATTTTTCTCTCTTCTCCACCTTTGTTCTTCATCCTTCTCCATCAAATCCTTGAAGATTCTTGAAGAATTGGAGCTTGTGGAAGCAAGATCTAAAGATTCATGGAGCTTCTCTCGGTTTTGATTTCTATTTTTGTTCTTTCTTTTTCTATTTCCATGTTAGGCTAAATTCTTAGGTTAGGGAAGGGGATTTCAATTCCAGAATACTTGTAATGAATTTCCATGTTGATTCAATTGTAATTTCAGTTGATTGATTGATCTCTTCTTACTTAATGCAATTTCTTGAGGTTTTATTCATGAAATTCAAATAGTGATAGGAATATTAACTGCTTGAATTGGATTGAACTGTTCCTTGAGTTTTTGTTTCTCATTTCAATTATGCAATTGGAAGATTGATAATTGAACTAGGAGAAGAAGTGCATCATTATACCTTTGCATGAGCCTAGGAATAGAACTTGCATGTTATGAGACATTGTGAATTTATCTGTTTCGCTTCTTGAATGAGTTTCTATTTTCACCTAAGGAATTAGAGATTATAGAAGTCATTCAAAGTGACTAATGACCTAGGAATAGGATTAGTCTAAGGTATCACAAATTCTAGTCTCCAATTGATTGATAACTGTGAAATTGACATAGGAAGTAATTACTTGAGAGAAGGAATTGAATGAACCTATTCCCTAACTGTCTCCATCATCTCTGAAACTTAAACATTTATTGATTTCCATTTCTTGTTTTACAGTAAATTGTCTTTTACATAATTACTTAGTTCACACACATGATTCACTTAACTGTTCGTCCTAATAGCAAGCATATTAAGCATTCGATAATTCACAACTAGTCTTTGTGGTTCGACATCCTTTTCTCACTATTTCTAAACTTGTGACGACCGGTACACTTGCCGAAAGATTGACACACGTATATTTTTAAAGTCAACAAGATCCTCAACCTAGAAGGCCAAATCACACCCCTAGAAGACATGTAGAGGAGGATGGGCCTAGAGAGTGGGAAAGAAGAAACAAGATTAAGCTACCCAAGTTCTTTGGAGATAGTGAGGCCGAGAGCTACCTAGATTGGGTGATGAAGGATGATCAAGTTTATTCTTGCTACCCACACTTGAGTGAAGAGAAGAGGCTTAACTTAGCCATCTTGGAGTTTGAAGGTTATGCCTTGGTTTGGTGGAACCAAGTCCTTGTAGATGCCAAAAAGAGGAGAAGGCCACACATCACTTCTTGGACCCAATTGAAGGATGCCATGAAGGGGAGATTTGTGCCTAAATCTTATACAAGGGACCTCCATGTAAAGCTCCAAAGATTAACTCAAGGTGGAAGGAGTGTGCAAGAGTACTACAAGGATCTAGCATTGACCTTAATGAGGGCCGGCTATGAAGAGGAGAAGGAAGCTACAATTGCTAGGTTCACTAATGGTTTGAATAGGGAGATCCAAGATGTCTTGGAACTCCAACATTATAGAACCTTGGAGGATGCCGTTCACAAGGCCGAGAGGATTGAGGGCCAATTAAAGAGGAAGAGCTCCTTCAAGAAGTCTTTCACACATGGATCTTCAAGTTGGAAGGACAAGCAAAAGAAGGAGGGATCATCCAAGACTTTTTACAAGTCTAGCCGAGATGACCCTAAAGGTAAGGAAGTCTCTAAACCTATTTCTAAGCCTTCTAACATTAAGTGTTTCAAGTGTGTAGGACATGGTCATATAGCTTCCCAATGTCCCAACAAGAAGGCCATGATCATGAGAGTAGATGGAGGGATCACTAGTGAAGAGTCCACTCACTCTTCAAGTGAAGAAGAGGAAGCTAGTGCTAGTGAACACTCAAGCATGGAGCAACCGGAGGATGGAGATCTCCTCATGGTGAGGAAGATGCTTGGAAGTGCCCTCAAGGAATTGGATGACTCACAAAGGGAAAATATCTTCCATTCTAGATGCCTAGTGGAAGGGAAGGTATGTTCTCTTATCATAGATAGTGGTAGTTGTACAAATGTTGTTAGTACTAGGTTAGTAAATAAGGTAGAGCTTAGGACATCCCCACACCCTAAACCTTACAAGTTACAATGGTTAAGTGATAAGGGTGAATTGATTGTTAATAAACAAGTTCTTATTAATTTCTCCATAGGCAAATATATAGATGATGTGTTTTGTGATGTAGTGCCTATGGAAGCCACTCACCTATTACTTGGGAGACCTTGGCAATATGATAAACATGCCATTCATGATGGTGTTTCCAACACCTATATCTTTTCTCATATGAGCAAGAAGGTCACCCTAAAGCCTTTGTCACCTAAGGAAGTGTGTGAGGATCAAATAAAGATGAAGTTAAAGAGGGAAAGTGAGAAAAAGTTGGAAAAAGAGGAGAACTTAGGTGCCAAACACCCTTTGGCTGAGAACTCTACCAAAAAGAAAGGAAAGGAAACCAAAACACCTAGAAAACTAGCCTTGGCCGAGAGTTCAAGATTAATTACCAAGCATGCCACTAGTGATTCTAGGTTGAAAAACAAAAGAGAAACCTCCCTTAAGCATAGGCAAACCGAGAGTTCATGTAAGGTAGATCTTAATGAGAGTTTGCTTATTGGGAAAGGTGAGTTGAGGAGAGAATTCCTAGCTAGGAAAAACATATTTCTTTGTTTACCTAATCCTTTTGTGTTGAGCACTAAAATTGTAGGTAAGCAACAAGATTTGGATGCATTCAAGGAGGAGTTCAAAGATGTGTTTCCCAAGGACATTCCACATGGGTTGCCAACCTTGAGAAACATTGAGCCATGGAAAACCATTGAATTTAGAAATGTGGAATTTTTAATTGTGCCTACTAACTTTTACTCTTATGATATTAATTGTTCATATAGGTTGATGAATGAAGTAAAGAAGGAGGGCACATTACAAATTTCCACATATATTGAAACACCTAAGGCACCTTGTGTGATAGCTAGAGGATTCACTCCCAAGAAATTTTGTGTTCTAGGACCAAGTGAGAAGTTGTGCATAGAGGGACCATGGAGGGACCTAGGAAGAGGAAATGGGGTACTTAGAGATTATGCATTATCAAAAAGGGAAACTTCTTTGCCTCTTACTTAGAAGAAGAGAAGTTGAAGCTCAAGTCAAGGGAGCACATCCATTTGAGCCCAGCTTTCACTCAATTGGCTCTTCGTGTCTTCATGAGAGTTGTAGCTCTATCTAACCTCTTTCATTTGCAAAAAAACCGAGCTCAAAAACGATATCTGTGGAGGAGGTTATGCCCATTTTAGTGAAAGTACTCAAGCAGTTGCGAAATCACTATTCACATGCTGTCAAAACGCGCCAGGGCGCGAATGGGGACGCGTTTCAGCCCAGCTCTCGGCCAAAACGCGCCAGGGCGCGATTTAGGACCTCCAGAGGGGGCGTATGGGTGCTGTGGCGCGCGCTCGGCGCGTTTCACTGCCCTTTGCGGCACAAACGCGCCAGGGCGCGTTTCTACTTAGTTGGGGCGCGTTTCTGCACTTATATATAGCTGTTTGGGCGCGAAAATGAGGGGAACAACTTCAGATTTGAGTTTCTTCCTCTGCACACTTGTGCTCTGGCGATTCTCTCTTCTCCACCTTCGTTTTCCTTCCTCCTCCATCAAACCAAGGAGATTCTTGAAGATTTGGAGCTTGTGGAAGCAAGATCTAAGGCTTCATGGAGCGCTTCTTGTGTTTGATTTCTATTTTCCTTCTTTCTTTTCTCATTTCCATGTTAGTTTAGACTTTAGGTTAGTGTTGGGGATTTTGATTTTGTAACTCTTGTAATGAATTTCTTATGTTAATTCAAGTGTAATTTCACCGAATTGATTGATCTCTTCCCTGCTTAATGCTTATTCTTGAGATTTAATTCATGAAATTCAAATAGAGATAGGAATATTAATGTTTGATTGAATTGAACTATTTCTTAAGGATTTGTATCTCGTGTCAGCTATGCCTTCGGAAGATTGATAGTTGAAGTAGGAGAGAAAGTGTATCACTATAGTAATGCATGAGTCTAGGGATAGAACTTGCATATTATGAGATGTTATAACGAATTCACCTGTTCGCTTCTTGAATGATTTTCTGTTTTTACCTAAGGAATTAGGGATTATAGTGGTCATTCAAAGGGACTAAAGACCTAGGAATAGGATTAGTCTACGGTATCACGAATTCTAGTCTCCAATTGAGTGATATTTGTTGAATTGATATAGGAAGTAATTACTTGAGGGAAGAATCAATTGAACCAATTCCCTAACTCTCTTCATCATCTTTGAAACCTAAACATTTACTGTCTTTCATTATTTGCTTTATAGTGTAATGTTTGATTTTTTTTCATAGTTACTTAGTTTCACTTAAATGCTCAATTCATTGATTCGTCCTTATAGCAAGCATGCTAAACATTCGATAATTCACAACTAGTCTCTGTTGTTCGACATCCCTTTCTCACTATTTCTAAACTTGTGACGACCGGTACACTTGCCGAAAGATTGACACATACATATTTTTTAAAAGTCAACAAGTTTATGGCGCCGTTGCCGGGGACTATTGGTTGAATATCGATAGTCTTGACGTGCTTGCTACTTAGGACATTTTTTTTAGTGAGTTCTTTCGTTCTTTGAGTCTGTTTTCTATAGTTGTTCTGTTTTCATTGATTCCTTTATTTTCTGTGTTTTCATTGATTTCTTTGATTTCTTTATTTTCTTTGTTTTCTTTGTTTTCTTTATTTTCATTGATTTCTTTGTTTCCATTGATTTCTTTGTTTTCTTTGCTTTCTTTGTTTCTCTTTGTCTTCCTTGTTTTCTTTGTCTTCTTTATTTTCTTTGTCTTGTTTGCTTTCTTTGTTTTCTTTGCTTTCTTTGTTTTCATTGATTTCTTTGATTTCTTTGATTTCTTTATTATCTTTGATTTCTTTATTTTCTTTGTTTTCTTTAGTTTCATTGATTTCTTTGTTTCCATTGATTTCTTTGTTTTCTTTGTTTTCTTTATTTTCTTTGTCTTCCTTGTTTTCTTTGTCTTCTTTGCTTTCTTTGTTTTCTTTGCTTTCTTTGTTTTCTTTGGTTTCATTGTTTTCATTGATTTCTTTGATTTATTTGTTTTCATTGATTTCTTTATTTTCTTTGTTCTTTGTTTTCATTGTTTTCTGTGTTTGCATTAAATAGTTGAAAAGTTTAGAAAAGCAAAAATAAAATAAAATTTGCAGATTAGAGTAGAAGTGTAAATACATTTGATTTTTGAGTTGTTGATAAGTAGTAGATATAGGAATAAACAGTTGAAATTACAGTGTGATTGAGTTGATAAGAAATAAGTGAAGGTGTGAGGTGCAATCAGATTAGTGGGAAATTTTGAAGATTTCAATGCATGTTCATGTTAGATATGTTCCTTGTGCATAGGATAGATCACCTAGAGACAAAATGACTTAGAGTGTTTGCACAAGATGAATCAAATTGCATTGGAAGCAAGTACATTGATCCCCACTGCAGTAAAACGCGCCAAGGCACACATGGGTGGCGCAAATCACCTTTGGCTTCCAGTAAAACCGCGCTAGGCGCAAGAGAATGAAGAGAGTGGCGCGTTTTGAAGGTCCTTCTCTGGACAAACGTGCCGCGGCGCGTTTCACTGCATTAGAGGGGCACGTTTTCACTGCATGTGAAGGCCTTGTCTCGGCCAAAATGCGCCTAGGCGCGAGTTTCATTAAGTGGGTGGCGCGTTTGCTGCGCCTGGGAATAAATGAGAGAGCGAGCTCGCGCCTTGGCACAAACAAGAGGCGCGTTTGCTTGTTCTTCTTCTTCTCACCTAGTGATTGTGAATTCCCTTGAGAGCAATCCCACTCTCAATCAATTCTCACCTCCACCACTTCACATTGCAAGTAATTTTGAGTTGATTCTCCATCTCCTTCATCCTTGTTTTACTGATATTTTACTGTTGTTAGTTCATTTTGACCATTGTGAATTTCGAGATGCTGAGCACTGCTGGAGAATCATGGAAAATTTTGGCACTTGGTCCAGAACTTTGAGCATCTTGGCTAAGTCTTCAACAGGGAGCATTCTTATACTCTTTTGTTTTAACTGTTAATTCATGTTTGTTTAGAGTATATGCCTTGTTTTGTTGCACCATCTTATGAAGGTTAATTGCATTAGTATAACATTGACTCTGTAGTCCAGTAGAATGAACTGTGTAATTTTTGGAACTTAGGTTCAATTTGAGGTTCTATGACAAAGTTGCATGTTTCTAAAATGTTTGAAGAGTCATTGTATGAGAATTTGGGCATGACAATTTTCTAGGTTGTAACATGATTAGTGGACTTAGCAATGTTATGCAATGATTAATCCTGGATAAGAATTTGGGCCTCCAACATGATTTATTCTTGAGCGTTCTATTTTACCATGTGATGTGTTTGTTCCAGAACTTGCTTTAGCTCTTGGTCAAAATTGCATACATTTAGATTTGGACACAAATGATAAAGGCAATTTTTCTTCTTGTAGCCTTGAGCCAAATAGCCTTAACCTTGACATTATCCATTGCCAGCCCTTTGAGCCTGAATTAACCCTTTCCTTCTTGGATACTTAAGCTCATTACAAGCCGAAATAAGTGAAAAACCAATTGTCCCTATCACTGGAACTTTGAGTGTATTGGTTTATTTACTTAGATGAGAGGTTTCAAGATTAAGTTTGGGGTTGAATTTTGGAGTGCATGTGTAGCTGTTGACTTGAGGACAAGTCAAAATTTTAAGTTTGGGGTTGAAGCAAAGTACAAGAATTAAGTGAAAAGAAAGAAAAAGGAAGAAGAAAAGAGCAAAATAACAAAAGCTACAAGAAAAGGATGTTTAGAAAAGAAAAAGAAAACAAAAAAGAAGAAGAAAAGAGCAAAATAACAAAAGCTACAAGAAAAAGATGTTTAGAAAACAAAAAGAAAAGAAAAAGTAGAAAGAAAAGAAAATAGCAAGAGCTATAAGAAAACAAAAAGAAACAGAAGAAAATGAAGTTTAAGAGCAATAAGGATAAAGGAACAAAAGGAAAACAGAGTGTTAGTCTCAATTTTTCTTCTGTCATCATTAACTGGTCTCATGAGTTGTTTATATTACTTAGTGTTAGTCTTTTCTCATGCCAATCTATGTTGTTTGTTTTGAATTTTTCATTTTGAACTCATGTTCATCATTAACTCATGCATAGCATTTTCAAAGGTCGTTGTATAACTTTTACTCTTTAAGTTCTGCTTTAAATATGCAGTTAGATAAGTGCTAGATTTCTTTTTTTATCCCACCTTTTCCTAAGCCCCATTACAACCCTGAAAAGACCTTTCTTGTGTTTTTAAGTCATTTTGTCCTCTTTCTTGTTAATGTCTATTGACTTAGAAATTTGGAATGAAAGCCATGGACCTAAGAGAGATTTTAAGCCATCATTGCAAGCCTATCAAGGTAGCACATCCATTTGACCTTCTAATTGGTAACATTGAGAGAAACACAAAAAAACCCAAAACGATTGATCCACTGGAGGAAGATGCCCATTTTAGTGAAAGTACATCATTTCTCAGCAAATCACTTATTCACATTGCTTGAAACGTGCAATTCTTGACCGTTTTGAACTCGTAAACGCACCAGGCTTTCGATAATGTTGGCTAAAGTACATTTTCTCATGCCAATCTATTAGTTGTTTAACATTATATATGACTTGATGAATTCTATGTTTCACATTCTTTTTTGTTATCCGTAATAACATGTTTTTGTTTACTATAATGTTCAACTTTCTTGAATAGAATAAGTTTAGAAAGTAATAGAATTACAATATAGACTTAAAATAAATAAAATAAAAATTATCGCGGTTTTTAAGTATTTACTCTTTTTATCAAATTCAAATGTAATTCTCTTCTCCACCTTCGCATAATGCATCTTTCAAACCCATGATCTTGAATTTTTTTTTATTTTTGCCAATCCTATAATTAGAAAAATATTAGTAAAGTAATATAATTACAATATAGACTAATAAAATAAAATCAGGGACTAAGTACACTAAAGAACTGCTTAAGAAATATGAGATGACTAATTGCAAAGTGTCAAATACACCTATTTCTACTAACACTTATCTTGAGATTGATGAATGTTTGATTTTTTTTCATGAAGTTGATACTACCTTATACGAGGTGTTATATGATCTTTACTTTGTCTTACACATCCCTTTCTCACTATTTCTAAACTTGATATTATGTTTTCTGTATGTTTATGTGCTAGATTTTAATCTGCACCTAAGCAATCTCATTGGCTAACAGTGAAGAAGATTCTTAAATACCTAAAGGGAACAATAAGTTTTGGACTATGGTATCCAAAAGGAACCTCACCATTACTTGTTGGTTTTCGATGATTCTAATTTTAATCTGCAAAACGGATAGGAAAAGCACTAGTGGAACATGTCACATCTTTGGAGAATGTTTGATATCGTGGAATAGCAGAAGCAAGCTTGCACTAGTGGAACTATCAATCTGGAATAGCAAGCTGAATATGTAATATGTAGTCATGGGGAAGTTGCTTGTTTGAAGCAATTTGGTTGAAACACCAACTTGAAGACTTTGGGCTAAAGATAGATCACATTCCCTTGAAATGCGACAACATAAGCGCTATAAGTATCACAAGAAATCCTGTACTGCACTCAAGAACAAAATACATTGAAGTCAGACACCACTTTATTCGAGATCACATCGAAAAAGGAGACTGTGACATCAAATTCATAGACACGGAAAATCAATTAGTGGATATATTCAAAAAGATATTACCAAAAGAAAGGTTTTACAAACTTATATTAAACCTTGGCATTTTGAGTGAGGAACATCTAAACTAAACCTTTTTACTTGATTACACTTATCCATAACTCTGTTTTTTGTGAAATTTTTTTTTCAAGAAAAACCTTCTTTTGATAGAAATAATTGATTACCAAGGGAGGATAATCGATTACTTCGCGTGAAATCCACTCTGGAAAGGATTTTGGTACAGAGATAATCGATTACCACGAGCTGTAATCGATTACCACAGAACATGTTTTCAAATGTTTTGAAGAAATCCTCTGGAGTAATCGATTACCAGTTTACCGTAATCGATTACCACGACTATGTTTCTTGTTTTTCTTCTTCCCTCTATATAAGGAACTGAGATAATCGATTTCCAACTACTGGTAATTGTTGACTTTTAAAATATACGTGTGTGTCAATCCTTCGGCAAGTGTACCAATCGTTTACAAGTTTAGAAATAGTGAGAAAGGGATGTCGAACCACAGAGACTAATTGTGAAGTATCGAATGCTTAATATGCTTGCTATTAGGACTAACAATTGAGTGAATCATGTGTGTAAACTACGTAATTATGTAAAAGAGAATCAATGTTGTAAAATGAATAATGAAGAGCAGTAAATGTTTAAGTTTCAGAAATGATAAAATGAGTTAGGGAATAGGTTCATTCAATTCCTTCCTTCATGTAACTAATTCCTATATCAATTCAATGGAAATCAATCAATTGGAGACTAGAATTTGTGATACCTTAGACTAAGCCTATTCCTAGGTCTTTAGTCACTTTGAATGACTTCTATAATCTCTAATCCCTTAGGTGAAAATAGAAATGCATTCAAGAAGAGAAACAGATAAATTCACAACGTCTCATAACATGCAAGTTCTATTCCTAGACTCTTGCACTGTTATAATGATGCAATTCCTCTCCTAATTCAACTATCAATCTTCCGAAGTCATAATTGAAATGAGAAACTGATGAATCATTATTTTGATCAATTTCTCTGCATTTAATACATCATACTACAACATTATTAATGGTCAATTAGCATGATTTAGTGCATTTAAGAGATTGGGCTCATTTGGGCCTTAAGTGCTTATTTTTGTTCTAATTCGTTAAAATTTCCAGTTTTGACAAGGTTCACTAAAAAAGGTATAACTCTCACTACATAACTCTGTTTGAGTTCTATTTTATGTCAAATTAAAGAGGACTGAAAGAGCTACAAAAACTATGAAGACATGAAGAGCCAATTCGGACCGCATATGGGGTGAAAATTGCCTTGAAAGTGACGCACGAAATTGATGCGGGAATTCCAGCGTGAAGAATTAGTGTAGGCCCATTTCAAATCATATAATTGGACCATTTAAATGTTTGCATTGGGTGGGATTTGAACCCTGCACCCTAAGTCAGTTAAAGTCATGTGACTAGCACATGACTCACTTATTATAAATACCCCAATTCAGAAAATTGTAGACACTTTTTACCTTTCAATCAATTTCAATTTTCGGCATTGCTTTTTTTTCCTTTCAAGTCGCTTTGCTAGGGTTTTCGTGGTTTGCCATTCCAATTCTCGTTCTCTCTCCTTCTTGCAATTTAATTCTTCTAATATGCAATCCCAATTTATGCTTAGTCTAATTTCAATTATGCGCAACTAATTTCTTCAACCAATTCGATCTCAATAGGATCCCTAATTTCCTTAGGTTCTCCGTTTTCAATTGCATAAGTACTCGTTTTGGATTCTATAATTTTAATTCCATTATGTTGATTAATATTTTGGATTTAGATTGTTGATTCTGTCATTGTTGATTGATAAAGAATGCAGAGAACTAATTATATGATTCGGAACCAAGTTGTGTGCTCTCATGCGATTGTGTGAGTTTAAAGGCCACCAAGTGTTCGATGATAATTCTCTAAGATCTTAGAGCGCTAGTTCAGTGTTGACATGCAGAGATCTCGGTTTCAATGCACTGCATAGATGAGTGTCTTTATTTTGTTGAACCAATGAGGGAAATTAGGATCTGACAGAGATCGGATTGGTGTCTTTTAATAATCTATTAATTGCTTTTTAATTATTGTTTAATTACTGTCATTGGTTAATTTTTACTATTTAATTGCCTTTAATTTTTCCTCTACACAAAAACCCCCAAAATTGCATTTAAAATTTCGGCTATAGAGAAGTAACAAAGTAATCCGTATTCGGCGCGTGTGTCAAATTTGGCGCCGTTGCCGGGGATTGCTTTGTTAATTCTCATTGTTTATATGCATTTTTTTTATTATTAGACTTAGGATAGGTTAGTTTACATTCAATAAGTTCAATAAATTTTAAAAAATCATTTGATATTGTTTTGCAATTTATTTTGGTCATCTGGTGCATGCTGACAGTGATATCCTGTTGAGTGCAGTTAGTTAGTGTTGTTTATGCTGATTTGTGTTGTATATTGTTGTTTTTGTGGCTATTGTTGAATCTGATGAACTAAATATGTGCTGATTTACATTCATTTAGGCTAACATGGATAATAGGACTATTAGGGAACTATTGCATCAGGAAGGGAGTTTCAGTGATTCAACTTTTGTAGAGGCAAAAGTTTTTCATACCATACCTCAACAGTAGTACAACCCATATTCCTACAATCCTGGATGGAGAGATCAGATTTATCAGAGTTCACTTGACTATTCTACTTTCCATCCGACACAAAATTGGCAGCAAAATTTCAATCATCATATATCATCTTTTCAACAACATCCTACACAACCACTAGCCCAACCAGAAGGTGGTCCTTCCTTGGAAGAATTAATCAAGCAGATGGCCACCAACAACTTGCAATTTCAGCAGATAACTGAGGCTAACCTTCAGAGTATCCAAACTCATATTGAGCAGTTATCCAATGCAATTAGTTAGAACCAACCTCAAGCATCCATCAGTCTACCCTCACAAGCAATTTCCAATTTGAATGATAATGATAAGAATGTGAGTGATATTACTTTGGGGTCTGGTAAGCAAATGGTGGAACCTACTGCACAACCAGAAAAGACAATTACCATGGAGGTTGTAGCTAAAGAGAAAGAGTTGCAAGAACAAGATTTGAAAGAACAAGACATGGAAGAAAAAGTGACAGATAAACAAGAGAAGGAAACATGTGATGATTTAATTGCTTATATTAATCCTTCCTTTGTTTATGTTGATTCTCTTTTGATAGGTGATGTAGGAGTGAGCCCTAAGGAAAAAATACAATATAACAACTTTTTGTGTGAAGATGTTTATGTAGAAAAGAAAGAACTTAAAGCACACGATGAAGCTGTTTGTGATCCTCCTCCTTACAAAAATCCTCATGTCTTGGTACCTAGTGGAGAATTGTCCATAAAGTTTCCTTGGAGCAAACATTGTGGAAAGAGTGAAGCATCCAGGAAATCAGAGCAACCACTAGAGAAGATTTGTTTATCATTTGATACTCTTTATAATTACAATATGAACAACACTAAATGTTTCACTTTAGACTCTTATGGAATTAAAGCCTGGACTATCATTGAGTTTGCTGATTTGAACCTTTTAGTTGTTCCTAACGGCATGATGTTACATATTCTTATAGGTCGTTAGAGAAGTTAACAATGGAGGGCCAAGTGAAAGCTTCTATATTTATTGGCGAACTAATGTCTAAACACATTATAGATGAAGTAGAGAATAATCATGCTACCTTAAAACACTCTAATTTTTTACTCTCTCTTTTAAATTGTGTTATTGATGTTAGAGTTCATTATTCCATGTTCTTTGATTTGACAGTAAGTGAAACATGTGAATTGTTCAATTTAGATGTCAAGATTAAAATGAACAAATGGAGAATTATGATTATGGAATTCAACTTATTCCTACCACCACCATGCACTGATTATAGCACAAAAACATACTTACACCCTGAATCATTTGCACTGATAAAGAATGACTTACATATTATTGTAGATGATTTTTGATATTTGATCCAGGTGGGTATTTGTTTCTTGTAGGAGGTACCAAGGATACATTTATGGTGAACGGGCAGCACTTAAAGCACTATCATGAGAGCTCCATCAAGCAGCCCGCAGAGCAGGAGATTGTCACACTTGCAGACACACTGCCACTTTGAGCGGCCGAAGGAGTTTTCTTTTCTCCTTCCACTCTTTTCCGTTATGTTTTCATTCATTTCCTATCTTTCCACCTTCTTTAATTAGGATTAATTAGGATTTCCATGCTTTGTTTCATTTTATTTTTCTGAATTGGAGATTTTGTGATTCTGGTGTGATTATTAGTACATCTGCATTATGGTTTATATGTTGAGAATCTGAACTGGAATCTAAGCTGAGTTAATTTCTTTTTATTATTTTGTGGTATTGATATATTCCTCTGATAGATGTTGGACTAGTTGGTATGAATTGGTTATGTATTGTTTCTAATAAGTATTTGACAATATTGAACTTGTGAGTCTTTGGGCCTGTTTTGAATGGATTCATCTGCATGCCATTCCCTTTCTTTCGGTGTGATATATGCCATTAGTGGATGTCATTTTTCAGAACTTGCTTTTGTTCTTTTCAAAGCTGCATCTTATCACTTAGTGCATGATCATGATTGAGGCATTCAGTTCTATTTTCCCCACTTGACCAAATAGCCTACCTTGCATTTTATCCCTTGTTAGCCCCTTTGCGCCTGAAACCATTTCTTTCACTACCTATATTACAAGCCTTAAGAGTAAAACAATGTTGTCCTGATTTCGCAGATATTGAGTTAATTGTTCATCTTTTGGTTATGTGAAGCAGATAAGTGTAAGGGTGTCTGCTCGGGACGTGCAGAAAAATAAGTGTGGGGGGTGGAATATTGCAATTAATATGATTTGGGTCTGAGTTTCAGAACTGATACATTTTGGTTGCTTTTTGACCAGCACACTCATGTAAATGTTATCTTAGTACTATTTTGCTATTTGAGACTGATATGGGTGAAAAAGAAAAATAAGTACTAAAAAAAAATTGAAAAAAAGACAAGAAAAAAATTAGAAAAAATATATGGAAAAAGAAAAAGAAATAAGAGCAAAATAGCAAAATTTTAATCTGAATAAGTGTGCAAAATGAGTTGAGTACTTAAGTAGTTGTTGAAATAACAACTTTGCAGATTTATTATGTAATTTTGATATCTTTTGTAATCTGTTGATGTTGATTTCAATATCTGTGAAATAGTAGTCACTTGACCAAATTTATCAAACCTTTATCCTTGGCCCCCATTACATCCTTTGCAAGTCCTCTTGAATCATGCATGACTGTGATTGTTGGTGGTAGAGAGCTAGAGTGATTGCAAGCCTATGGTAAAATGATGTTCACTTTAATGGTTTGAGAGTAAACACTTGCCTGATACACTTGAGAGTTTGAGTGATACACTTCTGGTGAGGTCATTGCTTATAATTAACTTACATGATTAATTCACTGTCTGATTAGTACTATCTGAAGCAGGAATTATTTAATACTATAATCTGTAATTATTGGATTGATTGTGCTCTGATCGCTATGTTCAGTTCTAAGGCATTGATAACTATTTTGTAGAGTATGAAATAACTTAAACCAGATGAAATTTTGCATCCGATTTAACATTTTCATTAGGACTTAGTTTTGCCCATGAGTGCAAAAGGATAAGTGTGGGGGAATTTGATGAATCATTATTTTGATCAATTTCTCTGCATTTAATACATCATATTACAACATTATTCATGGTCAATTAGCATGATTTAGTGCATTTAAGAGTTTGGGCTCATTTGGGCCTTAAGTGCTTATTTTTGTTCTAATTCGTTAAAATTTCTAGTTTTGACAAGGTTCACTAAAAAAGGCATAACTCTCACTACAGAACTCTGTTTTAGCTCCATTTTATTTCAAATTAAAGAGGACTAAAAGAGCTACAAAAACTATGAAGACATGAAGAGCCAATTCGGACCGCATCTGGGGTGAAAATTGCCTTGAAAGTGACGCACGAAATTGATGCGGGAATTCCAGCGTGAAGAATTAGTGTAGGCCCATTTCAAATCATATAATTGGACCATTTAAATGTTTGCATTGGGTGGGCTTTGAACCCTGCACCCTAAGTCACTTAAAGTCATGTGACTAGCACATGACTCACTTATTATAAATACCCCAATTCAAAAAATTGTAGACACTTTTTACCTTTCAATCAATTTCAATTTTCGGCATTGCTTTTTTTTCCTTTCAAGTCGCTTTGCTAGGTTTTCGTGTTTGCCATTCCAATTCTCGTTCTCTCTCCCTTCTTGCAATTTAATTCTTCTAATATGCAATCCCAATTTATGCTTAGTCTAATTTCAATTATGCGCAACTAATTTCTTCAACCAATTTGATCTCAATAGGATCCCTAATTTCCTTAGGTTCTCCGTTTTCAATTGCATAAGTACTCGTTTTGGATTCTATAATTTTAATTCCATTATGTTGATTAATATTTTGGATTTAGATTGTTGATTCTGTCATTGTTGATTGATAATGAATGCAGAGAACTAATTATATGATTCGGAACCAAGTTGTGTGCTCTCATGCGATTGTGTGAGTTTAAAGGCCACCAAGTGTTCGATGATAATTCTCTAAGATCTTAGAGCGCTAGTTCAGTGTTGACATGCAGAGATCTCGGTTTCAATGCACTGCATAGATGAGTGTCTTTATTTTGTTGAACCAATGAGGGAAATTAGGATCTGACAGAGATCGGATTGGTGCCTTTTAATAATCTATTAATTGCTTTTTAATTATTGTTTAATTACTGTCATTGGTTAATTTTTACTATTTAATTGCCTTTAATTTTTCCTCTACACAAAAACCCCCAAAATTGCATTTAAAATTTCGGCTATAGAGAAGTAACAAAGTAATCCGTAGGGAAACGATCTGAGTCCACTATTACTGCAAAGTAGTAGCTAGGCTTTGGTATTATTTGACGCACGTTCGGCGCGTGTGTCAGAAACAAAAACTCAAGGTATAGCTCAATCAATTTCAAGCAGTTAATATTCCTATCACTATTTGAACTTCATGAATCAAACCTCAAGAAATTGCAATTAAGTAGGAAAAACTCAATCAATTAATCCGAAATTACAATTGAATTCACATAGAAGTCATTACAAAAATTCTAGAATTGAAATCCCCTTCCCTAACCTAAAACCTAGCCTGACATGGAAAGATGAAAAGAAAGAACAGAAAAGGAAATCAAAACCGAGAGAAGCTCCATGAATCCCTAGCTCTTGCTTCCACAAGCTCCAAAACTTCAAGAATCTTCAAGGTTTTGATGGAGGAGGATGAGACCGAAGGTGGAGAGAAGAGAGAAAAACGAGAGGCGTGCACGAGATGCTAACAAGAAAAACTGAATTATGAGGTTCCTCTCTTAATTTTCGCGCCCAAAAGGTATATATATGTGCAGAAATCGCGCCACCACTTAAGAGGGACGCGCCCTGGTGCGTTTTGAATGGAGAAGAAGGCCTGAACGCGCCCCTGTGCGCGCCCTGGCGCATTTGCGCCTCAAGGAAAGGCTGAACGCGCCCCCCTGGCGCGCCCTGGCGCGTTTCTACCGCAAGCAAGACATGAGTGCGCCACCCTGGCGCGCCCTGGCGTGTGTGCGCCCTTGGTGATCAGTGAAACGTGCCCTGGCGCGTTTTGACAGGTGTGGAGGACCAATCTTGTGCCATAGCTTGCTCTGAATTGTTGACTTGAGCTCCCCTTCTTGTTCCTCTTGATGGCCTCTTCATTTTATGTCCATGGCTTTCATTCCAAGCTTCTCTATAATGAACCTAAAATCAACAAAGAATGATTAAGATGACTTAAAAACTCAAGAAAACTTGTAAAACTAACAAAACACTGACTCAAGAACTAACACTAAGTAAACATGGTATTTTCATTGTTTTCTTTATCTAAACTATAGCTAAACTTAGTAAAAATAAATGGAAATGAGCTTAAAACACCTAGAAGAACATGTATAATTTAGCACTTATCAGTAATCAATTACCTCGTTCTTAGGCTAATCTTTTGGGCTCTGTTCTCTCTTATAAGAAGTGCAGGTGTGACTCTTCAATTCACCATTCATCTTCTTACTCTGAAAAACCCTTCATCTTCTTCCTCCAAACCCTAGATTTTCACTCTCTCTTAACAATGGAAGAACAAGGTAAAGGTAAAAGAATCAAAATGAGGGCAAACCGTTTCACCCAAGAAGAAATTAAGGAAAAGAAAAAGGCAGGAGAATCTTCCAAGAGGAAGAAGCCTACATCCTCAGAGCAACCAGAAATTCCTCCTCCTCCTCAACCACAACAATCAGGGGTCAACCGGTGGTTCACCTCTAAAGGACAAGAGACTAGGTTCAACCTTGACTTTGCTAACAAGGGTCTTGTTCCACCCAAGATTCTTGACCTACAATGGCTGGATAATCAGAGTTTCACGTTCCAGACTTTCCTAAGGCAACAGCACCTAGAAAGGTTCGTAGGGATGAAAGGCTTCATCTATCCAGACTTGGTTCGGGTTTTCTACTCAAACCTCAAACCGAATATGGAAAGGATGACAGTGAGTTCAGAGATTAAAGGTATCAAAATAACTCTAACCCCTGCTCACTTTTTGCAAATTGCTGGCATAAGGAAGGGATTATTGCACATGTAGACAAACTCAGAGAAAAAGGGTTTGATTTACAAAAAGACTCTTTTTACATGAGCCTTCTGAGGAACCCCCAACATTGGGAAGAGGAAAGGAATTCCAGGAGAGCACAGGGCAAGAAAGTAACATATAACATTGGTGGCCTGACAACGGATGATAGGCTACTCCATTATACTATTTACTGGATCTTGGCTGCAAGGTGAGCAAACCATGCCCAACTCAGTGAGGATGACATGATTCTCATTGTTGCTCTGAAGAACGGGATTCAAGTGGACTGGACGCACATTATCATGGACAACATGTTGAAAACTAGAAGACTTCTAGACAATAAGTGTCCTTACTCTCTTTTTATCTCTAGACTAATTGAAATTTTTCAGATTGACACCACTGATGAAGCTAGAGAATTAGTCAAAGATGTCCATGTCATCGGTGATAGAGCATTGAAGATGATGAGACTTATCAAGACCAATGCGGGATAGATAACAAGAGAGGAACAACAGGTCATTCCACAACCTGAGCATGAGGAAGCACTAGAAGAGCAAAAGGAAGCACAACCTGAGCATGAAGATGAGGATGAAGACAATGCTGGAGAGTACATTCCATGATCACGCTTCGAATCCATTATGATTGATAGGATGGATGAACTGGAAGCAACTGTCAACAAGCGACTTGATGACCTGGGAAAGCGATAAGATCTGCATTTCTTGGAAATGAAGGACTTGATGGAAACTATCATGGAAAGACTCAACCAGGATGACGACTCAGATTAGTAACTCCATCTCTACCTCTCACTTTCTGATTTGATATACCAAATAGGGGGAGCAGTAGTGTAGTTATTAATTGTCATTAGTCTTCATAGCTTCATAGTATTTGGATTGCTCTGTAATTGTTTTGTTTTTTGAACTATTATTTGTTTTTTTTTTTTGAACTATTATTTGTTCTGTTTTTGGGAGTTTTTGAATTTGTTTTACTTAAGTATTCTACTTAGGGGGAGCAGATTAACACAATTGAACATTTTATTGGATGACTGTAATAGTTAGACTTAATTTGCTTTGCAAATGATTGTCTTTATATGTCTGTGATTTGATATAATGATATGTTTTAGATGATTCATAAAGCTGTATGTAAATAACTGTATGAAATTGATGAAAATTGAAAGAATAGAAAAGGAAAAACACTAACATTGCAGGACACATCAAAGCTATCATCTACATTGAAGATCAACTACACAACAATTTGGTACATCAAAACCAAAAAGGGGAGATTGTTGGACTTGAAGCTGAAGAAGTCATCCCTAGTTTTAGTTTTGATATACTTGTACTTTTGATCTTTGTGATAGATTGTATATAAGAGTTTAAAATGTATTGATTGTTTTAGTTTAGGCTTTGAGTGTGGTTTTTATTCAATCGTTTCATAGAAAATTTGATTTTACTCTTGTGATTTGAGCTAGAGAAGTTTTGGAACCCTATTTTATTTGAAAGGAATCAAAAACTTTGGTTTAAAAAGGTTTTAAGCTGAAGTAATCGATTACTATATAGCTGTAATCGATTACCACCAGATTCAGAAAATAGGGGAACCCAAACTGCTCTGGAGTAATCGATTACCGCTCCATAGTAATCGATTACTTCGTGCTTGAAGAAACAGGGGAAGGCAAATTTCTATGGAGTAATCGATTACCACAATGCAGTAATCGATTACCACACCAGAATTCATCTCAAATGATTTTGAAACTGCTTTAAATTGAAACCTCTTTGAATTGTTTTCAGAAGAGAGATCTTTTTGAGTTTTCCAAGAAAGAAAGGAAGAGCTAAACACTAGTTTTTACAAGAATTCTCTTCAAAGTTTCAAAGATTTCTCTTGAGATGAAGGCTGTGTGAATGGTTGAATTGTTTGGATGATATCATTGATCAGTGCATACACAACAGGTGTAATCTTATTTGATCTTTATCTTTTCTAATCTTTTTGGTTTAAACTCTAAAGAGAAAGGTATTCTCTTGGAAGAGTTGATGAGTTTTTGAGAGAGGTACTTTCAAAGGTTGATTCTTGAAGGGATCAAGGATCAAGATATGTTCTTAGGTGAAGAACATATAGTTTTGAGTATTTGATTTGTTTTTGTGTTTGTGCAGTGTGGTTGTATTGAACACAGAATCTTTATAGTGGAAAACCGATCGCAACAGATTGTTGGGTTGGGACTGGATGTAGGCCGAAAGCCGAACCAGTATAAATCTCTGTCTAAACTCTCTTCTCTATCTTATCTCTTTTAATTCATTGTTTTCTTGCTTTACAATTTTTCCTTGTTTTCCGCTGATTATATCTTTGATAAGTTCTTGTAATTCAAGATAAGATTGAATCGGGAAAAAGTGAGAAAAAGTAAAATTAAACAAGGGAACTTGAATCTATTCACCCCCCTCTAGATTCATATAGGGACCAACACCTATGCTACTGCTATTTCTACCCCTCGAACCACAACCTCCACTTGACATCGTTTAGGTCAAACATGAAACAAAGAAGTTTTGTATACGAACAACTTGATGTGTTTAATTCATGTGTAGTATATGCAAAGCATTGACATGAAAATAAGAGATACAAGCAAAGTTAGGGTGAGTTCACCAGCTAATCTTTACACATCAATGCCTAAATAAATTTATTAACCTGTAAGTTTATTAACCTAGATTGTCTCAGACCAACAAAACACTAAATCACTAAGAAAATTAGGAAGGAAGTGCTCTCGGTATATATACATGCAATATGAAGAGTACGATATATGCATTGTTATAAAACATGAACATTCAAAAAAATTAAAGTACTTCCAAAAAGCTATAAACATGCACACATAACGAACACCACATTACAAATTCTTGAAACAATATAGGAAATTCAGAAGAGATCCTCTCTTTTTCCTCTCGACCACTAATTCGAGGTGTTGAAAACATTATTCATCTACGCGAACTTTATTCTTAACTTTTTTTCTAATGTATGAAAAAACCTATATCAAAACAATGTATTAAAATTTGATACATTAATGATACAACTAGAAGTTAATCAACTACATCATTTTATCTATCTATCTATCTATCTATATATATATATATATATATATATATATATATATATATATATATATATATAGTTGGAATATGATAATATAACATCCTTCTTTCTTCTTGCTACATTATTGTTATAGCTACCTACTACACTTCGTTATCCAAAATTTATAATTATGTCTGATGTGTGTTTATAATATAGCACACACCCCATCTTACATGGACCCAATATGTTAGGCAATCTCTCCTTAAGAATTTCTCTAATATTGCACCAACTATTTTCATAACTTTTTCACACAAACAAGTGTGTTTGTCTATCTGTCTATCAACGTCATCTCCAGCCTTTGTATATCATGTAGTTTTTCAACTCCATATCAAGTCAATAGATCTCTTATAGATCTTTCTCCTTATACTAATCACATTTATTTATCTTTCTACAGGACTAGTTATCATTCCTTTCACGGACAGAGGTTCACAACTTTGAAAGAGGGAAACATAAAATAGACTAAACACATCAATAAAAATAATTTTTCTAATATTCCACATTTTATTTTAAGCTGATTTTTCTATAGGTTAAAAGAAATAATTTGAATAGAAGTGTAAGAATTGTATACAAGTGTTAGCATAAATAATCTACAAAATAATTTTTTAATTGGACACTCAATGAGTGTTTGACACTCCCAACAACCCGAAACCCCACAATAGAACCATTTGACTTGTTGCCATAGTCAAGAATAATTCATAACTCATAAATAATGAAGAAATAATTGCAACAAAGACTAAAAAATTACATGATATTCAATGAAACTAACTTAAAACATACCTAACAAGTGAAAATCCATACTTGCATTAGACAGATGATGACAAGCTTGTGAGAGCCTTTTTACTGAAATTTGTCTTCCAATGACAGAGTTCCCTAATAAAAATATTGCAATAAATACAAGCATGCAAAAAGATGATAAAAATAAATAACGTATATCCAAAATTAATTACAATTTATTCTTTGGCTATGGGACAAATTAGAAACCAATTAAAAAAGCAGTAAAGGTAAAAAGCAGAACCAAAACAACAGAATTCATAATTTGCACAAATAAGTAACTTGTCTTGTCAATTAGGATAGAAAGCATTGACACGAGAAGATAAAATAAATAATTACGTGGTTGACACTAATTATATACATTGGATGGTCTTTGTAGAATCCCAAGCGATGCACTACAAACCAAGCAAAAAAAAAAAAAAAGAAGCTTGAGACACAGTAATTATATTGAAGGAATGTAATAGAACAACAATCAACAAAAGAAAGTGGATACCCAATATTATGTTCATAATTACCTTTGCAAGTGAAGTACCTCCCAGCTCCAATATACTAAGAGGATACAAGAATTATAACCTAAAGAAAATTGCTATTTTTTCTTTATATCATTTTTGGCCTCACCGACAAAGGAAACCTATCTAGAATTACCTTAAAAGAACTAAAAGAGATGATGGCATCAAGTGATTCGGAGTTAAATCAACCTAGCTGTATAGATAGGTTGATTAATTTAGAATAAAAAAATCATGTAGCCTTTAATATTCAAAATCCAGTACTTAAATTGAACACAATTAATCCTGAATTATTCTCAACACTAAACCTGTTGGCACATTTCTTCGACAGAAAACAGCCCCAGCATATCCCCTCTCTCTACAAATTTCCTTAAGTTCATCATTTGAAAGAGAATCCACACCTTCTGATAAGAGCATGACACCTAAATTAATGTCTTTCTATAATAACATGTATGCAGCTATTCAAAAGAATTTGGAACCATAGTAGTGAGACTTCAGACCCAATGTACACAATCTTTTATATACAAACACCAACTAACGAAGAAAATTTATCTTATAGTTATTAGAAAATTTCCAATAACTATTAGATAACTCAAAATCATAACCCTTGGCAGTAATAAACAACTCAATCATACGAACCAAAAGGATGAAATATTTTGCTGGATACATAACAAGAAGCAAACATTGAAGCAGTAACAGGTCACAAAGTATGAAAGCAATGATCAATTAAACGAGGAAGTCGTCAATATTACCAATTATTCTCATTTCTGCAACTACCTTTCCTACTGTTTCGTCAAATTATTCTCTGAAGCAAGGATCCTGCCCTAAACTCTACCCTATGCATAGAACAAGACATATTTTCAAGCAGAAGAAGATATTCAACCAAAATTTGAATCCTATTTGGCAACGAGGGAAGCTCTAGTTGAGCGAAACCGCGATAGAGTAAGAATGAAAAGGGGAATCGAGAAGAGAGAGTGAGAACGATCACGATCCATTGAAGCTTACCTTTCTGCAAAGTTTTCACAACAACTAAGAATAGCTTCAACAAACACATGTTCAGGCACCTGTTAAAGGGAAAAAATCACAAATCTAAAATCAAATATAAACCCTAATAACTTTAAATAAAACCATGAGAATGAAGCTGAATTACTTAATCTTCTAAATTCTTTCACCAACACACTTGAATATATCATTACAAAGAGAAGGAGAATTCAATTGCTTACCTTCTTTAAAAGAGCACGACCACAAGAAGAAGGAAAAATAAAGAATATAGCACGACGTTGAAGAACAGAGCACGACAAGAAAGAAAGGTTGGAGTGAGACGGCAAGAAAGAGCAATTGCTTTGGTTTAGGTTTAGAAATACCCCATGTATTTATATATTTAGTTTTCGATTCTTTTTTCTCTCTCTTTCTATGAAAGCGTCTTGACTACTTAGTCTTTTCTTTTTTTACTAATTGAACTGAAATAACATTAAATTTTAGTTAATAAATTATTATTAAAAATTTTTCCATAAAGTTTGATTGACCGGATTCCCTTCTACTTTAATAATTTTGTTTAAAAAAATATGTCATAAAAATTAAACTCATTAAATTTACCAACAGTATGGCTAAATAGATTCATTCAAACTTCTAATAAAATCCACACTGCATAAGAAAATACATAGAAAATATTTTTTAATAAAATTTGATTGACTTGATTCCCTTCCACTTCTAATAAATTCATTAAAAATATAACATAGGAATTAAATTGATTAAATTTTCCAAAAAAAATTTGATTGACTAAATTTATCTAAACTTATAATAAATTAACACCTCATTAGAATATATATATATATATATATATATATATATATATATATATATATAAACGATTTAATAAAGTTTGATTGACTAGATTCCCTTCCACTCTTAATAAATTCATTAAAAAAAATTTAACATAAAACTTAAATTCATTAAATTTATCAGAAATTTTGGTTGACCAAATTCATTCAAACTTCTAATAAATTCACAGTTCACTAGAAAATATATCAAAAATGATTTTAATAATGTTTGATTGACCGGCTTTCCTTCAACTTTTAATTAATTCATTAAAAAAATATAATATAAAAATTAAATTCATAGAATTCACCAGAACATATTGGTTAACTAGATTTATTCAAACTTTTAATAGATTCACACTTCATCAAAAAATATATATAAAAAATGATTTTACATTGTAAATCATCTAAAACCCATTTTGTAAGAAAATATTTAATATATTGAACTAAACAAATTGATTACTCTTTTTGTATGAAATATTGAAAAAATAATTTTTTAATAAATATGATTGTAAATTTAATTAAATAAACTAGCTTGTTAACGTTAAATATTTTTAATTAATCTAATGAATTCAAATAAAATTTAAAAAATCAAATTTTCTTTATATATTTTAATATTAATAACACACATACATATATTAAAATGTATTCAAATATGTTTAAATATTTATTTGATATCAAATTTTTTGTGTACATAAATTCAAACATTCGCATGTGTACATGTTAAATTTTAACTTAAAATAACCCGTTAATTAAATAATTTAGAGATATATTCTTAATTATCTTAAATATGAAATATATTATATTAACTATATATGATAGTCGATATTTTTTTATGTTACACAAAAGTTACAGAAAAAAAAAAGAAAAGAACATATGAGATACATATGTGTATATTTCATAGTTGATTAATTAGGGGTATCAATTAAGAATTTTCAACCAATACCTATTATATAATAATTTGTGTTCGTTTCATCAAATAGGTCTACGTAAGTCATAATAATTTGTATCCATTAATTCAATGATTTAGAGATAGATTTCTATCAAAATTAAATATAAAATATAGTGATTATAGTAATTTTACATTATTATTTTGATTTTTAAAAAAAAATAAAAAATAAAACCTCTGTATATTTTTTTGATAACTAAATTATTTTTCCTAATTAAGTGATTCATAAATGTATTTTCATATTAATTAGTATTGTCTTCAATACATGGTAGAATGGTTATATTTAACTAAAGGTTATAATAATTAGATGCTCTTAAAACTACACTTTGTAATAATATAATATTTTTAATATATAAATAATATTTTTGATTTGTCATAAATATTTAAATTAAATTTTTTAATAATTGATAATTTATTTTAAAAATTTAATGAAATAAAATTTAAAAAAAAGGTAAAATATGAATTAAAAAAATTAAAATTTTAGAAAATTTTCTAAAACTACTATCTTTGAATAAAAATTCTAAAACCGTTTTCTTTTAGAATTGTTTATAAAATCCATTTTGTAGTTATTATATTTTGAAATCACTTTAATAATTTCATAATTATATGAAATTTACATTTTGTATATGAAAGATGAAAAGTAAAACAAGAATGTGAGAGGTTAAATAAGTTAAAACTTTGTTTTTATAAAAAGGAAACACTTCTTTCTTCCGGTGAACATGAATAAAACTTTTAAATATGCAAGAAACTTTAAAAAGAAGTGAAAGAACAAGCTCTAAACAATACCTAAGATTTTTTGAGTGATTTTTTTTTTTTTTCGTAAATTGATCATATCCTGATAGGTTCTTCAAAACCCTTCGAGTACCAGAGCATGTTTATAGAAACCTTTAAAATATATCATAATAAAAGCATAAAAAAAATAAACTAAGTCATAAAATGCTCAAAATATAATTCTTCAATATTTTGAGATAAAAAATAAGAGTAAAAAGAGAAAGCCACCACCAGATTGGTTGAGATGTCCTGGAGGTGAGGAGGTGGCACAAATTGAGGCTAAATAATGAGGTGGAGATGGGGACCAAGGAGGTTGTTGTGGCAATTGAGGTTGTTATTATAGAAGAGAAAAAGATATATGTTATGTGAGTGTTTGCATACCTTAAAGAACTGGTGCTAACTGTTTAGTGAGTCTTGCATCAAATCAAGTCTAACTTTCATGGATTGAGAAAAATTGTCCAAAGTAGCAAAGTAGTCTCAAAAGTTTCCATTATAGCAAGTGGTTTTATGGAGGACGTTGAACGTGTTGGACTTGAAGCTTGAAGAATGCTGATTGTGTCTCTCTTATGTGTTTTGGTTTTGATGAATGTATCTTTCGGTTTTCCATAGTTGAATGTAACTAGGATATAACTATGTATTGTGTGTTGAGTATAGGCATATATGTGTTGTATTCTTTGCTTAAGACCCCAGAGATATGTAAAACTAGTGTATAATTGATCATGTGAAGAATGTTTGATTTCCATTTGAGAAAAACAGTTTGAAAAACCTTGGAAATCCATTTTTCACTGATGTAATCGATTACAGGCTTGGTGTAATCGATTACATTGATCATTCTCTCTGGTGTAATCGATTACATGGTTGATGTAATCGATTACATGCTGAGAGCTCTCTGGTGTAATCGATTACATCCCCAGTGTAATCGATTACATGGTTTGAAATTCACCTTTTCTGGGTTTCCCTCTTCAATGTAATCGATTACATGCTCGTGGTAATCGATTACATGCCTGGAAAAATCAAATTGGAGGGTTCTAACGGCTAGTGTAATCGATTACATGCATTTGGGATCAATTACATGGACCGTTATAGCTCAGATTTGCACGTTTTCTCCCTCCAAATTGATTCTATAAGTATATCCTTGATGAAGCATATGAGATTGCTGAAAACCAAACTATTTGCAACTGCTCCTACACTTTCATATGCTCTAAACTTAGAGTTCATCAAGGTTTTCAAAGACAAAGGGAAACTTGATCCATATCCTTGTTGGGTGAATTTCATAGAGCTTGTTTGTGATCAGATTCTGCACTTAAGGTGTATTCTTTACTGATCTTTTGTATTTCCAATTTTGGGTTGTTGCTCTAGGAGAGAGGTCTCTCTAGATAGAGCACTGTATTTGAGAAGTGATTCTCAAAGTTTGATCTTGGAGGTGCCAAGGTCTAGGAAGTTCTGTTCTTCAGGTTGAAGAACAGTTTTGGGTGTTTTGATTTCTGTTTGTATTGCTTGTTGCAGAGTGAATGTAAAAGGATACGAAAGAAATCATTTGATAGTGGAAAGCCAATCGCAACAGTTGTTGGGTTGGGACTGGACGTAGGCGTTAACCAACAGATATACATCATTGTGCACTCATTCTCTTCCTTACTCTCTTTACAGTTTTCACTATATTGATATTGATTAAATTCTGCTCTGTTTTTGGGAAACTGTATTGATAATCAACTCATTAATTGGTTTAGAAATAGAATCAGTAATTGAACTTGTATTTGAATCTGTAATTGAAAGGTAATTGATAGGTAATCAAGATTAGCATTCTGTTGAATTAAAAGGAATTAGAAACACGCAAATTTGGGGTAAAGTTTAACAAGAATCTATTCACCCCCCCTCTAGATTCATACATAGGGACCAACAATTGGTATCAGAGCTACTTCTAGTAAGTTGCTCTAGAATTTGATCCATAATGGCAAGTAATCAATTACCATTTGCTGAAGGTGCCTCTATTAATAGACCTCCTCTGTTTTGTGGAGATAACTATCCATTCTGGAAAGTTAGAATGAAAATCTTTATGGAGTCTATAAATAGAAACATTTGGCAAGCTGTTGTAACTAAGTACAAAGTTCCAACATACATAGAAAGTGGGATTGAGGTTGAAAAACCATTTGAGAGTTGGGAACATGAAGAAATTAGGAGAGCTGAAAATGATGCTAAAGCTTTGAATATAATACATTCCGCATTAAACTCTGATGAATTTTTTAGAATTTCAGCTTGTACAACAGCAAAGGAAGCATGGGATCTCATCATGGTGACTCATGAAGGTACTCCTGAGGTGAGAAGAGCTAGAAAGAACACACTCATCCAAGAGTATGAAATGTTCAGAATGGCACAAGGTAAGTCTATCATGGACATGCAGAAACGATTCACACACATTGTGAATCACCTCAAAGGACTTGGTAAGGTCTTTGTTGAGGAAGAGGTAAACATAAAGGTGTTGAAGTCTCTAAGCAGAAAATGGCAACCAACAGTCACAACCATCACAGAATCAAAGGACTTGGCCTTAATGACAAGTGCTGAGTTGTTTGGTAAGCTGAGAGAATACGAGATGGATATGTCACGTATGGCTGATGAAGAGTCAAAGGACAAGAAAGCTAAGAGTTTGGCACTAAAAATGGAGGACACAGCTAGTGATAGTGATGCATCATCAAGTCAGGAAATGAATCTGAGCAAGAAATGAATCTCATGGTCAGAAAGTTCAAAAGGTTCATGAGGAAGAACAACAACAAAAAGAGATTCAACAATGCTAGAAAAGGTTCATCTTCGAAGGTCACATGCTATGAATGTGGCAAAGCTGGACACTATAGATCGGAGTGTCCAAACTTGAAGAAATCAAACAGCAGTGAGTCTAGAAGAGTGGAGCAAGAAGAAAAACCCAAGAAGGACCGGTATCGGAAGAAAAAGGCTTACATTGCTTGGGAAGAAAATGACTGCTCATCCTCTAGTGAAAGCGAAAATGAGGAAGCCAACTTATGTCTTATGGCTAAACCAGAATCGGATGATGAGGTAAGTGATTCTGACTCCTCTAAAAATGATAATGATTATGATGAACTATATACTGCTTTTTGTGAGTTATTTAAAGAAGCAGAAAAATTTGAGAAACTAAGTAAAGTTTTGAAAAACAGAGTTGCTGATTTAGAAAATGAAAATTCTGTTTTGAAAACCAATATTCAAGAATTGAAAGATCAAAATGATAAATTGAAATTGCCCTGTTCAAAGTGTAAATCTTTTACTGCCCCTTTGAAAAAGAATAACAAGAAGTTCTACACATTTAAACAAACCAGCAAGTATAGAAACTTCTCATGTAGTTATTGTATGCAATCTGGACATAATCATTATAACTGCATGATTAGAAAGAAAGGCTTAGATAATGGATTGTTTAAATGGATTAAGAAGGATAGTCATTACTCTAACATGAAAGGACCCAACAAGATTTGGGTACCAAAAACCAAATGATATCTTTCTTTGTGTAGGTGTGCTTGAGAGCCAAACACTCAACATGGTATTTGGATAGTGGCTGCTTAAGACATACGACGGGTGACAAGAGTAACTTTATCTCCTTCAAATCCAAAGAATCTGGTTCAGTAGTATATGGAGATAATAACAAAGGCAAAATTCTGGCTATTGGTGATGTTGGAGACAAATCCAACTCCGTGATTGAAGATGTACTGCTTGTAGAAGGTTTGAAGTTCAATCTTCTGAGTATTAGCCAATTGTGCGACAAAGGCTATCAAGTTTCATTCGACAGAGGCTGCTGCAAGATCAAGAACAGCGAATCGAATGAGGCATTGATGGTAGGTAAGAGAAGAGGTAACATCTATATACTTGAACTTGATCATTCATCATCATATCATGCATGTCTTACGTCTAATGATGATCTATCATGGCTTTGGCATAGACGTATAGCACATATTGATGTTCATCAACTTAATAAACTGTCATCTAAGAGCTTAGTAGAAGGACTACCTGAATTAAAGTTCAAAAGAGAAGGCCTATGTGATGCATGTCAGAAAGGCAAGCAATCTAAAAACTCTTTCAAATCTAAAAATGTTGTTTCAACTTCTAGACCGCTTGAATTGCTGCACATGGATCTCTTTGGTCCATCTAGAACTGCTAGTTTTGGTGGAAATCTATATGGATTAGTTGTTGTAGATGACTACTCTCGTTTTGCTTGGGTTGCTTTTATACCAAGTAAAGACACCACTTTTAAAGTTTTCAAAATACTTGCTGAAAAGATTCAAAACGAAAAAGATTTGAAAATCAAGTCCATTAGAAGTGATCATGGAGGGGAATTTGAAAATGAGTCTTTTGAAAAGTTTTGTTAAAAATATGGAATCGATCACAACTTTTCCGCTCCAAGAACTCCACAACAAAATGGGGTTGTTGAGAGGAAAAACAGATCTTTAGTAGAACTAGCAAGAACTATGTTGAATGAAAGTGATTTGCCTAAATATTTTTGGGCTGATGCGTTTCCATCGCATGCTATGTTCTAAATAGAATTGTGATTCGACCTATTTTAAAGAAAACCCCCTATGAACTCTATAAAGGCAAGAAACCCAATATCTCTCATTTTCGGGTATTTGGGTGTAAGTGTTTTGTTTTGAATAATAGCAAAGAGCCTATTGGTAAGTTTGATGCCAAGGCTGATGAGGGTGTGTTTATTGGGTATTCATCATCAAGTAAAGCATATAGAGTCTTTAATAAAAGGAGAATGTGCATAGAGGAATCTGTGCATGTTAAATTTGATGAAACTAACAATCCCCAAAAGGGAAGTGTGTTTGTTGATGATGATGAGCATGTAGGTGAAGAAAGCATAAGCAAAGAAGAACAGCAAGAACCACCAACTACTTCTCATGAGCTTCCTAAAGAATGGAGGAAACCAAGAGATTTATCTCTTGATAACATCATTGGTGACATCCATAAGGGAGTATCTACTAGATCTACTCATAACATGTTTTGTGATGATTATGCATTTGTGTCTCAATTTGAACCTTCTTGTGTTGATGATGCTATAAATGATGAATATTGGATGAATGCTATGCAAGAAGAATTGAATCAGTTTAAAAGGAATAACGTATGGGAGTTAGTACCTTTTAAAAGAGATATGAATGTGATTGGAACAAAATGGGTGTTTAAAAATAAGTTAGATGAGAATGGAGTTGTGGTTAGGAATAAGGCTAGACTAGTAGCTAAGGGATATAATCAACAAGAAGGAATAGATTTTGGTGAAACATATGCCCCTGTTGCTAGACTAGAAGCTGTTAGAGTTTTACTTGCTTTTGCCTGCATACATGATTTCAAGTTGTTTCAAATGGATGTTAAAAGTGCTTTCTTGAATGGCTATATAAATGAAGAAGTTTTTGTTTCACAACCTCCTGGATTCACTGATTTCAGATTTCCTGAACATGTGTACAAACTCAAAAAGGCCCTATATGGTCTTAAACAAGCCCCTAGACAATGGTATGAAAGGCTAAGTAAATTTCTTCTGTCAAAAGGGTTATGTAGAGGTAATGTTGACAAAACTCTTTTCATAAGGAGGAAGTCAAACTGTATTTTGTTGGTTCAAGTTTATGTTGATGATATTATTTTTGGATCAACTAATAAATCTCTGTGTGAAGAGTTTGTGAATAGCATGCAAGGGGAGTTTGACATGTCTATGATGGGAGAACTCAAATTCTTCCTAGGATTGCAAGTCAAACAACTGAAAGATGGAATCTTCATACATCAAGCAAAGTACACTAAGGAATTGCTGAAGAAATTCGACATGGAGAGTTGTAAGATCTCAAACATTCCTATGTCAACTAATCTCTACTTGGATAATGATGCAGCTGGACAAAGTGTAGACCAATCAAGATATAGAGGGATCATTGGATCACTCTTGTATCTCACAGCAAGTAGGCCAGACATCATGTTCAGTGTGTGTGTTTGTGCAAGATTCCAATCTGCACCAAAGGAGTCACACATGGCAGCTGTGAAGAAAATCTTGAAGTATCTCAAAGGAACTACGAACTGTGGTTTGTGGTATCCAAAAGGTACGTATCCCACATTGGTTGGTTTTAGTGATGCTGACTTTGCTGGTTGTAAAACTGATAGGAAAAGTACTAGTGGAGTATGTCATTTGTTTGGAGGAAGCTTGGTCTCATGGTATAGCAAGAAGCAAGCCTGTGTAGCTCTTTCAACTGCAGAGGCAGAGTATGTAGCTGCAGGTAGCTGTTGTGCTCAGACCATTTGGCTGAAGCAACAACTGGAGGATTTTGGACTTAAGCTTGATCATATTCCAACAAGTGTGACAACACAAGTGCCATCAGTATCACGAAGAATCCGATTTTACACTCAAGGACAAAGCACATCGAGGTGCGTCATCACTTCATTAGAGATCATGTTGAGAAAGGAGATTGTGAGGTGGAATTCATTGACACAGAAAATCAACTCGCGGATATCTTCACAAAACCTCTGCCCAAGGAGAGGTTCTTCAAACTTAGAACCAATCTTGGTATTCTAAGTGAAGAACTGATGCAATCCTCAAGGAGAATAGCATATAAGTTGCGGATCTTCATGCTTCAATGGAGGCTTGGACAAATGAAGAAGAAGCTCAAGGCCTCAAGGAGAAAAAGAAATAGAAAACGGAAGGAGTTTAGAGATGGAAGCGCCATGGCAAGTGCCAATAAGCTAGAGGTGGAACCGCCACAATGGACAAGGAAGCCATTGATGAGATTCAAGGTTCTTCACAAGAACACAAGAGAGAATACTCTCAAAGAATAAGCACTTAGCTTAATTCAATATTCAGAAATTTTATCAAAAGTGTTTGAATTACAAAAGAAATCCTATTTATACTACTAAGGTGTGGTGCTTAGCTTGCTAAGGAAGGAACTAATGTCCACCCTTGGATTAGATTCTAATCTAATGGCTATGAAGGGAAGCTTGTGGTGGAAGCTTGATTAGCTTGGAGGACAAGGATCAATCCTCCACCCTTGGATGTAGATCCTCATCCAACGGTTATGGCATCAAGCTTGCACTCCAAGCTTCTAAGCTTAGCCCTTGGATTAGTATCCTCATCTAATGGTCATGGTACCAAGCTTGCACTCCAAGCTTCTAAGCTTAACCCTTGGATTAGAATCCTATCTAAGGGTCACTAATTATTTGTTTGTTACAAGTTTAGGCTCAAATTAAATCCTTAAAACAATTACATAATTGAAAGAAAACTACTTATAAGCCTAAACATTAAAACATTTCGCTGAAAATTCCTGGAAGCATTCCAACGCTAACTTCAAGCTCATTTTCCAACTAGTTGCAGTTCGAACTGGGTTTTGGTGTCTTCATAGCTTTTGTAGCCCTTGAAGTCTTCTTTAATTTGACACCAAGAACGCCTCCATTGGACTTGTGCAACTCGAGTTATGATCGAAATACTGAAATAGGTCAGATGCAAAAATCAGCAGCGAATTTTATTAGAAGCCCAAAATTGAAAAGTAAGATTGGAGAGTTTGGTTGGGCTTTTGGAGATGGTCCTCCATCAAACCCTCCTTCTTATGGTCAACTTGTCCCCAAGTTGACTTGAGCTCCACCTACAATAAAATTCCACCCGGATCAAAGATTAAACAAGGTTCCTCAAATTGGTTATTATATGATGCAACATAGAGGTAAATTTGTTTCTTAAAGTGATTGCATAGTTGTAAAAGTAAATAAGACTTCCTATTCAAACACTCTTTAAATTTGCTAGATTTACCTAAGTTATTTATTTGCCAATCATATAACAACATGATAATTCGTTTGCTAATATCAACATCACAATCTAATGAAGTAAAAGTAGAACTTAGTTGATCTTTCATAGCATAACCAAAGCTCTTTGGAGTTTCAACTTCAAGTTGTGTAGATACTAGCACTTCCTCAAGTGTGGACATGTCAAGATTGGAACTCTTAGTTAAGATTCTTCTTCTAGGTGTAGAAATTTGCAATGTACCCTCCTTCTTAAACTCTTCCATCAACCTAGAAGGACATTCAACACGATTAAGATAAAAATCATTAGGTACAATTAAGAATTCCAAATTGCCAAATTCAAGAATTGTCCAAGGTCTAATTCCATAATACTCAAGGTTATAACATGCAAAATCCTTTTTATTAGAAGTAAAAGGAATAGTAAGTGGTAAGGAATTTTTCTCAAAGGGAAGTTCAAACTTTATAGGTATTTCCTTTTCTTCACAATGTTTGTTCCAAGGCTCTATTATGAACAAATCTTCACAAGGCACCAAAACAAAAGGTTGTTTGTAAAGATGGTCACAAACAACTTCACAATGGTCTTCAAGTGCCTTTATTTCTACATCTTCACACAAGAGGTTGTCAATTTCCTCTTGGTAGTCATCCTTTGGAACCATACCTACAATATTCTCCAAATAAGAATTAAAACAATCAAATGAAGGGTTAGTATAAGCAAGTAAAATATCACTTTTCTCCTTCATTTGTTTTTCCATTAACTCCAATTCTTTAATTTCTTTTGCTTTCAATTCTTTTTCTCTCAATTCCTCTATCATTCTTTCTTTTTCTCTTCTCCAATACTTGTCATAATTCTTTTCATTTTCTTCTAACAACCTTCTTTCTTTTCTTTCCCTTCTCTCATGCTTTTCTCTCAAGGTTTTCTCCTTCCTCCCATGATGTTCACTACTCTTAGGTATAGATTGGCTCCCTCTACTATCACTCCCTCGGTGGCTAGAATTTCCAGCACCTCTAAGTCCATGTTTTGGTTGGTTTCCACTTGTATCTTCAAGAATTTTCTTCTCTAGTTCCTTCCTAATCTTTCTCTCTTCCTTAGCTCTCCTTTCTAGGTCAAACCTCTCCTCTAAACTAGTTTGCCACATACTTTTCATTAAATCTAGCATTCTCTTAGTTTTAGGTGAAAGATCATTTCCTACACTAGGGGAACTATCCATAGCTGCACAAGAAAGATTAGTACACAAAATATAGAAGAAATTTGAGATCCTCTCCACTCACTAAGTGTATACACTCAAGTCACTCGTATTTCACACTTCAAGACTTTTTCTCTAATGTTCTCTCTTGTCTTTTTCCACTCAACCTCTCTTAATACTCTTGTTCAAACCTCTAATCAATCATTCAAGGTTCAAGTATCCAAAGTGAAAGAGGAACGGTTCTAGAGTCAAGCTTAGGAATTCCAAGAAATACAAACTCAAGACAAAACTTAGGAGTCCGAAAATGACAAGCAATAAAAGGTACTCAATGAACAAAATTTTGGCTACTCAAATATAAGAAGTTTATATGTGACAAAGACACTAAACTACTGCAGTTTGGACAGCCACAAATAATGCTCAAAAACTGGAAAATTATGGCAACACCGAAGACAAAATTTCAAGCCAATTTAATAGCAATTTGAAACCGGATTTTTAGGCAAGTTTCAAGTGAATTTTTTGTGAAGTGATTTTAAATGTTAGGTGCAGTTTTTCCACCACTGTACAGGCAAGTAATATGCTCAAAATACAGGGGAAAAAATAGAGTTTCAAGTTACCAAGCACATCACACACCACAAGTTCAAGAATCTAGGCTACTAGCAATCTAAACTCAAGTTTTGGTGATAATGCTTAGTCCTAAGTGTCTCTAGTGTTCTAAGTCCTTTGAACCACTAATTTAGGGAGTGTTTAGAGGTTCAATTTGTCAAGTTACTCCACTGCACAATTAGGCTTTAATTCACTAAAATCACTTTTCATTTGTTCTTTTTCTAGTCACTTGAATTTTCACTAGAATTTCACTTTTCTTGTTTTCTCTTCTCTTTAATTTTTCTTGTGATTCTTTTTCTTGTAATCTTTCTTTTGATTTTCTTTTTCCTTGACTTTTTATACTTCTTTTCTTGACTTTCTTTTGCTGGACCAAATTTAGAAAAACCTAAGACTAAGGCAAAATTAAGTCTAAAATTACTAGTAAGCTAGATTAAGCATGGTGAAAGCTACTTGAACTTGTAATGCACAATTCTTAGCACTTAAAACATGTGAACAGCACCTTAAACACATTCAAATCATGGATTCACAGATTGACATGGATTTGGCACGGTTCATATGAAGCAAAAGCAAGAACACATGTGCAAATTACTAGAACAAGCTTAGAAGGAAAATTAAACGGTGAAAACACAAGGAATTGATAGGAATTTTAGATCTAGGAATTTTTTTAACATGAAAACTCAAATTCAAGATGAAGACAACTCAAGGAACATGTAAAGAACTCAAGCAAGTTCATACAACACGAAACTACACAAGAAATTGAAGAGAAAAAACGAAAATTCAAGGTAAGGAAATTTCAAACCGGATAGGATGCTCCAATTGAAGTAGAACAAGCTCTAGATACCAAATTTGATGTGGTATCAAGAGAAACAAGCTCTGATTACCAAATTTGATGCAATCCTCAAGGAGAATAGCATATAAGTTGCGGATCTTCATGCTTCAATGGAGGCTTGGACAAATGAAGAAGAAGCTCAAGGCCTCAAGGAGAAAAAGAAATAGAAAACGGAAGGAGTTTAGATATGGAAGCGCCATGGCAAGTGCCAATAAGCTAGAGGTGGAACCGCCACAATGGACAAGGAAGCCATTGATGAGATTCAAGGTTCTTCACAAGAACACAAGAGAGAATACTCTCAAAGAATAAGCACTTAGCTTAATTCAATATTCAGAAATTTTATCAAAAGTGTTTGAATTACAAAAGAAATCCTATTTATACTACTAAGGTGTGGTGCTTAGCTTGCTAAGGAAGGAACTAATGTCCACCCTTGGATTAGATTCTAATCTAATGGCTATGAAGGGAAGCTTGTGGTGGAAGCTTGATTAGCTTGGAGGACAAGGATCAATCCTCCACCCTTGGATGTAGATCCTCATCCAACGGTTATGGCATCAAGCTTGCACTCCAAGCTTCTAAGCTTAGCCCTTGGATTAGTATCCTCATCTAATGGTCATGGTACCAAGCTTGCACTCCAAGCTTCTAAGCTTAACCCTTGGATTAGAATCCTATCTAAGGGTCACTAATTATTTGTTTGTTACAAGTTTAGGCTCAAATTAAATCCTTAAAACAATTACATAATTGAAAGAAAACTACTTATAAGCCTAAACATTAAAACATTTCGCTGAAAATTCCTGGAAGCATTCCAACGCTAACTTCAAGCTCATTTTCCAACTAGTTGCAGTTCGAACTGGGTTTTGGTGTCTTCATAGCTTTTGTAGCCCTTGAAGTCTTCTTTAATTTGACACCAAGAACGCCTCCATTGGACTTGTGCAGCTCGAGTTATGATCGAAATACTGAAACAGGTCAGATGCAAAAATCAGCAGCGAATTTTATTAGAAGCCCAAAATTGAAAAGTAAGATTGGAGAGTTTGGTTGGGCTTTTGGAGATGGTCCTCCATCAAGAACATCTCACATAAAGTGTTGTAAGTATGTTAGGTTAATCATTCATTTGTGCTTAAACTTGATATGAATTCATTGCATAACATGATCTTGACCTTTTATATGATGAATCAAATGTTTTTCAATCATTCTATATGTGAAAATCTTTAACATTGCAGTTCATAGCCTTATTTCAACTTGTTTTTGATTTTCTATAGGATGTAATCGATTACAGCATGCATGTAATCGATTACAATAGGTTTTGGTTCTGATGTAATCGATTACAACAACAATGTAATCGATTACATGTGTGAGAGGTTCTGATGTAATCGATTACAGGCCCAATGTAATCGATTACAGGGTGTTTTGGTTCTGATGTAATCGATTACATCACGAATGTAATCGATTACATGCGCTCTGGAATTGTTTTTTCAGAGCTTTGTTCTTCGTTTCTGGGCTTTGTATTCCATATTTTGGAAGCCCATTTGCACACATTCATTGAACCTAGTCTCTTGTGATCTTTATTAGTGCTGAGTTAGGGTTTTTCCTTCACACTCACATTCTCTTCTAAACCCTAAATCTCTCACGGCCTCCATTCTCTCTATCCCACACTCATCTTCAACCTTCAAACCATGGACGGACAAGGAAGCAGCAAAAGGATGAAAGCTAGGGCTAACCGTGATATTCAAGAAGAAAGACGTACTAAGAAGAGACAAGAAACCTCCTCCAAAAGGAAGGCTTCTGAAGAATTCGTGCGTCACAACCCTTGGTTCACCTCGAAGGAACAAGAAACTCGTTTCTTCACTGATTTTGCAAACCGGGAACTCGTACCCCCAAAGATTGTTAACTTCAGATGGTTAGACAGTGAAGGGTTTACCTTTCAATCCATGCTCCGAGATCAGAACTTGGAGAAATTCGTTGGGCTAAGGGGTCACATTTACCCTGATTTGGTAAGAGTATTCTATTCTAATTTGAAATATCACCCTGGAAGGATTTTATCTGAAGTTAAAGGAGTGAGTATTGTTCTGACTCACGATTTGTTTTTCGAACTGGGTGGAATAACGAATGAGGGGATAGTCCCTACTTTGGAAAATCTGGCTGAGGAAGGATTTGAACTTCAAAAGGATGCTTTTTACATGAGCATGTTGAGGAATCCTGAGTCTTGGGAAGCTGATATGACTGCAAGGAAAGAAAGAGGTATGAGGAAGACCTTTGGCATAGGTGGTCTCAACACTGACGACCGTCTTCTTCATTATACTATTTGCTGGGTATTGGCTGCTAGAGGTACAAATCATGCTCAACTTATGGAAGAAGATATGCTCTTGATGGCTGCCCTGAAGAATGGAATTCAGATTGATTGGGGTCAAGTTATCATGGACAACATGACCAAGGTAAGGAAATTCCATGACTTTAAGTGCCCTTATGGTCTGTTCATCTCACGTGTTCTTGAGAGATGTCAAGTGGATGTCTCCAATGAGCACAGAGAATTGGCAAGGGATATCCATGTGCTTGGTGACATGATGCTGAAAAAGATGAGATTGACCAAGACATCTGAGGGCTGGGTATCTAGAGAGGAAATACAACAACAACAGCAACAAGACCAACCACAACAACAAGAACAACCACAACATCCTCCTTCTGATGATGATGGAGATTCAGCGGCTGGGGAGTACACCCCTAAGTCTCGTTTTGAGTCCATTGTTCTAGATAGGTTGGAAGAGATGGACAAGCGCCAAGAGGATCTAGGAAAGCAAATCAAAGACTTGGAAAGGAATCAAAATTTGCACTTCCTTGACATGAGGTCTTTGATGGAAACCATCATGGAGCGCCTCAACCAAGATGATGATGATGGCGATGATCAGTGACTCCTCTGCTGTATCTCTCTTTTTGGTTTGATATACCAAATAGGGGGAGAATAGTTAGGATATCCTAGATAGGGGGAGTTAAGAATTGAGTTGAGAGTAGCTTTGATAGGTTGTTTTAGCTAATATTGTTTAGGAGATCTTATGTTTTGAAGTTTTTACTGTTTTATTGATTTCTGAACTATGTTAAGTGTTTGCTTTTGATATTAAATAAAATTTGGTTTGTTTTATGATTCATTGGTCTTGATCTATATTTGTATTTGAATCATGTCATACATACTTGAATGAATGGTTGATTATTAGTGCATATGCATATTGTATTTTCTGGAAAATTCTAACATATGCAGGTATGTCAAAGAACAACACATATCCTAAAACTCTAGGAAAACCTCTTATGTGATTTGGTACATCAAAACCAAAAAGGGGGAGATTGTTGGACTTGAAGCTTGAAGAATGCTGATTGTGTCTCTCTTATGTGTTTTGGTTTTGATGAATGTATCTTTCGGTTTTCCATAGTTGAATGTAACTAGGATATAACTATGTATTGTGTGTTGAGTATAGGCATATATGTGTTGTATTCTTTGCTTAAGACCCCAGAGATATGTAAAACTAGTGTATAATTGATCATGTGAAGAATGTTTGATTTCCATTTGAGAAAAACAGTTTGAAAAACCTTGGAAATCCATTTTTCACTGATGTAATCGATTACGAGCTTGGTGTAATCGATTACATTGATCATTCTCTCGGTGTAATCGATTACATGGTTGATGTAATCGATTACATGCTGAGAGCTCTCTGGTGTAATCGATTACATCCCTGTAATCGATTACATGGTTTGAAATTCACCTTTTCTGGGTTTCCCTCTTCAATGTAATCGATTACATGCTCGTGGTAATCGATTACATGCCTGGAAAAATCAAATTGGAGGGTTCTAACGGCTAGTGTAATCGATTACATGCATTTGGGATCAATTACATGGACCGTTATAGCTTAGATTTGCACGTTTTCTCCCTCCAAATTGATTCTATAAGTATATCCTTGATGAAGCATATGAGATTGCTGAAAACCAAACTATTTGCAACTGCTCCTACACTTTCATATGCTCTAAACTTAGAGTTCATCAAGGTTTTCAAAGACAAGGGGAAACTTGATCCATATCCTTGTTGGGTGAATTTCATAGAGCTTGTTTGTGATCAGATTCTGCACTTAAGGTGTATTCTTTACTGATCTTTTGTATTTCCAATTTTGGGTTGTTGCTCTAGGAGAGAGGTCTCTCTAGATAGAGCACTGTATTTGAGAAGTGATTCTCAAAGTTTGATCTTGGAGGTGCCAAGGTCTGGGAAGTTCTGTTCTTCAGGTTGAAGAACAGTTTTGGGTGTTTTGATTTCTGTTTGTATTGCTTGTTGCAGAGTGAATGTAAAAGGATACGAAAGAAATCATTTGATAGTGGAAAGCCAATCGCAACAGTTGTTGGGTTGGGACTGGACGTAGGCAGTTGGCCGAACCAGTATACATCGCTGTGCACTCATTCTCTTCCTTACTCTCTTTACAGTTTTCACTATATTGATATTGATTATATTCTGCTCTGTTTTTGGGAAACTGTATTGATAATCAACTCATTAATTGGTTTAGAAATAGAATCAGTAATTGAACTTGTATTTGAATCTGTAATTGAAAGGTAATTGATAGGTAATCAAGATTAGCATTCTGTTGAATTAAAAGGAATTAGAAACACGCAAATTTGGGGTAAAGTTTAACAAGAATCTATTCACCCCCCCTCTAGATTCATACATAGGGACCAACAGAACGCTCTTCCGAAGATTGAGAATGAAGCTTTGGTATGAGTTTTGGTTATGGTTGTGGTTCAAGCAGTGGCATTAGCAAAAGAGGTTGAGGGTGTAAATCATATACCTTGATGTTCCTAAGCCCAGATCAACAAAAAGATATTTGTTAAGCATTTCTTCCTCTATGTAGAGTCTCTAAAGATTTATTTTGATCAATTGTTTCATCCTTGTGTCCATCCCTCTTTATTTTTTATGCAAGCCCAAGGATGCTAGGGTGAATAATGGTTTTTTTTCTAAGGGTTTAGGTATAGTGATGGTGTCATTTTCAAACACAATGGTGGTTTAATTTTCTCATGGTTCAGTTATGATGCGGATTTGATGAACGGAGGAGGTGGTAGAACAAATGGAGTCCATTGAACCTTAGATTGGTCGAGGGTATTTGGATAATTTCTTGGATGATAGTTTTAGCTTATGTTTGTGATTATTTTAAGGTTTAATGTCTGAATTTCTTTTTCATTGGGTGTGTTTGTGTGGGTGGTCTAGCAATGGATGGTTGTTGTTGGTCTTGTGTGGATTGTGTTTAAGTTGACGGTTGTGTTTAGATGGAAGGTTGTGTTTTTGGTTTCTTTTTGGGTTTTTTATTCGAGGGGAAAAGAAAATGATGAATGTATAAGAGTAGTGGACGGTGCATGTACCTTGGGTGAAAAAAGGTTCCTCTAGATGACTCATTTTCACCTTATTTAAGATTTGAGGATATTGTGCCCTTCTTTCTTTGACTCACTCTATACGAACAACCTCAGAGGCTTAGTTCTCTTGGGCTTGTTTGCTAAAGTCCCCTTTCTGAAGATGAGCTTTGCCAAACGCACTAATGATTTTATGTCACCTTTAAAATATTCTGCTATTGGAACTATTTGTCCTTCTAGAGGTTCCATAGGAATAAGCTCATGTAGCACCTCTATTTTGGTAATAATGTGTTTACTAAAGGCATCATTTCCACACCAACTTCGCCACTCAACTATATCAACGTCTTACTTGCTGCTTTTGGATATGTGTCAAAAAATCAATGGAAATTTTGTTAATTAAGGCAATATGACAAATATTTCGACAAGTCTCTCTTGTCTTCACGCTCTTTAGGAGATTGTCTAGAACAAGTTGACAAAGGTTAAAAGAGTATTTGTCATTATGTTGTATATGGAAAATATTTGAAACTATGAGATGTTAGTCTTGAAACTAACCTTGTGTAGAATCCCTTTGTTAAGGAATTCTTTTTATATCTTAACTTCCTCAAAAAAACAACCAGACGAGTTCTTTGGAACATTCTAATCCACCATAGCAACAAGAATAATGTCATTGAAGATATCTTTGTCCCTACTATCACAGCATACTACACCTTTAAGTTCACCAAAGTTGTAAATCCAATTGAGGTAGGTTAATTAAGTAACCGCCGTCCAGAAGTTTGATTTTAATGCTTACCCTTTCGGCCATATTCACTTTTACCTCTATAGCTTCTCTTATTCTCTTATGCGTTTTCCCATTTCCCTCATTTTCGCCAATTTCCTTTGTTCCCTTCCCCTTTTACCCTCCTCACTTTCCTGCCATCATAGTTCCCTCCTTCTACCGTTGGCGTTGGCTGTTCTCTCACCATCGTGAACCCTATTCACTTTCAGTCTCTTACATTTTTGCTAGTGGTGCATAGAAATACCAGGGCTTTGAGAAACACTTCAACGAATAATTGCGAGAAAAGCTCAGTCAGTGTACCCCCAAAACCTAGTGTTGGTGTTTGTTTGGTAGCAGTAGTAGCTTCTTCAACAAAACCCTACTAAAAACCTACATCTACATTCAATTTGCCAACTCACTACCATATTCAAAATCGCTTGAGCTTAACCATTACATATTGCACCTCAAACACTACACATTTTTTCAATGTGTTGAAGTAGCGAAAATTCCTCTTGGAGAAAGGCAAGGTGATAAGAGTGAGTCTCGTTATTGCGGAGTCGAGACAGAATTCAACGATGACATGCACGTATCCTCAATTTCAACCTTTGTTTTGGTGGCTACGATTTAGTTGTTATTCTTCTGGTTTGCTTGCATCCTTCACTCTTTTTTTTTAATTCTTTGTGTTATTTGTCCTTCGCGTTGATAACTGAAGGTTATGGTGTTTGTGAAATGTTATCTGATATTTGACCAGCACATATGAGTGAAGTGAAGTTATAACTAAAGGTTTATGGTTCTATTGCACAATTATTTCACTAGAGATATTGCATGTTCATTGCTTCTATTCCTCTCATGCTTGAAGGTTTACTGAGTTTGGAGGTGCTGTCCCTCATCGACCTGTTGAAGACTAGGCATTTTCATTTGCAAGATTTATAAAAAATGGGGATCATTTGTAAATTATTAAATGGTAACTTCATTATTTTTTTATTTTGATGTCTTTGTTTACCCCTTTTGAATATTCAACTAAACCCCTTTATTTTGTTCCTTTCAATATCACGGGGAACGAAATTTGGTCGAACCGTGGGTAGTCTTTTTATTGCTACAAGCTATGATTATGATGCACCACTTGATGAATATGGTAAGCGCAATGGAAACCATTTACCTGAAATGACAAATAAGTATTGATATTATAATATATTTTCCCACTTACTTTGTAGGACCTGTAGGGAAAAAATCTGAAAATATAATCTATGAAACCTCCTTTGTTTCTTAATATTGCGAGGTGTAGAAAATTAGAACATTGTTGTTGTTTTTCTCCATTAATTTAACAAAAAATCCAAAACAGTTTTCTATATTGTGAATCCAGTGAATAATGAACATTGTCAGAACACTTCTATGTATTGCATCTTGTTGATGTGTGGCAATGAACATTGTCAGTACATTTCAGATTATATTAATGGGTATAATTTTATGTTGGACAGGGGGACTACATTGGGCATTAAAGCATAATTATATTTCAAGTAAAGATATTTGTTGAAAAAAAGTTGAAAGGTAGCCTTAAAATGGGAAAGCATTATAAATTTGAAGATATAAGGGATTATAAATTCAGTATGATAGTTGAAAATAATTTATCCACAAAAATAGAGTGATGCAGCGGCTATTTATTGTTATATATATTAGGTGAATCAAAAGCCAAGAAAAGTACTCGGTTTCACTCTGCATTATAATTTAACATGTATTTACGTGTCCTAGTATGTCTTACCAAACAATTGAATATTATTACTGATACTTTTGTTCTAGAAGAGCTACTGAAACTGATAATTTGATGCTTTATATTTATGGGTTTTTTTTTCTTTTGAAATAAGGTATGCTTATGTTGTCGCATATGCTTTGCATGGTGTGAGGCACATTCTGCAGAAAGACTTATGTTAGTTTTGTATTTTAAACTTGTGCTTGTGTCAATTTTTTTTTTCCACTGCCCAGTTACTGTCAGTGAGGTTGAAGCTTATTTAAGAATTATAGATTGCCTTCAATTACACTGTCAAAGGATGGGGAAAGAAAAAAGCAAGCATGCTTTAACAGTGGCTATTACTCCAAACTTTTAAAAGTAGACATGATGATTCTTTTTCTACACACCACCACCTGAGGGAGATTCAAGAATCTTCAGCTGTCAAAATTCAAACAGCATTTAGAGGTCACCTAGTGAGTTTTGCCCAATCTCTCTCATTTCTTAATTACATATATGATAAGTAAAATAAGATTAAAAAATTAACTAACATGATTGAATATACAGAGTGATAGTTAATATGTCTTATTGTCCAGATTGACACTGTATAAAACACTAACTTTGTTTATACAGTATTTTTAATGTTATAGACTGCTGCAAGCTATCACGCCATAGTTATAGCTCTATCATTGATGGATGCATATTCTCCGAGTGTGTAACATGAACAAACTACACTAAAGATGCTTCAAGAAAAGCTTGGACCAGAAGATCTCCGTACACAGGTTATTTTTCTTTTCGGATGGTATTACTAGTATATGCCAAAAGAATCTACAGTTTGATACTAATCTTGGATTGAACTCTATATTGGAAAAATATGGGGGTTGATAGATGGTATTGGCTAATGTTACAATTTTTAAGAAAGTTTTTCTTTTATTTCCCAATGCAGGATGCTTCTGCATGGCTTGAATACTTTGAATCAAAAGCCATAGAGCAGCAAGAAGTAGCTAAAAATGGAACTCCAAAGCCTAATGCATCCATTGCAAGTAAAGGTAATAACTTGAATAATGTCATAACTTGTGAAAGCCACAGAAGGCTTCTAGAAGTAAAAGTGAGAAGAGGTATCTAGTCTTGTGAAAAAGTGTAGGGTTAAACCAAGAAAGAACTTAAAGGAAATTGTTAAAAGGGATCTCTACATTTTGGTATTGATAGTTCCTTGTCATTTTGATGCAGCACCTGAAGTAGTTGGAAAGCCTGGGGATAACTCATTGGCAAGGCTTAAAGTGTTGTATACTCAAACAAAAGATCTTTCAGAAAATGAAGCAAGGTATGTTTAATATCTCTGTTGCTCTGAAGCAATTAATGTGAACTCCATTTTATTTTATTTTTACTCTGAAAATCATTAGGCCATGGATTTTGGCATTAGAGTAACTTTGGAATTCTCAATATTAATTTTGGTTGTAGTATTTTCAACGTACTGATGAGCCAAACACACTGCCTACGGTTCCACAAGGGCAAACACGAAGAAGAATAAGTTTGTACTTGAAAACATTATCTCTTTTGTACTTCTACTCGTACATTTATAATTCATCCGTAGTATAAATACAATCAACAGATCTGATTCTTTAGTATATTGCTATGTGATATTTCCTTCTTATCTGTGTTATATGTATTAGCCAGAAGCACAAAGTATGGTTGACCAACATTGCAGAACAAAAGCAAGTATCTAAAGCATAGTTTTGCATTTCCTGGCAAGGAAAGTAAGAGCAAATAAAATGTGATAAGATAATAAATGAAATTATTATTTACTAACCTGTGTAGATTTGTTTTAAAAGACAATTTTGTAAACTAAAATGTGATAAGAGAATAAAAATGTTTCGGTATAACCTGTCCATTTTATTCTCTTGTTTCCTTCACCTTTTATTGCAAGTTAATCTTTAGAAATTACTTTTATGTCATTTATTTTGTATAAATATTTTTAGCATGACAATGGGAATGTACACACGTCAGAAACAAAAAAAAATTGTTTCTAAACGACTTTTTACGTCGATTCTTTTACAACTGACATAGAAAATCCTCTTTATTTTTTTTGGCCCAAATATAACTAAGGTATAAAATATAATTTTGATGTCGATTCAATAACCGATATAAAAGTTTCAACATATTTATGTCAAATATGTCGATAACCAATGTCAAAAGTATTTTCAGGCTAATACATGCAAGATACTCTAGGTCAAACACATTCTAAATGTATATGGTGAGAGCAATCCTTTATTCGAGGAAGATGGTGTGAGTGGACATCATTCGGAGTTGATTAGATGAAAGACTAGTCACTTGATGTCTCCTTTGTTTATTGTCACAATGAAAGCTTGAGGTTTCTCGATTTAAATTAACTTTACTTCAAAATTCATCTAATTCATTCACATAATATATATTTATTTTTTTCTTTTCACATTTTTATGATTGGTTGTCAGGATGGTTCATTTATATCAAATATAATATTTATTTCTCTCTTTTCACATTTTTATGATTGGTTGTCGGGATGGTGTATATTACAGTTATCTATCAAATATTTTTGGTATTAAAATTTTAAACTTCTTTCATAACAGACATGCAAAAGACCCTTTCTTCAAGACATGCCACATGTCCTGCCTTTTCACCATCCTCTACTATCTCAGAAACCAATAATCATATTTATTTTATTACAAAACACTCCTTTCATAACTTATGGCTAGATTACATTTATATTAAGTAAGGAATTTAGTAAATATATCAACAACCAGATTTGTAATGTTAATAAATTTTATATCAATGTTTCTTTTATAACATAATATTTATTTTCAATATTTTTTTCTAGAAAATGTAAAAAATAGAATAGGTTCATCCTTTGGTTTTGTTTGACCCAACCCTATTCACAGCGTTAATGAAGGTGAAGTAGAACCCACGAATTAATCAGATTGGAATCAATAATTTTTCTCTTTAAGAAATTGCATAAACCCAAAAATCAAATTGTATTCGAAACAACAACGAACAATCTATGCACATTACACCGGTTTATAATTAAACATATAAAATATAATTTTCAAAATGTAGAATTAATTTTTTAAAAATTAAAAAATTAAAAAACAATCATTATTATATATTATTAATAGTGCAAATAATGTTTGTACTGTTAATAAATCATAAATAACATATTTAAGAGTTAGATTTTATTTAATTATCAAAAATATAGTATATTATATAATTTATAATTGCTTGGTTGCGTAAAAAATTTAAACCAACGAAATCGTGGTCGGAAAACTAAATCAGTCAATGAATCAGTTAAGATATTAGTTTAAGGTTCAGTGGTTTGCTAGAAGTTGTGGTCTGGTATCAATAAAATAATGATAAGAATTATATATATATATATATATATATATATATATATAATATCAAATAAAATATAATATTATAATCTTAGATCTCTAAAATAAAAATAATATTATTTGATGCATAAAAAAAATCTAAACTAAGATTAGTATTTTATACGGTAAAAAAATTAATAATCATTGCTAAAATAATTTAACACAATGAATAATTTTTATTAAATATGAATTTTTATTTATTTTAGAATAATTAAATTAAATCTATTTTAAAAAAATATTTTTATAATAGAACCAATTCAAACTAGTTTTATACTAATTTTGACTGGTTTTATCGATTTTATCTCGATTCATCAATTTTCAATTCAACTGCAAGTCAGTTTTATAGGTTAACTTATTGGACCATCTGGTTTGGTCCAATTATTCATAACACTGCACAATACATAATAGTTAAACATAAAAAATAAATAAGAAATATTTAATGAGAACTTATGAATTGAGAAAGTATCCAGAACTATTCATAAAATAGTATTGATAAAATAAGGTTATGAGTGGTGTAAAGTCCATTTAATATATTTTTTTGTATAAAACATTACACAATGACATACTAATTATTTTTTAAAAAAATGTTATAATTAAATGACGTTTAATTTTATCATCAAAGAAAATCTAGTAAAATCCAAAGTATGCACTAAATCCAATTGGATGCAACTCAAACTATGTTCGTTGCATTGATAATAGGAAATCAATATATATTTATAACAGGAAATCAATATATGATTACATTTTTATGCTAGTTAGTAGAGTTGTATCTTATCTTGATTTACTTGTGTTATGAAGGCTGAATTGGCTACCTCACATGATGTATGAATAATTAGATTTGTAGCTGAGGTTATTGTGACAATGTGTGTAAAGCATTTCTGCATTTTCATCACAGACTCTCTTTGCGTTATTTGAAATGTTTCGTACTCTTGGATCAAGGTGTTCTTCCTTGCTCTTCGTACTTCAGTGGTTCCTTTGTGTATGACCTTTATTAATTCCCAAGCTTCTTTGGCTGTGTTGTAAGCTGAAATTCTGAAAAATTCATCGGAATTCAAAGCAGAATGTATAATATTTAAAGCTTTTGCATCGTTTTCAACTCTCCAAATTTCATCTTGTTCCCACCTCTTAAATGATTTTTCAATCTCACTCTCATTCTCTATGTATGTGGGGACCTTGAAATCAATCACAACTGCTTGCCAAATGCTTCTATGTACAGACTCCATAAAGATTTTCATCCTCACTTTCCAAAAAGGATAGTTATCACCACAAAACAATGGAGGTCTGTTAATAGAGGCACCTTCAGCGAAAGGTAAATGATTACCGACCATTCTAAGGAACTATGGATCAAAATCTAGAACAACCTACTAGATAAAGATCTGGTACCAATTGATGGTCCCTACGGGTAAATCCAGAGGGGGGTGAATAAATTCTAGTTCCAAAATAGCCCAATTTTCGTGCGTTTCTACTTTCTTTTAATTCAATCAAAAATATTCTTGATTAACTATCTAATGTTAAGTCAGAGAAACAAGATATATCAAAGATCCACAGCGGATAGCACAAAAGAAAAATCAAGAAACATGTTAGTGATCAATAGGCATGCGTAATCAAAAGCAATATCTAACTGTTCCAGTTTTAGTTGATTACCGAGTCAATTACCGAACGTATAACAAAAATTAAACAATGATAATGAACAATGTAAGGTAAAAGATAAAGAGTAGAAGGGAGAAGAAGAGTGCACAATGATTTATACTAGTTCAACCCACTGCCTACATTCAGTCCCAACCTAACAACTGTTGCGATCAATTTTCCACTATAATGATCCCTTTTGCGTTCTTTTACATTCACTCTGTAACAAGCAACACAAAAACGAAATCAAAACACACAAAACACCAGTTCTTTAACCCAAAGAACCGTTCCCTTTGAACTTGACACCTCCAAGATCAACCCTATGAGAAAACCCTTCTCAAAGAACCTTACTCTATCTAGAGAGACCTCTCTCCTAGAGTAATCAACCTAAATCCAAATGGGAAACAAAAAGATCAGTTAGAAAACACATGTGTGTGTAGATTCTGATCACTTGTGAAGACTATGAATGCCAACCAATCAGAATGTTCAATTAAGATTGCCTTTTGAAAACAAGTTCTTTGAAGAACCTTGAAGTTCTTAATGATTTTCTTGGAGAAAATAATAAAAAGAGTATGAAAGTGTTTGAGCAGTTCAAAAGATGTATTTCCAAGAATTGTAATTCTGTACTAAAAGATTTTCAAAAGAGGGGTATTTATATTTTCATTTAAAAACCCAATTTAGGCAATTTTATGAATTTCTGATAGTGGTAATCGACTCCCAGAAACTGGTCATCGATTGAACTAGAGAAGAAAAACTTATCAAGGTGAATTTGCTCATGGTAATCGATTAACCTGAGGGGGTAATCGATTACTCCAGAGCCAAATGTTGTTCCCCACTCTGTTACCCACTGATGGCAGTTGATTACCTTCTGTTGGTAATCTATTACCTTAGTTGGTTACCAAGACTTTTTTCAAAACATTTTAAGAGGGAAAACCAAACATTTGAATCAAGAGAAATCACACAAGATTTGCTTAGCTCTCTAAGGCATTCCAACCAAGAACAACCACATGCAAGCCTAAACTAAACAATCAATACATAAGAAACACCTAGTTACATATCATCTAAGAAAACCAAAATTATATTTCATCAAAATCAAAATAACAAGAGAGAAACCCAAGCATCTTCAAGCTTTAAATCCAACACTTCTATCTTAGGCTCACTCTAGACGATAAATCTTGGAGTCGTAGAGAAAGGTTGAGGTTTCACAATTTTGGTTTTCATAGAAGAAAACTCTTAACTTACGGGGAAATTCTTGGAAGAGAGTGGGCCTGTGGTTTTTTTGAGGGAAACTTTTTCAGAGGTAACTAGAGAGATGTGTGTGTGAGGTTTAAGACAATGATCTTTACGAATGAATCGTTGACTAGGCGTAAGACAAGTTTACAACAAGCTTGATAGATCTCGACACTAATTATGATGCATTTTCAACTAGTGAGAGCCCATAAATATACATGTTTGAATGTACTTCTAGCAATAAAAAAACTAATATGTAAGTTCATCAAGAAGATGGTAACTTGTTTGGCAACTATAGTGAAATAAACAGTAATGAGTCTAGTCACGCTTAAGATGAAGTATGCCTACACAAGTGTATTAGTTAACTATAATGATGGTTTTCATGTTAATTGCATATTATATTGTTTGGTATCTATCGTTGATGAAGGTGAAAGAATTCATACTTACATGTACGTTGAAGTTTATTCAAATGACGCACGAATTAATGCGTCTAAAAGGAGTAGTGGCGGGTTGGATTTTTAAAAATCCAATCCAAATCCAATCTAAATCCATATTAATGGATTGGATTTAAAATCTAAATCCGTATTTTTTTTAAAAACCAATTTAGAAGTTTTTAAAACCAGTTTTAAATATTGTTTTTGGTTTAAAATCAATTTTAAATATAGATTTTAGTTTAAATCCAATTTGAAACTAAAACCCAATTTTAAACTAAATTTATTCTAAAATCAATTTCAATATAAAGTAATTAATTATAATTAAGAATCAATCTATTGTTAAGAAGATGTAATATACTCTACCCTGGGCAGCAATGAAAGTTGAAAGTATTAAAAACTACTTTATCTTAATTGGAAGTTTCATATGGAATTTTCAAAGAGAACATTACAGTAAAATTGAAAAGGAAGATATTTAAGTTGTTAAAATTTGGAAGGAATTAAAGGTAAACTTCGATTAAATTTTTGAAAATCCATTTCATATCTTATCTAAATCTAATTATATTGATTAGAATTTAGATCCAATAAATTTTATATAAAAAAATTAATTTTGATAATTTAAAAACTGGTTTAGAACAAGTTTTGAAATTGGTTCTTGGTTTAAAACTCATTTTAAATTAAAAATTATTTTTGGTTTAAAATTATAAATTATTTTTGGTTTAAAATTATTTTTTAGTTTAGAAATAATTTCATACTTTTCTTAAATTAATTATAAATAAAAACAAAACTTATTTTTTTTAAATTAATTTTAGAATTAATTTTGTAACTTTCATGTTTCTGTTTAATAAAAAATTTTAAAACTGATTCATGATTTATTTATTTATTTTAAAAAAAATTATTTATTTTATTATCAATTTTTTTATTTATTTTTATTGACTTAATATTGAAACTATATATTACAGTATTATTTTTTATTCATGAGTAAAAATAAGTAAAAATATCATATCAATTAAAATTATAATCCTTACATGTTTACTGATCTCTCTGGTAATAGAAAATCTAATTTGATCTTTTAATTTTAAAATTAAGTCCAATTTTTTCTTTAATGATAAAATAGATTAAGTCCAATTTGGATATCCAATTTTCAATTTATAAACTACTTATTCTTAAAATTGAATATCCAACTTTATTTTATAAACAAAGAAATGAATTTAGATAAAAACTTAATCAACTAAAATAGATTTAAATAGAAACAATTTGGTTTGAATATGGATTAGTTTAGACAAATTGAATTTTTTTCGGTCGGCGGAAAAGCATTTTTCGGAACATAAATCACCACACTACACAACATGGCGTGGTCTTAGGTACCATTACCTACTAATACTTCCACCTCTAGTGGACAATCATGTGAGAAACTAGTACCGAAATAAGTCTGAAAATATGTTCTAGTGAACGAGCCACCAATAAGGGATTATCTAACACCAAAACTAATTATTTTGGATTCATCTGATGATGAGAGCTCTAAAGATGGCAAAGGTCCTGTGATTATCCTATCAACAGATATTCTAACCAGTAGTGGGAGATCGCTCTATTGGGAGCATTCATCAAATTGATACTTACTAATAAGAATGATCCTTTAAAGGGTGTTATAATACAATCAAGCAATTCTACTAACTGATAGATATTGTTGACTAATGGCATTCTAGATAGTAAGGTTTTAGGTAGAAGGTTTATTTTTTCCCTTTTGATTTATATTTCTAAAAAAACGTAGATTAGGTCATTACTTTAATGTGTATTTTTTTATTTTTTCAAATAACTAGTTGAAAATCGGTGTGTATTTTATGTATCTTTTAGTTAGTTACCGATGACATATTTCAAGTTGAATGAAAAATCATTTATAATTAAAATATTTAAGATAGATTAGTGAAATTACCGAAACAATTTTTTTACAGGTTTTTTTCATTTTTTTTATAGTTTGACTTTTATAGGTTATCCTCCGTATGCATTCAATTTTCATGATATTTCCTATTGTCACTCCTTTCAAGTTATATCTAAAATATTTACTTTGCATATAATTACATGATGTATATAACTTTTTTTAATTCAGATTACGTAGATCATTCTTATATTTATTTGCTATTCCACTATTATTTTTTATACTATATGTTGAATGATATATGATTTAGAATGGAAAGTCTTTGCGGATACTTTTATACATTTAGTTAACAAAAAATAAAATGTTGCACGAAACAAAATCTGGAATAAAATTTGAGATTAATTTACTTCTTAATGTATAAAAAATTTCAACTATCTTTTTTAATATAGTTTTCTTTTATTATATTTTTAATAATAATACCAATAAAAATATGCACATAATATGATCAAAATTAAAAAATTTCAGGATGGAAAAATTTGAAGTAATATATTAACAATATCAATATTAAAATAACTAAAGCCTACATACATCATAGTTGAATAATAAACACTAATGTAAAAATAAGATTTGACGTCAGTTAAAAATTACAATTCACTGGATGATGTTAAAAATGAAATATTTTATGTCAATTAATCTTAAAAATAATATTTCACATCCATTATTACATTTACGTCGATTCACTTAAATAATTGTCCGTCAATTTTTTTAGACACAACGTGAAATATGGTTTGTCAATAATCCCGGGAACGCTGCTTGGATTTAATTTCATGTGTAATTGTCCAATAAAAAAAAAACTAGAGACACAGCTTGACGAATATAGTGCAAGAATGACCGAACATGTTAAATCATATTGGAATTGTCATGTCATCTCAAATCATGTCAAATTATATAACATCATTTGAAAGAATAAATAAATGCACAAACAGATTATATTATATTACTAGAACGTAATATGACAACAATGCACTGCGACATAAATTGCAAGTAAGTTGTATCCCATTATAATAACTTGCCTCCATGACTAGTATAGGGGTTGCATACATCATTATATATTAAATGAAATCTTATCAACATTAAATTTCAATATATTTTAAAAATTATAGAAATAATAAATCTACGTTCTTCCAATTGGATAAGAGCTTTTGTATTATTTAATCTACTATTAACAATATTTCATGCGAAGAATCAATTACATAATATCAAAAATCTATACATGACAATATGAACTGACAAAAGTCCATAATACCCATGAAGGCTGACTTTGGAAGGGAAAATTTAGCAAAACTCCAAGAGTGAAACACAACGATAATAACGAGCATGGAGAGACGACAATTAGAACGAAATCAAATGTAAAATAAAATAAACGGTGGAACACATGAGAGAAAGGAAACCGTGAGACGAAAACTAAACGACTAGGGTTTGAAACAGAGGGCATGGGAAAATACATTGAATTTTAACAACGGATGGTACAAGGAGGAGGCAGTGGCAAACGACAAATAGAGACTGCAATGTGGAAAGGGGTAGTGGGGGGCTAACACGGGGAAAGGGGAAGACTAGAGAGGTCAGGGAAAAGGGAAAAGTGAGTGGAGGAGGTTAGAGCTAAATTAAATCCCTTTTTTACAACGGTTCTTAATGTAACCGTCGTGAAAACATATATTTTAAGAACCAGTATGAAAAATGCAATGACTATGTTTGTTTTAAGCCCGCCGTGAATGTGGAGACGTGATAAATGTTTTTTCATTAGTGAAAGTAATGTTATTATGATTAGGGACAAACAATTCCTTACTCAAAGGAAAAATTTAAGCATATCAATATGAATTAAATAGATTATTATGTCTATTTTAAACAAAAAAAAATGCTTAACCTTCCAATATTGTTTATTCCACACTCGTCTGAGGTATAACATGAGAGACCGTTCCCGATCACTCCACTGCGCACATATATTTTTTTATGTCGAAGTTCAACTATTGTCGAATAGTTCGTTCATTCATTGGTGATGGCTCATGATGTAGACCATCACTTCTATATTTGTATTTCCACAAAATGGTACTATGTTTCCTGCTTTGCTTTAGTAATATGTTTGTTGCTTTACTTTAGTATAAAACTAATTATAATTTGATAAAATTTTGTAAATAGGTAAGGAGATCCCAACTGTGGCTGAGAATGACCCAAGATTTGAGATATTTTCAGGAAATCTTTTAAGTTCTTCATTGTTTGAATGTCAATGTTTCCATTGTTGAAAATGAAACAATGAAGAACCTCAAAAACCTTGTTAGTATCTGATAAGTGCTAGATTATACATGTTTTCCTAGGTGTTTTCAGTCCATTTTTATCCATTTTTACTAGGATTAGTTATGGTTTAGACAAGAAAACAGTGAAAATATCATGTTTGTTTAATATTAGTCCTTGATTTGGTGTTTCATTAGTTTTATAGGTCTTTCTTGTGTTTTTAAGTCATTTTAATCTCTTTCTTGTTATTTTCTAGGTTCATTGAGGGAATGAAGAAGAGATAGAAGCAAGGAGTGGATTGAAGACAAAAATTGAAGCTTGGAATGAAAGTCCATGGACCCAAGATAAAGACTTGGAGTGCAAGCTATCAAGAAGACGAGAAATGGAAGCTCAAGTCAAGGAAACAAGACTGGAATTTGCGCCAGGGCGCAACACAGGACAAACCAGGGGCGCAAATCATGAGCCCTTGTTGGAGAATTGCGCCAGGGCGCAAACCATGATGTACTGAGGCGCAAATCTCCCTCCCCTTGCTGTTAAGGTGCGCCAGGGCGCAAATGAAGCCAGGCCAGGGCGCAAAATCATCGTTCTCATGCTGTCCAAGTGCGCCAGGGCGCAAATGAGGTTCATGCAGGGCGCAAATCAGTCTCCCTCTCTGCCAAGATGCGCCCAGGCGCAAATCTATTAAGGGTGAGGCGCAAATGCTGCAGTATAAATAGGGATCTTTGGGCGCGAAAAGGGGAATCGAATTCTATCTTCTTCTGCACGCTTCCTCTGCACAATTCTCTCTTCTCCACTCTCATTCCTCCCATCCTCCATCAAACCTAGAAGATTTTGGAAGCTTTGGAGCTTGTGGAAGCAAGATCCAAGCATTCATGGAGTCAATCTTGTGTTTGAATTCCCTTTCTCTTCTTCCATTTCTCATTTCCATGCTAGGCTAGATCTTTAAGTTAGGGATTGGGGATTTTGATTCTATAACTCTTGTAAAGACTTCTTCATGTTAATTCAAGTGTAATTTCATTCAATTGATTGATCTCTTCTTGCTTATTGCCAATTCTTGAGGTTTATTCACGAAATTCAAATAGTTGATAGGGATATTGGTGTTTGAATTGGACTGAACTGTTCCTTAGGGATTTGTATCTCATTTCAATTGTACGATTGGAAAATTGATAATTGAATTAGGAGATGAAGTAGATCACTATAGTCATGCATGAGTCTAGGGATAGAACTTGTATGCTATGAGATGTTAGGAATTCATCTGTTTCGCTTCTTGAATTACTTTCTATCTTCATCTAAGGGATTAGAGATTATAGTAGCAATTCAAAGGGACTAAATACCTAGGAATAGGATTAGTCTTCGGTATCACGAATTCTATCTCCACTTGATTGAATCTTTGTTAAATTGACATAGGATGTGGTTACTTGAGGAAAGAATCAAATGAACCGTTTCCTTAACTGTCTTCACTATCTTGTTTAGAAACCTAAATATTTAATGCTTTCTTTCATTGTTTGCATTGTATTACTACTTTTACATAGACACTTAGTTTCACATAAATGATTGATTCATTGATTCGTCCTAATAGAGAAGCATGTTAAGTAATCGGTAATTCACCATTCAGTCTCTGTGGTTCGACAACCTTTACTCATCTTTTCTAAACTTGTAAACGACCGGTACACTTGCCGTAGTGTGACTAAAAAAAAAAGTCAACAGTATCACGGTAACATTTGACTTTTATGAGTGGTTGGAATTCTTTGTAGAGGTTTTGAAAAATAAGTAAACTTATATAAGATATCTAACCTCAAACGTGAGCCCCTAAGTTGGTAGATCATGATGTCTTCCTACATCTCCGTCTACTTCCAAGTTGAATTTTTTAGAAGTCCAATTGATGCCATGTATGCTGAGAGGTTAAGCAAATTAAAGGAAATTTCACATGACATAGAATATTACAGTTTTTGTGTATGGTTTAATTTCACATTACAATGAGGGGTTTGATTTGGTTCAATTTTGATCATTTCTGTTTGCAATTAAATGACATGCATGTAAAATTTTCAGTCGAGGACATCAAAAACTAGTATGCAAGGCATTGAAATTGTTGTTCAAATATGCAAGAAAATTCAAACAAGGCATTCAAAACAAAAAAAAAATGACAAAATGGATGAATATTCTCTAGCCCAGGCCAAAATGCATGCAAGAATTAAGATTTTTTTTTCTAACCAAGTGTGAAGAATTCTTGAAGAAGAAAAGGCTTTTGATACCACTTATACAAGCACATCTCTATGCTTGAGAGAATTTTTCGATCTTCATTCTTCAAGAGAGAACTCTATGGGATTCTTTGAGCAATGCAATGATCATTCATCAAGAAAATGATTAGAACAAGGTTAGTAAAACATGTAAACAAGATGAAAAACACAAAAGATGGAAAGGGATTAGGAATGGGAAGACGCCATGGTGGACACCAATAAATCTTGAAGGAAGAATTGCCACAAAGTAGGAACTTTGTTAAAATCCAAGACCTAAACAAGAGACTCTTATCTTTAGGCAAAAGTACAATGCTTCATTTTATTTCATTAAAATTCAAGTTGTCCAAAAATGAAAGGCTTGAGATCCTTTTATAGATGAGGAAACTAAGAGGAAGGCTTCCTAAGGTGGAGAGTGAAGGAAATGGGCCTTGGACCTTTTGGTCTCAAGATATGTGGGTTATGAAGCCTATACACCTTTAAAAACCCTACCTTCTTGAATCCATAAATGGAAGTAGGTTCAAGGTCTATTTCCTTTCCTCTTCACTTGAGATTCTCCTCTTAATTAAAGTTCTCAACCAAGAAAGGAAATATACAATAATGTTTACATTGAGCTATCTCTAGAAGATTACAAGTTTTCTAACTAAGGCATGTCTTCAACAGCTCCTTCAATCTTCAAGAGCTCCCTCTCCATCATGCTTCTTGTCAGCTCCTTCCTTGGATGGTCCTCCATCATTTTTTCTACAGTCTATATATAGAGATGCTATTGCTTTCAATACCTCGAATTAATGATGGAAAGATAAATGAAAGAATCTCTACTGAATTTCCCCTATGGTTTCGAGAATTTATATGTTGGTGGTCGTGAAAATTAATTAATAATATATTTTTTCTAATCTCAATTTCATGTTTATTAATGAACATGTAAAATTTTATGACATAGGTTCATAATCTAAATAATAGGGTGCATGATCCTACAAACCATGATAAGGCTATTTGGGTAGCCATCATAAAAACAAAAGCAAGGAGAACAACTGATAATCCTAGCTAGTATTGAAGTTAACCGCGATGAAATTGAAGAAATCACACTAGTCAACATTAACAATGATGAGCTTCAAAGTCTAAGGGACAATCAAGGTGTACATGAAGAGATTAATAGATCATTTATCAATCAAGACTTGAGTGATAATGAAATTGAAGAGGAAGAGGACAACGATTTAGATGACATATTTTCAATAGTTATTAATTATATTCAATAGTTATTACATATTTTTCGAATGAAATTGTATGGATAAAAAATTAATACCTATAACTTCTCTAAAATTTAAGGTTTATTTCGATTCTTCAAACGGTCAGACGTATTAAAAGTGTCATTAAATCAAAATATGATAGACCAATGTATTATAGGGGACAACTCCTCCAAGTTATCAAGCAGGCTTTTTACCTTGAGGCAAATTCACCCTCCTAATTTTAGACATTATTGTTCTAATGCGATCCGAACAATAATTTTAGAAATTATTAATTATGCAAAAGTTGATATATATATATATATATAACAATAAAAAATTTTCAAGTTAACCTTCCACCCTCAGTTCCCTAACTTCTAGAGGAGTTGTGCTCCAATTATACATTGGTCTATCATATTTTGATTGAATGACATATTTAACACGTTTGATCGTTTGAACAAGTGAAATAAACTTGAAACTTTAGAGAAGTCATAGGTATTAATTTTTCATTCAAACAATTTCATTTGAAAAATATGTAAGAAAAAATACTGAAAATAATTCATTCTTACATGTCTTTATCAAGATAGATCCATATCTTGCTATCTTATGGATCTATTTCCCTAGGTTTAGGGGCTTCCCCAACAATTGTGATGTTTTCATGTAGAAATTGTGTTATTTGTTTCTTACATAAAAAAGGAGACTCTTCAACATCCAGGGAAGCACTAGATGGTCGGGTTATTGATCGACCTCTACCATGACCTCTGTTACTGCTATTTCTACCCCTCGAACCACAACCTCCACTTGACATTTTTTAGGTCAAACATGAAACAAAAAAGTTTTGTATAAAAACAACTTGATATGTTTAATTCATGTGTAGTATATGCAAAACATTGACATGAAAAGAAGAGATACAAGCAAAGTTAGGGTGAGTTCACTAGTTAATATTTACACATCAATGCCTGAATAAATGGTTAAACATAATTTGAAGCTCAGTTTATCTAGAACCCTTAAGTTTATTAACCTAGATTTTCTCAGACCAACAAAACACTAAATCACTGAGAAAATTTGGAAGGAAGTGCTCTCGGTATATATACATGCAATATGAAGGGCAAGATATATTCATTGTTATAAAACATGAACATTCAAATAATTTAAAGTACCTCCAACAAGCTATAAACATGCACACACAACGAACACCAACCTAAAAATTCTTGAAACCATATAGAAAATTCAATAGCGATCCTTTCATTTTTCTCTCGACCACTAATTCAAGGTGTTGAAAACATTAGCTGCTCCATATATAGACTTTAGCAAAATGTAGGAGTTTAATACTAATGCAAAATGTGAATTTGTTAAATTGAACATATAATGAACTATATGAGACAACATACTTTATAACTGGTTGCATTTCATCACAACTTTGAAGAACAAACTTTGTTCCAGCTACCATTTCAAGATCACTTAGAAATCGACTCATGTACTCACCAGAAGGGTGACCGAGATAGATAAAGATGGACAACGGTAGTTGATGAAGTGATGCACCATTGTCATCATTCCTTGGAACTCTAATTTTTTTACATTGAACATGTTCCTGAAAATAGTGTTAACAAAAAGTAGTGATCGCTTCAATAATGTAAGCTTCACATATAAATCCTTCCCCGCAAACTTTATTCTTAACTTTTTAATGTACGAAAAAACCTGTACCAAAACAATGTATTAAAATTTAACACATTAATAATACAACTAGAAATTAATCAACTACCAAAATGACATCATTTTATCTATCTATCTATCTATCTATCTACCATTTCCTGAAAATATATATATATATATATATAATATAACATCCATCTTTCTTCTTGCTACATTATTGTTATAGCTACCTACTACACTTCGTTATCCAAAATTTATAATTATGTCTGATGTGTGATTATAATGTAGCACACACCCTATCTTACATGGACCAATATGCTAGGCAATCTCTCCTTAATAATTTCTCTAATATTGCACCAACTATTTTCATAACTTTTTCACACACAAGTGTGTCTGTCTATCTGTCTGTCTATCAATGTCATCTTCAGCCTTTGTATATCATGTAGTTTTTCAACTCCATATCAAGCCACTAAATCTCTTATAGATCTTTCTCCTAATACTAATCTCATTTATTTATTCACGGACAGAGGTTCAAAACTTTAAAAGAGGGAAACATAAAATAGACTAAACAAATCAATAAAAATAATTTTTCAAATATTCCACATTTTATTTTAAGCTGATTTTTCTATAGGTTAAAAAATAATTTGAATAGAAGTGTAAGAATTGTATACAAGCATAAATAATCTATAAAATAATTTTTTAATTGGACACTCAATGAGTGTTTGACACTCCCAACAATCTAAAACCCCACAACAAAGCCATTTGACTTGTTGCCATAGTCAAGACTAATTTATAACTCATAAATAATGAAGAAATAATTGCAACAAAGACTAAAAAACTACATGATATTCAATGAAACTAGCTTAAAACATACCTAACAAGTGAAAATCCAAACTTGCATTAGACAGATGATGACAAGCATGTGAGAGCCTTTTTACAGAAATTTGTCTTCCAATGGCAGAGTTCCCTAATAAAAATATTGCAACAAATACAAGCATGCAAAAAGATGATAAAAATAAATAATGTATATCCAAAATTAATTACAATTTATTCTTTGGTTATGGGACAAATTAAAAACCAATTAAAAAAGCATAACTAAAACAACAAGAGTCCATAATTTGCACAAATTAGTAACTTGTCTTGTCAATTAGGATAGAAAGCAATGACACAAGAAGATTAAATAAATAATTACCTGGTTGACACTAATTATATGCATTAAGTGGTGGGATTTGATATTGCTTGGATGACCTTTTTAGAATCCTAAGCGATGCACTGCAAAAAAAGCTTGTGACACAGTAATTATATTGAAGGAATGTAATAGAACAACAATCAACAAAAGAAAGTAGATATCCAATATTAAGTTCATAATTACTTTTGCAAGTGAAATACCTCCCAGCTCCAATACACTAAGAGGATATAAGAATTATAACCTTAAAAAAAATTCTATTTTTTCTTTATATCATTTTTGGCCTCACCGACAGAGGAAGCCTATCTAGAATTACCTTGAAAGAACCAAAAGAGATGATGGCACCAAGTGATTCAGAGTTAAATCAACCTACGATGTACATATAGGTTGACTAATTTAGAATAAAAAAACCAAGTAGCCTTTGATATTCAAAATCCAATACTTAAATTGAACACAATTAATCCTAGATTATTCTCAACACTAAACCTGTTAGCACATTTGTTCGACAGAAAGCAGCCCCTGCATATCCTCTCTCTACAATTTTCTTGAAGTTCATCATTTGAAAGAGAATCCATACCTTCTGATAAGAGCATGACACCTAAACTAAAGGATTGAAACAATAGCAATAAGAGATTCCTAGGATTAATGTCTTTCTATAATAACATGTATGCAACTATTCAAAAGGATTTGGAACCATAGTAGTGAGACTTCAAGCCCAATGTACACAATCTTTTATATATAAACTCCAACTAACAAAGAAAATTTATCTTATAGTTATTAGAAAACTTCCAATAACTATTAGATACCTCAGAATCATGACCCTTGGCAGCAATAAACAACCCAATCACACGATCCAAAGGATGAAATATTTTGTTGGAAACATAACAACAAGCAAACATTGAAGCAGTAACAGGTCACAAAGTATGAAATAAATGATCAATTAAATGAGGAAGTCGTTAACATTATCAATTATTCTCATTTCTGCAACTGCCTTGCCTACTGCTTCGTCAAATTGCTCTCTGAAGCAAGTATCCTGCCCTAAACTCTACCCTATGCATAGAACAAGACATACTTTCAAGCATAAGAAGATATTCAACCAAGATTTGGATCCTATTTAGGAATGAGGGAAGCTCTAGTTGAGCGAAACCGCGGGAGAGTGAGAACGAAAAGGGAAATTAGGACGAGAGTGTGAGAACGGTCATAATCCTTTGAAACTTACCTTTCTGCAAAGTTTTCACAACAACTAAGAATAGCTTTAACAAACACCTGTTCAGACACCTGTTAAAGGGAAAAATCACAAATCTAAAATCAAACCTAAAACCCTAAAAGCTGAATTACTTAATCTTCTAAATTCTTTCATCAACACACTTGAATAGAGCATCATAAAGAGAAGGAGAATTCAATTGCTTACCTTCTTTAACAGAGCACGACGATAAGAAGAAGGAAGAATAAAGAATAAAGAGCAGGACGTGGACGACGGAGAATGAAGAACAGAGCACGATAAGAAAGAAAGGTTAGAGTGAGATGGCAAGAAAGAGCAATTGCTTTGGTTTAGGTTTAGAAATACCCCGTGTATTTATATATTTAGTTTTGGATTCTTCTTTCTCTCTCTTTATGTGAAAGCGTCTTGACTACTTAGTCTTTTCTTCTTGACTAATTAAACTGAAATAATATTAAATTTTAGTTAAGAAATCATTGTTGAAATTGTTTCCACAAATTTTGATTGATTGATTCCCTTCTACTTTTAATAAATTTGTTTAAAAAATATGTCATAAAAATTAAACTCATTAAATTTACCAACAGTTTGGCTAACTAATTCATTCAAACTTCTAATAAATCCACATTGCATAAGTAAATATATAAAAAAATTTATTAAAATTTGATTGACTAGATTCCCTTTCACTTCTAATAAATTCATTAAAAAATATAACATAGGAATTAAATTGATTAAATTTGCCAAAAACATTTTGATTAACTAGATTTATCGAAACTTCTAATAAATTTGTACTTCATTAGAATATGTATAAAAATGATTTTAATAAAGTTTGATTGGCCAGATTCCTTACCACTTTAAATAAATTCATAAAAAAAATATAACATAAAATTAAATTCGTTAAATTTACCAAAACATTTAAAACATTTTGATTGACGAGATTCATTCAAAATTATAATAAATTCACACTTCATTAGATGATATATAGGAAAAAAACGATTTTAATAAAGTTTGATTGACCAGATTCCCTTACACTCCTAATAAATTCATTAAAAAAATTTAACAAAAATTAAATTATTTAAATTTACAAAAATTTTAGTTGACCAGATTCATTTAAACTTCTAGTAAATTCACACTTCACTAGAAAATATATATATACATATAAATGATTTTAATAATATTATATTCATTAAATTCATTAAAAAAATATAATATAAAAATTAAATTTATAGAATTCACCAGAATATATTGGTTGACCAAATTCATTCAAACTTCTAATAGATTCATTAAAAATATATATATAAAAAATGATTTTCTTAAAAAATTAATTAAATAAAACTATATTACCTTGTTAAAAAATTTATATCATAATAAAATTAATTTTTTTTTAAAAGTTTAAGGTTTTAAAATTTAGGATACTTTCAAAAAAGTGGATTACACACTAGTACAAAAAAGACATACTACGACGGTTCAAACATACACTCTACGACAGTTCATGAACCATAGTAGAATCTGCTGTCGTAGTCTGTTTTTGCAGACTAAGATGGTTCTAACTAAAACCGTCGTAGTCTGAAACCGTCTTAGTCTGATAAAACAGACTACGACGGTTTTAAATAAAATCGTCGTAGTTTGAAACCGTAGTAGTCTGTTTTATCAGACTAAGACGGTTTTAGTTTAACCCGTCGTAGTATGCAAACGTAATTAAGTAGACTACGACGGTTATTGTTAAAACTGTCATAGTCTTCTTAATTTTATTTTTAAATATGTTGTTTGTTTTTAACAGTTTTCCCATAATTTTTGTACCTGTTTATTACTCAGACAGTCCACAAAACAATCCATACATATATATTTCCCAATCTTTTAACATTTGACAATAAATAAGATGGTTCATAAACCCAAAGTCATACTTTAACTTAGAAACTATTCTGAATAACAAAGTTGTATCTAATAGGGCTGTAATTAACTACTACTCACTGAAATGATGATATAATTCAAATACCTAACTAAAAATTCTTAAAATCAAAACTTTACATGTATATTTCTAATTATAAGCTTCAGAAGACACATCTATGCTTTGTTTCTTACTACAGTACACTAAAAATGTCACTCATTGCTTGCGAGTGTAGTCGATGACTTTTTCAGCAAATGGCATTGAATCACTAAAAGTCTGGAAAATAATGACTAATTATTAACATGTAAGTATCATTAATTAAATTCACAAACGATTATAGGTAAAAAGTATGTACCTCTAACCAATTGTCTGTTATTCCCATCCGAATTATGCTTTCCATCCACTTCATGACATAGAAACCACATTGTGGTCGAGTCGTTTGTTTATTAGCCTAAAAAGATTTGAATGATTTATCAAGACACCTTATTTGTATTATAAGTGTACATAATGTTGTTTTTGTGTTTCCTAAGAGAAACATTTTTACCTTTGTTATTACAAAATCAAGTCTTGGTCTGACACGATTATTGCTCGTGAGCATATGATGTCCAACATGAATACTGGTTAAATTAAATTATACATTAATGTCACACTATATAATTAAATATAAGTCAAGTGAAAGATAACAACTAAATAACATTTACATACCCTTCAAGCACTTTCTTCAATTTCGGAGGGAGAGGTTTGTACAAGGAACAAAAAAAGACCGCCAGATGATCCATCGGGCAAAGAACAATAAGTTGCCAATGACCACTACATGTAACATAAATGATTGTTTATACTTTTTGTTTAAATTTTAATATATCAATAAATTATACTTACTTGTGAAGGTATGGTGTAAGGTAGATCCTCTTATTCGATTGACCAATCCAATCCGTGATATATGACTTGGCATCAGGTGAATTATCTGTCAAGCCCAATATGGATTGTGGTTCAATGAATCCATAGACATTGTTGTTGCCCATTTCAATTGATATATTATTCAAATACCTGAATCATATTGAAATTCATGTTAGAAAATGTAATAAATTTGAAAATTGACATATTTAATTAATAGTTAAAGTACTTACATGATCCAAAATTGCACGTGAGTTAAGTTCATCTCGTCCATGCCTGAATACATCTCCATGCAATCTGACATGTGAATGTACAGAGGCATGTTGCTTTCTCTACCAAAGATTTTTTTATCCCAATAGAGCTCTAAACTTTTGCTCCTAATCTTATTAGCCAACTCCAACAAGCACTGCAGAGGATCATCAATTGGCTCTGGCTCTGATCGTGGTTTCCTGGGTGTAAGTTTCTTCTTTGGGGATTTGATCTAATAAAATGAATTGTTAGAAACATCATCAATATATTATAAGTTAATAATAAATATAAAAACAATACAAACCTTTGCACCCAATTCCTTAACAAGATGTTTTGGCCATGCAATGAAAGTACCAAGAGCTTGTCCTACCACTTGCACCTCTTTAGTGGGCAACGGTAGTGGAGCATCAGGGTCATGTGCATCGTCAACAGTGACCCTCAACTCATCATCTCCCATGGGCTTACCATGTATGGTTGCTCCACCCCTTACAACTCTTTCAATGGCCACCAATCTAATTGAGTTTTCTTCAACATACAACTCACATTGAAAAGCTTCTTCAGGGATGCCCCTGTCTGGTGAGCAACTAAATTTCGTGCTAACATGAACAATCTGCCTCACCTCTGTAGCAGTTCCTAGGCACTGACCTTGTAGGCCTAATTGCTGCATGATATTCTATGAAACTTTTGCAGCCAACTCTTCTGTTATTTGTTCCCTCATCCTGGCGGTAACATCTTCGGTGATACTTTGCCTCAAGGAATCTATTGTTTGTTGGTTGATTGCAGAGTCAAAACACCGATGGTGTTAAGATTTTCCAAAGTATGAAATAATCCCCACACCTTGACCAACGCCACAAACACGCCCTGGGTGTTCGGGTTTGCCAATGGCAGATAAAAGTATGTCATCTCTTCCCTATACCACAAATGATCCCTGACTGCTCTGCTCAACTAGGGAATCCTGCAAGTAAGGAATAGTTGTTGTTGTTACTTTAATTAAAACATGCAGTATTTTCAAAAAATAATATCATCAATTAAGAACAAAAATAAACTTCCAATCCTTTCAGCAACACACTTGGAAGATGATGATGTGAAGTCGCCTGACTTCTTCGTCCTAGCTAACTTCCATTTTTCATGCTTCTTTAGGGGGGATGGGGGACCATCAAATGATAAAGAAGGATCTGCTGCAGTTGCTTCTTCTTGCATCCTTTGCTTCTGAGTCAAGATCCTTTCCTCCAACACTTTATAACCCCCTCGAGACAAAATATGGGGATAATCATTTCTTGCCTGACACTCTTTTGCCTTATTCCTCTTTGCCTATAACATAAAATAAACATTTAGTAATTGGGTCAGTTGAGACTTCCATTTCAACATTTACTAACCTGCCACTCAGGAGACAAACGTATCTGAACAAACTTCTCTCATGTTTCTTCATCTATGCCCCTATAATTAGGCATAGAAATGTTGTCATCTTCTTTATTATATATGTACCGGGTCAGTTGAAACTTCCATTGCCTAAACATGGTATCCATGGAAGACATGACCTTCAGCCTCAGGGACTCCACGTTAGGAATATCGAAAGTGACCTATAAAAAAGAATAAAATTTTGATTATTTAGCAATACAATAAAGAATAATATACTGAAATGAATAAATACCAAATAATTATCAGCAAAGAAATTACTAGAAGATCCTGCCATAGCATGTTCCGTTGAGTCATCGGAACATCATCCCAAGTAAGGGTTAGGATAGATATGTGCTCACGGACAAGGAAACCCAAATAACTCCTGAATATGGGTCCATTATCACCAGTAGCAATGCCCGTGTGAATATCTATATCAACGTGAGTCTGTTGACCTTTGCCACGTCTAACTGTCAAATCCTTCAAGCGTGTGGTCTTTCTATATACTCTGTTTGGGTCAGGTGACTGATCAGCCATGTGCCTGTTTAAAACAATTGAAAGTCAATAACTGGATAAACATCAAATTTACATAAAGAATAATTTTAAAATTGTACAAAAAAATTACATTATTTATTTATTAGCACCCTAAACGGTCAAATATATATTCCTTCATTATGATCATGACGAACAACGTGTACATCATCAACATCAATTTCCTCGGATATAACTGGGATATTAGATGAAAACCCAGGAATGTGATCAATGTTAAGATTGTCAAGTTCAAGTTCGCTGTTTTTCCCGTGCATTACGACAGATAACATCTCATTTGAAGGATATTTGACATAAAAAACTTGTCTAGCCTGTTGTGCTATTATGAAAGGTTCATCTTGGTAACCAACTCTACTAAAGTTAACAAGGGTTTGACCTGAATCATCAAAGTGCACCCATGTCCTATTATCAACTCATTTACATTTAAAAAGAGGCACATGAAATTTACAATACACAACCTCCCAAATTTCATCAATGATTCCATAATAAGGCATGCATCCCAACAACGAATTGTTGTCTTTGGAGGTGGAGAAATGTATAGACTCAGCTTCTACCATAACTCCACTATTTTGTACCACACTTCTATCATCTAGTCACTTTGTGTAGAATGAATAATTATTTATGTAGTACCCATTACATACAATAACATCTTTCTTAAGGGCACTTGCAAGCCATTTTAAGGTCTCTGAAACTATTTCATCACTCAAGATTTGATTTTTAAACCACTTCTTGAAAGTACTGTTATGTTCTTTCAACAATCACTTCTCCGATTATCTTGGGTTTTGCTTCCTTACAATTTCCTTGTGAGCAGCCAAGTATGGTTGAACTTCTTCAGTGTTGTTCAAAACATACAAATCAGCTTGCTGCACTAAATCCCAAGGTTTTTCCACACATTGTCCACCTCGGATGCATTGGCCAAAACGTCTACCCTCAGGACATGGCCTAGGAACCCCGACAAGAAAGGTAGTAGACATATATTCTGAACAAAATTCAACCGCTTCTTTAGCAATGTACCTCTCAATAATTGAACCTTCAGGATGATACTAATTCTTGACATACCCTTTTAAGATTTTCATGTAACGTTCGATGGGGTACATCCATCTTAAGTATACGGACCCACATAATCTAATCTCTCGGACAAGATGGACAACCAAGTGTACCATAATGTCAAAAAAGGACGGAGGAAAAAACATTTCCAATTCACACAATATAATAGCAGACTCAGCTTCCATGTCATCTAGAATGTTAGGGTCAATCACTTTGGAACATATTTGTTTGAAGAACCGACACAATCGGGTAATGGCATTTCTGACCTTTTTAGGCAAGATGCCACAGGAAGGAATTGTTGCATGAACACATGACAATCATGAGATTTTAATCCAATTAATTTCAAATCTTTCATTGACACAAGGCTCTTGGCATTTGAACAGTATCCTTGTGGCACTTTTATTTCGTGTAAACATTGACAAAAACTGGTTCTCTCTTTTTTACTTAATGTGTAAGCTGCCGGGGGGAGGTATGTGCGGTTACCTACAGGTCATGGCTTTAATTGATCTCGAATTTTCATCTCAACCATATCCAACATAGCATTCAAACCATCTTTTGTCTTACCTTTAATGTTCAATAGAGTTCCTATCAAACTATCAGAAACATTCTTCTCAACATGCATAACATCTAAACAATGTCTAACATCAAGCTTGCACCAGTATGGAAGATCAAAGAATATAGACCGTTTCTTCCAAGGGTTTGTCACAGTTGCCTTCTTTGAAGACTTTTCGAACCCAATGTTGATGTCTTTCACCCGCTCAAAAACTTGTTTACCGGTGAAGGGGGTAGGTGCTTCCTCAGTCTCCGGATGACCATTAAATGCCCTTTTCAATTTACGATATGGGTGATATTGTCTTAGAAACCTCCTATGACCAAGATACACTATCTTTCTTCCATGATGCAATTGTTGGAAACATGTCCCTTCTTCACATATCGGACAAGCTTTATGTCCCTTAACACTATAACCAGACAAGTTTCCATAGGCTGGGAAGTCATTGATAGTGCAAAACAACATGGCATGTAACTTGAAAGTTTCTTTGGCGAAGCCGTCATACTCATCAACACCTTCATCCCATAATAATCTTAAGTCTTCAATCAAGGGAGAAAGATAAACATCAATGTCATTTCTAGGTTGCTTTGGGCCCAAGATCAACATAGACAACATCATATACTTTCGCTTCATGCACAATGATGGAGGTAAGTTGTAAATTATCAACAACACAGGCCACGAACTATGAGTAGTGGCTAAATTACCAAACGAATTCATTCCATCTGAAGCCAGACCAATGCGAAGGTTTCTTGAATCACTGCCAAATGAGGGAAACTCTAGATCAATCCCCTTCCACTACAAAGAATCAGCCACATGTCGAAGCTTTCCATCATGTATCCTTTCATCTGCATGCCATCTAAGATTCTTAGCGTCATTGGCGTTTGCAAAAAGTCGCTTAAATCTTGGAATTATTGGAAGATACCACACCACCTTCGCAGCAGCACCTTGCTTTGTTCCTTCTTCACTATCACAACCACCCTTCTTTTTTTTTGTAACGAAAGAGGCCACACCTAGGACACTTGTGCATCGCTTCAAATTCTTTTCTGTATAAGATGCAATCATTTGGGCATACATGAATTTGTTTATACTCCATACCCATTGGACAAAGAATCTTCTTAGCGTTATAATTGCGGGTTGGCAAAGTGTTACCTTCTGGAAGCATTTCACTCAACAACTCTAGCAATTGAGTAAAGCTTTTATCAGTCCACGCATTTGCCGCCTTCAGATGAACCAATTTTAACACCGCAGACATACGAGTGAAGTTAGAGCACCCTTTGTACAAAGGTGTCTCCGCATCACTAAGCAATGTGTCATATACATGGGCTTTAGCAAAGTTTTCCGGACCAACATCTTGAATCATGTCTTCATGTCTGTCATCAATTTCTGTATCCAAGTCCGGTGCAGACACATTAGATGTTGTCAATGTGTCTAATAACTCACCATGTCAGGTCCATGTTGTATAACTTCTAAGAATCCATCACACAGCAGGTGTTCTCGAAGTTCTTCTTCTTTCAGTCGTACACCGTTCAAACAATTGACACAAGGGCAACAAAACTTCCCACCACTACTAAAGTGATCATGTTGCTTACCAAATTCCAAAAACTCTTCAACTCTAACCTCATACTTCGTACTTATTCAACTTGTATTCATCCAACTACGATCCATACCTTCATCAAAGGTATGGTCAACAAACATATATGTTAATTTAGTCTTATTTATTAGGAAAAAAAGTAAGGATATAGAAGAAAATTGGAAATCAAAATCAAAACAGCATGAGTATTATTGGCTTTCTTCTCTTTTATCCCATTCAAACAGAGGAGACTAGAACATTAGTTAAATAAAAGAGGCATATAATGCTTTATTAAGGTATTGCTACCTACACTAGAACATGAGTCCTACGATCCTATCAAATTGGTTCTTATGCACTAAACCAGGAATTTCTCCTATACTCGTGTTAATTTAAACTCAATAACTTATATAGTTTGAACCACTAAAAGTTAATGGTGGCGCCATAGCTACTGTGGCAGAATGGCATGGCAGAACTTTTGCCAGCTGCTATAAGCAATTTGTTAATTCATTTAGTACATATATGGTTATATTAGCAGGAAGATTATGGAGAAATTGGAGTATTTGAAGCTGAAAGTAAATATAAGAGCAGAATGTGAGCAGAAAGCATAAACCTGAAAGTAATTGTGTTGTGAGGACAATGTGATGCATAGTTAATGTTGCTTTCACACCTGAATTCTAGTCATAAGTAGTTTTGTGCAATCAATAACTGTTGAATGTCTTTGGGCTATAAAGTAGAAGAAGATTATAGACAGTTAATGAATGTGTGTCATGCACCAATTTTCTATGATTAGAACGATTGAATCAAAAGACACACAAAGCTTTCAAAGTGTTAAAATCTATAATTGATATAAAGCTCCTTCAGAAATTGATATAAATTATAAAATCTGTTATCAAAGTGTTAAAAATCTGTTATTGTAGCTGTTGTTCCAATCATCAGAAGGTAGTTTCTAATATCCTAATAATGTTTTTACAGTGAAAATATAATATTTTTAATATCCATTTTGATGTTTTTACTGCACCGTAGCTATATATGAGGATAAAGTAAACACAACGAAAAGGATGAAAGAGAACAGCAGTTACAAGAGAGTACAAAGAGAGAGAAGAAAATGCAATGAAAAAAAGGAAAAAAAGAAAATATGATACAGCACAGAAAAATAACAAGGAATTTTTAAAAGCATGTTTAAAAGCTATAACGAAGCTGAAGTTTAAGTGTTAAAACCAATTTGCATGGTGTTATAAATCTTGCAATGAAGTAGCAGAAAAGGATCAAGTGAAGGTGCCAAAATTTTGCAATGAAAGTAGAGAAAAGGGGCATATCAAACAGACACTCTGTAGCAGCTAAACAAGTGCATCTTTTGAAAGAAAGATTCAAAGACCAAATAAGGTCAAAACAAAACAGCAAGTGGTTCATATGTTTTCAGTTGATAAGTTCTACTTGTTACTGAATAAATTAGTTTGAGATGGAGTTTCACACCAAAACACATGTTTAAAAGCTATAACGAAGCTGAAGTTTAAGTGTTAAAACCAATTTGCATGGTGTTATAAATCTTGCAATGAAGCTAGCAGAAAAGGATAAGTGAAGGTGCCAAAAATTTGCAATGAAAGCATGGAAAAGAGGCATATCAAACAAGTGCATCTTTTGAAAGAGAGATTCAAAGACCAAATAAGGTCAAAACAAAACAGCAAGAGCCAAACAGTAGCAGAAGTCCATCAACAAACAAAACTAGATCAACAGTGTAGAAGAGGCAACGACAGCATGAGACGAGTAACTTGAAAGAATATTCATGAAATTAAAGTAAAATTCCAAAATTTCAGGGACCTCAACAGCGAAGTAGTAACAGAATAAATCTGAAGTATTTCTGACATGTGTTCAGAGATTACATATGGTATTTATAAACTTATTTCACCTGATTAACAAAATACAAGGGAATAAAATTTTACAAATCACATCAAACTTAATACCATCGGATCATATCTAATAAATGAAGAATAGCCTAGTTAAAGGAATAAATCAAAATTTTCGTATTACATTTCAATATCTACTAATACCACCGGATTAAATCTACCTAATTCTAATTCTAAGAACAGTAAATCGGTCTAATTATAGGAATAAATCAGAATATATAATTTCAATTTAATCAAACTGCAGCAAGAACTTTCAATTTAATGCCAAAACCATATTCAATACATTAGCACCCAACAACAGCAATGATCCCTAAACAATCCACTAAACTCTCTAAACAATGTGCCCTAAACAATGCAAATGAGAGGAACGATTCACGAAGTGTACCTTTTAGAAGCGATTCGTGTAGGGATTGCGCCGGAATTAGGGATTGTGCCGTTGACGAGAAGGAGAAGTGAGAAGGAGGGAGAAGGAGAAGTGTGCGCGCGAGGGAAAGTGAGGGAGAGGGTTCTTCGCGGAGGAGAAGGAGAAGTGTATGTTCCAGGGGTTCTCCGAGAAGTTTGATTGACTTGATTTCCTTCCACTCTTAATAAATTCATTTAAAAGTAAATTTAACATAAAAGTAAATTTATTAATTTATCAAAATATTTCAGCTAATCAGGTTCATTCAAACGTCTAATAAATACACACTTTATTTAAAAAATATATATAAAAAAATAATTTTAATAAAGTTTATCGACCAGATTGTCTTCTACTATTAATAAATTAGTTAAAAAATAAAATATAAATTAATAAATTAGTTAAAAAATAGAATATAAATAAACATTTCGGTTGACTAAATTCTTTAACACTTCTAATAAATTCACGCTTCAATAGAAAATATGTAAAAAAAATATTTTAATTCACTGAATTTATTCAAACTTCTAATAGATTACATTTTATTAAAATATATAAAAAAAATAATTTTACATGTAAATCATCTAAATTCAATTTTGTAAGACTTTTAAACTATTAGTAATCAAAATCAAAAATATATCACAATACTTTGTGATTAGTTTATTCGAGAAAAAATCAAAAAACTTTACACTGCTGTACAATCTTTTTCTCAAAATATTAATTAAATAAAACAATATTATATTATTAAAAAATCTATATATAGTAATAAATAATTCTTTTAAAATAATTTGAGGTTTTAAAATTTAGGATCTTTTCAAAAAAGTGGATTACAAATATTATAAAAAAATATTTAATATATTGAATTAAAAAATTTGAATACTCTTTTTGAATGAAATATTAAAAAAACAATTTTTGAATAAATTTGATTATATTTTTAATTAATTAAATTAGTGAGTCAATATTAAATATTTTTAATTAATCCAATGAATTCTAATAAAATTTAAACAATCTAATTTTTTATTAATTATATATATTAATATTAAAAATGCACATGCATATATTATAATGTATTCAAATGTTTTTTAAATATTTAATGTATATTAAATTTTTTATGTACACAAAATTATAAAATAAAATATGACGGTAGCATATGTCATGTTTGAGATATAAGTTGGAGATGGAGACACATGGCAGCTAAAATAAATATAAGTTGTGTAAGTGTTTATTAATAGTGTAAATAATTTTTTATTATTAATCAATCATAAAATAACATATTTAAGAGTTAGGTTTTATTTAATTATCTTAAATATAGCATATAACATAATTTATAATCGATTGGTTGTGTAAAAACTTTATACTAGTGAAATCAAGGTCTGAAAACTAGATCAGTCAATGAATGAGTTGAGATATAATTTAAGGTTTAGTGGTTTGGTAGAAGTTGTGGTCTGATATTAAAAAAATAATGATAATAATTATATAATATATAAAATAATATTAAATAAAATATAATACAATATTATAATATTAGACCACTAAAAAATGAAAATAATATATTTGATGCATAAAAATTCTAAACTAAGATATAAATAATCAAATTAATATTTTACATGGTAAAAAATTAATAATCATTGCTAAAATAATTTAAAACAATGAATAATTTTTATTAAATATGTATTTTTATTTATTTTAGAAAAATTAAATTAAATCTTATTAAAAAAATATCTTGTTTTAATAAACAAGTTCAAATTAGTTTTATTTAACCTGTCTTATCGATTTTATCTCGACTTACTGTTTTTTATATAGGTTCAACTACTATCAATCTGAGGTTAACTGAATCGAACATGAAATCAGTTTACCAATTTTTGGTTGGACCAGCCGGTTTGGTCCAATTATTTATAACACTGAATAGAACATAATACTTAAAATTAAAAAATAATTATGAAATATATAACTTATGAATTGAGAAAATATTCAAAGCTATTCATAAAATAGTATTAATAAAATGGTGTTATATGTGGTGTAAAGTATATTTAATATATTTGTTGTCTAAAACATTAAACAATGACATACTAATTTTTTATAAAAAAAAAATTGTTATAGTTAAATGACGTTTAGTTTTATCATCAAAGAAAATCCAGTGGAATCTTGATAAAAGGAAGATGTTAAAGTATGCACCAAACCCAATTGGAAGATACACTTCAACAGTTGTCTTATGTATTCTCTATGCACCAAATCCAGTATTGCATTTATGATTAGAGTTCCAGGAAGATGTCAAAGTAATCCAAGTGTTACCATTGGAAAGTTACAAAGAAAATGATGTGATACCTTCAATGAACAAAGACAACGAACTCATGTACAGACAAACGGATGATTTTGAAGTGATTGGCTACTTGATTCAGTTGGTTGCATTGATAAGAAGAAATCAATATATGATTACATTTTTATGCTAGCCAATGGAACTGTATCTTAAATGATTAGTGGTAAGCATACCTTAATTACTTCTACTATGGAGGTTAAATTGGTTAGCATTCTATGTATGGATAAAAAGTTTTGTATCTAAGCTTACAAGTTGTATTTAAGCCATTGAAGTTACTGTGATGTTACAATATTTATGGCTAAGACCAACAATATTGAAAGTTAAACTAAATACATCCACATTAAACTTTTAGTCATACAAAATCATAAAGTAATCATTAAACATGTGAACATTGAATTAATTATCAAAAAATTTTAAGAATTATATAGTACGAATGAGACTTAGTTTCGAAATTTATGGTAAGTATTAAGTATATTTATCGTTATAATAAAATTCTTACACATATGATGTTTTTTAATTTTATTTGTGTAGATATTTATTTTGAGAAATATAATTTTATCTTGATCTAAAATAAATATGTGGTTTATTCATTAAGTTAAAGAACTAGTGCTACGAGAATTCATGGATGATAATATTTGTTATTAAGAGACTTGTTGTCATGATCCATATATTTCGTTTCTTATTAAGGATGTTAATGGTGAAATGGATAAAGTGAGAAAATGTTAGAAATCAATCCTGCAACAGTAAGAAATTTAGTTAAAGTAAGGGCAAATGAGGTAATAATGGAGACGGCTAGAAATGGACACGTGGCTACCAATTTCTTGCAGCAAGAAAGGAAAAAAAGCTTAAGGCTTAAATTAGCTAACACTAGGCTGAGTGGGTATGATTAGTGTAGCAAGTTGTATAAAAACTTCCTATTAGAGGAGAGAGAGGGTGTGAAAGTATTCTCCGCTCTAAAAATTTGCCTTTTATTTCCTTTTTCATTTTGCTTGTAGTTGCTTGTTGTACTATGCCATATGATAGTAGTATTTCCTTCCTTGTAAGGAAAAATCCATGAATAATTATTACAATTAGAGTTTTGCTCATTACTCTTTCATTTTTTTCTCTTAAAATCCTCCCCCATTACAACTGGTGCTTTCATTGCTTCATGGCAGAAAATTACCCCTATAGGAACTCGCAACTAATATCAAACGGTTGTTGGACACTATGGAAAAGCTGAGATAAGGAGTATGTTATTCAGTTTGAAATGGTGGATTCAGTCATTGATGGGTTACTCAAGCAAAATTCCAGTCCAGAGTCGAGCCTTGCTACTGCCTCTACCCATCAACCATTTCAGGTAAGGAGTGTTAAGCTTGATTTTCCTTGGTTTGATGGATCAATGATATATTATTATTTTGATCAATTTCTCTACATTTATTACATCATATTAGAGCATTATTAATGTTCAATTAGCATGTTTAAGCGCATTTATCAGTTTGGACTCAATTGGACCTAAAGTGAAAATTTTTGTATTGATTCGCTATAATTTTCGGTTTTGAGTAGGTTCACTAAATCAAGCATAACTTTTGCTACAGAACTTTGTTTAAGCTCCATGTAAAAGATAAAACACAAGAAGGAGAGTTGAATTATGTTAATTAAAATTTTAGCCCTTTCGTTTGTTAGTTCAAACAGGGTCAGACGAAACAGTTCTTATCTTTAAAGATTTATTTTAAGGATAGACGTTGTACTTTAGTTATCCTCGTTAGTCGTAAGCTCAAGGAAAATAAACACAGTTATTTTTATACTGGTTCGTCTATACAAGACTATGTCCAGTTACCCAGCAACAACTGAGTTTTCACTACAAGCTGTGAAATGGTTACAAGTATTGTTTGAACCTAGCCACTTCTGACTAATACAAGATATTCTTTGAACACAGCCTTTCCATGCTAAACAGCAAGGTATTCTTTGAAACTCAGCCTCCTCAGGCTAAACAAAAGTATACTTTGAACAACCAGTCTCCTCAGGCTAAAGCACCACACAAGTGGATTTAAAGATTTTTCTTAAAAAGAAAAGTTTCTCTTCGCAGAGAAGGGTATACAATGAAGTTCAAATGTAGCAGTGAGCAAAATCACAAATACTTTGAATTTGAAGCGTGTTCGCCAACTGAAACTTGGAGGGGTGAAGTCCTTTTATAGGAAAGTCTTCATAGATCCATTAGAGACAAGAAGAATGTCGTTGAGCTTTCCAAGTGAAGTCCTCAAAAAGGTGTCAGAGTGCAATCAATTGAAAGGATGGCGTGCACAGCGGATTTGATGGCGTGCTCAGAACCTTTTTCTGACTTGTACAAAGATCTTCTCAAAAAGGGCATATCCTTTTCGTGTTAAAGAAGTTATCTCGAATCCCTAAACTGATCTTGGAAACACTTGAGAGTAACTCTTGGATTTTGAACTTGGTGCGAGTTACTCTGTCTGAGCTTCACTTCCTTAACAGACGATGTGCTTCTTCAGTCTTAAGAGTTGGCTTGAAAACTTCGTCTGAAGATTATCGTCTAATCTTCCGTCTGATGACTTGGTTTTGAGATAAACGAATGACTTCAACTTTGAGGGGTCATCTTCCATTTGTGCTTTAATGGAGGACCATCCTTGACAAGAAGAGTTACAAGAGCCACGCACAAAAGGATTCAAGAAGAAATTGAGAGTCAGCTCAAAAATCAAAGCCAAGATTCTCAAGACTTCTCTTTACTTTGTAATAGGACATGTAACCTTCTAGAAAGATTGTAAAGTTATAATTAGATTAGGAACATTTAATTGGGGCCTTGCTTGGTGAATAAGTGCACGGCCTTATGTTTGTAATTGAACCAAAGTTTAGGGTGTTTTTGTGAGAAAGTTGGAGACAGACGATGTCACAGACGATATCACAGACAAATGATCTCCGTCTGTAGACACGACAGACGATACCCCACAGACAGACGATACCACACCGACCCGATAGATAAGCGATATCACCAGACGACGATCTTTGCGCTGAGTCTTGATCGATGCTTCCGTCTGTAGACACGACAGACAATTACCATAGACGCTACCACAGACGATACCAAAGACGCTCTTTCGTCTGATGCTTCACATGTTGAACTCTTCCATCTGAAGCTTGTTCCGTTTGGGCCTTCACATGCTGAACTCTTCCGTCTGAAGCTTGTTCCGTCTGGGCCCTCACATGTTGAACTCTTCTGTCTGAAGCTTGTTCTGTCTGGGCCTTTACATGTTGAGCTCTTCCGTCTGAAGCTAGTTCCGTCTAGGCCGTCACAAGCTATCCCAACTTCCGCTAGTATAAATACGTAACACTTTGAATTGTAAGATGACCTTTTGATGAAATTTTGAATGAATTGAATTTAGCAAGAGCTAATTCTTTGAGAGTGGATTTCTCTCTAAGGTTTCTTCTAGAACCTTGAATCTTATCATGGAAACTCTTCCTTGTGGCGATTCTCCCTTAGGCTTATTGCTTATGCATGGCGCCATCATCTTCTAAATCTACTCCGCTTTCATTCTTTCTTCTAAGTCCTTGAGTCTTGAGTCAATTTTGAGCTTCCGCCATTAACGCATTCGTGGAGATTTCAATTGTAGACGACGATCGATCCAAATTTGAGCTTCGTCTCTAGCGAACTCGTATCAAGTGGTATTCAGAGCTTGTTTCTCTTGATTATTGTATCAAGTGATAATCAGAGCTTGTTTTGATTCTCTTCAAGATTGGATCTCTACTCCACAAGTCTAGTAAGTTCTTCGGTTATTTTGAATTTTCTCGAGTTCTTCGTCTAATTCTTTTAGTGTGCTGAGGATTCATCTTTTGGTTTCCTTAACTGTCTAGTAGTTTTGTCAATTTTTTGTTTAAGTCTTTTTGTTCGGTGAAAATCATGCAAATCATATTGTTCATGACTTGATCCGTATCGTTATGCATAGATTCGTATTCGATGTTTGCGTCTGAGTCCAGATCCGGAAAATTATCATATGTTTCTTCCATTTGTTCGGTCAAATTGTGTTAATTCGTAATAATTTTCAATTCCTTGAATTACTTGTCCAGTAGTAATTGTTTCCATGTGTTAGTATCAATTTTGTTTCTAATTCTGGTAAATTCGATGTACTGGAGTTATATGTCATTGTATGTCCTGTTTCCTCTGTTTTGGTACTGCACTTGAGCCTATAATTCTGGACATTCAAGTTCATACATGCAAAAATTGAGAAATCAACATCATTACATGCTAGTAGAGTGCTTACTATAGATCTAAATCCCAATTACACCTTGTAGTAGCATTAGCACTAGTACTTGAGCTTGGAGTGTTTGTTTTAGGCAAGATATATCTCAGTCCAGTAGCTTAAACAAAAGTGATAGAAAAGAAGTCAAGTGAAAGGAAATTGAAACAAGAAGAAAACAAGTGAGAAAATTTAAAGAAAGCTAGAAAAGAGTCTTAAAGAGTACTTGAAGTAAATTTAGTGGACTTGTAAATTCTGTCCAGCAAGCTATCAAAGTGTTAAAGAAGTGTTAAGGAATTTGAGCAAGAAAAATCGGACTTAGAGCTAAGACATAGCACACTCATTCACCTAGTAAAATTACTAGTAGCTTGTAAATTAGTCTAGTAGTGTGTACTTGTGACTAGCTTGTTTTTGACTCAAATTTCTGCATAAGTGAAACTTGCTGTATTTGATACTTGTCCAACCATTTTTTACTGTAGTTTGGAGTGAATTATTTGTTCATAAGTTACTTGATAAATTTACATACAAAAGAGGTCTTGAAAATTTGATTACTATGCTACGTTGAGTTCGTGTGCCTTGTTCAAATTGATTGGCTTAGTAATCGAACCAGCAAACTTGATTCCTTTGCTGTCCAGTTTTATGCCTATGTCATATCACGTCCATTCCTTGATTTGAGTAGCCTGTTATTTCAATTGTGCCTTTTATTGCTTTCATTTAATTGAAATCCTTGGTTTTGTCTTAGAAGTTTTGTTCCCTTGGAATTCTTGAGCTTACCCGAGAATTGTGCCTCTTTCACAAGGAAATTTCTATATAATTCATTAGAGGTTTAATTAGAAACTTTGGCAGGGAATTGAGGAAAAAAAAGACAAGAGTGATACATCATATAAAGAGCCTTCTAAGAGAGATACACGAGTGCTACTAGAGAGACACACTTAGTGAGTGGCAAGGATCTTCTATATACTTGTAATTGTTATCTAACCTTTTCTTGTACAGCCATGGACACCTCTCCTAGTGTGGGAAATGAATTATCACCAAGGTCAAAAAGAATGGTGGACTTAATGAAATCCATGCTAAATACTAGCTTGGAAGAGAGGTTTGATCAAGAGAGGCGGTTGAAGGAGGAAAGGAAGATAAGGAAGGAGTTAGAAAGGAAAATCCTTGGAGAAACTAGTGGCAACCGTAGGGATCACCATAGTAGAGGTGCTGGATATAGTGGGAACCGAGGGAAAGATAGTGATGAGGAATACAGAAGTAGGAGGAATAATTAAAGGGAAAGTGGAAGTGAGAGGGGACACTCTAGAAAGACTCCTAGAGAGAGTGATTGGGGAAGTAACTATGAGGAGGATGAAGCCTTTAGAGCCTTTGAGAATGAAAGGAGAGGAAGGAGAACCCCTCATTATAGGAGACAACCTCACACACCTAGGAGACCCTTTGGAGAGGATGAACCGAGAACATGGGAGGGAAACACCAAAATAACCTTACCTAAATTCCTTGGAGATGGAGATGCCGAAACCTACTTAGATTGGGTGATGAAGGTAGACCAAGTCTACTCTTGTTATCCTAGCTTGAGTGAGGAGAAGAGGCTTAACATGGCCATTCTAGAGTTTGAAGGCTATGCATTGGTTTGGTGTGTTGGACCTAAAGCTTGATGATGCTTTGGTATCTCTCTTGGTGTTTTTGATTTTGATGTTAATGTAATTTTGGTTTTCTTAGTTGAATGTATCTAGGAGTTTTTCATATGTATTATTTGTTGAGTTTAGGCATGAATGTGTTTGATTCTATGGTGGGATAACTCAGGGAGTCTTGTTATCTTGTGTGTGATTACTCATTTGACAAATGGTTGATTTCCCTATCTAAAAATAGCTTTGAAAAACATGGAAATCCATTTGTTCAGTGATGTAATCGATTACCATGGTATGGTAATCGATTACCATGCTCAAAGATCACTCAAGATTGCATTTCTTACTGGAGTAATCGATTACCCTTTTATGGTAATCGATTACCACGATTCACTCCACTGGAGTAATCGATTACCCTCACCTGGTAATCGATTACCTGAGTTTTCCTCTCTGGAGTAATCGATTACCCTCACCTGGTAATCGACACCTGACCTTTCCTTCGGAGTAATCGATTACCTCTCCTGTAATCGATTACCATGTGTAAAAATGCACCCAGAAATGGTTGTAACGGCTAGTTTAATCGATTACCCACTTATGGTAATCGATTACTTAGAACGTTGAGCCATCAATTTGCCTAAAATGAGCTTTGAACTGAACTTATAAGAAACCCCATTTCGAAAATCAATTAAGGAGACTTGGAATACACTTTCAGAAAAGCTTTCACTCTTTCAAATCCTCTCAAAAGAGAGTTTATCATTTTATCCAAGAAACTCAAAGAACTTCAAGAGTTCTTGAAGAAGTTTTCAAGAAAGGCAAATTGATTCATCTTTCTGATTGGGTGGCATTTACTGTGTTATTATTTGTGATCAGAATCTACACTCCAGGTGTTTTCTAAACTGATCTTTTGATTACCATTTTGGTTGTTGAGTTATTACTCTAGGAGAGAGGTCTCTCTGGATAGAGTAAGGGTGTTTGAGAAGTGTTTTCTCAAAGGTTTGATCTTGGGGGTACCAAGGTCAAGGAAGAACGATTCTTTGGGTTAAAGAACTGGTTTGGGTGTTTTGATTTCGTTTTTGTGTTGCTTGTTGCAGAGTGAATGTAAAAGGACACAAAAGGGATCATTTGATAGTGGAAAGCCAATCGCAACAGTTGTTGGGTTGGGACTGGACGTAGGCAGTTGGCCGAACCAGTATAAATCACTGTGCACTCTTCTTCTTCCTTACACTCTTTACCATTTACCTTACATTGCTGCTATTATTGTTTATCCTCTGCAATTTGTTTGGTAATTGACTCGGTAATTAACTCGGTAATTGATACGGTAATTGAATCAGTAATAGAATCGGTAATTGAATCGGTAATTGATACGGTAATTGATAGGTAATCAAGAACTGATTTGTTTGAATTAAAAGGAATTAGAAACTCACCAAAAATAGGCCAAAGTGAACTAGAATCTATTCACCCCCCCTCTAGATTCACACACCCTTAGGGACCAACAATTGGTATCAGAGCTACTTCTAGTAAGTTGCTCTAGAATTTGATCCATAATGGCCAGTAATCAATTACCATTTGCTGAAGGTGCCTCTATTTACAGACCTCCTCTGTTTTGTGGAGATAACTATCCATTTTGGAAAGTGAGAATGAAAATCTTTATGGAGTCTGTACATAGAAACATTTGGCAAGCGGTTGTGACTGATTATAAAATCCCCACATATATAGTTGATGGAAATGAATTAGAAAAACCATTTGAAAAGTGGGAACAAGAGGAAATTAGGAGAGCTGAAAATGATGCTAAAGCTTTAAACATTATACATTCTGCTTTAAACTCTGATGAATTTTTTAGAATTTCAGCTTGCAACACAGCCAAGGAAGCTTGGGATTTAATAAGGGTCACACACGAGGGAACCGCTGAAGTACGAAGGGCAAGGAAGAATACCTTGATCCAAGAGTACGAAACATTCAGAATGGCACAAGGAGAGTCCGTGATGGATATGCAGAAACGCTTCACACACATTGTGAACCATCTCAAAGGACTTGGTAAGATATTCGTTGAAGAAGAAGTCAACGTAAAGGTGCTGAAATCCTTGAGCGAGAAAATGGCAACCAACCGTCACAAAGAATCACCGAATCAAAGAACCTTGCCTTGATGACAAGTGCAGAGTTATTTGGTAAGTTGAGGGAATACGAAATGGATATGTCCCGTATTGCTGATGAAGAACAGAAAGATAAGAAAGCCAAAAGTCTAGCACTCAAGATGGAAGACACAGCTAGTGAGAGTGATACATCTAGCTGTACAAGTGAGTCTGAACTAGAAGACATGAACCAAATGGTAAGAGATTTCAAGAAGTTCATGAGAAAGAACAATTACAAGAAAAGGTTCAATAAGTCTAAGAAGGGCTTCAAAAGAAGTGAGAGTTCGTCTTCAAAGGTGATGTGTTATGAGTGTGGCAAGGTTGGTCACTACAAGTTTGAGTGCCCCAACATGAAGAAAGCCAACTGCAATGAGCCTAGAAGATCTGAACATGAAGAAAAGCCAAAGAAGGAGAAATTTAGAAAGAAAAAGGCTTACATTGCTTGGGAAGACAATGATTGCTCATCCTCTAGTGAAAGTAACAATGAAGTAGCAAATATATGTTTCATGGCAAATCCAACTTCGGATGATGAGGTAAGTGATTCCGATTCATCCACACATGATTATGATGAGCTATATAATGCTTTTTGTGAACTTTTCAAAGAAGCCGAAAAATTAGACAAGAAGAACAAGGTTTTGAAAAACAAAAACTCTGATTTAGAAAATGAAATTTCTGTTTTAAAAACTGATGTTCAAAATCTGAAAAATGAAAATAATGCCTTAAAACTACCCTGTTCAAAGTGTAAGTCTTTAGATGCCTCTTTGAAAAACAATAATAAGAAGTTCTTTGCATTTAAACAAACTAATAATAACAGAGCTTTCCCATGCAGTTATTGTATGAAATCTGGACACACCTCTTATAATTGCATGATTAGGAAGAAAGGAATATCTAATGGTTTGTTTAAGTGGTTTAAGAAAGTTAAACTTGATGATGCTAACATGGCTGGACCCAAGAGAAGTTGGGTACCAAAAGCAAAGTAAACTTTCTTATGTAGGTATGCTTGAGAGCCAAACAACTAACAATTGGAATCATGGAACGATTGGTATTCTGGACAATGGCTGCTCAAGACATGTGATTAATGAAGAGATTAAACTTATCTCCTTTCAATCAATAGAATTTGAATCTGCAGTTTATGGAGATAACATAAGGGAAAATTTTATACCTCTATCTTTGATTATTCATTCTTATCTCTATTCTATATATTTGTTTTTAATTCTCTCTGTTTTTGCTTTTGATATACCAAATAGGGGGAGAAATTTAAGTTGATAGAATATTGTTGATAGGGGGAGAAATTTAAGTTGATAGAATATTGTTGATAGGGGGAGAAATTTAAGTTGATAGAATGTTGTTGATAGGGGGAGTAAGGAGTAATAGAAATTTGTGAATCTGCAATATTTGTGAATCTGCAATGCATATACTGTATTTTTTGGATATCACTAACAATTGCAGGATTCTTAGAAGATCAGCACACATCCTAAACTCCTAAGAAAACCTTGGTGGTATTTGGTACATCAAAACCAAAAAGGGGGAGATTGTTGGACCTAAAGCTTGATGATGCTTTGGTATCTCTCTTGGTGTTTTTGATTTTGATGTTAATGTAATTTTGGTTTTCTTAGTTGAATGTATCTAGGAGTTTTTCATATGTATTATTTGTTGAGTTTAGGCATGAATGTGTTTGATTCTATGGTGGGATAACTCAGGGAGTCTTGTTATCTTGTGTGTGATTACTCATTTGACAAATGGTTGATTTCCCTATCTAAAAATAGCTTTGAAAAACATGGAAATCCATTTGTTCAGTGATGTAATCGATTACCATGGTATGGTAATCGATTACCATGCTCAAAGATCACTCAAGATTGCATTTCTTACTGGAGTAATCGATTACCCTTTTATGGTAATCGATTACCACGATTCACTCCACTGGAGTAATCGATTACCCTCACCTGGTAATCGATTACCTGAGTTTTCCTCTCTGGAGTAATCGATTACCCTCACCTGGTAATCGATTACCTGACCTTTCCCCTCTGGAGTAATCGATTACCCTCTCCTGGTAATCGATTACCATGTGTAAAAATGCACCCAGAAATGCTGTAACGGCTAGTTTAATCGATTACCCACTTATGGTAATCGATTACTTAGAACGTTGAGCCATCAATTTGCCTAAAATGAGCTTTGAACTGAACTTATAAGAAACCCCATTTCGAAAATCAATTAAGGAGACTTGGAATACACTTTCAGAAAAGCTTTCACTCTTTCAAATCCTCTCAAAAGAGAGTTTATCATTTTATCCAAGAAACTCAAAGAACTTCAAGAGTTCTTGAAGAAGTTTTCAAGAAAGGCAAATTGATTCATCTTTCTGATTGGGTGGCATTTACTGTGTTATTATTTGTGATCAGAATCTACACTCCAGGTGTTTTCTAAACTGATCTTTTGATTACCATTTTGGTTGTTGAGTTATTACTCTAGGAGAGAGGTCTCTCTGGATAGAGTAAGGGTGTTTGAGAAGTGTTTTCTCAAAGGTTTGATCTTGGGGGTACCAAGGTCAAGGAAGAACGATTCTTTGGGTTAAAGAACTGGTTTGGGTGTTTTGATTTCGTTTTTGTGTTGCTTGTTGCAGAGTGAATGTAAAAGGACACAAAAGGGATCATTTGATAGTGGAAAGCCAATCGCAACAGTTGTTGGGTTGGGACTGGACGTAGGCAGTTGGCCGAACCAGTATAAATCACTGTGCACTCTTCTTCTTCCTTACACTCTTTACCATTTACCTTACATTGCTGCTATTATTGTTTATCCTCTGCAATTTGTTTGGTAATTGACTCGGTAATTAACTCGGTAATTGATACGGTAATTGAATCAGTAATAGAATCGGTAATTGAATCGGTAATTGATACGGTAATTGATAGGTAATCAAGAACTGATTTGTTTGAATTAAAAGGAATTAGAAACTCACCAAAAATAGGCCAAAGTGAACTAGAATCTATTCACCCCCCCTCTAGATTCACACACCCTTAGGGACCAACATGGTGGAACCAAGTGCTAGTGGATGCCGAGAAGAGGAGGAGGCCACATATAACATCTTGGACCCAACTCAAGGATGCAATGAAAGGAAGGTTTGTGCCTAGTTCCTACACAAGAGATCTACATGTGAGACTTCAGAGACTAACTCAAGGAGGGAAGAGTGTACAAGAATACTACAAGGACTTGGAACTCACACTCTTGAGGGCGGATTACCAAGAGGACAAAGAGGCCACCATAGCTAGGTTCACCAATGGGTTAAATAGGGAGATCCAAGATGTCTTGGAGCTCCAAAACTATAGGACCTTGGAGGATGCCATACATAAGGCCGAAAGAATTGAAGGCCAACTCAAGAGAAAGGGCACCTTCAAGAAGCCTTACACGTATGGGTCTTCAAGTTGGAAGGACAAGCAAAAGAAGGAGGGAACCTCCAAGCCTATTTACAAGTCCAACCAAGATGAGTCTAAGGGTAAAGAAGTTGTTAAATCTATCTCTAAACCTTCTAACATTAAGTGTTTTAAGTGTTTAGGTCATGGGCACATAGCCTCCCAATGTCCCAACAAGAAGGTCATGATAATGAGAGTGGATGGAGAAGTAACAAGTGAGGAGTCCACTCACTCTTCTAGTGAGGAAGAGGTAGCTAGTGCTAGTGAACATTCAAGCATGGAGCAACCAGAAGATGGAGATCTATTGATGGTTAGAAGGATGCTAGGAAGTGCTTGTGTGGACCTTGATGACACCCAAAGAGAAAACATATTCCACACAAGGTGCACCATCCAAAGCAAGGTATGTTCCCTAATCATTGATAGTGGTAGTTGCACCAATGTTGTTAGCACTAGGCTTGTTGATAAGCTTGGTCTCAAGACCACTCCACACACTAAACCTTATAAATTGCAATGGCTAAGTGAAAAAGGAGAATTATTGGTTAATAAACAAGTTTTGATTGCTTTCACAATAGGCCGATATAATGATGAAGTCTTATGTGATATAGTACCTATGGAAGCATCTCATATCTTGTTAGGAAGGCCATGACAATTTGACAAACATGCTATACATGATGGAGTGTCTAACACTTATATATTTTCTCATGGTGGTAGGAAATTACTCTTAAGCCTTTGACACCTAGAGAAGTATGTGAGGACCAAATCAGGATGAAGGTCAAAAGAGAGGGTGAGAGGAAGGTCATGGAGGGCCAAAATCTGAAAAAATCACCCAAAACCAAGAATTTGAGTGCTCTGGCCGAGACTTCAAAGATATTTACCAAAATTGCCACTGCACAAAAACAAGTGAAACTTAGGCTAGACAAGTCCGATTTGAGTGATCTCAAAGGGGTGGGAGAGCTAAGACAAAGGGCTGCCAAGTCTAAGGAAGGGTTGTTTGTGAGTAAGAGTGAAATTAAGAGGGAGTTCTTAGCTAGGAAATTCATGTTCTTATGCATACCATCTCCTTGTTTTCTAAATTCAAATTTTGTGGGAGATCAAGTGAGCATAGATCTTTTATTGGATGAGTTTAAGGATGTGTTTCTTAGTGAGATACCCCACGGCCTACCTCCTTTGAGAGGCATTGAGCACCAAATTGATTTGATACCCGATGCTCCTCTACCTAATAGGCCAACTTATAGGACTACTCCACAAGAAACTCATGAGATTGAGAAGCAAGTCCAAGAGTTAGTGAGCAAAGGGTGGGTGAAAGAGAGTCTATCACCATGTGCATCACCGATTATCTTAGTCCCTAAGAAGGAGGGCACATGGAGGATGTGCACCGATTGTAGGGCTATCAATAACATAACCATTAGATATAGACACCCCATTCCTAGATTGGATGACTTGCTTGATGAACTTCATGGCTCAACCATATTCACTAAAATTGATCTTAAAAGTGGTTACCACCAAATAAGAATGAAACATGGGGATGAGTTGAAAACCGCATTTAAGACCAAATTTGGTTTGTATGAATGGTTAGTCATGCCCTTTGGGCTATCAAATGCCCCAAGTACTTTCATGAGACTTATGAATCATGTGCTTAGGGAGTTCTTAGGAAAATTTGTTATAGTGTACTTTGATGATATTCTTATCTATAGCACTTCTTTCCTTGACCACTTAACACATTTGAGATTTGTTTTGGAAGTACTTAGAAAGGAGAAGCTCTATGCTAACAAGGAGAAATGCACATTTGCCATGGACCAAGTGGTGTTCCTCGGTTTTGTGGTAAGTTCCAAGGGTGTGCAAGTTGATGAGAGCAAGGTGAGAGCAATCCTTGAGTGGCCGAGACCTACCAATGTGAAAGAAGTAAGGAGCTTCCATGGACTAGCAAGCTTCTATAGGAGATTTGTGAAGGACTTTAGCACCATTGCATCTCCTCTCAATGAGCTTGTGAAGAAGGAAGTACCCTTCACATGGGGGCCAAAACAAGAGGAGGCTTTTACTCTTTTGAAAGAAAAACTTACCAATGCTCCTATTTTATCTATGCCTAATTTTGAATTATCTTTTGAGCTTGAATGTGATGCTTCTAACCTTGGTGTAGGTGCTGTTTTGAAACAAGAGAATCATCCCATAGCCTACTTTAGTGAGAAGCTAAAAGGAGCACGACTCAATTACTTCACATATGATAAAGAGCTATATGCTTTGGTGAGGGCTTTACAAACATGGCAGCATTATCTCCTTCCTAAGGAGTTCATAGTCCACACCGATCATGAAGCCTTGAAGCATTTGAGATCTCAAGGCAAGCTCAACAAAAGACATGCAACGTGGATGGAGTTTGTGGAGACATTTCCCTACATCATTAAACATAAGAAAGGAGTGACTAACATAGTAGCGGATGCCCTTAGTAGGAGGTATGCACTTCTTTCTCTTCTTGAATCTAAATTGTTGGGATTTGAACAGATAAAGGCCTTGTACAATGATGATGATGACTTTAGCCGTGAGTTTTTAGCATGTGACAAAGGTTCTCACAATGATTTCTATAGGCACAATGGTTACCTTTTTAAAGGAAAATGTTTGTGTGTGCCTAAGACATCATTGAGAGATCTTCTAGTATGTGAAGCTCATGAAGGAGGCATCATGGGTCATTTTGGTATTGAGAAGACCTTAGCCATATTACATGAACACTTCTTTTGGCCAAAAATGAAAGCTCAAGTAGCTAAATTTATAAGCAAATGTCTCACATGTCATAAGGCTAAGTCTAAGCTCTCTAACCATGGCCTTTATTTGCCTTTACCTCCACCTACCTCTCCTTGGTTGGATATATCCATGGACTTTGTTCTCGGATTACCCAAGACAAAGAGAGGTATGGACTCTATTTTTGTGGTGGTGTGTAGGTTCTCCAAGATGGCACACTTCATTCCATGTCACAAAAGTGATGATGCTTCACATGTTGCCAACTTGTTCTTCAAAGAAGTAGTGCGTCTACATGGTATTCCCCAAAGCATAGTGAGTGATAGGGACTCTAAGTTCCTTAGCCACTTTTGGAGATCCCTATGGGGAAGGCTTGGCACCAAGCTCCTCTTTTCTACTACTTGCCACCCTCAAACCGATGGCCAAAGCGAGGTGGTGAATAGGACTCTTGGTCAATTGCTTAGAAGCTTTGTAAAGAGCAACTTGAGAAGTTGGAAAGATTGTTTGCCACATGTTGAATTTACCTACAATAGAGTGATGAATTCTACTACTCTTCTTTCTCCTTTTCAAGTTGTCTATGGCTTTAATCCCTTAACCCCCCTTGATTTATGTGCTTTGCCTTTTAATGAACTTGCTAATCAAGGTGGAATTGATAGGGCCGAGAGAGTCAAATCCATGCATGCCAAGGTAAGGGAGCGAATTGAACAAAGAAATGCACAAGTGGCTCAACATGCCAACAAGCACCGCAAGCATTTGGAATTGAAAGTGGGGGATAAAGTTTGGATACACCTTAGAAAGGAGAGGTTCCCTAATTTGAGAAGCTCCAAATTGCTTCCCAGAGGAGATGAACCTTTCACTATTATAGAAAAACTTGGTCCCAATGCTTTTAAGTTAGATCTTCCTAATGATTATGGTGGTAGCAACTCTTTTAATGTTTGTGATCTTACTTTGTGTGTAGGTGATAAAGATGATGATCACATCAACTTGAGGACAAGTTGCCATCAAGAAGGAGGGTTTGATGGAGGACCATCCTTGACAAGAAGAGTTACAAGAGCCATGCACAAAAGGATTCAAGAAGAAATTGAGAGTCAGCTCAAAAATCAAAGCCAAGATTCTCAAGACTTCTCTTTACTTTCTAATAGGACATGTAACCTTCTAGAAAGATTGTAAAGTTATAATTAGATTAGGAACATTTAATTGGGGCCTTGCTTGGTGAATAAGTGCACGACCTTATGTTTGTAATTGAACCAAAGTTTAGGGTGTTTTTGTGAGAAAGTTGGAGACAGACGATGTCACAGACGAATGATCTCCGTCTGTAGACACGACAGACGATACCCCACAGACAGACGATACCACACCGACCGACAGACGATATCACAGACAGACGATACTGTGCCTGAGTCTTCAGTCTGATGCTTCCGTCTGTAGACACGACAGACAATTACCACGGTACGACGCTACCACGGCGATACCAAAGACGCTCTTTCGTCCGATGCTTCACATGTTGAACTCTTCCATCCGAAGCTTGTTCCGTCCTGGGCCTTCACATCTTCGAACTCTTCCGTCTGAAGCTTGTTCCGTCTGGGCCCTCACATGTTGAACTCTTCCGTCTGAAGCTTGTTCCGTCTGGGCCTTTACATGTTGAGCTCTTCCGTCTGAAGCTGGTTCCGTCTGGGCCGTCACAAGCTATCCCAACTTCCGCTAGTATAAATACGTAACACTTTGAATTGTAAGAGGACCTTTTGATGAAATTTTGAATGAATTGAATTTAGCAAGAGCTAATTCTTTGAGAGTGGATTTCTCTCTAAGGTTTCTTCTAGAACCTTGAATCTTATCATGGAAACTCTTCCTTGTGGCGATTCTCCCTTAGGCTTATTGCTTATGCATGGCGCCATCATCTTCTAAATCTACTCCGCTTTCATTCTTTCCTCTAAGTCCTTGAGTCTTGAGTCAATTTTGAGCTTCCGCCATTAACGCATTCGTGGAGATTTCAATTGCAGACGACGATCGGTCCAAATTTGAGCTTCGTCTCTAGCGAACTCGTATCATGCTTGTTCAGTCCGACTTTGCTTGCAATGCTTCTGTCTGATGTGTTCCACCTGTCTTGTAATTAATCAAAACTTTGAGATGTTAATCATCTTGATCTAACAATCTCCCCCTTTTTAATGATTACAGACCATATCAAAAAACACTTAAGAAGGCATCTGCACAAGACAAAGTTAGCTAAAACACATTTAATAACAAGCGAAATTACATTAAGACGATGTTCTCTGAATATACCTCTTTATAAGAATTGTTACATCATTGAGATGTAATCCATTTGTAAAGTTTACAAGGTTTACACCGAGTAAAGAATTTCATAATCAGAACAATCAATTAAATGGATGAATAAAAGAATCAGAGCAAAACAAACAGAATAAAATATTAAAGTACAAAGTCTTCATCCTTCATTCGTCTTTGGCTCCCCCTCAGACGATGCTCTTCTTTTTCTTGATATAAAGCTTCACAAGCTTACCAGAACTCCCCCTTAGCATAACCTTCCCTCAAATATATTCTCCCCTTGGGCTGAGAATCATCAAAATCATGATGGTAGAGGCTTAGGTTGTTGCTATACAATGCCCATGATAAGGCTCTGTAGCTGCTGCACTTCAGTGTTAATGGACACTTGATTATCCTCAAGTTCCTTGTTCTTCTTCTTCAGATGTTCATAATTCTCCTCTAATGCATCATACTTGCGCTTTAAAGCATTATACTTCTCAGCGAAATCTTCAGATGATGATTCCGGTGATTGAGTCACAGTCTGTTGAGTCTCAGAAGAAGGTTGAGGTTCGTCTATATCAGAATCCATTTCCTCTATGATTGGCTCAACTTGGGTTCCTTTCAGACGCAATGAGAACAAAGGTAACTCTATTCGAGAGCTGAAACTTTTGTTCCATTGCCAAGATGATGCAATCCTCAAGGAGAAGAGCATATAAGTTGTGGATCTTCATGCTTCAACGGAGACTTAGGTGTTAGGAAGAAGAAGCTTGCGCCTCAAGGAGAAAAGAAATGGAGAAAACGGATTAGAAGAGGAATGGAAGCGCCATGGCAAGTGCCAATAAGCTTGAGGTAGAACCGCCACAATGGAGCAAGGAAGCCATTGATGAGATTCAAGGTTCTTCACAAGAACACAAGAGAGAACACTCTCAAGAATAAGCTCTTAGCTTAATTCAATATTCAGAAAATTTATCAAAAGTGTTTGAATTACAAAAGAAATCTTATTTATACTACTAAGGTGTGGAGCTAGCTTCCTATGCAAGGAACTAATTTCCACCATTGGATTAGATTCTAATCTAATGGCTATGAAGGGAAGCTTGTGGTGGAAGCTTGATTAGCTTGGAGGACAAGGATCAATCCTCCACCCTTGGATGTAGATCCTCATCCAACGGTTATGGCATCAAGCTAGCACTCCAAGCTTCTAAGCTTAGCCCTTGGATTAGTATCCTCATCTAATGGTCATGGTGCCAAGCTTGCACTCCAAGCTTCTAAGCTTAACCCTTGGATTAGAATCCTATCTAAGGGTCACTAATTATTTGTTTATTACAAGTTTAGGCCCAAATTAAATCCTTAAAACAATTACATAATTGAAAGAAAACTATTAATAAACCTAAACATTAAAACATTTCGCTGAAAATTCTTGGAAGCATTCCAACGCTAACTTCAAGCTCATTTTCCAACTAGTTGCAGTTCGAACTGGGTTTTGGTGTCTTCATAGCTTTTGTAGCCCTTGAAGTCTTCTTTAATTTGGAACCAAGAACGCCTAAATTGGACTTGTGTAGCTCGAGTTATGATCGAAATACTGAAACAGGTCAGATGCAAAAATCAGCAGCGAATTTTATTAGAAGCCCAAAATTGAAAAGTAAGGTTGGAGAGTTTGGTTGGGCTTTTGGAGATGGTCCTCCATCAAACCCTCCTTCTTATGGTCAACTTGTCCCCAAGTTGACTTGAGCTCCACCTACAATAAAATTCCACCCGGATCAAAGATTAAACAAGGTTCCTCAAATTGGTTATTATATGATGCAACATAGAGGTAAATTTGTTTCTTAAAGTGATTGCATACTTGTAAAAGTAAATAAGACTTCCTATTCAAACACTCTTTAAATTTGCTAGATTTACCTAAGTTATTTATTTTCCAATCATATAACAACAAGATAATTTGTTTGCTAATATCAACATCACAATCTAATGAAGTAAAAGTAGAACTTAGTTGATCTTTCATAGCATAACCAAAGCTCTTTGGAGTTTCAACTTCAAGTTGTGTAGATACTAGCAGTTCCTCAAGTGTGGACATGTCAAGATTGGAACTCTTAGTTAAGATTCTTCTTCTAGGTGTAGAAATTTGCAATGTACCCTCCTTCTTAAACTCTTCCATCAACCTAGAAGGACATTCAACACGATTAAGATAAAAATCATTAGGTACAATTAAGAATTCCAAATTGCCAAATTCAAGAATTGTCCAAGGTCTAATTCCATAATACTCAAGGTTATAACATGCAAAATCCTTTTTATTAGAAGTAAAAGGAATAGTAAGTGGTAAGGAATTTTTCTCAAAGGGAAGTTCAAACTTTATAGGTATTTCCTTTTCTTCACAATGTTTGTTCCAAGGCTCTATTATGAACAACTCTTCACGAGGCACCAAAACAAAAGGTTGTTTGTGAAGATGGTCACAAACAACTTCACAATGGTCTTCAAGTGCCTTTATTTCTACATCTTCACACAAGAGGTTGTCAATTTCCTCTTGGTAGTCATCCTTTGGAACCATACCTACAATATTCTCCAAATAAGAATCAAAACAATCAAATGAAGGGTTAGTATAAGCAAGTAAAATATCACTTTTCTCCTTCATTTGTTTTTCCATTAACTCCAATTCTTTAATTTCTTTTACACTTAATTCTTTTTCTCTCAATTCCTCTATCATTCTCTCTTTTTCTCTTCTCCAATACTTGTAATAATTCTTTTCATTTTCTTCTAACAACCTTCTTTCTTTTCTTTCCCTTCTCTCATGCTTTTCTCTCAAGGTTTTCTCCTTCCTCCCATGATGTTCACTACTCTTAGGTGTAGATTGGCTCCCTCTACTATCACTCCCTCGGTGGCTAGAATTTCCAGCACCTCTAAGTCCATGTTTTAGTTGGTTTCCACTTGTCTCTTCAAGAATTTTCTTCTCTAGTTCCTTCCTAATCTTTCTCTCTTCCTTAGCTCTCCTTTCTAGGTCAAACCTCTCCTCTAAACTAGTTTGCCACATACTTTTCATTAAATCTAGCATTCTCTTAGTTTTAGGTGAAAGATCATTTCCTACATTAGGGGAACTATCCATAGCTGCACAAGAAAGATTAGTACACAAAATATAGAAGAAATTTGAGATCCTCTCCACTCACTAAGTGTATACACTCAAGTCACTCGTATTTCACACTTCAAGACTTTTTCTCTAATGTTCGCTCTTGTCTTTTTCCACTCAACCTCTCTTTATACTCTTGTTCAAACCTCTAATCAATCATTCAAGGTACAAGTATCCAAAGTGAAAGAGGAACGGTTCTAGAGTCAAGCTTAGGAATTCCAAGAAATACAAACTCAAGACAAAACTTAGGAGTCCAAAAATGACAAGCAATAAAAGGTACTCAATGAACAAAATTTTGGCTACTCAAATATAAGAAGTTTATATGTGACAAAGGCACTAAACTACTGCAGTTTGGACAGCCACAAATAATGCTAAAAAACTTGGAAAATTATGGCAACACCGAAGACAAAATTTCAAGCCAATTTAATAGCAATTTGAAACTGGATTTTTAGGCAAGTTTCAAGTGAATTTTTGTGAAGTGATTTTAAGTGATTAGGTGCAGTTTTTCCACCACTGTACAGCCAAGTAATATGCTCAAAATACAGGGGAAAAAATAGAGTTTCAAGTTACCAAGCACATCACACACCACAAGTTCAAGAATCTAGGCTACTAGCAAGCTAAACTCAAGTTTTGGTGATAATGCTTAGTCCTAAGTGTCTCTAGTGTTCTAAGTCCTTTGAACCACTAATTTTGGGAGTGTTTAGAGGTTCAAATAGTCAAGGTACTGCACTGCACTTTTAGGCTTTAATTTCACTAAATTCACTTTTCATTTGCTCTTTTTTCTATTCACTTGAATTTCCACTAGTTTCACTTTTCTAGTTTTCTCTTCTCTTTGATTTTTCTTGTGATTCTTTTTCTTGTAATCTTTCTTTTGATTTTGTTTTTCCTTTGACTTTGTACTTCTTTTTCTTGACTTTCTTTTGCTGGACTGAATTGAGAAAAACCTAAGACTAAGGCAAAATTAAGTCTAAAATTACTAGTAAGCAAGATTAAGCATGGTGAAAGCTACTTGAACTTGTAATGCACAATTCTTAGCACTTAAAACATGTGAACAGCACCTCAAACACATTCAAACCAGTAATTCACGAAATAGCATGGATTTGGCACGGTTCATATGAAGCAAAAGCAAGAACACATGTGAAAATTACTAGAACAAGCTTAGAAAGAAAATTAAACGGTGAAAACACAAGGAATTGATAGGAATTTTAGATCTAGGAATTTTTTAACATGAAAACTCAAATTCAAGATGAAGACAACTCAAGGAACATGTGAAGAACTCAAGCAAGTTCATACAACACGAAATTAACACAAAAAAAATTGAAGAGAAAACGCAAACTCAAAGTAAGGAAAATTCAAACCGGATAGGATGCTCCAATTGAAGTAGAACAAGCTCTGATACCAAATTTGATGCAATCCTCAAGGAGAAGAGCATATAAGTTGTGGATCTTCATGCTTCAATGGAGACTTAGGTGTTAGGAAGAAGAAGCTTGCGCCTCAAGGAGAAAAGAAATGGAGAAAACGGATTAGAAGAGGAATGGAAGCGCCATGGCAAGTGCCAATAAGCTTGAGGTGGAACCGCCACAATGGAGCAAGGAAGCCATTGATGAGATTCAAGGTTCTTCACAAGAACACAAGAGAGAACACTCTCAAGAATAAGCTCTTAGCTTAATTCAATATTCAGAAAATTTATCAAAAGTGTTTGAATTACAAAAGAAATCCTATTTATACTACTAAGGTGTGGAGCTAGCTTGCTATGCAAGGAACTAATTTCCACCATTGGATTAGATTCTAATCTAATGGCTATGAAGGGAAGCTTGTGGTGGAAGCTTGATTAGCTTGGAGGACAAGGATCAATCCTCCACCCTTGGATGTAGATCCTCATCCAACGGTTATGGCATCAAGCTAGCACTCCAAGCTTCTAAGCTTAGCCCTTGGATTAGTATCCTCATCTAATGGTCATGGTGCCAAGCTTGCACTCTAAGCTTCTAAGCTTAACCCTTGGATTAGAATCCTATCTAAGGGTCACTAATTATTTGTTTATTACAAGTTTAGGCCCAAATTAAATCCTTAAAACAATTACATAATTGAAAGAAAACTATTAATAAACCTAAACATTAAAACATTTCGCTGAAAATTCTTGGAAGCATTCCAACGCTAACTTCAAGCTCATTTTAAAACTAGTTGCAGTTCGAACTGGGTTTTGGTGTCTTCATAGCTTTTGTAGCCCTTGAAGTCCTCTTTAATTTGGCACCAAGAACGCCTAAATTGGACTTGTGTAGCTCGAGTTATGATCGAAATACTGAAACAGGTCAGATGCAAAAATCAGCAGCGAATTTTATTAGAAGCCCAAAATTGAAAAGTAAGGTTGGAGAGTTTGTTTGGGCTTTTGGAGATGGTCCTCCATCACAAGAGTAGCTATTGTTGAAGGCCACAAGTTGAAGATGTTGAGGCTCATGAGGAGGAAGGGTATAGGCGTATGCTCCACCAGGGTAGACTTTGCCACAAGTGACAGACTCTTCATCAAAAGTGGTCCCTGAGCAATAGGTTGAAGTAGCTTCATGTTCCTCTATCATCTTTAGCATCTTAGGATTGATAGGCTTTGATGCTTGAGCTTAAACAACTTTCAGATGGTTGTATGCAACAGACGTTAGACGCTTGGCAATGTGCCTTGCGAACTTGAAGGTCTTGGGGGCAGACGATAGCTTCTTCTCCTTTCCTTTCGCCAAAAACATCACCAAGCATGGTCAAGATGATCCATTACTAGAAAGAACTTGGTTTCGTTTGTGACAAGGGATGAGAACTGAGAGCCCATCATGAAAGGAAGATATTTGAGTTCTTTCTCAGATCTTCTCTGGATCAGACGAAAGGAGGCTAACCTACCTTTTTCTTCTCTTTTATAGGAACCAGTCATTGCTCTGAAGGCAATGTTGTAATCTTCAGGGAGAGAGTGAGCGAATTCCTCAGGGTCTTCATAATCATGAACGTTGAGAGAGTACCGCGGACGAATCCCAGAACAATGAGGTCTTATCCAAGGAAGAACAAACCCCAGAGTATGGCCTAGTCCCACATACTCAGTCTAATTCATGGGAATAGTGAAAGTGAAGGGATCATGACTGTCAAGGGCATCCAAATGCCAATGATCACAATCTCTTGGCTCGCAGATTGTAGAGATTGCATCCCCAAATCTACAATGGTACAATGCGGGAGCATTTAATTCATGTTGAACCTTCCATATGGTGTTTTCTTTGAATGGAATGTGAGGTTCATAGCCAAGTGCTGGTCCTTCAATCAACGACCCAGTAAGATGATCCTTGTACTCTCAAATCTTCTCCAAACCCTTGATGTTTAGCTTAGCCAATTCATCCCAAGGCAGACGCTTCAGCCAATCGCGTTGCTCTTCTAGGGAATACTTTTCCTTCATATTGAAGTCTTCTAGCTTCAAGGGTTGGTGATAGATGATGGGAATGACAAACCTCCCAAGTTGGAATCCCATCTTCCTTCCGTAGTGGTAAGGGTTCTTCAACTCAATGTAGGGAGTGTCTTGAATAAAGAAGTCTTCATCATCTGCACAATAACCATCATTGGCAGACTTACACAGTTCACCATCACTTAGATCAGAGGCTTCATCAACTTGATCTGACAATAACCAATCTGGCTCGATTGGCCTTTCTACACAAGAGCTTTCAACAAATCTCTTCATGACTAATTCGTTGAGGAACGAATAGTCTGTCTTGTGCTTTGGAGGGAGATCTTCAGATTCAACAGTTCAAGCATGAAATCTCACAAAAGGTGCAACTTGCCTTTTAATGATAACACATTCTTCATCAGAAAAAGAACATGTGTCCAAGTCAACAATCACAACAGACGGAATCTCCATCGTTTGTGAGCACGAAGTTTCTTCAGACGCAACCTCCATCGTCTGTTGGCAAGTCACTTCTTCAGATGCAGCTTGTATTGTTTGATCGAAGGCAGCATCCAGAGGACACGCAACAATGGGATCAACATTTACACTCCCATGTTCGCCTTGGAGAGACGATCCAGTAACCTCCATTGATGGAGTTTCTTCATTAAACATGGTCTCTAGAACCTCTACAAGGATAGCATTATCCTTTTGGATCTGGGCAATTTCTTCACTGTTCATGTCCTCTGAAGTTGTTGGAGCAAGAGAAACCTCAGACGATCCAATGCCCTTAACGCTTTCTTGGAACAGACGTTCCCTTTCAGCTTCGAGCATGATTGAGACTCTTCTAGCCTCTTTCATCTGCCTTGCTTCGTCTGTCTCTCCAATAATGACGACACAATTTTCTTGCTTTCCCTTAGAAACCTTTTGAAGAGCAATCTCCCTTGCTCTTGCTTTCTCTTCAGCTTCCAGCTTTTTCTTTTCTTCGTCTACTCTAGCTCTAGCAAACACATCATCCTCAGATGCCTTCCTTACCCCTTCATCTTCACTAGGGGTAGCGTCTCTATCTTTCGTCTTAGACGCAACATGTTTAATCCTTATGTTCCTCTTCCTCTTTCTGAGAGGTTCAACATGAACATCCTCAAAAGGAACTTCAGTTATGGTTATGCGGGGTGGAAGTGTTTGGGTTGGTGTTTCGGCTTGTGTTTCAGCTTGTGTTTGGACTTGTGTTTGAGTTTCAGAGTCGCTTGTCCTTCCACGTTTGATGCGAGCTCTCTGAGGGGGATCTTGAGTCATAGGAGAGAATGGTTCATCTTCTCCACTCCTAAAATGAAGGAAGCTTAGGGGTAGACGCATCTTCGCAAAGGTGTTACCTTTAACTTTAACGCCTTCTTTGTGCCACACTACTCCAGTGGCACAAAACCTTGATTAAGGATTATTTGGGAAAAGAGTGATGAAGTTGCTCTTGGGAGATGACCCATGCAGCTCCGAGATTGCCCACACTAGCCTTCAACCCAAGCACTGATCAAAGGAAACCAAGCAAGGGATGGCTTGGTCAAGGTGTTTAGGTGTTTTCGGTTTAAGAAATCAAAGGTAGAAAATGGGGGGGGGGGGTATGGAATGGTGGTGGCACCAAGGAGGGAACTCCCATAAGCCTAGGAGGAACCGCCACAATAGTTGAAAGAGGCCATTGATAAGATTCAAGGTCTTCCCTAAAGGAACAAGAGAATTATCTCTCAAAAAGCTCTTAAGCTATTTCATTCAAAATTTCAAAAGTGTTTACAAAGAGTTGGCTTAAGGTTTTTATAGGCAACCAAACTTATCCCCCAAGCAAAGCCTAACCACGGTTAGGAGTCACTAACCAAGGTTAGGGCTGCACCAATCCGTGGGCTTCCTTGCAAGCCAAGTAACCATGTGGGTTACTTGGTAGTTAAGGAAGCACATGACTTCACATGGCCTTCACATGTGTGCACATGGGTTTGTCTCCCCTTGTGGCCCATGCGATTAGCCATGTCATCAATCCTAAACACCCTCTAATCATGGGTGGAGATCCTTGATTAAGTCTTGGCATGGATCCAAAGCTTAATCAAGGATTCCTTCCTTATTAGCAAGTGTTTTCAAAGCCCACACAAGTTTTTTAGATCAAAGAAATTTTAGCCGCTTTTGAAAACCTTGTGTGGCTTTGACTAGGAAGGTAAGGCATGTGTAGGTGATATGGGACCCGTGGGCTTGGGCCTAAGAAACTTGTGGGCTTAACCCAAGTATCTCTTTAGAGCTATTACAAAGTAGGGCTTGAATCATGTTCAAAAGAATTGACAAGTAAATTACAAGTGATAAGCCCTATACTAGCTTCATGGTCTTGGAGTTGTTCCACCTCCTCTTCTAGCCTCCTTTGCATATTTCTAGTAATTCTTCTAGATGTTCCTACAACAAAGAGCGTAGCATAGGGAATACTACTCTTTTTCCTAATATTCCTTGCCTTCAAAGCGCTCCTCCAGTGATCCATGATGATATGGGGAAGGCTCATCCTGCCCTTCCTCAAACAGTAGAACATGCAGAACCTGTCCCAAAGACTTACATTGTCTCTTAAGCCAGTTTAGGGAGTGAAAATGTTGTAGAGAAGGTTGTAAATCACTCTGCATGTAGGAACAAGATTCCCATATCTAAGAAACTTAGGGTCTTCCATGTTGCAAACCTTTCCATAGAGCATCTTGTCAACATGCTCTTCAGATTCATTGTCCATCCAGTTGGGTTTGTAGAAGCTTCCTCCCGTATTACACTTCCCAATTCTAGCAATGGTGTCAGCAGTGATGATGTATTCCTTATTGTCAATGGTACCAACAATACCATCTTCAAACTCCTTGGCATCGCTCCAAAACTCAGCATATGCCTCCATCAGTTAAGGTCCTTTCCATTCAGCAAACTCCATCCAATCGGTGTGAGTGAACATTCTCATAAACCGATTTGAAACTCCACTGAGAATGGATATGGCAATCCACTTGCTTGGCAAGAAGAGATCTTGGGCAAAGAAAGTCTCTTCAGATGACTTCGATTTCTTGGCGGCCATTTTCTAAGTTTGAAACAGAGAGAATTTATGAGTAAGAGTTCTTAGAGAGAAGTTAAGATTTTTGACAAATAGTGAATACTGTAAAGAGTAAAAGTGGTAACTCTGCAATATTTATAGTCAAAAGGTGAAACGGTTATAATTTAACAGACGAAAAAATTGAAATAGCTCCTGATTTGACGTTATCTCATAATTGCCCTTTTAATGATTGATTTGACTTCTGCAAATCATTGCACGTGCTTCTCAACGTCCTAGAATAGTGCAATAAATGACAGACACATTTAATGTTGCATTTATTGTGTCTCTGCACACTTAACTTGAAATTAATTAAATAATAACCTTGCATATGTTGAATTTTCCTCAGACTGATTCAACTTGATCAGACGTAATGTTTCGTCTTAACACAAATATAATCAGACGAAATGTATAGACGAAAGGTACAGACGAAATAACTTAATCAATTAACGAAACAATTCCCAAATTTTCTTTAATGAAATTAAAACGAGTTTCGTCTAAAGTCTTTGTAAAAATATTTGCCCATTGAAAATCAATTAGAACAAACTGTATATCAAAAATACCTTTTTGAAAATAATCTCTTATAAAATGAAATTTGATTTCAATATGTTTGGCTTTTGAATTTTGAATAGGGTTTTTGCTAAGATTAATTGCACTTGTATTATCACAAAATACTGATATTTGGGTTTCAAATCTGGAATAATCCTCAAGTTGATGTTTTACCCAAAGTAGTTGTGAACAACACCCAGCTGCAGCGATGTACTCCGCTTCAGTGGTTGAGAGTGCAATAGAGTTTTGTTTCTTGCTTGACCAAGAAATAAGTGATGTGCCAAGGAATTGACAGCCACCACTTGTGCTTTTCCTCTCCACTTTATCTCCAGCATAGTCAACATCATAATAGCCACTTAAATTGAAATCACTATTTTTCTTATAAAACAAAGAGAGATTAGTGGTTCCAATAAGATATCTAAGAATGCGTTTTACAGCTTGTAAATGTGATTCTCTAGGATCAGATTGAAAGCGTGCACATAGATAAACACTAAACATAATGTTAGGTCTACTTACAGTGAGTTAAAGGAGAGAACCAATCATACCTCTGTATACCGTCTGATCAACGGTCTTACCTGATTCGTCCTTGTTGAGACTGGCACCAAACGAATGCATTGGTGTCTTCATAGGCTTTGCATTCTCCATCTTGAACTTCTTGAGAAGCTCCTTTGTGTACTTCTGTTGATGGATGAAGATACCTTGTTTCGTCTACTTGATTTGAAGTCCCAGGAAGAACTTTAATTCTCCCATCATACTCATCTCAAACTCATCCTGCATTAATTTAGAGAAATCCTTGCACAAGGATTCGTTAGTTGCTCGAAAGACTATATCGTCTACATATATTTGAACAATGATAAAGTCTTTCGAAACACTTTTCTTGAAGAATGTTGTATCAACCTTTCCTCTTGAAAAACCATTTTTAAGAAGAAAAGAGCTCAGTCTGTCATACCAAGCTCTAGGAGCTTGTTTAAGACCATAAAACACTTTTTTCAATTTAAAAACATGATCTGGTTGAGATTGACTCTCAAAGCCAGGAGGTTGTTTGACATACACTTCTTCTTCAATAAAACCATTAAGAAATGCACTTTTCACATCCATTTGATATAAGACGATATTCTTGTGAGCAGCAAAAACAAGTAAAATTCTAATTTCTTCTAATCTAGCTACCGGATCAAAGGTTTCAGTGAAGTCAATACCTTCTTGTTGGTTATAGCCTTGAGCTACTAACCTTGCCTTGTTCCTTACCACCTTTCCAACTTCATCGAGCTTGTTTCTGAACACCCTTCTTGTTCCAATGATGCTTTTGTTCCTTGGTCTTTCCACTAGACTCCATACATCATTCCTTATGAACTGGTTTAGCTCTTCTTCCATAGCTAAAATCCAGTCATTCTCATGTAGAGCTTCCTCAATATCTGTGGGCTCTATATCAGACACAAGAGCATATCCAGATACATCTCTCAGTCTTGATCTAGTTTGAACTCTTTGATGTCTGTCTCCAATGATCAGATCCTCGGTGTGGTTTGAGGCGAACCTCCAAGTTCTGACAGGAGCTTGATCACCTTGTTGTTGAGGAGCAGACGAAGAGGATTCATCTATGCTGGGAGATGCTCTTTCGTCTGTTCTTGCGTCTGTGCAAGGTTGGACAGACGGATCAGCTTCTTGACAAGAGAGATTATCTGTAAATTATCAAACAAATTTTCCAGGTCTGATATTTCCTTATCATCCTTTGCGTTATCTTGAAATTTTACATGAATAGATTCTTCTACAACTTGCGTGTTAGATCAAGATGATTAACGACTCTAAGTTTTGATTAATTACAAGACAGACGAAACCAAGCTCTTAAGACTTGCTAAGACGAAACCAGCACAAACGAAAGAAGACCCTTTAAAGACGAAGTTATGCATCTATCTCAAAGCCAAGTCATCGACGAAACTACCAGACGAAACCTCAAGCTTACTCCTTTAGTTTGAAGATATATATCGTCTGTCCAAGAAGTGAAGCAAATCGCGCCAAGATTTCAAATCTAAAGAAGTACTCATTAGAAGCATCCAAGATCAGTGTAGGGATTCATGCTTACACATGCAACTCAAAAAGGTCTTTACCTTTTGTCAAAGTCTCTGTACAAGTCAGAAAAAGTACTGCGCACGCAATCTAATCCGCTGCACAAGCCATCAATCAATCAAGTACTGTCTGACACTTTTTTGGAAAGATCTCAAGTAAATCTTCAACGGCATTCTCATGAGTCTAACGGTTATCTGAAGATGGTGCCTATTTAAAGGACTTCTCGTCACCTAAAACTAGTTGGCGAAAACGCTTCTATAATTCTATCCTCTGTGATTTCGCTCATACTTCTGTTTGTACCTTTTTGTAAAACCCTCTCTGCGTAGAAGAATCCTTCTGTTTTAAAATATCTTTTTAAAATCCACTTGTGTGGTATTAGCCTGTTGAGGCTGGGTTCAAAGAATACCTTTGCTGTTTAGCCTGAGAAGGCTGTGTTCAAAGAATATCGGTGTATAGCCGTGTGGCTCCGGGTGCAAAGAATACTTGTAACCTTTTCACGGTTTGTAGTGAAAACTCGCAGTTTCGAGTAATCGGACGTAGTCTTGAAGAGACGAACCAGTATAAAAATATTCGTGTTCTATATCAATATTGTTGAACTAACGAGGATAACTTAAAACATAACGTCCGTCCACTAAAATCAACTTTTGAAGTAAAACACTGTTTCGTCTGTACCTCTTTTCAAAATCACAGACGAAAGGATTTAAATTTTAAATTAACACAATTGAACCCCCCCTTCTTGTGTTTTGTATTTTACAGTTTGGTATTAGAGCTCAGCCTCTAAGGGTTGAGCGCTTAATAGCTGCTAGAGGAAAAGATCCAACATGGACTCACAAGGGCCTTCGTTCTTATCCGGAGGAGCTTTGATGAAAAAACCTCCAGCGTTCTCTAGAGATGATTACCCATACTGGGCTGACAGGACGGAGATGTACATCAAGTCAACCCAATACAGATTATGGAACATAATCACTGAAGGAGATATTCTCATCATGAAGCCAGAAAAAGAATGGGGAAGTGAAGAATATTCAATCATGGAGCTGAACAATAAAGCCAGATAAGCTCTCGTGTGCGCACTCTCCAGAACTGAATACAACAGATTTTGTGCCTACAAAACTGCTAAAGAATTATAGGATGCTCTCAAAATCTCATATGAAGGCACGAAGGACGTCAGAATGAGAAAGACTGTCACTCTTCAAAGAGAATATGAAATGTTCTCCATGAAGAAAGGAGAGTCAATCGATATGATGTTTGAAAGATTCCAAACAATATTTGAATGGACTCACTGCTCTAGGAATCACCTTCACAAAGGCCCAGAACAATATGAAACTTCTGGATAGTCTCCCACCTCCTTGGGAAGCTATGTCTACGGCCATCTCTGTTGGAAGGGATATGAAGACATTAACTCTAGATGAGTTAATTGGTGCACTAAGGGTACATGAGGTACTCTAATGTAAAAGGGACAAGATCAAGATTCAAGAGCCTATAGCTCTTCCGTCTGTCAACACCACTCCCAAAGAAGACTCTGTCAAGAAGGACAGAAAAAAGAAGATGAAGATTCTGAAGGCTGACTCAACAGAATCTGAATCGTCTGATGGTTCATCTGAAGACGAAATTTCTCTTATGGCCAGACGTTTTAAAAGGATGATGATGAAAAAGGGAAGAGGTCAACGCTTCTTCAAGAAGAAGGAGAGAAAGCTCCCTGAGAAATCATCAAACAAGGAGGAAAGCACAGAGATTGTGTGCTATGAATGCAGAAAACCAGGGCATATGAGGTCAGAATGCCCCAGGCTGAAAAAGAGGTGGAACCCTCGTAAAGATAAAGGAAAGAAGAGCTTACTGACTTGGGAAGATCTCGACAGTGAAAGCTCAGAGGAATCTACTGAAGAAGAAGAAACAACAAACATTTGTCTCATGGCTGGAGACCATGTCTCAACTGAGGTAAATGACACTCAAACTTCTTCATCCTCCTCTTCTGAGTCTGAATCAGAATCAGAAGAAATGCCATATGATACACTTCTAGCTAACTCTCACTTTATTGCTAAGCAATACAAAATCTGCAAAACCAAGCTGAAACAAACCTTGGAAGAAAATGCAGTTTTAAAATCTAAAAATTAGCTACTAGAAAAGAAAGTATCAGATGCTATTTCATCTGAATCTGAAAAGGATATTTTCATTCTTGAGATTGAAAGATTAAAGAAAGAAAATAAATCCTTACTCAATGACTTAACCAAGTTTACAAAGGGATCCTCCATGCTTGAAAATATTTTAAATTATGGAAGGACACTTAGTGATAAAAGTGGACTTGGTTATGTTAAAGAGATAGACGGAAAGAAAACCAAATATGTTTCGTCTGCTCAGAAGAAGAGGAACTATAACAAGGTTCCTAACAACTACAAGAAGGCCAAAATTACAAACAAAAAGAAACCTTCTGTAACTAACAAAAGAGGACCCAAAAAGATTTGGGTACCAATGTCACTCATTATTCCTGTTGCAGATATCCTTAATAGGAAAAGAGAGGACTTTAAGTTGGTACCTGGACAGTGGATGCTCATGACACATGACGGGAGACCTGTCTATGTTCCAAGACCTCAGACCAAGTAAAGGGTCTGTCTCCTACGACTCTGGTGAAGGTAAAATCCTTGGTATTGGGACTGTTGGTAAGACACCCAATCCACTTATCCAGAATGTCTCTTATGTTAAAGGTCTCAACTTCAATCTACTTAGCATAAGTCAATTTTGCGGCAAAGGATATGCGAGCTTTTAACTCGATGAATGTATAGTTAAAAACAAAGACAAATCCACTGTTCATTGGGAAAAGGAAGAACAACCTCTATGAGGTATGTCTTTCTCGACCTTAGTGATCGAATGTGACATGTTTGATTTCAATGAGATGATGAACGAGATATTTGGCACAAAAAGCTTGGACATTTAAGTCTCAAGTATATTTCAAAAATTTCTAAAAAGGATCTTGTAAAAGGTCTGCCAAAAATATCTTGGAAATCCAATCGTCTCTGTGAATCTTGTCAGCATGGAAAACAACTCAAAGCTTCTTTTAAATCGAAAAATGTTGTTTCCACGACAAGACCGCTAGAACTGTTATATATTGATCTCTTTGGACCTACTCAGACTGAAAGTCTTGGAGGGAAGAGATATGGATTTGTAATTGTAGATGACTATACTAGATTTACATGGGTATACTTCCTAGCACATAAACATGAGTCATTCAGTGTTTTTGAAATATTCTGCAAACGTGTTCAAAAAGAAAAAGGAATATGTATTGCGTCTGTTAGGAGCGACCATGGAACAGAATTTGAAAATTCTGAGTTCAATGCCTTCTGTTTTGAAAATGGTATCTTTCACAATTTTTCATCTCCAAGAACTCCTCAGCAAAATGGAGTTGTGGAAAGGAAAAATCGTACCTTACAAGAAATGGCTAGAACTTTGTTGCATGAAAGCTCTCTTCCAAAATATTATTGGGCAGAAGCAATTAATACTTCTTGTTATATTCAAAAAAGAATATTGATAAGACCAATATTGAATAAGACTCCATATGAACTATGGAAAGGAAGAAGACCCAACATTTCTTATTTCCATCCGTTTGGATGTGAATGTTTCATCTTAAACACCAAAGATCATCTTGGAAAATTTGATTCAAAAGTGGTGAAGGGATTCTTACTCGGATATTCCAATACGTCTAAGGCCTATAGAGTATTTAACTCTAAGACGCAAGTTGTAGAGGAATCAATTCATGTAAAATTCCAAGATAACTCAAAGGCTGATAAGGAAATATCAGACCTAGAAAATTTATTTGATAATTTGCAGATTACTCCCTACTCATGGAAAAGTTCCGTCTGAACAACTTCTCACAGACACAAGAGCAGACTCAAAAGCACCCACTAGCTCAGACGAACCCTCTTCGTCTGACCCTCATCAGATTGTTGATCATGCGCCTATTAAATCTTGGAAATTCACCTCAAATCACACTCAAGATTTAATCATTGGAGATAAATCTCAAGGTGTTCAAACAAGATCAAAAGTGAAGAATATCTCAAGCTATGCTCTTGTATCAGAAATAGAACCCAAGAATATTGAAGATGCTCTTCAAGACAATGACTGGATCTTGGCTATGGAAGAAGAACTTAATCAGTTCACCAGAAATGACGTCTGGACCTTAGTTGAGAAACCAAAGAATAAAAGTATCATTGGCACTAGATGGGTGTTCAGAAACAAGCTCGATGAAGCTGGTAAAGTGGTAAGGAACAAAGCAAGGTTAGTAGCACAATGGTATAATCAACAAGAAGGTATAGATTTCACCGAAACTTTTGCTCCTGTAGCTAGATTGGAAGCTATTAGAATTTTACTTGCCTTTGCTGCTCATAAGAATATCATCCTATATCAAATGGACGTAAAAAGTGCTTTTCTAAATGGTTTTATTGAAGAGGAAGTATATGTAAGACAACCTCCTGGATTTGAGAGTTCATCTCAACCAGATCATGTTTTCAAACTAAAAAAGGCACTATATGGTCTTAAACAGGCTCCTCGAGCTTGGTATGAAAGACTAAGTTCCTTTCTTCTTCAAAATGGTTTTTCAAGAGGGAAGGTTGATACTACTCTCTTCAAGAAAAGTGTTTCAAAAGAATTTATTATTGTTCAAATATATGTAGATGATATAGTCTTTGGAGCAACTAACGAATCTTTGTGCAAGGATTTCTCTAAGTTAATGTGTGAAGAATTCGAGATGAGCATGATGGGAGAACTGAAGTTTTTCTTAGGACTTCAAATCAAACAGACTAAACAAGGCATATATATTCATCAACAGAAGTATACAAAGGAACTTCTAAAGAAATTCAAAATGGAAAATGCCAAACCAATGAAAACTCCCATGCATTCGTCTAGAGCCAGTCTCAACAAAAATGAATCAGGTAAGACCGTTGATCAGACGGTATACAGAGTTATGATTGGATCTCTTCTCTATCTCACTGCTAGTAGACCTGACATTATGTTTAGTGTTTATCTATGTGCACATTTTCAATCTGATCCTAGAGAATTACATTTACAAGCTGTTAAACGCATTTTAAGATATCTTATTGGAACTACTAATCTCTCTCTCTTTTATAAGAAAAATAGTGATTTCAATTTAAGTGGCTATTGTGATGCTGATTATGCTGGAGATAAAGTGGAGAGAAAAAGCACAAGTGGTGGATGCCAGTTTCTTGGTTCATCACTAATCTCTTGGTCAAGCAAGAAGCAAAACTCCATTGCACTCTCAACCACCGGCTGCGACGAATATATTATCATGCAGGGTGTTGCTCACAACTACTTTGGGTAAAACATCAACTTGAGGATTACTCCAGGTTTGAAACTCAAATACCAGTATTTTGTGATAGCACAAGTGCAATAAATCTCAGCGAAAACCCTATTCAACATTCAAAAGCCAACCATATTGAAATCAAATTTCATTTCATAAGAGATTATGTTCAAAAAGGTATTTTCAATGTACAGTTTGTTCAAACTGATTTTCAATGGGCAGATGTCTTTACAAAAGCTTTAGACGAAACTCACTTTAATTTCATTAAGGAAAATTTAGGAATTATTTCTTTAATTGATTAAGTTTTCTCTTTCGTCTGAGCATTTCATTTCGTCTGTACCCTTGTATATGTTTTCGTGTTAAGACGAAACTTTGCGTCTGATCAAGTTGAATCAGTCTGAGGAAATTCGACAGACGCAAAGATATTATTTAAAAATTTTAAAGTTAAGTGTGCAGGGACAAATTAAAAGTAGCAATAAATGTGTCTGTCATTTATTGCACCATTCTAGGACTTTGAGAAGCACGCGCTGTGAATTGCAGAAGTCAAATCAATCATTAAAAGGGCAATGATGGGGACACGTCAAATCAGGGGCGGTTTAAAATTCTTCCGTCTGATGAATCACAGCCGTTTCAGTTTTGACTATAAATACTCTTAAAGTTCACACTTTTATTCTTTACTGCATTCACACTTTCTCTGAATATTCTACTCACAAAACTTAACTCTTTTTTTTTTCAAACCCAACAATGGCCGCTAAGAATACCAAGGCAACCGATGCAACCTTCTTCGCTCAAGATCTCTTCTTGCCCAGCAAGTGGATATCGAGAGAGACTGTTGAAAGCATCTCAGAAAGAGTAGCAAAGATGCTGATACATAACGGATGGATGGAGTTCGCAACGATGAGAGGGCCATGGACGATGGAGGCCTATGCTGAGTTCTGGAGTGACGCAAGGGAGTTTGAAGATGGTATTGTTGGTACCATTGATAACAAGGAGTATATTATTACAATAGACTCCACTGCTGAAGCCGGAAGTTGCAAGGCAGAAAGGCGCTTTTACAGCGCTGACTGGATGAAACGTGAATCTGAAGAGCACGTAGACAAGATTATCTACGGGAAGATCCGCAGCTCCGAAGATTCCAAGTTTTTGAGATCAGGGAATCTTTGTCCCACTGCAAGAATCATCCACAACCTCCTTTACAACATCTTCACCCCAAGAACTGGCTCACGAGACAACGTGAGTACTCGAGACAGATTTTGCATCTTCTACTATCTAAGGAAAGCAAGGATGAGTCTCCCTCACATCATTCTTGACCACTGGGTAAGTGCGTTAAAGAATAGAAACATCCGTAGGAAGAGTAGTATTCCCTACGCCACCCTCTTCACCAAAATCATCATCAACCAAGGCTTTGATGTCACTGGCGTCGTGTGGCACAAAAAAAGGCAAGGAAGTCAAAGGAAGCACCTTTGCCAAGATGCATCTGAACCCCAGCTTCCTTCAACACTTTGCAAGTAAAGAAGAAGTTCCCCTTTCACCAATCACCAAAGACCCCCACACAGAGCTCGCATCAAACGCGCCCGAACCCAAACACAAGCCCAAACACAATCCCAAACACCAGACCAAACACAAACCCAAACACCTTTACCTCTTCCACCCGTGATTATTTCTGAAGTCCCTTTTGAAGATGCTCTAGAGGAGCCTCTTAAGAAGAAAAAGAGGACTAGCAGAATAAAGCACGTTGCGGTTAAGACGCAAGAGAAGACGATATCCCCGAGTGAAGATGAAGGGGCTAAGCTATCGTCTGAAGGAGTTCCGTCTGTTAAAATACTCTCAGACGAAGAGAACCAGAGGAAAGCAAGAGCCAGAGAAATCGCTCTTCAAAAGGCTACCAAAGGCAAAGAAAAGATGAAGCGGAAGCTTGTGTCTGTAGTTGTTGGCGAAACAGACGAAGAAAAACAATTGAAAGAGGCTATGAGGGTCTCTGTGCTGCTTCATGCTGAACGAGAAAGAATTTTTCTCGAAAGCGTTAGGGCATTGGATCGTCTGAAGGTGCGTCTGCTCTAGCAACTTCAGAGGGCATGAACAGTGAAGAAACTGCCAAATCCAGAAGGATAATGTCCAGTTAGCAGAGGAGTTGGAGACTATGCTCAATGATGAAGTCTCTACTATGGAGGTCTCCACATCAACACTCCAAGACGAACATAGGACAAGTTTATCTGATCCTATTGTTGCGTCTCCTCTCAACGCTGCTTTTGAACAGATGATACCTGCTGCGTCTGAAGAAGCATCCCACCAACAGACGATGGAGATTCCATCTGAAGAAATAATTGTTGAAGACATAAGTTCTTTGTCTGATGAAGAACATATGGAAGTAATAAAGGTGGATGCATCATGGGTGAGATCTCGCGTCGAAGTTATTAATCCTAAAGATCTACCACCCAAGCAAAAGACGGACTATTCGTTCCTCAACGAATTGGTCATGAGACGCTTTGCTGAAAGCTCTTGTGCTGAAAGACCAGTCAAGCCTGACTGGATTCTTGGAGAGAAGATTGAAGATATCTCCAACGATGGTGAACCGTCTGAGTCTGCTGAAGATGGTCACTTTGCAGACGATGAGGACTTGTTGCTCCCTATGTTGAATCTAGAGGGGGGGGTGAATAGATTCAAGTTCCCTATGTTCAATTTTATCTTTTTCTCACTTTCTTTCCCGATTCAATTTTATCTGAGTTACAAATAATCGTTCAGAGATTCAACAGTGGACACAGAAGAAAATTGTAATGCGAGAAATATAGAGAAAGATAAGAGATAAGGTAGAGAGAAAGTTTGGACAGAGATTTATCCTGGTTCGGCGTTCAGCCTACGTCCAGTCCCAACCCAACAACTGTTGCGATCGATTTTTCCACTATAATGATTCCTTGTGTCTAATACAAACACACTGCACAAACATAAACAAAATCAAAATAACCAAAACATATATTCTTCTCCAAAGAACATATCTCTCTAATTCTTGAATCCTTCAAGAATCACCTTTGAGAGCACCTCTCTCAAATTCCTTAACTCTTCTTCTAAAGAATAACTTTCTCTTAAGAGTTTTGAACCAAAACGAAATACAAAAACAAGATAAAGGTCAGTAAAGATTACACCTGTTGTGTATGATCTGATCAAGATTATAACCAATGTATTCAATCCTTCACACACTTTTCATCTCTAGAGAAAATCTTCTAAAAAACTTGAAGAGAATTCTTAGAAGTTGTGTTCTTTGTGGAAAAACAGTTTTTCGCTCTTCCTTTCTTCTTGAAAAACTCAAAGATCTCTCTTGTTGAAAATCAATTCAAAGAGGTTTCAATTTAAAGCAGTTCAAAAGCTTTTTGAGATGAATTCTGGTGTGGTAATCGATTACTAGAATGTGGTAATCGATTACTCCAGAAAGATTTTGCCTTCTCTGTTATCTCAAGCACGAAGTAATCGATTACTAGGATGTGGTAATCGATTACTCCAGAGAGTTTTGGGCTTCCCTGTTTTCTCAAACTGTTGGTAGTCGATTACTGATATATGGTAATCGATTACTTCAGCTTAAGAACATTTTAAACAACAGTTTTCAACTTTTCAAAACACAAAAAGGGTTCCCAAACTGCTCTAGCTTGATTCTCAGAGTAGATTTAACCTCTCTGTGAAGCGAGATTGAATAAAAACCACACTCAAAGCCTATTATAAAACAATCAATACAATTAAGCTCTTATTTACAATCTATCATTAAAATCAAGATTACAAGTAGATCAAAACTAAAAACAAGAGACGACTTCTTCAGCTTCAAGTCCAACAATCTCCCCCTTTTTGGTTTTAATGTACCAAATCATAGTGTAGTCAAGAATCTAAAGGCTTTGATGTGTCTTGCAATGTTAGTATCTCTTTTTCTTTTTTTTTTTCATACAGCTTATAGATGATATACAATCCATATCACTTTTCAATTTACAGAAATATTATGACATCTAAGTAATCAATTGCAAAGAAATTAAATCTAGTGCTATTACAGTAATCCATAATTGTTCAAATTTAATGATCTGCTCCCCCTAAGTAAAATACTTGAGAAATTACAGATTCAAACAGTTCAATGATAATTCAAATACCATCAAATGAAAACATGAATGAAAACATATAATAATAATTACACTTCTACTACTCCCCCTATTTGGTATATCAAATAAGATTATGAGAGGTAGAGTTGAAGTTACTAATCTGAGTCATTTTGGTTGAGTCTTTCCATGATTGTCTCCATCAGATCCTTCATCTCCAGGAAGTGCAAGTCTTGACGCTTTCCTAGATCATCTATCCTTTTGTTGACAGTTTCTTTTAATTCATCCAATCTATCAATCATGATGGATTCAAATCGTGATTTTGGAATGTACTCTCCAGATGCAAGGTTGTCTTCATCTTCATCTTCATTTTGTGCTCCTTCTGGATCTTCTTGTGGATTTGCTTGTTGTTCTTCTCTGGTGATCCATCCTGCATCAATTTTGATCAGCCTCATCATCTTCAAGGCTCTGTCACTGATCATGTGGACATTTTTGACTAATTCTCTGGATTCATCAGTCGTATCAATCTGAAAAATTTCAATTAGTCTAGAAATAAACAGAGAATATGGACATTTATTATCTAAAAGTCTTCTAGTCTTCAGCATGTTGTCCATTATGATGTGAGTCCAATCCACTTGAATTCCATTCTTCAGTGCTGCCATAAGTATCATGTCATCTTCACTGATTTGTGCATGATTTGCTCCTCTAGCTGCTAAGATCCAGCAAATGGTATAGTGTAGTAGCCTATCATCAGCAGTTAGGCCTCCAATGTTGTATATCACCTTTTTGCCTTGTGATCTCCTTGAATTCCTTTCGTTTTCCCAATTCTGTGGGTTCCTCAGCATGCTCATGTAGAAGGTGTCCTTCTGCAGATCAAATCCTTTCTCTCGGAGTTTGTCTACATGTGCCACGATTCCTTCTTTCCTGATACCAGGAATTTGAAGAAAATGTGCAGGGGTTAAGGTTATTTTAATACCCTTAATTTCAGAACTTACAATCATTCGTTCCATGTTTGGTCTGAGATTTGAATAGAAGACTCGAACCAAATCCGGGTAGATAAAGCCTTTCATTCCCACAAATCTCTCCAAATGTTGTTGCCTCAGGTAGGTTTGGAAAGTAAAACTCTAACTATCTAGCCATTGTAGGTCTAGAATCTTTGGTGGAACAAGACCTTTATTTGCGAAATCCAGATTGAATCTTGTTTCTTGTCCCTTGGTAGTGAACCAACGGTTGATCGCAGATTCAGGTGGAGGCGGTTGATCTCTTTCCGGTTGAGCCGGTGAAGTAGGTTTCTTCCTTTTGGAGGATTCTCCTACCTTCTTCTTGCCTTTTGTCTCTTCTTGAGAGTATCTATTGGCTTTCATCTTGATTGTTTTTCCCTTTCCTTCTTCTTCCATGGTTGCTGAGAGAGAGAGGGAGTGATTTCTAGGGTTTTTGGAGGAAGAAGATGAATAGTGAATTGTAGGGTTTCACCTGCACTTCTTATAAGAGAGAAAAAGCCCAAGAAATTAGTCCAAGAATGAGGTAATAGACTACCAGCAGTTGGAAATCGATTATCTCAGTTCCTTATATAGAGAGAAGAAGAAAAACAAGAAAAACAGTCGTGGTAATCAATTACTTCATTATGGTAATCGATTACTCCAGAGCAATTTTCAAAAACTTTAAAAATTGGTTTCTGTGGTAATCGATTACGGGATCGTGGTAATCGATTACTACAGTGCCAAAATCCTTCTCTGAATGAAATTGATTCGAGGTAATCGATTATCTTTCTTTGGTAATCGATTATTTCTATCAGAAAAAGATTTTCTTTGAAAAATTTTCACAAAAACAATTTTATGGATGAGTGTAATCAAGTAGAATTAGTTTAGATGTTCCTCACTCAAAATGCCAAGGTTTGATCTAAGTTTGTAAAACCTTTCTTTTGGTAATGCCTTGGTAAAAACATCTTCTAACTGATTTTCTGTATCTACGAATTCGATGTCACAATCTCCTTTTTCGACATGATCTCTGATGAAATGATGTTTGACTTCAATGTGTTTTGTTCTTGAGTGTAGTACAGGATTTGTGTTGTCGCATTTCAAGGGAATGTGATCTATCTTTAGCCCGAAATCTTCTAGTTGGTACTTCAACCAAATTCTTGAGCACAACAGCCTCCCGCAGCTACATATTCAGCTTCTGCAGTTGACAGTGCTACACAAGCTTGTTTCCTGCTATGCCAAGATATCAAGCATTCTCCAAAAATGTGACATGTGTCACTAGTGCTTTTCCTATCTGTTTTGCTACCTGCAAAATCAGAGTCACTGAAACCAACAAGTAATGGTGAGGTTCCTTTTGGATACCACAACCCACAACTTATAGTTCCTTTTAAGAATCTTCTTTACTGTTAGCCAATGAGATTGCTTAGGTGTAGATTGAAATCTAGCACACAAGCTGATGTAGGCACATCTAAGGAAAATCACTCACCTAGAAGAATTACTAGAAGCTCCAAGTTATCGTAGCTTAGGATTTGATTTTTGTAATTGAAGTGTAAATAATTTTGATGGCCTTGTAAGTTTTTGGCCAAAAGTGTATTTTCTTTTAAGTGTTTGCTTAACATTGTGCTTAAAAGGTTAGTAAGCTTAAGGAATGAAGCTTAATAGGGTGAATGAATTTAAGTTCAAGTTCATATTAAATTCTCATTTGAAATTTAAATTTAATTTGGTTTAAGTTTGAATTTCAAATTGTGAATCTAAGTGGTTTTGGTTCAAGAAGATTTTCACTTGGATTAGGATCCATGCCTAATCCAAGAGCAAATCTTAACCCTTGATTAGATGCACTCATCCAATGGATGATAATCAAGTGGAAAGTGACATGTAACCTTTGAGTGACATGAAACACTCTTGAAAGTGACATGTACTTGAACCTTTGAACTTGTGGCTCTTATTCATTGACTTGTAGAGTACTCTAAAGTTGTTTAGCTTCCTCTTTAATTCTTCCTAAGCCTATATAAAGCCAAAAACGAAATTGTAAATGAACTTTTGATATTTTTGATAAATGAAATAGCTTTGAGCTTTTCTTAAGAGAGGATTCTCTTGTCTTGCTTAGCAAGGTTTCTTGGATCTTATCAATGGATTCCACCCTCCATTGTGGCGGTTCTCCCTAGGCTTATTGGCTTGCCATGGTGCCAACTCTCACCATTCCTCACCCCTTCCATTCTTTTTCCTTTTCGGTTTCTTTCCTCCATTGAAGCTTTGACCGAAAGCTTCCTTAAGCTTTGGTTTGGAGATTGTTGAAGAAGCTAGATTGGGCAACTTCAAGGACTCTTTTGAATCTCTCTAAGGAGGCCTATATCAAGTGGTATCATGAGCTTGTTGTCTTCTTCAATGGGTGTCTTCAAAATGGTTAGTAATGGGTTTTCCCAAACTCCATAGTTTTCCATAGTGTTTTTCATCTTTTATGTCTTCTTTGAATTGCCTAATCTTTGTTTTTCCTTGAGTTGTTTGTTTTGTTCGGTTTGTTTGTGTAAGAAACATGTTTTTCTTCCTTGTTTCTTTTTGGGTAGTGAGTTTCCATGGCTGTCCATGCATGTCTTGAAGTTTTACCTATAGTTACTTTAGCTTTCATAACAAGATTCCTTGTTCTAGAGTAACTTTCTTTGTAAGCTTCTTCGTTTGATGTTTTTCCATTAGTTTTGTTTAGTCCTTGTTGTTTTTCCTCCATAACCGTGATTAGATGTATGTTGCTGCATCATTGATGATTTGGGTTTCAAGTTTTTACATGTATTTCAAGTGGTAGAAGAAACTTCTAGTGTAAGACTCACATGTACATGCTTGTAATAGCTTCTAGAGCACTCTTTAGGTCCAATTTGTGTATAACCTTGTGAATTTTGTTTTGGGTTGTGGAAATTGAACTTGGAGGTTGCTCTTCTTCATCTTGTGGTTTTGGTCCAGCCATACATAGTGTGTAGAAAAATACAAAATCAAAACAAAGAAAAGAAACAAGTGAGAAAAACAAAAGAAAAAGAAATGGTAGTGAAAAGAGTAGTGTATGGGTCCAAAAAGAGTAGAAATTGATTAAGGACCATACAAAAGCAAAATCAAAAGAACCAAAAGAGCAAGAGGAAAATTTGAAAAGTGAAAAGAATTGGCAATTAGACACACCCTTGGACTTTGTTTTGAGCACACATCACCCAAGTTGAATTTCTAGTATCTTGTTTTTGGACTTGAGTGTGTAGTGATTTTTGGTATAATTTTCACTTTTAGTTTTTACTGCACTTGCTGAAAATTGATGATTCTATGAATATATGAGCCTTATTTTTCATCTGGATTGAATTTCAAAGGTTGCATAATCATAGAATTAAGGTTCATTTTCGGTCTCTAATCAGATTCCTAGGAAATCCGTCGCTAATCTTGGTGAAAATTCGGTGGCTAACTTGAACTTGTAATGGCTGTACATTTTGTTTCTTATACTCTTAATCTCGGTTTGGACTTGTTATTCCCTGTAATTTCATGTTCTTTTGCTGTCCACACATGTGCCATTGTCTCATTTAAGTTTACTCTACATTTGAGTAGCCCTTTCTTTCAATTTTTGAGCTTTTATTGCTTGTCTTCCTTGGATTCTGATAAGTGCTAGATTATACATGTTTTCCTAGGTATTTTCAGTTCATTTTCATCCATTTTCAATAGGTTTAGTTGTAGTTTAGGCAAGAAAACATTGAAAATACCATGTTTGCTTAGTGTTAGTTCTAGAGTTAGCATTTTGTTAAGTTTTATAAGTTTTCTTGAGTTTTTAAGTCATCTTAATCATTCTTTTGTTGATTCTAGGTTCATTGAAGAGAAGATAGAAGCTTGGAATGAAAACTATGGACATAAGATGAAGATGCCATCAAGAAGAACAAGGATGTAAGCCCAAATCATGATCAAAGCAAGCCAAATGGAGCATCCTCACCTGTCAAAACGCGCCAGGGCGCGTTTCACTGATTCAGAGTGGCGCATGGGCGCCAGGGCGCGCTTGAGTGGCGCGTTTCACTGCCCCTTGCGGCATAAACGCGCCTAGGCACGCCTGAGGAATTTCCAGGGGGCGCGCACGCGCCAGGGCGCGCTGCACAGCTCCTTGCGGCCCAAACGCGCCAGGGCGCGTTCTGTTTAAGTGCTTGGTGATAAGTGCTAGATTATACATGTTTTCCTATGTGTTTTCAGTTCATTTTCATCCATTTTCAATAGGTTTAGTTGTAGTTTAGACAAGAAAACATTGAAAATACCATGTGTGTTTAGTGTTAGTTCTTGATGTAGTGTTTTGTTAGTTTTGTAAGTGTTTCTTATGTTTTTAAGTCATTTTATCCTCTTTCTTGTTAATTGTAGGTTGATTGAAGAGGAGACAGAAGTTTGGAATGAAAGCCATGATCATAAGATGAAGATGCCATCAAATTGAATGCAAGAATGGAAGCCCAAAACAAGATCAAAGCAAGCCAAGTTGAGCATACAAAGTCGTTAAAACGTGCCAAAGGCGCGCCGGGGTGGCGCGCTTTCATGCATTCCTTGCGCGAAAACGTGCCGGGCGCGCCGCCGTGGCGCGCTTCATGCCCTCAGCTTCACTCAAAACGCGCCAGGGCGCGTTTCTCTTAAGTGGGTGGCGCATTTTTACTGCTATATATGGCTTCTTGGGCGCGAAATGAATGGGGGGGGACCTCATATTTTCAGTTTTTCTTGTTAGCTTCTCGTGCACACTTCTAGTTTTCTCTCTTCTCCACCTTCGATTCTCATCTTCCTCCATCAAAACCTTGAAGATTCTTGAAGAATTGGAGCTTGTGGAAGCAAGATCTAAAGATTCATGGAGCTTCTCTCGGTTTTGATTTTTATTTTTGTTCTTTCTTTTTCTATTTCCATGTTAGGCTAAATTCTTAGGTTAGGGAAGGGGATTTCGATTCCAGAATACTTGTAATGAATTTCTATGTTGATTCAATTGTAATTTCAGTTGATTGATTGATCTCTTCTTACTTAATGCAATTTCTTGAGGTTTTATTCATGAAATTCAAATAGTGATAAGAATATTAACTGCTTGAATTGGATTGAACTGTTCCTTGAGTTTTTGTTTCTCATTTCAATTATGCCTTCAGAAGATTGATAATTGAATTAGGAGAGGAATTGCATCATTATAGCAGTGCATGAGTCTAGGGATAGAACTTGCATGTTATGAGACATTGTGAATTTATCTGTTTTGCTTCTTGAATGTATTTCTATTTTCACCTAAGGGATTAGAGATTATAGAAGTCATTCAAAGTGACTAAAGACCTAGGAATAGGCTTAGTCTAAGGTATCACAAATTCTAGTCTCCAATTAATTGATTTCCATTGAATTGATATAGGAGTTGGCTACATGAAGGAAGGAATTGAATGAACCTATTCCCTAACTGTTTCCATCATCTCTGAAACTTAAACATTTATTGCTTTCCATTTCTTGTTTTACAAGAAATTGTCTTTTTACATAATTACTTAGTTCACACACATGATTCACTCAATCGTTCGTCCTAATAGCAAGCATATTAAGCATTCGATAATTCACAACTAGTCTCTGTGGTTCGACATCCTTTTCTCACTATTTCTAAACTTGTGACGACCGGTACACTTGCCGAAAGATTGACACACACACACATATTTTTAAGTCAACAAGTTTATGGCGCCGTTGCCGGGGACTATTGGTTGAATATCGATAGTCTTAACGGGTTTGCTAATTAGGACATTTGTTTTATTTGTTGATTCATACTTGTTCTGTTTTTGTTTTGTATACCTGTTCCGTTTTTGCTTTTCATTGAATTATTTCATTCTTTTGAACTGTCTAGGATTCCCTGTATCTTTCGGATTTGTGGTTTATGCGAAGAATTAAGGAAACTAACTTCTTGTTTGAACTAGAAATTGAGAGATTTTGCAGGAGAAATCTGAAAGAGAATAAAAACAATAAAGAAGAGACCATACCAGAAAATTCAGCTATACCAGAAAATTCAACAGAAAATATGGATAATACAAGGTGCATGACACTTGAGGAGTGGTACAATTCCAATGCTATGGGTCAGTGGATACAAAGATCGCACCTCCAAATCATCCGATTACCGTGGAGGAGGACATCAAGCGGTATTGTGATGGCTTAGGTATGAACATTGAGGAGCAAGCTCAAGTGAATTACATGGGAAATCCTCAAGGTAACACCTATTCCAACACAAACACTTATAATCCTCACCACAGAAACCATCCAAATCTGTCATATAGGAGCAATAAATTTCTGCAACCTAACTCTTCCTCATATGACCAAAATTTTAATCTACCTTTCAACTCAAACCATTCTAAATTCCCAACCAACCAACCTAGAAATGCTCCAAAGAAGTCGTAACATGAATCCTGCTCCTAGAGAAGGATCTTTAACTTTAGAAGACATGTTCATGTCCTTTATGCAAAGGACTGAATCTATTTTCACAAATCAAGAAGCTTCTATCGAATCTGAATCACAGATTGGCCGCCTTTCCAAGCAACTTTCGGAGAGAAGCTAAGGAAATCAGCCAAGTGATACTATTGTGATTTCAATGGAGCAAAGTGCAAAGCTAATACCACAAGGAGTGGTGAGGTGTTGGGAAATGAAACCGTAGAAATGAAAGGAGATGCAGGTGGAGGTTGCATGTAAAGAGAAAGAGTCTGCAAGATCCAAATGAAAGAACAAGACATAGAAGAAAGAAGAGTCACGGATAGACAAGAGAAGGAAACATTTGGTGATTTAATTGTTTTTGCTAATCCTTCCTCTCGTTTATACCGATTCTCATTTTATATGTGATGTAGGAGTAACTTCTAAAGATGAAATGCAAGTTGTTTCGACCCTCCTCCTCACGTAAACCTTCATGTCTTAGTACCTAGTGGAGAATTGTCCATCAAGTTCCCTTGGGACTCATACTGTGAAGAGGATGAAGCACCCAAGGAATCAAAACAGCCACTAGGGAAGATTTCTTTACCATTTCATACTCTTTCTCCTTGCAAAAATATGAACAACACTAATGGTTTCACTTTAGATACTTATGGAATTAGAGCATGGAATATAATTGAGTTTGATAATTTAGACCTCTTAGTTGTTCCTAATGCCTTTTGCTCTTATGATGATGCATATCTTTCTAGGTCATTAGAGAAGTCATCAATGGAGGTCCAAATGCAAATTCCTATACTTAGTAGAGAACCAATGTCTACACACATTGCAAATGGAGTAGAGGATGATCTTGATACTTTCAAACACTCTAAACCTTTACTCTCTCTTTTAAATGGTGTTGTTGATATTGATGTTCAATATTCCACATGCTTTAATTTATGCTGTAGATCAAGTGAAACATTTAAATTGTTCAAATTGGATGCCAAGATTAAAATGAACATATGGAAAATTATGATTATGGCATTCAAATTTTTCCTACCACCATCATGCACTAATTATAGAACATATCTGCACCATCAATCATTTGCACTAATCAATAATGACTTACATATAGTTGTAAATGATTGGATGATATTTGATCCTGGTGGATGTTTGTTCTGGTAGGTACCAAAGGCAGATTCATGGTGAATGGGCAGCTACAACATTATCAAGGAAGCACCATTGAACAGCCATAGAGCAAGAGTTGGTACCACTTGCACCCACCTTGCTGCTTTGAGCGGCTGAGGGAGTTTTCTTTTCTCCCTCCACTCTTTTCCGTTTCATTTCCTGTCTATCCATTTTCTGTAAATGTCAAGCTAATGACATTAAAGAAGCGCTTGGTGGGAGGCAACCTACCCAATTCAGAGAAGCTTTCTGTAACTTCTCATTGTAATATACTTGTGAATAGCTTAAGAGTTGAGGAAAACAAAAATAAAATAGAATTTGAAGATTAGAGTAGGAGTGTAAATATAAGATACAGTAGAATAAATCTGATTTTTGTGTTGATAGATAAACAAGTAGATATATGAATAAATAATTGAAATTACATTGAATTGAGTGATAGAAATAAGAGAGGTGAGGTGTAATAGCATTAATGGGAAAGTTGTGAGATCTTAATGCATGCTCATGTTTGAAAGGTTCCTTGTGCAGAGACTAGATCAATTAGAGCCAAAATGATTTAGAATGCTTGCACAAGTTGAGTCAAGATGCAATATCACTAGTTCTCACCTTAGCCCACCTTAGCACATGAAGAATTGAACCAAAATGCAGAAAAACGCGCCCTGGCGCTACTAGAGGCGCCATTTGTAGCAGAAAACGTGCCTTGGCGCCCTTGGGTGGCGCGTTTTACATTTAGCTTCGGCAAAAACGCGCCCTGGCACGTTTCCACTCAACAAAGTGGCGCGTTCTGCAATTGTGTTCGGCCAAAACGCGCCCTAACGCGTTTTCATTTAAAGGGTGGCGCGTTTTGCGCGCCTTAGCACATAAAGGGTGGCGAGCTCGCGCCTTGGCACAAAAAGTGGCGCGTTCATTTGTTCTTCCTCTTCTCCTCTTGTGCTTGTGGTTCCCAAAGAGTGCAATTCCATTTTCAATCCATTCTCACCTCCACCACTTCATTTTGCAAGTAGATTTGAGTTGAATTCTTCATCCCCTTCACCCTAGATTTTCATTTTTGTTGTAAAATTTCCAAGATCTTACTGTCTTGTTAGTTTGTTTGTTGATGTGAATTATTAGATGCTGAAGCATTGCTGGAGAAACATGGAAATTTTGGGCACTTGGTGCAGAACCTTGAGCATTTTGGCTAAGTCTTCAACAGGGAGCATTTTTATACTCTTTTGTCTTAACTGTTAATTCATGTTTGTTTAGAGTATATGCCCTATTTTGTTGCACCATCTTATGAAGGTTAATTGCATTAGTAGAACATTGACTCTGTAGTCCAGTAGAGTGAACTGTGTAATTTTTGACACTTAGGTTCAATTTGAAGTTCTATTATAAAGTTGCATGTTTTCTTTTCAAAATGTTTGATGAGATACTGTATGAGAATTCTAGCATGACAATTTTCTAGATTGTAACATGATTAGTGGACTTAGCAATGTTATGCAATGATTAATCCTGGATAAGAATTTGAGCCTCCAACATGATTTATTCTTGAGAGTTCTATTTTACCATGTGATGTGTTTGTTCCAGAACTTGCTTTAGCTCTTGGTCAAAATTGCATACATTTAGATTTGGACACAAATGATAAAGGCATTTCTTTCTTGTAGCCTTGAGCCAAAATAAGCCTGAACCTGAACATTTTCCATTGCTAGCGCTTTGAGCCTGATTTGACCCTTTCTTTCTTGGTTACTTAAGCTCATTACAAGCCTAATTAAGTGAAAAACTAATGGTCCTATCACTGGAACTTTTAGTGTATTGGTTTCTTTACTTAGATGATAGGTTTCAAGATTAAGTTTGGGGTTGAGATTTTAGGGTGCGTGTGTAGTTGTTGACTTGAGGACAAGTCAAATTTCTAAGTTTGGGGTTGAGGGATCACCTTGTATTGGTGGAATTTTTATGCATTTTTTAGTTGTGTATAGTGCATTCTCTGTTTTCATGCATACCATACCATACCAAATTTTTTCTGTTCGTTCTTGTGATAGCAATGAATGAGACTACTTAAGAAAAGTAAAGTACAAGAATAAAGTGAAAAGAAAGAAAAAGGAAGAAGAAAAGGGCAAAATAGCAAAAGCTACAAGAAAAGGATTTTTAGAAAAGAAAAAGAAAACGAAAAGTAGAAAGAAAAGAAAATAGCAAGAGCTAAAAGAAAACAAAAAGAAACAGAAGAAAATGAAGTTTAAGAGCAATAAGGATAAAGAAACAAAAGGAAAACAGAGTGGTCTCATGAGTTGTTTATGTTACTTAGTGTTAGTCTCTGTTCTGTTTTGAATTTTTCTTTTGTTCATCATTAACTCATGCATAGCATATAGGTATAACTTTTACTCTTTAAGTTCCTGTGAATATGCAGTTAGTACCTTTCTCTTTATCCCACCTTTACCTAAGCTCCATTACAACTCTGAAAAGACCTTTTGAGTGTCCAATGTCTACTTGAAGGCAATGGAGATTTTAGAGTCATTGCAAGCCTATGGTAACACACCTTCTGATTGGTAACATGAGAAAAACACAAACCCAAAACACTTGAGAGATTGAGGGCAAACACTTAACTGGAGAGGACTGTGTGATGTTGCTAAAGTACATTTTCTCATGCCAATCAACGTTTGTTGCCTATGCTTGATGAATTGTGCAGTGCTTGATAACATCTTGAGTGCATGTCCAACTTTCATAGATAAATTGAGTTGGCTTAAGGAGTTAAGAATTGCATAATGCATTTTCAGTGGCTGTTGAGCTTAGTGTTATACCGTGTTTATTGACCCTTGTAATGATGGATTCTATGTTTGCTTGAGGACAAGCAAAGCTTTAAGTTTGGGGTTGTGATAAGTGCGAGATTATACATGTTTTCCTAGGTGTTTTCAGTTCATTTTCATCCATTTTCAATAGGTTTAGTTGTAGTTTAGACAAGAAAACATTGAAAATACCATGTGTGTTTAGTGTTAGTTCTTGATGTAGTGTTTTGTTAGTTTTGTAAGTGTTTCTTATGTTTTTAAGTCATTTTATCCTCTTTCTTGTTAATTGTAGGTTGATTGAAGAGGAGACAGAAGTTTGGAATGAAAGCCATGATCATAAGATGAAGATGCCATCAAATTGAATGCAAGAATGGAAGCCCAAATCAAGATCAAAGCAAGCCAAGTTGAGCAAACAAAGCTGTTAAAACGTGCCAAGGCGCGCCAAGGTGGCGCGCTCATGCATTCCTTGCGGCGAAAACGTGCCAGGGCGCGCCAGGGTGGCGCGCTCATGCCCTCAGCTTCACTCAAAACGCGCCAGGGCGCATTTCTCTTAAGTGGGTGGCGCATTTTTACTGCTATATATGGCTTCTTAGGCGCGAAATGAATGGGGGGGGACCTCATATTTTCAGTTTTTCTTGTTAGCTTCTCGTGCACACTTCTAGTTTTCTCTCTTCTCCACCTTCGATTCTCATCTTCCTCCATCAAAACCTTGAAGATTCTTGAAGAATTGGAGCTTGTGGAAGCAAGATCTAAAGATTCATGGAGCTTCTCTATGTTTTGATTTCTATTTTTGTTCTTTCTTTTTCTATTTCCATGTTAGGCTAAATTCTTAGGTTAGGGAAGGGGATTTCGATTCCAGAATACTTGTAATGAATTTCTATGTTGATTCAATTGTAATTTCAGTTGATTGATTGATCTTTTCTTATTTAATGCAATTTCTTGAGGTTTTATTCATGAAATTCAAATAGTGATAGGAATATTAACTGCTTGAATTGGATTGAACTGTTCCTTGAGTTTTTGTTTCTCATTTCAATTATGCCTTCGGAAGATTGATAATTGAATTAGAGAGGAATTGCATCATTATAGCAGGTATGAGTCTAGGGATAGAACTTGCATGTTATGAGACATTGTGAATTTATCTCTTCGCTTCTTGAATGTATTTCTATTTTCACCTAAGGGATTAGAGATTATAGAAGTCATTCAAAGTGACTAAAGACCTAGGAATAGGCTTAGTCTAAGGTATCACAAATTCTAGTCTCCAATTAATTGATTTCCATTGAATTGATATAGGAGTTGGCTACATGAAGGAAGGAATTGAATGAACCTATTCCCTAACTGTTTCCATCATCTCTGAAACTTAAACATTTATTGCTTTCCATTTCTTGTTTTACAGTAAATTGTCTTTTTACATAATTACTTAGTTCACACACATGATTCACTCAACTGTTCGTCCTAATAGCAAGCATATTAAGCATTCGATAATTCACAACTAGTCTCTGTGGTTCGACATCCTTTTCTCACTATTTCTAAACTTGTGACGACCGGTACACTTGCCGAAAGATTGACACACACACACATATTTTTAAGTCAACACTTGGCGCGTTTTTCTGCTATAAAAGGGATCCTTGGGCGCGAAATTGAAAAAAACTTCATAATTCAGTTTTCAGTTGCTTCTCGTGCACGATTCTCTCATTTTTCTCTCTTCTCCACCTTTGTTCTTTATCCTTCTCCATCAAATCCTTGAAGATTCTTAAAGAATTGGAGCTTGTGGAAGCAAGATCTAAAGATTCATGGAGCTTCTCTCGGTTTTGATTTCTATTTTTGTTCTTTCTTTTTCTATTTCCATGTTAGGCTAAATTCTTAGGTTAGGGAAGGGGATTTCAATTCCAGAATACTTGTAATGAATTTCTATGTTGATTCAATTGTAATTTCAGTTGATTGATTGATCTCTTCTTACTTAATGCAATTTCTTGAGGTTTTATTCATGAAATTCAAATAGTGATAGGAATATTAACTGCTTGAATTGGATTGAACTGTTCCTTGAGTTTTTGTTTCTCATTTCAATTATGCAATTGGAAGATTGATAGTTGAACTAGGAGAAGAAGTGCATCATTATACCTTTGCATGAGCCTAGGAATAGAACTTGCATGTTATGAGACATTGTGAATTTATCTGTTTCGCTTCTTGAATGAGTTTCTATTTTCACCTAAGGAATTAGAGATTATAGAAGTCATTCAAAGTGACTAATGACCTAGGAATAGGATTAGTCTAAGGTATCACAAATTCTAACTGTGAAATTGACATAGGAAGTAATTACTTGAGAGAAGGAATTGAATGAACCTATTCTGTAACTGTCTCCATCATCTCTGAAACTTAAACATTTATTGCTTTCCATTTCTTGTTTTACAGTAAATTGTCTTTTTACATAATTACTTAGTTCACACACATGATTCACTTAACTGTTCGTCCTAATACCAAGCATATTAAGCATTCGATAATTCACAACTAGTCTCTGTGGTTCGACATCCTTTTCTCACTATTTCTAAACTTGTTTTTAGTTGTGATTCATACTTGTTCTGTTTTTGTTTTTGTATACCTGTTCTGTTTTTACTTTTCATTGAATTATCTCATTCTTTTGAACTGTTTGGATTCCCTGTATCTCCCAGATTTGTGGTTTATGCGAAGAATTAAGGAAACTAACTTCTTGTTTGAACCAGAAATTGAGAGATTTTGCAGGAGAAATCTGAAAGAGAATAAAAATAATAAAGAAGAGACCATACCAGAAAACTCAACTATACTAGAAAATTCAACAGCAACTATGGATAACACAAGGCGGATGACATTGGAAGAGCTGTACACACTAAATGCAATGGGCTGCGGTTCTAGTATTGCACCACCAATTGTGGCAACCAACAACTTTGAGATAAAACCTGCTCTTACACAATTAGTCAGACAAGAGCAGTTTGGAGGTCTAGAGGAGGAAGATCCAAATCAACATGTTCACAATTTCTTGCAGATTTGTGGAACTATAAAAATGAATGGAGTGCCAGATGACGCCATTAGGTTGAGACTATTTGAGTTTTCACTGAAAGGTGAAACAAAGATGTGGTTGCAGAGTTTTCCACATGGATACTTCACTACTTGGGAAGACTTGGTAAACACATTTTTGGCTCAATATTTTCCACCTGAGAAATATAACTACTTCAGAGCTGAGATCTCTTGTTTCAAGCAAAAGGATGGAGAGTCCATAAGTGAGGCATGGAGGAGATTCAAATCCTTCTTGAGAAGATGTCCTCACCATGGTTTCTCTGATTTGCAACAAGTCCACATCTTCTATAATGGACTGCGATCACATACCGTTGCTAGTAGATGCCTCTCACGGAGGTTCATTGAGGAAAAAGGATGCGCAAGAAGCAAGAGCAATCATTGAGACGATGGCTTCAAACAGATACGATGCTCCTCCTAGTGATTTCTATGGGGAGAGAAGAGGAATGATGGAGCTTGGAGCTAATGATGCACTGCTGGCTCAGAATAAGTTGATGACCCAGAAATTGGACCAATTAATGAAGCAACTGCAAGTGGTCCAGCTAAATGCAGTCCAAGCACCTCCAATAAATTGTGAATATTGTGGGGGAGGACATCCAGTTGAATGTTGTGACAAATTTCAGGAGCTACTGCAGAGGATCAAGCTCAAGTAAACTATATGGGAAATCCTCAAGGTAATCTTTATGCTAACACAAACAGCTATAACTCCCACAATAGAAACCATCCAAATCTTTCCTATAGAAATAACAATTATCTGCAACCTAACCCTTCCTCTTATGACCAAAACTTCAAACAAACCTTCAACTCGAATCCTAGACCACCTTTCAATCCAAATCCACCATACAATCAAAATTACAACCAGCATCAAAACAAAGCATCTTCATCTAACCAGTACTATAACCAAAACCAACCACAAAACACACCTTTCAATCCAAACCAGTCTAAATTCCAACCTAACCAGCCAAGGAATGTTCCAGCAAGCTCTAACATGAATGCTCCTAGAGAAGGTTCTCAAATCTGGGAAAACATGTTTATGTCCTTTATGCAGAGGACTGAATCCATGTTTACCAACCAAGAAGCCTCAATCAGGAATCTTGAATCACAGATTGGCCAGCTTTCCAAACAATTGTCTGAGAGAAACCAAGGGAATCTGCCAAGTGACACTGTGGTAAATCCAAAGGAGCAGTGTAAAGCCATTACCACAAGGAGTGGTAAAGTGCTGGGAAAGGAAACTGCAGAATTGAAAGGTGATGCAGTGGAGGAAAAAGAAGATACTGTAGAGAAGGATAGGCAGTCACCTATACCTGCAGCTCTCAGTGAAAAGAAAGAGTCACCAAGAAAGACAAAGAGGCAAATCCTACAAGAAGCTGGTCAGCATGAACACATCTCCCCTTACTGCAAGCTTCCATATCCTCAAAGGATGAAGAAGGCAAATGATGATAAGCAGTTTGCCAAATTCTTCGACATCTTGAAGAGTTTGAGGATTAATATTCCATTTTCTGAAGCTCTGCAGAAGATGCCTTCATATGCTAAATTCATGAAGGAGATCCTATCTAATAAGAGGATGCTTTTGGATGATGAGACAAGAGCTATGACAGAAATGCAAAGGCCATCATCCGAGGAAACCGCCTAAAAAATTAAGAGATAGAGGTCCCTTCACTATCCCTTGTTCTATAGGGGAAGTACCAGTGGGTAAGGCATTAATTGACTTGGGAGCCAGCATAAATCTGATGCCTCTTTCTGTGCTACATAAATTGAACATACAAGACATTCAGCCCACAATGATGACACTGCAATTAGCGACGATCCACCAAACTACCCTGGAGTAGTAGAAGATCTCTTGGTGAAGGTGGACAAATTTGTATTCCCTGCTGATTTCGTGGTATTAGATATGGAGGCTGATGAAGAAGTGCCAATCATCCTAGGAAGACCATTCCTAGCCACCGGCAGAGTTCTAATTGATGTAGCACAAGGTGAACTCATCCTGAGAGTAGATGAAGAAAAGGTATCTTTTAACATATTTGATGCTATGAAATTTCCAGCTGATAAGTCCCAATGCATGATGGTTGATGTGTTAGATCCTATAGCAGAAAATCTTTATAAAAATGAGATTTTCGACTTCATAAAAGAGGAGGAAGAGTTTGATACCTCCAACTTTGAAAATGAACAACATGAAGTTGAAAAATTCGTTGCTGCTATGGAAACCAACACATCACCACCATCATGTACTTGAAACAAAGGATGAAACAAATTAAAATGGTTGATAAAACAAACGCACCTAAGAGTGAACTTAAGCAACTGCCTCTCATCTTAGATATGCTTTTCTTGAAAAAAATGACTCCTTTCCTGATCATTAGCAATTCTTTGAATAAAAAGGAAGAGGACAGTTTGCTTAAAGTTTTAAAAAGCATAAATCGCTATTGGGTGGCAGATTTCGATTTGAAAGGTATAAGTCCCTCATTTTGCATGCACAAAATCTTGCTTGAGGACAATTTCAAACCTGTGATACAACCTCAAAGACGTTTAAATCCTACTATGAAGGAGGTTGTACACAAGGAAGTCCTCAAACTACTTGATGCTGGCATTATTTATCCTATTTCGGATAGCTCTTGGGTAAGCCCAGTACAAGTAGTTCCCAAGAAAGGGGGCATGACTGTGGTTGCTAATGAAAGGAACGAACTGATCCCCACCAGGACAGTGACTGGGTGGAGGATGTGTATTGATTATAGAAGGTTAAATGATTCTACTAGGAAAGACCACTTCCCTTTACCTTTTATGGATCAAATGCTTGAAAGGCTAGCTGGTCATGCCTATTACTGTTTTTTGGATGGCTACTCTGGTTATAACCAGATTGTGGTAGATCCTAAGGACCAAGAGAAAACTGCTTTTACGTGTCCTTATGGAGTTTTTGCATATCGGAGAATGCCATTCGGACTATGTAATACACCAGCAACCTTTCAAAGATGCATGATGGCCATCTTTGGTGATATGGTTGAGAAATTCATTGAAATATTTATGGATGATTTTTCTGTCTTTGGTTCCACTTTCGAAAACTGTTTAGAAAACTTAGCTTGTGTACTGAAACGATGCCAAGAAACAAATCTGGTTTTGAACTGGGAAAAGTGCCATTTTATGGTTAAAGAAGGCATTGTTTTAGGACACAAAATCTCTATGAATGGTATAGAAGTGGACAAAGCAAAAATAGAAGTGATAGAGAAACTACCTCCACCAGTGAATGTGAAATGGGTGAGGAGTTTCTTAGGTCATGCTGGTTTTTATAGAAGATTCATCCAAGATTTTTCAAAAATTTCTAAACCATTGTGTGACTTGCTTGTAAAGGAAGTGATCTTTAATTTTGATGAAAATTGTTTGAAGGCCTTCGAGACTCTAAAAGAGAAGCTAATAACAGCCCCTATCATCACTGCTCCAGATTAGAGTTTGCCTTTTGAATTAATGTGTGATGCTAGTGATTATGCAATAGGGGCAGTATTAGAACAAAGGAAGGACAAACTTGTAAGAGTAATATACTATGCTAGTAGAGTACTTGATAGTGCTCAAGTCAATTATTCAACTACAGAAAAAGAATTGCTAGCCATAGTATTTGCTCTCAACAAGTTTAGGCCTTATCTCATTGGCTCAAAAATCATAGTGTACACTGACCATGCTGCCTTGAAATACCTTTTAATGAAGCATGAGAGTAAACCAAGGTTGATCCGTTGGGTTCTCCTTCTACAAGAGTTTGACATTGAAATAAGAGATAAAAAAGGCAGAGAGAACCTAGTGGAAGATCACCTTTCAAGGTTGCCTCATGCTGAAATAGAGGGTAGTGATATCCCTATAGTTGAAACCTTTCCTGATGAGACACTCTTTGCTGTTAATGATGCTCCTTGGTTCAGCGATATCGCAAACTTTAAGGTATCCAACTATATTCCCCCTGGCTTGTCCCATCAACAAAGAAAAAAACTGTTTTCTGATGCAAAATATTATGTGTGGGATGAGCCATTTCTGTTTAAGTGGGGGGTAGATGGACTCCTTAGGAGATGTATACCGGAGGAAGAGGTCAACTCTGTCCTTTGGCATTGTCACAATTCTCCTAGTGGAGGCCATTTTAATGGGGAAAGGACAGCCAAAAAGGTTTTGCAATGTGGCTTATATTGGCCATCTATTTTTAAAGATGCAAAAGCTTTTGTGCAGTCCTGTGACAGATGCCAACGAAGTGGAAATATTTCAAAAAGAGATGAGGGACCATTAAATAACATATTAGAGATAGAGGTATTTGATGTATGGGGGATGGACTTCATGGGACCGTTTCCTCCCTCTTTCTCCCACACATACATCCTAGTAGCTGTAGACTATGTGTCCAAATGGGTGGAAGCCATTTCTACCTCAACCAATGACTCTAGGATTGTAGATACCTTTATTCATAGAAACATCTTTACTAGATTTGGTGTCCCTAGAGCTTTCATTACTGATGGTTGAAGCCATTTCTGCAATAAGCATATGGAGAGAGTCCTTAAGAGGTTGAGGGTGAAGCACAAGATTGCAACACCATATCACCCCCAAACCAGTGGGCAAGCTGAACTAGTAAATAGGGAGATTAAGAAGATTTTAGAGAGAACGGTGAATCTGTCCAGAAAAGATTGGTCTAAAAGACTAAATGATGCTCTTTGGGCATATAGGACAGCTTATAAGACTCCCATTGGCATGACACCATTTCAAATGGTCTATGGAAAGGCATGCCACTTGCCTGTAGAACAAGAGCACAAGGCATATTGGGCCTTGAAATATTTCAATTCGACTCTAAATCAAAGCTATGAGAAGAGACTATACCAACTCCATGAGTTGGATGAACTCAGACTTCAAGCATATGAGAATGCCAAGATTTACAAAGAAAGAACAAAGCTATGGCATGATCGTAATCTTAGAAGGAGAGAGTTTTACCCTGGACAGCTGGTGTTACTTTATAATTCTAGATTAAGGTTGTTTCCAGGAAAACTAAAGTCTAGATGGTCTGGTCCATTTGCTGTCAAACAAGTATTTCCACATGGTGCAATCACTTTAGAAGACCGTGATAAATCCAGAGAGTTCAAAGTGAACTGCCAGAGAGTAAAACCTTATTTGGGAGATGCTTTTGAGAAGGATAAGGTCTCTGTTGAACTGCACGACCCTCCTTGATAGGGTCAAGTTACATGTCAAGCTAATGACATTAAAGAAGCGCTTGGTAGGAGGCAACTTACCCAATTCAGAGAAGTTTCTGTAACTTCTCATTGTCATATACTTGTGAATAGCTTAAGAGTTGAGAAAAACAAAAAAATAAAATAGAATTTGAAGATTAGAGTAGGAGTGTAAATATAAGACACAGTAGCATAAATTTGATTCTTGAGTTGATTGATAACAAGTAGATATAGGAATAAACATTTGAAATTACAGTGTTCTTGAGTCAATAAGAAATAAGAAAGGTGTGAGGTGTAATAACTTCAGTGAGAGAGTTGTGAGTTTTCAATGCATGTGCATGATAGTTATAATCTTTGTGCAGAGATAGACCACTTAGAAACAAATTGCCTTAGAGTATGTGCACAAGTTAAAGCAAACTACATTGAGAACATGCAAAACAACGCATTTGTAATTACTTGGGATATCAATTTGCACCAAGGTATGAAAATTAAGTGAAAAATCACAAAACCTGTCCCTGTAAAACGCGCCTTGGCGCATTGAAGAAAGGAGGGTGGCGCATTTGTGGCCTAATTGCGTCACAAACACGCCCTGGCGCCAGTTGAATGAAGAGAATGGCGCGTTTGTGACCTGCTCTCGGCACAAACGCGCCCTGGTGCACTCTAGTTAATGAGCCTGGCGCGTTCCGCACTTGGTTGCGGCAAAAACGCGCCCTGGCGCGTTCTAAATAAGGGGGTGGCGCGTTTTGCGCGCCTTGGCACATATATGGGTGGCGAGCTCGCGCCTTGGCGCAATGAGAGGCGCGTTCACTTGTTCTTTCCCTTCTCCCCTTGTGCTTGTGAAATCCCAAGTGTGCAATCCCACTTCCAATCAATTCTCAACCTCACCACTCCATTTGGCAAGTAGATTTGAGTTGAATTCATCATCCCTTTCAACCTAGGTTTTCATTTTTGTTAATAACTTACAAGAATTCTCATTTGGTGTTCTCAATTCACTGCGGCTCAAACAAGGTATGTTGTTCAATCTAGTGATTTCAACTTCTTTCATTCATCGTTTAAGCTTCAATTGCATGATTCACATGATTGATTGAGATGAGGGTTCAAGAAAGGGTAGTTCGAACCCTAGATCCCCTTTTGGGCGAATTGAAATTGGCTCAATTAAATGTGTTGCATGGCCTTGTTTTGATGGTTGTTGATGAATAACATTGATTGCTTGTGAATGTATGGTGATAATTGTCTTGGAGATGCATTGTGTGAATCAATTGGGAAGAAATATGAGATACTCATTCATGCTCACTTAGTGTTTGTTAAAATGCTTCAATGAAGTTTTGGGTATAGTCTATGTGTGCAACACTAGTAAGCATGAACACATTGTAATAGCTTATGTATTCTCTTTAGCAACTCCCACTTAATTTCTTTTTGAACCACATTATAATTTTGATGAAAGTGCATGCTCTTGTTGGTAATAATTGTTAGTTATGTACATGCATGTTTTTCTCATATATACTTTGCATTGTGTAGGTTCAATTTTGAGAAATTATGTTTTCAAGCAATAGACCAGCTGGCTCTTCCTATTCAAGGCAACCAAGAACCAAAAAAAGGGCTATCAAAGGACAAGTCCAAGAGAAGAGGAAGACCACAAAGAAAGCCAAGGCCACTCCAGAAATTCAAGAATATGATACTCATAGGTTTAAATCACTGGAGCATGCAGAGGCCTTTGCCTCCCGTTTTATAGCACGTGCAGTGTTAGTAGAGCGGAAATTTAACATGAGTCCGAGCCAATACATTGATGAAAACAAAAGTGATGCATCTCAACGTGCTAATTACAGAGAAGTATGCAATGAAATATCTGGGAGAAGGTGGACTAGTTTGGCTAACATTAATTTCCCAGCATATCAAGAGCTAGTGCTAGAGTTCTATGCAAATATAACAAGTGATGATGAAGAAGAGCGCTATGTATCTTATGTCAGGGGAAAACAAATATCCTTCTCACCTCAAGTCATCAACCGATTACTATTAATCCCTTTTTCTAAGGAAGGGATTGTATCTTCCAATATAGAACCGATAGCAAAGCCAAACCAAGCAAGGTGGATCAGTTATTGTGTGAAGGTAAGGGAGCTTGGAAGGATAGCCTATGGTTCAACAACGGAGTCACTCATGTCAAATCTTCATCACTATGTTTCAAGGCCAAAATTTGGTGGGCTTTTATCCATGGGATTCTATTGCCAATCCAGCACAGATCTTCCATCACAAAGAAGAGGGTTTGGTGCCTATACACAATAATGAAAGGTGAATACTTGAATGTTGGCCTGACTATAGCCAATGAGATTCACACACTGCACTTGCAAAAACAAGGATCCCTGACGTATGCCAAGATCATTTCACAACGTGTGTTGAATCTGAGTCTCAACTGAAGGTTTGATTCCTATGAGGCCAGGTGCAACATTAGAGGTGAATTTCACCAAAGGAGAGTCCAGTAAATCCAAAGCCACACCAAAAGCACCTTCCACTTCCAAAGCCATGGCCACATCAAAGGGAAAAGGAAAAGCTTCCATGGCAGAAACCTCAGCTAGTGCTGCAGCTCCAAATCAAGGAAAGATGATGGATTATTTGAGAATGGTTCAAAGGAATATGCGCAGGATTCATGAATCCACAAAGACCTGCATTGCCCTGAACCTCTTATGAGTAGGGGTGGCATCCCAAAATGAACCTCCTCGTGGAGAAGTTGGTGCCATTTGACCCATTAGACAGGGAGACCATTGAAGAATTGATGAGGTTTGAAGAATTCTCTGAGGAATTTCAAGGCCAAGCACCTCATGAGGAACAAGATGAAGATGGTGAAGAGGTTGATGGTGGTCAGAATATTGAAGCAGAGAATAAAGAGGATGAAGGTGAAGAGAATGAAGATGAAGATGATGAAGAGGATGAAGATGATGATGAGGATGAGGATGAAGATGAAGATGATGAAAAGGATGAAGATGATGAGACACAAGATGAGGACTGATGATTTAGTTTACTAATTTGGTTTAGTAGTACATTTTGGATTACTGTAGTACAACTAGACTATTTTTATTGTTATGTTAGTTCTGTTATCTGACTTTTCTTTGAATGATTAATTAACTTTCGGGTTAGTTTTTCTTTCTCCATTGTGAATCCCTAGCTGCTGAACACTACTGGAAGCACATGCATATTTTAGGCACTTGTAGCAACCTCTGAGTATTTTGGCTAAGTCTTCAACAGGGAGCATTCTTATACTCTATTACTTTAACTGTTGATTGATGATTGTTTAGAGTATGTTTCCTATTTTGTTGCATCATATGGAGGTTGATATTATTGGTATAACATTGACTCTGTAGTCCAGTAGAATGAACTGTGTAATTTTTGGCACTTAGGATCAATTTGAGGTTCTATGACAAAGTTGCATGTTTTTCAAAATGTTTGAAGAGTCATTGTATGAGAATTTGGGCATGACAATTTTCTAGGTTGTAACATGATTAGTGGACTTAGCAATGTTATTCAATGATTAATCCTGGATAAGAATTTGGGCCTCCAACATGATTTATTCTTGAGTGTTCTATTTTACCATGTGATGTGTTTGTTCCAGAACTTGCTTTAGCTCTTGGTCAAAATTGCATACATTTAGATGCGGACACAAATGATAAAGGCAAATTTTTTTTTCTTGTAGCCTTGAGCCAAATAGCCTTAACCTTCACACTTTTCATTGCTAGCCCCTTTGAGCCTGAATTAACCCTTTCCTTCTTGGATACTTAAGCTCATTACAAGTCTATATAAGTGAAAAACCAATTGTCCCTATCACTGGAACTTTGAGTGTATTGGTTTATTTACTTAGATGAGAGCTTTCAAGATTAAGTTTGGGGTTGAATTTTGGGGTGCATGTGTAGCTGTTGACTTGAGGACAAGTCAAAATTTTAAGTTTGGGGTTGAGGGATCACCTTGTACTAGTGGAATTTTTGTGCATTTTCTAGTTGTGTATAGTGCATTCTCTGTTTTCATGCATACCATACCATACCAAATTTTTTTCTGTTCTTTCTTGAGATAGCAATGAATGAGACTACTTAAGAAAAGCAAAGTACAAGAATAAAATGAAAAGAAAGAAAAAGGAAGAAGAAAAGAGCAAAATAACAAAAGTTACAAGAAAAAAAGATGTTTAGAAAAGAAAAAGAAAACAAAAAGTAGAAAGAAAAGAAAATAGCAAGAGCTATAAGAAAACAAAAAGAAACAGAAGAAAATGAAATTTAAGAGCAAAAAGGATAAAGGAACAAAAGGAAAACAGAGTGGTTTCATGAGTTGTTAGTCTTTGTTCTGTTTTTAATTTTATTCTGTCCATCACTAATCCATGCATAGCATATAGGTTGTAACTTTTACTCTTTAAGTTCCTGTGAATATTCAGCTAGTACCTTTTGTTTTAACCCACCTTTACCTGAGCCCCATTACAACCCTGAAAAGACCTTTTGAGTGTCCAATGTCTACTTGAAGGCAGTGGAGATTTTGAGAGCTATTGCAAGCCTATGGTAACTGACCTTCTAATTGGTAATAATGAGAGAAACACAAACCCAAAACACTTGAGAGCTTGAGGGCAAACACTTAACTGGAGAGGACTGTGTGATATTGCTAAAGTACATTTTCTCATGCCAATCTACGTTTGTTGCCTATGCTTGATGAATTGTGCAGTGCTTGAAAACATCTTGAGTGCATGTCCAACTTTCATAGATAAATTGAGTTGGCTTAAGGAGTTAAGAATTGCATAATGCATTTTCAGTGGCTGTTGAGCTTAGTGTTATACCATGTTTATTGACCTTTGTAATGATGGATTCTATGTTTGCTTGAGGACAAGCAAAACTTTAAGTTTGGGGTTGTGATAAGTGCTAGATTATACATGTTTTCCTAGGTATTTTTAGTTCATTTTCATCCATTTTCAATAGGTTTAGTTGTAGTTTAGGCAAGAAAACATTGAAAATACCATGTTTGCTTAGTGTTAGTTCTTGAGTTAGCATTTTGTTAAGTTTTATAAGTTTTCTTGAGTTTTTAAGTCATCTTAATCATTCTTTTGTTGATTCTAGGTTCATTGAAGAGAAGATAGAAGCTTGGAATTAAAACTATGGACATAAGATGAAGATGCCATTAAGAAGAACAAGGATGTAAGCCCAAATCATGATCAAAGCAAGCCAAATGGAGCATCCTCACTCAAAACGCCGAGGCGCGTTTCATCGATTCGAGTGGCGCATGGGCGCCGGGCGCGCTGAGTGGCGCGTTTCATCGCCCTTGCGGCATAAACGCGCCTAGGCGCTGAGAATTTCCGGGGCGCGCACGCGCGCTGGCGCGCTCGAAGGGCGCGCTGCCACGCTCCTTGCGGCCCAAACGCGCCGGGCGCGTTCGTTTAAGTGCTTGGCGCGTTTTTCGCTATAAAAAGGGATCCTTGGGCGCGAAATTGAAAAAAACTTCATAATTCAGTTTTCAGTTGCTTCTCGTGCACGATTCTCTCATTTTTCTCTCTTCTCCACCTTTGTTCTTCATCCTTCTCCATCAAATCCTTGAAGATTCTTGAAGAATTGGAGCTTGTGGAAGCAAGATCTAAAGATTCATGGAGCTTCTCTCGGTTTTGATTTCTATTTTTGTTCTTTCTTTTTCTATTTCCATGTTAGGCTAAATTCTTAGGTTAGGGAAGGGGATTTCAATTCCAGAATACTTGTAATGAATTTCTATGTTGATTCAATTGTAATTTCAGTTGATTGATTGATCTCTTCTTACTTAATGCAATTTCTTGAGGTTTTATTCATGAAATTCAAATAGTGATAGGAATATTAACTGCTTGAATTGGATTGAACTGTTCCTTGAGTTTTTGTTTCTCATTTCAATTATGCAATTGGAAGATTGATAGTTGAACTAGGAGAAGAAGTGCATCATTATACCTTTGCATGAGCCTAGGAATAGAACTTGCATGTTATGAGACATTGTGAATTTATCTTGTTTCGCTTTTGAATGAGTTTCTATTTTCACCTAAGGAATTAGAGATTATAGAAGTCATTCAAAGTGACTAATGACCTAGGAATAGGATTAGTCTAAGGTATCACAAATTCTAACTGTGAAATTGACATAGGAAGTAATTACTTGAGAGAAGGAATTGAATGAACCTATTCCCTAACTGTCTCCATCATCTCTGAAACTTAAACATTTATTGCTTTCCATTTCTTGTTTTACAGTAAATTGTCTTTTTACATAATTACTTAGTTCACACACATGATTCACTTAACTGTTCGTCCTAATAGCAAGCATATTAAGCACATACCGAAAACTCAACCTATGCAGAAAATTCAACCGACGACTATGGATAACACAAGGCGGATGACATTGGAAGAGATTTACACGCCAAATGCAATGGGCTGCAGGTTCAAGTATTGCTGCACCAGTTGTGGCAGACCAACGAAGCTTTGAGATAAAACCTCGCTCTTACACAATTAATCGGGACAAGAGCAGGTTTGGAGGTCTAGAGGAGGAAGATCCAAATCAACATGTTCACAATTTCTGCAGATTTGTGGAACTATAAAAATGAATGGAGTGCCGAGATGGCGCCATTAGGGTTTGAAGTACATTGAGTTTTCAACTGAAAGTAGTGAGAAAGATGTGGTTGCAGAGTTTTCTGCATACGGATACTTCATAGTAATGGCTGGTAAGACACATTTTGGCTCATTATTCTCCACCGAGAAATATAACTACTTGAGTAATTCTGAGATCTCCTTTGTTTCAAGCAAGGATGGAGAGTCCATAGTAGAGGCATGGAGAGATTCAAATCTTCTTGAGAAGATGTCACTCACCATGGTTTCTACGATTCGCAGCAAGTCCACATCTTCTATAATGGACTGTGATCACATACAGTCTTGCTAATAGCATGCCTCGTTGGAGGTTCATTGAGGAAAAAGGATGCGCAGAAGCAAAGCAGAAATCATGGTGAGACAATGGCTTAACAGGCAGATACGATCACTCTCCTGCAGTGATTTCTATAGGGAGAGAAGAGGAATGATGGAGCTTGGAGCTAATGATGCCTTCAACTGCTCGATATCAAGTTGATTGACTCGGAAATTAGAACCAATTAATGAAGCAGCTGCAAGCGGTCCGATAAATGCTAGATCCAAGCACCTCGATAACATTAGCTGAATATTATGGGGAGGACATCCGATTGAATGTCTGTGACTGCACTAGGAACTCACTGCGAGGAGGATCAAGCCTCAAGTAAACTATATGGAAATCCTCAAGGTAATCTTTACTGCTAACACACAGCTAGCTGCTAACTCACAATAGAAACCATCCAAATCTTTCCTATAGAAATAACAATTATCTGCACCTAACAACCTTCCTCTTTGCTGATCAAACTTCAAGACAAACCTTCAACTGAATCTGGACACTGCCTCAATCCAATCCACCCTTTTGATCAAAATTACAAGCACATCAAAGCCAAGCATCTTCATCTAACGAGTACTATAACCAAAACCAACCACAAAACACACCTTTCAATCCCAAGAACAGGTCTGGAAATTCCAACTGACAAAGGGAATGTTCAAATGACTCAACATGAATGCTCTAAGAAGGTTAAGTAAATCTGGAAAACATGTTTATGTCTAATGCTTAGGAGGACTACAGATCCATATTTACCAGCAAAGCCTCAATCGGGAATACAGAATCACAGGATTGGCAGACAAACATTGTGAGAGAAAACCAAGGGTCTGCCAGTGACAACATGGTAAATCCAAAGGAAGTAGTGTAAAGCCATTACCACAAGGAGTGGTAAAGTGGGAAAGAAGTGAGAATTGAAGAAAGGTGATGCGATGGGGAAAAAGAAGATACTGTAGAGAAGGATGTGCGGTCACCTATACCTGCGGACTCTGAGTGAAAAGAAAGAGTCACCAAGAAAGACAAAGGCAAATCCTCTGGTAGCGGCATGAGACACCTGGCACCTGCTGGCTTCCATATCCTCAAAGGTTGAAGAAGGCAAATGATATAAACGGTTGCCAAATTCTTTGATATCTTGAAGAGTTTGAGTTAATATTCCATTTTCGAAACTCTGTGAAGGAAGATGCCTTCATATACTTAAATTCATGGGGAAGGAATCCTATCTAATAAGAGGATGCTTTTGGATGATGAGACTGTGGCTATGACAGAGGAATGTTAGTGCCATCATCAGGAGAAGCTACTAAAAAATTGAGGAATGGGAGGTCCTTACTATCCCTCATTCTATAGGGGAAGTACAGTTAGGTAAAGCATTAATTGACTTGGGAGCAGACATAAAATCTGATGCCCCTTTTTCTAATAACTGCAAGTCAGACATACAAGACATTTAGCCCCACAATGATGAAGCTGCAATTCATGGGACGGATCCACCAAACGGTCCCGTATGGAGTAGTAGAAGATCTCTTGGTGAAGGTGGACTGAAATTTGTATTCCTCATTGATTTACGTGGTATTAGATATGAGGCTGATTGAAGAAGTGCCAATCATCCTAGAAAGACCATTCCAGCCACTTGCAGTGAGTTCTAATAAGATGTAGCAGCACAGGTGAACTCATCCACGAGTAGATGAAGAAAAGGTATCTTTTAACATATTTGATGCTTATCAAATTTCCAGTTTGCATAAAGTCCCAATGCATGATTGGTTGATGTGTTAGATCTATAGTGAAATCTTTATAAAAATGAGATTTTAGACTTCATAAAAAGATTTTGATACCTCCAACTTTTGGAAATGGACAACATGGAAGTTGAAAAATTGCGTTATAACTACTATGAAACCAACACATCACCACCATCATGTTGAAAGCAAGTGGATGAAAGCATTTGGAAATGGTTGATAAACACAAGCTGCACCTAGAGAGTGAACTTAACAAGCCGCCTTCACATCTTAGATATGCTTTTCTTGAAAAATGACACCTTTCTAGGTGATCATTAGCAATTCTTTAGATAAAGGAAGAGAGGCAGTTTGTTAAAGTTTTAAAAAGCATAAATCTACGCTATTGGGTGGCGCGATTCACGATTGAAAGAATAGATAGCCCTAGATCTTGCCTGCCGAATCTTGCTTGAGACTGATTCGAGCACAGTGAAACAACCTCAAAAGGCGTTTAAATCCTACATGGAAGGAGGTTGTAGCGTTGAGAGAATCACTCAAACTACCAAATCCTTGGCATTATTTATCTATTCGGATAGCTCTTAGGTAAGCCCGGTACAAGTATGATTCCGGAAGGAAGGCATGGTATGGTTGCCAAATCGAAAGGCGAATTGATCCGGCACCAGGTGATGCGTGGGTGGAGGATCTCATGTCTTGTCGATTATAGAAGGTTAAATGATTCTACTGGGAAGAGCCACCTTCCCTTGCCCTTCTAGGATCAAATGCTTGAAAGGCTTATTTGGTCATGCCTATTACTGTTTTTGGATGACTGCTCACGGTTCATAACAGATTGTGGTAGATCCTAGGACTAGAAAAGCGCTCTTGTCATTATCTAGTGATTTTGCATATCGAATGCCATTGGACCTATCTATATGCTACCAGCGACCTTTCAAAGATGCATGTTATTACCCTTTAGTGATATGGTTGAAAATGCATTGAAATGTTATGGATGATTTTTAAGTATTTACAGGTTCACTTATGAAAACTGTTTAGAGAAATTTAAGCTTGTAAACGTCTTCTGAAGCTGATGCGAAAAGCGAGCAATCTGGTTTTTGAATTGGAAAAATTCTACCAAATTTTTACTGGATTCAAAGAACGCGTTGTTTAGGACACACAAAGTCTCTATCGAGATAGTGCCAGAAGTGGATAAAGGCAAAAATGAGAAGTGATAAAGAAACTACCTCGCTCCCGGTGAATGTCTGAAAGAAGTGAAGAGTTTTCTTAATAGGTCATCTTTGGATTTTATCAGAGAGATTCTATCCGAGATTTTTAAAAAATTTCTAAACCGTAATTGTGTGACTTGCACTTTGTATAGAGGAAGTGATCTTTCAAATTTGATGAAAAGCTGTTTGAGAGGCCTTTGAGGACTCTAAAGAGAGCTAAATAGCAGCTATCATCATGTTGGATTCGGAGATTTGCCTTTTGGAATTAATGTATGTGATGCCCTGGTGATTATGCAACTAGAGGCTGAGTGTTCGAGTGACAGGAGGAGTCAAACTTGCTGAGAGTAATATCACCTAATAGCTAGCAAGTGTGGTAGGTCGCCAAATCAATTCTTCAACTCTGACAGGAAAAGAAAGACACTATTGGCTAATATGTATTTTCTCAACAAGTTTGGGCTGCATCTGGTCAAAGCCAAAATCATCAGTGTGCACCATCTTTACATGAAATACCTTCTGGCTGAAGCATGAGAGTAAACCAAGGTTGATCCGTTGGGTTCTCCTTCTGCAAGAGTTTGACATTGAAATAAAAGGTAAAAAAAAGGCGGAAAACTTAGTAGCGGATCTTTTCAAAGGTTGCCTTGCAATGAGATGGAAGGTAGTGATTTCTATAGTTGAAACCTTATGAGACACTCTTTTTCACGTTTCATGATGCTCCTTGGTTCAGCGACATCGCGAACTTTAAGGTATCCAATTATATTCCCCCTGGCTTGTCCCATCAACAAAGAAAAAACTGTTTTTGATACAAAATGTGTAATGGGATAGGCAGCTGTTTAAAAGTGGGGTATAGATGGACTCACTTGGGGAATGTATACACGAAGGTCAACTCTTTCTTTGGCATTGTCATAATTCCCGATGGAGGTCATTTTAATGGGAAAGGACAGCCAAAAGTTTTGCATTGTGATTTTGGCCATCTATTTTTAAAAAGATCAAAAACTTTTGTGCGTCATCTGGCAAAACGGATCAAAAAAGTGGAAATATTTCAAAAGAGATGGGGACATTGAATAACATCTTAGAGATAGAAGTATTTGATGTGTGGGATGGACTTCATGGGACCATTTCCTCCTCCTCTTTCTCCCATATCCTAGTAAACTGGATTATATGTGTCAAATGGGTGGAAGCCATTTACCTTCAACAATGACTCTGGTTGTGAATGCTTTTATTCATAGAAACAGTCACTGAACTGATTTAGTGTCCCTGAAGCACTTTCATTCTTGATGGTGGAAGCCATACATTTTCTGCAATAAGCATGGAAAGTCTTAAGAGGTTGGGGTGAAGCAGACTCGCGAGAGCACACCTCATGTCATTGCTAAACCGATTGAGTAAATGGTGAAGAACTAGTAAATGGAGGGTCAGAGAAGGATTTTAGAAGGCTATGTGAATACGTCCAGGAAAGATTCTGGGTCTAAAGGCTAAGTGATGCCTGCTTTTGGGCATCCATAGGACGACTTATAAGACTCCCGTTGGCACTTGTGCCATGTACAGTAGCTAGTACATGGAAAGAGCATGCCACTTGCATAAGAACAAGCACAAGGCATATTGGGCCTTGAAATATTTCAATTCGACTCTAAATCTAGGCTATGAGAAAAGACTATACCAACTCATGAGTTGGATGAACTCGAACTTCAAATACGAGAATGCACCAAAGATTTACAAAGAAAGACTAGCGCAACATGATCGTAATCTTAGAAGGAAAATTTTTCTTACTTTGGGCGGTGGTGTTACTTTATAATTCTAGATTAAGGTTGTTTTCGAGGAAAACTAAAGTCTAGATGGTCAATTCCATTTAACATCAGAAACAAGTATTTCCACATGGTGCAATCACTTTAGAAAGACCATGAATCAAATCGAGGAGGTTAAGTGTTCAGGAAGGTAAAACCTTATTGGGAGATGCTTTTGAGAAGGATAAGGTCTGTTGAACTACATGACCCTCCTTGATAGATTCAAGTTATAGCTAAAGCTAACATTAAAGCGCTACAGTGGAGGCAACTTACTGAATTGGAAAGTTTTACGTAACTTCTCCATCATAAAATATGCCTGTGAATAGCTTAAGAGTTGAGAAAAAACTAAAAAATAAAATAGGAATTTGAAGATTAGATAAGTGTAAATATAAAGATCTGATAGCATAAATTTGATTCTTGAGTTGATTGATAGCAAGTAGAATATAGGAATAAACATTTGAAATACGAGTGTTCTTGAGTCAATAAAAAGTAAGAAGATGAGTGTGAGATGTAGCCGGTGAGAAGGGGTTGTGAGTTTTCAAATGCATGTGCATGGTCGGTTATAATCTTTTGTCTGCGGAGATAGACCGCTTAGAAACAAATTGCCAGGATAGTGTGCGCAAGTTAAAGTACGACTTCTACATTGAGAACATGCAAAACAACAGCATATGTAATTAGCAGGATATCGGTGTCTTTCAGGTATGAAAATTAAAGTGAAAAATCCTGAAAACCCTGTCTCCTAAAGCAAACAGCGTGGCTGTGGAAAAGGGTGGTTGCATGCATTTGTGTAGCCTGAGAGCATACACAAGCCACAACAGATTGAATGAAGAGAATTTGTGACCTGCTCTGCGGCAAACCTTCGCGCCTGCACTCTGATTAATGAGCCTAAGCGTTCAGCACCAGGTTGCGGCAAGCGGCATGGCGATTCTAAATAAGGAAATCAAAGCGGCGTTTTCCGTCTGCCTATATGGGTTGAGCTGTAGCGTGCGGCGCGTAAAGGAAGGCGTGCGTTCGCCATTAACTTCCCTTTCCCGCTTGTGGTGGCCAATTGTTGTAATCCCACTTCCAATCAATTTTCAACCTCACCACTCCATTTTGCAAGTAGATTTGAGTTGAATTTTCATCCACTTTCAACCTAGAGTTTTCATTTTTTGTTAATAACTTTAAAATATCTGTTTGGTGTTATCGATTCCTTTACGGCTCAAACAAGGTATGTTGTTGATCTAGTGATTTCAATAACTTCTTTCATTTGTTTAGCTTGATTGCATGATTCACATGATTGATTGAGATGAAGGTTCTAAAGAAAAGAAGGTAGATTCGACCTAGATCCCTTTTAGGCGGAATTGAAAATTAACAATTAAATCACATTAAGCTGTTTTGATGGTTGTTGATGAATAACATTGATTTGCTTGTGAATGTATGGTGATAATTGTCTTGGGAGATGCGTTAATGAATCAGTGGGAAGAAATATGAGATCTCATTCATACTCACTTAGTGTTTGTTAAGAAGTAACTGATAAAGTTTAGGGTATAGTCTATGTGTGTCTACACTAGTAGCATGAACACATTGTAATAGCTTATGTATTCTCTTTACTAACTCCAACAATTTCTTTTGAGACACATTATAATTTTGATGAAAAATCGTGCTCTTGTTGGTATGTTGTTGATTATGTACATGCATGTTTTCTCATATATACTTTGCATTATTAGGTTCAATTTTTGAAATTATGTTTTCAAGCAATAGACCAGCTGGCTCTTCCTATTCAAACCAACCAGAACCAAACAAAAGTATCAAAGGACAAGTCCAGAAAAGGAAGACCACAAAAGCCCAAGGGAGGCCCATCAAGAAATTCAAGAATATGATACTCATAGGTTTAAATCCTTTAGGTATGCGAGAGGCCTTTGCTCATTTACTGCATGCAGTGGGTAAATGAGCGAAATTTAACACTGAGTAAAGGCCAACCATTGATGAAAAAAAAGTGATTATCTCATGCGTGCTAATTAGAGAAGTATGCAATGGCTCTCTGGAAAGAAGGTGGACAGATTTGAAACTAACATTAATTTCCCGGCATATCAAGAGCTAGTGCTAGAGTTCTATGCAAATATAACAAGTGATGATGAAGAAGAAATATGTATCTTATGTCGGGGAAGCAAATATCCACACTATCAAGTCATCAATAGTTCTATTAATCCCTTTTTGAAGAGAGGGTTATATTTAATATAGAAGCCGTGACAAGCCATGAACCAAGCAAGGTGGATCAGTTATTGTGTGAAGGTAAGGGAGCTAGGAAGGATAGCCCCCTATGGTTCACATGCGCAGTCACTCGTGTCAATCATGTCCCTATCATGTTTCAGGGCTGAGAGCATTTTGGTGGGCTTTTGTCCAGTGGGATTCTGTTGCCATCCGGCCACCAGATCTTCCAATCCATGAGAAGAGGGTTTGGTGCCATACATTAATGTGAAGAGGTGAATCTACTTAGAATGACCGGCTAGTTATAGCCATGATGAGATTCACACACTTGCAACACAGCTCAGGATCACGTCAAGTATGCCGGCCTCTGATTTGCACGAGTGTTGAATACGGGAGTCTCAGCCCATGAAGGTTTGATTCTACATGAGGCCAGGTGCAACATTGAAGGTGGAATTTCTACCAAGGAAGTCCCAGGTGAATCCAAAGCCACACAAAGCACCTTCACTTCCAAAGCCATAGCCATCCAGGGAAAAGAGAAAGAGCTTCCATGACGGCACCGGCCCTAGTCCTGTGACTCCAAATCAAAAAGGAAAAAAGATGATGGATTATTTGAGAATGGTTCAAAGGAATATGCGAGGATTCATGAATCCACAAAGACACTGCATTGCCCTTGGAACCTCTTGAGGAAGTGTGCATCCCAAATGAACCTCCTAGTGGAGAAGTTGGTGCCATTTGACCCATTAGAACGGGAGACCATTGAAGAATGATGAGGTTTGAAAAATTCTCAGAAGAGATTTCAAGGCTGAAGCACCTGCATGAGAACAAGATGAAGATGGTGGTGAATATTGAAAGAGAATAAAGAGGATGAAGTGAAGAGAATGAAGATGAAGATGATGAAGAGGATGAAGATGATGATGAGGATGAGGATGAAGAGGATGATGAAGATGAAGATGATGAAGAGGATGAAGATGATGAGACACAAGATGAGGACTGATGATTTAGTTTACTAATTTGGTTTAGTAGTACATTTGGATTATGCAATCTAAACTAAATTCTTTTATTATGGTAGTTAAATTGTCGACTTTTCATACTTTGAATGATTAATTAACTTTGGGTTAGTTTTTCTTTCTCCATTGAATCCTAGCTCTTGAACACTCTTTGGGCTTGTATGCATATTTTAGGCACTTGCAGCAACCTCTGATATTTGGCTAAGTCTTTATTGAGGGAGCATTCTTATACTCTTTTGTTTTAAGCATTAATTAAATGTTTGTTCAGAATATATGCACCCTGTTTTGTTGCTGCTCTTTATAAAGTTAATTGCATTAGTATAACATTGACTCTATAGTCTGATCAGAATAGGCTGTGTAATTTTTGGCACTTAGGTTCTGGTGTGGTTATGAATAAAATTGCATGTTTCTCAAAATGTTTGAGAAGAGATGTTGTGTATAGAGAATTAGCATGATAATTTTCTAGATTGTAACATGAATAATGAACTTAGCAATGTCATGCAATGATTAATCCTGGATAAAATTTGGGCCTCCAGGAAACAGTTTGATAGTAGGTGTTTCTGTTACATGTGATATGTTTGTTCAGAACTTGCTTTAGCTCTTGGTCAAAATTTTGCATTTAGATTTGGACACAAATATTAAGGCATTTCTTTCTTGTTGCCTTCAAACAAAATAAGCTAGACAACCAACATTATCCATTGCTAGCCCCTTTAGGCTGATTTCCATTTGTTTTTCTTTCTTGGATACTTAAGCTGCTCAAAAATTCGAAATAAGTGAAAAACCAATTGTCCCCTATCTTTGGAGACTTTGAGTGTGGTTTATTTACTTAGATGAAGGATTTCAAGATTAAGTTTGGAGGTTAGAATTTTAGGGTGCATGGTATTGTTGACTTGAGGACAAGTCAAATTTTAAGTTTGGGGTTGAGAGATCACCTTTATTGGGTGGAATTTTTGTGCATTTTCTGGTTGTATGGTCGTTCTGTTTTCATGCATGCCATACCCAAATTTTTTTCTCATTCACTTTCTTGTGATGACATGGATGAGACTATAAAGAAAAAGACAAAAATTTAAAGAATAAGTGAAAGAAAGAAAAAAGGAAGGAAAGGAGAGCAAAAATATGGCTACAAACTAAAGAAAAGATCTTAGAAAACAAAAGAAAAGAAAAACTGAAGAAAGAAAGAAAAATGGCAAGCCATAAAAAACAAAAAGAAGCAGCAGAAAGGAAGTTTAAGAGCAAAATAAGGATCAAGGACACAAAGAGAAGAAAAGCAGAGTGGTCTCATGAGTTGTTTGTGTTGCATAAAGTGGTAGTCTCTGTTCTGTTCGGTGCACTCTTATTCATCGTGCTAAATCAATGTCATGCACTTTGTATACGAGAATTTCTTTATCTTTACTAGCTGATTCTGCTGAATATCTGGTTCACGTTACCTTCCTGCTGTATCCCTACCCTTTTACCTGAGCGCCCATGACAACCACTGAGAAAGACCTTTTGAGTGTCAATCAATACACTTGAAAGCAGTGAAGATTTCCAAGGGAAACTATTGCGAAGCCTATGCGAACTTACCTTCTAATTGGTAACGTGAGGGAGAAACCTGGAGCCAATTTAATATATGAAGATTGAGACGAACACTTAGCTGGAGAAGTGGCTGTGTAAATATTGCTAAAGTACATTTTCTCATTTAATCCGTTTATTACTAATGCTAAATGAATTGTAGGTGCTTGTTGATAATATCTTGAGTGCATGTCCAACTTTCCATAGATAAATTGAGTTGACTTAAGGAGTTAAAAATTGCATATAATTTTAAGTGGCTGTTGAGAACTTAATTCATTATACACATGTTTATTGACCCTGGTAATGATGGATTCTATGTTGCTTGAGGACAAACAAAGCTTTAAGTTTGGGGTTGTGATAAGTGCTAGATTATACATGTTTTCCTAAATTTTTAGTTCCATTTCTTCCATTTTCAATAGGTTTAGTTGTAGTTTGGCAAGAAAAACATTGAAAATACCATGTTTGCTTAGTATTAGTTCTTGAGGATGCAGCATTTTTGTTAAGATTTTATAAGTTTTCTTGAGTTTTTAAGGTCAATCTTAAATCATTACAGTCGGTGGTCTAGGATTACCATTGAAGAAGATATGAAGCTTGGAGATAGGCTTATGGGACACAAGATGAGAGTATCAATAAAGAAGAACAAGGATGCAAGCCAAATCTAAAGATCAAGACAAGCCAGTACGGAGCATCCTCCACACAATCAAACGCGTGGGGCGCGTTCACACGTCGATTGAGTGGGCGCATGGCGCACGAGGCAGCCAGCGCTTAACTAAGCGTTCTCTGCCCTGCCTGAGCATAACGCAGCACAGAAGAAACGCGCTGAGAAAACTCCAGGCAGCCGCGCCGCAGCTGACATGCGCTTCGAGAGCCGCGCTTGCCGCAACTCGCTGCCAGCCTCGCGCGCCGGCAGCGTTACGCTATCGATGGTGACGACATTTTCTACTTCTTCATATAAAGATTCTTAGGCGCGAAATTTGAAGACTTGAATAATTTTCAGTTTTCGATTTAGCTTCTCTTCTCTTTCTCTCTTCTACTTCAATTTCTTCAGCGTCTTCTCATCAAATCGTAGAAAATTCTTGAAAATGGAGCTTGTGAAAGATCTAAAGAATTCATGGACTTCTCCAGGTTTCAGATTTCCTATTTTTCATTCTTTTCTTTCCATGTGTTGGGCTAAAATTCTTAGGTTAGGGAAGGGGATTTCAATTCAGAATATGCTTAATGAATTTCTATGTTGATTCAATTGTAATTTAGGTTGATTGATTGATCTCTTATTTGCTTAATGCAATTTCTTGAGGTTTTTATTCATGAAATTCAAATAGTGATAGATATTAGCTTGAATTGGATTGGTTGTTCTTGAGTTTTTGTTTCTCATTTAATTGTACAATTGGAAGATTGATAGTTGAACTAGAAAGAAGTGCATCGTTATACCTTTGCATAGACTGAATAGAATTTGCATGTTTATGAGACATTTGTGAATTCCTCTGTTTGGCTTCTTGAATGAGTTCCTATTTTTACCTAAGGAATTAGAGATTATAGAAGTCATTCAAAGCAGCTATGATTAACCTAGGAATAGGATTAGTCTAAGGTATCACTAAATTCTGGTCTCCAATTGATTGATAAGCATTAAAAGTCAAACATAGATATTACACTTGAAGAGAGAATTGAATGAACCTATTCCTAACTGTTTCCATCATCTCTGAGAAACAAACATTTTATTCACTTCCATTTCTTGTTTCTAGGTAAATTGTCTTTACATAATTACTTAGTTCACACATGCATGGATTCATAAGCCCATTCATTATAATGGCAGCGTAAACGTGCAGATAATTCCACGACTGGAAATACCGTGATTAGACATCATGCTCTCTATATTTCTAAGCTTGACGACCGACGGTACGCTTGCAGGAAAGATTGACACGTACATATATTTTTAAAG